>JARQOC010000005.1:342874849-344273393 GCA_033576535.1 Allobates femoralis | reverse complement strand
CCTCCCATAGAATTCCATTGGAAACCTTCATTTCTGCAACTTTCCCCCTCCACCTATGAAACGTTGGGTCCTTTTGATTTCACAAATAGAGATATGGAAGAGAGTCACCCTTAGTACAGGTTTGACTAGATCTCAGAATGTCCGGAACATTTATGAATGATATAACAAAATGTGTAAACATTGACTACAGACTATAATACTAGTCCAAGTATGAACAAAATGTTCTAAGGCTAATAATTCTAACCAAATTATTAATTCGAAGAAACTAAAGCAGAGGTCCCCAATGTCAGTCCTCGAGGCCGAACCAGTGCAGTTTTCAGGATCTCCTTAGTATGCACAGCAGGCAATGATTCCAATCCCTTTGCAATAGTAAGAAATCCTGAAAACCTGCACTGGTTCGCCCGAGGACTGACATTGGGGACCTTGAACTAAGAATTATATAGA
Organism: Allobates femoralis; assembly: GCA_033576535.1. NCBI lineage: Eukaryota > Metazoa > Chordata > Amphibia > Anura > Aromobatidae > Allobates > Allobates femoralis. Next base: position 344,272,949 of record JARQOC010000005.1, on the reverse strand, counting down.
AGGAGAATACAGAATAAATAACCCTTCTATATCATTAACACTATATCACTTGATGTGACTGCAGACTTATCAATCCTCCCAGCACTCGCACTGTGAGGATTCACAGTTTTCAAATCAGAAATGGACTGCAGCTTTGCGGTATGGATATTTTTATCAAGGGCCCCCGACTAGTGGGCGTGGCCTCACTCAATACAAGTCAATGGAGTAAGGCTGCATCAACTAGACAACCGCACCTACTAGTTGGACGCACCCGCTGCAGAAATTTGCATTGAGTGAGGCTGCGTCTACTAAATGTGTTCTTGCCAGGAACATGCTTACAGTATAATATTGGTCCATTTCCAGCTTAAAAATCAGCGATTTACTTGCAGCACACAGTTCATATGCTGGGAGGATTGATAAATCTTCATTCACCCAGAGTGACTAAAGAATTTTCCATTTTTGACCGTACAACCCTTTTAAGCTTCTGTCTGAATGTTTCAGCTTCACCTTGGTGCACTAAGGAGGGAGACCGCAGTCTTGCTGCTGGGTTATTGCTGTACTGCGGCTCCTTCTACGTCTCATTGTGTACTGGCCTTTCATCCTGAACCTTATCTGTGCTAATGAGACTGTGCTGACACACAGCGAACCTTCTTGCCTCAGCGAGCATTGATGTGCCATTCTGGATGAGCAGCACTACCTGAGCTACTTCTGAGGGTTGTAGTTAGCGCCTCATTCTACCTCTAGGGGTGAGACCAATGACAAAATGCAAAAGTGACTAAAACAATCAAAAAGGATGAGAACAGAGAAATGGTCATTGGTCACCACCTGCAGAACCACTCATCTATAGAGGTTGTCTTACTAATTGCCTATCACTTTTTTTTAATAAAGTTTTTAGTTTTTGTTTTGTTTTTCACAAGTCAACAACATACATTGGTATCAATAACACATCAAACATTCAGCATTCGCTTATATGTATCGCCCTCAGGGCTATGGGTTACTCAGGACCGGTCCTTGTTCTCTGCTTACAGGGGGATGATATGTGTACCAGTTCCGTGGCCCTGGAGGGAACGCAATTAAAAAGGGAAATATTTAAATACAAATAAGAGTTTGTCAGTGACGCCACCTGTGGGTTGCGGCCGGATATGACCACCGCTGCTTATCTCAGCTTCAGGGCATGATGTTGGGATGCAGTGCTGATAAACCTCCACAGGTAGGGCTAGGATGATCCCTGAGCTGGTGATAATTGTTATTGGTGTTGAAGGGGATGCAGGAAATAGCTCAAACAATGATGTGGAGACACAAGAGTAACAGTCTTTTCTTTACCTTTAATGGTGGAACTCAGGTAGTACCGGGTACTGTTTTCTAAAGTTCACGTGGTCAGGAGCTTGGAGGTAATTTTGGGCTTTCCATGCCAGGCAAGTCCTGAGGCTTTCCTTTTAGATTGTGTCCGTTGGGCCCTGGCTGCATAAAGCAATGCTGTGACCCTCTCTGTTCTGTACTAGCTGTAGGACAAGCAGCGTGAACCCTTCTCTTGGCTGTATTTCTACTTGGCTCTCCTGGGCTCTGTAGTGCGGCTGTGTCTCTTTAGCTTTACAGTGAACGGGGCGGTGTATAACTATCCGTTCTCCGGATTTGGCCGCTGGGTGTATAATCCCTTACGATCTCAGTCTCCGGTGACTGTACTATACTTAATTCTGGGCTTGATGTCACTACCACTCCCAGATCTTCCTTCTCTCCTCCCAAGGCCCTTGCTATGGGCTCCACACACTGTCAGTTTCCTTGAACCGGCCTAACACGGCTCCTGTCCCCAAGATCACTTTCGTCTCGTTCTGCTCTGCTCAACTGTCACCTCAGCTCTCCTGGCAGGAACTGACTAGCTCCGCCCCCCTGCACCTGCATATCTAGGGGACCTCTACTGACGTCAGCAATAGGGATGAGCGAGTATGCTCTGTGCTACTCGTTACTCGCACAAGTATCCCGGTACTCGGGATGCTCGGCGAGCACTGAGTACCGCCGAGATGCTCGGACTCCTCGCTAATAATTAGCAATCTGACACAAATACACTGCTCCCTTCAGTGCTCACAGAGAGCAGATTAATTGTTAGGGTCCCTCTGGGGGGGCACAGCAAGGTGTTGTATGCTGCGGCGATTTGAACAAGCCCACCCTCCCGCCCTTTTCCAGAAATACTCGTTTTATAACCGGAAGTCTGTGGGCGGAGCCTGTCACTAATTGACTTACATTGGCCTTGGTGCTCTGGCCGAGTATACGAGTATCTTGGGATGCTCGGCCAGAGCATCGAGCACCCGAGCATTTTAGTGCTCGCTCATCTCTAGTCAGCAACTGACCTGACCTCAGCTGTTAGAGCTCCCCCTACAGGCCGAGGTTGGTATATATTTTATGTGTGCTTTCCCTGGTGGATGCCTTGCCTCCAAGCTTGTAATGTGATTACTGGACCCCGGAGTGCCGCATATACCTTGGGTAAGCAAAAGAACATGAGTCAAAACTATAGTATGACATTACATATCATTAGACATCTAGCGTTAGGCAGATCCCAAACATTCAAACTTTATTCCATAACCTAATCATCTAATGTTATAGCTAATCCTTATGTAGGGTCTTATCATTCCTAGTCTACCTACCCTCAACCTAACTATATCAATTCTATCAGGTATAAAATTAAATCAATCCTAATCTACATGATTTTTCTGACTAAAAATCGAAGTACAGGCATGAGGAAGGTTGTCAGAGCAGCTGACCATGTCATGATGGACTGTGACATGGCCAGTGGTAGCTGCCCCATAATTAGCACTGCTTGTGAGGTATTATGGAAAAATGGGGACATGTTTCCTAAATCCTGTCAGGATGGTGCATGTGTGATTAGTCAAACTGTATATAATTTGCCAAGGACCTTTTCACACCTTCAGGCACCATGATTCCCATAATTTCTGTCCAAAACCATGATTTTAAATAGCACGTTTACTACATTATATAGAGACATAAAAATAGACGGTGGTGCGCTAATAGGAAAAACACTACTAAGATTTGACAATTTTTTTATACTGTAAAATACAGCATGCACAATTTATACACTAAAAAATTACAATACAAAAGTTGCTCTAAAGTGATTTTTCAAGAGTCTTGAGAGAAAGGAGGCAGTCGGCCTTTGAAACGTGCTTTGATCGCCCCGCGGATGCTTCATACAGCGCAACACAAAGATGTCTGTGTAAAAGACCGGACTGGCATGACCGGACTAGCAATGAGCTGTCTTGATCTTAGTCTGGGAGTACGTGATTGAGAGAACCGTCCCCCGACCCTGGTCCCAGGACTCAACCAGAAGAAAATCAGTCTACACACTAAAGGTACTGTCACACGTAGCGACGCACCAGCGATCCCGACAACCATACGACCTTTAGGGATCACTGTTGCGTCACTTTGGGATCGCTAGTGAGATGTCAAAAAGTCAGATCTCACTAGCGACTCGGCAACTATCCAGAGTGATACGGAGGTCGTTGGGAATCTGTCACTCTCGGGCGTAGTATTGAGATTGCTTGTCATTGCCCCTGTCAAACATAGCGATGCAGCGTTCCCAGCGGGAGCACAGCGACCAAAAAATGATCCAGAGCACTTTGTAACGACCAACGATCTCACAGCAGGGGCCTGATTGCTGCGAAGTATAACACAGAGTGAGATCGCTGGCGAGGTCGCGGTTGCGTCACCAAATCTGTGACTTAACAGCGATATTGTTTAGTGTGACGGGGGCTTAAAGCGTGCATTGCCGAAGCAGGGAAGAGTGCAAAGATTCTCCCTGAAAACTACAAACACCGCAAGTATCTGGTATAAAAATCCATTTGGCGTAAAAGGACTGTATGCATACGGTCTGGGAACTTGCTATCAACCGACAAGACAATTATAAAGCTACTAGATGGTGGCCCGATTCTAATGCATCGGGTATTCTAGAGTATGTATGTAGTTTATTTATGAAGATTTAAGAATAATGCAAAACGAAGCTGGGTTTAAATCCTGCGCCAATATTGCTGATTGCTGGCAACCGGCCAGGCACAACTAATCAGCGAAGCGTGGTTCAAATCCCGCGCCAATTTGCAGCCGGGCTCTCCCTGTTGCTGATTGGTCATGGGCAGCTGGGCTGACCAATCAGCAATGCAGGATTTGCGTTAGACAGAAGTAGGCAACTATATAGTAGATACCTACAGCAGTACCGGTGTGCAGCAGTGCCGGAGTCCAGGAGGGGGACAGCGGGCGGGTGCGGGCTGGAGGGGGCCGGGTAAGAGGGATAGGTGCTGGCAGGAGGGGGCCGGAGGACCCTCCTGCCCGCTCTTCCCCAGCCCCCTCCTGCCCGCAGCAGAGTATATGGCGACTTAGTGCTTAGCAGAGTATATGGGGGCTCAGTGGTTAGCGCAGTATATGCTGGCTCAGTAGTTAGTGCTGTATACGGAGCCTCAGTGGTTAGCACTCTATAGTGGCTCAGTGGTTGGCACTGTACAGTCATGGCCAAAGGTTTTGAGAATGACACCAAAATTATATTTTCACATGATCTGCTGCCCTCTGGTTTTTATTTGTGTTTGTCTGATGTTTATATCGCATACAGAAATATAATTGCAATCATATTATGAGTACCAAAAGGTTATATTGACAGAATGAGTTAATGCAGCAAGTCAATATTTGCAGTGTTGACCCTTCTTCAGGACCTCTGCAATTCTCCCTGGCATGCTCTCAATCAAATTCTGGACCAAATCCTGACTGATAGCAGTCCATTCTTGCATAACACTGGGGTACACAATTTTTTTAGGAGTTAGGTCAGACAACTGTTCTTAATTAATTTTTGGATGCTGAAACCAGAAATGATCTCAGTTTTTATCTATCGCGTCAAGTTTTTAAACTATAGGAATATTTGTCTTCTCAAAAATATGTAAACTACTGTACCTAAAAAGTGTTTTTTTTTCAAGATATTGATAATTATGACGTTTTGGGAGCTGCACACACCTCTCACCACACTGTCTTAGTTGTGACTACTCTTACAAGTTGCCACGTAGCTCTATATGAGTCGAATTGTAATCCGATAACAAGTCTTATTACAGATGTCAGTGCAATTGTGCTTTCCTGGCAAGTAAGTTGTGGAGGAAAAACTTGACGTGCTAGACAAAAACTAACTACATTTTTGGAATCAGCATGCCAATTTTAGTATAAATCAGCTCAAAAACCTAACTCAACAGAAATTTTTTTTCAAATTGTTAGTCAGTGTAATCAATGCTTGCATTTTGGCAGAATTTGTTTGGTTTTGTTTGTCCACCCGTCTCTTGATGATTGACCACAAGTTCTCAATGGGATTAAGATCTGGGGAGTTTTCAGGCCATGGACCCAAAATCTCTGTTTAGTTCCCTGAGCCATTTAGTTATCACCTTTTGCTTTATGGCAAGATGCTCCGTCATGCTGGAAAAAAGCATTGTTGGGCGCCTAACTGCTCTTGGACGGTTGGGAGAAGTTGCTCTTGGAGGACATTCTGGTACCATTCTTTATTCATGGCTGTGTTTTTAGGCAAGACTGTGCGATTCCCTTGGCTGAGAAGCAACCCCACATGAATGGTTTCAGGATGCTTTACAGTTGGCATGAGACAAGACTGGTGGTAGCGCTCACCTCTTCATCTCCGAATAAGCTGTTTTCCAGATGTCTCAAACAATCAAAGGGGATTCATTAGAGAAAATGACTTTACCCCAGTCCTCAGCAGTCCACTCCCTGTACCTTTAGCAGAATATCAGTCGGTCCCTGATGTTTTTTCTGGAGAGAAGTGGCTTCTTTGCTGCCCTCCTTGAAACCAGGCCTTGCTCAAAGAGTCTCCGCCTCACAGTGCGTGCAGAAGCACTCACACCAGCCTGCTGCCATTCCTGAGCAAGCTCGGCATTGCTGGTAGTCCGATCCTGCAGTTAACACAGTTTTAAGATACGGTCCTGGCGCTTTTTGGTCTTTCTTGGGAGCCCTGGAACCTTTCTGACAACAATGGAAGCTCTCTCCGTGAAGTTCTTGATGATGCGATAGATTGTTGACTGAGGTGCAATTTTTCTAGCTGCGATACTCTTCCCTGTTAGGCCATTTTTGTGCAGTGCAATGATGGATGGCTGCACGTGTTTCTTTAGAGATAACCATGGTTAACTGAAGAGAAACAATGATATTAAGCACCACCCTTCTTTTAAAGTGTCCAGTGGTGTCATTCTTACTTAATCATGACTGATCGCCAGCCCTGTCCTCATCAAGACCCACACCTGTGTTAATGGAACAATCACTAAAACGACGTTAGCTACTCCTTTTAATGCAGGACTGCAATGATGTTGAAATGTGTTTTGGGGTTAAAGTTCATTTTCTAGGCAAATATTGACTTTGCAAGTAATTGCTGTTAAGCTGATCACTCTTTATGACATTCTGGATTATATGCAAATTGCCATTAGAAAAACTGAAGCAGTAGACTTTGTAAAAATTAATATTTGTATCATTCTCAAAACTTTTGGCCATGACTGTATATGGCGGCTCAATAATTAGAACACTAATGTGTATCACTGGTTAGCACTGTATACGGTGACTCAGTGGTTAGCACTCTATGGTGGCTCAGTGGTTAGCACAGTATGGTGGCTCAGTGGTTAGCACTGCACGGTGGCTCAGTGGTCAGCGCAGGATGGAGGCATAGTGGTCAGCGCAGGAGGGAGGCATAGTGGTCAGCGCAGGAGGGAGGCAGAGTGGTCAGCACATGTCCATTCTCTCCCCCCCCATCTGCTCCGATCTCGCCCACACCCAGTGTTTACATCGCCACTGGAAGCTACAGCAGGTAATGATCAGTCGTGATAGGCGGGCTTAAGTGACGTGCACAGAGCCTGTCACATTGACCGCTCATTACCTGCTGTAGCGGCGATGTAAACACCGGGTGCGGGTAGGAGGGGAATGGAGCGAGGGGGGGGTGAGAATGGAGCGGCGGGCAAGCGGGGGCCGGAGGTGGGCGGACCAGCTCCAGCGGGCGGGTGCGGCAGGAGGAGGCTGACGGCGCGGTGTCTGAGAGGCGGAAATCGCGCGTCACTGATTGCATCGCGCCCGCGGTGCGTGGCTGTTTTGCATACTTCTCGTCAATTGGTGGCCGCCAGTGGCGGCCACCAATGAGCACCCTGGAGCTAGCGCACGATTTCCGTGACAGAAAGAGAATATTAGGTAATTATATAGTAGATAATGGATAACCTTTTTCCCATAGAAATTAATCAAATAAAATTTGAGTAGTATCAGTGTTAAAAGATGGGGGGAATGTTTGTTGTTTTTTTTTTTTTTTTTTTTTTATTATATATATATTTTAATTTAAAAAAAAAAATTCTTATAAAATACTTCTACATTTCGGCTGGACAAAGAAATTTAATGGGAAATATATTTCCCTGATGAGTTTGTGCACAAAAATCATTTTTGAAAAATAACTTTAAAGCAACTCTTTCTATTGTGATTTTTTTTAACGTGTATAAATTTTGTGTGAAAGTATGTTGTATTTCAGAATATAAAGAAGTAAAGTATAAAAAAAATTGACAAATCTTCGTATTTTTCTTATTAGCGCACCACCCTCTATATTAATTTTAAGGACTATTCGGGTACCGTTACACGTCGCAATATCGTTCCGATATTGCATGCAATTTCACGGGAGCGCGCACATTTTTTGGCACTTGTCCAAGATCGCATAGAAGATGTCACACAGGGAGATATCGGCAGGCAACACAACTAGGATGTTGTGCGCAACTTTTGTGCGCTGGGTATAAAGCAACCCAAGCGTCCGAGCATTAACATTGTAGTGAACAGGGGAAGTTGCGTTCAACATCGTAGTTGCGCCGTCACACTGCACAATCATGCCAGATCGCATATGCAACATTGCACGGTTGAAGAGCATACACAATCTCATTGCGATATCGTCCCTGTGATTTATTGGTCGCATCGCCCTGTTGCACGACACGACGCACGAACAATATCAACTGCAACTACCGCACCACGTGACTTTTGGTCGATTTTGCATTGCAATATTGCGACGTGTAACGGTTCCCTTAGCGTGAAAGTCTGTAGGTAGTGCAACTTTAGGTAGGGAGCTGAGCGCTAATCCCATTGAATCTAACTGTTCATTTATATGGAGAATTTGTGCATTTTGGAGATTGCTCTCTTCTTGTTCCCACGCTTTATAAGTCAGAACCCAAGACACAAACATCCTATGTCATCTCAATAGCCAGTTTCATTGTTTACACTCGCTGCAATACCAAATTTTATTGACCGTCAGCTATACTTTAAACCAGTCTTCCAGTGTATAAAAGAATATGTACCGTTAACTGCTTGGAATTTTATGTAAAACCTATAATATGATACTGCTATAATTCTGATGATAAAATCTTTGTAATAACATTTTGTGTTTTTTAATTTCAGGAAGTTAATGATGCTAAAATTGCCATTCTTACTTGTCCATTTGAACCACCTAAACCAAAGACTAAACATAAGCTTGACGTAACGTCAATTGACGACTACAAATCTCTTCAAAAATATGAAAAAGAAAAGTTTCTTGAGATGGTTAAACAGGTTTGTATAATCATTTTTATATTCCCCTTTTACAAATGTGTTTTGTGCATTTTTTTCATTATAATCTCATGTATTCACTTGAATGGGGCCGGTCTGTAATATTGAAGAGATGATTATTAAAGGGATTATCCATTACTTGGACAATCCTTTCTGATTCTAGAAGTCTCCCCCAGGTAAAATAAGTCTATACTCTCCTACCTTGCTGAGACAGTGATGGGAGGAGAGCCCAATGTGCTATCACCGCATCTCTCTCCTCCCCTTCAGACAACTTGGTTAATCAACAGAAAGTGAGGACTGTGGCTACCGCTCACTTCCTGTTGATTGCTACTTACCTGAAGGTGAGGAGGAAGAAGCTGGCAGTGATTGGGTGCAGGGCTCACATGACGTCACAATGTAACGTGAGCCCCATAAACACTATTACTGTCAACGCTGGAATGTTTCCAGTACGAGAGGTGAGTATAAGCTGTTTTTTATTTTACTATTTGAGGGGGGGGGGGAATATGAGAAACAGGACATGTGGAAACAGAAGAGGTATTGGACCTCCCCTTTAATTATACTCAAATGTAAATGTATTTTATATGGATAATGTAAGATTTTACTGCGCTGAATATCTGGGAGCTCAAGCTAGTAGTGCACTCTACAGTAAAAAAAAGGGGAAATTTTTTCCTTACCAAGGAATGGTGCTGTCACTTAAAGAAAAACTGGTACTACTAAATTGATGATTTACCTCATGTAGTCAGTGTTGTTGTGATGGAATTTTGAAGTCACGGATAGATGCTTTATATATTGATAGTGCTATTGGTAGATGAAAAGTTATGCACCATTAGTCAAAAGATACAAATAGTTATAAATCGCCCCTTTTCCCATACCCAGTTTAAGTAGTACCCGGTTTAAGTAGTTCATGTGTAGCAAGGAGGGGTTAACCAGGATTGATTAGAGCAGGGGTCTCAAACTTGGCTGGGTTGGTGGGCTGCACACAGAAAAACTTTTTTATCTGGGGTACCCATCACACCAGGTGACATCGCCGGAGATGTCGCAGGCGACGCACGGGAGCGCGCACAATTTTGGCACCCCGCCAGTGTCACGTGTTTACACACGCCGATGCCTCCGGCGACGCTTTGGCGATGTTTCAGGCGACGTCGCTGTTGGGTGTCTAGAAACCCCAGCAGGGATCCTGTAACATGGGAGCCTATGGCTCCTATCGCCTGTAACCTCGCCAATCGAGATGTTACACGGGGCGATGCATACACATCGCCTGAGAGTGGTTGCCTGGTTTCACAGCAGTGCTCTGAAACCAGGTGACCACTCTCAGACGATTTTTCGGCGCAAAATCGACACTTTACATGGGGCGACTCGATGACGCTGACGATAGGCCACGCCCCTGCGTCGCCTGCGAAATTGCTGGCGATGTCACCTAGTGTGATGGTACCCTAAGTGACATTTTTAGTAATACCAGATTTTTTTGTTTAATGTAGTAATGTCCAAATCCTGATCCCCTTCTTGTAGTAATGTCCCCATCTTGGTCCCTTTCTTGTTGTAATGTCCCCATACTGGTCCCCATCCTGGTCCCCCTCTTGTACTAATATCCCCAACCTGATCCCCTTCTGTAGTAATGTCCCCCATGTTGTTGGTCCCTTTTTGTAATGATGACCCCCATGCTGATCCCATTTTGTAGTGATGTCACCATCCTGTCCCCCATCCTGGTCCCCTTTTGTAGAGATGTTCACATCCTGACCCCCATAGTGTAGTAATGTCCTCCATGCTGATCCCCTTTTTTAGTGGATGTCCCCAACCTGGTCTGCCTTCTTTTTACTCACACACACATATTCACTCATAATCACACCCACTCGCACTCACTCATGTGGAACAAAATGGGGGGGGGGGGGAAAGCACAACCGATGAGCGGTACCTGGTGGTCTAGTGGGGGCGTCAATAACACGTGGGGGGTTCGCATCTCATCTTTGGAGTTTCTGCAGCCCTGCACAACCTCGGCGTATCGCAGTGGAAAGCTCCGGACTCCAGCGGTCGGGGATTCCTCCACGAGCAGCTCCTTCTTCCAGTCAGGTGACACGAGCAAGCCGATCACCTGTGCCTGTGACGTTCTCGGCAACGTCACCGCAGGTCCTTTGGATTCTGTTAGCGGAGACTCTGGTTCACAGGTGCTCCTGCTGCAACCCTCGGATGGGGATGTGATATTTGTACAGAAATGTTTGATTATTAACAGAAGTGGTAGAGCACAGGAGGCACACGTTTAATTACCGTTTAATATACCACAACGTGTTTCCACGGCTTTCCGCCGTCTTCGTCAGGTAAATCTACCTGATGAAGACAGCGGATCGCCATGGTAATGCGTTGTGGTATATTCAAGGTAATTAAACGTGTGCCTCCTGTGCTCCTAGCACTTCTGTTATCACACACTTCTGTACAAACGCGCACCCTGACACCCTCCGCGCACAGGCACTCACACTCACAGGCACTCTTTTGTTACTCTAACCATGCTGGGCAGCGGTCCAGTGCATGGGGCTGCCGCTGTCTCCGCTATAATATTACTTCCGGCCACTTCACTCTGCCGCTCGCTCTGCCAGTTCAATGCAAGCCGCCGTCAGCCAATGAGAGGCCCGCAGGTGAAGTCAGTGTATGACGTCACTTGTGGGCCTCTCATTGGCTGAGGGCGTGTATTGAACTTACAGAGCTGCAGAGCGAGCCGCAGAGACAGTGACGCGGCCGGAAGTAATATTATAGCGGAGACCGCGGCGGCCCCATGCACTGGACCGTCGCCAGCATGGTTATTTGTCCAGGGTGCTAGGGGCCGCACAGGAAAACCCCAGGGGACACATGCGGCCCGCGGGCAGCGTGTTTGACACCCCTGGATTAGAGGGTGGATCTTCACTGTTTGCCTGATGATTTGACAAAAGTATATTTATGAACCCTTATGTGCATCCTGCACAAAACTGAATATTGTTTGATCGTGTATGTTTTACCTGTACAGCAATCATCCTTAATAATGAAGGTACAGTGTGACAAAGATAAGCTGGTCCTGTCAGTGATGACAGCAGCAGTGCAGATGATGCCTATGGAAGCAATTGTTTATAAGCAGAAAGAAGGTTAAAACACACTTAAAAACCAGTACTACACTAGTATAGTATGGTTGCACTACTGTAATGAGTTAGTGTGCCACTTACTTCATGGTGCTTGTAGACTTCTACGTATGAAGATTTCTGTGCATGGCTTGCTGCAAGTGCCATGCCTGGTGTTCTCCACACAAACCGCTTAGAATTATCACCAAAAGCTTCTATGTTCGTCTCATCAGACCAGAGCATCTTATTTCTCATAGTCTTCATGTGTATTTTTGGAAACTCCATGCGGGCTTTCTTGACTTGCACTGAGGAGAGACTTCTGTTGGGCTATTCTTCCATAAAGGCCCGACTGGTGCTTTGCTGCAGTGATAGTTGACTACTGCATCTCTGAAGCTCAGCCACAATTATCTTGGGGTTCTAATTTACCTCTCTCACCAAGCCTCTTCTCCACAATTGCTCAGTTTGGCTGGACGGCTAGGTCAAGGAAGACTTCTGGTGGTCACAAATGTTTCCATGTAAGAATTATGGGGCCATTGTGCTCTTAGGAACCTTGAGTACTGCAGGAATAATTCTTTTGTAACCTTGGCCAGATCTGTGCCTTGCCACAATTTTGTCTCTGAGCTCCTTGTGTGGTTCCTTTGACCTCATGGTTCTCATTTGGTCTGACATGCACTGTTAGCTGTGGGGTCTTATATAGACAGGTGTTTGATTTTCCAAATCAAGTCCCATCTGTTTAATAAAACACAGTTGGACTCCAATGAAGGAGTAGAACCATCTCAAGAAGGATCATAAGGAAATGCTCAGCATGTAAGTTAAATATGAGTGTCTGAGCAAAGGGTCTGAATAATTATGGCCATGTGATATTTCAGGGTTTTTTTTTTTTTTAATACATATGCAAAAATATCTACATTTCTGGGGGGGTTTCAGTCAAGATGAGGTGCATATAGTGTACATTAATTAAAAAAAATTAACTTGTTTGAGTTTAGCAAATGGTTGCAGTGAAACAAAAAGTGAAAAATGTAAAGTGGTCTGAATGCTTTCCGTACCCGCTGTATATTTAGGGTTGTTCTGGAAAATTAACCCCCAACTAACGTAATCTGAAGTCTTTTATAGACTCTTATCAGGTATTCCTTCAGGATTGCCCTGTATTTGGCTCCAGCCATCAGTTCTGACCAGCTGCTCTGTAACTGCGGAGGAAAAGCATCTCCGCAACATGATGCCTACCACCACCATGTTTGAGGACAGTGGGGATGGTATTTCCAGGATGATGTGCAGTGTTATTTTTATTTTTCCTCCACACATGGCTTTTTGCATTTAGCCAATGAAGTACCTTTTTTGTTTCCACAATTTTTTTCCCTGACCTTTCTGGTGTGTTAACTGGTACTCATGATATGGTTTGGCCTCCAATGCTCGCCAACAAACCACTGAGGCTTTCAAATTTAATTAATTTTTAATGGATTAAATGAATTTTACAACAATAACAGTGTTCTAATACTAAATATAAGATAGATTGGAAGGGTTGTAATTCAGCGGGGGGCAGGGGATGGGGGGAGGAGGTTCAGTTCAGGTTTCCATTAGTCAATGTGGACCTCTACCATCGTAACCTCCTTTATAGAGGGGAATCAACATTTCTGCTTTGAGTTGTAATTTGTATTTATACATTTTTGTAATTCCAATTGTAATCCTGGATTGGATCCAAAGAAGGATGAAAGGAAGTGGAAATCCGCTTCGTCATTGAAATAGTGTGTCGGTAAAGGAAATTGAGGTCCATTTGTAAGCCAGTTAAGTGCGAAAATAATGAAGTCACCCTGATGACCAATCAAATGTCCAAGCAATCTGTTGTTAATTACCGTATATACTCGTGTATAAGCCGACCCGTGTATAAGCCGACCCCCCTACTTTAGCCCCCAAAACCTGGGAAAACCTATTGACTCGCGTATAAGCCGAGGGTGGACCCCAGCACAGGTATACAGCCCCCAGAATTGTGGTATACAGCAGCCCCCAGCACAGGTGTATACAGCAGCCCCCAGCACAGGTGTATACAGCAGCCCCCAGCACAGGTGTATACAGCAGCCCCCAGCACAGGGGTATACAGCAGCCCCCAGCACAGGGGTATACAGCTGCCCCCAGCACAGGGGTATACAGCTGCCCCCAGCACAGGGGTATACAGCTGCCCCCAGCACAGGGGTATACAGCAGCCCCCAGCACAGGGGTATACAGCAGCCCCCAGCACAGGGGTATACAGCAGCCCCCAGCACAGGGGTATACAGCAGCCCCCAGCACAGGGGTATACAGCAGCCCCCAGCACAGGGGTATACAGCAGCCCCCAGCACAGGGGTATACAGCAGCCCCCAGCACAGGGGTATACAGCAGCCCCCAGCACAGGGGTATACAGGGTTCCCGACGGCCCCCGGCAGTGGTATACAGCCCCCCCGCCTAGTACCGGGCCCCCATGCTGCGGCACAGCATACAGTAGCTCATACATTACCATCTCCTGCAGCGCGCGCTTCCTCCATCTCCCGCCCGGCTTGTTGCTGTAGTGTCATGTGACGCGCCAGTCACATGACACTACAGGAAGATGCCGGCTGGGATATGGAGGAGCCGCGCGCTGCAGGAGGTGGTAATGTATGAGCTACTGTATGCTGTGCCGCAGCATGGGGGCCCGGTACTAGGCGGGGGGGCTGTATACCACTGCCGGGGGCCGCCAGGGGCTGTGTGGGGCAATATGCACTGCATCCCCTTGCCGGGGATGGACAGGGGGATGCGTGCATATTAATGAGGCGGGCCCACGTGACCGCGCGGTGTCACTGCAGCCCCCTCCTGCCTCCTCCTGTCCCCAGTCAGAGCCCCGTCTCCGTCACACTCAGCACCCACGTCACACTCACACTATATACTCGTGTATAAGCCGAGGGGGGACTTTTCAGCCCAATTTTTGGGCTGAAAAAGTCGGCTTATACACGAGTATATACGGTATGTAATTCTGGTGGAGATTTATTCAAATCTTTAAGATTTGATTATATTTAACTGTTGTACAAGACTTGGTCCTCCTTCTGGGGATGAGCTAGTAAATTCCCTGACTCCTTGATATACTTGTAATATGACTGAGTATGTCCACCAATATTTAATTCCAGCATTTAAAAGGGCTTTGGTGGTGATTTGGAATAGTCTTCTTGTTTGCTTTTGTTATGATTATTTTAATGTCTCTGAAGTGTTAACAAACAAATGAGTGATCAGATGGACCATGTGTATCTTACAAGCCTATAGTGAAAAACAACAAAAATTCAGTGGTTCAAAACCCATAGCTGTCAACTTTCATGTTCATTTAAAACAATCTTGCTATGTGACAGAGTTAAATGTAAATGTATAAAAAATATGAATTACCTAGTAATCATATGAATATAAATACAAAATATACAATAGGATTAATAATCTATAATACTGTAAAAATCATATTTAAAATATATGAATATAAATATATTATGCACATATAAAAATATTAAAAATGATAACATATTTGTTTATTATAAGTATTATGAGTTTCTGCTATATATGCACCTTTATATAAAACAAGCTGTATCTATTATATAAATCCCGGAGGGATTTGTGACGTCACATTCGTCACTTTGTCCCAATGTCCGCTCACTCTGCTCAGAGGTACACCTCTTCAGGGTGACCCAAGATGGCGACGGCCGTAGCCGAGCAACAACCTTAGGTCGTTGCCCGGCTACAGGGACCGGCAGATGCAGCGCCAAGCACAAGGTAGCCGGGAGACAACCGCAGGTTGTCTCCCGGCTACAAGCTTCGGTGCCCGGAGCGAGCCTGCCCGGCTACCTGTGGCACGGAGCTGTGCGGCTGAGCCGCTCATCTCCGTGCCGTACACATCTGACTCTAAGCTCCGGGGGGCACCGTACCGCCACCGTGCTCAAAAAACCTTCCTCCTGCCCGCGCTCCTTGCCCGGTCACCCCCAGCCTGTCACCACAGTGCCCCCACCCCTGCCCGATCACCCCCAGCCTGTCACCACAGTGCCCCCCCCTGCCCGATCACCCCCCTGTCTGTCACCACAGTACCCCCCCCCTCCGCTGCCCGATCACCCTTTGCCTGTCACCACTCCATTGCCCCCCTCCACTGTCCGGTCACCCCCCCGCCTGTCACCACAGCCCCCCTCCACTCTCCGGTCACCCCCAATCCCCCCCCCCCCCCCCCCCCCCCCGCCTCTTACCACTGCTCCATCCAGCTGGCCGCCTCTGCACGATATCTTTTCATGGCGGTTCAGGACCTCTAATGATGTCATGATGATGGGTGGAGTCTCACATCACATGACAGTGACGTCATCAAAGGTCCTCTCCCGCTCTACCCTCCTCTGCCTACTGACCCCCCCCCGCGCTGCCACTGACCCCCCCCCCCGCGCTGCCCACTGACCCTGCTCTGGCCACTGACCCCTCACACTTACCCTGCTCTGCCAACTGACCCTGCTCTGCCCACTGACCCATCACACTGCCCACTGACCCATCACACTGCCCACTGACCCATCACACTGCCCACTGACCCATCACACTGCCCACTGACCCATCACACTGACCCATCACACTGACCCTCACACTGACCCATCACACTGACCCATCACACACTGACCCATCACACTGACCCATCACACTGACCCATCACACTGACCCAATCACACTGGACCCATCACACTGCCCGCTGACCCATCACACTGCCCGCTGACCCATCACACTGCCCGCTGACCATCACACTGCCCGCTGACCATCACACTGCCCGCTGACCCATCACACTGCCCGCTGACCCATCACACTGCCCGCTGACCCATCACACTGCCCGCTGACCCATCACACTGCCCGCTGACCCATCACACTGCCCGCTGACCCATCACACTGCCCGCTGACCCATCCTCTGCCCGCTGACCCCTGCACTCTGCCCGCTGACCCTGCTCTGCCCGCTGACCCCTGCTCTGCCCGCTGACCCCTGCTCTGCCCGCTGACCCCTGCTCTGCCCGCTGACCCCTGCTCTGCCCGCTGACCCCTGCTCTGCCCGCTGACCCCTGCTCTGCCCGCTGACCCCTGCTCTGCCCGCTGACCCCTGCTCTGCCCGCTGACCCCTGCTCTGCCCGCTGACCCCTGCTCTGCCCGCTGACCCCTGCTCTGCCCGCTGACCCTGCTCTGCCCGCTGACCCCTGCTCTGCCCGCTGACCCTGCTCTGCCGTGACCTGCTCTGCCGCTGACCCCTGCTCTGCCCGCTGACTCCCTGCTCTGCCCGCTGGAACTCCTCTGCACTGTGCCCACTGACCCCGCTCTGCCCACTGACTGTGCCCACTGACTCCCGCTCTGCCCACTGACTGTGCCACTGACTCCGCTCTGCCCACTGACTGCCCACTGACTCCCCGCTCTGCCCACTGACTCCGCTCTGCCCACTGACTCCCCGCTCTGCCCACTGACTCCGCTTGCCCACTGACTCCCCGCTCTGCCCACTGACTCCCGCTCTGCCCACTGACTCCCCGCTCTGCTCCCTCTGACTACTCCCCGCTCTGCCCACTGACTCCCCGCTCTGCCCACTGACTCCCCGCTCTGCCCACTGACTCCCCGCTCTGCCCACTGACTCCCCGCTCTGCCCACTGACTCCCCGCTCTGCCCACTGACTCCCCGCTCTGCCCACTGACTCCCCGCTCTGCCCACTGACTCCCCGCTCTGCCCACTGACTCCCCGCTCTGCCCACTGACTCCCCGCTCTGCCCACTGACTCCCCGCTCTGCCACTGACTCCCCGCTCTGCCCACTGACTCCCCGCTCTGCCCACTGACTCCCGCTCTGCCCACTGACTCCCGCTCTGCCCACTGACTCCCGCTCTGCCCACTGACTCCCCGCTCTGCCCACTGACTCCCGCTCTGCCCACTGACTCCCCGCTCTGCCACTGACTCCCGCTCTGCCACTGACTCCCCGCTCTGCCCACTGACTCCCCGCTCTGCCCACTGACTTGCCACTGATCCCGCTCTGCCCACTGACTCCCGCTCTGCCATGACTCCCCGCTCTGCCCACTGACTCCCCGCTCTGCCCACTGACTCCCCGCTCTGCCCACTGACTCCCCGCTCTGCCCACTGACTCCCGCTCTGCCCACTGACTCCCGCTGCCACTGACTCCCCGCCCAATCTGCCACTGACTCCCCGCTCTGCCCACTGGCTCCCCGCCTGCCCACTGCTCCCCGCTCTGCCCACTGCTGTGCCCTGGCTCCCGCTGCCCACTGCTGTGGCCTGACTCCCGCTCTGCCCACTGGCTGTGGCCACTGACTCCCCGCTCTGCCCACTGGCTGTGGCCACTGACTCCCCGCTCTGCCCACTGGCTGTGGCCACTGACTCCCCGCTCTGCCCACTGGCTGTGGCCACTGACTCCCCGCTCTGCCCACTGGCTGTGGCCACTGACTCCCCGCTCTGCCCACTGGCTGTGGCCACTGACTCCCCGCCTGCCATGGCTTTCGGCCACGACCCCGCTCTGCCCTGGGCTAAGTGGCCACTGGACTCCCCGCTCTGCCCACTGCTTGCCACGACTCCCCGCTCTGCCACGCTGTGCCCTGCTCCCCCCGCTCTGCCATGCCCCGCCTCGCCCAGAGTCGCCCCTGTGCTCTGCCGCCCGCAGAGTCGCCCCCTGGCTCCCTGCTCTGCCCGCAGAGTCGCCCCTGTGCTCTGCCGCCCGCAGATCGCCCCTGTGCTCTGCCGCCCGCAGAGGTCGCCCTGTGCTCTGCCGCCCGCGAGTCGCTCCCCTGTGCCCTGGCTGCCGCCCGCAGAGTCGCCCCTGTGCCTCTGCCGCCCGCAGAGTCGCCCCTGGCTGTGCCTGCTCCGCCCGCAGAGTCGCGCCCTGTGCTCTGCCGCCCGCGAGTCGCCCCTGTGCTCTGCCGCCCGCAGAGTCGCCCCTGTGCTCTGACCGCCCGCAGAGTCGCCCCTGTGCTCTGCCGCCCGCAGAGTCGCCCCTGTGCTCTGCCAGCCGCAGAGTCGCCCCCTGTGGCTCTCGCCGCATCGTTCCGCAGAGTCGCCCTGGTGCTCTGCCGCCCGCAGAGTCGCCCCCTGTGCTCTGCCGCCCGCAGAGTCGCCCCTGTGCTCTGCCGCCCGCAGAGTCGCCCCTGTGCTCTGCCGCCCGCAGAGTCGCCCCTGTGCTCTGCCGCCCGCAGAGTCGCCCCTGTGCTCTGCCGCCCGCAGAGTCGCCCCTGTGCTCTGCCGCCCGCAGAGTCGCCCCTGTGCTCTGCCGCCCGCAGAGTCGCCCCTGTGCTCTGCCGCCCGCAGAGTCGCCCCGTGCTCTGCGCCGCAGAGTCGCCCTGTGCTTGCCGCCGCAGAGTCGCCCCTGTGCTCTGCGCCCGCAGAGTCGCCCCTGTGCTCTGCGCCGCAGAGTCGCCTGTGCTCTGCCGCCCGCAGAGTGCCCCTGTGCTCTGCCGCCCCAGAGTCGCCCCTGTGCTCTGCCGCCCGCAGAGTCGCCCCTGTGCTCTGCCGCCCGCAGAGTCGCCCCTGTGCTCTGCCGCCCGCAGAGTCGCCCCTGTGCTCTGCCGCCCGCAGAGTCGCCCCTGTGCTCTGCCGCCCGCAGAGTCGCCCCTGTGCTCTGCCGCCCGCAGAGTCGCCCCTGTGCTCTGCCGCCCGCAGAGTCGCCCCTGTGCTCTGCCGCCCGCAGAGTCGCCCCTGTGCTCTGCCGCCCGCAGAGTCGCCCCTGTGCTCTGCCGCCCGCAGAGTCGCCCCTGTGCTCTGCCGCCCGCAGAGTCGCCCCTGTGCTCTGCCGCCCGCAGAGTCGCCCCTGTGCTCTGCCGCCCGCAGAGTCGCCCCTGTGCTCTGCCGCCCGCAGAGTCGCCCCTGTGCTCTGCCGCCCGCAGAGTCGCCCCTGTGCTCTGCCGCCCGCAGAGTCGCCCCTGTGCTCTGCCGCCCGCAGAGTCGCCCCTGTGCTCTGCCGCCCGCAGAGTCGCCCCTGTGCTCTGCCGCCCGCAGAGTCGCCCCTGTGCTCTGCCGCCCGCAGAGTCGCCCCTGTGCTCTGCCGCCCGCAGAGTCGCCCCTGTGCTCTGCCGCCCGCAGAGTCGCCCTGTGCTCTGCCGCCCGCAGAGTCCCCGTGCTCTGCCGCCCGCAGAGTCGCCCTGTGCTCTGCCGCCCGCAGAGTCGCCCCTGTGCTCTGCCGCCCGCAGAGTCGCCCCTGTGCTCTGCCGCCCGCAGAGTCGCCCCTGTGCTCTGCCGCCCGCAGAGTCGCCCCTGTGCTCTGCCGCCCGCAGAGTCGCCCCTGTGCTCTGCCGCCCGCAGAGTCGCCCCTGTGCTCTGCCGCCCGCAGAGTCGCCCCTGTGCTCTGCCGCCCGCAGAGTCGCCCCTGTGCTCTGCCGCCCGCAGAGTCGCCCCTGTGCTCTGCCGCCCGCAGAGTCGCCCCTGTGCTCTGCCGCCCGCAGAGTCGCCCCTGTGCTCTGCCGCCCGCAGAGTCGCCCCTGTGCTCTGCCGCCCGCAGAGTCGCCCCTGTGCTCTGCCGCCCGCAGAGTCGCCCCTGTGCTCTGCCGCCCCGGCAGAGTCGCCCCTGTGCTCTGCCGCCCGCAGAGTCGCCCCTGTGCTCTGCCGCCCGCAGAGTCGCCCCTGTGCTCTGCCGCCCGCAGAGTCGCCCCTGTGCTCTGCCGCCCGCAGAGTCGCCCCTGTGCTCTGCCGCCCGCAGAGTCGCCCCTGTGCTCTGCCGCCCGCAGAGTCGCCCCTGTGCTCTGCCGCCCGCAGAGTCGCCCCTGTGCTCTGCCGCCCGCAGAGTCGCCCCTGTGCTCTGCCGCCCGCAGAGTCGCCCCTGTGCTCTGCCGCCCGCAGAGTCGCCCCTGTGCTCTGCCGCCCGCAGAGTCGCCCCTGTGCTCTGCCGCCCGCAGAGTCGCCCCTTGTTGCTCTGCCCGGCCCGCGCAGAGTCGCCCCTGTGCTCTGCCGCCCGCAGAGTCGCCCCTGTGCTCTGCCGCCCGCAGAGTCGCCCCTGTGCTCTGCCGCCCGCAGAGTCGCCCCTCTGAGGAAGCCCCCAATATAGGGGGGCGACACGCGTTGGGTGAGGGTCCTTTGGTCCTGACTGGCTGCAAACATATACCCCTCAGTGGGCAATGATAATAATTTTACAGGGCACCTTTGACAACAATGCATATTAGTTGCTTTTTTGCTCTTTTCTTGGTTTCACATGTATTTTCCAGTTGATTTTGATGCATTATCTGATCTATGATGACTAGCCTGCCTGTCTTCTAAGATGTATACGAATTTGTAGGGGGTTCACCCACCTGTTTAATTCAGATACAGGCCTGTCTATCAGTGCTATTGATTATATGTCTGCTCTGGAAATAGATTTGATTTTTGTGATTCCACTGATCATTGTCATTTAGTGCATCCTGTTCATTGCAGCCAGTCTTGATGTTAGCAGCCTGTTTGCTATTTTAATTGTTTTTAAATGTTTGTCATTGCACATGTGTGTACTTGTTTTTTCTATGGATAATAAAATTATTGAGATATATTAATTGGCTTGATCCCGGTCCATTCTACACGCTATCTTTTCCTTCCCTTTGCATTGATTATATAAGCGTGGGATTTGGTGATCGTTCTTGTGCCGTACCTACCTACTTGTCTATGTTAGCGGACACCATGTCGCACATGGAGAGGCCCTGTGTGCCTAAACATTGGGGCTCCCCCACAAGTGACCCCACTGTGGAAACTAGATGCCTCAAGGATTATATCTAGGGGTATAGTGAGCATTTGGAACCTACAGCTACTTCACAGAATTTTATAACGTCATATTGAACATTACCTTTTTTTCACACAATTTCTCACTTTTAGAGCATGTGCACAAGATCTGGAGACAGTGTACTGGTCGTCTCTTCTCCTGCATTTTTTTCCCCATTATTTCTCTACTAGATGTGAGCCCGATTCTAAAGAATCGGGAGTCTAGAATCTGTATATAGTTTATTTATTAAGAATTAAAAAAAAATAAAATTATTCAATGATATCTTTACATGAACTACATATGTTCGTATGGTCAATATCATTAGTGGAAAATTAAATTATTGTATGGTAAGGGTCTTGGAACACAAAGTGAGCTATACTTGTTACAGAGGAAATAGCTTGATTTTGAAAAGCAATATTAGTATTCTGCGTATTCGCCAGTTTGTGCTTGCCCACCAACCATGTCAAGGTGCCCTTACATCTGATGGGTCCCTAATCTAACTAATTCCTATTTATTAAGACTAAGACTTCTTTTACAGCAGCATTTTTCTGCAATGTGTAGAAGGTGGGATGTAAAAAATTAAATTTCTGCACTTGGCACCCAAGGGCCTTACTGCAGCACACATGCAGCAAGTGCCATGCAATGTATATAGAACTTACGGTTAACCTGGGGTAAATGCAGCAAATGTGGCTTCAGCAGGTGCACCAAATGCAGGCAGTAAAAAACCGCAGGTTACTGAGGTTTTTGCCGCCGAAACTGCTGTAACTACGTGTGGTGCACCTGCCGCCAGTGAAGGATAAATTCAATATACATTGCATGCAACTTATGGCAAATGTGCCATAAGTGAGCCGTTAGTCAGCAAGTGCAGAAATTGTGCTTTTTCCACCAAAACTTCCACAAATAGGCAAAAACTGCTGCTGTAAAAGCAAAATCTGTATTTTGCTATCTATGTAATTCCTTATCTATCTATTTCCCTATCTATCTAACTTTAGAGAACACACCTTAAGATGGAGATGTGTGTGAACAGCCATCCCACCCGTCTCTTAGCTGTTCACAAAAACCTCTCCCTGTTTAAAAAGAAAAGTAAATTTCTCAGCACCTATAATGCTGGACCTTTGTATTGTGGTTGATATCACCAAATAATAAAATTTGAGTGATACACATCTATCACCTTTAAGTAAATGTGTGTTCATATATATATATACTATGAAGTATCTAAATGAAGGATTTAAGATCCAAAAATAAGGACTATATATGTTACATGGCTATTTGGTAAATAAGTAGTTGAAATCTATATATCTATGGCTAAACTATGTTTGTTTTTTTTCGTATATATCTAAGACTAAAATAATATTTTTGTATTTTTGATTTTTTGTATTCCTATACATGTAAGACTAAACTAATTTTTTTGTATTTTTTGTTTAATATAAAAAAAACTATGTACACTTAACTATCTATTTTAACCTAACTATCTATGAACAGAATTTAAGGTAAAATATTTGTATAAAACAATATTTTTAGTGAACACTTTGGTACTATTGGGAAGTAATTTGCCTTGAGCTGGTGTATCAACAACGTGAACTTTAACATTACAGCGTTGCCTGACGCGAGAAAAGGCGACATACAGTTGACCATGGCCAAATGCTGGTTCAGGTGGAAAGATACCAACTCGATGGAGTGTCTGGCCTTGAGATTTATTAATGGTCATGGCAAACGCTGGCTTTACGGGAAACTGGCGGCGTCTTAATTTAAATGGTAATCCTGTGTCAGATGGACATAAATCGATACGTGGAATAAAAACAATATTTCCAGCTGCTGATCCAGTGATGACTTTAGCTTCTATAATGTTGGGAAGCAAAGCAGTAACAATCAAGCGAGTACCGTTGCACAGACCTTTTTTTGTGTGGAGGTTTCGTAAGAGCATGATAATGGTGCCACTTTTTAGTTTTAGCCGATGTGAAGGCATTCCAGTTGGTGTAAGTGAATGTAAGAATTCCACTGGATATTGGTCAGGGTCATCTGATTCATCAGCATCAATGGAATCATGACTGGTATATTCAGTGTATTCACTATTCAGACGATCCATGATATTGGAGTTAACATTATCCACATCCTCATTTTTAGGGCATAGAATTGCATGTGATGCAGCAATGTTGATGCTCTCATTGTTGTTAATGTCAATAGAAATGTTGTCTCCAAAGATATCACGTATTAAGCAGCCAGTGGAAAGCATGTCTGAAGGTATTTCGATGACATCATCTCCAAGGTTAAAATCATTAGAAAGTTCACCATTTCCCAGTTGAAGCAACCAAGTACTGTATTGTTGGTCAATGGAGCGCATGTTGTTAATGAGTGGCAGTCTAATGAAATGTTGCCAGTGTTGGGAATACTTAATGCAGCTCTCTACAATATCAGTTCTGGTTCCATGAGCGATGACAGGAAGGCATTGTCTAAAGTCTCCTCCCAGAACAATAACTTTAGCTCCAAACGGTGTTTGCTGTTTCTTGGAGACATGTGTTGTCATGACATCGCGTAAAAGTCTATCAATGACATGCAATGCATATTTAGAGAGCATTGTGCACTCATCAATGATACATAGTTTTGTATTCTTCAACTGTTTGGCTGCCTCTGTATCAGTTTTAATGCGTGAAACAGAAGTTTCATTGACAGGGATTGGAATGCCATAAAGAGAATGGATTGTGCGTCCTCCTTCGAGTAAGTTGGCGGCAATTCCCGTGGTGGCACCCGGAGAGAGAATGTGTCCTTCTCCTCTTAGCTGATGTAGCAGTAGATGATATAAGTAGGTTTTTCCACTCCCACCAGGACCATCAATGAAAAAGCACTTTGTACTGTCAGTAGAGTCTTGTAAAGCTTGACTGATAGTATTATACGCCAAGAGTTGTTCATCATTTAGAGTAGCTTTTATCTCCGCAGCTGTTTGTAACTCCACAATCTTATTATACAACGGGAAAAGGTGTGGTTTATTTACAGGTCGTGGTAATTGAAAATCTGTATAACTTTTTCCATGGGTTTTGAGAACATCTTGAACATCAGTCATAGCATAGCCTTCACAATGTATACAGTCGTCAGAATTGGAGTGGTATGCACGGCAGTAGTCCTGTACAAAGTGTTCCTTGAATTGATCCCATAACTGCAGAGGATTAGCTGGAGGGCCAAAAATGCAGATATAGGCAAACATGTCTCTAAGCTGTGCTGGCATGTTGAGAATACATGCATCTTGTAGCGTATTTTTCCATAGACTATCATCAAACAGTAATCCAAGAGCTAATGCTGCCTCTTTGAAAGTTTCATAAGTAACTGCATTGACTGTTTTAATACTCTCGAAACTTGTAGCACCTTTCACGTGTAATAGTAACAATCGCAAGTAGTAGCGTTCTTGATCTCTCACACTGACAGTGTACATCCTTCCAATAACAGAGCCACCTCCTCGCTTTCTAAGTTCCCAAGACCCTCCATTCCAAACATAGTACTCAGGAATTTGGCGGTATAAGTAGTTATGAGCATGTTGGTCATTGACATTAAGCTGAAAGTAGGCCATAAGAGTGGAATTGTGATGAAGTTTTTGTCGGATGTTAGCAATGGAGTCATCCTCATGAAAATAGAGTGACTGAGAATGAGGCAAATGTACGGCAAGGCGAATGATGGAATGAGATTGCTTGTGCATAGGAGTAGCAAAAATGCGCCAAGCTGCCTCTGGTGCACTGACATATCTGGAATCCATAAATTGATGTGTTTCATCATGGTTAATGTGAGTCTGGCAAATGTCAAGGTTAGCTTTATCATGGCCTTTGTAGACATATTTAAACAAATATTTGACACTTTGAATTGAACCACAAACTTCGACATTAATATGGCACCTGTATTTCAAAAGTAGAAAGGGATTGTATGGAACTACCCAAGAATTGTCAATTGTTTTAGAGTGGTGTTGAATGGAAAGGCCAGAGCTTCTGCGATAAATGGGATAGGCATCTTTAGCTATGATGGTAGATGTTTGAAAATCTTTAGGGAAACCTTTAGTACATTTGCCGAGATCCATACATGGAGAATTTGGGTTGTATTCTCCACAGGGCCCATGAATCATATGTTGCAAAACAATGCCATGAAGTAGAGGGTAGTGTTTAGCATCAGGAATTTCTGCCCAGACGATATTGTCGACATCTTCCTTAGTCCTTAATTTAGAGTTGGTATCTAAAATGATTAAAATGTGTGCGTGTGGTAGACCACGTTTTTGGAATTCAATGACGTGCACCATAGCACAAACTTTTCCTAACAATCCTTTGTTGATGTCTTGTAACAGAGCTTCTAACTTAATTCTGAACACACGTGCTACTAAATCAGGTCTGTGTTCCACACGCTGCCAAGGCTGTAAATTAGATGTAATCTCGCTCCATTTAGGATTGCAGGTCATAGTGATGAACAAATCAGGACGACCGTACTTGGTGACAATAGCCATGGCATCCTGATACCGTTGCTGCATGTTCCTCGGACTACCTTCAAAGGAGGAAGGTAAAATGACGGTTTTGCCAATGGGGATGCCTTTTTGAATGGATTTGTTGAATAAATGCTCTTGTAATACACAGTAGTCTTCAACTTTTAAATCCTTTTGATGTTTGCGGATAAAATTTAGGCGATTTGCTTCGATTTTGACATAAGCATCGACAATATACTGTTGGGTGAGTTTGCCACCATTGAGTAGTGGATTAAACTGCTCTCTTACAGAAAGCATGTAGCAATAGTACTGCAGCTGTGTAATTCTGCATGTACTTGGGGCTTGTTGTTTCATGTCATCATGCCAGCCTTGTTCTCCGTATGGGAAAAAGAGTGGATAAAGGAGGGCATCCAAATTGCTGTGCAGAATGCTGATAGGTTTAGTTTTTGGTGCCAAAGGATTGTTAGGGTCAGGTTTTAAGTGTATTAAAATATCACAATTGAATGGTGGCTCTCCATTGTCATTTTCGAATACAACAGCTACTTCATTAACAGTGGGGTGATTGTAGCGGCGAGGGTCTTGTGCACGATCTTGTTTTAGGGCCATGGTTATATTAGGCATCACAGTACCATTTGCAAGAGCTTTAAGATGTTCCTCCTGTTCAACATCCCGTAACATTTTGTATGCAGCTACAAAAGGATTAATAAGATCTAATTGAAGAGCAATCATACTCATCAAAGAAGGATGACAATTTTGATTGTGTTGACATTGCAAGCGTTGTTGATTAGCCGAAGTGGTATCTAAAATATAAAGCTGGGCATAGACTGGAACGTCATCATCAGACGGATGTAAGGTTCCTGTGCGATGATATATTTGTCCATGTATACGAAAGCAATATGGGCCATATCCAGGAGGTGGGGAAATATTGGCACCCATGGAGGCAAAGGCAAATGAACTGTTAATGGCACGGATGTTTTCCATAAGATTCTTACTGAACTCACTTTGTCCTGTGAGCAAACGTGTGAAGACGTGAGGATATTGTGGTATAGGTACATGGACCTTACCCTTGTGACAACATAGACTGAACTTTTTATCGGATGGTATCTCAGCATTAAAATGGAATGCTTGACAATGTTCACAAACATAGTCCATAGGTCCACAGGAGTGTTGTACCACGGTACTATCATCATCAGTGAAACCTTTGGAATGTATAAGTTCAGATTGTGGTAATGGAGTTTTAGACGGATGCTTGAAGCCAACATATATAAAGCGTGGACCTGGTAGAGGATCTTCACTTTCCACAGATTGAATGAGGGAGGAGGTGGAAGGTGTTTCATGAGGAGAGTCTATGACTGTGGAGGTAAAAACAGTATTGTTGCGCGGTTCACAGTGTGGAGCAGCAGCATGTATGAAAGGTTTAATTGTTGCCATAGAAGAGTCATGTGTGCTGCATTTATTGAAAGCAGACTTAACGGTGCTCAGGCGACATCGTTTCTGTTCAGGAGTGTGTGTAGCAGACTGTTTGCGCTTACGTGCAGAATGCGAAGCAAATACAGTAGGTTCAGGGTGTGCACATTCTATGGAAGGAGAGATGGAAGGTGTATGGTGGTCAGAATCGAAGACTGTGGAGATGGAAGTAATATTTTTAGAACGTTGACGGCGTACAACAGCAGCGTGCTTAGCTAAGCGAACTTTTTTTTGCTCAGCAGACTCATTCATAAAGCGTTTATTCCTAGCAACGTTTCTCTTGTCCAGGCGCTGGCGTCTCTCTTGTTCACTCTGATTGGCAGACATTTTGCGGCGATGTGCGGCATAGGCAGCTTTTTGCTCGCTGTCATTAGTATACTTTGTATGTGACGAAATTTTAAGTGCGGCATTGGCAGCTGTTCGCTGTGTGTCATGACTATAGTTGTGTTCAGAGCTCATGTTGTTTGACATAAATAGCTATAACTGTATTGTTGTCAAATTAGAGATTAATAACAGGCAGTCTTGCACTGCAATAGTCAATGACAAAGTGGCAGTATATAGCTAAAGAAGCACATAGGAGTATAATAGAAATGTAAAAAAATGTCAGAAGCAGGTCAAAACTAAATAAATCTGGTTTAGATAAAGTTTATCTGTTGTGAGGTGAAAATGGCAGGGAGGTTGAAATGCGACGTCAGTGGCACCGCCTCCACGTAGTATAAATTTACTGTGAGGTAAAAAAGGAAATGTTTTAATATAAATAACAAAATGTGGCAGAATCACTTCTAAAGTAAATTAATATAGTTTTGATAATGATTCTTATCTGTTTACATGTGAAAAAGGCAGCGAGGTAGAAATGGGACGTGACTGGTAGCGCCTCCAAGGAGTAGAGATTGGCTGTGAGGTTAAAAAAGCAAAATGTGTAATAGAATTAACAAAATGTGTCAAAAAGACGGAAAAAAAAAACAATATAGTTTAGATAAAGATGCTTATCTGTTTACATGAGAAACTGGCATGGAGCTTGAAATTAGAAGTCACTGGGAGCGCCTCCACGCAGTATAAATTAGCTGTGAGGTAAAGAAAGGAAAAATTGTAATATAAATAACAAAATCTGTTAGAAAGACTTCAAAAGTAAATTAATATAACCACTGAGGCACCGCACTCACTGCTAACCACTGAGGCACCGCACTCACTGCTAACCACTGAGCCACCGCACTCACTGCTAACCACTGAGCCACCATATGCAGTGCTAACCACTGAGCCACCATATGCAGTGCTAACCACTGAGCCACCATATACAGTGCTAAGCACTGAGCCACCATATACTGTGCTAACCACTGACCACCGTATACTGTGCTAAGCACTGAGCCACCTTATACAGTGCTATCCACTGAGCCACCAATATACATGTGACCACTGAGCCACCATATACAGTGCTGACCACAGAGCACCATATACAGTGCTGACCACGGAGCCACCATATACAGTGCTAACCACTGAGCCACCAATATAGAGTGCTAACCACTGAGCCACCATTTACAGTGCTAACCACTAAGCCACCATATACAGTGCTAACCACTGAGCCACCATATACAGTGCTAACCACTGAGCCACCGTATACAGTGCTAACCACTGAGCCACCGTATACAGTGCTAACCACTGAGCCACCATATACTCTGCTAAACCACTGAGCCAGCATATACAGTGCTGACCACGGAGCCACCATATACAGTGCTAACCACTGAGCCACCAATATAGAGTGCTAACCACTGAGCCACCATATACAGTGCTAACCACTGAGCCACCATATACAGTGCTAACCACTGAGGCACCATATACAGTGCTGACCACTGAGCCACCATATACAGTGCTGACCACTGAGCCACGATATACAGTGCTGACCACGGAGCCACCATATACAGTGCTGACCACGGAGCCACCATATACAGTGCTGACCACGGAGCCACCATATACAGTGCTGACCACGGAGCCACCATATACAGTGCTGACCACGGAGCCACATATACAGTGCTGACCACGGAGCCACCATATACAGTGCTAACCACTGAGCCACCATATACAGTGCTGACCATTGAGCCACCATATACAGTGCTGACCATGAGCCACCATATACAGTGCTGACCACGAGCCACCATATACAGTGCTAACCACTGAGCCACCAATATAGAGTGCTGACCACTGAGCCACCATATACAGTGCTGACCACTGAGCCACCATATACAGTGCTGACCACTGAGCCACCATATACAGTGCTAACCACTGAGCCACCATATACAGTGCTAACCACTGAGCCACCATATACAGTGCTAACCACTGAGCCACCATATACAGTGCTAACCACTGAGCCACCGTATACAGTGCTAACCACTGAGCCACCGTATACAGTGCTAACCACTGAGCCACCATACAGTGCTAACCACTGAGCCACCATATACCACAATCAATGTCACGCACTCCTAAATATAGTAATAATGATATATGGATTATAGACTATGTGCTTATTTATCATGGACGGCATCTATTTTGTAATAGAATAACAAAATAGTTCAGAAATACTTGAAAACAATAATATAGTTTAGATATAGATTATTATAGGTTTACATGAAAAAAGCAGGAGGTAGAATAGGACGTCACTGGGACGCCTCCAAGGAGTTGAAATTTGCTGTGAGATAAAAAAGAAAATGAGTAATAGAATTAATAAAGGTGTCAAATGACTTGCAAAGTAACAGAATATCATGTAGAGCAAGGTAGTTATCTATTACATGACAGGACGTGAAATTAGGCGCCTCGACACAGTAGAAAGTGCTGTGAAGAGAAAAATTCAAATTTGGCACCTAAAACGGTATTTCGGCCAACCAAGATGGCGGGCGCGACCTGAGGGGGCGTTATTGTGGGCGGGGACTGTGGGCGGGAACTGGGCGGGGACTGTGGGCGGGAACAATAGAATGAATGATTGCGGCCGCCATCTTGGTTGAGGCATTTAGGGGAAGATGCGGGCGAAGAGGAAGCAGGACGTGGAGCTCCCGGCCGGAGTAAGAAGAGGTCGGGATCGGAGGGAAGACGTCTGGATGAGCCGGAGGACGGGACGATGGAGGAAGACGGGGTGGTATGTATGAACTACGAGTGAACGCTGAGTGTGTATGTGTGTATGTGTATGTATGTATGTATGTGTATGTGTGATGTGGTTGGGATGGTATGTGTGTGTTTGGGGGACTGTAGTGAGAGGCTGTGTGTGTGTTTGATGAGACAGTAGTGCGGGGTAGCCGCGCGGAACGTTGAAACGCCGGTGCCTGTAGCTGCACGGAAAGTTCTGCGCGGCTACCCCGCACTGTGACGTCAGCAGCATGGTCGGAGGCCGTCGCGGAAGTAAACCTTCGGGTTTCTCCGGAAGTGGCCTTCGGCTTTTATATAATAGAGATTAAATTTAAAAAAAGAACGACATTAGGCTTTGCCTTTTTTTTTTGTTCAGCCAGACACAGCAGGCAGTAACGGGCTGCCACCAACCCCTTCTGCCTAGTTTTACCTGGCTGGAAACCAAAAATATAGTGAAGCCCTTTTTTTTTTTTTTTTAATTCATGAAATAATTAAAAAAAAACAAACAAAAAAAAAAAAAACAACGTGTGTTAAAAATATAGAAGCGATGTGTATCCTGAAATGAAATACCAGACATCCGCAGGTTTAAATCTTAGGCATGACTTAATGTATCACTATTAGCTTTTTATTAGGAACTTAGTTTTTTTTTCAGTACTTAGGAATTTTTTAGAACATCCCTTATTGATGGCAGAGATTTTTATGTAATATGTTAATGTTATATTTTATGGCAATGCTGAACATATGTAGTATGTATGTTTGTTTATAAACGGAATTTGTATAACAGTCACATGACTAGATTAAGCTGTGTATTATACCTGGTAATTGCACATATATATGTACAAAATTATATTATTTTCACAAGTTCCATGGTAACAATGATAAATTGGTTGTATACATAACACAGTTTAAGCTCATGCATCATAACAACTGATATCACCACAAGGTTACCGTAAATTGCTGTGCAGGAGTTAAATTATTTTACCATCGCAGCTGACGTCTGTGGGTGTAAACTTCAGTCTTGCTAACCATAAAAGGGTCACATTTTCTCCGTTGACTTATGCTATGAATAAGGGTCAAAGAGATGATCCGAAACGCGTAGGCCGACATTTGCTTTAATGCACATATGGACATTGATTTAATTTTTTTTTTCTTTAAACCAATAATGTTTATTGAGTTAAAAGAGAAGCATACAAAAAATTGTACAATTTAGGGGAGAACAAATGAACGAGCAGTTGTAACCATGAAAGGGGGTAGATATGAGGTGGGGAAAGGGAAGGCGAGGGAGGGATGAGATTGCAATGTAATACAAGATAAATGAACATTGTACATGGGATACCGAGGTACACATAACCAACAGACTCCTCAGATGCAATAAAATCATGTAGGTATCTTAACAGAATTTTATTGAAAGGTAACCCACGGGTCCCACCATTGTAGGACTTTATTCTTTTTCGACATGGCATGCGACAAGGTTAACTCGTGTTGAAAATGCATGTTCACACAGGAAAGTAATTCAGGCCTGGTTGGGTACACGGGAGACATCCAGTGGGCGGCCACACATTGCCGGGCTGCTATGAGAATATTAGTGGTTATTGGACGTAGTATCGAAGGGATAGATTATAAACCAATTCCCAATAAGGCCAACTGAGGTACAAGGGTAAAAGGGATGCCCCCTATCTCTGACACCAGCTGTTCCACGTCAACCTAGAAGGTTATAATTCCAGGAGAGCCCCACCAGAAATGAGGGATATCTCCCTGTCGAGAGCAACCCTTCCAACACAATGAGGAGGTCTGGGGGTCATGTCGCCTAAACCTTGCTAGTTTCTTTGGAGTAAGATATCAATCCAGTTGAATTTTTTTTTGGGATTGTTCCAAGTCATTCACACATGAGGAGTACAGTGAGGTATGTCTGGCCGTGGTGTGCCACACCTCCAGAGGGGAGTCAAAGGCAAGATGGCTCTCCCACCTCCTCATGTATGGAAGTTTGGACAATCCGTTTATGCTGGAAAGGGCTCTGTAAAAGATGGCTACACCTCTGCGGGATGAGTTACTTGTTTTAAGGAAGTTCTGTAGGGATTCATCAATATCGACTAGGTTTAAAATATGCCAGTGTATAGAGTTTAGAAAATGACGCAACTGGAGATACCTAAAGAAGGACAAGTTGGGAAGGGCGAAGTCTATTACTGAGGAGGAGAAGAGTTTCAAGCGACCTGTGTCATCCATAAGTTCGGACAGGCACTCAACCCCACGTTCTCTCCACGGGGCCAGTGACAAGGAGTCCACAGAGTACTCCACCGCTAGAAGTGAAACATAGCGGTAGAGAAAGGGGAGAAACTCTCTACCCGCCCGCGACCACACCCCCAGGAGGGCTGACATTGTCCCTAAACAGGACGGGAAGATCTTAGGTTGCAGCAAAGTTATTTCCAACAACAATCTGGTTGACTTTCTGGGAGCATAGAAGGATTCTATTTGCATCCATAACAAGGATTTGGAGTTTGACCACCAGGGCTTGGCCACATCTAATAGGGTAGCTTTATAATATGCCGTAATGTTCGGGACTCCCATGCCCCCCTTCACATATGAGAGGATTAGAATTTTCCTAGCTATCTGGGGCGGTTTGTTGCTCCATATAAAGAGGCCCAAGGTCTATTGCAGTGCATTCAGGTATTTGCAAGGAACATGGAGGGGTAGGCACCTAAGAAGGTATAAGATTTTTTGTAAAATAGACATTTTGATAATTTGGATTCTGGCAATCCATGAAAGTTGTAAGGTGGAGTGCCTCCGGAGTTCCTGAGTCACCTCCACCTAAAATTTGTCTCAGTTGGTCCTAACTATATTGGATGTTTTTGAGATCTGGACACCCAGATACGCAAACCCGCCCGAAGCCCATATAAGGGGATATTGCTGACGAAGACTAGTTTAAGCTCGGGGGCGGGGAGGGATGTTAATGGGAAATATGGATGATTTGGAGAGGTTTAATTTGTAATAAGAGGCCAGGGAAAAGTCTCGCAGGACGGACATAATTTGGGGGAGGGAGGTCTCTAGGTCTGTGCAGAAAAAGATTACGTCGTCCGCATAGAGTCCGATCTTGTGCTCAAGAGGGCCTACAGGAAGACCCCTGATTCTAGGGTGATTTCTGACTACCGCCGCAAGGGGCTCCATTACCAAGGCGAAAATCAGGGGGGAGAAGGGACATCCCTGACGTGTACCATTTGTTATGTCGAACCGTGAGGAAACAAAGCGAGATGCTCTCACCGAGGCACAGGGCGAAGAATACAGTGCCATTATTGCTTTCCACATCGGCCCCACTATGCCAAATTTCAGAAGGACCTCACTAAGGTACCTCCAGTGCACCCTGTCAAAAGCTTTTTCAGCAACAAGTGACAGGAATGCATCGGGGGACCCCCTCTTCTCCATTAGTTCTAAAAGATTAATTATTCGCCTCGTGCCATCCGAGGTCTGGCGCTCAGGAACGAAGCAAACTTGATCTAGCGTCACGAGGGAAGGCAAGACCTGCATAAGGCAATTGGAAGGCGTTTAGCATAAAGCTTTAAATCACAGTTGAGAAGTGATATGGGTCGGAAATCGCCCAGGGACGTGTGGTTTGCCCGGTTTGGGTATGGTGGAAATTAGGGCTTCCAGACCTTCGTGCTTGATACTCCCTTCCTGCTGCCAAAATGTAAATAACTTAAACTGTATTGGGCCAGAAGGGCAGCAAAGGACGTATAGTTAGGGTATGAGAACCTGTCCAGGCCAGGGGGCCGAACGTCTCTTAACTGACCATATAGCATTCAGTACCTCCTGTTCCGAGAAGGGGGCATTTAGGAATTCCAATTGGGAGATGGTGAGAGTAGGGAGCTTGGCCCTGGTCAAAAATGCTTGGATAGAGTCAGAGGTTGGCTGGGGAGTATCTGGGGAGTCATTCAGATTATATAGGGAGTTATAAAAGTGTTTAAATTCTTCCGCTATAAGGATGGGGTTGCGTATCTGCGAGCCGTTGGGACCGGCAATATGGGAAATTTTTGAGTGGGCCTCCTTCCTCCTGATCCACCTGGCAAGAATAGTACCCGCTTTATCTCCCAATCCATAAAACCTGGCTCTAGACTTTTTTAGATTGTTTTCAGCCTTGATCAATAAAAGAGCTCTCAGCTCCTCTCTAGCTGTAGTCGGAGCAGAGAGTCCCCCCTGAAGGTGCGGTCTTATGTTGGGCCTCTAGCAACTTAATCTTAGAAAGAAGGGTTGATGCAGACATATTATATTTACGTTTAGCCTGGGCAGCCAACTTGATCAGAGTACCACGGATAACAGCCTTGTGCGCGAACCAGAGGGTATCTGGTCTCACTGTCATATTATGATTATGCGTGAAGTAACAATCCAGTTGGAACTTAATATGTTCAATGTTCGGGGAAGATGTAAGGAGATATTCATTTAATCTCCATGGAGCAGGAGGTTTAATGGAAGCAGGGTCAGCTATTCTGAAGGAGATTTGAGCATGGTCAGACCATGTAATGGAACCAATTTCGGCTGAGGAACAGTGACTAAGTACAGAGTCATCTACCAAAAAATAGTCGAGCCTGCTGTGAGAGCCGAAACGTGGGGACATATGTGTAATCTTTTTCATTCGAGTGCAAATAACGCCAAATGTCATGATAGTGGTACTAAGATACAAGCGAGTTCAGCTCACCCCTGTAAGCTGTTGGGTTTGAGCAATCTAATCGCTTGTCTAGAGGGGCGTTGAGGTCGCCTGCTAACATCTTACAACCTTGGGCATGAGATGCTAAAACAGGAAAGAAAAACTTTTAGTCATGTTGTCCAGTGTTAGGACCAGGGTGGATTTGATTTAAATCACGATTTAAATCACTAGTCAGTAAGGCTTGATTTAAATCAGTGATTTAAATCAAAGTTTCTAGCTAAACTAGTTCTTGCTACTTTAACATGCAAGTAGATGAAGATTTTTAGAATCACTTTTTATATTACTTTTTTCTCCCCAGTTTAATGGGTTAATCATTCATATTTGGACACCACTGTTCTGTTGTACTTAGGAAGGAGAAAAATAATCCTGACCTTAATAACAATTTAAATAGATTTATTCAATTGAAACAATAACAACATTACAGCATAAGTTATTTGCTTAAACAAACATCCATGTTTGTTAACTAATTTGGCTAAACAAAATATATATATATTTTAAGAAACAGACTGTTAGCCCAGCCGACACATGAAAAACTTAAATACTACTGTCCCTGCTGTCCGCTGTAGCTCACTTGTCGTCATCTTCATCATCATCATCTTCTTTGTTCCTATTCATAATCTGGAAAAGAAAAACAAGCTTTCCTGCTTTATTGGGTCCCAACCGATTTCTCAATTTAGAATGAATGAGTCCAAAGGAAGAGAATATTCTTTCAACGCCTGCAGAAGAAGCTACTGCTGTTAAAAGTGAAATCCTTACTTGAACAGTCTCTAAATCCAAGCGCTTAAGTGACTTCCACCAGTTTACTGGTGTGACCTTCCTTAAAATATCTTCAGCAAACATATATTTCTTGAATGGTTTCCCCTTAGCTCTGAAGTTTATATATAGTTGCCATTAAAGATGGATGATTGCTGGATACCCATGTCATAGCTAACTCCTCTTCCTCAGCACTTAGGTTTTGACCCCGATATTGGATATTGACAATATTTGCCAAAAAATAAGCTGGAGTCAGTGCTTGTCCCATTCGTTTGTTTACTGCTTGTAATTTAATTCTTTTTTTTTTTTTTTTTCCCATTCTTTATTTAAATTTTTCATAAGTAACAAAACAATGATTATCTTTTCAGACATGTTACAAATCTATATTAGCATCCATGTCGTCCTTATATGATATTTAATAAAAGAAACATATTCTAAATCTACAACATGCTGTTTCTCGTTCTTTTGCATAGATATTTTAACGATACAGAATCTATATTGCTCTTTATAGAAATATAGGCGTATAGAAAACATGAAAAATTTGATAATGTATAAATATATAGCTGTGTAACTGTATGACTCCCACGGCTGCGACCCACAGAGTATTATCCCCTCATCCATGGAGCCGCCCGCGGAACCACAGACGGGCAAATTATGAAATAAATGTGTGGGGGGGATCAGTGTCGGCCATCGCACCTCCTCAATTGTCGTTGTCACCGTTTCCCACCCTGTCCCTCCACGGTTGCCATGTCCTGAGAAAGGTATTGTGGGAATGTGTTTCCCAACTGGAAAGTTCCTCCAGTCTGTGCAGTTCTGAAGTTTTGTTCAGCCAGTCCTTCACTGTGGGTGCGTGCTGTTGCTTCCATTTCTGAACTATTAGATGTTTTGCAGCTCCCACCATCACTGGCGCTAGCCCATGTTTTTTGGGTTTAAAGTTGTCTGATGGCAGCGACAGGAGTGCCTCCGCTGCAGTCAGATCATATTCTGAGATTCATGGATTGTAATATTGTATTGATTTTTGTCCAGAATTTTTTCAATCTCTGGCATGCCCAAAATATGTGGGTCAGATTGCCCCTCGACACCCCGCACCTCCAGCATTTTGGGACTCTGTTAACCCCAAGTGATATAATCTCTCAGGAGTGTAATACCATCTTGAGAAGAGCTTATAAGACATCTCCTGTAGTAGTATACATCTGGAGAAACCATGTGAATTCTGACAGAGTTTTCTTTTATCGTCTTGAGATAGCGTGATACCGAGCTCAATCTCCCAAGAGTGTACGACAAGTGGGGTGTTAGTTAATGTGCTATCAAGTAGATTATTATATATCTTGGAAATAAGTTTAGGGATTGGTGGTTTCACGTTCACTAATATCTCCAGCCACTTCCACCTAGTAGGTTCCCTCAGTGGGCTCCTGATCTTTTTCATATAGTGAGCCACATGTAGTTCCTGAAGGAATGTCTGTGGTTGTTTCTTAGCTTCTTTCTGCCACATATTCCTACATGGAATGTCTCCTCGTAGCAATCTCAATCTAGAGCTAGTTTTGTTTGGGAGTGTCTTCCATAGGCCATATGGGTCCGAGAATTCAGCATCTATTAGATATGGTATCATCATTATCGGGATTTTATCAAGGAACCCGCATTCAGGGAAGCGTATCGGGACTAGCGTTCGTCTAACAGCTAGAGTAGTGGCTAGAATCTCATCAAAACCATCACTGTCCGGTAGGCTATTTGTCCATAAAAGACTATTTGTCCTGGGGTGTAAAAGTTGGACTTCAATGTGTTGATTACTATCTTTAGAGGCCAGCTGAGTGAGCTTCAGCCATCTCGCCAAGTGTATGGCTCTGTAGTAGGAGACGAGATCCGGCAGTCCCAAACCTCCTCTCCTCCTAGGAAGCATGAGAATCTTAAATGAAATCCTAGCTCTTTTATGTTTCCACACAAATTTTGAAATTATTCTATTTAGAGAACTAAAGAATAGGCTGGGTAGGAAAATTGGGACCATATTCATAACGTAGAATATTTTGGGAAGAATATATGATTTTATAATATTAACTCTTCCAAGCCATGAAAGCATCGGGAGGTCATATGTTCTCAGAGCTTTTGTAATATTATCAATGAGCGGACTAAAGTTCTGTGCATATAATGATTGGGGGTCATTCGTAATTTGTATGCCTAGACACTTAAGCTTATCTTTGGGCTATTTAAAGGGTGTGGAGTCCAGAAGGGCCTGTACCTCTCTCCTGGAGATCGTTATGTTTAGTGCTTCTGTCTTATCTTAATTAATTTTGAAATTTGATAATTCGCCAAAATTGTCTAGGAGGCCAAGGAGCTCCAGCACCGCCACCGACGGGTTGGATATCGTCAGTAACAAGTCGTCAGCAAAAGCTGCCGTCTTCACCTGAATGGATCCAATGTTAATTCCCTTTATGTTATCATTTTGACGGATTGCCTGCATTAACATTTCCATAACCACCACAAACAAAGTCGGGAGAGAGGACATCCCTGTCTGGTCCCATTGCGAATTTTAAATTTATTGGATAAAAGGCCATTCACCCTGACCCTTGCCGTGGGGAAGCATATAAACCTAAATCTGCTTCTATGAAAGGGGAGGAAAGGCAAATTTGCGCAACGCGTTGTCCATAAATTGCCAGCTCACATGGTCGAAGGCCTTCTCGGTCCGTTGAGAGGACCACGAGAGGCTTCCCCGTGCGCCTAGCGTACGAGACCGCTTGTAAAACTTTAGTTGAATTGTCCTTTCCCTCTCGCCCCCTCACAAACCCGGCCTGATCAGGATGAATAAGGTCTCCCAGGACCAAATTAATTCTGTTAGCTAAAAGTTTTGCCCATAATTTCATATCCGTGTTCAATAATGAAATTGGTCTATAATTGTTGCACAAGGTGCCATCTCTCCCTTCCTTTGGTATTAGTTATATGGGCTTCCAGGACCTGTGGTGGTGGGATGGAACCTGATAAGTTATTGAATAATTGTTCTAAATATGGTATTCGTGTATCTGCAAATTTCTTATAATAGATTACAGGAAATCCGTTAGGGCCTGGCGCCTTTCCGTTTGGCGTAGATGCCAGAGTCTCCTCGACCTCTCGTCTCGTTATTTTGGCTTGTAATAATATTTGGCCTTCAGGGGTTATTTCGGGTAGTTTGAGTGTGTTGAGAAAAGTTTGTATTTTTTTGTTAGCAGCAATAGGATCCGACACCTTGTCTGAAGGGTTTAAGTTATATAGGGTATGATAATGTCTAAATGCTTCTGCAATGTCTTCTGATTCTATTAGGTCTCCCCCGTCTTTCTTCCGGATTCGCCGAACATAACAGCTCTCTTTTTTTGTTTTTTAAGCATTTTTGTGGTTATTTTGCTACCTTTATTACCGTGCATGTAGATCTTATGTCTACAGCGGGCACATATTTTGGCCGTGTTAAAGTTCAGCAAATCCTTCAGTTTATTACGGAGTGACGTCAAATCTGATTGCGTCTTTGTTTTGTTTATTTTTTGTAGTCTCTCTATCGTGCTGATCTGATGTAACGTTGAGGAGATTTCCTTCTCTTTTTGCCTCTTGATGTGAGATCCCAAGGCTATCAATTCTCCCCTCAACACCGCCTTATGTGCTTCCCAAACAATTGGAGTGACCGTGTTATTCAATATATTTTCTCTGAAATATCTTTTCAGAGAGAAATTGATTTGGGCTAAGTGGTCGGGACCACCTAATAATGTTTCATTCAGTCTCCAGGACAGGGTTTTTCTGGGGAGAGGGGAAATCTCAATCTCCATCAGCACGGGGGCATGGTCAGAAATCGTTATATTACCTATCGAAGTGCTGCGGACTGATTTAATTGAATTTTCTTGTAGTAGGAAATAGTCGAGTCTATGATATGTGTTATGTGGGATCGAAAAATACGTATAGTCTTTGGTTGTAGGGTGTTCTATTCTCCATGGGTCCACCAAATGAGGAGGCTACCCCTTTGTTTTAATGAAGTAGAGGATTTCCCATTTGACGCGTCCATCAGTGGGTGTAAGGTCAAGTTAAAATCGCCCCCTACTATTAGTATTCCCTCTGTGAATAGACTTAGCGTATCTAAGGTTTTAAGGAGCCAGCTAACCTGTCCCTGATTTGGAGCATAGATGTTGGCTAGTGTAATTTTCGTATTGGCCAAGACCCCTTTAACAAAAATATATCTACCCTCTGCGTCAGATAGGTGGTCTTTCACTTCAAATGGACATCCTTTTTTAAAAGCAATGCTGACTCCCTTACAGGGCCGGCTCCAGGTTTTTGAGGGCCCCGGGCGAAAGAGTCTTAGTGGGCCCCCTTTAACATATGTTGCTCTATGTGTAAATATATCATATCGTAAATGTTGTACACTGCAATATATATTATATCCCCCTCCATTCACCCTCTCTCTCTCCCCTCCCTTTCCTCCCGTTCCACTTTCCTCTCTCCCCCCCCTCCGTTCACTCTCTCCCCCCCCCTCCGTTCACACTCTCTCTCCCCCCCCCTCCGTTCACTCTCTCCTCCCCCCCCCCTCCGTTCACTCTCTCTCCTCCCCCCCCCCCTCCGTTCACTCTCTCCCCCCCCCCCCCTCCGTTCACTCCTCTCTCCCCCCCCCTCCGTTCACTCTCTTCTCCCCCCCCTCCTTCCTCCTCTCTCCCCCCCCCCCCGTTCACTCTCTCTCTCCCCCCCCCCCCCGTTCACCTCTCCCCTCCCCCCCCCCCCTCCGTCTTCACCTCTCTCTCTCCCCCCCCCCCTCCGTTCACCTCTCTCTCCCTCTCCCCCCCCCCCCCCCGTTCACACTCTCTCTCCCCCCTCCGTTCACTCTCTCTCTCCCCCCTCCGTTCACTCTCTCTCTCTCCCCCCCCCCCTCTCTCCGTTCACTCTCCTCTCTCTCTCCCCCCCCCCCCCCTCCGTTCACCTCTCTCTCTCCTACTCCCTCCCCCCCCCCCTCCGTTCACCTCTCCTCTCCCCCTCTCCCCCCCCCCTCCGTTCACTCTCTCTCTCTCCCCCCCCTCCGTCACCCTCTCTCCCCCCCTCCGTTCCTCTCTCTCCCCCCCACCCTCCGTTCATCTCTCTCTCTCCCCCCCCCTCCGTTCACTCTCTCTCTCCCCCCCCCCTCCGTTCACTCTCTCTCTCTCCCCCCCCCTCCGTTCACTCTCTCTCTCCCCCCCCTCCGTTCACTCTCTCTCTCTCCCCCCCCTCCGTTCACTCTCTCTCTCCTCCCCCCCCTCCGTTCACTCTCTCTCTCCCCCCCCTCCGTTCACTCTCTCTCTCTCTGCCCCCCCCCCTCCGTTCACTCTCTCTCTCCCCCCCCCCTCCGTTCACTCCTCTCTCCTCCCTCCCCCCCTCCGTTCACTCTCTCTCTCCCCCCCCTCCGTTCACTCTCTCTCTCCCCCCCCTCCGTTCACTCTCTCTCTCTCCCTCCCCTCCCCCCTCCGTTCACTCTCTCTCTCTCCCCCCTCCCCCTCCTTCACTCTCCTCTCTCTCCCCCCTCCGTTCACTCTCTCTCTCCCTCCGTTCACTCTCTCTCTCCCCCTCCGTTCACTCTCTCTCTCTCCCCCTCCGTTCACTCTCTCTCTCTCCCCCTCCGTTCACTCTCTCTCTCTCCCCCTCCGTTCACCTCTCTCTCTCCCCCTCCGTTCACTCTCTCTCTCTCCCCCTCCGTTCACTCTCTCTCTCTCCCCCTCCGTTCACTCTCCTCTCTCCCCCTCCGTTCACTCTCTCTCTCTCCCCCTCCGTTCACTCTCTCTCTCTCTCTCCCTCTCTTCACCTGCACTCTCTCCTCTCTCTCCCCCTCCGTTCACTCTCTCTCTCTCTCCCCCTCCGTTCATCTCCTCTCTCTCTCCCCCTCCGTTCACTCTCTCTCTCTCTCTCCCCCTCCGTTCACTCTCTCTCTCTCTCTCCCCCTTCGTTCACTCTCTCTCCCCACCTCTGCGCTGTCTTTGCCCTGCACCTGTCTACCCACATTTCTCCTGACAGGGAGCCCCTGGGCATGGTGTTATTTGCCCCTGGCATGGGGGCCCCTCTGTAATCTGCCCCTGGCAGGAAGGGGGGCCCTCTGTAACCTGCCCCTGGCAGGCTGGGGGCCCCTCTGTAACCTGCCCCTGGGAGGCTGGGGGCCCCTCTGTAACCTGCCACTGGCAGGCTGGGGGCCCCTCTGTAACCTGCCCCTGGCAGGCTGGGGGCCCCTCTGTAACCTGCCCCTGGCAGGCTGGGGGCCCCTCTGTAACCTGCCCCTGGCAGGCTGGGGGCCCCTCTGTAACCTGCCCCTGGCAGGCTGGGGGCCCCTCTGTAACCTGCCCCTGGCAGGCTGGGGGCCCCTCTGTAACCTGCCCCTGGCAGGCTGGGGGCCCCTCTGTAACCTGCCCCTGGCAGGCTGGGGGCCCCTCTGTAACCTGCCCCTGGCAGGCTGGGGGCCCCTCTGTAACCTGCCCCTGGCAGGCTGGGGGCCCCTCTGTAACCTGCCCCTGGCAGGCTGGGGGCCCCTCTGTAACCTGCCCCTGGCAGGCTGGGGGCCCCTCTGTAACCTGCCCCTGGCAGGCTGGGGGCCCCTGAGTGCTGGTTCTACCCCCACCCCCTCCCCTCTTAACCTGAGAGTCAGCTGGCAGACGCTGATTGTAGTGAGCAGCAGGCAGCAGCAGATCACTTTCTCCTGCAGCATCGAGGTGCAGGAAGTAGATATCTGCTGCTGCTCAGGTTAGGAGGGAGAGAGGGTGTGGGGGAGGGGCAGCACTCAGGGGCCCCTGCTAGGTGAGAAGTCCACAGGGGGCTCGGGTGCTGATGACTGGCCCTGGCTTCCCCCTGGGCACCAGCCATGCTCACCTGCAGTCTGGCGTCTTCCTCCTCTTATGCATTCCACACTGTGGTCTGCACTCTGCAAAGGAAGAGGAAATGAAGAGGCGGAGCGGGCGTGTCTCTTCCATGCCTTCCACATTGTGGAACGCAAAGACAGCGGAAGTGACGCCCGCCCGGATGCAGGGGAGGGGCTGGCGGCCGGCTTCTGAAATGAATGAAAGCACCGCACCGCCGCTCCGGTAGGAGTTAAAATAATACCGGCGGCGCGATGCGGGCGGCCAGGCGGCGGTGGGCCCCTCAGTCAGCCTGGGCCCCGGCACTTGCCCGGGTACGCCGGGTGCTGACGCCGGCCATGCTCCCTTAGACGCTGTATTGGAGCAGCTATGAATCCAAGTGGGGTAACAAGAATACGTAGTATTAGGTGTCCTTCCTTTTTTAAAGTGTGTTTCCTGGAGGAATAGGATTTGTGCATTGTTTTTGTTTAACGAGTGTAGGATCTGGCTACGTTTTGTCAGTGTATTCAAACCTTTCACAGGAAAGCCACGATGACCGTTCCCCCCCCTCGTCCCTCCTTCAGTCGCAGCCATGGGAGTTGTCAAATGGTATTGTCTGCATCATACATCTGTAAGAGAAAACCGTCAAAATACATACTGAACTATTTACATATAAGTAATTCAAACTCCTCTTTTGCAGGGGGGGGAATATATTTACCAACTTAGAAATATGAGTGTCCTAATAGGACCTCAAGTGGTGGTGAAGGTTTCAATTTTATAAAAAGAACACAATTAAACTAAGAGATACATGGTAAAGAGATGTAACACAATCCGTTAACAACTTTTCACTTACTATAGTCTAGCAAGTATAACTATCTTCTGAGTCGTTAAGGATAGAGTCAGTGAGAATTAGTGGTGCGGCCTAGGTCATTTCTGATTTCAGTATTTCCGCTGATATTCTATGTCTCAGGGTGGGTTTACACACACCAATCATTGTATCCAATCTCTGAACCAATCTCTGGTTGCAGTGAAATCATGGACACATAGTTCCATTTTGTGGCTGTGTACAACATGGAGCAATCTGTCCATGATTTCACTGCAACAAGATTGGTTCAGAGATTGGATACAATGATTGGTGTGTGTAAACCACCATTATTCTACTTATTTTGTACCTCAATAACTTTAAGGATCAATGGAGTAGAGTAAGAGTAAAAGTAGAAGGGAAAGGGATTTAGGTAGGGCTGGGTAGTTGGGAAGGGAGATGAACATTAATTGGGGGTTTGGGGGGGGAAAGAAAGGGAGGGGAGCCAAGGAAGATGGAAGGAAGGGTATCTCATATTTTAGATCCATCTGAATCAGCGGTATGACCCATTAAGTGTCTGCATACTTAAGAATATTCTCGTCTGGAGCATTGAAGCTTCTTAAGAGGAGACAATCATCATCCGTCCTTGTGTCTCCATAGTAAGACCTATAGGGAAAAGGATAAACAAGCAAAACGTTCCTTCTGGACTCAACAACATATTCGTTTTCAAGTAAGATCTTTTTTATTCAGGTTCTTCTTGGGCTTCGGGGAAGATGTTTTCTTCTTGACGGACCACTCTGTTGGTCTTGTTAGCGTTGGGAAGTCCATGCCCATATCAGCAGGTAGCCAGGATGGAATCCTTATAGGTTCAAGCTGTAGTGGTTCCCATGAGTTTGACAAATCTTCTGGAGTTCTTATGGTGATTTGTTGTCCATCTTTAGAGATTCCCAACCCAAACGGAAAAAGCCATCTGAACCTAAGGCCTTTAGCAAACAGAGCGTCAGTCAGTGGCTTAAGAATTCTTCATTTTGCTAGTGTAATTGGGGAAATATCTTGATAAATCTGAATTGTTGCTTCATCATAGCATAAT
The DNA here is from genome assembly GCA_033576535.1 of Allobates femoralis. Lineage (NCBI taxonomy): Eukaryota > Metazoa > Chordata > Amphibia > Anura > Aromobatidae > Allobates > Allobates femoralis. The sequence goes on along the minus strand of JARQOC010000005.1, from coordinate 344,228,456 downwards.
GGGGATTTTTCCCTCGCTCCTTTGAGTATAGAAGCTGTATCAAGATAGTTGAGTAGTCCGCATATCACGTCTCTCGGCGACTCTCCAACGGCCGGTTTCGGTCTCAATGCTCTATGTACTCGTTCAATAACTACGGCTTTTGCTCTATCAGGGCCCAGAATGTTTGAGAATATTTCCATGGAGACTTTATGAAGAGCTTCTGAGGCATAGGATTCTGGTATTCCCCTCAGGCGCACATTTTTGCGTCTGCTCCTGTTTTCCTGGTCCTCTATAGAGAGAAAGATGGTGTTTAAATGCTTCTGGTGGACGAGGACATGATCTTTTAGCATATGTGATGCATCTATCATATTCGTTTGATTATTCTCTAGCGTCTCCACTCTGTGTCCCATGTGTTGTAGGTCTGTACGTAGGACGTTGATCTCATTTGACAGTTGTTTCGTGTGGTCTGCCAGTAGTTTTCTCATAAATGAACAAGTTAACGGTTCGTCTGTTATTGAGTCTCCGTCAGATTCTAACATGCTTAAATCTGAGTGTCCTATAGCCTGAGGTTGTGTATTATGCGGTTTTGATTTCGGGTGGGACGCTGTAGAGTCTTTTTTTGTTAAGTATTTATCCAATTCCCCTTAGGGTGTGTTATCTCCTATTATTGTGTTGTGTCTTGTCAAACTTTTTGCCCGATCCGATTGTGTGCGTACCATTGTTATAGAGATTTGATCGGGCGTCGTTTTACCACCACTCGAGGTCTACGAGTCTGTTAATACAACTTGATCATTGTTGTGTTGTCTTCTGCGGGGAAGAGGAGCAGTCTATATGTCAGCAGAAATTTAGTGTCTATCGGGTGGAGAGAGGGTTAACTGGGCTAACTCAGTGTAGTGACATCGACTGGACACAAGGTGGCAGCCCAGAGTATTTTCAGAAAATAAGTTAAATAATTTCTCAATTTGCCCACCATGTGGCGTCCTCAGTTTGCATATTGTTTGAATGTCTCTAGTTGTCCACCAGGTGGCGTCCCAAGCCTGCAAATTGTGTATATATCGAAATATAAAATGGAGTCTGTCCCTGGACTGAGAATCAGGTGGAGAATCACCCAGTGTGTCTGTACATAAAACACCAGCTCAATGACAAATACAGTGCTTCTCAATGCACCGTAGTACTCCTTTAATAAATGCAGCTTCATGCCCTGTGGTAACTGGAGGTGATATGCCTCTTGTCAGGGTCTTGGTGGATGGGGGTTTTTAATGGCTGTGTACTGTGATGGATCTACATCAACCTCGTGGGTGCCTGCCCAGGGGCCAGTCTCCCTGCTTCCCTCTCTCACACAGCTTTGAGTCCTGCGCTTCACACTTCACGCTGTTTCCCAGTATGGAACGCCTGCTGGCTCCTCTCCAGGCTTCCCTTCCCCCTCTCAGCCTTCTCAGCACAGCTCACACCACCTCCTGTCCCCTCAGCCTGCTTCTGGTACCTCTAGCCACCTCTCCCCAGCGGCGAGCGTTTCTCCTGGATGTCGCACACAGATATCTCTGTCTTCTCCACTGCCTCCACAAGATCACTTGCTGGGAGATCCACAGGTGGGTCTGCGTTGTAAAATGGCGCCTTGTGCTTACTGCCTGCTGTCTTCCCTGCAGCGCGCTGCCTCCAGAGAGGTCCTGGAGTGGGATCCTCGGGTCCTCACTGGGGTAGGATGAAGCCCCTCTCCCCCTGGCTGTGTGGGGGAAGCAAAATCAGCAGATCTTCCAGCAATTTGGATAGTTTTTCGCTGTAATTAGTGGCCTTAGGGCAGGAGCTGTATCCCAGCACGTCCCGCTTCTTTGCTGCCTAGGCCACGCCCCCTGCTTGTAATTTAATTCTGTCCATGTGTAGTTCTGTTTTTAAGTGTTCACTCAGTTCCTTCCAAATTTCAACAGCATCCGCAATAAAACAGCTATTTTTCTGTATTTTGTTTAAAGCTTGAGAGATGGGTTTCAGGAAGCTCAGCATATGTTCAACATTTCTCTTAAGCCCAATGTTGAGGATTTTGGCCGTGACAGTGCCATCTATTTTATCTCGATTTTCTTCACAAAGTGTCATCAGAATAGGCCAGTTTTTGATATACTGCTCAAAAGAGTCCACCACAGAGTTCCATCTAAGGCTACTTTCACATTACGATTTTTGTAAAATCCGATGCTGTCCGATATAAATCGGACAGCATCGGATTCTTCTAATGCCTGGAATCGGGTGCCAAATAGACATCCGATTCCGACAGAAAATAGGATGCCCGCCCTCCTGTCAGATCGCTCCCTGAGCTGTCACAGTCTCTCCCCCGGTCCTCTCATCCCCTGTGTCTCCCTCTTGGCCCCCGGTGCTCTCATCCCCTGTGTCTCCCCTCTTGGCCCCCGGTCTGAGTCTCCCCTCTTGGCCCCCGGTGCTCTCATCCCCTGTGTCTCCCCTCTTGGCCCCCGGTCCTGAGTCTCCCCTCTTGGCCCCCGGTCCTCTCATCCCTGTGTCTCCCTCTTGGCCCCGCTGCTCTCATCCCCTGTGTCTCCCTCTTGGCCCCCGCTGCTCTCATCCCCTGTGTCTCCCCTCTTGGCCCCCGGTGCTCTCATCCCCTGTGTCTCCCCTCTTGGCCCCCGGTCCTGTGTCTCCCCTCTTGGCCCCCGGTGCTCTCATCCCCTGTGTCTCCCCTCTTGGCCCCCGGTCTTCCCCTCTTGGCCCCCGGTCCCCCCATGTGTCCCCCTCCTCTCCTCCTCTCCTTTCTCACCTGTCCACGACTCCTGCACGGTCCCGCGCGTCTCCGGTATCTCCAGGTGTCTTCCGGTATCTTGCTGTTCTGTCTTCTGTGCTGCCAGGACCTCTCGTGATGTCACAATCACATGACTGCCGGCTATTGGTTCCTGGCAGTCATGTGATTGTGACATCACGAGAGGTCTTATCAGCACAGACGGCAAGATACCTGGAGACACCGGAGACGCCGGGAGACGACGTGGGCCTCGTGGACAGGTGAGCATAGATTTTTTTTTTTTTTATTAACCCCTTAATTTACTTTTAGGAGCTATTTTAGTGTACTGAGCATGCTCAGTACACTAAAATCGGTCCGAGGAGACATAACATGTTTTCTCGGACCCTGCTCCATAGGGCCCCATGTCAAATTGATCGGGTCGGATCGGATGTGCACTAAAAGCCATCCGATTTGGTCCGATCCGAATCTGTCAGATTTTATTTTCGGTGCAAAAATCGGAGCAAGCTCCGATTTTTGCACCGATAAAAAAATCGGACAGATTCGGATCGGACCAAATCGGATGGCTTTTAGTGCACATCCGATTCGGTCCGATCCCCATAGGGATGCATGGGGTCCGAAAATCGGTCCGATGCTGTCCGATTTTTTTCGGACAGCATCGGAAATGCAAATATCGTAGTGTGAAAGCACCCTAACATCTTGTGGGAGCGTTAGCTTGGTTCCACCCATCCTTTTCAGAGCTGCTGCAGCAAAATGATTATTACGGAAGTATTTAGCAATTTCAACAACATTAGCCTTTATTTCTGGAACACTTAAGTCTTTGGCTAAGAGGTGCAGCAAATGAGCACTGCAACCATGTTATTAGCAGCTTTGTATTCCCTCCCTGCTCTTCTAAATCTCTTCTCATCTTGGATACGTTTGCAGCATTGTCAGTGACCAAACTGCATACTAGACATTTGAATTTTTGTTCACATGTCGTTATAGCTTTTACTGCCACTTCTTGTATTCTGCGCTGTGTGCATTTCCTGACGTATCAGTTGTTTGTGCAAGGAAGACTTTACCTTCTTCTGTTGTTATACAAGCACATACAATAGGATCATTGTGGACATTACTCCACCCATCAATACTTAGGTTAACAATTTTACCCTCCAGAGCTGTTGCACATTGCTCCATTTCTCTGTCATACACTTGATCCAGCAGTTTCCCTGCAACATCAGCTCTGCTGGGTGGACTGTATCCTGGTCTGTGACTGAACCATATTAATGAAATGTGGGTTCTCAGTCAGACGGAAAGAAGAGTTCGTTGCATAAATAAATTGGGCAATTTTTTCAATCGATCAACTCTTTTTCTAATCTGCTAGTTCTTATCACAAACCTATCTATGGTGGTTCCAGGAGGTAAAGGTTTTTTCTTTTGGGTGATGGTGATATGTGGCTGTGGGTGTCTGATGATGATGCTGATGCTAATGAAGCACTATCCTGGATGGATAACTCTGAAACTGTAGAACAAGATGATGGTGATCTTGGAGGTGGATAGTTTCCAGAATCCATGAATTCCCATAAACAAAAAAAGTAAATGCTGTTATTTTATTGTTTATTATACAATTTCTGCTTATTGTACACAACACATCACTGCCCCTGCCCCAAAAGGAATATTTGTTTTTCTTCATAACTGTGCCAAATGACAGTAACATGCAGTTATAATAAGAAATATAATTTTTCTCACACATGACAGTTCAGTCTTTAGAAATAGGATTCAATAAAAATGTTTACCAACCTGAAGATCCTGCCTGTTCAGAAGTGTTTCTTTGGTCATCTTCACCACCGCACTTCTCATGATGTTGCCTCATTCGCGCCACCAGGCCTTGCATCTTTGTTGCATCGTTTGCATTTTGCACGCATGCCTGCCTTACCGATAGGCGAAGGAGCTTCATTCCCAAACTGGGTCTCTTTTACGGCCTGCTGCCATTATAAGGAAAGAATGTAATAAACCTCAGATCGTACACACAAACAGATCCAGACTTGTCTGTCTGTGGCTGTGCTGCAGTATTGTGCTCAAAGTTTCACTTTCATTTTCTTGTCTGCTTGCCCTTCCTCCTCCTCACACTTAGATTCACATTCTTCTTGTGTTGTGCAGATCTATTCCACTCCAATCAGAAACATATTGTCTAACTTCTTGGACTTGGCACTGAAGGGGTTGATTCTGTATTCATAGGTTTGTAGAACAATAGGATTAAGGTCTTTTTCTCAACTCTGTTCATGTTGTAACATTTTTGCCGTGAAGAAGAGGCTGGGACCTCTGCGGAGTCAAATTCCGTTTTGAGAACTGCGCAAGTAAAGCGAGCATCTGTGATAATATAGGAGAGAAACTGCCCACTAATCCTACAGAAACCTCTGGAAGAGCATGGCATTGTGAATGTTACACATATACAGCCTTTATTCTACTGAGTTAAACAACTCAGCTTTATCTCATGATGGAAGAACCTTTGTATGGTAAAATATTTTCCACAAAAAGCAGTTTATTGAAAAAAATCCGATTTTTGTTTTTTTTGTTTTAAAAACATTGATTTTTATCCACCCTGGTCAGGACCATATACAGATGTAAGGATATAGTGAACATTATTCAACAGGCCCCGCACAATAACATAACAGCCCATAGGATCAGCAATAGTTTCAATATGAGAGAAGCAGGCGTTCCTGTGGAAGAGAATGGCAACACCTGCCTTCTTACACGTGTTAGAGGCAAAATACTGGTGAGGATAATCTGGGCACGCCATTCTGTGAGAGTCCTTACTTAGCAGATGAGTCTCCTGTAAGAAAATTGTCGCTGTGGCTCTTTCTCAGTTGATGCCATACCAATGTGCGCTTCTCTGGTGAGTTAATGGTCTTAACTTTGCTGACCAAGTCGATAAACGTTATGGTGGGACCATAATTGGGAGAGCGAGTTCACATGCTGTGAGTTTAAAAGTATCAGGAAGTCCTCAGACCAGTCAGCAATCTGGATGGGTGAGGAGGCAAGGAACAAAGGGGGAAGGGGAAGGTGGAACCAGAAGTAGAACAACATTTACACCACAGGGGAGAAACCTGTTGGGGAGTGTAACAAACATACTCGGGGGGGGGGGGGGAGATCCCCGAAGCACACGGCAGGTAGATGGGGGGAGGGGGGTAAAAGAGCAGAAGGAAGTAATGTGAACCTGTGAGGTATAAAGCGAGAGTGCAGGGAAAGTAGAGGGAAGGTGATAAGAAGGGGGAGCGAGGAACCAGATCATCTTGAAGAGAAGAGTGTCGAGGAAGGTAGAAAGGGGAGTAGGTGCAAAGAATGAGGCTTGGAGATGGAAAAGGGAGCCGAGGATGGTGTAGTCAGAGCCGGGAATAGCATCAGCAGGCACCTAGATTAGGTGAGAGGCGAGTTCCCAAGGAAGATCAGTTCAGGTTCAGTCCGTAGCCCACTCCGGGTCAATGTGGGTCTTAGAAGCAGCTCGAGCAGATGCACCAGCAGAGGAAGGAGAGGGAGCAGCTTTCGGTGGTAAAAGGCCCCAGCGGATCAAGAGTTTTTCGGCCTGAGGTGGGATCAGGCAGGGGGTCATGGTACCATTCCGCCGGATTAGCAATTTGGTAGGGAATCCCCAGCGGCACTCAATGTTATTGTCTCTTACAATCCAGGTATATGGCTGGAAAGCTCTCCGGAGGGCCTGAGTGCCTGGAGAAAGATCCGGGAAGACCTCTAGGGATGCAAACTGCTCAGGAAGCTGTGGGCACTGTCGCAGTGCTTTCAAAAAGTCGTCTTTGAGTTCGAAGAAGTGGACCCTGGCTAAAACATCTGTAGGGCTGTCCTCTCCAACAGACGAGGGTTTGGGAATCCTGTGGATCCTATCTATGATCATAGTTTCCTTTGTGGTCTCAGGGAGTGCGGCAGCAATGTACTCTTGCAAGAAGGCACGAAGATCCATGAGCCCAATTCGCTCAGGGATGCCGCGGATCCTGATGTTGCGGCGAGAGCGGTCCTCTAGGTCCAGGGTTTTGGCAGAGACCCTATCCATTCTAGCTTGTAGCTGGTCATGGGAATCCAGTAGCTCATTATGGGAGCGGACCAGCTCCGTCATCTTAGATTCCAGCCTGTCCACATGGTTGCCCCATTCAGTCACTTCCCCCCGCAACTCTGTCACCATCTCCCGCATATCTTGCTGCAGGGAGTCCCTGAGGCCAGCTTTTAATCCCTCCATCGCTCCTCTGGTGAGGGGAGCGTCAGTATTCTCAGACTCCAATGAGGCCCCAGAGGCAATAGAGCCGCAGCGTGCAGCGCGGGGAGAAGGCGGCGCCATCTTGCTTGTGGAGGATGAGGAGCTGCCGTCGCTCAGTAAATAGTCCGAAACCCGCTTAGGAGATAGTCTGTGTGCGGGTTTGGTTTTGCCCATCTGCTTACCGATGACATCGGAGACCGCGGAGGGTAAGCAGGGAACTCTGCACTCTGTAGGTTAGGAGAAATAGCTGCTTCTGTGCCCGCGTCGCTCAGAGCTCCCGGATTACGCAGCCATTGCTGTCAGGCCACGCCCCATTTTGATTTTAATTTTTGATATGAATAAAGGCTTGTTTTAACATTTTCAAAGCGTGATGCTGGAAACTTAAAACCACTTTTTCCTTTCAATATAAAATTATCACTCTGACCCACAGAGCCCTCCACAGTTCTGCACCGCCCTACATCTCCTCCGTCATCTGTCTATCGCCCTACACGTGCCCTCCGTTCCACAAGTGGCCGAAGGCTGACATCTACAATCCGAACCTCCCACTCCCGTGTCCAGGACTTCTTCTCACGAGCTGCGCCAATTCTCTGGAACGTATTACCAAGAACAATTCAATTAATTACAAACATCAATAGCTTTTCAGGGAAGGGGTCCCCCATGTCTCTAGTACCCTTGTAAGCTTTAAAAAAGACTTTAGAAACCTTACAGTTAAGAGGTCGCCTGGGTTGGATCTTGAAAGGTCCTGGCACAGCCCTCCCTTGCTTCCTCCTTGTGTGATCCGCCACCTCTGGGTCTGCCGCCTCCTCCTCTTCTTCTGGGTCTGCCGCCTCCTCCTCTTCTCCTGGGTCTGCCGCCTCCTCCTCTTCTCCTGGGTCTGCCCTCCTCTTCTGCTCCTGCTGCTTGTGACATCAGGAGCAGAAGAGGAGGGCAGACCCAGCAGAAGAGGAGGCGGCGGCAGACACATAGAGGGGGCGGAATATACAGGGAGGCGGCCAGGAGGGCTGTGCCAGCAGCGAGGACCTCTTAAGATCCCACCCATGCGACATTTTATCTGTAAGATTTCTAAAGTCTTTTTTAAAGCTTATTAGGGGGACTAGAGACTTGGCGGACCTCTTCCCTGAATGCAGCAGATATGCTGCATTCAGTGCTGCATTTAGTTTGCCAAGCACCAGGTGGGTGACAGGTCCTCTTTAAGCGAGCGTTAGAAACACATCTTTTTAGGCTAGCCTACCACCTTACCTCATCTATGTAATTATTCCCATTCTGTCCTTCTCCAAATCTGGTTTCTTGTATCCTCTTTATACACCCCCATGCATTTTACAGCACTTTTATCTGTACTTGTACGGATCCTGCCTGGTGAACAGTTCATGCAGAATTATGTGAATCCCCTATTTATTAAATTGATAGCTGGACCATATGCCTATGTTGCCATTCGAAGCATTTTAATCAGGGATATGAGGTCTGCCATTGTCCTGTGCTGTGGCTGCCTGTGCTGTTGCTGGCAGAAGGGTCCGGACTTCCAAAGAGAAGGTAACTCTACCCTCTCACACCTTTTAACCCCTTCAGTCTACCCATCCCACTCGTTATCCCCACTAATCTTAGACTCTCCCCCCTTTGAAATGCAAACCCATTACCCATTGCCCTCCTTTGTCCCATAAGACTTCCTGCCCCACAGATTGTCATAGGCTTGCTTGCGAGCTCACTGGCCCTCCTGGACTACTCATGGTTCTGTGTGCACAGGGGTCACGATAGGCTCCCTTTAAGGTCTGGGGATTGGGCTGGCCACTTTATAACTTCAATTTTATTGGACTGAGACTAAGATTTTTCTCGTTTACTGGTGTGTTTAGGATCATTCTCTTGTTGAAACATCCATTTCAAGGGTATTTCCACTTCAGCATAAGGCAATATGACCTCTTCAACTATTTTGATATATGCAATATATATGGTCCATGATTCCTGGTATGTCGTACATAAGCCCATCACCATAGTAAGAGAAACATGCCCATATCATGATGCTTGCACCACCAATCTTCACTGTCTTCAGAATGTACTGTAGCTTAAATTCTGAGATTGGGGGTCATCTCAGGAACTGAGTTCGGCTTTTGATCCCAAAACGAAAAATTTTACTTGATTTCAGTCCCCAGAATGTTTCTCCTTTTGTATTTAGGCTAATTGATGTGTTCTTTGGTAGTGATGGGCGAACTAAAGTTCAGGACTTTACATAACTCATTGCTTCTGAACCCCAAACTTGGACTTTACAGTAATAGGACGGCCCGGGATAGGGGACTGTAAAATGAAGCATACATTTAATAAAATTATGATTATACTTGCCAGTCCCGCGACACGTCCTGCCGTCCCGCTGTCTCCCGGCTGCTTCTGCTTCCGTGGCCGCTCATTAACTTATTGGGTTATTCACTGCATTGCTCGGCACTCTGCAGACTTCGGCTGTTTTCGGCCATGTTCGCAGTGAAGCCAGGGTTCACCCGAATTCATGGCTCTGCTTTGAACTCTATTAAACTCGATGTCATCCTGCTTGCCCCTCTGTACAGATGCTTGTCTGTATAGATAGATGAAGCAGAGCTGATATTGCTCTCCCTGTGGACGTCTGACTGAGGATTTTGTTTCTAATAGAGATGGTCTCTAAATGTGTTTTTGTTTTATTTCTAGTAAAAATTTTTTTTTTTTTTTTTTTTTTACTGTTAACTAGAAATTCATGGTGGCCATGTCTAATTTGGTGTAACGCCATGAATTTCGGGGTTAGCTGACGTCTTCGCGAACACGGCCGAAGACAGTTATGTGCAGTTAATCCCGACGGAAGTTAATGAGCAGCCCTGGAAGGAGAAGCGGCCGTGACAGCGAGACGAAAGGATGCACACCGCGGAACAGGTAAGTATAATCCTCTGATGAAGTCACTTCTGTGACGGAACACGTGGGGCACTGAGGGGCACCCTTTGCTGCCTGTCCACTGCTACCAGGTAATATGGCTATCAAACTGATGGAGAATTTGATTTATTTGTGCCTGGCTTTTTTGCGGGCTATACAGGCTCTCATTGATTGTTGATTGATCTCAGTGCACCAAGCATATAGCAACCATGACTTGACCGTTATGCTTGACAGACAAGGTTTTTAGGGAGTCTTTAGGAGCTGCTTTTCAGTTTTCTTTGGGCAACACATTATGGTTATAGAGTATCGAGCATACATTAAGCTCTAAACCTCAACAATCTAATTCATTCCAACCCACTTACAAGTTGGCCCAACATGCTCCTGTGTACCTACCACAGCTGTAATTTGATTTTTGGTGTAGTGTTACCTTGGGTGTATTATGTTCTTACAAACCAGGTTATGAATTTCTCCTGAAACTATTGTACGCAGTGATGCATTCGGCAAGGGTCACCCCGCTTCTTACATGTAGGCCTTACGCCTTTTTTAATTGTTTGTAAATTTCCCTCGTACAGTGTTTGCAGTGTCTTGAAATATAAATAAATTTGATATTTTCGTGGTGATCGTTCCTTTCTCATACATGCTTCTTCTCTTCCTTTTACACAGGTAAGTATAATCGTAATGTTTATTAATGTCCTTTTTCATTTTTTTTTTTTTTTTTTTTTTTTACAGCCCTCGGACCCGAATTGTAACAGGTTTCCCAGGGAAACCCGTGTTCGGGACAGTGTGCACGAACACTCGGTGTTTGGTACGGGTCCAGAACTTAACAGTTCGGGTTCGCTCCTCACTATTCTTTGGTAAATTTTAATTTTATCTGCTTCAGTATATGTAGTTTTGTTTTTTTAACCAAAAGACGTTTCACGGACGTCTTCCTAAAGATTAGCTTCAGACAAGTATCTTCTAACAGTCATAGTACTCACCGGTAACTTGAGACTGTCTTTGATCATCCTGGGTCTGACCATTGGCTGAGCCTTTGCCAATGTGACTTGCTACTCTTCCATCCATTCAACTGCTAGTCTTCCGTTTTTCTCCACCTCTTTTTGGTTTTGCTTTCAATTTTAAAGCATAGGCTGTTTAGCTAAAATGATCTCCAACCAATCTGCGCTTCTTTAGAAGTTTTACCTTCTCCAATCAACTTTTAATCAAAGTACGCTGTTCTTCTGAATAGTCTCAAGCGACCCATCTCAGGCTTTTCAAGGAGAAATGTATGTACAACATGTGCTGGCTTCACCCTTAAATAAGGACCACTTGATTCACACTTGTTTCTTCACAGAATGATTCACCTCACTAATTGAACTCCACCTAGCTATTATTTTGAACAGACTCCCTTTCAATTAGTTATTCAAATACACACTCAAAAACATACAGATCATGAATATTGAGTTAAGGCCCAGTTACACTGTACGAGATCGTGAACGATATCGCTCAAGCGTCATGGGTTTGGAGCTGTTCAAACTACATCGTTAGGACTATGATAAATCGTTGGATCGTTGATCGCAGATTTGAGAACATGTTCTCAAATCAAACGATCCTCGATCAGGCAACCTGCTGCATCGTTGTGTATGAAACCACGATAACCATGTTGTTAATAGACTGTGAGCCCTCGTGGACAGGGTCCCTGCCCCTCCTGTACCTGTACGTCCTGATCGCCTAGATTTAGTGTACTTGTTCTTGTCTCCCTCATCCTCATGTAAAGCGCCATGGAACCTAATGGCGCTATATAAATAAATAATAATAATAATAACAACTTCTCCTATTCACAACAGTGAACAAGTATCGTTCGCTGGGTTGTGCGAACGATAGCTGCTCGCCACATTGTTGGTGCGTCGTCCACGATATCTAGATGTGTGACATCTCACCAACGATGTCAAAAAGATGTCCTAATGACCGCGCTCCCGTGAGATCGTTGGTGAGATCTAAACGACATTGAAGCGTGTAACGGTACATTTAGTTTTCTAAGGCTGGCTTCACACTGCGGGTTACATCCGATCCGAGGCTGTCCGTGTAAACTGGACAGCCCCGGACCGGATTTTGACCCCATAGCAGCCTATGGGGCCGGATAGAAGCCGGATGGCAGCTCTCTGCCATCCGATTTGTATCTGTCCGGGACAATCTGGGAGAATTCGGTATTCTCCCACGGACACAAAAGCTGCTTGCTGCGTTTTTGTGTCCAAGAGGAGAATATCTCCTCTAATTGGCAATTCCCGTATTGACTCGGATTGCCCCGGATTCTTCCGGTTCCGGGGCAATCCGGCGTTCCCTAACATGGGAGCCTATGGGGCCGGATTGCCCCGGTCTGGGAGGATCTGGGAACCGGACCCCTGCGGCTAAAAGCCGCAGTTGTTTCAGGACCGCGGCTAGCTCCCTGCCAGCCGCGGTCCTCATTTATCAATGGCAGCAGCTGCGTGCGGGTGCACACCGGACCGGAGGGCATATTGGCCCTCCGGTTCTGTGTGCTGATCCGATCCGGGGCTGTCAGATTCATCCTGACAGCCTCGGATCGGATCTGACCCGCTTTGTGAAGCCAGCCTAAGAATCTACTGCACCTGCCACCAACTGGTATATTGTTTGATATGTGGTAATATATTTTATACCAAAAACAGTGAATTATCTGGTTAGTCATACTGGGCTGCTATTATTTTAAACACTACTGTACACATTTAGCCTTTCAGCTACATCAGATGAAAAGGATGCATAGAGCAGTGGTGGCCTAATCTACTATATACCGTATATACTCGTGTATAAGCCGACCCGTGTATAAGCCGACCCCCCTACTTTTGCCCCAAAAATCTGGAAAAACCTATTGACTCGTGTATAAGCCGAGGGTGGACCCCAGCACAGGTATACAGCCCCCAGCAGTGTGGTATACAGGCCCCCCCCCAGTGGTATACAGGCCTCCCCAGTGGTAGTATACAGCAGCCCCAATGGTAGTATATAGCATCCCCAGCAGCCCCAGTGGTAGTATACAGCAGCCGCAGTGGTAGTATATAGCAGCCCCAGTGGTAGTATATAGCAGCCCCAGCAGTAGTATACAGCAGCCCCAGTGGTAGTATATAGCAGCCCCAGTGGTAGTATATAGCAGCCCCAGCAGCCCCAGTGGTAGTATACAGCAGCCCCAGTGGTAGTATACAGGAGCCCCAGCAGCCCCAGTGGTATATACAGCAGCCCCAGTGGTATACAGGCCTCAGCAGTATATACAGCACCCCCCAGGGGTTATAACAGCACCCCCCAGGGGTTATACAGCGGCCCCCTGGGGGTACCCAGCAGCCCCCAGGGGGTACCCAGCAGCCCCCAGGGGGTACCCAGCAGCCCCCTGGGGGTACCAACATCCCCCTGGGGGTACCAACATCCCCCTGGGGGTACCAACATCCCCCTGGGGGTACCAACACCCCCAGGGGGTACCCAGCACCCCCTGGGGGTACCCAGCAGCCCCCAGGGGGTACCCAGCAGCCCCCAGGGGGTACCCAGCAGCCCCCAGGGGGTACCCAGCAGCCCCATGGGGGTACCAACAGCCCTCTGGGGGTACCAACAGCCCCCAGAGGGTACCGAGCAGCCCCCGGGGGGTACCAACAGCCCCCACAAGCCGGCACTGTCCCCCTTGTAAGGGCCAAACTACTTATACATTACCATCCCGGTGTTCTGATCGGCGCCGCTCCTTCGTGCTGCGTCTTCATCCTCCCGCGCTGGCTGCATCCGGGTTCTCCAGCGGTCGCGCGATGACGTCACATCGCTGCGACAGCCGGAGATCACGGATGGAGCCAGCGCGGGAGGATGAAGAAGCACCGAGGAGCGGCGCCGATCAGAACACCGGGATGGTAATGTATAAGCACCGGGGGGGGGGGGGCCCTTACAAAGGGGGACAGTGCCAGCTTTTGGGGGGGCTATATGCACTGCTTCCCCCCGCTGATTGACAGGGGGATGCAGTGCATATTTAATGAGCGGCCCCACGTGACGGGGCCGCTCATACAGCAGCCCCCCCCCCGCCTCGTCCAGCCTCCACAGCCCCCACCACACAGCCCCCACCACACGGGTCTACCGTATAGACCCGTGTATAAGCCGAGGGGGGGACTTTTCAGCCCAAAATTTGGGCTGAAAAACTCGGCTTATACACGAGTATATACGGTAATTGCCTAATCGTGTCTGTCTGTCGCCGAAATTGCGCCTGCGGCAACCAATGAGTGCTGCGTATGCAAAACAGCCGCGCACATTCAAAACTAGCGCCAAGCTGAAACCTGGAGACAGCGACGCATAAGCATCGCTATCGCCAGGATACACGTGTCCGTGGCTGCCCCTGCATCGGTAGCCGCCGCTCTGTCCTCACCTTCACCCCCCCCTCCCCCGCCATTCTCATTCCTGCCCTCCTCCACAGACTTCAGCACTCGGCTCCATCCTGCCCCCCTCCCCCCGCTCCATCCTGCCGTTCCAATCCCCCCCGCTCCATCCTATCCCCCCGCTCCATTCTTCCCTGCTAGCTTCATCCTGCCCGCTCCTTTCTTGCCCCTGCTGATTAGTCTCGCCGGCGACTGAACACCGGCACTGCTGCACACACACTGCTGGCTCCTTCCTACCCTGCTGGCTCCATCTTGCCTCGCTCGCTCCATCCTGTCCCACTCCATTCTGCCCCGCTGATTAGTCTCACCCGGCGACTGAACACAGACACTCCCGCACAACACTGATAGCGCCGCACACAGACACTGCTGCACACCGACTCAGCTGTAGGTATCTACTATTTAATTGCCTAATCGTGTCTGTCCAGAAAATCGCGCGCTAGCGCTAATTGGTTGCCGCCAGCCGGTGCAACCAATGAGCTAAGCGTATGCAAAACAGCCGCGCGCATTCAAAACTCGCGCCAAGCTGACACCTGCCGACAGTGTTGCATCGGCGTCGCTATCGCTAGGATACATGCGTCCGCCGGATCTCCCGACGATAGCCACGGCTCATCTACTGCCGCACAGAGGTCCGCGGCGAGCCAGCCGGGAGATGACCGGCGTCAGCTTGCAGCGGTAGTACCTCGACCGCCATATTGGAACACCTACATTATGGGTATTCCTAAATGGCGGCTGGAATTCAAATCCCCCGCCAAGCCGCGCCACTTCTCTGATTCTGCGGCGCGGCTTGGTGGCAAATATGAATCCCGCGCGGGATTCAGAATCCCTGCCAAGCCGTGCCGGCCAGCAGCGGCCGTTAAGCGAATCGGGACTCAAAACCCCTGCCAAGCCATGCTCCACTTCGTTGATCAGCGAAGCGTTTTTTAAAACGTGCCAAGTGCGCTTATTGGTCGTCGCGGCTGGCGGCGACCAATCAGCGAAGCGGAGCACGGATTGGTATATTGGCGCGCAATTTGAACTGCCGCTCATAGTGTGAGGCAGTTCACTCCTGTTTACAAGGTATTCTAGAATACCTGATGGGTTAGAATCGGGCCACCATCTAGTAGTTAATAATGTTATACGGAATACTCAAAGCTGGCTTTGTACAGAATAGTAATAGCATTGCTCTGCATAAATCTCATTCTTACAAAATCCAGGGCATGCCTTTTGAGTCTATGTAAGGCTGTTAAGTAATAGTGTTAACTCTCAGTAAAGCACTGGCAAATGTCTTAACACTGTGAAATATGATGTTGCTATGTGATTATAAATAAGAAAAGATTATGCATCTTTGTTACTGGATATTGTTATGGATGCTCTATGAAAATAATTGTATGTTAGACTGCATCATAGAAACTTGGTTTTAATATTTGTCTTTTCTAATAAAGGATTTTCTTTTTTAATGTTAAAAGTGGATGTGTTATGGACCTTTTATTGCCATCACTGACTTATATTTGTGTCGTCGGTTAGATTTAGTTCCAGTTTTTGGGATGCTTCAATTTTTTGTTGTTGCCAATAATTCCTTTGTTGCACAGAAAACATTATTTCAGGATTTTGATTCATAGATGGTTAAAACTCATGGAGACTCATGAACCCAACAACAAATTAATTTTGTTTTGTAATTGCAGATTAAAGATACTGGTGCTAATATTGCCATCTGTCAATGGGGATTTGATGATGAAGCAAATCATCTCTTGCTTCAAAATGAACTTCCTGCTGTCCGTTGGGTCGGAGGGCCTGAAATAGAGGTGAGTAGAACTGCCCATTTGAGTGAATACGCCAATGAAAATTATGCAATGTTGCTGGGATTTTCTTGAGAAGAGGATGCACTATTTCCCGGAAAAATTGGGGGAGAAGGGGGTTGTGTGTCTTATAGTCCAGACGGGCTGGATGTGGGGGTTGGGGGCAGCAGCGATAAAGCATGCTGCAGGGTTGCCCGCCGGTGATGACATGTGCCTGCTGTATAAGTTAGCGTAGCATTCATTAACCGCCCCCCGCCCATCACCTTTCAACAATGAAGCTGACACCGAGAGGTGGGGGTGAGGGGCGACGCATATTATATTTTCTCAAAGAGCGCGCGCGTGTGATCACCAGCTGCTGCTTTAGCCTTGGGCAATCGCGTGTGACTGCTATTAAAGAAAGTGGATCCTCGCTGGGAGCAGTGAATATCCCAGTAGGCCACAGCGAATGGATGATTATACTCGCTGTCCATCGCTCCACCACAGAGTGATGTCATCACTGCACTCTTAGTCTAGTCAGATGCCAGCATGAGAAGACATTGTGCTGCTGCTGCGGACTGATGGATGGTGAGTATAATTGTGTTTTTTTGTTTTGTTTTTTTATTAGGGCAATGTATACTAGGATGAGGCACATATACCTGGATGGAGGCTATATATACCAACATGGGGGCTATATACATACACCATGATAGGGGCAATATACCACGCTGAGGGACAAACCGAGATGGGGGCCACATATATCAGAATGGGGGTCATGTATCAGGGTGGGGATCATAACTACTGGGATGGGGGACATTATATATCAAGAAGGGATATGTATACCAGGATGGAGGGCTTATATTTCAGGAATGGGGTACATAAATATAGAAGGGGCCCAGGATGTAGTACAGAATTTAGGGACATTACCCCAATAATAGTTTCAGCAGCAGACCACCCCCTCTGTGGGAGAACCCCTTAAAACTCCCATCATAAAGCTAATGGGAATTGCTCATGGCAACTTTATTTTATATTAATTTCTCCAAAATGCTGTTATTTTTGCAGTTAATTGCTATTGCTACTGGAGGACGTATTGTACCACGATTCTGTGAGCTCACTCCTGAAAAACTTGGTTTTGCTGGCATAGTTCGGGAAATTTCTTTTGGAACAACGAAGGACCGAATGTTGGTTATTGAGAAGTGCAAAAACTCCAGGGCTGTAACAATTTTCATCAGAGGGGGGAATAAAATGGTAAGTAAAATAAATTCACTACTGCTGCAAAACGCAATGGCCACAAAATTTCCCTATTACTAGTTGCTACAGTCTAGCTTTTTTTTTCTTCAGCTATAAGAACTGTTACTAAAATATACCTATAATATTGCTTTCACTTTTCAGGGTAGGCAATATCGTAAAGGAAAAAAAAAAACTAGAAATAAAAAAGTCCATTGAATTTGTTTACATCAAATTAAAAATTTATTTCAAATATTAACTACTTGTGGACTGGGACCGCTTGTTGACTTTATATATGAATATATTTGCTACTGTGCAGTGACTAATGCAAAATGTCACTTCATCATACAGCAGCATGGCCAGCTCCAGGTTTTTGTGGGCCCCTTGAACACGTACCATCATTCATGACGCACTGATATGGCAAAGAAATGTTGATATAGTACAATGCCAAAGGACAGGTTTCACTTCTTACATTACATGAGTGATATATATTGTAATTTCTACAATACCATACAGTAGAGGGGATTTTTGTAAGTCAACCTCTTATATGCCTTTATGTGACCTTCCCACACCCCTCCCTCAGTTCCCAGTCAGCATTTTATTCTTAGCTGAACCTCCCTGCAAAGAAAAAACAGTTCACACTGAATCTGAACATTTTTTAAAGTAAACATTGGAAAGCATTAACTTAGAACAATTGTAAAAGTGCAAAAACTGAAGGAACTACAAAATGGATTGCAACATCACAACACAGCAGTATTTGTTGTCCCATTTCTGTGTTTTGAATTCCCTCCAGGTTGGGTTTGTAATACTGATGTTTGACCCCCAATAAGTGTCATGTGCAAAAATGCAGCCTAAGGGTGCATCCTCACGATTAGGAGAGGCAGCGTTTTCGACGCAGCGTCTTTGCGCTGCGTCCAAAACGCTGCGTCGTACAGTACTAGCATAGTGGATGGGATTTCAAGAAATCAAATGGAGCTGTGACAGGGCAGGCGGAACAGGATTCTTCCTCCCCACTGTGACATCACTGAAGAAGTTGCCCCGTAAAAATATGCGATGTGTGAATGCACCGCGTTTTTTTACAGGGCTTTTTTGTACGCGGGTGCAAAATGCTGAAAAAAGCGCAATGTATGAACATAGTTTTAGAGCTATAAAAACAAGAGAACTAAAACACATACTAGTAGTGCAATTAGGTAACAAACAGTAGATTTGATTTGAAAACAAGCTAAAAGGTTTTTCAGCAGCAAAACAACATATAACTTGATTGAAATCAACATATTCTGCTTCTTGTGACTCAATTGAAAGAATTGCCAATGCAATTAACTTTTCTTGAGACATCTGGGACCTGAGGACGTTTTTAATAAGCTTACGTTTGCTGAAGCTTCTTTCAGCTGACGCAGCTGAAACGGACACTGTAAACAGTAGCTTCAATGCCAATACCAGATTTGGGAATGCCAGATTCAGAGCGATAGAAAACAGATATTGCAATGTTTCCTGTGGACTTAGAGGACCTGTCACCCCCTCTGGTACTGGGCGAACTAAATGCACCACTGAATGCAGCATGCCTGCCCACCCACCCATCACATATTGTTCCCATTAATATAAATTGAGGTTATAATTAATTCTTGTCTTGCCCAAAAATTTGCAACAGAAAGTGAATAGTTACATTTTGTGAGGCACAGCCAGCTTGGGCCTATGGCCGGGGTGCATCACATGGGTTACCGGCTTTGGAACCTGTTCACATGAGCCGGTTTTCCTGTGAGAGTGACTGCTGTGTTAAACCTACCCGGACCACAGTGAGTTAACAGCTGAGAGTGAGTGCTGTAATCTTGTCCAGTACACAGTGAGTTAATAGCGGAAGCAATCATGAGACCAATGAGCGGCTGAGAGAGCAATGTGTGTACTGATTGCATAGCAGCTCAGGTGGGTGTGTGGGTGTGGCAGTTATGATAAGAGCTAGCCCAGGTGATTGTATGGAAAACACAGAGAGACCAGACTGGAGATGAAGGGAGCTCCGTGCAGACCAGACGACTGAGATGGAAGGGTGCTTGTTCAGGCGTGGGGCGAAACACGTCCTGGAGGAGACCGGCCCTTCTCCATAAGGGAGGCTCCTGACCCTCAAATGCTTGTGTACGAATCGGTGGCCGGGAAAGGGGAGTTATGGCTCCTAGAGTGGGGAAGCCGTGGCTGAACCAGGTGGATGCTGGCCTGGACGTGGGGCGAATCACGTCCAGGAAGGAGCCCTTGGGGAGACATGGTGTACCTGAGACTCAGGTTGCTATGCCCGGATCCGTGCCCCGTAGGACAACAGTTCTCGTGTGCTAGTGTGAACTGTGTACCATACTAGGTGGTGTGAGACCATGTACGGCTTGAGAGCCAGACGGTTGTAGCCGCCAGTGGGACCGACCATGGGTCGTGCTATGGTCCTGTTGATCTTGGATGAATGTGTGTGAAGGCTATCCACAGTGTAACAGCCTGTATGAGACCTGTGTGAACAGGGCTGTAGATGGCTTATGTAAAAGTACCATGGAAGGATATGATGGCCTATGTAAAAGGGCCAGGTATGTTGTCTGTGGGAGAGACCCAGTGAGTGTGTGAACCTGTGGCCCGACGCAGGGGGTTAGGAGGGCTCCTAGAGTGGGGAACCAAGGCTGATCCTGGAGGGCGCTCGACTCAGACGTGGGGCGAAACACGTCCAGTAAGGAGCCCTTGGGGATGCAGGGTGCACCCGGGTACTCAGATTGGCCAATCCCTGTTATGGACCCAGAGGAGCCGCAGTCCATGGATGTAGTACGATGGGCTGTGAGCATGTATGTGATCCATGCATGTGTATGATGGATCACATACGGTGTGTAAGGCCCGGTCAGACTGAAGCCTGTACTATGGATCGATATTAAAGTTGTGCTGGGTAGATAAAGCCAGGCGGCTGGTACCGCAATTGGGACCCACAGGGCCCGTTGATGAGTGTGGATAACTATGTATTGTAATTGTAAGTGTAAAGTTTAGATAGGCCGTGACCACCATGGGAGCTGTCATTAGTGCTCCAAGGGTTTGAAGGAGATGTGGTTACAGGTCCCGGTTACTGTAAGACGTATATGTGCAATAGGGTTCTATGTTATATTTAATGTAATGTATTATGTGATGTGCTGTTGTAATGTAATGTATTATGTGATTTGCTTATGATCAATGTTTAATGTGTTACCCGGGTTATATGTATGTGAGAAATAAACGGGTAGGCTTTTGAAAAATTATTAGCACGTGTTGGTGTCATTATGCAGCAAGCATCCCGGGGCACTACCTCACAATATACATATAATTTTGTATAGAAAGGGCATTATGCAGTTTATCTCATAGAACTATTAATACATATCTCATGATACATAATAAATTTTACATGTACATACACATATAAATTACTCCGCAGCATCATGTGGATACGTCCGAAGCATTGGCCGCAGCGGCCATTGCGAGCAGTTCTAAGGCGACTAGCTATGCCCGCGCAGCGGGCATGGCGAGTCGCCTTAGCAGCGCGAAGCATTGGCCGCGAAGCGGCCATTGCGAGTCAGAGACTCGCTCTGCTAGAATCCCGATGCAT
Source organism: Allobates femoralis (assembly GCA_033576535.1). Classification (NCBI taxonomy): domain Eukaryota; kingdom Metazoa; phylum Chordata; class Amphibia; order Anura; family Aromobatidae; genus Allobates; species Allobates femoralis. The sequence continues at coordinate 344,207,663 of JARQOC010000005.1, read as the reverse complement.
CTGCATCGGGCACCCAGCTAGTCTATTATATAATCACGAATGGGATTTTTGCCCCTTTTGAGTCCGCTCACGCTGCGAGTCAATGTCGTCATGTGGATACGTCCGAAGCATTGGCTGCGCAGCGGCCATTGCGAGCAGTTCTAAGGCGACTCGCTATGCCCGCGCAGCGGGCATGGCGAGTCGCCTTAGCAGCGCGAAGCATTGGCCGCGAAGCGGCCCTTGCGAGTCAGAGACTCGCTCTGCTAGAATCCCGATGCATCTGCATCGGGCACCCAGCTAGTATACCATAATTCAAGATGTTATAGGATTCTAATGTTTAATCATATGTTATTTCTATTTGGTTTGATCTCCTCACACACAATTTATTTCTATAATTATTCACATATTGTTGGTGACATTGTATTGCATGGTCTTATATCTACAGATATTGATCTTGACCAGGCAGGATGGAGCTGAGGTGGGGGCCAGAATGGACCTGGAGTGGGGGGCAGAATGGAGGAGGGTAGGAGGGGGGTGGGGGGGGCAGGATGGAGCTGGGGGGGAGGGCAGGATGGAGGAGGGGGGTGGGAGCAGGATGGGGTACTTTGTGAATACACATGTATTTACGATTGTTTTATTATTGTTGTGCTGATGAATAAGGGGGTCTGTCCCTCTGAACGCGTTCAGCGTTTCCTCTCTGTATCATGTATGATATTTTTAACCACTTGTGAATAAAGGTTTTGATAGAAGACGGAGGCCGCTTCAGCATAAATTTTCTCACCCCTTTTCATTGCCTGCCATCTCAGCACATCGAAAATTATATCAGGCCATTCTGCTGATTCATTGGTTTGCACCGGCCGAGGTTCAGAAAGACTCATGGTGGGTTTACACACACCAATTTATCTGTTCAATATCTGAACAGATCTCTGGTTGCAGTGAAATCATGGACACATAGTTCCATGTTGTACACAGCCACAAAATGGAACTATGTGTCCATGATTTCACTGCAACCAGAGATCTGTTCAGATATTGAACAGATAAATTGGTGTGTGTAAACCCACCATGAGAGCGAGATGTGATGAGTCATCAATTTCTTCACTAACTTCACCTTGCTAATTGCTTCCACAGAGAATCGTACTTGGTTGAATTCCTGATGTAGTGTTAGTACAACTGCTAGACTCTCCAGTGTTCTTTTGTGTGGACTTCCTAAAGAATTGATTAATGGTAGTAAGCTGCTTCACTTTCTCTTCCAGTAAGGGTGGCTTAACACTATACGCAGCGGCGGCGAACGCAAGCCGACCACATACACCATGCATCCCTATGTTTAACATGGGAACACACGGTGTATGCGCTCGGGTGCAGATGGCCGTGCGTACCCATTGCCCGCCATGTGTGATTTGTACGCATGCAGAGACTTGCGTACAAATCATACATTCCCGTCCGCACCAAATCTGCAACATGTGTATTCGGTGCCGACGGGGATGTATGATTTGTATGTAGGCCTCTGCATGCGTACAAATCGCACATGGCAGCCAATGGGTACGCACGGCCATCCGCATCGGAGCTCATACACCGTGTGCCCCGATGTTAAACATAGGGACGCACAGTGTATATAGTCAGCTTGCGTTCGCCCGCCGCAATAGGCAGTGGTGGCGAACGTAAGTGTGAAGCCACCCTAACTGCTTCTCTTTTCTTTTCTGACTTCCAGACTTGTACTTCTTGGATGAAGGTGCCTGTTCACCTGAAAGTTCTTCGGCTTGATCACTATCCACTTTGGCCTGATAAAGCTGTGAAATCAAAGACTATTTTCTGTTGGTGTCAACTTTGATTTTTACAGCAATTATCTGCCATGAGCAGTAACCTGGCCTCACTTATGGCTGCACAATGTTAAAGGTTAATTTTTGGTATATATGCAACTATAAAAGGAAGTGGGGACTGACTGCACAGCTCCCATGTAATCAGCAAGATAAGCAGTAGGGGTCGAGAACAATTTTTGCAGTAATATTTAGTATTGATTGGTCACTCATTAGTTCATGCGTGGGTTCTGGGAAACAAATCTTGATTGTGCCGTTTATGCACCCTAGAGTAGGAGTAGGTGACAGATGTAGATGCAGATGACTAATTCAGGTGATCTAGGATCCACAGGTTTCAGGGTATCAGTACCTGTAATATTAGAGTTAAACCAACATTGATAAATGTACCCCACCAGTTGAAACAGTTGGGGCAGTGTACCCTTAACAATAAAGGTGACCCAGATCATCTATTCCATGTTGAACCTTCAAATATTCCTTCATTCAACATCACATTTTTAGATGCATTTCAGCTGCTGCATATGCCAAGCATCAGCTGTGATTCTTGCTTTTACAGCATGACATAAAAAGGCAAGTGATTTGCTGCAGTGATCACGGGGACAAATACAACAAGAAAGACCAACAGGGACCACCTGCAATCACTGTTTAAATGAATAAAGCGTCAAAAAGTGTATGGATCTGGCTGCTGTTATAAAATCATATATGTGCAGGAGAACCACTGGTATCAGGCTGGCAGCACACATACCATGCAGGAGCTGGATCCATCATTATATACCTAAATAAAGATGAGGCGCCTCCGTACACCAGAAAAAGGTCTCCTGATACCTACACGCAACCTGTGATCTTTACAAGATCTCCCTCTCTCCTCCCCTCTTATCTCCTCTTCCCACAATTGTATACAAGATTTCTCTGGTGCTTCCCCCATACTTTGGAACTCTCTGCCCCAACACATCAGACTCTTGCGGCTTGCCTACCGTGAAAACCTTCAAAAGGAACCTTAAGACCCACCTCTTCCACATGCCTATAACCTGCAGTGAGCATCAGTCCACTATACCGCCGCACGACCAGCTCTACCCTCACCTACTATATCCTCACCCATCCCTTGTAGACTGTGAGACCTTGCTGGCAAGGTCCTCTTTCCCCTCACCTACTGTATCCTCACCCATACAGTTGTGGCCAAAAGTATTGACACCCCTGCAATTCTGACAGATAATACTCAGTTTCTTCCTGAAAATGATTGCAATCACAAATTCTTTGGTATTATAATCTTCATTTATTTTGTCTTCAATGAAAAAGCACAAAAAGAATTGTCCTTAAAACCAAATTGGATATAATTCCACACCAAACATAAAAAAGGTGATGGACAAAAGTATTGGCACCCTTAGAAAAATCATATGAAGCTTCTCTAATTTGTGTAATTAACAGCACCTGTAACTTACCTGTGGCACCTAACAGGTGTTGGCAATAACTAAATCACACTTGCAGTCAGTTGACATGGATTAAAGTTGACTCAATTTCTGTCCTGTGTCCTTGTGTGTACCACATTGAGCATGGAGAAAAGAAAGAAGACCAAAGAGCTGTCTGAGGACTTGAGAAACCAAATTGTGAGGAAGCATGAGCAATCTCGAGGCTACAAGTCCATCTCCAAAGACCTGAATGTTCCTGTGTCTGCTGTGCGCAGTGTCATCAAGAAGTTTAAAGCCCATGGCACTGTGGCTAACCTCCCTAGATGTGGACGGAAAAGAAAATTGACAAGAGATTTCAACGCAAGATTGTGCAGATGGTGGATAAAGAACCTCGACTAACATCCAAACAAGTTCAAGCTGCCCTGCAGTCCAAGAGTACAACAGTGTCAACCTGTTCTATCCGTCGGCATCTGAATGAAAAGTGACTGTATAGTTGGAGACCCAGGAAGACCCCACTTCTTACCCCGAGACACAAAAAAGCCAGGCTGGAGTTTGCCAAAACTTACCTGAGAAAGCCTAAAACGTTGTGGAAGAATGTTCTTTGGTCAGATGAGACAAAAGTAGAGCTTTTTGGGCAAAGGCATCAACATAGAGTTTACAGGAGAAAAAAAAGAGGCATTCAAAGAAAAGAAGACTATCCCTACAGTCAAACATGGCGGAGTTTCCCTGATGTTTTGGGGTTGCTTTGCTGTCTCTGGCACTGGACTGCTTGACCGTGTGCATGGCATTATGAAGTCTGAAGACTACCAACAAATTTTGCAGCACAATGTAGGGCCCAGTGTGCGAAAGCTGGGTCTCCCTCAGAGGTCATGGGTCTTCCAGCAGGACAATGACCCAAAACACACCTTCAAAAAGCACTAGAAAATGGTTTGAGAGAAAGCAATGGAGACTTTTATGGTGGGTTTACACACACCAATCATTGTATCCAATCTCTCACCCAATCTCTGGTTGCAGTGAAATCATGGACACATAGTTCCATTTTGTGGCTGTGTACAACATGGAGCAATGTATCCATGATTTCACTGCAACCACAGATCTGTTCAGATATTGGATACAATGATTGGTGTGTGTAAACCCACCATTAAAGTGGCCAGCAATGAGTCCAGACCTGAATCCCATAGAACACCTGTGGAGAGATCTAAAAAAATGGTAGTTTGGAGAAGGCACCCTTCAAATATCAGGGACCTGTAGCAGTTTGCCAAAGAAGAATGGTCTAAAATTCCAGCAGAGCATTGTAAGAAACTCACTGATGGTTACCGGAAGCGGTTGATCGCAGTATTTTGGCTAAAGGTTGTGCAACCAAGTATTAGGCTGAGGGTGCCAATACTTTTGTCTGGCCCATTTTTGGAGTTTTGTGTGAAATCAATGTTTTGCTTTTTGCTTCATTCTCTTTTGCGTTTTTTCATTGAAGACAAATTAAATGAAGATAATAATACCAAAGAATTTGTGATTGCAATCATTTTCAGGAAGAAACTGAGTATTATCTGACAGAATTGCAAAGGTGTCAATACTTTTGGGCACACCTGTACATACACAGCACTGCTGCATGCACATACAGATACACATACAGCTCTGCTACAAGCACACTATATACGCAGCACTGCTACATGTACAATACATGCACATACAAACACACACAGCTCTGTTACGTGCACAATACATGCACATAGATCTACAAACACACATACAAGTATACAGACACACATACAGATACACACACAGACTTAGATACACACACACTTTCAGATATACACACATTCAGATATATACACACACACATACATGCACACACAGATGTACATGCAAACTAAACAGCGGGGTGCAACAGCTAATACTAGGAAACACAAAAATACCTATCTTTTTAACATATTAGGAACTCTTCAGACTATACCTTAGAAATGAGTTCTTTATTCTAATTCAAATATGTGTCTTATACCCAGTAGTTTTAGAGAAAACCTGGAGATCCCACAAGTAATTTTGCTCCAAAAAATACTTTATTGAGAAACACACAGGTAACAATTAAAAAACCACAAGGTCATGACAACAGGATCACAGAGAAAGGAACGATTAAATAAGACAAGTGGAGGAAGAAACCTAGAGCCAAAACCTCAGCTTAAGATCAAACCGGTTGCATACAACATAATGGATAAGGTAATGCCACATAACAGAATAGTTGAGAGGAGGAAAGGCGAAAACCATCTGCATCAGAGGGTGGTGTATATTACACCTAAGACCCTAACCTAACCAGCAGTGCAGCCCATACACTACGAGAAAACCAACAACAAGCTCAGAAGTTCAGGTATCAAGGCACTTACCCATTATGGAAACCGGATTAAGGATCTAGCAGGAATATGACTCAGAACCCCGACATGTTTCGTGCCACGCAAGGCACTGCATCAGGAGGTGTGTGGGGGAGAGTGTCATTAAAAAGCTTTTTATACAGTGCTGAGTAAGACTGCAACTGATTGCACATGTCTTATGGGGGTGTGATTAGAGCTACTTCCTGGTGACGAGGCCATACCGATGCCCCCCTGAGAGAGGAAAACCTCTTCAGACGTCATTACCACTCAGGGGGGCGTGTCTACTGACAGCCACGGCATCTGAGGCTCAGGCCACGCCCCTTGCATGTGCAGATCGTCGCAGCGCCATCTTGGTTGAGTGCATCAGCTGTTAGTACTATATAGAGGTGAGGGAAGGGGCTACATAGATAGTTTCAGCTGCGAAATAGAAAGGAGCAGCTATTTATCCCCCAAACTATGTTGCCCATGAATAAAACTACCATGGGATACAATAGATCTTTTACCTTTAATACACTGTCTATATCAGAAATGGCCACAGATGGCGCTAAAAGCACCAAAGACCAGAATAAATAAAGAGACAAAAAAGTCCAATGTAAGCTGATAAGAATATCTATAAAAGAATAGAGAGATCAAGAGTATACAGATAACACAGCTCAGTAGTATAAAGTGCAAATGCATTTCTTCTCAAATAACAAGCATATAATAAATATAAATATAAACATGGCTGCTATAATCTTGATAGTAGATTCTTCCATAAGCTTCATAGACAGTTACGTCCCAGGTGCTGCAGCACAAAAAAGCGTGAAGGTAAACCGTGTAAACTAAAGAAGAAATAAAGACACAAATTAAAAACTAGAAACAAAAGAATGCCTATAAGGAGACCACGACCAACCCTGCAGAGCAGAGGGAAGGAGGGATCAATACTGCACAAAGCAGAAAGATGAAACACATGCGAAAAATACAGCAAACACTCCAATATGAAATACAAATATATGAGGGACTTTTAGTACCCTACCTATCAGAGAAAGGGGGCGAAGCTTAGACGTTCATTTAAACCCGCCGGTGCAAGGGAGCCAAGCCTGAATATCCATTTGCTCTCGAGTTGGGACAAAGCTCGCATCACATTACCACCTCTGATTCCCATCTTGAGGACATCAATTCCTCTCACTTCAAGTGTTTTTGGATCACTATGATGATGGAGTTTGAAATGGCGTGGAATAGTTTTGAGGGTTTTAACGTCCTCAATTTCAGCGGAAGCAATGACATCCAGAACATGCTCCCTTGTTCTGCGGCGCAGTTCCCGGGTTGTGAGGCCCACATAGATGCGATTGCATCTGCATGTGGCCTGATAAATCACCGCCCGGGTACTGCAAGAAATGTAATGTCTAATTTGAAACACACTGCTGCCGTAGGCCGATAGGAAGGTGGTTGCTCTCATGATGTTACTACAGGGCAGACATGACCCACACGGATAACAACCCTACAACAGTTGTCTGTGACCAAACAAAGGTACAGTCTCGCGTACATAATGGCTATGGACAAGGGTGTCTCTGAGACTACGGCCCCGTCTAGCGGTCATTAATGGTCTCTCAGGGAGGATATCCCTCAGAATTGGATCCGTGCGAAGAACAGACCAATGTTTTGTCAGAATTTTTCAGATATTTTCCCATTCTGTGTTATATGGAGAAATAAAGCGCACTGCACCTATACCCTGTCTAGGTTTGATTTAATCAGGTAGCAGGTCGCTCCTTGGTGTGCTCTTCGCACGGTTATATCCTTTTCTGATAGATTTACCGCTATAACCCCTCCTGATAAACCTTTCACGCAAATCGGAAGCCTGAGCCTCAAACGACTGCTCAGTTGAACATATCCTATGCATCCGCAGATACTGTCCCACTGGTATGGCACGAATCGTTGCGGGTGTGTGGGAAGACGTGGCGTGTAGGAGGGCATTGACCGACGTTTCTTTCCGGAAAACGTCGGTCTCCACTCTCCCATCGGTCGCTTTTCTGATTTTAATATCCAAAAAAACTCACCTCCGTCAGATGACATGTATGAGTCAGTCGGATATTGCAACTGTTTTTGTTCAGGAGTGAGAGAAAGCTCTGCAGTTCGGGGACTGTTCCACTCCACAGGACCAGAATGTCGTCAATATATCGCAGCCAGTGCTGCACATGGGAGGCGGCACTGATGCCACCGTCAAACACCCCCCTCTCCCATAAACCTAGAAAGAGGTTGGCGTAAGACGGGGCAGAGGCAGCCCCCATAGCTGTTCCACGCTGTTGGAGATAGAACACGTCCCCGAAAACAAAATAATTGTGTCGCAATATGTACCCAAGCAGCTGGATGATCAGATTTTGAAGATCAAGATTAGTCATTCCTAAGTAAAACTTCGCTGACTCTAGACCGTCATTATGATCAATACAGGTATACAGGGTCTCAACGTCAATCGTCACCAGCCACACCGACTCATCCAAGGTAAGGCCATCAAGACGCCGAAGGACGTTCGCAGTGTTCCTGACATAGCAGGGCAGTGTCTCTACTAGCGGATGCAAGTAGTATTCAATAAACTTACAAGTCATCTCGCAGAGCCCCCCTATGCCAGAGACAATGGGACGCCCCGGCGGATTGACTGGGTTCTTATGTACCTTTGGCAACAAATAGCAAGTCGGTATTACCGGCGACGCGACGAGGAGACCCCTGTATACCTTCTTCAGAATGATGCCCGTTTCAAGGGCCTTATCCAGAATGTCACGAAGTTCTAGGGAGAATGTTACAGTGGGATCAAAATGCAATCGTTTATAATATATTTTATCACGCAATTGCCTCAGTGCCTCCCTCTCATACATAGAAGTTGGCCAAATTACCACGTTCCCACCTTTGTCCGCAGGTTTAAAAACTACGTCAGTCCAACTTTTGAGCTCTGACAGAGCACTTCTCTTTTTGAAGGTCAAATTTGGTCTCTGCCGTATAATTGGGCTCAATGATCGCAGATCGTTTGTGACTAGTTTATTAAAGATCTCGATTTGCGAACAGATAGAAAAGGTGGGAACGTGGTAGATTTCGGCACAACAGTTTGCGGAAAGGTATTTTTGGCAGATGCATGAGATTCCTCACCTAATTTCTCCAAAGCACTTAGGCCATTCTTTTCTTGTTCAGTTAGTGGAGAGGTGTCGTTAGCAGCTTGTCTTCTACAGTGCAGTCTCTGTAGTGTGATCTTCTTTAGAAAAAGGTTAATGTCCTTGGTCACTGTGAACAGATTGCATGGATTATTAGGTACAAACGTTAAACCTTTTTGTAATACCTCTTTTTGGGCAGTTGTAAGTTGATGGTCAGGTTAATAACAACTAGCTCGGTATTACTACTACTGCTCACAGGGACTGTTGGGCTAATTACCTTTTTCTGTCCGCTTTTTGCAGAGGTGGCATGAGTTGTAGGTTTGTTGCCAACCGGTGCTCCTGTATCTTCGAGAGATGACGGGGACGAAACAGAGGTTGCAGGTGTAGGAGTTGGAGCTGGAACAGGATCAGGATCACCGTTTGGTGGCTCCTTATTTTTCTTTCCTCGTCCACCTCTCCACTTGTAAACTTGATTTTTATTGTAATCTGAAACATCCCTCTGATATTTCTTGGTTTTTGCGGTCACTAACTCCTTCTCCCAGTTCTGAAACTCCTTGTCAAGCTGTGAGTGAACTTTGGTCAGATGCAGGGAGCATCTGGGAAAGTTTCGTCTCCAGTACCTCAATCTCTGAATCAAGTTCCTCAATAGACTTCTCATTCATATTTATCAGAATTTGCATGTATTCCATCGAGCAGGCATTAGAAGCCTCCTCCCACTCTGCCCTGAAGACGTTGTCAGATACTTGAAAAGAAGAAAAAACCTGTATCCGAAGGCCTCTGGGGGTAAGGCCCCTATCGCCGTAACGCTGCATAAAGGCCTTATTCCACCACAGCCGAGTCTTGCGGTGTAGCAGGTTTTTTAATTCTTTAGTCACATCCTCGGCAGCTCTTGATTCAGTTGTTAAAACCACATCCCCCACTTTGTCTCCAAAAACCTGATCCAGCCTCTCAAGCCACGCTTTTTCGCGCGCTTTATGATCCATGGTCCCCTTGGATGCTGTGGGATCACACAGCAAATAGACAATTCAAACAAAATACCCATCTTTTTTAACATATTAGGAACTCTTCAGACTATATATATACCTCAGAAATGAGTTCTTTATTCTAATTCAAATATGTGTCTTATACCCAGTAGTTTTAGAGAAAATCTGGAGGTCCCACAAGTAATTTTGCTCCAAAAAATACTTTATTGAGAAACACACAGGTAACAATTTAAAAAGCCACAAGGTCATGACAACATGATCACAGAGAAAGGAACGATTAAATAAGACAAGTGGAGGAAGAAACCTAGAGCCAAAACCTCAGCTTAAGATCAAACCGGTTGCATACAACATAATGGAAAAGGTAATGCCACATAACAGAGCAGTTGAAAGAGGAGGAAAGGCGTCATATACTATATATGTCATATACTGGCTGAGCCTAAATTATGTGGAGAGCTTAAAGCCGTGGTGGTTTTGGCTTGCTATGAGAGGAGGGGAGGAAGAGACATGGAATGTGGCTGTGAAATGCGATAACATACCATTGACTGGTTTTTACTATGGTTTATGGTGTTATGTTTACAGTACGGCTCGGAGGCAGGCTGGAGGGTGCGCATTGGAAATTCAATATCTCGCCCATCGGGGCATGATAAAGACACCAGAAGGCAGGAAAAGGGACAGAGAGGATGCTCAGGGGGGTTAGTAGCGGTAGCCCCCGCTTTATCAACATAACCAACCAGTAATGTCTAAAAACATTTTATAAAACATTCACACCTCACATTTAGGATAGAGAGGGATATTTAGAGTAGCAATAGGAAGGTGCAGGGACAAGAAGAGATAGCCTGGGGGGCTTTATCTAGGTGACAGGTTCACTTTAAGTATTTGGGTATCATTCCCTATGATGGTTTATCTAAATAAAAATCTGATCCCTATTTTGGGAATCCTTAAAGCAAAGATAGGTGCCTGGAACAAATTAAATCTGTCGGTGGTAGGCCGTTGTTATTCTTATTAAAATGGACCTGATGCTCAGAATACTTAACGTCTTAAGGCCCCTTTACACGCTGAGACTTTCCAGCGATCCGACCTAGCTGGGATCGCTGGAAAATCTCTATGCAGTCGCTGGTGAGCTGTCAAACAGGCAGACTCACCAGCGACCAGTCAGTAACGAGGTCGCTGGTAACCAGGTTAAATATGGGGTTGCTAAGCAGTGCGCTCTGCTTATTTACCTGTTGTTTACCCTGGTTACCAGCGTCCTCCCGCTTACAGGCTGGGTTAAGCAGGAGGACACTGGTATCCGAGGTAAACAACGGGTAACTAAGCAGAGCGCGCTGCTTAAGCTACCCAATATTTACACTGGTTACCAGTGCCCAGCATCTAATGTGCGGCGCTGGGCATTGGCTGGGAGGTTGCTGATCGTTGGTCGATGCGTGCTGACTAGCGGGAGACCAAGGACCAAAAAATGGTCCTGAACGATTTGTAGCGATCAGCGACCTCACAGCAGGGGCCAGATCGCTAATGTGTGTCACACACTGTAACATCGCTTTAGAGGTTGCTGTTAAGTCACAAAACCTGTGACGTTTCAGCGACATCGCTAGCAATATTGGAGTGTGTGAAGTGCCCCCATATGGATGCGCTAAGGGAAATTTAAACAAATGAACTCCCTATTTAGAAGCCTGGTGTAGGGTAAAAAGCAACCGTGAATTAAACTGGAGTTTACAGCAGCCCAAGGATGATGGAGGGCTGGCATTGCCCAATCCCTGAATATATTTCCTTGTGGCTCAATGACAGCTTTTTAAGAGGATAGGCACACGGCGACAAAGAGTTGGATACAGAGCATTCTGGAAGACGTGACGAATAAATGTCCCTTGGTAAAGAGTTTAGAGGATGGATACATGGGGACACTGGGGAAGACTTACCCTTCAATGTCTTTACTGCATAAGCTTTGGGGGAAAATCAAACTGATACGAAGTGTTACCCGACTGACACAGTATTCGGCGATGTGGAACAGCAGCTATTTATCAGAATTTATGTAAAAGGGCTGTTTAAGGGAGTGGCATGCAAAAGGAATTCATTAGGTCTACCAGTTGCATGTCCAACAGGGATTCAAAACCTTTACTCAGCTGCCAGACAAATTTTGGTTACGGGCCTCAAGTGGATACCAATACACACAGATATGCTTTTTTGGCTCAAAGTAAGGATGGGAATATCTATTAAAAAGGATATTGTATTGGATTTTGTGTGGGGAAGGCTCCACGAGAGGGGTGATCTCCACTACATATGGCGACTTACTGCACACATTTCAGTTTCAGTACCCAATACGGGCCAGGGCTTGCTGGTAGTTGGAGGTGGGAGTCTTGGAGGATGACACATGGAACTCCATTCTGCAGTAGGTGCTTAGGCTATCCCAGTTATTCATGTTACAGAGTCTACAAATCACTTGCTATTTAAAGTGGGACTGACATCCACTTCTGAGTGCCCTCAATGTCTCAGTGACAGTGCAAGGATCTACCATATGATGTGGCTGTGTCTGCGACTGGCACCTTTTTGGATAACGGTCCTCAATCGAATAGAGGGGGCATATTGATGTGTGATCCCAAGGGAGCTGGTGGCCTGCTTGCTAGGGTATGTGCAGGCGATTAAGGTAGATTACACTCTGAAAGTGGCAATTGCTCGGCTGCTCTACCTGGCTATGAAGCTAATTGCTATGTATTGGTTTAGGAAGGAGCCGCCATCTAGGGGAGAATATCTCGAACAAGTTGATTGTTATCTGGCTATAGAAAGGGATATATCGTAAGTGAGAAAATGAATATGTATGAAAAGCTGTGGTCTCCATGGTTAGAATATGGATAGGGTCTCTGGAAACTTAATGGGTAGGAATATAGAACTTTGAATATGGTCATAGTCATACAATGCTTAACTGTGACTTTTCTACTATGCAAATGTGAATTTGATATTTTGGGAATACATCTTGTCTAAGGGTGAGGGGGGGTGGATGTGTTACTAGTTGCGGGATTGATATAATGGAAAATGTATGTACATTGGATAACAACATTGTTATGTTTGATAATTTATCTTAATAGAAAATATAACTGATTAATAAAAAAAAAAAAGCAGCCATGTGTCAGGTACCTATGTTAGGTCCAGGGGACCTCTTCAAAGGATCGTCTAACAGTGTGCTGCCTACCTGGCTCTCGAGTCCGGCACATCACTGATCGGGTTGTCAGATTACTGGGAGGGGCTAGTGAGGACCCAGTGGTCATGGTGCACATTGGCACAAATCACAAAGTTAGAAGTAGGTGGAAGGGCCTTAAAAAAGAGGATTTCAGGGAGTTAGGCTGCAAGCTTAAATCAAGGACCTCCAATGTGGTATTCTCTGAAATACTGCCTGTACCACATGTCATGCTAGAGAGGCAGTAGGAGATTAGGGAGATAAATAGGTGGCTCAGGATTGTTGTGGGAAGTAGGGGTTTGGGTTCCTGGAGAATTAGGCCGACTTGTGTGTTGGCTACAGGTTCTATACTAGGGACGGGCTGTTCCTAAATGGGAGGGTGCAGCTGTGCTGGGAGAGTAAATGGCTATAAGATTGGAGGAGTGTTTAAACTAGGTATTAGGTGGGAGGGTAATCATTGTATAGGAATAGAAGGTAGTGTAGATAGTGACCTGGGCACAAATAAAGAAATTGGGGGTGGCATGGGGGGGTGGAGTTAGAACAGTCAATCAAATAAGAAGGAATACAGGTACAGAGAGTGAGTGTGTGTACACTAATGCAGAAGCCTCACCAACAAAATGGAGTAATTAAACTTAATTTTGTTGGAAAGTTATTATGACATGGTGGGGCTATTAGACATGCCTGGACGAGATCCATGACTGGGCTGTTAATTTAAAGGTCTATAGACTGTTCAGAAATGACCATACAAATAAGCAGGGCTCAGGAGGGAAGGAGCGCAAATTGACTTTCTCCTTCGCCTCATTGGGGGACACAGGACCGTGGGTGTTATGCTGCTGTCCACTAGGAGGCGACACTAAGTAGAATCTGCAAAAGAGTTAAAGTGGCTCCTCCTCTGCAGTATACACCCTTGGGGCAGACACTGCCTCACCAGTTTTGCTTAGTGTCGCTCAGGAGGCAGACCTCTTTTATTGTTTTCCCTCTTTTAGATTTTTTAGAGTTTTCTTTTTCTCCCTCTCTTTTTTTCTACAACTCCTAAGAAAAAGAAGAATCTTTCTCAGCTCCCCACATGGGCTCTGGTTTATAGAACCTAATCATCTCCTTCCCAGCTTCATCTTCGAACCCAGACCGAGGTTCAGTCAGAATCCTTTATTTACAGCCCTCCCCAGGCCTCGGAGCTGAGCCCTGGGTTGAAGGATGGAGGTCTAGTCTGTGTCTCCATCCCAGGATACCATTATGCATCTGGTTGGTGGCATGCAGGCCGGTCTCTCCTACACGCCAGACGGACGCTTGCCCTCCCCATTCTCCCCTTACGGGGACTCCGGGTAGAGGAGCCAACTACAGGTAGTATGATTTCTCTCCCTTCCACCTCCACATTGCCATCCAGCGGCCGCATGCCTTCGGTCTCCAGACCGACTGGACCCGGACACTAACAGTTCTCTGCACCTGGGGACTCCCCCCGTGCCGCATCAGCAATCTGGCCATTATTTTTTGTCCGGGTCCGGCGGGTCCTCCGCGCCGGTCCCCCCTCTTTTCCGGGGCCGCGTTCTAATCCAGACCCCGGCTTCGGCCTAGCCACGTTAGTCCCGCCTCCCTCCGCCCCTCGCGTGACGCTCAACAGAGGCAGAGCCCGCCCAGGCCGCGTCAGAGGGGGGCGGAACGGCCTTCTCTGCGCGCTCCTCGCGCATCGCGTGATTTCACACAGAGCCCTTTCATCTGGCCCGCCCCTTTCCTCCAGGTCAGCGGTCGACACTTCCGCCCTGAACACATTATGAGCGCCGCTGCATACCGGATCCTGAAAGGGCAACAGCGTGTGGCGCGCTGGCGCCGCTGGATACCCGGACCCCGGTGGGGCACATCTTGTGGCGAGCAGGGTAAGTGCTCTTCCGCTTGCACAGCCCTGCTTGACATGTCTACTGTAGCCTGCAATAGCGGCAGATGTGGCTCAAGTAGCCCCTAATGGCCCCAAGGACATTGCCAGGCTGATGGTTCCAAGCTGGGTGCTCGGAGACCTCCATGGGCCACAATGACTATAGGGATATCAAGCCTTCACATTTAGGCTCTTCCCCTATACTTCACAAGGTAGAGGCAATGCAGGATATTCATTATTATGTAGATCTTTTCTGCCTCCGGCACAGTCTTCCCTCTCTGTCAGAATCGTACTCCTACCAGCGTACAAGATTTCCATTTCTCCCCCCTACATACTGGGCAGGTTGGGTCCATTCTACATCTCAGTACAGGGACAAGACCTCTGGTCCTACAGGATCGCCCAACGGGCGACTCACACCAGTCCGAATCGCAACGTGGGGATCCACGGAACAGACAGCACACCTCCTCAGGCGTCTCTACCATCGATGCCTGCAGCGGAATACAATATTAAGACAGCTGTTTGTGGATGGATACTTGGCCTTGGTATTCCCTTGTCATATCTCTAAGCTTGTAGCTGGATATTGACTAAAGTGCCACTTACCATGGTGGTTATGGTTTTATCCGCAGGAGCCACCCCTTGGCTTGGTCCTTCCCTGGTGGATATCTGGCTAGTCCTGTGTTTCAGACTCCTAACCGAGTCTCCACAGACTCTATTTGCATATTTACGACAAAGGACGCAGGAAAAGCCGACTGGATTAGACATTGCCCGTCAAATCTACTCTCTAGACTACGGCCCTGATTTTCCACGCTCACCCTTCTGGACGTGTCGCACATTTGGCAAGGGTTCTTACCCTACTCAGGCCGTTAACGAACACTATTTGTACCCGATCCCCCTTGTGCAGTCCCATGTCTCACGGACTCATTCACAGAAAGAAGACGGCTGCACAAATGTTTAACAATTCTCACGCAATACAGGTGGTCCTTCAGATATATATGTCCCATTCATGCCAAATATCCTCCCGGTGCCAACTGGAGTCCACCTTCACCACCCACGGGAGATGAAGGGCGACGGTACCTATGCGTACCGATTTCCCAAAACCAACAACAGGCGGGAACGCGGGGTGTTACCTCCACGTACCCCCTCCTGCTCCGAGGGACATCATTATGACGACTGTTTCTCAGCCTTCCGATCCTCATCTAAGAACTGTTTTGCAAGCTGTTTCAGACAATCATCTGATACTTTCCCTCCTCTCCAGGATAGAGTGTTCGCGAGGACGCATCACACCGTCAGATACGCAACAATGCAGATGACAACCGATGGTGCAGCCGTAGTGGCTTCAAGCGCCGTTAAGACTAGACGAGCAATCTAGCCACATGAGGAACAACAGAAACTGTTTTCAGTGCTCCCCAGGGAAGATGTAGGGCGACGGTACCCGTGTGTACCGATCTCCCAAACCAACAGGCGGCAACGCGGGGTATTACCTCCACGTTTCCCCTCCTGATTTGAGAAACATCATTCATGGCGACGGTTCCTAAGTGTTCCGATCTCCTATACACGACGGCTTGGCTTGCAGAGAAACATCATTTATGGCGACGGTTCCTAAGTGTTCCGATCTCCAATACAGGACTGCTTGGCTCGCAGATCCGACAATCGTCTCTCCTGGTTCCTGTTCAATGCAGAACAGCTTGATACGCGGATCCGGACAATCATCCTCCCCAGTTCCCACTGTTGGAGCTGGGTTTGCAGTACATAGCACTGTGATTTAGTAGCCCTCTGTCTCCCCATTGGCCTTCCCCGGGGCACTTGGGTTGTAGCACATTTATATTGCCGTCTTCAATATGAGACTTCTCATCACGCGGTTTTGAAGATTCATCCTCTCCAGCTCCCACAGCTGGATGTGTGGTTTGCAATGGATGGCACCACTATTTGGTACTCCTTAGTCTCCCCATCCGTCTCTTCAGGACATTAAGTTGCAGCACGTACACAGTACCGTCTCCAATATGGGACCGTTTTCTAAGCAACTTCGGATAATCACCTTCCTCAGCTCCCACAACTGGATGCAGAGTTGCAACAACGCCTTTCTTTAGTAATCTTCAAGCTCCCATCCGTTTCCTCATGGCATTAAATTCGCAGCTGAAGTGGACGTATATCTTCACTGATCGTCATCAGGTTCTCCCGTAGTTCCCAAACAGTGAAACGTCACGTGACCTCACTGAATTTCTTTTCATCCATGGAAGTACAAAGGTTCCTGGCCCTCATGAATGTTGACACATTTGTCTACATATTCCCGAGTGCTCCATAGTTTTCTTCTCTCTACCTAGCCCTTCGGTGGCTCCGCGTGATACCGGCGATCATATCCATTTCTCAATCACAAGGACAAGTTGTCCTCCCTTACCTAGAGGTTCTCCTTATCCAGGCTCTTTCACATGGAGGCTGCGCAGATGCGTTTGCACGCTACAGTGGACCTTCTCAGCTCAGTTAACCTGGTTGCTTCACAAGGATACACTCATCAAGCCGCTTTCTTTTGGGACTGCGCAGTGGTGTTCACACTACAATGAACTCCCTAACTCATCTAACCGTTATTCCATACCGAGAAATTTTCTCCAGTTCCGATCCAGATGCCATCGTCACACACGCAGACCCTCTTCAGTCCGTCACCTCTCTCTTCGAGATGTTAGGGCATACGCGTTGGTTACATCTTGACCAACCATTCCTCTGGACTCTCCACATGATTCTCCCTTTTCCAGTCAGGTTATTCAGTCTGACTCAGGTTTTCAACCGTTTCTCCTTCACTGGTGACCGCACCTGTCCTTCCTCTCACAAGCCATCTGACGCACGCCTATATGAAGGATAGTGTCGCCCTGTCTTCACACGGCGCGGGGCAGCGGACGACCCTTGGGTCATTCCTGCTTATCACTCTCCTAGAGATTGGTCTCTCATCATTGGTGCCTCGCAGGTGTAACCCTCACCACACATGTAATGTCCAAATTAGGACCCAGTATAGAGCGAGTCAGATCCCTCCGGTTTTCTTCGTCTTCAGCTCCGTTACTAATACACAGCAAGTACCTGTGTTCGGGCTATAGCTCACAATTCACAACTTATGAGAGCGGATACCCCTCTGCCTCTCTTGCTTAGTCTGAGGCGAGGATTTAATCTCACAGCCTTGCAATCATCCAAATGACCTTGACAAGGTTCAGGTCCAATGGCATTACAGTCCTCCAGAGGACCCCGGTTTGGCCCAGGCGCACTTAGTATGCCTGCCTATTTTCACTCACCACTGTTTTTTCCTGACATCCTCCAAACCGTACAGGCCCTCTTTTCAGGGTCCTTTCTCACAAAATTCAACAACTTTAATCCTCATAGTGTGGCCCTGACACCTGGTTGTAGCTCCGATACCTGGTTCTCCTTTCGCGAACAGGCGCTACATCCTTGACTCGGGGTACACACCTAGTTCCGTTCACATTGATTCTCTCCCTCTCTTTCTCTCGATTTTCCTCAGAGGGCACATCTCCATGCTACCTTCTCGGTTCCGCCTCCATTGCGTGGCTGTAGGCTCAGGTTAGCACCTTCCATCCGGGACATTTTCACGCATTGTCCCCTCCTTCCTTACGATAACTGCTGGTAACATGGGGCTTCATTCAGGTCTACTATGTGCTGCAGGATCCTTTCCTTCACACCTTCACGAAAATTTTTTCTTTCACCTTTGTTACCAGAGGTGGTGTGGGAAAAAAAAAAAAAAAAAAAAAAAGATTACCGCTATCCGTCGAGTCTCTGACTCTAGCGCTCCCTTCGAACCGCCTTTTTTCGGTGGTCGCCAAGATAGGTTGGGATGCGACCTGTACCATCTTTCTTCTTAAGATGGCAGGGTCATTCCATCTAAACAAAAACCACACCGCTCCGACTCCTCTTCAGTCGTTCAGCACTGATGCACCGTATCAACATGACTCAGCGCACGTTAGATCGCCCGACCTCTACGTGTCTATGAGGCTAGGATGGCAGCTTCCAGAGGTTCATTCCGTCATTCGAAGGAACTCTGACAGATCGTTCTTCATCCTCTCGGTGGGCCGCTGTCTGCGCATGCCGACATCCTCAGCCAAACTGGTTACACGACCAGACTTCCTATTCAGGAAGTTTAGCGGTTGTAAACATACCATTTACATCAGGTATAAGGTCGCGCATGCACTCGTACGACTGAGGGCATTCTACCTCCTTTGGGCCCAGGCCTCTCCGCTGTAGGTGGCTGAGGCTGTCACCTAGTTCATTTTTTACACTATTGCGGTACAACACAGTGTTCATACGCTTACACTGTTGTGGAACTTCACAGTGTTCATTTTCTTTCCTTATTAGATGCAGATCTAGTTGATGCATCTTCCTGGTGACAGCAGTTCACCGGTAGGGTGCAGGTTATATAAGAGTCTCTAATGTATTATTTTCCCGCCCAGGGACTGCTTTAGGACGTCCCACGGTCCTGTGTCCCCCAATGAGGCGAAGGAGAAAAGGAGAATTTTGTGTACTCACCGTAAATTCCTTTTCTCTTAGCCTCTAATTGGGGGACACAGCACCCACCCTGTTGCCCGTTCGGGCCTTCTTACTGGCTTCTGAAGCTACTGGTCTCTCAGGTTATTTCTGAGCTATTACATACGTGCCTGTTTTTTACAGGCCTGGTTATTTTAATATTCTGTTACTTGTTCTATAGGTGCCTGGTTTTTTACAGGCCTTCTTATTTTGTTAATCTGTTACTTGCTCCTACTGCTTTAGCACAAAACTGGTGAGGCAGTGTCTGCCCCAGGGGTGTATACTGCAGAGGAGGAGCCACTTTAACTCTTTTGCAGATTCTACTTCGTGTCGCCTTCTAGTGGACAGCAGCATAACACCCACGGTCCTGTGTCCCCCAATTAGAGGCTAAGAGAAAAGGAATTTACGGTGAGTACACAAAATTCTCCTTTTTGGAGCTAATTTTTGTAAATGTATATTTATTAAACATTTTTCAATTAAAGGGTATACATTACGGTACACTTAAACATAAAGAACAGTATGATTCCAGGAGAGGATAATATAGTTAAAGTCGATGAACCACAGGTCTAACAGTTCAAGTCCAAGTAGTTGTGGTCACGAAAAGACTCTCTAGAATATATGGAGGGAAGTCCTCCCCTCCAACAAGGGAACCAAATTTTGGCTCCGTCTCTTACCATAAGAGACTTGAAATATAAAGAACATGTATACAAGGTCACACGCAACTTGTTTATGACCAGAGTCAGTCCAACAAGGGGAAAGAAGAGTAGGCAATAGAGAATTCTTTCAAGATAGCTAGTAGAGGGGTCAAAAAAGAAAATAGGGAAGAATTAGAATGGGGGGGGGGGGGGAATAGCTAAAAGAGTGAATTATAAGAGAAGGAGGAGAAAAAGAGTAGACCGAGATATGGGATGTGTTGTTAAATGTAGAATGACGGGTGGCAGCAGATAGGAATGAAAAGGGTGTCAGCGCTCAGATAACAACCGGGACAAGGCTCACGGGATATTTACCTTTAAGTTTTATTGAAACAGTATAGGATTCCAATTCTCCACAACGCGTTTCTGCGCTTAGTGCGCCTTTCTCAAGTGATACGTGGTATCACCCGTAACTCAAGTGGTTACGGGTGGCAGCAGATAGAGAACGGTACAGGTGCTCCACTACTTATGTAAAGAGGTCACCAAAGTTGGGGGCATCTCTGAATAATATCCATTCTGTCCAAGTACTCACATACATTGCTTGGGTTTGAGAGAAGTCAGCTGAAATCTCCTCGAAACGTCGGAGAGATTCCATCTCGGAGTACCATTCTAGAATAGAAGGAGGCATCTGCTCCCTCCAATGTCGGGGGATCACATTGCGCGCTGCACATAGGCAGAACCGGAGGATATCCTTCCTCTGTCTCTTCCATGATCCAGGGAGCAGTGAGAGCAGGGCCACCTCGGGGGAAACCTCCGCATGCCCACCCGTAACCAGATTGTAGTTACGGAATACCCTTGACCAAAAGTCACTGATCAAGGGGCAGCTCCACCAGAATGAATCATTGTGCCAATCTCGAGACCACATCTCCAGCACAGAGGGGAAACGGCAGGAGAAAATCGATGCAGCCTATCCGGAGTGAGATACCATCTTAGGCGTATCTTATAACACTTTTCTAGTGCTTCACAAGAACCTGAGGTTTTTCGAGACATCATAAAACACCTCTCCCAGTCCTGGGCATCCCACACCATCCCCAAGTCGGCCTCCCATGACCTTTGATAACCGTGGGCTCCTGATACAGCTGCTCTAGAGAGGATGGAATAAATGACTGAGATACCCCTAGTAGGCCCCTGGTTGGTATCAAATATCGCCTCAAGGGGAGATAATGTAACGTCCGGGTCTCGTCGAAAGGATAGAGAACGCACAAAAGAACGGAGTTGGAGGTACTCCCACCACTTCAGCCTCGCGGCTGGAGAAGATGCCTGCAATTCGGCAAACGAAGGGACCTCACCATGGCGAAGAATCTGGCCCACAGGGGTATCATCCTCTGCTCGCCACAGAAGAAAATATTGGTGGGTCATCCCCGGGGGGAAAGCCGGATTGTGAAAGATCGGGGTCAGGGAGCTGGCCACTTTTTTCCGGTTCGAGTCTCCCCATGCCACTCGCCATGCTTTCAGCAGTTCAGCAGTCAGATATGCCAATTGGCAAGAAGGAGTGAGGGCCTCCAGTGGGATCCACTGTAGATGGCATAGAGGAATTGAACTACCGGACCTCTCAATCTGGATCCACTGTTTCACGTCTGCCTTGTAATGCCAATCAAGCAGACGCACAAGAATGGCGGCTAAGCAATAACGTCGCAAGTCCGGCAATCCAACACCTCCCGTTTCCCTCAGGGAAGACAGAACCCCAAAGCCCACACGCGGCTTCGCACTATTCCAGACGAATCTAGAGATCTATCCGCGAATGGTGCGAAAGTACGCCCCACATGGCCAAATAGGCACCGCCTGGAATACATATAAAAATCTTGGGAGAATATCCATTGTCACGACATGGATTCTCCCCAGCCAAGATATCCTCAAGGGCCTATAAGACTCCAACAAGGTACCAACACGGTCCAAGAGAGCCTTGTGGTTCAAGTGGAAGGCATCGTGCACGTCAGCAGGCAACTTGATACCCAAATATGAGATGTGACCTGGTCTCCAACGGAAGGAGAATCCCTTGGAAAGGGAGGACACCTCAGAGGCAGACAAGGAGACGTTCAACGCCTCGGATTTGGAGTAATTTACCTTAAAATTGCTAAGGTCTCCAAACCTGTTAAATTCTTGCAACAAGGCGGGGAAGGTCTCTGAAGGGCGAGTGACGTACAAAAGCACGTCATCAGCAAACAAGGCTGTCTTATGTTGGGTGTCACCCACTGAAATCCCGTGGATACCTCCATTATCCCTAATGGCTTTCGCCAAGTGCTCCATGACAATGACATAGAGCAGGGGAGAGAGTGGGCAACCTTGTCTCGTTCCGTTTCTTACAAAGAAGGGACCAGAAAGGCTACCATTGATGCGTACCCTGGCAGAGGGGCAGGAGTACAGTGAGGAAACCCCATTTATGAATTTACTCCCTAAGCCGACGTGCTTCAACGCCTCCCACAAGAAGCCCCAATGGACCCTATCAAAGGCCTTTTCTGCGTCTATGGAAAGCAGACAAAGAGGGGACTTCCACATCTTAGCCTTCTCTATCAGGAGAAAAGACCTAATGATGTTGTCCCGCGCCTCTCGGCCTTTAACAAAGCCCACTTGGTCAAGATGGACGATCGAGGGGAGCTTCAGAGATAATCTGTCAGCCAATATCTTAGTAAACAACTTGACATCTATGTTTAGCAGAGATATTGGTCGGTAACTTGCCGCCTCAGTAAGATCCTTGTTTGGTTTGGGGAGCACACAAATGTGTGCCTCTAAGGCTTGCGGCGGGAGATTGCCCCCTTCAAAGAGTGCTTTAAATGCTGAAAGCATGTGAGGCAGCAAGTCCTCAATTAGGGTCTTATAAAAAAATGGGAGTGTAACCGTCTGGGCCAGAGCATCTAGACGTCGGAGATGACTTGACTACGTTCGTCGTCTCCTCCTCTGTGATGTCATTCTCCAAAGAAAGCATGTCATCGTCAGATAGGGATGGGACATTCACCTCGGAAATGTATGCCTGAATTTTAGCTCGTAGGGCATCAGGATGCATGTCTGCAAACGTCCCCTTCAGGGCATAAAGATCAGCGTAAAAGGTTTGGAAAACCCCTGCTATATCTTTCGTGCTGTGAACCATCTTGCCGTGTGACGTTTTTATGGAGGGGATGAACGCAGGGCCCCCCCGGGGATGTAATAGCCTAGCTAGGGGTCGTCCACAACTATTAGCCTTCTTGTAAAAAAACGCCCTTGATCTCTCCTTGTATCTGTTGTATTTGCTGTCTAAGAGGGTCTTCAACTCTGATCTCTTAGATGCCAGTTCAACCAACACCCCTTTATTTCTAGAAGTCTTATGCGCCACCTCCAAACGGCCGATCTGGGAAAGCAATTCACTCATCCGCTCAGATTGTTGTTTCTTAATCCTCGCTCCGTGTTTAACTAGCGTTCCCCTAAGGACACATTTAAGGGCTTCCCACTTAATGGTAGGAGAGGACACATCAGACGCATGAGTCTGAGTGAAAGTCCGGATGTCAGATTTTAATTCCTCCAAACAGACTGCATCGGTTAGGAGGTGACTATTTAATCTCCAGGACCACTCTTTTCTAGCCAGACCGGGAACCTCAATGGACAAGAAAATGGGGCTGTGGTCCGAATGGACAATATTGCCAATAGAGGCTTCGGGTGCCCCCGAGAGAATCCCATGGCTGACCAGGAACAGATCAATACGGCTATAAGAGCCGTGTACACCTGAGTAAAAAGTGTAGTCCCTAACAGAAGGGTTAAGTACCCTCCAGACATCGACCAGCTGGAGCCTGCATAAAAATCTCCGAAGTGCCACTACACGCCTACGTGGAGCCGCCCCTCGACCAGAAGTGGAGTCCATGGAAGGGTCAAGAACAAAATTGAAATCACCCCCGATGATAACCCGCCCCTCCGCAAAGTCTGCCAGCCTCGTCAGGAGGGTCTTACATACCCTAGTCTGTTCCCTGTTAGGAAGGTACCAATTGACTAAGGTCAACGGAGTTCCAGAAACCAACAATTTGAGAAATATGTAACGACCTCCTTTATCAATCACCGAATCCAGAATTTTGTATGGCAGATTCTTGTGTAGGGCTATAGAAACCCCTTTGGTTCTGGATTCAGGATTCACGCAATGTATCCATTCAGAGAACTGTCCCCCTCCAAAGTAAGGAACATGGCCCTCCTTGAAATGTGTTTCCTGAAGAAGCAACACCTGCACTCCTCTCCTCTGCATGTCCGAGATGACATGCTTTCTTTTTTGAGGGGTATTAAAACCCCTGACATTTAAGGACCCTATCTTCAAGGACCCGCCCACCATACCAATCCCACCAAGTAAAGTCTCAGCGGCCAAAGGATATTATCCTAAACAACACCCCGAGTGGGATAGAGAAAAGAAAGAAGGAATTAGAAAGAGTAATGTAGAGAGAGAAACCTGTTGGACTGACAAGGAATAGAGAATACAATCACGTGGGGAATGTTCTTTCCAGAAGCGTCACACTCAGAGAAGGGTGTGACGTCCCCGTGGGAGGTTGCCTTTCCAAATGGAAGCAGCTATAAGCAGATGCAAACCCCAGGAATTGCGTCCAGAGAATGCAAGTGCTCAGAGCTGTAAAAAATTATAAAAACTTCAAGCGACCGAGAAAAACCATCTCCCCGGCCTATACAGAAAAGCAATAAAAAAACTAAACACCACAGCATTAATATAGCATCGATACTCCGGCCATCTGGCAATAAGTTTATCTAGATAAAGTTGGCATATTGCTAAAAAAGAAAGGAGGTGGCTCCCATCCCAGGATATTATAGGACTGGAAGCTCACTACTTTGTAAAACAAGAATCTGATGGAAATAGAGAGCGTTTACTTAGGTATGGTAGCATGAGAGATCCAGAGAAGGGAAAGAAGAAGGGGGGAGGGGTGAGAAAGAAAGGAGTATAAGGCTTAGGAAGGGAAGTGAAAGCGAGGGAGGGAAGAAAGGACAAGGGAAGGAAGGCCAGATACGGACCTCTAAACAAACATAAAGGCAAACACAAGCCATAGATTTATATCAGAAGGGGCGAAGGGGGGAAAAGGAAAGGGAAAAAAATGGAGAAGGGGGGTACGGAAAGAAAGAGGTGAGACAAATCTCTGGAAAAAATCTAAACCTATTAGTGCATAAACACTTAACACATGTAAACGGTATATTAGAAAAAACCTGTCAAGATGATTATGGCATCAAAAGAGGATACATAAGTTCTCATCGGCACAAAAGCATATTGAAAAGTCACCCATCTTCGAGTCCGCTCTCTTCGCTGAGTCTGCGGCGTCGACGGTTCCTGCTTCTCCCGTTCCGTCTATTACGGTTACTCTGTGGCAGACGCAATCTTTGTTGACTTATACCATCAAAAGAGGAAGACGGCCAGTCCGGAAACGGGAGCCCCGGGTCCGAGATATCCAGGGCTAGGAGAAAACCACGTAACTCCAAAGGGTGAGACAGGGAGACCAGCAGACCACCATGACGAACCTGCAGGCGGAATGGATAACCCCAAGAATACAACATCTGGTTCTGACGTAGGAGATCCAAGAGAGGCCTCAATGCGCGCCTTTTTCTGAAGAGTCCGTCTGGATAAGTCGGCTAGTAGTTGCAACTGGGAACCCTGAAAGGATAAGTCCTCGCACCTTCTTGCTTTGATAAGAACTTCCTCTTTAACCTGATATCTATGGAACCTGCAGATAACGTCACGTGGCACTCCTTCCCTTCTGAGCCCTGCCGTGCGCCCAAACAGTGGTTTATGACCACATATGAGGTAGCGGTGTACTCAGGAGCTACTGGAGGCTGAAAGAACATTTTTGTGAAAAAAAAGTAATTTTCCATTTTTACGGATGAATTTGTGAAGCACCTGGGGGTTCAAAATGCTCACCACCCGTCTAGATAAGTTCCCTGGGGGCTCTAGTTTCCAAAATGGGGTCACTTGTGGGGGAGCTCCAATGTTTACGCACACAGGGGCTCTCCAAACACGACATGGTGTGCGCCAACAATTTGAGCTGATTTTTCAGTCAAATTGTTAGCGGACACCATGTCGTGTTTGGAGAGCCCCTGTGTGCCTAAACATTGGAGCTCCCCCACAAGTGACCCCATTTTGGAAACTAGACCTCCCCCAAGGAATGTATCTAGATACACAGTGAGCACTTGGAACCCCAGGAGCTACACAAATTGATCCGCAAAAATGAAAAAATAATTTTTTTGTGGAAAAAAAAAAAAGTACTTTCTCAATTTTACGTATCAATTTGTGAAGCGCCTGGGGGTTCAAAGTGTTCACTATGCATCTAAATACGTTCCTTGAGGGTCTTGTTTCCAAAATGGGGTCACTTGTTGGGGAGCTCCAATGTTTAAGCACACAGGGGCTCTGCAACATGGTGTCCGCTAACAATTGAAAAATCAGCTCAAATTGTTAGCGGACACCATGTCGCGTTTGGAGAGCCCCTGTGTGCCTAAACATTGGAGCTCCCCCACGAGTGACGCAATTTT
Organism: Allobates femoralis; assembly: GCA_033576535.1. Lineage (NCBI taxonomy): Eukaryota > Metazoa > Chordata > Amphibia > Anura > Aromobatidae > Allobates > Allobates femoralis. Next base: position 344,181,297 of record JARQOC010000005.1, on the reverse strand, counting down.
GGAAACTAGACCCCCCCAGGGAACATATCTAGATGGGTAATGAGAACTTTGAACCCCCAGGTGCTTAAATAATTGATCCGTAAATATTAAAAAGTATTTTTTTTTTCCATTTTCTTTTTTCATTTTTACGGATACTTTTGTGAAGCACCTAAACTGCGCACTATGCATCTAGATATGTTCCCTGGGGGGTCTAGTTTCCAAAATGGGGTCACTTGTGGGGGAGCTCAAATGTTTAGGCACACAGGGGCTCTCCATATGCAACATGGTGTCAGCTAACAATTGGAATTATTAGTCCCCCCAAGGAATGTATCCAGATGCATAATGAGCACTTTGATCCCCTAGGTGCTTCACAAATTGATTCGTAAAAATGAAAAATTACTTTTTTTTTTCACAAAAAAAATCTTTTTTTCCCTTTTACGGACTAATTTGTGAAGCACATGTGTTCAAAGTGCTCACTATGTATCTAGAAAAGTTCCTTGGGGGGTCTAGTTTCCAAAATGGGGTCACTTGTAGGGGAGCTCCAATGTTCAGGCACACAGAAAATGCCGCCTCTAATGAATGCGCTGTTTTCTTGGGTGGCTGTGGATTTCAATTTGCAGCTTGGGGGGCCCACAACATTTAGGTTTCTCCACGCTGAGGATTCCAGTCATGAAAGCTGCCAAGTTGTACCAGGCTGGCTACCAAAAATACACCGAAGGCTTTTTTTTTAATTATTTTTTTTTTTATTTCTAGAACTAATTCTAGAAGAAAAAAAAAATGATGTGGGGCTCCACCATATTTTTAATCCAGCCAGGTACAACTTGGCAGCTACATATTGCCAGCAACCCCCAGCTGCCTCGTTGTACCTGGCTGCAACCAAAAATACAGCAAATCCCTTTTTTTTTTTTTTAATTTCTAGAACTAATTCTAGAAAAAAATTACGTAGGGCTCCGCCATATTTTTGGCCCAGCCGTGTACAACTAGGCAGCTGGGGTCTGGAATCCTCCGCATGGAACCACGTTGGCCCCGCTCCAAGCGATTCTGGGCCCCCCAAGCGCGGAGCAGCCCCACCCCAAAAATGGCGCATTCATTGAAGCGCCATATTCTGGCGCTGTACCCAGGCTCTTCCAGTTGCCCTGGTGTCGGTGGCAAACTGGGTAATAAAGGGGTTAATGCCAGCTTGTTTATTGGCAGCTGGCACGAAGCCCGAGATTCATAATGTCGGGCCAATATTAGACCCGGCCACTAGGAATCTCTAGTAAATAGTCAAAAAATACACCACACAGAGAAAAATCTTATTTGAAAAAAACACACAAAATTCGGACTCCATCTTTATTATAAAAAGATCCGACGTAGTCCACAATGAAAGTCCCACGATGCTCGATCGCCTCCGACGTAGTCCACAACGAAGGTCCCACGACACACCATCGCCATGCAGGCGGATCGGACTGCAGAGTAGCGATCTGGCAGCCCGGGTGCAGCGCCGGGGCTGCAAGATCACTTTCTGCAGCTCGATCCCCATGCAGGGGGATCGTACCGCAGTGCAGCGATCTCGCAGCCTCGGTGCAGTGATCCACTATGTGGATCTCTATCAGATCCCTTGTTTGCAGTCGATCCCCCCTGCAGGTGGATCAAGCTGCAGTAAAGGCATCCCACAGGCAGGGGGACTCGCCAGACGTTGCCAGGACGAGAAGACGACCAGAGGGGACCGGAGGCGGCAGCAGGTGATCCCAGGCGGCGGGAGGACGTGGGGATGTGATCCCCAGAGTGGAGATCACCAGGAGGAAGCGATCACCGCTCCGGCAGGCGGATGTGATCCCCGGAGCGGTAATCACCACTCCGGCGGTGGGCGGGAGATGACGGGGAAGACTGATCCCCCGGAGGGTTTACCACTCCGGCGGGAGCTGATCCCGGAGCTGTAAATGACCGCTCCGGCGGTGGGCAGTGATCCTGTGATGGGGGACAGGGCAGATGGGTAGTGGGGGGGTTTACAGGAGGAGACAGGGGGGGAGGGTGAGCGAGGGAGCAGGAGGAGCGGGACAGGGGGAGACTGTGCAGTACAGCCACGGTAATTTGCGGTTTCATTTTCAACCGCCAATTACCGCGGCTGTAGCCTCGAGGGGGCAAAGCGACCACCCCTGGGCTGTAGTGCATGTCTCCATGTACCTGCAGCTCAAGTGATAGGTCAGTGAGACCCTCACTTGAGCTGCAGGAGTGCGTTCCCCAGATGGCACAGACGCTGTGCCATCGGTCGGGAACGCACTGGATTTCATGGCACAGACGCTGTGCCATGTGGTGGGAAGGGGTTAATATGATGTGTAGTAGAAGTAGATGAGCTACAAGGGCACTAAACTTCAGGAAGGTAAATTTTCAGCGGTTTAGAGATATTAATGCAATAAACTTGGACGATGAGCTGAGATATAAAAGTACACAAAGCAAATGGGAGACTTTTTTTTAGCATCCTGAATAGGACCTGTGCACATTATATACCCTATGGCAGGGGTGGGGAACTCCAGGCCTCGAGGGCCGCACACAGTGCAGGTTTTCATGATTTCCTTAGTATTGCACAGAGTCTGGAATCATCACCAGTGCAAGTGATTATACTATCACCTGTGCAATACTAAGGAGATAATGAAAACCTGCACTGTGTGCGGCCCTCGAGGCCTGGAGTTCCCCACCCCTGCCCTATGGGAATAAATAAGCTGAAATAGGAGGAAACCACTTTGGCTAAATAGAGCTGTAAGAGGCACCATAAGTGACCAAAAAGAAATCATTTAGAGAATTAAAACAAGTATTAAATAAATACAGAAAATTAAGTTCTGTAAAAAGCAAATCAAGGCAGCAAAGATTGTGACAGAGACTCCCTGCTGGAGAAAGTAAAAATAATCATCAAATATTATTTAACTACATAAATAATAAGAAACTAAAAAATGATTGTGTTGGCCCCCTTAAAAATAGTCTGGGTGAAATGGTGGATGAGGATGAGGAAAAAGTCAACATGCTAAGTGCCTTTTTTTTTCAACAGTGTTTACACAAGAAAATCCCATGACAACCTTGACCAGTGATAACAAAAATTCTCCATTAAATGTCACCTGCTTAACCCAGCAGGAAGTACGGCGCCGTCTACAATACACCACCGAATACTGCAGGAATTAAGTACCGTTCTAAATAGACTATTATTTTTAATATTTAAAGATTCCATAATAACAGGGTCTGTACCACAGGAATGTGGTGTCAAAATTCAAAAATAAGCCAAAAATTGAACTTGGAAATTATAGGGCCAGTAAGGCTAACCTTACCTTACATGTCGCGTTCAGGGAGCGGACGAGAATGTATGATTTGTACGCAAACATCCGCATACGTACAAATCACACAGAGAAGCGAATTGGTGCGCACGGCATGATAAACATAGGGACGCGCTGTGTCTGCGCTCAGCTTGCGCTTCCCCGCCGCAATACGCAGCGCCAGGAAGCGCAACTGTGAAGCCAGCCTTATTACAATGTATGGGAAAAAGGGGGCTTCCTCCTCGGCTGGAGGAAAGAAGGTTTAATAATAATCACAGATGCGGATTCTTTACTGAACAAGCAGTGAGACTATGGAACGCTGTGCCGCATGATGTTTTAATGAGTGATTCACTAAGAAAATTTAAGAAGGGCCTGGATGCCTTTCTTTAAAAGTATATTACACTTTATACTAGATTCCTTGATAGGGTGTTGATCCTGGGAACTAGTCTGATTGCTATATGTGGAGTCCGGAAGGATTTTTTTTTTCCCCCAATGTGGAGCTTAAAATTGTTACATGGGGTTTTTCACTAGTCACCTTCCACGATAGTAGACTGGAGGATGTCTCCCCACCCTAAATAGGGGACAGGAAACAAAGAGGTTAAATACCCCTCCCCTTTCGGCATCCACCAGTGTTTTTTTCCTGTCTGCTATGGGGCATGAAGAGCTTCCTAAGGATGCTGCCTGTGGCTGGTGAATAGGGGCACCTGGATTACTTACAGCTGGATAGCGGTGGTCGAGGGCTTCAGTTCTCCTCCTCCTGAACGCTGCTCCCGTCTCCATGCCTGCATGTGACTCAGGACCATACCCGCTCCTCCTGCGCTTTTCTGGGGGAGTAAAGTGGAGCAGTGATGTGGCTGGGGGACCTCCTGGAGCTCCCCGGCGTTCTCCCCCTCAGTGCCGGCGTCCTTCTGCCACATCCCATCCTCCAGAAGTGACATCTCCGATGTCTAACGCTTCACTTTCGGGTTGCGTTCCACACTGGAGCGCTAGCGCGCGGCTGGCACCCCCTGCGACTGAGACCAAGCTTTCTGACACTGGGCAGCACATTTCTCTCTAGAATCCCTTGATAATCTTGAGATTTCATTGTACCCTGCACAGATTTAAGACACCCTTTGCCAGATGCAGCAAAGCAGCCCCAGAACATAAGGGCCGCCACCATGTTTCAAGGTAGGGACAGTGTTCTTTTCTTGATATGCTTCATTTTTCAATCTGTGAACCTAGAGCGGATGCGTCTTGCCTAAAAGTTCCATATTTGTCTCATCTGTCCATGAAACATGCTCCCAGAAGTTTTGTGGCTTGTCAACATGTAGTTTGGCAAACTCCAGTCTTACTTTTTTGATTTTTTTCAAAAGTGATGTCCTCCTTGGTCGTCCCCCATGAAGGTCACTTTGGCTCAAACAACAACGGATGGTGCGGTTTGACACTGATGTTCCTTGAGCTTGAAGTTCACCTTTAATCTCCTTAGACATTTTTCTGGGCTCTTTTGTTACCATTAGTATTATCCATCTCTTTGATCTGTAATCAATTTTCCTCCTGTAGCCACCTCCAGGGAGGTTGGCTACAGTCCCATGGATCTTAAATTTCTGAATAATAGGTGCAACTGTAGTCACAGGAACATCACGCTGCTTTTGAGATGGTCTTATAACCTTCACCTTTAACATGCTTGTCTATAATTTTCTTTCCTATCTCCGGAGTCAACTCTTCCCTTCCCTTTCCTCTGGTCCATGTTGAATGTGGTGCACACCATGTCACCAAACAGCACAGAGATTATCTGTAGCCCTATATACAGGCCCACTGACTGATTACAAGATTGTAGCCACCAGTCATGGACACACCTTGATTTAACATGTGCCTTTTGTCACATTATTTTTAGGGGTACCATCATTTCTGTCCAGGCCTATTTCATGAGTTTTAATTTTTTAAAAAGATTCTGTGGAAGCAGGGTTGAAAAGCAATGTCTGACTTTCATTTGTTCATTGTCATAGATTTTTTGTTTATTACTTTAGTTGGATTCAGGTTATTTCTGTGACATTATGGGTTTTTTCTTTCATTAAGCAAGGGGTACCAACAATTGTGACCACATGTGTATGAATTCAAAGTAATCCTCAGAAGCAAACCTGAAAACATAAAAAGAGAGAAACTGCTCCTCATTCATCAATTTATTGCCAATAAAAATTCCACACAGGTATGATGTAGTCCACATGGAGGCCCCACATTGTCCAGTGTATGGAGCCTTGTTTAGAGAGCTAAGCCTCATAGGCTGCAACAGCAGACAGAGCAGGAACCGAGGACTGTGGGGACGTGGCCTGGGTAAAGTCGCAGGCTGCTGGAGCTCCACAGACCCGGAGCCAAATTACAGATCATTAACCTCCTCCTTCCCTACTATGTCGAGGAGGAAGAAGCCAGACTCCTTTCTGACCCGTTCACAATCGGCGGTGACACCGGAGGCTCCTCTGGGCTCTCTAGGCTCTTTGCTAGCGCTGGAGGGTCTGCTCGGTGCAGGACTGCAATGGCGCCAAGCGCCCTCCAGAGGTCACTTCCCCCCTCCTTCCCCACTGCAGCTGAGGAGCCCGTGCTCAGAGCAGAGCGCAGCACTGTCATCCAAAGCATCGCCCCAGGCTGGGGGAGAGTGGAGGGGGAACTCTTGAGACTGGTGGTGGCGACAGGGGAAGCCCCGGAGGACACCCAGACGTTGTGGAGAAGAGTGGTGAGTCAGAAGGGCCCCATGGGGCAGGAGGTCTGGAGTCCTTATCTTATCTTTCCCCCCCAGGCATATGGCTCTCAGTCAGAGCTGCAGGAAATAAGGGCTCTGATACAAGCCCTGCCATCAAAGCAGGACTTGGAGGCGGCAGTAAAAGCTTTGGAAACCTCACAGGACAGATCATTGGGTGCAATCACTAAGGACATTGATTCCCTTAAGGTGAAAACTGCCAATACGGAAGAGGCTGTTACTGTGCTGGAGGCCAGGGTGGCTGACTTAGAAAAAGAGGTGACCCATTCGCACTCCCATATTGTTGCTCTGACCCTACAATTAGACTACCAAGAGAACAGGGAGAGACGGAATAATGTCCGCCTCAAGGGTATCCCGGAGTTGATTACATCAGACAATCTCATGCAAAAAACCTTTGAGATTATCAATATGATCACTAGGAGGCCCTCTGGATCTAAGTATAAGATTGACAAGATACACAGAGTCTCCCATACTGGACCCAAAGACGCAGCCAACCCATGTGATGTTCTCTGCAGGCTTCACAATTTTACTGACAAGGATGCTATCGTTCAGGCTACATGGCTGTTTGGAGATATCACTTTTGAAGAAGCCCACATTCGCCTGTTCCCAAACGTCTCCAGCCGGACACTATATATGAGACGCCAATTGCACCCTCTCCTGGAGAAAGTTAAGGAAACTGGGGCTTCCTATCGGTGAGGCCATCCATTTCACTTAATTGTGCGGCAAGGGGCAAATTCTTCTACCTGTAGTCAAAAGAGGACTTGGAATGCTTGTTTACATTTTTGTGAACATTACACCATTCCCGATCCAGGACTGGCTATAGCTGGAAGGCTTCCTCGGAGCTGCCCGAGAGAGGCCTAGGTTCTCGTCTCGTAATACATCATCTGCAAGTTCGAGGTGCTGACTCAGGACATCGCGGGAAGGCCCCCTAACTTGATTGGACTATGGCACTAGTTCCTGATCTCCTGGTGCCCTCCGTTCTCCAGACATGCCGTCTGCTTGGTGTGGTGTGGAGGACAATTGTTGGTGGTGCAGCTCTGTGGGAAGGTGGCTCCCGTGTGCTCTGAGTTCTGGGGCTTTTTTCCTACTCTTTTTTTTTTTGCTGGCTCCTTGGACATCTGTCTGCCCCACTGTTGCTGTTATTGCATGTTGACTGAGAGTCTATTTCATCTCTGTTTTCTTTGGATTTTGTCATTTTCGGGGCTCCTCTGTTGGAGGAGACCCGGCCTTGAAGTGGGAGGGGGGTAACAAATTGTTTTACAGCTCTGTATAGGGTATAATTGTTAAAATTATATTGTTGACGGGTCTGCGTTGGTCCAGCCCATTGAATCCTCCTTTTTTTTTCTTTTCTTTTTTTTGTTTACTCTTCTGTCTTCCTCTACTCCGTTTTATTTCTATATCTGACTTTTTCTCAAGTACCCTCCCCACTTCCTTCCCTTTTATCCTACTCCATCTGTTAGGAAATAATGTCTCACAGCGGTCTATCCGAGGTGAAGATAGGAACGTTAAACTTGCCTGCATGATCCAGGCAAAAGGTCTATTATGTTTAATTACTTAAAGTCTAATAATAATTGTCGCTTTTTTACAGAAAACTCACCTCTGTGCTGCCAAGCCATTTAGATTTTCAAACCACTGGTTTCCCACGGCTTGTCACGGCCTCACGCCTGATGCTGGTTCTGCGGGTACTAGTATCGTGTTAGCGAGGTCTCTGCCTTGGAGTTTCTGGACTCTCTGGATGGTGGAGCGGGACGGATGTTGTTGATAAAAAATAAAATTGCATCCCAGTTATACACCTTTGCCTCGCTGTACCTCCCGAGAGCCGGTCAGGTTCCTATACTGTTGACATTTTTTAGAGCTGGTGGAAGACTTCACTGAGGGGACCCTTGTCCTAGGGGTAGACTTTAATGTAGCTCTAGATCCAGCTGTAAATGCTTAGGGGCGAGGTCCGCACTGACTGGAGCAGCACAGTGACGTTTAAGACTGACCCTACATGACCACCAATTGCTGGACACCTGGTGCCTGCTTCACCCTGGGGATAGGGATTACTCCTTTTACTCCGCGGTGCATGACTCCTACTCAAGGCTGGACTATATATTCATTGTATACGTGTAATCCGCTGCACACTATAAGATATAAGTATATAAGGTATAGCGTAATGGCTAAAAGTGTATAAAGCCAATACAAATTTGGATGAGAAAAATGCAGAAACTGCTAAGGATAAACATAGGATAAATAAGAATTTAGTTAATGTAATGCATTACATATAAGCCCGATAACTAGCGGCAAGGTATTCACATGTCTTTCGGGTCCTACCGTATGCCTCTGTCTGCGGTGTAAAAAAGCATTTGAGGATGTAAGTACCTCTTGGTGCGTTTTAAAACCTTCATGTATGGGTGTGGTTGAAGACTTGATAAAATAAGGAAATGAACTAGATGGTAAAATGGACTGGCTATTTGCTTGAAAAAAGGACACACAGTCCGAAACGTCGCCACACCATAGGCATTAAAGATCCACTTTTTTGGAACTACTGGTGCTGTTTTTCATTTATTTATTCTATTGAGTGGATACCGGGACAGGTATTTGGAAAAACGTGCACATGTGTTGGTGAAAGTTTGGTGCTGTTCCGTTTCTTATTGAACTATTATATATATTTATATATATATTATATATACCGTGGCAGTGGACGCTGAACTCCTCTCTGCTTGGTGACCTGGAAGTATTTCGGGATATCACAAAAAAAACTACAAGACTATTTTGACACCAATGTATAACATGGCTCCTCTCCGGTGATATGGGAGGCCCATAAGTGTTTAATTAGAGGCGCTCTCCTAAAACATGGGGCCAGTTTAAAGAGAAAAAGGGATGCGGAGATTGCAGGTTTGCCCTCGCGGCTAAAAACTCGAGACTAAACATAAACAATCTACATCAGGGAATTTGAGAGAGTGCCTACTGAAGACTAGAGAGGAGCTGCTTATGCTGTTAATTAAGAAGGCAAAGGGAGTTCTCTACAGATGTCGTCGGCATTACTATGAGCATGGTAACAAGGTAGGCAAGTCATTGGCGCGGGCTTCACGGATACAAACAGCAGCCACGTATGTACCGGAGATTTTCTCCTGTGGGGCCGCAGAATAAGTCGGCTCCTTTGGATATAGCTGAGGCATTTCAAACCTACTATGCCTCATATGATTTAGACAGTGCTAACCCCTGTACTACCTCGACTGACTTCATATCTCGTATTTGAGATTATATTAAATCCTCGGGAATGCCGACCCTACAGGAGAAAACAATTCAAACACTGGAGGTACCGATCTCTGATCAAGAGCTCACTGAGGCGATTTCCTCTGCCAAATCAGGTAAGGCCCCAGGCCCAAATGGGTTTACGGTCCTATACTATAAGAAGTTACGGGAGATATTACTCCCTTATTTGAAAGCCTCTATAAATGCCATGACGGAGGTGGGGACAAACCCCGAGAGATACCTTACGGGCAACCATTACAGTAATATACAAACAGGGGAAAGATCCACTGCAGTGTTCAAGCTACCGTCCAATTTCTCTTTTGAATATGGACATCAAATTATTCGCCAAGATTCTAGCTAATCGACTAGCTCCCTTGATATGTGGCATTGTTCATCCGGATCAGGCAGGCTTTATGATGGGTTGTGAGGCCAGGGACAACACCACCAAAGTGATTAATTTAATCTATAAAGCTAAACTCTCTGGCTCGCCAATTATGTTCTTGTCAACAGACGCTGAAAAAGCGTTCAACAGAGTTAATTGGATGTTTATGTGGAGGACACCCTGACCCATATGGGTTTGGGAGCTAAGATGATGCATTGGGTGTTGTTGCTGTACTTGACTCCATCAGCTAGGGTCCGGGTGAGCGGTGTTTTAATCAAAACCGTTTGATATCTTGAATGGGACTCGACAGGGTTGTCCGTTATCTCCATTAATTTTTATATTATCTCTCAAACCATTTCTGTGACACATACGGGCGAACCATGATATAGCTGGAGTCCAGGTGAATTCGTCCATATTTAAAATTACTGCATTTACAGATGATCTACCGTTTTTTATGACAAACCCTGCAATTTCTCTCCCTAACCTTCTAAAAGAGATGGAGACGTATTCTAATTTTAGAATGAATAAATCTAAATCTGAAGCATTAAATGTATCTCTTCCGCCCAAACTAGTAGAGTCTGAGGGGAACCTTTGGATTTTGCTGGTCACAGCGGGCTATAACTTATTTGGGCCTACAGATAACCTCTGACCTAAACTACCTCTACAAGGCCAACTTCCCAACCCTTCTACGTTTAATTTGGGCTGACTGTGATAGGTGGACAAGATCAACATTTAAATGGCTGGGCAGATGTCAGCTCTTTAAAATGACGATTTTGCCTAAGATATATTACCTGCAAGCCCTCCCTATTAGAATACCCTCCTCCTCTTTAAGTCTATATTGCAAATACAGATAATCTTTATATGGAATAAGTGTGCCCATGTGGCGAAGTAAATTCTTTTTCAATCTAAGGGTGAGGGTGGAGTTGGGCTTCCTGATATTGCATCGTACCATTCGGTCAGCTACTTGGCACGAGTGCTAGACTAATGCAGAAACACGTGCAATAAGATCTGGGTCCGTATCGAACAATGTTTTACACGGCTTCATCTGCACACTACCGTGGGTGAAATTAAGCTCGACTAATGACCTTTTTTTTTATCATCCGACCACTGGACCCACTCTATTTGCTTGCAGCCATAAGTTAATCCGCTCGGCACTGATACCCACTGATTCGATCCTTACTCCGATACTTAGCCATCCGGAGTTTACGCCGAGCAATGCTGATCCAATTTTTAGACAATGTATAAATTCAGGTATTGACAGAGTGGAGAGTTGGGGAAGGGACGAATCTTGGCGGACTTTGGAAACGCTGTCCTCCATTTTAACTCCCAGTTCGTTGGGATTTTGGAGATGTTAACAACTGAATCATTTCTTCCATACCCTCCCACCCAAAGCAGAGTTTCGAAGTCCAAAACAGTATTTGAAACCCTATGTCAGGGCATGGGCTTATGTAGACATGCTCTTTATAAAGCATACGCACTACTGACCTCACCTCCAGATCTGATGACACCTTGTTTCATGTTACAATGGGAAGCAGACCTGGACTTGCAGCTTAGCCCAGAACAGAAAGTCAGGATCTTCACTCTGGCACATGTTACTTCGATTAGTTCGCGTTTCCAAGAGGCAAGTTATAAGATACTTACATGATTGTACCTTGACGTCTACACAAAATGTTCCCTGCGACTGACACTGTGTGTTGGAGATGTGGCGTGGCGGAGGGGCACCTAGCTGCATATTTTTTGGGAATGCAGTGTCCTCGGCCCATTCTGGTTCAAAGTACTTAACACTGTCTGTAGTCACAAATTATAGGGGCGATCTGGGTCCGGCGTTGTTCCTGCTCCACCATTGCAAGATGGCCATTAAGAGGTACAAACATTCCTTGTTGCGATTGTTGGTGATTGCGGCCCAGGCTTGCGTTCCGCTCCTATGCAGACAGACGACATGCCCACTGTTTTACCACGTCAGAGTGACAGGGCGGATACACCCTTACTTACGTAGCGCTCACTAATGTACAAATTAGGCACACTGAATACAGTTTTATGGTAAAACAATAATGTAACAATTTATTAAGATTACATCAGGATAAAGCTCAAATATGGAATGGCAGATATAATATTACCCTGTTCCTATAATTCAGTTCATGTAAATCATACAATTAAGGTGAATCCTAGTATATGGAGAAATAAGTATCAGTACATACCGAGTATTGTAACATCACTTCTCCACCGGAGGGACCACAGTGTCAGCGAGAAGGAAATACTCTGGTCTTGTCATCACAGAAACCATGCCTCCACGGTACCTTCTGGAATGTCCCTACCTCACTGAACTGGGCCCCTTTTTTATACACTGCTCCCACATCCTCCCCTAACACATCTTGTGCAATATGTTCAAGCCAGATCATCAGTATCTTGCAATTGCGCAGTAGGTGGTTGTTTGATAACAGCCCAGTGCTTACTGATAACAACAACCTTAGGTCTGTTTGCACAGGCTCAAGTTTTGTTTGACACTATTATGTCTTCTGACAACAGCACAATGCTTCAAGGTTGTTTGTTACTGATTACAACAACCTTAGGTCTGTTTGCACCAACCCAAGACTTGTTTGCCATTGGTTATAGTATAACATTTCCAGGTTTCTTCAATATGTTGCTTGTTCAAAGTTAAATCTTCATGATCATAGCATAACGCTCTAAGATGGTAGCATATGGGCATCATGACCTCCATAATCACCTATTCTGAAAACTGGATACCTATCGTAACCTAGTCACACACTCATACTTGTCTCATTTGTATCACATCCACCTATGTTGTTGTGGATAGCGAAGGTAAGCTACCTTATGCATATGGAGGATTTAACTTCTTCACTGCATGACTCGTATACAAACTTTCGAGATACCTGGCTCACCCCCTCCGACACGGCCTCCCCTGCTGCACTATCCTATGGCGGATTCAATCTTTCCCACACACCCCGCCCCTCTGACAAACATGGCGGAGGTGTTGGCATACTCCTATCCGACACCTGCTCCTTCGCCCCTATCCCATTACCCCCCTCTGTTACTCTCCCATCTTTCGAAGCCCACTCTGTCCGCATCTTCTCCCCCTGTAACCTCCAGCTAGCCGTCATCTACCGCCCCCCTGGATCTATCCCCACCTTCCTCGACCACTTTACCACCTGGCTACTACATTTCCTCTCTACTGACATCCCCACCATCATTATGGGCGATTTCAATATCCCCATTGACACTGCCCACCAAACCGCCTCTCAACTTCTTTCCCTGACCTCCTCCTTCGGGCTCTCCCAATGGTCCTCCTCTGCCACCCACAAAGATGGCCACACACTGGATCTCATCTTGACCCGTCTTTGCTCCCTTACTAATCTCACAAACTCAACCCTCACCCTGTCTGACCACAATCTGCTGACATTCTCCTCCCTCACCTCCCCTACTACATCACCTCCTCTCCGCAAACTTGATCATCCCCGCAGAAACCTAAAACACATTGATCTACACTCACTCTCAGAATCCCTCCTCCCTCTCGCCAACATAACATCTATATGTGACACAGACACTGCCACCACCCTCTACAACACCACATTAACCAAAGGCGCTAGACCTAGCAGCTCCCCTCACACACCACGCTCCACGCACTAATAGGCAACCCTGGCACACCACCCTCACTAAAGACCTAAGACAGGCATCCAGGGTCGCCGAGAGGCGATGGAAAAAATCACGTTCCACTGAGCATTTTGCGCTGTTCAAACAGTCCCTCATTGCCTTCAAGACTGCACTTGCCACCGCCAAACAAACCTTCTTATCCCTAATAACCTCCCTGTCCCACAATCCCAAGCAACTTTTCAAAACCTTCAATTCCTTACTCCGCCCGCCTGCTCCCCCTCCCTCTCCCCTTATCTCTGCAGAAGACTTTGCCTCCTTCTTCAAAGAAAAGATTGACAGAATCAGAGACAGCTTTGATCCACTGTCCCCACAGCCTCCCCTCTCACCTATATTGCCCTCTACTTCCATCAACTGCTTCCCCTCCATAACTGAAGACCAGCTCTCCTCCCTCCTGTCAAAATCACACCTCACCACCAGCGCCCAAGACCCACTCCCATCCCACCTCATTCCCAACCTCACCTCCGTTATCATCCCAGCCCTAACTCATCTTTTCAACCTATCACTCACCACCGTCACCTTCCCCTCAGCCTTCAAACACGCCTTGATCACACCCATCCTCAAAAAACCCTCCCTCGATCCCACAACTGTCTCCAACTACCACCCTATATCTCTCCTCCCTTTCGCCTCTAAACTACTTGAACAGCATGTCCACTCTGAGCTGTCCTCTCACCTCTCCTCCTGCTCCCTCTTTGACCGCCTGCAATCTGGCTTCCGACCCCTCCACTCCACTGAAACAGCCCTGACCAAAGTCACAAATGACCTACTGACTGCCAAAAGCAAGCGCCACTACTCTGTTCTCCTCCTCCTCGACCTGTCAGCTGCCTTCGACACTGTTGACCACTCCCTTCTACTACAGATCCTGGAATCTCTTGGCATCACGGACCTTGCCCTCTCTTGGATCTCCTCATACTTAACGCACCGCACCTTCAGCGTCACCCACTCCCACACATTCTCCTCGCCCTACCCCCTATCTGTCGGGGTCCCCCAGGGCTCGGTTCTTGGACCATTACTGTTCTCAATCTACACTCTCGGCCTAGGGCAACTCATTGAGTCCCATGGCCTCCAATATCACCTCTACGCCGACGACACCCAAATCTACCAGTCTGGTCCTGACATCGCCTCCCTTCTATCCAAAATTCCACACTGCCTGTCCGCCATCTCATCCTTCTTCTCTGCTCGCTTCCTTAAGCTGAACATGGACAAAACTGAGTTCATAGTCTTCCCCCCAAGACGCTCCCCCTCACTACCTGACCTATCCCTCGTCGTCAACGACTGCTCTCTCTCTCCAGTCCCCCATGCCAAGTGCCTCGGGGTTATCCTTGACTCTTCCCTCTCCTTCAAGCCCCACATCCAGGCCCTCGCCACCTCCTGCCGACTCCAGCTCAAAAACATCTATAGGATTCGCGCTTTCCTTGACCACGACACTGCTAAAACCCTTATTCACGCTCTCATCATCTCCCGCCTCGATTACTGCAACCTCCTGCTCACTGGCCTCCCCAATACCTCCCTTGCACCTCTCCAATCTATCTTGAACTCCGCTGCCCGCCTAATCCATCTGTCTCCCCGCTACTCCCCTGTCTTCCCCCTCTGCCAAGCCCTTCACTGGCTCCCTACTTCCCAGAGATCCCGGTTTAAAACATTAACCATGACATACAAAGCCATTCACAACCTGTCCCCTCCATACATCTCTGACATGGTCTCCCGATACCTACCCTCACGCAACCTGCGATCCTCCCAAGAGCTTCTCCTCTACTCCCCCCTCATCTCCTCTTCGCACAACCGCATACAGGATTTCTCCCGTGCTTCACCCAGACTCTGGAACTCACTGCCACAACACATCAGACATTCTCCTACCCCACTCGCCCGTGTATGTTCCTCATGTAACCCCCTATCATCCCTCCTTCCACGTTTGTCCATTATACTGCCCCCATACTTCCCCCCGTTTGTTCCTCATACAGCCCCCATACTCCCACCCTGTTTGTTCCTAATACTGCCCCCTTACTCCCCCCATTTGTTTCTCATACTGCCCCCATACTCCCCCACACATTTGTTACTCATACCTCCCTCATGTTTGTTCCTATTACTGTCCCACACTCCCCCCGTTTGTACCTCATACTGCCCCACATTTTTGTCCCTTATACTGCCCCTATACTCCCACCCCATATTTGTTCCCCATACTGCCCCCATACTCCCATGTTTATCCTTTATACTGCCCCCATAATTCCCCCATGTTGCTTCCTAATACTGCCCCCATACTTGTTCCTAATGCTGCCCCCATACTTGTTCCTAATACTCCCATTTGCTCCTCTTACTGTATATTCCTAACCTCTCCCCTTTTCCCTAGTTCATTTGGTCTTCAGTGTCTTCAGCTCCTGTAGCTGGAGCACTTGTCACCAGTCCTCTCTCTGCCGGGTCGCCGAGTGACGTCAGCAGCGTGAATCAGATAACCTGATCACAGTGCTGAAGTCTTCCCGACCGGACGTGCCGGGTGCTATCAGGGCTCCATGGTACAGAGTGTCTGATAGACGTTCTGTGCCATGGAATGCTGGAGCCGGCGCACTGCGGATTCTCTGCTCCCGCTGTCACCTGACACTGGGAGCAGAGAACAGCGGCTCACACTGCGGGGCAGGGGGCGGCAAATGGAGGCGCAGGGGAGAGATCTCGGGCGTAGTAGATACGGCCCTGATGTTGATTAGACTCCTGCTTTCTGAACTGGGGTGGGCGATGATCAGTGCCAGTGTACTGCACTACTAGTTTCAATAAATTTTTATTGAACTTTTGGTGATAAAATAACATAGCAGAATGAATACAGGGGTTTAGCTGGACCAAGGGGGAGGGGAGGGGATAAAACCAGGCATAAAAGAAGCCATCACGAAGCAGAACACAATAAAGAACAAACACACACAATATCAAAGTAAGTATGAAGTAGTTAATGGGAAATGGGGAAATGAGGCTGTTCCCATATAACTCACCCTTTCAAGACCCTCTGTTTGGTGTCCTTATCCAAGGATAGAAAAAGTTTGTCCTGAAAATTGAGTTGTTTTTTTCGATCACCACCTTGAAAGTGGGGGGTAGGTGAGACTTCCATCTTGCTGCAAAGCACAACCTGGCTGCTATTAGGACATAAGAGATCGAATGCGGTATAGGGAGGGCACCACTAATTATACAAGCAATTAACAGGGATCGCTGGACTAACAAAAACACATACGAGATCGCTCCCCGGAGATCAGGGGGAAACTGATCTATGCTAACATTCAAAATAACCACTTGTGGGGTAAGATCAATATAACTACCAGAGAGGGATCCGATCAAACCAGCAATGACTGTCCAAAAAGGGGAGTTCTTTGGGCAGGACAACCACATGTGTGTCAAGGTACTCTCAAGCCCACACTGTCTCCAGCACAGCGAAGACTAGCTCGGGGGCAAAGCGAGCCAGACGGGAAGGAGACGGGTGCCACCGGAAATTAATCTTTTACAGATTTTCCAAATGGTTGACACACCGTGTAGCCCTGTGAATCCCTGACAGAGCCGCCTACCAATCTTCATAAGAGGCTTTGAAACCCAGGTTCATCTCCCACCTTTGCATGTAGTTTAATTTGAGGGAAATGTCTGAGAAGACAAACTCTCTAATAAATCCCTGAGAGGCCTTTGGTCTGGCGGGGGTCAGACAGGAGAAATCTTTGGAGCAAAGAGGAAGTATTCGGGAGCCTCAAATCTTTCTGGAGGCTAGGAAGTGCTTAACCCCTTCATGACCCAGCCTCTTTTGACCCTAAAGACCTTGCTATTTTTTGCAATTCTGACCAGTGTCCCTTTCTGAGCTAATAACTCTAACGCTTCAACTGATCCTAGCGATTCTGAAATTTTTTTTTTTGTGACATGTTGGGCTTCAAGTTAGTGGCAAATTTAGGTCAATAATTTTTGCATTTATTAGTGAAAAAATAAATAATTTGGCAATTTTCACATTTTTAATTTTTATTCTGTTAAACCAGAGTTGTGTGACACACAATCTACTATATAATCGTCTAATGTTCTTAGTCCATCAAGGAAATCGCGCGCCGGGGCTCATTGGTAGCCGCCAGCCGCGGCCACCAATGAGCGCCCCGTATGCAAAAAGCTGTGCACATTCAGGCTACATGTACATCCGCGGCGACTCCCGGCACCAGTACCCACCGCCTGCCCCGCCCACCTCCATCCTGAACCCCCTCCCCCGCCTCCATCCTGCCAATCCCCCTCCTCCATCCTGTCCCTCTCGATCCATGCTGTCCCCCTCGATCCATGCTGTCCCCCCAGGCAGTTAGCGGTCATTTGACTGATCAGCTGATAGGTTTCCTAGGCAACGACAGGTCCTAAAGGCCTGTAGGACCTAGAAGACGGAGGTGGAGCGAGCTGGCGGACGGGTGAGTATCCTCACTGAGGATTTTTTTATTTTTACTTTTACTGTGGAGGAGCGGAGGGCCGCTGGGAGCCGAGTATCGCCATATACCATAGTGCTGTAATGTGCTGTAATGTACCGCCATATACCATGGCGCTGCTACCGTGTTTCCCCGAAAGTAAGACAGTGTCTTACATTCTTTTTACCTCCACAAGTCCCACTATGTCTTACTTTCGGGGTATGTCTTATATTGGAAAAAAAAAAAAAAGCAAGTCCCCATGCAATGTACCGTATGGGGACTTGCCGCGATTGCGCCGCAAGTGTACCGCAAGTTAAGGAAACTTTACATGGTGCATTTTGTGAATTGCTTACTTGGTACCGTAATGGCGATCGGATCGATTCCTCTGCGGTGCTGGGTAGAGGTGTGGCTTCTTCTTCCTCATGCTGGAGCTGCTGGGCCAATCAGAGGGGCCGCAGAGACTTCAGGCTGGCCGGGGGACACACAGGAGGTACTGGGCGAATCAGTGGGGCAGCGGTGACGTCAGGCCGGGCACACACAGTTAACCCCATACCACCAGCGGCTGCACATGAGGGCACCTAGGCTGCGTGTTTTTGTATGTTGTCCATGGTCCTGATGGACCACGGACAACATTACCGCTGCTCCCGCGGCCTCCACATCCCTCCGCTCGTTACCCTCCAGATCCGTCCGCATCCCGCTCTAACCTGCTGCATCCAGCTCTAACCGGCCGCATCCAGCTCTAACCGGCCGCATCCAGCTCTAACCGGCCGCATCCAGCTCTAACCGGCCGCATCCAGCTCTAACCGGCCGCATCCAGCTCTAACCGGCCGAATCCAGCTCTAACCGGCCGCATCCCGCTGTTAATGAAGCAAAAGGTACCGGTACTATGGCTTATATTTGCGCAACGTACAGTTTACTACGTCTTACTTTCGGGGGTGTCTTACTATCGGGGAAACACGGTATACATGAACAAGTTCTGTCAGTCACAGTATATCAACTGCATACATATTCTAGAACAGAGGTTCCCAACTCCAGGCCTCAATGCACACCAACAGTGCATGTTTTCAGGATCTCCTTAGTATTGCACAGGGGTTGGAATCATTACCTGTGCATTTGATCACTTTAACACCTGTGCAATACTAAGGAAATCCTGAAAACCTGCACTGTTGGTGTGCCTTGAGGCCTGGCGTTGTGAACCTCTGTTCTAGAATACCTGATGAGTTCGAATCGGGCCACCATCTAGTAGTTAATAAATAACATTTCCCACATGTCTACTTTAGATCGGCCACAGTTTTGGGGGGAAAAAATGTTGTTAGGAGGCTATAAGGGTTCAAAATTCATCAGCAATTTCTCATTTTTCCAGCAAACTTAACAAAACCATTTTTTTTAGTGACCACCTCACATTTTAACTCCCTTTGAGGGGCGTTAATAACAGAAAACACCCAAAAGTGACACCATTCCAAAAACTGCACCCCCTCCAGCTACTCAAAACTACGGTCTAGAAAATTATTAACCCTTCTGGTACCTCACAGGCACTAAAGCAACGTGGAAGGAAAAAATTGACATTTTAATTTTTCCAACAAAAATGTTTTTAGCCTCAATTTTTTCATTTTCATATTGGCAACAGGATAAAATGGTTCCTAAAATTTGTTGGGCCATTTCTCCTGAGTACACAGATTCCTCATATGTGGTCATAAACCACTGTTTTAATAATAATTTATGCAAGCAACAAAGGACGCAATTACCACCTTAAAAGACAATACTGAAATAATCATAAAATCAGCTGATAAAGGAGGAGGAATAGTAATCCAAAATAGGTCTAACTATCTGAGAGAAGCCGAAAATATTCTATCTGACTGTGATTACTATAAAGCTGTAGAGAAAGATCCTTTCCCTAATTTAATAATTAGATACAACAAGATGATAAAAGATGCCCATGGTGATGGAATTTTGACCAGTAGAGAAAGGAATTTTCTATATAACAAATATCCCAAAACACCCTTCCTATACCACCTACCAAAAATCCACAAAAACGTAGAAAATCCCAGAGGGCGACCTATTGTAGCTGGAATAGATTCCCTAACTGCTAATGTAGCCACATACATCGATTAAAATTTTGCAATACCATGTGACAATGCTTCCTAGTTTTTTAAAAGATTCCACTAATTTATTATCCATATTAAAAAAAACTTTCCTGGAAAGATTCTTATTGTTTCATCAGCATGGATGTTAATTCATTATACACAAATATCCAACACGATATAGGTCTGATGTGCATACAGGAATATTTATCTGAGGATGATAGATTACCCATCAAACAAAAAAACTTCATTTTGAAAGGACTTGAATTCATATTATATAATAATTATTTTACTTTTTTGGATAAATTCCATCAGCAAATGAAAGGGACAGCGATGGGATCGAAAACTGCATGTTCCTACGCTAATCTAGTGATGGGGTTATTTGAGAAAATACACATTGAAGAAAATACATACAACTAAGGCATAATATGTTACAAAAGATACATTGATGATTTGATCATAATTTGGGATATGGAAATGGGAGAGCCAAAACAATTTCTAGATGAAATCCAGAACATATGGGGACTCAGATTTGATATACAGAGGAATGAAAAGACAATTAATTTCCTGGATTTGACTATATATGTGATAGACAAGAACATAAGAACAAAAACATCAAACCGACTGATAAAAATAGTTACATTCATTACTCAAGCGGGCATTATAAAAAATGGTTAGATAACATACCATTAAATCAATTTAAAAGAATTAAGAGAAACTGCTCAGACATAGATGAATTTGTAATACAATCAAGAGACCTAAAAAACAGATTCATAACACAGGGATATCCAGTAAATATGATAAACAATGCCATAAAAAAATGTATGAAAATAACACAAGATGAATTACTGGAAACTAAGAATAAGAACAAACTAAAAAATGATAGTTTCTTATAATTTCATTACTACTTAAAACAAACACCACAAAATTATTAAGAACATATTAAATGAAAACTGGCATATTTTACTGAATGACCCAATACTAGGGCAGGTTATACCCAATAAACCAGGAATTACTTTTCGCAGAGCCCCGAACATCAAGAGGATAATAGCACCTAGTAGGATTAAAACTGTATCTAAGAAAAATCCTGATAAAACACATAATGTGAAATCTAGGGTGCAAAAATGCAAGAAACGGAAATGTATGTGTTGTCACGCCATTCAAATAGGTGACAAATTTAAATCTTATACTACTGGAGAAATATTCCACATAAAACATGATATGGATTGCACTACTGATCACGTAATTTACCTAATGGAATGTCCTTGTCAACTACAATACGTGGGAAGAACCACACAATCACTACACAATAGATTGAACAAACATAGATCTAATATAAAAAATGGGATCTTAAATCATGGAGTTTCAAATCATTTCACCAAGGTTCACAATAATGATTATAATGGGTTAAAAATTATGCCCATAGATCATATCCCGTTAGGTCAATACAATAGAATAGAGAACCTGAATAAAAAAGAACAGTATTGGATCTATAAACTCAACACCCTGAAACCGAAGGGGTTAAATCTGGTGACGGAAATAGTTTAATCCAGCTATTCTGTAAATTACAGAATATTCTTATCTATAAACTCACACTGGACAAGTGACACGTTAACATCTGGAAGTTTTATGGCTTGAACTATAGTATGTGAGCCCTCTATAAACATTTAGGGTGCAGTGACTATTGACAGGAGATACTAACACCGAATTAATCCTTTTAGTGCCTTGGTGGAGCTGTATGTGCTGTCAGCTGCAGCGAGATAGTGCTGTGTGCACAGGAGATTTGTGGCGGGTGAATTCCATGCATAGATAAAAGAACAAATAATAGTTTGGTTTTTCTTTCCCTTCTCATTATATTGTGGATATACAATCATCCTTTTGGAGTGATTGTTTGTGAGCACTGTGCAATATTGATGTCGTAGTTAGAGATAGATGCTTGCTAATATATGGACAATTAGAGCTGTAAGACAGCGGAGGGGTCTAATTAGAATATAGTGGAAAAAGAGAGGTATGGAGTCTTTGATCTGATAAGGTGGTGTTTTGAGGTGAAGCTGTACGCCTTAGGCTGGGTTCACATTTGCGCACCCCTCCGCAGCGTTCTGCGGAGGTGTCCGCAATGTGACCGCAGCGGCCGCTAGCTCTTATCTTTATAATGGGAGCGCACGGTGCTGCGCTTGACAGCGCATGACCGTGCGCACCCATTCACTCCCGTATGTGATCTGTGCGCAGGCGGATGCCTGTGCACAAACCACACAGTCTCGTCCGCACCAGGAATGCAACATGTCGCGTCCCTGGTGCGGACGAGACTGTGTGATTTGTGCGCAGGCATCCGCCTGCGCACAGATCACATTTGGGAGTGATTGGATGCGCATGGTCATACGCAGCACCGTGCGCTCCCATTATAAAGATAGGAGCTGGCGGCCGCTGCGCACACATGGCGATTCCCCTCCGCAGAATGCTGCGGAGGGGAACGCCAGTCTGAAGCCACCCTTAGTCCTCTACTGCTACTCCATGGAACTGACATTTAAAGAGTGGAGAAAAGAATTGTCGGGAACATTGTCCACCCTGACAATGAAGGAATGTGTCTTCTCAATTGACACACGGGTTGCTATAATCATGAATACTAATTCTGTCAGATAGATAGTATAACTTACTGCATTTAGATCTGTCTTTAATCCTCTGTAACATAGACTGCTGAATTTCAGAGAGAGAACAATTGTCGGGAACGCTGGTTCTTATCCATGCTGATTAATGTGGAATGTGATTTCAGTTGATATGAGTCCCCACAGTCATAAATATTTATTTTGTGCCTTTGATTGTGTAAACTGCTATATTTATAATATATTATAATATATTAGTCTCTGAAACCAAAAAAATTTAATTTGTTATAACTTATGTACATTCTTAGTAACGGGGACTGTAATATATATATGAAAGGCTGATACACTTTTTTTTTTTTTTTTTTTTTTTTTTTTAATTTTAAAAATGCTATCAAAACTGTAATCATAGGGGCATTTGCATATAAATTATGGATACATAATTGTTCCATATTCTAAATAATTTTTTTAAATAATCAATTAATGTTTTTAACATAGGTAATAAGTAGAACCAATAAGAAAAATAATTCTACACATACTCAAATAATAATCTCATTTATTGATTCATTTATTTGTGTTACTAATCACTTTGAGAAATATGCAAGATGAGTTTGGGATAAATGTTCTAGTTTTATTTGATAGATGCACATCACAGTCACTGAAAAAGAAACAATCTAATAAATTATTGATTAAATAAATAATTACATGATTAAATGCACGGTTATATACATATATATTTATATTTTAATAACTTGTTTTCACTGTTTCAACACATGAACATTGTATAGTGTAAGATCAATATACATTTTTTTTTTTTTGTAATAAGACAATTACAGGTATTGGGATCACAAGGTAATATTAGTATAACATAGTGGTTTAATCACAAGGTGGATGAGCATTGAGATACCTACAGCAATAGGTTCGATTCCCCATAACATTTTTATTGAATATGCTTGTTTTATTCTTACTTTTATCCTTTTATGTATTAAATGTAATATTATTGTAATGAAAAATGTTTTTCTATGCAATTTTTATTTGCAAAAATTTGTGTTTTAATCCAAGTCCAATGTGTTTTCCAATCTACTGAACGAGCCTGTAACAAAATGTAAAAAAGTGCCTCCTCTGACGTCAGTGAACACTCCTACTGACGTAATGATCATGTGATGAAGGTGTATACATTGTTTTTAAGTATATATAAAAGCGATGTGACATGTCTGTAACCTCATACACTCCCTGATGAAGGAGCATAGCAGGCTCCGAAACGCGTTGGGTGGATCCAAATAAAGGTATAGAGTGAACTACTGATTCAGTTATTTGTGGCAGCGCGGACCGACGACACATTGTCCCTGGAAAATTCTGGAATTTGACCACATAGCACGTGGAGGTGTGGGTCCAGCAGCAGCAGCCGCCATTACATGTTTTTCATACTGGTTGTGTGTTACACAACTAGACCAGGTGAGCAGTGTTCATTACGGCTCTTTAGCCGCTGATTGTTAAAAAGATAAGACCCTATCTGCGCTTGCTTCCTTCTTTTAGTTTATTTATAAACCACTGTTTTGGCACACAGCAGGGCTCAGAAGGGAAGGAGCGCTATTTGACTTTTGGAGCTAATTTTCCATTCAAAAAGTCAAATGGCGCTCCTTCCCTTCTGAGATCTGCCGTGCGCCCAAACAGTGGTTTATGACCACATATGCAGTATCTGTGTACTCAAGAGAAATTGCCCGACAAATTTTAGTATCCATTTAATCCTGTTGCCTATGTGAAAATTAAAAAATTGAGGCCATAGGAAACTTTTTGTGAAAAAAAAAAAAAAAATCCTTAAAAATAAAAAATTTGGAAACACCTAGGGCTTCAAAGTGCTCACTCACTATGCATCTAGATACTAGATAGGTTACTTGGGGGAGGGGGGGGTCTTGTTTCCAAAATGGGGTCACTTGTGGTGGAGCTCCAATGTTTAGTAACACGGGCTCACCATACGCGACATGGTATCCGCTAACTATTTGAATGGAAAATTAGCTCCAATTGTTAGCGGACACCATGTTGTGTATGGAGAGCCCCTGTGTGCCTAAACATTGGAGCTCCCCCATTTTGTAAACTAGACCCCCTCAAGGAACTTATCTAGATGGGTGGTGAGCACTTTGAACGCCCAGGTGCTTCACAAATTGATCCGTGAAAAAAAAAAAAAAAGTACTTTCATTTTTACGGCTCAATTTGTGATGCACCTGGGGGTTCTCGATCGCCACTGCTACATCCAGAGACTGCAGCAAGGGATCAAGTGTCCTCTTGTTGCAGTCTCTGGTGTCCTAGTAGTGGTGCACTGTATGGCTGTATTGCCATACAGTGCACCATCATCGTTACCCCAGAAACTACAACAAGAGGATACTTGATCCCTTGTTGTAGTCTCAGATGTCAGTAATGGTGCACTGTATGGCAATGATCTGCCATACAGTGCACGATCACCATGACCCCAGAGACTACAAGAAGGGATCAAGTATTCTCTTGTGGTAGTCTCTGGTGTAACGGTGATGGTGCACTGTATGGCAGATCATTGCCATACAGTGCACCATCACTGACACCAGACACTCTTTGCAGTCACGGTGATCGTGCCATACAGTGCACCATTACTGTGACACCAGAGACTGCAATAAGAGGACACTTGATCCCATATTGCAGTCTCTGGTGTCAGTGATGGCGCACTGTATGGCAGATCATTGCCAATCACCGTGACACCAGAGACTACAACAAGAGGACACTTGATCCCTTGTTGTAGTCTCTGGTGTCACAGTGATAGTGCACTGTATGGCAGATCATTTCCATACAGTGCACTATCACTGACACCAGAGACTGCAACAAGGCATCAAGTGTCCTCTTGTTGCAGTCTCTGGTGTCATAGTGATGGTGCACTGTATGGCAATGATCTGCCATACAGTGCACCACCACTATTACCCCAGAGATTACAACAAGAGGACACTTAATCCCTTGTTTTAGTCTCTGGGGTCAGAAGTCAGTCATGGTGCACTGTATGGCAATGATCTGCCATACCGTGCACCATGATTCCATCTATCCATCCACCCATCCAATCCATCCATCCATACTAACCTCACTGCAGAGATCCTCGTGGCAGCACGGTGCCCGGTGTCCAGAAGCTCCCCAGTTGTCGGCAGCGGAGGAGCTCAGGAGAGACGGGGAGCGGAGCTTGGCAGTTGGGCACGGAGGGGGGGCAGGAGAAAGAGGGTGGGGGACATGAGGAGGGGAGGCGAGAATTAGGGAGAAGTGAGGAGGAAGAGAGATGGGGCAGAATTACTGGAGGCAGCGGCGGGTGCAGGGTGGCTGTGGAGCTTCTCTGATGGGAGTCATCATCCCATCAGATCACTTCCATCAGAGCTGTAGGCGGTGCCTGCCCCCTCCAGCTCTGATGAAAGCGATCTGATAGTATGGTCACTTACATCAGAGCCGCTCCACAGGCCTTTCCATAGGTCTGAGGATCACGGTGATTGACTGATCAAACAGCCAATCACCGCGATCCTGGGGGCAGGGTGGGGAATCACAGAGCACCAGGACCCGATGGTGGTTACCGTGGCAACAGTGCTGCGGTAACTGCCATGACATTGTACAACGTCAAAAGTCGGGAAGGGGTTAATTTGGTAGTGTTATCTGTTTGCCCCTGGAAACTCAAAGCTCGGGAGGGAGAAACTCCTTTTTTCGAATAAGATCCCCAAGGGAGGATAGCCCCAGCTCCTCCAGACCCCTCAAATCCAGAAAAGGAATGTGGAGACAAAGGGCCTGGAGGGGGACCTTCTTAGGGGAAAGAAAAATCCATTTCCCCACCGCGCGCCTCCAGCCAGAGTGCAGGGTTTGCATGTTGGGCAATAGGAGATAAAGTCCAGTGGGTCTGAACGTTTCTGAAGGATTCAGTTTGTACCCAACCCAGGGGGAAGGAGGGATGCCACCAATTTTTGGCTTCCTGCAGTATAGCGGCAGAATGGTACCTTGACAAGTCTGGGACCTCCATGCCTCTAGAGCAGAATGGAAGAAAAGAGGACCTGTCTAGCGACCCTTAGTTTTTTATTGGCCCACACATACCTCGAGACTAGATTTTGTAGTTTGAGCAAAGTTCTGCTAGGGATGTCAATCGTGATACACTTGAAGTAATATAATATTTTCGGAAGGGGTAACATTTTGAGTGAATCTTCGCAACCTAAGACAATGAGGATAGAGAGGGTGCAAGGAGATCTCCCTCCCAAAGGTAGACATGACGTGGCCAAAGTTACAATCTATGGTTTGGTGTGAGGAAGTCAGAGTTATGCCCAAATAGGGGATCCCACCCAGCACCCACCTGAAAGGAAATTTCATCTGAAGGTTGCCAATAGTAAGTTGGGGAACCAGGATTGGGCAAATCATAGATTTCGAGGCATTAAGTTTATAATTTGTGACAGAGGAGTAGGTGGCCAGGGAGGATAGGGCCGCCGAAAGGGAAGGAGAAATGTTTGTGCAGGTTATTATAATGTCTTCGGTGTACAGGCCAATAACCTGATTCTTGGGGCCAACCTGAATACCCAAAATGTCCCAGTTGGATCGGATCAATACAGCGATGGGCTCAACAGCAAGCGCGTAAACGATTGCAGAGAGAGAGTGGGCACCCTTGTCAGATCCTGTTGGTGATCGGGAAACTGCGTGGGAGAAAGCCCGTGGAGAGGACCCTCGCATTAGGGTTGGAGTATAGCGACAGGACAGCCAAGAGGAACGGGCCAGAGAACCTGAGCCGTCCAGGGAGATGAATACACTGGGGGGCCCCCCTCAACACCACGCGGATGAGATCTAACATTCTCCTCATGCCACCCTTAGCTTGGTGTCCCGCCACAAAAACCCATTTGGTCCGGGTTTACCAATGTTGGGATCACCTCAAACAACCAGTTGGCAAGGAGTTTGGAAAAACCTTTACATTACAGTTGAGGAGAGAGAGAGGGTGGTAGCTTCCCGGGGGCTTGCCAGGTTTTGGGATTGTAACTAAGGTGGCCTCGAGGTTAAGAGGGGGAATAGACTCAGAGGTTTGCCAATGTGTGACGGTTCTGGAGAGGAAAGGGGCTAGACTATGGGTAAGTGCTCGTAAATACTCGTTGGGGAAATAGTAGGGTCCAGGGGTAGAGTGACATTTGGTAGATTTAATTTCAGCAAGGGAAAAGGCAGCATTCAAAATTGAACAGTGACACCTTGGGGAGATCATGACCCGACAAGAACACGTCAGTCTCATCTATAGAAGGTTGGTGGGTCGTCTTTAAGGTTGTATAGTTAGGCAGAAAATTGTGCAAAGACTTCTGCAATATCTATGGGGGTTTTTAACCGGTGCCCTGTCATTGTGGGTTAGCGTCGATCACCCTTCAACTCACACTTTTCTAGATACGCCTCTCAAGAAGTGCCCCACCTCTATCTCCAGATGCGTAATAGGCAAACTTAAGGCAGCTAAGGGACTTCTCATGCTGAGCAAGAAAAAGAGATCGTAGTTGTAATTACCACTGAGAATCTCTTCCGTTCTCTGGGGAGAAGGAGCTGCCTTATTAGCTATCTCCAAGGTTTATAACTGAGAGATCAGTGATTGATGAGCCCTGTCCTTAGTCTTATTAAGGTGCGTGGCTTTTTGCAGAAAAACACCCCTTATGTATGTTATGAGAGTCCCAAAGGGTCTCATCTCTCCATTATCATTTAGTTGAAGGAACTCAAGAAGTTTCTTTTGAATGTCAACTGTAAACAACTGATCTAACTGTATCTCCAGACTCACTGGTGCGTGGTCCGACCATGTGATCAGTCCCACCTCTGCAGAGGCACAGGCCGGCAAGGTGCAATTATCTACCAAAAAATAATCCGGGAGTATGACCTCTGCCTGTGTGAGAAGAAGGAATAATCTCTTTCTGACACATGGAGGTAGCGCTAGATGTTGTGGAGACTGAGCTCCTGGCAAAACGGCCCCAACTCCTGCCCCTCCGGCGCTGAGCCGGATGATGACTCTAAATCCCTCGGGGGGGGGGGGGGGGATGTTAACATCTCCGCAGATGATCTGTAGGCCTCTAGGCACATCTGTTACCCTCTTAAACCCCAGAGGAAGTTAAGTTGGGCATTATTTGGAGCATAGACAGATGCTAGTGTAACCTCAGATCCAGAGATGCAACATGCCAGAACTACAAATCTACCGGACGGATCAATACATGAATCAATCAACCTAAATTGCACAGAGTTCTTGATTAAGATGCAAACTCCCGCCTTTTTTTTGGGTGTGGTTGGAGAAAAAGGCGTGAGGGAATAAACGGTGATGAAGTCTCGCATTGTCCTCCTGTATTAGGTGTGTCTTTTGAATACACGTTCTTGGACAAAGTGCCTTAGTGTCCGCGCTGCTGCTCCGAGATCAAAGAAACACAGACACAGGAATGTCTGGGTCAGCTACAGCCCTTATTTTCCGACGTGTTTCGGAGCCTCCTCCCGTGCTCCTTCCTCAAGGAACATCCCTGAGGAGGCTCCGAAACGCGTCGGAAAATAAAGGCTTTAGCTGACCCAGACATTCCCGTGTCTGTATTTCTTTGATCTCGGAGCAGCAGCGCGGACACTAAGGCACTTTGTCCAAGAATCTGCATCACGGTCACCGTTGGGAGTGCGGTTCCTGCAGCAGCTGCCTATACACTTTTCTACCAGTTGTGGGTTTCACAACTGACAAAGGTGAGCAATTCCACATCGCTAAGTGAAAGTGTTTATTGAGATAAGACCCTATATGCGCATTCTTTTTTCGCATCTTTTGAATACACAACACATCCGCTCTAGATTTTCAAGCTTCCCTCCAAAACATGGAGTGTTTTGCGGGCGAGTTACGTACTTTAACATTAAGGGACACAATTTTTATACTCCTGGTGGAAAGTCTGAGCGTGAACAAGTCCGATGTCAGATAACCTTGCTGAAAAGGGGAAAGAGGAGAGGTGAGGAAACAACACAGGGGAACATATACACTCCCTGACAGAAGTTATGTCGCTTAGCCATGTTATGTAAATAAAAGCTTATAACCTGACGTTAAATTCATCCATTGGTTGTATAAATTACTCTTTTGAAAGCTAAAACCCTCCGAAATTTGGTTTAGGTGAACAAAATAAATTGGCATCCAATGCTGAAATGAACACAGAATGGTCAGATTTTAGCCAGACATAGGTTTTGTTGCCTGGTCATATAATGCACCCAATCCTAGTTTACATCATCACCTGTGCTCAGTAAATGATCGGTTAATTAGTGAGTGTGTCTAAAAAGAAATCCAGCACCCCAGACCTTCACTTGAACTGCAACTTGAGCTCTGACAACATGCCAAAAATCCATCCTGCGACAAAGCCTTGATTATCAATAGGCTGAAAACCAGATCCACTGCAGAGGTGGCTGGCACCTTTAATGTGTCTCAGCGTCAAGTAAAAAGAATTAAAAAAAGATTTGAAGAGACTGGAGATGTTTGACAAGCCTAGGTCCGGCAGACTCCGCAAGACAACTGCTCAGAAAATCCAAAGCAAGCCCCTCTTCCAGTGCAGCAGAGCTGCAACAGGCCTGGTCACCTCAAGTCCCTGTGTCAACTAGAACAGTTTGTAGGATTCTGTCTCGAAATGGCCTCCACGGTTGAATACAGTGCCCAGAAGCCAGCACTAAACATAAGTCAAATAAAAAAAAAGTGTGGCATTTGCAAAGTTCAAAAGCCTGCTAAACTGATGGACGCTAGGAAAGTGGCAGAAGGTGGATTTGTCTGATGAATCTTCAGTAGAATTACACCGCAGCTGCTGCAAATACTGCAGGAGACCTACTGTAGCCCATATGGATCCAAAAAACACCCAGAAAACAGTTAAATTTGGTGGTGGAAAGATCATGGTCTCGGGTTACATTCAGTATGAGGGTGTGCGAAACATTTGCAAGGTGGAAGGCAATATCAATAGCCTAAAATATCAAGTATTAACTACCTCTTAAATTCCAAATCATAAAAGGGGTCAAATTCTGCAGCTGGATGGTGCTCCATGTCATACATCCATTTCTACAACAAAGTTCCTCCAGGCAAAAAATATTTTTAAAAAAATGGCAAATAAGGTGCTCAAGGGGCCAGCCCAGTCACCAGACATGAACATCATTGAGCATGTTTGGGGTAGGATGAAAGAGGAAGCTTGGAAGACTATACCAGAGACTCTAGATAAACTCTGGGAGGCATGTAAGACTGCATTCTTTGCTATTCCTGATGACTTCATTAATAAATTGTATGAATCATTGTTGAACTGCATGGATGCAGTCCTTCAAGCTCATGGAAGTCACCCAAAATATTAAATATAACTCTTAATAGCACCACAACTTCGTTTACCAATGTTATGCAACATTTTGCCAATCAGGAGTAACCGACCTCTTGTCCTGCCGTGGGGAAGGGTTAGAGGGGCTGTATCAACTTTAAGGCCTTTCCCGGCTGTTTGGAGGATTCGAACACGTGATGAGAGCCCTTATGCTTGAAGCGTACTTTTAACAGGGGTACCCCTACTGTAGAGAACTCCCTGATCTCTTAGGACCTTGCAGCAATGTGCAAATTGTTTGCGTCTTGCCAGGGTGCCTGAGGAGGGGTCCAGGTAGGCAGAATGCAGCAAAGTTTTCAGGGAGGCTGGGCTTCCCCCTCAGGGTTAGTAGAAGGGCTTCCTTTGTGGTATAGCTGGAGAGGCAGACTAGAATGTCTCTGGGCAATGATTTGTTCACATGAGGCAACTTACTCAGTCTTTATGTCTTCTATACGTAGATCACTCAGGGGGTCTTGGGGAGGACATGCTGGATAAATGCTGTAGCAGTAGAAGCAATCTCCCACTGTTCCAGGGACCCCCCGCAGGTGAAAGTTGCAGCGCCTGGTTCTTCCAAGTCCCACATTTTATATTTAAATTGAAATATATCCTTCTCCATGATGGAATAATCGTCTGCCCAAGCGTTGTGTGCTGAAGTATAGTCGGCCATCTTCTCTTGATGATATATCCCTCCTCAGCTCCCCCAGCATACCTTTGAGGTCGTCTTGTAATGATCTCCTGAGTAATCCCAGATGGAGCTGCATGTGCCTCTTGGTGATGGGGAATCATAATCATCCTGCTCTGTCCCTGCTGCAGGGCTTCAGGAGGAGCTGGAGGAAGATGGAGAAGCAGGCGCCATGCTGGGGGTTGGTGCAGAGGACCTCTCCAGGGCAAAGAAGTTGGTCACTTTCTGTGGCTCCCCCAGTCTCCTGGAGGATCCCTGGGCATGATGAGGTCACAAGTCAGTCCTCGTTAGGTTCCCACTTCACTGGGTTGAAATTTGAGCCAGGTGCTTGCTGCTGAAGCTGCTTGTAAGCCAATGCCTGCGGGAGATCTCAGTACAAACGACCGGCACCAAGAGCTTGCAGGCCATGCCCCCCTCGGTACTGCACTTTTTATCCCAGGCAGCTGATTACCGCTCACCACCGTTTCCTAATCCCAGACCTCTGAGCAGAAGCAGTGATGGTACTGTATATATGATCCCCCAACCTGGTATATGGCCCCATCCTGGTATATATAATCCCCATAATGATACATGTCCCCTATCCTGGTACAGTACATATGGCCTCCATCCTGGTGTATGTGATCCCCCCCCCCCCCCCATCCTGGAAATATGATGATCCCCTCCACCCCCCATGCTGGTACATATGATTTTCCCCCATGCTGATAGTATAGGATCCCCCATTCTGTCATATATGAATGATCCCCCTCATCATGATAGTATATGACCCCCCCCAATGCTGGTGCATATGCACCCCCAACCCACCTCCCTGTGCTGGTACATATGATTCCCCCCCATCTCCTATCCAGATACATATGAATGACCCCCATTCTGGTAGCATATGACCCCCTACATTCTGGTCCTCCTGTCTCCTGACGAACGCTGTGATCAGTGTGTAGTGCGGGTGCACAGTGATGTCACTGTCAGGCGTCTGCTCTGCATACTGATCACAGCGTTCGGCATGAGACAGTATGACATCGCTGACTGTGCTGCGTGACTCAGGAGAGAGTGATGGAGGTGTGTATGATGCTCATCCTGGAGAATACTCAATGCTCTCCATGCCAATGATGCTTGAGAGCAGTGAATATGCAGATACACAATCCCGCTTCTGCAGCTGCGGCGCATGATTTCGGTTGTGGCTCTTTAAGCTAATGTAATGTGCAGTGAATATTACATAAGCCTAATGAGCATAACCAGGGGTTGCAGCCTCCGAACACTGTTCCATAGCCCCCTCCCCCCTCTACAGCACAAATTCGGATTATAAGGTGCACCCCCACATTCCCTCTATAATTAAGGGGAGCAAAATTGAGATTTATAATCTGAAAAATACAGTAATTTCCGACCACATATGGTACTCAGGAGAAATTGCACTGCAAATTGTTCTGTCCATTATCTCCTGTTCCTTAGTGAATTAGAAAAATTTTGTGGTTGAAGCAAAACATTTTTTGTTAAAAAAAAAAAAAAAAGTTTTTTTTTTTTTTTTTATTTTCACGACTCAATGTTATAAACATTCTGTGAAGCACCTGGGGGTTGAAGGTGCTCATCAAATGTCTAGATAACTTGACAGCCGGAGCTCCACTGTTTAGGCACCACATGTGCTTTGCCAACGTGATCCCGCAAGCCCTTACAACTAAATCTGAACTCCAGTGTGGCGCTCCTTCCCTTCTTTGATTTGCACTGAGCCTGAGAATTATTTTTTGACCACATATATGGGGCATTGGCAAACTCGGGGAAAAATTGCACAAATTTTACTGGGCATTTTCCCCTGTTGCCCTTGTGAAATTAACATATTGGGCTAAAAGAACATTTTTGTAGAAAAATTTACTTTGTTTTATGACAATGAGCTGTAAAAAAGAACACCTGTGGGTTCGAAGTGTTCACCAAACATCTAGATAACTCCCTTGGAAGATCTAGTTTCCAAAATGGTATCACTTCTGGGGGGATTCCACGTTTTTAAGCCCATCATGGGCTCTCCAGACACTGCATAGTATCCGCTAACAATTCCAGACTATTTTGTGTTCATAAAGTCAAATGGCGCTCCTGCCCTGCTATGCACCCAAACAGTAGTTTTTTGCCACATATGAGATATCAGCATACTTAGAAATTGCTCAGTCAATTTAACCTGTTGCCCTTGTAAAAATGAAAAAAATGAGACTAAAAAAACAAAACATTTTTATGGGGAAAAAATGTGTTTTCATTTTGACAGCTCAACATATGAAGCAGTTGAGTGTTTAAAGTGCTCATCTCACATATACATATCTAGATAAACTCCTTGGGAGTCTAGTTTCCAAAATGGGGTCACTTATGGGGTTTCCACTGTCTAGGTGCTCCAAACGTGACATGGTGTCAGCTGCACACGCAAACCATTTTAACTTAAAAACTTCATTGTGGTGCTCCTACACTTCCCAGGAGGAATTGCACAACAAATTTTATGGTGCATTTTTTCCGTTACCCTTGTGAAAATGAAAGGTTTGGAGTTAAAAGCTACATTTTTGTTGTAAACATTTATTTTTATTTTGAAAACAATGTTTTAATATGTTGGGAAGCACATGCGGTTTCAAAGTGCTCACTAAACTAGATAAATTCATTGGGGGTCTAGTTTTCAATATGCTGGAAAGGAGGAAACCAAAGCGCAATGGGGTCTTATACTTTTTTACGATGTGAAAAAGTTTGCAAATGCAACTGCTTGCCTGATCTGGTTGTGAGACCCACAACCAGTATATGCGTATAGTACAGCTGCTGCAGGATCCATACTCCACGTTTCACTGTGGCCATCAATATAAATCCAAAGGGACGGTGTTTTTCGATCCGCACAAGCCGTACGTTGAAAAGGACCACAAAGGGTCAAAGGGTAATAAGGCTTTTCTCCATTCGCCTTCCACGACAGCATTGGAGGATGTCGTCCACGCCCTATTGGGGGACAGGAACACAGAGAGGTTAAAAGCCCCTCCCCTTCCTCAGTACTCCAGTGTCTTCCTGTCCCCCTTGGGGCATGGAGAGGTTCCAGTGCTGTCAGGCCGGCAGAGGCAGCATTGGGGTGTACTTACAGCCGGGCCAGGGATGGACGTCGGGGGCGGCCTCCTCCTCCTTCTCGGGGCTCCCGTGGTGGGACCGTCCGGCCTTCCTGCGTCCTACGGGGCAAAGCAGGCCGTGTATTGCAACGCCGGAGGCCTGTTCAGCTCTCCGGCGTCTCCCTCCTCCAGCTGTGGTCCCTGGGGCATGCATCAGAGGTGCCGCGGAGGCACTTCCGGTTTCGGGGGGAGGCACTTCCGGTTTCGGGTGTGGCACTTCCGGTTTCGGGTGTGGCACTTCCGGTTCCGGGATGTCACTTCCGGTTTCGGACGGCGGCTCCTGTAAGGGCTGTGGCAGGCTGGGCGCGGCTCCAGGGAACCCAGCAGGACTTTCGCGCGCTACTGCCCGCGGCCGGTGACCAGGAGGAGGGAGGGAACAGGTGTTCCTCGTTGGGGGCACGGTACTTCTGGATAAGTACCCGCCGGAAGCTACACCCAGGTAAGGCTGATCCCTGAAACATGGAGGGTGATAGGCTTCCACCTCTGCTTCTGCAGAGCCCAGCGTTCCCCCAGCTCATGTAAGTGTTTCTGGGGGTGGTCACAAGGGTAGAGTTATTTAAGCCCTGCACTCACACTGGGACCCCCTTCTCTTCCCTTTTTGTCTATAGGGAGACAAGGGCCGTCTGTGAAAGGGAGCAATAATGTGACTGCGGCACAAAATTTCCCTCTTCCTACAACAAGGTGTCGGCCATGACTGACAGGGTTGTCAGGATGGACTCCCCATCCTTGCTTGAGGAGCTCCAATCCGTTAGGGAAGAGGTGCAGGCTTCTATCTCGGCACTGCGGGGGTTTGCTGCTGCGTCCGGGCCTTCCCCTCCGTAAGAGAGGAAGCTCCAGGATTGTGACTCTGTGGATCTCATGGAGGCTGGCCAGAGCTCAGCATTAGAGGACGGCGAGGATATTGCCGCTGTTGCCTCTGTCCAGACACGAGAATCTGGACACTACTATTTTTCCACGGAGTCCATGGGTACATTGGTGGACACTGTCCATTGTACCATGGGAGTAGAGGTGGTAGAATCCCCTTCTTCTGTGCAGGACTAAATGTTCAGAGGCCTGACGGCTAAGCGGCTCACCCCATCCGAGTGGATTGGAGGGTGATGACTTTGTCTCGGAGGTCCCGAAGGTGGACATCCAGGTGGCCAGGGTAGCAATCAGCTGCTATTGTAAACCCATTGTGCATGCCCTTGACACACTGTTGAAACTAAGCAGCAGGAGCCTCAGTCACGGGCTGGATGGGAGACCTCATGAGAGACCCAATGGGAATCTCTATGGAAGTCTCTATAAAGTCAATGGGACTTCTAACATGAAGGTCTATGGCAGTATTCCATTTGGGAAGCTTAGCCTATAAGACCGCGTTGCCTTTTGAAGATTCCTCCCGGGTGAAGGACCCCCTCGTTCGTAAAATGGAGAGTGTCCTCAAAATATCCTGGGAGGCGGCAGCTATGTCTTTAACTGTGTACATTTCCTCTACATGTGAGCAGGTCTCTCTTTAAGTGGCTCACCCAGCTGGGTGAATTCATCCTGCAGGGTACTCCCAGGAAGGAGCTTTGGACTCCGTTCCACTTCTGAGACGTGCTACGGGCTTCCTGGCCGATGCCTCTGCTGAGTCGTTCCGCGTGGGCGCCAGGTGCGTAGTGTTGGCTAACACAGCTCGCAGGGCAGTGTGGCTTACAAGGTGGAATGGGGAGGTCACGTCTAAGCTCCAGCTGTGTGGCCTCCCCTTGCAAAGGACATTGGATGACATCCTGGAAAAGGTGTCAGACCGTAAAAGGTGTCTCCCGGAACAGGAGCCCTTTCGGAGGCAGTCCTTTGGCCTGAGCGCAGCCAACTCTCCCAGTCTAAAGGGAAGGGTAAGTCTGGTCGCTGGGCATTCCAGTACAGGAACAAGACCCGTAATATCTTGCTCCCCCAGCAGCGGCATCACCAGCCGCCCCTAAACAAGGTTGCCTTCCCCATTGCGGGGTGGCTCCTGCGGTTTCTGCCACAGTGGCAAGCAATCTCCTTGTGCCCTTGGATCCTCTCGACCATTTGGGAGGGTCTACGCTTGGAATTCGAGAGCCAGCCCCTCCATGTCTTCGAGTCTTCTCCCTTCCTCAGGGGGACTCTCGCACGGTTTTTCTTGTCGGGTCTGCGACACCTGTTGGATTCGGGTGTGGGGTCCCCGATTCCTCCTGGAGAGGAGGGCCAGGGGCGCTACTCCAGGTTGTTGTGGACCTCCAGAACGCGTATTCTCATGTCCCCATTTACCCGTCCCACAAGCGCTTTCTGCGATTCACGATCTCCGGGGCAGGCGGGACGGTCCATTCACGGCTTAATGTGCTGCCCTTTGGGATTTCGTCGGCCCCAGAGGTTACCAAACTCATGGGGGAAGCGATCACATTCATCCAGACCCAGGGGATATGTATGCTTCCCTATTTAGACGACATGTTGGTGGTGGCTCCTTCGGCAGTGCTTCTGCGCACAAAGGACTCCAACACATTGGAGATTCTTCAGTCCCTGGGATGGGTACCCAATCTTCGGGAATCGGAACGGGTGCTTGCAACCAGACGTCAATTTTTGGGAGTCTTGCTGGCCTCCTCCAGACAGACCTCGTTCCTTCCTGCGGCATATCAGCTTTTGCGCTGCGTGACTCTGACCTGCTTCCGGGCAGGGAGGTCGCCTTCCTTGCGGGAAGCAATGTCCCTGTTAGGGGCCATGATGGCCTGCATTCAGTCAGTAACATGGGCTCGGGCTCCTTCCCGACTGCTCCAGGAACACATATGGAGTTCCTGGGACAGACGTCAGGATTCCTTAAACTCGCGGGTCCGGACCCCGGGGCGGATGGTAACCTCGCTTTCCTGGGGATGAATCCCAGACACCTTCCTGTGACCTCCGTTCCCACTGATGCCAGCGGTTCCGGTTGGGGCACGATGGTAGTTCGCACACCGTTCCAGGGGATTTGGAGTCGCCCGGTCAGTCGCCAGTCTCAACTTCTGGCAGTGGAGGAAGCGCTTCTTGCTGCAGCTCACGTTCTCCAGGGTCATCATGTGAAGGTCCTGTCAGACAATGTGACTACGGTTGCTTTCTTGCGGTACCAAGGCGGTACTCGTGGCTTACTCTTGCAGGGGCTGGCAAGACTGTTCTTTTTGTGGGCAGTACGCCATCTTCTCTCCTCCTCGGCAGTACATCTGAAGAGAATGGCCAATGTACAGGCAGATTCTTGAGCCGCACGGAGGTCCACCCAGGAGAATGGTGCTTCCATCCGGAAGTATTTCGCTCTCTTACGGACAGGTGGGGTGTCCTTTCGATCGACCTGTTCGCTTCGGGCTCGAATACAAAGGTGCCAACCTTTGTTCTCCCTGACTCGGTTGGACCATCCTCGAGGGCTGGACGCTTTTGCCCATCCCTGGGACTTCCGGTTGGTGTATGCATTTCCTCCAATCCCGCCACTTCCCAAGACGTTGCAATGGATTCGGGCGGAGGGGGTGACACGATCCTGGTGGCTCCCCTGGGGCCCAAACTGGCGTGGTACGACGCCATCCGAGACCTGGGCCTGGAGGGACCGATTTTGTTAGCCCAGTCTCAACCTACTGTCCCAGGGTCCTCTGTTTCACCCGGGCCCTCAGTGGCTCATTCGGGCGGCCTGGCTGTTGTGGCCGGGATCCTGAGGACCAAGGGTCTCTCCCAGGCAGTGATCCGCACGCTTCAGCAGAGCAGGAAGCCTGTGACAAACGCTATTTACGGGAGGGCTGGAATCGGTTCCTGTCCTGGTGTGCTCCTTCCATCCTGACCATGCATCATCCTAATGTGGCCCAACTCTTGGATTTTTGCAGCGTAGCTTGGATTTGGGGCTTCGGCCGAGCACTCTTTAAGTCCAGAGGTCGGCACTTGGGGCGGTTTTTGCCCAGGATCTTGCTTCCCATCCATGGCTCAAGCAGTTTTTTACTTCTGCTTGGAGGTGGCGTCCCCGGATTCGGCCTTCTGTCCCTCCCTGGGATTTGATGCTTGTTCTCCAAGGGCTTGCTCAAAGTCCCTTTGCACCCTTGTCTGCGGCATCCCTTACGTCTCTCTCTCACAAGGTGGCGTTTTTGGTGGCCATCACTTCTACTCCCAGAGTTGGAGAACTGCAGGCACTCTCTGTCCGGGCTCGTGCCTCGTGGTGTCCGTTGTTCGCATTACGCTTCGGTTGCATTCATCTTTTTTTCCTGAAAGTTGTCGGCTTTCCATCGGTCCCAGGATGTGGTTCTGCCTTCAATTTGTCAATCTCCTGCTAATGCGGCTGAGGCCGTGTTTCACTCCTTGGATGTTCGTCGGACTGTCCTCCTCTATCTCCGAGAGTCTGCTTCCTGGAGGTTAGCTCAGAACCTGTTTGTTGGGCTTTTGGGAATAATACAGGGAAGAAGACTTCCCAGGCTACCATCATTTCCTGGATCAAGGAGGCGATCTGTGAGGTCTACGTCGCTCCGGTCCTTGCTCCTCCGGTGGGGTTGAAGGCTCCTTCAACTCGGGCTGCTGCTACTCCCTGGATGGAGCAGGCTGGAGCTTCATCGGAGCTGATTTGCAGAGCGGCTACGTGGTAGTCTCTCCTCACTTTTTCTCGGCTCTATAGGTTAGATCTGTCCGTCAGTCGGGATCTGTCCTTTGGTAGGAGAGTCCTACAGGCAATAGTCCCACCCTGAGGAGTATCGGTGGTATTCCTCCAATGCTGTCGTGGAAGGCGAATGGAGAAAACTGAATTAGTCCTTACCGGTAATTCCTTTTCTTGGAGCCTTCCACGACAGCATCAGTTCCCCCCCTTGTTGATGTTTGGTTCCGGTTTGTATCAGATAATCCATGGCTAAGGGTGATCTTGGTAAACACTGGAGTACTGAGGAAGGGGAGGGGCTTTTAACCTCTCTGTGTTCCTGTCCCCCAATAGGGCGTGGACGACATCCTCCAATGCTGTCGTGGAAGGCTCCAAGAAAAGGAATTACCGGTAAGGACTAATTCAGTTTTTTCAACGTGTTTCAGAGTGTGTCCTCGCTCCTTCATCAGGAATGCAACCATGAACATGGCTCTCCAAAACGCTACATGGAGTCTTAACAATTCCAGCCAAATTTCTGTTAAAAAAAAAAAAAAAAAAGTCTCAAATGGTGCTCCTTGTCTTCCAAACCCTTTCACGTTCCCAAACAGTGATTTCCCTCCACATATGGAGTATCTGCATACTTAGAAGAAACTGCACAACAAACTGTGTGGGGAAATTTCCTTTTACCCTTGTAAAAATTCAATATTTATAGGGCCTCTGTCAGGTCATTTTTTAGTATGATACTAATAGTACCCTTGAATAGTGCTTGGGCAGACCTTTGTGAGGTGCGGGGGGACCACTGTGAGGCAGGGGGCAATAAACCATATTGGCAGGCAATATGGCGAAGCCCTCGCCAATTTTTTTTTTTTAATTATGTGAAAAAATAAGGACTCTATACTTTTTGCTAGCGAAGGTAACACCAGGAAGTAGGGGTTAGCAGCTAGTAGCTGCCTGGCTTACCTGCGCAGGCAATAGAAAATGCAGCTAAACCTTACACATTTTTTTTTTGCCAGAAAATTCAACACGTTATTGCTTAAAAAAACACAACAGAAATCGGATTTTAAGGAAAACTACATTTAGTTGCATACCGTATTTTTCACTTTATATGACGCACCTGATTATAAGACACCCAAATTTGGTGAAGGAAAAGAGAAATTTTTTTTTTAATGTTAAATGTGGTCCGTTTTATGTCCGTGTCCGTCTTACAAATCGTATAGGGTATATGTCCCTCATAGCCCCCTCATCCTGGCCCCCTGAATCTGGTTATGGCTGGCACACGTCCCCCTGTGATGGCACACGTCCTGTGCTGGATATAGCCCCCAGTGATGGCATATGCCCCCCTTCCCCAAGCTGGATTTGGCCCCCCTATGCTTCTGCCCATAATAAAATAACCACGTTACTCTTGCCATTTCCAGCGGTGTCCTTCGTGTCTCCCTCCTTGCCGCTACTCCCGCACTTCCTAATTCTTCTCGGGGAGACGATCATGTGATCGGGCACGCAGTGATGGCCACTCTGCTGTGCCAATCACACGACCGGCTCCCTGAGAAGAATCAGGAAGTGCGGGCGCAGCGGCAAGGAGGGAGACATGGAGGACACTACTGGAAAGGGTAAGTAACGTAGTTGTTGTTATATTATGGACAGCAGCATGGGGGGGAGCAATGTAATATGCGCCGCTCCCCCAGTCCCATCACCGCGGTGCGGTTTTAGCATCGAGGTGGTGGACAGCAGGTGCAGTGCATATTATTTGAGACTAATGAGCTGGAGTACATGACCTCCCGCTGCAGCCTGCAGCCAGCTTACCTCAGCCCCGGACACTGCTCCAAAGCGCCCCCCACCCTCCCCTGCAGTATATAATTCGTATATTCTGATTATAAAAAGCACCCCCACTTTACCCCAAAATTTGAGGGAACAAAAGTGCATCTTATAATCCGAAAAATACAATATATTGGGAAAGCGCACGTGAGGGGTAGACTGCCAGGGAACAGAGGAGAGACCGCATGGGGAAGCGATGGCCGCCGCTCCCAGCACCATAGAACCCACCCCCATCGTGATGTCACAGTCCTCCTGATCATCTAGTGTTCATATAAACACACAAAAATGTCTGAGAGAACACACTACACACATGTTTCAGATACACACAATAACACTGCTTAATACTGGAGAGAAATAAAGATGTCTGAGGTGCAGCTGCCAAGAGTACACATCCCCTTTCTCCTCTGCAGTGAGTACATGTGCTTACAGAGTAGGGCAGTGATGTCTCTACATGAATATTCATTTCCAGGGGCGTGGGCTACAGAGAATTAAGTGATCACTCACTGTGATCCACAGATGAAATTAATCTTTATTTTGCAGTGTACAGGTTATGGGGCGGGGTGTGGAGTATAAATAAAAGAAATACATGAAATTAGAAAAATATATCGGTTACATATGAGTTTTTGAGCTGACAGATTCCCTTTAAGGCCAAAGTATCCTTTTTGTTGGAAAAAGTGACATTTTCATTTTTTTACTTCCACTTTGCTTTAGTTCCTGTGAAGCGCCTAGAGGTTTAATACACTTCTTGGATGTGGTTTAGAGCACTTTGAGGGGTACAGTTTTTAGAATGTCACTTTTTGGGTACCGTATAGACTCGTGTATAAGCCGACCCGTGTATAAGCCGACCCCCCCTACTTTTGCCCCCAAAACCTGGGAAAACCTATTGACTCGTGTATAAGCCGAGGGTGGACCCCAGCACAGGTATACAGTCCCCCCCAGTGGTATACAGCAGGCACCCCAGTGGTATATACAGCAGCCACAGGGTATATACAGCAGCCCCAGTGGTAGTATACAGCAGCCTCCCCAGTGGTAGTATACAGCAGCCTCCCCTGTGGTAGTATACAGCAGCCACAGAGGTATATACAGCTGCCCCAGTGGTAGTATACAGCAGCCTCCCCAGTGGTAGTATACAGCAGCCTCCCCCTGTGGTAGTATACAGCAGCCTCCCCCTGTGGTAGTATACAGCAGCCTCCCCCTGTGGTAGTATACAGCAGCCCCCCCCCTGTGGTGGAATACAGCAGCCCCCCCCGTGGGTATACAGGAGCCTCCCCCTGTGGTAGTATGCAGCAGCCACAGAGGTATATACAGCAGCCTCTCCCCTGTGGTAGTATACAGCAGCCCCCCCTGTGGTGGAATACAGCAGCCCCCCCGTGGGTATACAGCAGCCTCCCCCTGTGGTAGTATACAGCAGCCACAGAGGTATATACAGCAGCCTCTCCCCTGTGGTAGTATACAGCAGCCCCCCCCTTGTGGTGGAATACAGCAGCCCCCCGTGGGTATACAGCAGCCTCCCCTTGTGGTAGTATACAGCAGCCACAGAGGTATATACAGTAGCCTCTCCCCTGTGGTAGTATACAGCAGCCCCCCCCCTGTGGTAGTATACAGCGGCCCCCGGGGGTATACAGCGGCCCCCAGGGGTATACAGCGGCCCCCCAGGGGTATACAGTGGCCCCCAGGGGGTATACAGCGGCCCCCAGGGGGTATACAGCCACCCCCAGGGGTACACAGCCACTCACAGGGGTACACAGCGGCCCCCAGGGGGTATACAGCGGCCCCCAGGGGGTATACAGCGGCCCCCAGGGGTATACAGCGGCCCCCAGGGGTATACAGCGGCCCCCAGGGGTATACAGCAGCCCCCAGGGGGTATACAGCGGCCCTCAGGGGGTACACAGCGGCTCTCAGGGGGTACACAGCAGCCCCCAGGGGTAACAGCAGCCCCCAGGGGGTATACAGCAGCCCCCAGGGGGTATACAGCGGCCCCCAGGGGGTATACAGCAGCCCCCAGGGTTTCACAGCAGCCCCCAGGGGTATACAGCAGCCCCCAGGGGGTATACAGCGGCCCCCAAATGCTGGCACTCTCCCCCCTTGTAAGGGCCCCCCCTGCTGCTTATCTTACCATCCCGGTCTTCTGCACAGCGCCGCTCCTCGGTGCTCCGTTCTCCATGCTCCGTCCTCGTCCTCGCTGCATCCGGGATCCCCGGCCGTCGCACGATGACGTCATATACCTGCGACGGCCGGGGATCCCGGATGTAGCAGGACGGGAGCATGAAGAACGGAGCACCTAGGAGCGGCGCTGTGCAGAAGATCGGGATGGTAAGATGAGCAGCGGGGGGGAAGCCCTTACAAGGGGGGAGAGTGCCAGCATTTGGGGGCATATGTGCACTGCTTCCCCCTGCCTCTGATTGACAGGGGGAAGCAGTGCATATATAATGAGCGGCCCCACGTGACGGGGGCCGCTCATACAGCAGCCTCCCCCCTCCTCCTTCAGCCTCCACAGCCCTGGACACAGCCCCCACCACGCAGCCTACCGTATTGACCAGTGTATAAGCCGAGGGGGAGACTTTTCAGCCCAAGTTTTGGGCTGAAAAACTCGGCTTATACACGCGTATATACGGTATTTTCTGCCATACAGGCCACGCAAAGTCACTACAATGTGATATGATCCCTAAAATAAAAAAAATTCTTAGAATTCTGCTCCAGATAAGAGCTAATGGGGGGAGAGACAAATGATGAGTATGAGTATGGAAGCGCCGCTCCAATTTGAAACCGGTTTTCATTACCTTTCTAAAATAAAAAAGTGGTTTTGGAATTTTGTTGGAAAAATGAGAAATATCTGACTTAACATTAAACCCTTCTAACTTCCTAACAAAAAACGTAACTACCGTATTTTTCGGACTATAAGACGCACTTTTTTTCCCGAAAAATTTTGGGGGGAAAGTGGGCGCTGCCTCTTATAGTCCGAATATACTTACTGTGAGATTGTTCTGGTGGGGAGCCTTGGCTCTGGAGCAGCTGGAGGAGGCTGGCAGAGGCAGCAGGAGGTAGTTTCCCCGCTCATTAGTTTAATGCAATATGCACTGCACACTCCCCACCCACCTCTCGGTGCCGGTGACTTCATCGCTTCTGCGCCAATCACATGATGTCAGCACAAGTAGGAAGACCGGAGGACGTCGCTGTGCCCGCAGGACGGCGGCGGAGGGTATGAATGATCAGTGGTTTATTATTTTATTTTGTGCGGGGACA
This sequence comes from Allobates femoralis, assembly GCA_033576535.1. Taxonomy (NCBI): domain Eukaryota; kingdom Metazoa; phylum Chordata; class Amphibia; order Anura; family Aromobatidae; genus Allobates; species Allobates femoralis. The sequence continues at coordinate 344,137,238 of JARQOC010000005.1, read as the reverse complement.
TATACTGTGATGAGGGGTGGCTTATATACCAGTGCTTGGGGGCTTATATACCAGTGCTTGGGGGGCTTATATATCAGTGCTTGGGGGCTTATATACCAGTGCTTGGGGGCTTATATACCAGTGCTTGGGGGCTTATATACCAGTGCTTGGGGGCTTGTATACCAGTGCTTGGGGGGGCTTATATTCCAGTGCTTGGGGGCTTATATACCAGTGCTTGGGGGGCTTATATACCAGTGCTTGGGGGCTTATATACCAGCGCTTGGGGGCTTATATACCAGCGCTTGGGGGCTTATATACCAGCGCTTGGGGGCTTATATACCAGCGCTTGGGGCTTATATACCAGCTCTGATCTATATACCAGGATGGGGGGCTATATACCAGCACTGGGGGCTCTTGTATACCAGCGCTGGGGCTCTTATATATCAGCGCTGTGGGCTCTTATATACCAACGCTGGGGGCTCTTATATACCAGCGCTGGGGGCTTATATACCAGCGTTGGGGGTGCTGTATACCAGTGATGGGGGCGCTGTACACCAGTGATGGGGACGCTGTATACCAGTGATGGGGGGGCTATATACCAGGATGGGGGTCTGCTGCATTTGCCACCCTAGTCTTATACTCGAGTCAATAACATTCCCCAGTTTTGGGAGGTAAAATTGGGGGCCTCGGCTTATACTCTAGTATATACGGTAGTGTCCGTATCACTGGGATCCTCTGAAGCATTCCAAAGTTATAACCTCATAAGGGTGCTTTCACACTCCGTTGTGCAATCCGTAGCTGTCCATTGTAAAACGGACCGCTACAGATCCTATTTGGCTCCAATGCATCCCAATGGGCCACGGATCTGATGGTATCCGATTTCGGTCACATCTGATTTTGTCAGATTTTTTCCTGCACCCAAAATTGCAGAGCATCGGACAGGATCGGATCCAACATGATCCGAGGCCCTTAAAATGGGAGCCTATGGAGCGCGGGTCGGAGAAAACAGCTGATGGTTTCTCGGACCCAATTTCAGTGTACTGAGCATGCTCAGTACACTAAAACTGCTCCTAACCGTGTAATTTCACTTCCGCAATGCATATACATACATTGCGGAAATTAAATTAAGTAAATGCAAGGGTTAAAAATAGTCTTTATTCTCACCTTCCAGCGATCCCCGGCTGCTCCATCTATCTTCTGATCCTTACAGGACCTAGCGTGATGTTCACAACCCGGTCACATGACCGGGTACTGCGGTAACTGGTTATGTGACTCTGACGCAACCACAGATCCTAAGGATCAGAAGATAGCTGGAGCCGCCAGGGGATCCGCTGTAAGGTGAGAATAAAGATTTTTTTTTTTTATTTTGTAAGGTGTGGAGGAGAGGGGAGAAAGATGGAGAGACTGAGGGAGCAGGGAGAGGAGGGGGGAAAGAGGGAGAGACTGAGGGAGCAGGGAGAGGAGGGGGGAAAGAGGGAGAGACTGAGGTAGCAGGGAGAGGAGGGGGGAAAGAGGGAGAGACTGAGGGAGCAGGGAGAGGAGGGGGAAAGAGGTGACAAGAGGAGCTGGGAGAGGGAGAGGATCCAAACAGATCCTGCAAAATATCGGAATCGGATGCCTATTTGGCATCCGATTGCAGGCATCAGTTTCGATCCACTGGTGTCCAAGGGGTCCTGCAAAAAGTCGCATCTCCTCAGACAGCACAAAAACGCAGTGTGAAAACACCCTTAGGGTGCTTTCACACTAGCGTTTCTTTAAAATCGCGGCAGATGCGGTGAAAAAAACGCATCTGCCGCGATTAATGCATAACCGCGACACTTGCGGCAAGCCCCATGCAATGTCTATGGGGCTTGCGGTAAGGGTGCTGCAAGTGCGGTTTCGGCACTTGCGGCAGGTGCGGCCGCGAAAAAAAACGCAGCGGACTGCGTTTTTTTTCGCGGTCGCACCTGCGGCAAGTGCCGAAACCGCACTTGCCGCACCCTTACTGCAAGCCCATAGACATTGCATGGGGCTTGCCGTAAGTGTGCCGCAAGTGTCGCGGTTAAGCGTTAATCGTGGCAGATGCGGTTTTTTCACCGCATCTGCCGCGATTTGAAAAAAACGCTAGTGTGAAAGCACCCTTAGGTGACTGGTCAGAATTGAAAAAAATGGCCTGGTCATTAAGTTGAAAACAGGCTTGGTGGTGAATGGGTTAAATAGCATTTTTGGAGGTGAGCGGTTTCCTGTGGATCTAGAATCTGATATTTTAGGAGCTGGCACGTATGGTATATCTTGCTTTAACAAAGACTGACATTGGCTATTTTTTCTGATTGAGTAAATACATTTTAAGGGCTGAAGGCGATCAGAGAAGCTGTTCATAAGTGGAGATAGAAGCTTATTTTGGAGTAGAAGTTTTAAAAAGTTATAACTGATTTGCAAGATATAGAAGTGTTCAAAAATGTTGTGACTACTCCTTGTTTTTTTGTTTGTTTTTTAAACAATACATTTTTTATTCAAATAAATATTTTAACATATATAACTGTTTACACACTTATATCAATACTAGATGGCGGCCCGATTCTAAAGAATCGGGTAGTCTAGAATCCATATATAGTTTATTGTTAAAAAATGATGAATAATACAATTAATCCATGATACCTATTAATGAACTATGTATAGTTGTAGGATGAATATTATTTTTGGACAATTGAATTATTATATTGTAGGGCTCTTGGTACACCGACTGGTTAATACTTGATACTCACTAAGTAGCATTATTTAAAAAATCAATATTGATATTCTGCGTATCAGCCAGTTTGTGTTTGCCCATCAACCACGTCAAGGTGGCCCTACGTCTCATGGGTCCCTACTCTAACTAATTCCTATTTATGAAGACTAAAAGTGTTTTAGAGCAGCATTTTTCAGCTATTTGTAGAAGGTGGGGATATAATAGATACAATTTCTGCACTTGACACCTAAGGGCTTACTTGCGACACACTTGCAGCAATTCTGATGCAATGTTTATGGAGATTGCGGTTAACCTGCCGTAAATGCGGCACACATGGCCTCGGCAGGTGCACGAAATGCAGCCGCTACAAAACCGCAGGTCAGTGCGGTTTTTGCGGCCGAAACTGCCGTAACCACGCATGTGGCACCTGCCGCAAGTGAACCACAAATTCCATATAAATTGCATGCAGCTGACGGCAAGTGTGCTGTAGATGAGGCCTTAGGCAGCAAGTGCAGAAATTGTGTTTTTTTCCACCAAAACTTCCACAAATAGCTGAAAAATGCTGATGTTAAAGCTAAATCTATAATTTTCTATCTATATATGAAACTATCTATATGTACAGAACACACCTTGAGATGGAGATGTGTGTGAACAGCCATCCCACCCGTCTCTTAGCGGTTCACAAAAACCTCTCCCAGTGAAAATAGAAATGCAATTTTCTCAGCAACTATAGTGCTGGAGCTTAAGGTTGTTGGTTTATATCACCAATTCCATAAATTTGGATGATATACATCTATCATCTTTTACTAAATGTGTGTTCATTATATATATATATATATATATATATATATATATATAATATATATATATATATATATATAATGCTATGAACTGTCTAAATAAAAGATTTAAGATGTAAAACTAAAAACTATATATGTTGGCTATTTTCTAATTAAAGGGAACCAACCACCCCAAATGACCCCCCCGGACTGTTAATATGTGTCCCTACACCCAGCACACACATTTGGGGCAATCGTTTTTGCTAAAAAAACAGTTTAGTAGAAGCTAAGATATAGCTTTATGAAGTTTAATAAATTCTGACGACTGGGTGTTACCTAGTGCAGTGTTCGTGCCTGTCAGCCTCCTCTTCCCCCCTCCCTTCAGTGAAGCCCTTCTGTGCAAGCCGAAAATGAAAGGGGGCGGGTCTCCGACATGCCACGATTTAGCCCCGCCCCTTTCATGACGCGGCCAGGCTTTTAAAAGGTGAGAGGGGCGTGCATAATTTACCAGGCAGCAGCAGACAGGCGGGGCATTTTCGGCTTGCACAGAAGGGCTTCACTGAAGGGAGGGGGGGAGAGGAGGCTGACAGGCACGAACACTGCAGGAGGACAAAGCTAGGTAACACCCATTCGTCAGAATTTATTAAACTTCATAAAGCTATATCTTAGCTTCTACTAAACATTTTTTTTTAGCAAAAACGATTGCCCCAAATGTGTGTGCTGGGTGTATGGACACATATTAACAGTCCGGGGGGGTCATTTGGGGTGGTTGGTTCCCTTTAAGTACTTGAAATATATATATCTATTGGTAAACTTTTTTTTTTTTTTGTCTTATATATCTGACTAAACTAATTTTTTTTTTTATATATCTATCACTAAACTAAATATATCTATGACTAAACTAAAAAAAAATAAACATTTTAAACTAAAACATTTTTATACACAAGATTTCGTGGAAAAACTTTGTGACTATCAGGCAGTAATTGTCCTTGAAGTGGTGTATTGACCACTTTGACCCTGACATTGCAACGCTGTTTGACTCTGGAAAATGCAACATAGAGTTGACCATGGGCAAATGCTGTTTCTGGTAGATATATTCCAACTTGATTGAGGGTCTGCCCTTGGGATTTATTAATGGTCATTGCAAATGCTGGCTTAATCGGAAATTGTCTACGTCGTAATTTGAAAGGTAATCCAGTCTCTGATGGACACAAATCAGTTCGTGGAATAAATACCACATTTCCTGCTGCTGAGCCACAAATTACTTTAGCTTGTATGATATTGCCATGTAACGCTGTGACAATCAGCCGAGTACCATTGCAGAGACCTTTCTTGGTGTTGATGTTTCATAAAAACATGACAATGGTGCCAACTTTAAATTTTAGCCGATGTGAAGGCATTCCAGTTGGTGTTAGTGAATTTAAAAATTCCACTGGGTATTGGTCGAGGTCATCCGCTTCATCAGGATCGATGGAATCATCACTGATATATTCATTATCGTCACCTGGCAAGCGATCTAGGACGTTAGAATTGACTTTCTCAACGTCTTCATTTTTTGGACATAAAATAGCATGAGAAGCAGCAATATTTATGCTCTCGGTGTCATTCACATCAATAGAAAGTTTCTCCAAAAATATCAGTGATTAAACAGCCCAGTGCACACCATGTCTGGAGGAATTTCAAAGACATCGTCTCCAAGGTTATCTTCATTTGACAGCTGTCCATTTCCCAGTTGAAGCAACCAACTGCTGTATTCAGGATCAATGGAGCGCATGTTGTTCATAAGCGGCAGTCGAGCAAAAAGTTGCCATGTTTGTTAATATTTAATACAGCTCTCTACAATATCTGTTCTTGATCCATGAACAATAACAGGAAGACATTGTCTAAAGTCTCCTCCAAGAACAAAAACTTTTCCTCCAAAAGGTGTTTTCTCTTTCTTAGCCACATTCGTTGTCATGATGTCTCGTAAAAGTCTATCAATGACATTCAAGGCATGTTTAGATAGCATTGTGCACTCATCAATAATAAGTTTTGTATTCTGCAAGTGCTTAGCCGCATCGGTATCATTTTTAATCCTGGAAACAGATGTTTCATTCACAGGTATTGGAATGCCATAGAGAGAATGTATTGTTCGTCCCCCTTGTAGTAAATTAGCCGCAATTCCTGTAGTGGCAGCAGGTGATACAATGTTCCTTGTCCCCTTAGAAGATGTAGGAGGAGATGATATAGATAGGTTTTTCCACTACCACCAGGACCGTCAAGGAAAAAGCACTTGGGTGTTACATTATTGTCTTCTAAAGCCTGATTAATGGTATCATAGGCCAAAAGTTGTTCCTCATTGATCGTAGCTTTCATCTCCGCAGCTGTTCTTAGCTCATAATCCTTATACTGCGGGAGCAGTTGTGGTTTCTTAGCTGGGCGTGGTAAATTGAAATCAGTATAACTTTTCCCGTGAACTTTTAGAACATCTTGGACATCTGTCATAGCATATCCTTCAATTTATGCAGTCTTCAATGTTGGAGTGGTATGCACGGCAGTAGTCTTGTACAAAGTGTTCTTTAAATTCATCCCACAACTCAAGAGGATTAGCTGGAGGGCCAAATATACAGATATAGGCAAAGAGGTCGCGAAGCTGTGCAGGCATATTAAGAATACAGGCATCAAGTAAGGTATTTCTCGAGACACTATCATCGAATAGTAATTCAAGTGCTAATGCTGCTTCTTTGAAGGTTAGATGTATGACTCCATTGACAGTTTTAAGACTCTCAAAACTGGTTGCACCTTTCAAATAGTAGCGTTCCTGGTCTTTGAGACTTACAGTATACATTCTGCCAATAATAGAGCTACCTGATTGTTTTCTTTTTTCCCAAGATCCTTGTTGCCAAACATACCATTCAGGAATTTCGCGGTAAAAATACTTATGAGCATGTTGGTCGTCCTTATTAAGATTAAAGTAGGCCATAAGTGTAGAATTGGTATGAAGCTTTTGTTTGATGCTTGGAATGGAGTCATCCTCATGAAAATAGAGTTGTTGAGAATGAGGCAGATGGACGGCAAGGCGAGTTATGCTATGAGATTGCTTATGCATAGGTTAAGCAAAGATTATCCAAGCTGCCTCTGGTGCACTAACATTTTTTTTTTTTTTTTTTTTTTTTGGAAACATTTGATTTTTATTGGGTTAATCAATTATGCACACAGATAAACATTAGTGCAACAGTGCACAACAGTGTTTTACATACATTATTTGTATAGTAACATAGTATAAAGACTAGAAGGGTGAAAATAAAAAAAAAAGGGGGGGGGAGGGAAGAGGGGGGATTAAAAATCCACCATGTTATGCATTTTTAATCAATAAACAAGTTAATACCTGGGGTTATCATCAGATGTGTTTCGTATATTTTACTTAACATGTATCTATTATAATTATGATTAGTACCGTATATACTCGTGTATAAGCCGACCCCTGTATAAGCCGACCCCCCTACTTTTGCACCCAAAAACTGGGAAAACCTATTGACTCGCGTATAAGCCGAGGGTGGACTCCAGCACAAGTATACAGCCCCCAGCAGTGTGGTATACAGCCTTCAGCACAGGTTTACAGCTCCCAGCACAGTGTATACAGGCTCCCCAGCACAGTGTATACAGGCTCCCCAGCACAGTGTATACAGGCTCCCCAGCACAGTGTATACAGGGGCTCCCCATCAGCACAGTGTATACAGGGGCTCCCCAGCAGCACAGTGTATACAGGGCTCCCAGCAGAACATATACAGGGCTCCCCAGCAGAACAGTATACAGGGGCTCCCCAGCAGAACAGTATACAGGGGCTCCCCAGCAGAACAGTATACAGGGGCTCCCCAGCAGCACAGTGTATACAGCGGCTCTCCAGCAGAACAGTTATACAGGGGCTCCCAGCAGAACAGTATACAGGGGCTCCCCAGCAGCACAGTGTATACAGGGGCTCCCCAGCAGCACAGTGTATACAGGGGCTCCCCAGCAGAACAGTATACAGGGGCTCCCCAGCAGAACAGTATACAGGGGCTCCCCAGCAGAACAGTATACAGGGGCTCCCCAGCAGAACAGTATACAGGGGCTCCCCAGCAGAACAGTATACAGGGGCTCCCCAGCAGCACAGTGTATACAGGGGCTCCCCAGCAGCACAGTGTATACAGGGGCTCCCCAGCAGCACAGTGTATACAGGGGCTCCCCAGCAGCACAGTGTATACAGGGGCTCCCCAGCAGCACAGTGTATACAGGGCTCCCCAGCAGCACAGTGTATACAGGGGCTCCCCAGCAGCACAGTTATACAGGGGCTCCCCAGCAGAACAGTATACAGGGGCTCCCCAGCAGAACAGTATACAGGGGCTCCCCAGCAGAACAGTGTATACAGGGGCTCCCCAGCAGAACAGTGTATACAGGGGCTCCCCAGCAGAACAGTGTATACAGGGGCTCCCCAGCAGCACAGTATACAGGGGCTCCCCAGCAGCACAGTGTATACAGGGGCTCCCCAGCAGCACAGTTGTATACAGGGGTCTCCCCCCCCATGCTGCCGCTGCTCAGTGTAGAATAAATAATGTTATTAGCTCTCACACGGCCGGCAGATCGCTCCTGGCTTGCATCCTCCGTCCTCCCTGCGTGTCATGTGACCGGGGCTCACCTCGATGACGTCAACGGCCGGTCACATGACACGCAGGGAGGAGGGAGGATGCAAGCCAGGAGCGATCTCCGGGCCGTGTGAGAGCTAATAACATTATTTATTCTACACTGAGCAGCGGCAGCATGGGGGGGCTTTATTGTGGCGGGGGCGCCATACTGTTATGGGGGGCCTGTAATGAGATATGCACTGCCCCCCCCACGGATGGGCGGGGGATGCAGTGCATATCATGAATAAGTTATGAGCGGCTCCACGTCACGAGCCGCTCATATTATAGCCTTCCCCCACCTCCTCCAGCCTCCTCCTTGCTCCCGGACACAGCCCCCACTTCACACAAGTATATGACTCGTGTATAAGCCGAGGGGGGGACTTTTAAGCCCAATTTTTGGGCTGAAAAAGTCGGCTTATACACGAGTATATACGGTAATTAATAACACTTATAATTAATTGGGCCTTTATGAGCCAAGATTCTTTTCGAAGTGGACATCCTCATGTATTGTGATGAGGACCAGAGATCCCACCAGCACATTTTCTTAGTCTTAATTTTGTGTTCATGAGATAGAACCAGTTCGTATTGCATGTGTAAGTTAATGAGGGATAAGAGTTCGTCCTTAGATGGGACTGTTCCACTCTTCCAATGTCTAGCAATACACATCCTGGCGGCTATCAATACATTGGTAATAATGGGTTTAAGGAGAGACGGAAATTCCTCAATATCAATACCCAATAAGGCTAGGGGGGCAGTTAACGTGATGGGCAAGCCTGTGACCACCCTCAGCACCTGCTCCGTTTCCCTCCAAAAATCTCGCACCATGGGACAGTACCACCACATGTGCTCCGCGCTGCCCTCTTGTAGGCAACCCTTCCAACATTTCCCTGATTGTGAGGGCTGGAATTTGCTCAATTTCACTGGGGTTAGATACCAATTTAATTGAAGGTTTTTTGCCTGCTCCAAGTGATTTAAGCAGGACGTATATTTTGAAGCATGTGAGGCGGCACTGTGCCACGACTCCAGGGTTGCCGTAAAAGAAAGTCTACGTTCCCATATTTCCATGTAGGGAAGTTTGGCATCTCCGGCCGGGGATATGAGAGATTGGTATATAATGGAGATTCCATGCTGATTAGAAGTAGATTTAAAATATCTCTGCAGTGAAATGTCCACTTGAGAGAAATCAAAAGGTGGAATTTTGCTAGCGTTTATCAAATGTCGGAGCTGTAAATACTGGTAAAATAAAGTATTGGGTAGCGTGAATTTACTTTCTATGTCCTGAAAGGATCTGACCCCGTCTAAGCAAATAAGATAATTCAAAGTGGTCACACCACCTTCCCTCCAACGAGCAAGAGAAAGATCAGGAATCATAATCTCTATTGCGTTGAGAGAAATATATCTATACTAGCTGGGTGCCCGATGCACATGCATCGGGATTCTAGAAGGGCGAGTCGCCTTAGAAGTGCTCGCAATGGCCGCTGCGCGGCCAATGCTTCGGGCGTATCCACATGAGCACTCACGACTCGCAATGGCCGTATCCACATGACCACGCCGGGGGCAAAAAACCCATTCGCAATTATATAATAGACTAGCTGTGAGCCCGATGCAAATGCATCGGGATTCTAGAACGTGCGTTAATTTGATTATAGTAGTTATAGCTGTTAGCCTGATACAAATGCACCGGGTGTCTAGAATATGTTTATTGTTTTTTTAAAGATTTTTAAATAATAATCCAATTATTCCAATGACCTCTTTACAGCAACTACATATATTTGTATTGTTGATATCATATAAGGAAAATTGAACAATTATGTTGTAAGGGTCTTAGAACACAAAGTAGCAATACTTATTAATGCGTCAATCATTAGAATTGATGAATTAATAATAGTAATATGTGTATCAGCCAGTTTGTGTCAGCCCACCAATCGCGTCAAGATGCCCTTACGCCTGGTGAGTCCTAATCTAACTAATTCCGAATTGATATTATTTAAATATGTTTTATGGCTGGATTTGTCTTAGATTTTTTGAGGATCATGTGGTAAATAAATAAATGTTATAAATTGATACAAAAGGAGTTACCAACTACAAACTTGCAGCAATGTCCACGCAATAACTAAAAAACTTGTAGTTAACCTGCGGTAAATGAAGTGAACGTGGCTTTGGCAGGTGCATAACATGCATCCACTAAGTAAGCACAGATGACTGTAGTTGATGTGGATGACACTGCCGCAACTATGTTGTCTGCACAAACCGCAAGTGAAGTACAAATTGCATACATGCAGTCATGAAAATTACAGCAAGTATGTTGTCGGTGAGTCCTTCATGATCAATTATTATCATTTAGTATATTCCTCAATAATGTGAAAAAAATCTAAGAAAAATGGCATGATAGAATCTAATGAATAATTTATTTTTGTCCCTATCTATCTAAACATGTGTAACACACCTTGCTAATGAGATGTGTGTGAACAGCCGTCCCACCCGTCTCTTAGCTGTTCACAAAAACCTCTCCCTGTAAAGAATGAGAATGAAATCTCTCAGCACATATAGTGCTGGAGCTTGAAATAGTGGTTTCTATCACCCACTGTAGAAATGTGGATGATACACATCTCTCATATTATTTTAAATGTGTGTTCACAAAAATATAGTAGAAATCAGTATATAAAAGAATAAAATGTGAAACAGTAAAATTATTATTATTTTTTTTTTTTCAAAAGATAAATAAACGGAAGAATAGTCATAGGGAAGAGTTCAGTGCAAAATATTCTTGTAGACAATATTTTTGGTAAATACTTTGTCACTGTTAGGCAGCAATTTGCCTTGGATTGGAGTGTCCACCACTTTCACTTTTACATTGGTTCGTCTTCTCACTCTTGAAAAAGCCACATACAATTGTCCATGTCCAAAAACAGGTTCTGGCAAAAAAATCCCTACTTTCTCAAGTGTTTGTCCTTGGGATTTGTTTATGGTCATGGCAAAAGCTGGCTTCAGAGGAAATTGGCGACGTCTTAACTTAAAAGGCAAGCCGGTTTCTGATGGGCACAAATCAATCCTGGGAATGAAAACCACATTTCCTCCAGCAGACCCAGTAATGACTTTTGCTCGAATCATGTTGGCAAACAAACCGGTGACAATTAAGCGAGTCCCATTGCAAAGACCTTTTCTGCTGTTGAAGTTCCTCAAAAGCATTACAATAGTGCCAATTTTTTATTTCAGACGATGAGATGGCATCCCCGTGGGTGTAAGTGAATTTAAAAACTCAAGAGGGTATTGCTCTGGGTCCTCTGTCTCGTCCGGATCAATGGAATCATCACTAATGTATTGTGTACTCTCCAGCAATGCAATCCATGATCTTAGAGTTGACCTGACCCACATCATCATTTTTGGGGCAAAGAATGGCATGTGATGCTGCTGTATTAATGCTTTCATTGTCATTGACATCAATTACAATGTTTTCACCAAAAATGTCAAATATTAGTGAGCCTGTGCAAATCATATCTTCAGGGATTTCTATAACATCATCTCCAAGGTTATAAGAATTGGTCAATTGTCCATTTCCCAGCTGAAGTATCCAATTGCTGTATTCTGGATCAACAGAGCGCATGTTGTCAAGTAGTGGCAATTGAGTGAAAATCTGCCATTGTCTGGAATATTTAATGCAGCTCTCTACGATATCAGTTCGTGTTCCATGAGGAATAATAGGAAGACACTGACGAAAGTCTCCTCCCAGAACAATGACTTTCCCTCCAAAGGGTGTTTTATTTTTCTTCGAGATATCTTTGGTCATAACATCCTTTAATAGTTGGTCAATGACATGCAGTGCGTATTTAGATAGCATAGTGGATTCATCAATAATGAAAAGTTTAGTATTCTTCAAATGGTGCAGCATCAGTATCATTTTTGATTCTTGAAACAGATGTTTCATTGATTGGAATAGGTATCCCGTAAAGTGAATGGATGGTTCTTCCTCCTTTCAATAAGTTGGCTGCAATCCCAGTACTGGCAGCAGGTGACACAGTTTCTCCTTCTCCTCTTATTTGACGAATTAACAAATCATACAAATATGTTTTCCCACTGCCACCTGGGCCATCAATGAAAAAGCACTTAGCTTGCTGACTTGTATCCTGTAATGCTTCATTTATGGCATTATAGGCCAAAAGTTGTTGTTGATTTAAAGTTTCTTTCATTTCTTGAGCTCTTCTAAACTCCTCCTCTTTGTCGTATTGTGGTTGTAGTTGTTGTTTTCTTTTGGGGCGTGGTAGATTAAAATCCGTAAAGCTTTTGCCATGAAATTTTAACACATTTTGAACATCTGTCATTGCATAGCCTTCACAATGCTCACAGTCCTCATTGTTAGGGTGATATGCACGGCAGTAGTCTTCAATAAAATCTTTTTTAAATTCTTGCCACAACTCCAATGGATGAGCAGGAGGACCAAAGATACATATGTAAGCAAACATATCCCGAAGCTGTGCAGGCATGTTTAGAACACAGCCATCCAGTAAGGTATTTCGCCAAACACTGTCATCCAAAAGTAATCCAAGGGCTATTGCTGCCTGTTTAAAAGTTGGGTACTCGACTTCATTAAGGTCTTAATGTGCTGTAAGAGGGCAAGGGGACGCATAGTGGATGGCAGGTATGTGTCACATGCCTACCTGAGGTCTGTGATGTAAGCCGGCATTAGCATCTCTTAGTGGAGAGCAACACTGAGGGAGTTGTTAGTAACCAAGGGGCCGGCTTATGAGTCCTGAGAGTGACGGGCGGGTCCAGGATTCACATACCCTCCCAGGGGCGTGGTGTCCGGCTATGTAAGGGAGGTTGGACTTAGGCACAGGGGAAAAGTGATTAGGATTCTGTGTTTGCTGTGTGTTTTCCCTGTGGAATGGTTTATGAGCAAATAAACCCTTCTGGTCTCACCTATGCAAAGCTGCCTCCTCGTGCTTCCTGACGTCGCCAGCGAGCCGCTCCGTTACAGTGCTCAAAACTTGGTGCTCCTTTTACATGTAGTAACAACAACCGTAAATAGTAGCGTTCTTCATCTTTCATACTGACCGTATACATTCTTCCAATGACTGTTGTTCCACGTTTCTGCCTAATTTCCCATGCACCATCTTTCCAGACATAGTGCTCAGGAATTTGGCGGTAGAAGTATTAATGAGCATGTGGGTCACTCTCATTCAGTTCAAAGTAGGCCATAAGAGTTGATTTTCTATGCGTCATGGCAGCAATGTTCTCTACAGAAGCATCTTCATGAAAATAAAGTGGTTGTGACTGTGGCAGATGTACGGCAAGGCGAACAATGCTGTGTGATTGTTTATGCATTGGATAGGCAAAAATTCTCCAAGCTGCCTCCGGTGCACTGACGTATCTTGAATCCATAAATTGGTGAGGTTCATCATGTTGTATGTTTGTTTGACAAATTTCCAGATTGGCTTTATCATGCCCTTTGTAAACATATTTGAATAGATACTTGACACTTTGAATGGACGCACAGATTTCCACATTTATATGACACTTATACTTTAATAGTAGGAAAGGGTTATAGGGAACAACCCAAGAATTATCAACCATGTGAGAACGGTGTGTAAATGAAGGTCCTGCATTGCGTTGATAAGTTGGGTAGGCATCGTGTGCTATTACAGTTTTTGGTTGGAAATCTTTTGGGAATCCTTTTTTACACTTTCCAATATCCATACATGGAGAATTGGGGTTGAATTGTCCACAGGGTCCATGAATCATATGTTGCATCACAATTTGATGGAGCACAGGATACTCGGATGGGTCAGGAATTTCTGCCCAAACAGTACGATCGACATCAACCTCAGTGCGTAATTTGGAATTGCTATCCAGAATAATCAAAATGTGAGCATGTGGTAGTCCCCGCTTTTGAAATTCTATTACATGAACCATTGCACAAATCTTGCCAAATAATCCACTGTTTATATCTTTTAATAGGGCTTCTAATTTTATTTTGAAGACACGGGCGACTAAATCCGGTGTGTGTTCCACCCTCTGCCATGGTTCTAAATTGTGGATAATCTCGCTCCATTTCGGATTACAGGTCATTGTTATAAAAATTCTGGCGTCCAAATTTTGTAACAATAGCCATGGCATCTTGATAACGTTGCTGCATATTTCTTGGACTACCTTCAAACGACGATGGTAAAATGACCGTCTTGCCAATAGGAATTCCTTTTTCGAAAGATTTTCTTTGCAGATGTTCCTGTAGTACGCAATAGTCCTCCACTTTTAAATCTTTTTGATGTTGACGTATAAAATTTAAGCGATTAACCTCAGTTTTTATATACGCATCCACTAAATACTGTTGTGTTAGTTTTCCACCATTTAGAATAGGATTGAACCCAGGACGTACAGATAGCAAATAACAGTAATACTGCAATTGTGTAATTCTCCGTGGATTTTGACCTTGATGCTTCAGTCCCTCATGCCAGCCTTGTTCTCCATGCGGAAAAAATAACGGATACAGTAAAGCATCTAAATTACTGTGGAGAATACTGACTTGTTGTGTTTTTGGGGCTAAAGGATTGTTTGGGTCAGGTTTCAGATGAATTAAAATGTCTCTATTGAAGGGGGGCTCTCCATCAGCATTTTCAAAGACCACAGCAACTTCATTAACAATTGGCTTATTATAACGTCTTGGGTCTTGTTCTCGATCCTGTTTAAGAGCCATGATGATATTAGGCATGACAGTACCATTTTCAATTGCCTTCTCCTGTTCCTCTTGTTCAACAAAACGTAACATTTTGTATGCGGAAACAAAAGGATTGCTGCGATCTAATAAGTTAGCAATGAGCCGCATCAATTTAGGGTGACATTTTTTATTTTCGTCACACTGTAAACGTTGGTCATTAGCAGTGGCAGTATCTAAAATGTAGAGTTGGGCATAAGCAAGAGCTTGATCTGGAGCAGGATGTGTAGTGTTCCAGTACGGTGATAAATTTGGCCATGAATCCTGAAGCAATAAGGGCCATGTCCAGGTGGGGGAGCAATACTTGCACCCATAGAAGCAAAACCAAAGGAACTATTAATACTTCTGATGTTATCCATCATATTCCGACTGTATGGACTCTGACCTTTAAGAATACATTCCAACATCTCTGGATACTGAGGTAACGGAACCTTGACCTTCCCCTTGTGACAACAGAGAGTATACTGTTTATCCGATGGCATCTCATCCATGAAATGTCGAGCTTCACAATGGTTACATATGAATATCATTGAGCCACAGCTATGTTCCACAATGCCAAAATCACTATCTGTAAATCCAGGTGGATATGAAGAGGGAGGTGTAGGTAGGTAAATACTATGTTGTTTCTGCAAACCGACATAGATCAGACGTTAAAGTAATAAAGCAGAAAAAGAGTCAGGATCCACTTGTGTAACAGTAGAAGACGTCTTTTTGCGGTGTTGACGACGGGAGGCACCACTTTTACGTAAGCGGCTCTGTTTGGATAGTGAAGACTCCTGAGCAATTTGTGCCTCCAAAGCAGTTTGTTGTTGTTCAACACGAAAACGTTTTGTGCGTGACGTCTCCTGACCACAATGTTTACGCTTTGCTGTTGCTTTGCGCGGTGATGAAACTTGAGGAATTGTGCTACTTTCATCCGGTGAACTGCTAGAAAGAGCTAGAGCAAACTGTAGTACTGGTGAGCTTACAGTTGGATCAGCAGACTGTAGTACTGATGAGGTTACTGTCTGATCAGCACACTGAGTTAGATCAGCAGAGTATTGTACTGGTGAGCTTCCAGTTTGATCAGCAGACTGTTGTACTGATGAGGTTACTGTCTGATCAGCAGAGTGATGTACTGGTGGTGTTACTTTTTTTTTTTGACGGCGTTGACGTTCCTTCTGAGCTTTTTTGCCCAAGCGTAGTTGTTTTTGTTCCAGCGACTCCGTTGCAATGCGTTGCTTATACTCAGCTTTAGACTTATCCAAACGACATTGTCACTCTTCTTCAGTTTCCTTAGCACGTGTCTTACGCATCCATGCGGCTTTGTACCCGCCAACATCCTTGCTAGCATCCTTTGAAGTCATGTTAGGACATACAAAGGTAATACTATGCTTGGAGAGGTATAGGTACGTAAGAGCTTTTACAAAAGCTTTTTGGGAGAAAAGAATTCTTGAAAAGTATAGAATAATTATTAAGGAAAATAATAAGTTCCAGATAGACAATGAACATATTTAAATATCATGTTTTCTATGTCCTTATAATGTACCCTACGACGTATTACAAAGATATAGACATGTTTCTCATTAATATCAATAATAGTAAGAGGTGACTGAATACTTAAGGACATCGAATGTGCATACATAATACCAATAGCATGAATACCAATACCATCATCCATAGCATCATCCATAGCATCATCCATAGCATCATCCATAGCATCATCCATAGCATCATCCATAGCATCATCCATAGCAATAATATTACCAATAGCATTATTATTAGCAGTAATAGCAGTATTAATAGCATTATTAGCAGTATTATGATCATTAATAACAGTATTAATAACATTAATAGCAGTATTAATAGTATTAACAGCAGTATGAATAGAGTAATAGCATTATAAATAGCATTAATAGCATTAGTATTAGCATTAATAGCAATATTATTTGAATTCATAGCATTATTATTACTATTAATAGCATAAATATTAGCATTAACAGCATTATTATTAGCATTAATAGCATTATTAATAGCATTAATAGCAATATTATTACCATTAATAGCATTATTATTACCATTAATAGCATAATTATTAGCATTAATAGCATAATTATTAGCATTAATAGCATAATTATTAGCATTAATAGCATAATTATTAGCATTAATAGCATAATTATTTGCATGAATAGCATTATTACCATTAATAGCATAATTATTAGCATTAATAGCATAATTAACATTAATAGCAGTAATAGCATTAATAGCAATATTATTTGCATTAATAGCATTATTACCATTAATAGCATAATTATTAGCATTAATAGCATAATTATTAACATTAGCAGTAATAATAGCATTAATAGCAATATTATTTGCATTAATAGCATTATTATTACCATTAATAGCATAATTATTAGCATTAATAGCATAATTATTAACATTAATAGCATAATTATTAACATTAATAGCATTAATAGCAATATTATTTGCATTAATAGCATTGTTATTACCATTCAATAGCCTAATTATTAGCATTAATAGCATAAATATTAGCATTAATAGCATAATTATTAATATTAATAGCATTAATAGCAATATTATTTGCATTAATAGCATTGTTATTACCATTAATAGCCTAATTATTAGCGTTAATAGCATAATAATTAGCATTAATAGCATAATTATCATTAATAGCATTAATAGAATTAATAGCAATATTATTTGCATTAATAGCATTATTATTACCATTAATACCATAATTATTATCATTAATAGCATAATTATTAGCATTAATAACATAATTATTAGCATTAATAGCATTATTATTAGCATTAATAGCATTATTATTAGCAGTAATAGCATTATTAATAGCATTAATAAAATTAATAATACAATAGCATTAATATTAGCATTAATAGCATTAATAGTATTATTAATTGCATGAATAGCATTATTATTAGCATTAATAGCATATTTGCATTAATAGCATTATTATTAGCATTAATAGCATTATTAATAGCATTAATAATACAATTAATAGCATTAATATTAGCATTAATAGCATTAATAGTATTATTAATAGCATGAATAGCATTATTAATAGCATTAATAGGATTAATAATAGAATTAATAGCATAAAAAATCTCATTAATAGCATTAGTATTACCATAAAGAGCATTAATAGCAATATTATTAGCATGAATAGCATTTTGAATAGCATAAATAACATGATTATTAGCCTTAATAGCATAATTATTAGCATTAATAGCATTATTATTAGCAGTAATATCATTATTATTAGATTTTTTTTTTTATTATTTTTTATGTTATTATTTTTTTTTTTTATTATTATTATTTTATTCATTTTTTTTATTAAATTTTTTATTATTAAATTTATTTATTATTAGTTATTTTAAGTGAGCCTGAGACACAGTTCTCCTTCAGGTCCGCTGAAAAGGCTCATATTATTAGCATTTATTTTTTTGTTTTATTATTATTTTTTATTTAATTATTTATTATTTTTTAATTATTTTTCTTATTATTAAATTTATTAGTTATTTTAAGTGAGCTTGAGGCTGAGACACAGTTCTCCTTCAGGTCCGCTGAAAGGGCTCATATTATTTGCATTTTTTTTTTTTTTTTTTTTTTTTTTTTTTTTATTTAATTATTTATTATTTTTTAATTATTAAATTTATTTATTATTTGTTATTTTAAGTGAGCAGACACAGTTCTACATCAGGTCCGCTCCAACCCCTCATAGTGATACATGGCGGATAATCCTGGACGCTGATTGGTCGCGTCTTCCCATAGAGAAACATGGGCATGTTTGTCTAAGGGAAAAAAGGAGCAATCAGCGTCCATGATTATCCGCGATGTAAGTCAATGAAGCCTTTGATTGGAGCAGAATGGAGACTGCGACCCGGAGCTCGGTGGAGGAAGAGAGAAGAGCGGCGGATGGAAGAGTCGTTAGGCAGGCTGAAGGAAGAGGATGGCTGGGCCGGAGGGAGGAGTGTACGTGGACCTGAGGAAGCAGATGTCATGAAGACAGGTAAGTGATCTACGGCGTCGGGAAGGGGGGGGGGTGTGCGGACATATGTAAGGAGGGGGTGTGCGGACATATGGAAGAGGGGGGGTGTGCGGACATAATGGCGGCGGGGGGAGTGGTGTGCGGACATAATGGAGGGGGGGGGGGGAGTGCGGACATAATGGAGGGGGAGGGGAGGTGTGCGGACATAATGGAGGGGGGGAGTGTGCGGACATAATGGAGGGGGGAGTGTGCGGACATAATGGAGGGAGGGTGTGCGGACATAATGGAGGAGGGTGTGGGATAAGGGGATGTGCGGACATAATGGCGGGGGGAGTGTGCGGACATAATGGCGGGGGGAGTGTCTTAGACTTAGAGGTTAGGGGCTTAGATGCGGCGGGGCTTATAGGGTAGGAGCTTAGATGCGGCGGGGCTTATAGGGTAGGGGCTTAGGTGCGGCGGGGCTTAGGGGGTAGGTGCTTAGGTGCGGCGGGTCTTAGGGGGTAGGGGCTTAGGTGCGGCGGGGCTTAGGGGGTAGGGGCTTAGGTGCGGCGGGGCTTAGAGGGTAGGGGCTTAGGTGCGGCGGGGATTATGGGGTAGGGGCTTAGGTGCGGCGGGGCAGTGAGGGGGGGGTGTGCGGTGCTGGAGGTCGGTGCGGGTGTGGGGAGCGTTGCTGGGCTGTGGATCGGGGCTGGGGGGAAGCACAGGGGGCAGCTGCATAGTCGGAGGTGGTGTGTGGGTAGCGGGGAGCAGAGGCGGCATTGGCGGCCATTGCGAGTCGGCTTTAAACTGCTTGCAATGGCCGCTTCGCGCGTATCCACTTGACCACGCCGGAAGTAGCGCCGAGAGGGGCGCTTTTGCGATTCGCGATTATATAATAGATAGAAACTGGAGGTGGGTTTTGCTCAGACGATGCCAGATTCCCAACAAAGCATTCATTGTAGAGAGGTTCCCTCCCTTCTCCTGGTTACACAGGAGATCCGTTTCCAATAATAATCTGAGGGATTTAGCAGGGGCTGAGTAGGCCTCTATTCGTAACCAACCTAGTAGGTTAGTGTCTCCAGACCACCAAAGCTGCGCCGGTTCCATGAGTGCTGCTCTATGGTACGTGAGGACGTCAGGAACTCCCAGGCCCCCCTTATTATATGATAAGATCATGGTTTTATGAGCCACACGGTGAGGCCTCCCCGCCCATATGAACTTGTTAAGAATATGCTGCAGTCTGGCTAAACATGCCCTCGAAAAGACAGCGGTAAACACCTAAAAAGATAAATTAATTTGGGGAGGATAAGCATCTTTATCAATTGAATCCTGGCGATCCAGGAGAGACACACAGGGGCCATTTTATCTAATTCGGTACCAATTTCCCTTGCCATTAGATCTACGTTGGCTTTAACAATGTTATGCATAGAAGTTATATATATTCCCAGATATTTAAAGCCCTCACTTGCCCACGTGAAGGAGAATCGGCGTTGTATATCCTCAATCATCTGTGCAGGCATGTTTATCGGGTATATAACGGATTTGGAGATATTTAAACGATAGTAAGAAGCTTTAGAGAAATCCCCTAGAACAGACATTATTTCTTGCAGAGAAGGCAATACATTGGAGCAAGTCAAAACAACATCATCGGCGTATAGCCCGATTTTATGTTCTGTCTCCCCCCCCCCCCCCCCCTCCCCAAATCCAGGTGTTTCGCCTGATTCGCTCCGCCAAGGGCTCCATCACTAACGCAAATATTAGGGGGGATAGAGGGCATCCCTGGCGTGTGCCATTAGAGATGTCCAGAGAATCTGATACAAAGCCGGAGGCTCAGACGGAAGCATTAGGAGAGGAGTATAATGCCATAATAGCCGACTGAATTGGGCCGATAATACCAAATTTGTTTAGGACTGCTTGAACATACCCCCAGTGTACTCTGTCAAAAGCTTTTTCGGCATCCAGGGACAGTAGCACACCGGGGAAAGTCGGATCTCTCCATTATTTCGAGAATATTTATAAGGCGTCTGGTTCCGTCTCGCGCCTGCCGACCCGGCACAAATCCGACCTGGTCTGGGCCTATCAGGGATGGTAGAACATCCATCAGCCTGATAGCCCACACCTTCGCGTACAACTTAGTGTCACAGTTGAGCAGAGCGATCAGCGAAAGTTACCCGGATTTGTGGGTGCCCTCCCTGGTTTAGGAAGGGTAGTTATAATAGCCTCCAATCCTTCACGTCTAATCTCCCCCCTGGAACGCCAGTACGCAAACAACCTCAGCAAATAGGGGGAAAGAATAGGGACCAGGCACAGTTCCCTTTTTAGTAGACCTGAGCGCCCTGTTTAGCTCTATTTCCGTGATTGGGGTGTTTAGATTGCTTAATTGAGTTGACGTCAATTTGGGAAGATTAACTTTATCTAAAAAACTTTTGATCAGGGTCTCATTAGGTTGTGAAGTGTTATTGTCATTTTTTAAATTGTACAGAGATTCATAGTAGGCCCGGAATTCATTCGTTATAGAAATGGGGTTGCGAATCTGCTTTCCTGTTGATGATATGAGGTAAGGTATCCTAAACCGCGTGGCTCTTTTTTTAACCCGTCTAGCTAAAAGTGTGCCCGCCCTGTCCCCCATACCATAGTATCTTGCTTTTAGTATTTTGAGATCTCTTTCTGCTTTTTGCAATAGTAGGGACCGTAAATGGTTCCTGGTTTCTAACAAGGTTTTAAGTGATTGTGGGCACGGGGTCTCTTTATGTTGTTTTTCAAGAGTCCTAATGTTATGTAAGGTACTCGTCAAGTCTGCCATATATTTCCTTTTCGCATAGGCGGCTATTTTGATGAACAAACCTCTAATTACCACTTTGTGAGATAGCCATAACACTTCATCCTGTACTTCCCCGTTATCATTGGTTGAGAAATAATCTTTATTTTGGTTTGTTATGTATGTTATCACCTCCGGATTTGTCAGAAGATATGTGTTCAGTCTCCACATATGTGGGGGCCTGATGGCCGAGGGGTCAGAGATCTCTAATGATACTGGTGCGTGATCAGACCACGTTATATTGCCTATGCCCGCTTGTTGACATTTGTGTAGGAGCGCGTCATCTACTAGTATAACATCTATGCGGCTATATGTGTGATATCTGTTCGAATAAAAAGTATAATCTCGCTCCTCACTGTGCTGATATCTCCACACATCGTGTAGGCCGCTTTCTGAAGCTAGTGGCCCCATCTCACTTCGAGCATGTGATGGTCCAGAACAGTCCATCCGTTTATACATCGGGACATTGAAATCACCGCATACAAGTCTATGGCCCTGCGCATGAAGTTGCACTTTGTCCAGGAGAGACCGTAAAAACCCAATTTGGCCAGAATTAGGGGCTTATACCGAAACCAGAGTATAGCGGCAGTTAAGAGTACATAACAAAATTAGGTAACGGCCTTCTGGATCCGGTATAACCAGTTCTAAATGGAATGCTACTGAATTTTTTATAAAGATTCCCACTCCTGCCTTTTTCTTTGAGTTGTTGGCGAAAAACTGGTGGGGGTATACTTGTGATTGCATTCTACTATTATCTTCGGCCAATAAATGTGTCTCCTGTACAAAAATGACATCATTGTTAGATTTGCGCAGGTGTCGCCAAGCTATGGATCTTTTCACAGGGGAGTTTAAGCCATTAACATTAATAGACAGTAGAGATATACTCATGGTGAAATAATAATCGAAATATGCATATGTTAATACGTCGCATCCAATCCCAGCAGGCTTTGTGACTAACTACATCTCCTCTATACAGCTTTAGCAGAGGTGGAAGAAAAATGGAGGGAAATAATGGGAGGGTAGGAGGTAAAAATACAAGAGAAAATCCCAACACCATAGGGGACCAATACTTCGTCCTCTGGGGATTGGGTTGGACAAAAATAATAAAAAAACAGAAAAAACATCAAAAACGAAGAGGTCATCTTCATTCTTGGTAGTCCAGCGAGTGACAAAAACACACTCTATGGGTAAATATCCATGAGTTCAGGTATTTTCCCTGGATATGTGAGTGTCTTAGTCCTGGCCAGATCCGGAAAGGCATAAAATGAGAAAAGTTGAAGAAGCCAAAAAAGGCCAAAAGAAGCCATCCACAGGCTGTAATTTAAGTGCTCAAACCGTGGACCACTCAGGGTCAACATGCTTCTTGTGGGCACTTGGTGATGGCTAGTGTCCTCCGTTTTTAGTCGGAGAGCCAAATCCCCACTGGGATAGCAGCTTGGCCGCCTGAGCCGGAACAAGGCAGACATGGGTGGTGTCATTTCTGCGCACCAGAAGCTTGGTTGGAAAGCCCCACATATATGGTATATTTTGCTTCCTGAGAACAGAGGTGTATGGTT
This sequence comes from Allobates femoralis, assembly GCA_033576535.1. NCBI lineage: Eukaryota > Metazoa > Chordata > Amphibia > Anura > Aromobatidae > Allobates > Allobates femoralis. The sequence continues at coordinate 344,114,062 of JARQOC010000005.1, read as the reverse complement.
GAAACGCCCTCCGTAATGCTAATGTGCCTGGAGATAGGTCAGAGAACACCGTTAGAGAAGAAAACTGTTCTGGCAGGGCCGGTTTGCCTCTCAAGCAGTATAAAAAATCTTCTTTAAGTTAATTAAAATGAATCCTTTCAATGGTGTCTCTAGGCAAGGAAGGGTTAATGTGGGACGGCTTGGGCACCCTGTGTATTCTATCAATTATGATGTCCTTCCTCTGCACCTCAGCCATGGCCGCCATAATGAAATCTTGTAGTAATGAGCGAAGGTCTTTAGGCTGTACACTTTCTGGGATCCCTCTTATGCGTACATTGTTTCGCCTATGGCGATCCTCAAGGTCCAGCTGCTTTGCCTGTACCTTAACCATGTCAGCCTTTAACACTTCGTGTGCATCTATCAGGTCATTGTGTGTTTTCACAAGCTCCACCATCTTCCTCTCCAACCTGTCAGTCCGGCCCCCCACCTCCACCAGCTTTCTTCTTGCCGTCATACCTTTCATGTCCTGCTGCAGTGAGGTCCGGAGGGACGCGAGCATGGAGGACAGCATCGTTTTCATGCTGCTGTGTGTGACCGGTGCATCCTCCGGATCCCCGCCGGCTGATACTGAGGAGGCCACAGAGCTCCGTCTGGAGGAGGAGCGGGCCGCGCGTGGTGAGGCCGGCGCCATCTTTGAAGCACTGTCGGCGGGCTTGGAGCTCGCAAAGTAATCAGTAACGCGCTGCAGGGAGTTGCGCTTCCCGCTCTTAGTTTTGCCCATTCAGGCCCGCGGCTCTCCCGCGTGTGTGGGGGCTATTTCTGGCAGTATTCCGGAGGTTAGAGCGCTGGTTGTGCCGCTTTAGTGCCTGTGGGTGCGGGAGCGCCCGGATCAAGCGGCCATTCCCGTGTTGCGCTAGGCCACGACTACCCCCACTAACATATCTTGAATCCATGAATTGATGTGTTTCATCATGTTGGATGTTCGTCTGGCAAATTTCAAGATTGGCTTTATCATGTCCTTTATACACGTACTTAAATACATTTTTCACACTTTGAATGGAACCACAAACTTCTACATTAATATGGCACTTGTATTTTAATAATAGGAAAGGATTGTATGGCACTACCCACAAATTATTAATCATCTTGGAATGGTGTTCAAATGAAGGACCCATGGATCAGCGATAAGTAGGATAGGCATCCTTAGCAATGATGGTAGATGATTGTAAATCTTTTGGGAAACTTTTCGTACACTTTCCATTATCCATACAGGGAGAGTTGGGGTTGTGTTCTCCACAGGGACCATGTATCATGTGTTGCATAACAATTTTATGTAGCTGAGGGTTGTGGTAGGATGAGAATTTCTGCCCAGACGGTATTGTCTACGTCCTCCTTAGTTCTTAATTTGGAGTTGCTGTCCAGAATAATTAAAATGTGAGCATGTGGAAGGCCACGTTTTTGAAATTCAATTACATGAACCATAGCGCAAACTTTCCCAAATAATCCATTGTGAATGTCTTTGAAGAGTGCTTCTAGTTTGATTTTGAAAACACGTGCCACCAAATCACGTCTGTGTTCCACACGCTGCCAAGGTTCCAAATTCTGAGTAATCTCACTCCATTTTGGATTACAGGTCATGGTGATGAATAGATCAGGGCGACCATATTTAGTTACAATAGCCATGGCATCCTGGTAGCGCTGCTGCATATTCCTGGGACTGCCTTCAAACGAAGATGGTAAAATGACCATTTTTCCAATGGGGATGCCCTTCTCAATGGATTTTTTCTGGAGATGTTCCTGGAATACGCAATAATCCTCTACTTTCAAATCCTTTTGGTGTTGATGGATATAATTTAGGCGATTAGCCTCGATTTTCACATAAGCATCCACTAAGTACTGCTGAGTGAGTTTGCCACCATTCAGGATTGGATTAAACTGATTACGGACAGACAGCACATAGCAGTAATATTGCAGTTGTGTAATCCTGCGTGGACTTTGCTCTTGATGCTTGAGTCCATCATGCCAGCCCTGGTCTTCGTAAAGGAAAAATAAAGGATAGAGTAAAGCATCTAAATTACTGTGTAGAATGCTGACCTGTTGTGTTCTTGGTGCCAAAGGATTTTTGGGGTCCAGTTTTAAATGTATTAAAATATCACGATGGAATGGTGGCTCTCCATTGTCATTTTCAAATACGACAGCAACTTCATTGACAGTTGGATTATTATATCGGCGAGGGTCTTGATTCCGATCTTGTTTAAGGGCCATGATGACATTTGGCATGAGAGTGCCATTACCTTCAGCTTTAAGATGTTCTTCATGTTCCACATCCCGTAACATTTTGTAAGCAGCAACAAAGGGATTCACATTGTCTAATTGAAGAGCAATTATACTCATCAAAGTGGGATGACATTTTTGATTCTGTTGACAGTTTAAATGTTGTTCATTCACAGTATCGGTATCCAAAATATACAGTTGGGCATAAGCTGGAACTTGATCATCAGAGGGATGTAGTGTTCCAGTACGATGATATATTTGTCCGTGTATGCGGAAACAGTAAGGGCCATGTCCAGGTGGAGGGGAAATATTGGCACCCATGGAGGCGAAAGCAAATGAGCTGTTAATACTATGGATGTTTTCCATGCGATTCTTACTAAACTCACTCTCCCCTGTCAGCAATCGTTTATAGACCTCGGGATATTGGGGTATAGGTATATGGACTTTACCCTTGTGACAACACAGAGTAAAATTTTTATCTGCTGGTATCTCAGCATTAAAATGGAAAGCTTCACAATGTTGACATAAATAGTTCATAGGACCACAGGTGTGTTCTACTACAGTACTGTCATTAGTAAAACCTGTAGGATGTAGAGGTTGTGGTAACGGAGCATTGGAATGGTTCTGTAAGCCAACATATATAAAGCGTGGACCTGGTGGAGGATCTTCACTGTCCACAGATTCAATCACTGAGGAGTTGGAAGGTGTATCGTGGTCAGGGTTTATCAATGTGGAGGTGCAAGCGTTTTTTTTTGCGGCGTTGACGGCGTGCAGCAGCTGCATTTGGTAGTGGATTGTTTGTTGCCTTAGAAGAGTCAGGCGTGAAGCATGTATTATAAGCAGAGTTAACGGTGTGCAGGCGACGGCGTTTATCATTTGGACGGTCAGTAGGACAGTGTTTGCGCTTACGTGCAGATTTACCAACGGTTGCAGGAGGTTCAGGCAGCGCACTTTCAATGAATGCAGACATAGAAGCTGTATTGTGGGCAGAATCTATGACTGAGGACGTGGAAATATTATGTTTGCAACGTTGATGGCGTGCAACAGCAGCTTTATTAGTTAATTTTTCTTCAAAAGACTCATTAGTGACGCGTTTAATGAAAGCATCATTAACAGTGTTCAGGCGCTTGCATCTGTCCTCTGTAGTCTCGTTAACACGCTGTGTGGCCTTACGTGCGGCATCGGCTGCTTTTAGCTCTGTGTCATTAATATACTTCCTATCACACCTGATCTTACGTGTGGCATCAGCAGCTTTTGGCTGTGTGTCATTAGTATACTTGCTATTAGAGCTCATGTTGGCAAAGCTAAAGAGCTTTAAGCGTGGTAGTGGCAAACAGGTTAATAAGACGCAGCGTCAGGTAGTAGGAAAATAGTCAGTTAATAATAGGCAATAGTTCTTTGCAGGAATGCAGATATTAATAATAGGCAGTTTATATTGCAGAGAAATTGCTCAGCAATAATGGACAATGTCCTTATGTGGCAAATAGAGCAATATACCCAGTGTGCAGAATTGGCACAGAGGAGGTTAATAAACGGCAGTCTCTCAGTATAACAGTCAGTGAACAATAGGTAGTATATATAGAGAAAACACCAAACAGAAGTTCAATATTGGTGTGAAAATGTCACTGAACCACGTCACAAAGAAATATATATATTGTAGGTAAATGGTCTTAGCTCTTTTTTGACGAAATTAGGCAGGAGCTTGAAGTGCGACGTCATTGGGACCGCCTCCACGCAGTAGAAACTGTGTCTGAGGTAAATCAAAATGCGCGCCTTAAAATGGCGGGCGGAGTGTGTTGCAGTGCGGCGCAATTGTGATTGGTCGCTCGCGGCAGGCGCCGACCAATCAGAAGCGCGCCACGAGACACAGCGCCATGTTTTGAATGTGATGTTAAAAAATAGATTTTAAAGATGGCGCCGTTTGGCGCGGCGCTATGCTGATTGGTCGCGGCAGCCGCGAGGTCGGGTCCTGGCTACGTAGCGCCGGTGGAGCAGGAGGTAGCCGGTAGCTGACCTCGGCTCCCGGCTATCTCGCGCCGGCGGAGGGGCCGCGAGGTAGCCGGGAGCCGACCTTGGCTCCCGGCTACCACGCGCCCGCTCTGTGCCCCGCGTGCCCAATCAGAATAGCGGCGCGCTGTATGGCGCCATCCTTCAAATACACTGACTACAGTGTATTTCAAATATGGCGGCATTGCGCGCGCCGCTATTCTGATTGGTCGGCGCGCTGAAGGCGCAGACCAATCAGAATAGCGTCGGGCGCTATGCCGCCATCTTTGAAATACACTGAGTACAGTGTATTTGAAGGATGGCGCCATAAATCGCGGCGCTTTTCAGATTGGTCGCCGGCAGCCGCGAGCGACCAATCAGAATAGCGGGGCATGGAGCGGGCGCGAGGTAGCCGGGAGCCGACCTCGCCTCCCGGCTACCTCGTGCCTGCGGAGCGAGCGCGAGGTAGCCGGAGCTCGGCTCCCTGCTACCTCGCGCTGGGGATCTCCTTGCCGGGCATATCCGCGGCTCAGCTCCGGGGAACCGCGAGCTAGGCGGGATTTGCCCGGTACTGCCGCCGCAATTCTGATTGGTCGCTCACAAGCGAAATACCAATCAGATTCAAGCCGCGGCACGGCGCCATGTTTCAAAATCTAAGAATGTAAAAAAAAAATATGTAAAGATGGCGGCGCTCTTCTGATTGGTCGCTCGCGCCTAGCGGCGACCAATGAGAAGAGCGGGGCACGGCGGTATATTAGAACTCCAGCGGGAACTTTGGATATCAAAAATGGCGCCGTGCCGCCCCACTCTTCTCATTGGTCGCTCGCGCCTTACGGCGACCAATGAAAGAGCGCCGGGAACACGGCGCCATCTTGTAATTTTTTATGTTTCACTTCTTAGCTTTTGAAACATGGCGCTTTGCCGTGGCTTGAATCTGATTGGTCGCTCGCAAGCGAGCGACGAATCATAATTGCGGCGGCAGTTCCGAGCAAATCCCGGCTGGCTGGCGGCTCCCTGGAGCTGAGCCGCGGATCTAGTCTTGAAATAAGGAAGACGGCACTCACCGGTCTGTTGCTGTGCTTTTATTCAGGGTGCAATATTCACATGGTTCAGGGAGGGGGGGGGTGTATAGCTGAGGTGACGACGGCACCGTTTCGCGCTGTGCGCGCATCCACGGGTCACAAACTGTGTAACCCGTGGAAGCGCACACAGCGCGAAACGGTGCCGTCACCTCAGCTATACACCCCCCCCCTCCCTGCACCATGTGAATATTGCACCCTGAATAAAAGCACAGCAACAGACCGGTGAGTGCCGTCTTCCTTATTTCAAGACTATATCGTATGTTGCCTTGTGACAGGCACCACCTGGCCGAACACCGGTCGCTCCAGTTTGTTCTCTCCGATAAGCCGGCAGCATTGGTGCCCCTGTTCCTCCTGTGTTTTGATTGAGCCGCGGATCTGCCCGACATGGAGATCCCCGGCTCGCTCCGGCAGCGCGAGGTAGCCGGGAGCCGAGCTCGGCTCCCGGCTACCTCGCGGCCGCTCCGGAGATAAATGTCCGCCGGTGGTCGGCCCTAAGCGCAGCGGACCTTCCTGAGGTCCGCTCCGCTTAGGGCCGCCATCTTGGTCCACCCTGAGCGGGTGTAGTAGACGCTGGTGACGTCACTTATCTCCGGACATTTATCTCCGGACAAAGCCACGGAAGTTGGCTTTTGTCCGGAAATAGAATTCTAGGCAATTAAAAATAATAGATAAGTCATGCCCAAATAATCTTCATTAGTATAAACCAATTCCAAACTGGGTATTATAGGGGAGGGAAAGGGGCAGCCAGGATTGGACACACAAGGTAAATTAATGGATAGTGTCGGGGGAGAGGGAATAAGCTTTAGGAGCTTTGTTTGAAATATTTTTGTATTTCAAATCTACCGTATATACTCGCGTATAAGCCGAGTTTTTCAGCCCAAAAATTGGGCTGAAAAGTCCCCCCCCTCGGCTTATACGCGAGTCACTGTATGCTGTATACAGTGTATACAGTATACAGGCCGGCCGCCCCCTTCCCCCATCAGTATACAGGCCCCCCCCTTGTGCATCAATCCTGTAAAGGAAGAGATTAGTATGCTTATCCCTGCCGCTGTCCCGCCATCGCGCTCCTCCGGCTTCATCCGGCTTCCTCCGGTGGGCGCAGGCAATGACGTCATTGCGCGCCAGAGGAGGAAGCCGGAAGACGCTGGATGAAGACGGAGGAGCGCGATGGCGGCGGCGGGACAGCGGCAGGGATAAGTATACTAATCTCTTCCTTTACAGGATTGATGCACAAGGGGGGGCCCCTGTATACTGATGGGGGGGGGGGGGGAGCTGCTGTCCATACCACTGGGGCTGCTGTATACTACCACTGGGGGGGCTGCTGTATACATACCACTGGGGGGCTGCTGTATACTACCACTGGGGCGGCTGCTGTATACTACCACTGGGGCGGCTGCTGTATACCACACTGCTGGGGGCTGTATACCTGTGCTGGGGTCCACCCTCGGCTTATACATGAGTCAATAGGTTTTCCCAGGTTTTGGGGGCAAAAGTAGGGGGGTTGGCTTATACACGAGTATATACGGTACTTATAAGAAGACCAGAATCAACCAGGAAAAATATGAAAACCATCCTAAGTGTGAACTATCACCAATCCAGTCTTCCAGATCTCCCACTGGCGACTGACTTGTTCTTTTTGCTGTATCGAATGAACCAAACAACGTTCATGTAGATAATGAGAATTTGTCCTGCCAATGAGTTCCTCCTGTGTGGGGGTAGAAGCTTCTCTCCAGTGCCTTGCCAAGCTCTGACAAGCTGCTATCAAAACATGGGTTATCACTGGAACTAAGTTTGGGGGAAGATGATCCATATAATGGGTCAAATACCAGTTCATATGTATTTTCTTTAGTTGTTCTAGAAGATTAATGCAGGAAGAGTGCCTTTGAGTAAATGTGGCCGCAGTCGACCAGTCTTCGTGGGTGGATGAGAAAGAGTGCCTCCTCCCAGACAGCCATATAAGGGAGCTTGATTGACTCTGATGGCAAATTAAGAGTCCTATAGAACAGAGACAATCCATGTTCATTGGGGTATTCTACTTTAAAGTATTTCTGCATCATGTCTAATGGGTTAGGGCTCCACCAATCTGGAAATGTGCATGACTGGATAAAATGACGGATTTGGAGGTACTGATAAAAGCACATTTGGGGAATCTTGTAAAGTTGGGACAAGTCTGCAAAGGAGGGGAATGCAGGGCCATGTAAGAGTTTGTCAAGCATGCTTACACCTGATTTCACCCACTGGTCTAGAGACAACCCAGAGATGTGTACCTCGATCGCTTTTACAGAGATTTATTTAAATAGGGATTTTGTCAGTGTTCTGTCAAGGTTATTTCATCAAGAAATCAATGAGGACATCATATGTAAGGAAAAATTCGATTTCAGGGGCTTCAGTAGCTCAATCTCTAACAAAAGTCTAGTAGACCTTTGGGGAGCAAACTGTCTTTCTATTTGGAGCCATCTATAATTAAGATCCCCAGCCCACAAATCTTTTGCAGCCTCTAGTATGGCAGCCTTGTGGTATAAAGATAGATTTGGTACACCCATTCCACCACGAGAATATTGGAAATGTAGAGCATTGACCGCCACGCTTGGATTTTTGTTTTTCCAAATAAACTTGCTAAGTAGGGATTGTAGAAGCCCAATTCATCTAGATGGGAATTCTGAACAAGTAGGTAATCTTGGGCAGCAACATCATTTTTTACAATTTGCATTCTGGCAACCCAAGACAGTGGGAGAAGGGTCTGCCTTTCCAAGTCCCAACAAACTTCCGAAATCAGTTCTTGTTTTAATGCCCCTTTCAATTAACTCCTCCGAAACGGAGTAGCATTTCTAGTGAGGCGCATGCCACTCAGAAGAAGCGCCGAAGTCATCAAGTGACATGCGCGTTTTAATGAATTTGGCATCTCTTTTACTTCATGAAGACTGGTACAGCACAAGTCTACACTACGCCAGTCTTGAATCTACCCGAAGATCCATGCCGCAATTTAAAATATGAAAATGTCACTATTTCATTTGTCTTCTAAACCAAAAAGTTGGAAAACATGCTAAATGTTTTTATAAAAAAACGCAGCCATAAAAATGCCTGTAAATAGTTTTATTACTGTCAAACTTTCATCTCCAGTAGCACCTAACCAACCATTTTGGGGCACCTTACCAAATTTGAGAAGTGCTGATTTATTACAATGTCAAGATAAATGCCTTCATACTCTAGTTTTTTTTTTTGTTTGCGTTTTACTTTTATTTATAACATGCATTGTAAAATGTTTACTATTAACAGATAATTGAAGAAGCCAAGCGTTCTCTTCACGATGCACTGTGTGTCATTCGTAACTTGATACGTGACAATCGCATTGTTTATGGTGGTGGAGCTGCAGAGATATCTTGTGCACTCGCAGTGAGCCAGGCTGCAGACCAGGTAAATTTCAATGTGTGTAGGAAAAAAAAATAAAACAAAGTTTTTATTGTGTTGCAATCTTTTGCAGTTTCTATTTGAAATAACTGATCAAACTCCTCAATGGACTTTTCTCCTTTCGCCTTCCACGACAGCATTGGAGGATGTTGTCCACGCCCTATTGGGGGACAGGAACACAGAGAAGTTAAAAGCCCCTCCTCTTCCTCAGTACTGCAGTGTCTTCCTGTCCCCCTTGGGGCAAGGAGAGGTTCCAGTGCTGTCGGGCCAGCAGAGGCAGCATTGGGGTGTACTTACAGCCGGCCCAGGGATGGACGTCGGGGGTGGCCTCCTCCTCCTTCTTGGGGCTCCCGTGGTGGGACCATCCTGCCTTCCTGCGTTCTCCAGGGCAAAGCAGGCTGTGTGTATTGAAGCGCCAGAGGGCTGTTCAGCTCTCCAGCATCTCCCTCCTCCAGCTGCGGTCTTTGGGGCACGCATCGGAGGTGCTGTGGCGGTACTTTCGGGATGGCACTTCTAGTTTTAGACGGCTGTCCTGTTCGGGCTGCGGCAGGTTGGGCGCGGCTCCAGGGAACCCAGCAGGCCTATCGCGCGCTACTGCCCCGCGGCCGGTGACCAGGAGGAGGGATGGAACAGGTGTTACTTGTTGGGGGCACGGTACTTCTGGATAAGTACCCGCCGGAATCTATACCCAGATAAGGCTGATCCCTGAAGACATGGAGGGTGATTGGTCTTCCAACTCTGCTCCTGCAGAGCCCAGTGTTCCCCCAGCTCAAGTGTTTCTGGGGGTGGTCACTAGGGGTAGAGTTAATTAGGTCCCTGCACTCACACTGGGACTATCCTCTCTTCCCTTTTTTTCTGTAGGGTGACAAGGGCCCGCCTGTGAAAGGGAGCAAAAACCCGTCCAGGAAATGTGGCATCTGCGGCACGAAATTTCCCTCTTCCTACAAAAAGTAGTTGTCAGCCATGTACTGACAGTGTTTTCAAGGAAGAATCCCCATCCCTGCTTGAGGAGCTCCAATCCATGGTTAGACATGAAGTTCAAGCAGTTAGGGAAGAGGTGCAGGCTTCTATCTCGGCACTGCCGGTTTTTGCTGCAGCATCCAGGCCTTCCCCTAGGAAAAGAAGGAAGCTCCAGGATTGTGACTCTGTGGATCTCATGGATGCTACCCAGAGATCAGCGAGGATATTGCCTCTGTTGCCTCTGTCCAGGCACGAGAATGTGGACACTACTAATTTTCCACGGAGTCCATGGGTGAATTGCTGGACGCTGTCCATAGTACCATGGGAGTAGAAGTGGTGGAATCCCCTTCTTCTGTGCAGGACGAAATGTTCAGAGGCCTACAGGCTGAGCGGCAGTTGGGCTTCCCTCTCCATGAGGTCATCCGGGATCTCATCTGCCGGGAGTGCGAGTCTCCGGAAAATAGGCTGATCACTCCATGCGAATTGAAATGGAGGTTTCCTTTGGAGGGTGATGACTTTGTGGACATCCTGGTGGCCAGGGTAGCAAAAAATACCGAGTTACCTGTTGAAGATTCCTCCCAGTTGAAGGACCCACTCGATCGTAAGATGGAGAGTATCCTCAAAAAATCCTGGGAGGCAGCAGCTATGTCTTTAAAGGAGAACATTTCCTTTACATGTGTGGCCAGGTCTCTCTTTAAGTGGATCACCCAGCTGGAAGAACTCATCCTACAGGGTACTCCCAGGTAGGAGCTTTTGGTCTCCATTCCACTTCTAAGATGTGCTACGGGCTTCCTGGCCGATGCCTCTGCTGAGTCGATCCGCATTGGCGCCAGGTGCGCAGTGTTGGCTAACACAGCTTGCAGGGCAGTGTGGCTCAATGTGGAATGGGGATGAAACGTCTAAGCTCAAGCTGTGTGGCATCCCCTTTCAGGGGTCTTATGTCTTTGGTCCGGCGTTGGATGACATCCTGGAAAAGGTGTCAGACCGGAAGAAGCGTCTCCCGGAACAGAAGCCCTTTCGGAGGCAGTCCTTTCGGCCTGAGCGCAGCCAACCTTCCCAGTATAAAGGGAAGGGTAAGTACGGTCGCTGGGCCTACCAAAAAGGGGACAAGACCCGAAATATCTTGCTCCCCCAGCAGTGGAATCACCAGCCGCCCCTAAACAATGACGCCTTCCCTATTGCGGGGTGGCTCCTGCGGTTTCTTCCACAGTGGCAAGCAATCTCCTCGTGCCCTTGGATCCTCTCGACCATTCGGGAGGGTCTGTGCTTGGAATTCGAGAGCCAGCCCCCTCCGTGCCTTCGAGTCACTTCCCTTCCTGAGGGGGACTCTCACACGCTTTTTTGTCAGGTCTGCGAGACCTGTTGGATTCGGGAGTGGTGTCCCTGGTTCCTCCTGGAGAAGAGGGCCAGTGGCACTACTCCAGGTTGTTTGTGGTGCGGAAACCCTCGGCGGCACCTTGTGTTATAATCAATCTAAAACTTCTCAATCGCCATGTCCTCTACAGGCGATTCAAGATGGAATCAATCCGCTTGGCAATCCCCCTTATCGGTCTCGATTACGAGATGGCCTCCATCGCCCTCCAGGACGCGTATTATGTCCCCAAGTACCCGTCCCACAAGCGCTTTCTGCGATTCACGATCTCCGGGGCAAGCGGGACGGTCCATTATCCGTTCAATGTGCTGCCCTTCGGGATTTCGTCGGCCCCCAGAGTTTTTACCAAACTCATGGGTGAAGTGATCGCGTTCATCCAGACCCAGGGGATATGTGTAATTCCCTATTTAGACGACCTGTTATTGGTGGCTCCTTCGGCAGAGGTTCTGGGCACACAGTCTCCAAAACGTTGGAGATTCTTCAGTCCCTGGGATGGGTGCCCAATCTTGGGAAATTGGAACTGGTGCCGGCAACCAGTCGACAATTTTTGGGAGTCTTGCTGGACTCCTCCAGACAGACCTCGTTCCTTCCTGCGACACATAGGCTTCAGCTCCGCGAGAAAGTGACCTGCTTCCGGGCAAGGGGGTCACCCTCCTTGCGGGAAGCATTGTCCCTGTTAGGGTCCATGATGGCCTGCATTCAGTTGGTATCATGGGCTCAGGCTCATTCCCGACTGCTCCTGGAACACACACTGAGTTCCTGGGACAGACGTCAGGATTCCTTAAACTCGCGGGCCCAAACCCTGGGGCGGGTGGTAGCCTTGCTTTCCTGGTGGATGAATCCCAGGAACCTTCGAACGGGGGTGGCCTGGCTGCAGGCTCCTGTGACCTCCGTTACCACAGATGCCAGCGGTTCCGATTGGGGTGCGATGATGGATCGCACACCATTCCAAGGGATTTGGAGTCACTCGGTCAGTCACCAGTCTTCAAACTTCCGGGAACTTCTGGCGGTGGAGGAGGTGCTTCATGCTGCAGCTCTCGTTCTCCGGGGTCATCATGTCAAGGTCCTGTCAGACAACATGACTACGGTTGCCATCTTGCGGCACCAAGGCGGTACTCGAGGCTTACACTTGCAGGTGCTCGCAAGACAAAACTTTTCGTGGGCAGAACGCCATCTTCTCTCTCTTTATTGGTTGCACATCTGAAGGGAACGGACAATGTATGGGCAGATTTCTTGAGCCGCACAGAGGTCCACCCAGGAGCCTCCATCCGGATGTATTTTGCTCACTTTTGGACAGGTGGGGAGTCCCTACGATCGACTTGTTCGCTTTGGGCTCGAATGCAAAGGTGCCGACCTTTTTTCTCCCTGACGCGGTCGGACCATCCTCTGGGGTTGAACGCCTTCACCCATCCCTGGGACTTCCAGTTGGTGTATGCATTTCCTCCAATCCCGCTACTTCCCAAGACGTTGCAAAAATTCGGGCAGAGGGGGTGACTGCTATCCTGGTGGCTCCCCTGTGGCCCAAGCGGGCGTGGTATGGTGCCATCCGAGACCTGTGCTTGGAGGGACCGATTATGTTGCCCCACTAACTCGACCTACTGTCCCAGGGTCCTCTGTTTCACCTGGACCCTCAGTGGCTCAATCTGGCGGGCCTGGCTGTTGAGGCCGAGATCTTGAGGACCAAGGATCTTTCCCATGCAGTGATCCGCACGCTTCAGCAGAGCAGGAAGCCTGTGATGAACGCTATTTACGGGAAGGTCTGGAAACTGTTCCTGTCCTAGTGTGCTCCTTCCATCCCGGATATACATCATCCTAATGTGGCCCAAGTGTTGGATTTTTTGCCGCGTGGCTTGGATTTGGGTCTTTGGCCAAGCACTTTTAAAGTCCAGGTGTCTGCGCTTGGGGCTGTTTTTGACCAGGATCTTGCTTCCCATGGATGGATCAAGCAGTTTTTTACTTCTGCTTGTAGGCTGCGTCCCCGGATTCAGCCTTCTGTCCCTCCCTGGGACTTGAACATTGTTCTCCAGGGGCTTTTTCGCAGTCCCTTTGAACCCTTGTCTGCTGCATCCCTTCCGTCTCTTTCACAAGGCGGCGTTTTTGGTGGCCATCGCTTCTGGTCGCAGAGTTGGAGAACTCAGGCACTCTCTGTCCGGGCTCCGTACCTCGTGGTGTCCGATGATCGCATTACGCTTCGGTTGGATCCATATTTTCTTCCGAAAGTTGTCTGAATTACATCTGTCCCAGGAAGTGGTTCGTCCTTCATTTTGTGAATTTCCTGCTACTGCGGTTGTGGCCGTGTTTCACTCCTTGGATGTCCATTGGACTGTCCTCCACTACCTCCGAGAGACTGCTTCCTGGAGGTTAGATCAGAACCTGTTTGTTCAGCATTTTGGGAAAAACAAAGGGAAGAAGGCTTCCAAGGCTACCATCGCTTCCTGGATCAAGAAGGCTATCTATGAGGCCTACGTTACTCAGAACCTTGCTCCTCCAGTGGGGTTGAAGGTTCATTCAACTCTGGCTGCTGCTACATCCTGGGCGGAGCAGGCTGGAGCTTCATCGAGCAGATATGCAGAGCGGCTATGTGGTTGTCCCTCCATATTTTTTCTCGCCACTATAGGTTAGATCTGTCCTTCAGTTGGGATCTGTCCTTTGGTAGGAAAGTCCTACAGGCAATAGTCCCACCCTGAGGAGTATCGCTGGCATTCCTCCAATGCTTTCATGGAAGGCGAAGGGAGAAAACTGAATTAGTCCTTACTGGTAATTTTTCTTAGAGCCTTCCACAACAGCATCAGTTCCCCCCCACCCCTTGTTGGTGTTTGGATCCGGTTTGTATCAGGTAATCCATGGCTAAAGGTGATCTTGGTAAACACTGGAGTACTGAGGAAAGGGAGGGGCTTTTAACCTCTGTATTTCTGTCCTCCAACAGGGCGTGGACGACATCCTCCAATGCTGTCATGGAAGGCTCCAAGAAAAGGAATTACCAGTACGGACTAATTCAGTTTTTCAGGCCTTCTACCATATTAAACTGTACTTTGTATTTAAAGCCGTTCTTAATTTACCACTTAAGTTCATATTTCACTTCCATTTTCCATGTAGTGTCCGTCTTTGGAGCAGTACGCAATGCAAGCTTTTGCTGATGCTTTGGAAGTTATCCCAATGTCACTTGCAGAGAACAGTGGTATGAACCCTATTCAAACTATGACTGAAATACGTGCAAAACAACTGAAAGAAAATAACCCTGCACTTGGCATTGACTGTCTGCACAAGGGCACAAATGGTGAGCTTTAAGTTTTATTGTCATAATTTTAGAGAATTACTTAAAATATAATGTTTATTCAGTTATACAGCGCTATTAATTCCATTGCACTTAACATACGTTTTCAATGAGCAATTGTTATTGTGACAATTTATAAACAAAAATGTATTAACCCCTTAAAGCGAACCTGTCACCCCCCGTGGACATCAAAAGCTATAATAGCCACCTTCTGCAGCACTAAGGCTGCATTCAGGGAAGGTGGCTATATGCTTTTGATGCCCTATATTCAGTCAAATATGAAGTTATATAAAGGCTTACACTTAAGAAGACCTAAGACCGGGAGGCGGGGTTTCGCACTCCTCTGACCCGCCTCCTCTTGTCAATCATTCAGGTCGCCTGCTGATGCCTCCCCTCACAGTCGTTCATGAACGCGCGCCTCCGTGCTCCTCTATGGCGCCGCGCATGCGCTGTGCACCGGGTGTCCAGGAAGTCGTCGGGGAGGCAGCAGCAGGCGACCTGAATGATTGACAAGAGGAGGCGGGTCGGAGGAGTGCGAAACCCCGCCTCCCGGTCTTAGGTCTTCTTAAGTGTAAGCCTTTATATAACTTCATATTTGACTGAATATAGGGCATCAAAAGCATATAGCCACCTTCCCTGAATGCAGCCTTAGTGCTGCAGAAGGTGGCTATTATAGCTTTTGATGTCCACGGGGGTGACAGGTTCGCTTTAACGACTGCACACTGTATATAAACGGCAGTATTTCAGGGTACCTATTCCTATCTGACGTTTAAATAAGTCAGGAAAAAGCGCTGTAGCGTCCCCCAGTGCCCAAAAATCTCCGGGGTTTCAGCTACCAGGGGTAGCTGAGACCCTGCAGATTATGGATTGGGGCTTTTTTTTTTTACCGGTAATGTGATGACTGGTAAAGCTGGTGACATTACAAAAAATGTCACTGCCAGTAAAAAATGCTTTCACTTTAATCCTACGTGAAAACACGTCGGATGAAAGTGATACATTAACCCCTTAGGCCCCCAAGACCCCCGGTATCGGAGATCTGCCTCTCACCCCCAACCCCGGTCCATCCCAAAATGGCTGCTACAAGCTGCCTCCCCTGCATCTCCATGCGGCCTGCCATGTCACACATGTCAGGCCGCATGGAAATTACTTACCCCGGTGCTCTCCAGTCACCTCCGGCGTCCCACCAGTCTCCGGACACCCCATCCCTTGATGTCCAGTCTCTGGACACCCCCACCTCCTAGTCCAGATGCCCAGTCTTCGGACACCCCGCTGATATTAACCCCTTATTACCCAGTCTGCCACTGCTACACGGCAGCTGGAAGAGCTGGATACAGTGCCAGAAAATGGCACTTCTATGAATGCGCCATTTTCTGGGGTGGCTGCGAGCTGCAATTCGCATCGGGGGAGGGCCCAGAAATCTTTGGCCTCCCCACGCTGAGGATTCCAGCCCCCAGTTGCCTAGTTGTTCCTGGCAGGACCAAAAATCTGGTAGCGCCACGCCGATTTTTTTTTTTTTTTTTTTTTTTTTTATGACATTAAAAAAAAGGGGGGGGGCTTCCCTATATTTTTGGTTTCCAGCCAGGTAAAACTAGGCAGAAGGGGTTGGTGGCAGCCCGTAGCTGCCTGCTGTACCTGGCTGGGCCAAGAATATGGCGAAGCCCCACGTCGTTTCTTTTAAAAATTTATTAAAGAAATAATTAAAAAAAAATGCAGGAGAGGAGACGTTAAGGACACAGTGTCTCCGGATCTTGTGTACATGCCCTAAAAGTGAGAAATAGTGTGAAAAAAAGAAAATCTTCAATATGACGACCTATTGTTATCAAATTCTGTGAAGTAGCTGTAGGTTCCAAATTCTCACTATACCCCTAGATATAATCCTTGAGGGGTCTAGTTTCCAAAATGGGGTCATTTGTTGGAGAGCTCCAATGTTTAGGCACACAGGGGCTCTCCATATGCGACATGGTTTCCGCTAACAATTGGAGCTAATTTTCCATTCAAATTGTTAGCGGACACCATGTCACGTATGGAGAGCCCCTGTGTGCCTAAACATTGGAGCTCCCCCATAAGTGACCCCATTTTGGAAACTGGACCCCACCAAGGAACTTATCTAGATGCATAGTGAGCTCTTTATACCCCCAGGTGCTTCGCAAATTGATCCGTAAAAATCAAAAAATACTTTTTTTTTTCATTTTCTTTTGGCCTCAATTTTTTCATTTTCACATGATAAAATGCATCCTAAAATTTGTTGGGCAATTTCACCTCAGTACATCGGTACCTCATATGTGGTCATAAACCACTGTTTGGGCACATGGCAGAGCTTGAAAGGGAAGGAGCGCCATTTGACTTTTTGAATGAAAAATTGGCTCCAAAAGTCAAATTGCGCTCCTTCCCTTCTGAGCCCTGCCATGTGCCCAAACAGTGGTATATGACCACATATGAAGTATGTGTGTACTCAGGAGAAATTGCCTGTTCATTTTTTTCCTTCCACTTTGCTTTAGTTCCTGTGAAGCACCTAAAGGTTTAATAATCATCTTGAATGTAGTTTTCAGTAGCTTGAGGGTAGCCGTTTTGGAATGGTGTCACTCTTGGGTGTTTCCGGTCATGTATACCCCTCAAAGGGACTT
This sequence comes from Allobates femoralis, assembly GCA_033576535.1. Taxonomy (NCBI): domain Eukaryota; kingdom Metazoa; phylum Chordata; class Amphibia; order Anura; family Aromobatidae; genus Allobates; species Allobates femoralis. The sequence continues at coordinate 344,097,103 of JARQOC010000005.1, read as the reverse complement.
CAAATGTGTTGTGGTGACTAAAAAAATGGTTTTGTAAATTTTGCTTGAAAAATGAGAAATTGCTGATAAACTTTGAACCCTTGAGGCTGCTTTACACGTCGCTATATCATTCCGATATTGCGTACGATTTCACGGGAGCACGCACTTTTTTGGCACATTGTCCAAGATTGCATAGGAGCTTTCCCCACAGGGAGGTATCGGCAGGCAACACAACTACGATGTACACGCCCCTCCTATGCTCTGGCTACGAGCAACCCAGGGAACGACCATTTAACATTGGAGTGAATAGGGGAAGTTGCGCTCCAAATCGTAGTTGCGCTGTCGCACAGCACGATTCAGCCAGATCGCCCAGCTAATATTGCACGGTTGAAGAGCATGCACAATCCAAAAACGATATCGTTGTTGCATTGATTTCGCATCGCATTTCCCATTTACATGACACAACGCACAAACGATAAAAACTAACGCCCAAACCACGTGACTTTTAATCGTAGTTGCGTTGCGATATCGCGACGTGTAAAGCGGCCTTTATAACTTCCTAACCCAAAAAAAAAATGTAAAAAAAAATTGTGCTGATGAGTAGACATGTGAAAAAATGTTATTTATTAACTATTTTGTGTCCCATAACTCTCTGGTTTAACAGAATAAAAATTTAAAATTTAAAAATTGCCAAATGTTCAAAATTTTCGCCAAATTTTTGATTTTTTTCACAAATCAATTAAAAAATTATCGACCTAAATGTACTACTAACATGAAGCCCAAATATGTCATGAAAAAACAATCTTAGAATCGCTAGCATCCTTTGAAGCTTTCCAGAGTTATTACCTCACAAAGGGACACTGGTCAGAATTACAAAAAACGTTCTGGTCATTAAGCTGCAAAGTGACTCTGTCCTTAAGGGGTTAATGAAAGGACTTAAGTAATGTCCAACATCGTCCTGATATTGGATAAAACGGCACGGGGGCGCGCACATTTTTGGCAGTAATCCAAGATCGCATAGGAGATGTCACACAGGGTGATATCGGCAGGCAACACAACTGCGATGTGTACGCCCCCTTGTACGCGCGAACCAGGGAACGACCATTTAACATGGGAGGGAATTGGGGAAGTTGCTCTCCAAGTCGGTGTTGGGCTGTCACACAGAATAATCCTGCCAGACCGTCCATCCAATATCGGGCAGTTGGAGAGCCTGCACAATTCGCCCCCGATATCGTTTTGACATCATTCTTGCATCGAATTGTACATTTACACCATACAACCGCACGAACGATATCGGCGCCAACGCACGAACCACGTGACTTTTTATCGAAGTTGGACGACTATATCGAGACGTGTAAAGCGGCCATAAGGCATAGTGCCAAGTTATTTCAGTGCATCCACTAAGCCGCTGTCGTCTGCCCATACATTTGGCGATAGTCAGAACTAGCAATCAACTGATCAGCTAATCCAATCAATGCACATAAATCACTTTTTCACCAACTGCTCCTTACTTGTCACCCCTCCCATATGGGACAATATGTCAACCCTGATTGAGCACATCTCCCTGTCAGTAAGCTTCAGCACGTCCGATGATAGACTTTGTTTCAATTATGTGGGCCTGATGTCCCAGAAGGTCCTGAATTGTGAGTCTCTGCAGAGAGTAGGTGCTGTCTGTGCAGGAGGAGATATCAGCTCAGTGTAGGACCTTAGACGACATCACACCCACATGATTGAATGAGGAAGCATCTGTTATTGGATGCACTGAAGCTTACAGAGCGGGAGGAGGTGAGCTGCTCATTCAGGCGTCACATATTGTCCCATATGGGAGGGGTGACTGGTAAGGAGCCGTTGGTGAATAATTGATTCATATTCGTTCTAAGAATTATACAAGTTTAATAATAAGCTCAGATTTAAGGTGGACGGGGACCATTCAAAACCTTTATCTCCACGAAGTTCTTGTATAATTCCCTTTTTTTTTTTTTTTAATTCTTTATTTTTATTTTCAAACAGTATATGTAGAACAATAATTAAAACCGTATGTCTCTCGTTGTACACATCATGTGTAAGACATTATAGAGAAGAAATAACATACCGTATAACTGAACAGTTCCACTTGTACATCAATTGTCCAATTGTTGCGAGGCACAACTGAAGACATAAGCAATATGCAATAGTAAAAAGAAAGAGAATGTAAGAGAAAGCAGAAAGATGAAAAGAAAAGGGTAGAGCAAGGGGGGGGGTGAAGAGGTATGAGAGGGGAAGGAGGAGTGGAGGGGAGGGAGAAAACGTCCTCCCCCTCCCCTCCCCAAGTGGCAGAGGCGCTCGCCTACATCTTCACTAGGGCTCCGCCTGATCAATTACAAACCCCTATTATCTTTATATACATCCGTGTCCATAAATCTCATCCAGGAGAACCATGTCTGTTTAAAAGACTCAAACGAATCGTGTACAGAGGACGTTAAGTCTTCTAGGTGCATTAAGTCATTCACCTTTGTTATCCACATCGCCACCGTCGGGCTAGTCTCTGTCTTCCACAGCAATGGGATACAGGACCTTGCTGCCATCACCAAAAAGCGTAGGAGTGATCGTTTATATCTGACTGTGGGGATCTCACAGTGGTGGAGCAGGAGGAGGCCAGGACCCATCTCTCCCTGGAAGCCAGTAACCATCCGGGTGAGTTCTATAACCTTCGTCCAGAAAGGTCGGAGTCTATCACAGTCCCAGAAAATATGCAACAATGTACCCTCCGCCCCACCGCACCTCCAACATTTGGGGTCAACAGACGGGATTAGCCTGTGTAACACCGCAGGGACTCTATACCAACGAGTTAGTATTTTGTAGTTCGCCTCCTGTAACCTGGAACAAATGGATGAGGAGTGAGCTAAGCTAAAGATCTTCTTTCTCTGTTCTGTAGTGAGAGTCAGGCTCAAATCTCTTTCCCATGAAAGCATGAAGTGTGGGGTCGGTAAGTCCGGCTGTGTGACAAGATAGGAATAAATCTGAGATAGCCCATGTCTACTACTCACCGTCGTGGTACACAGGATCTCAAAGGGCGTCTTGTGAGGATTATATGTCTTTTTCGGGGGCAACTCACGAAGATAATGAGCAAGTTGAAGACAACGCCAGAAACCTAATGGAACCGGTTGAGTGATTAAGGTCAAGCCTTCTAAAGTCAGCCACGCAGACCTGTCTCCCAAGTTCGCCACCCTGTCCAACCCGGATTGAATCCATGTCTGAAAAACAGAGTCACCTCTACTAGGACCAAACGTGGGGTGGCTTAAGACCGGGGTCTGTGCTGAGTCAGTCGGTAGCATCAATGTTCTAACCATCGGGTGACTACAGACCCTCAAGGTGGCTCCTATAGTCGGATGATCCCAAAGCATCTCTTATTTTGGGAGGGTCACCCAAGGCAACGTCTGAAGCGTGTAAGAGGTGTGATCCTGTTCAATTCTAACCCACAATTTATTGTCCCCGTGCCTGCACCAGTCCACTACTCTTGAGAGGTGACTTGCTATGTAATATAATTTAATATCCGGTAGGTTCACACCCCCGTCTTCCCTCCGTCTGGACATCATGGTTCTCGCTAATCGGGGTTTCGCTCCGTTCCAGACAAAGGCAGTCTGCATCCTCATTATCAACTTAAAAAAGCATGCTGGGATGAAAACAGGCAGTGTCTGAAAAAGATACAAAATCCTGGGGAGTATGGTCATCTTAAATAACTGGCATCTGCCAGACCACGAAAAGGTGGACTTCATCCAGCGTTCAATGTCCGACTTGATTGCAACAAGCAGTGGGGGGAAGTTGGCACTATACAGGTTCTTAGGGTCTGCTGTCAACATTACTCCCAAATATTTAAGTGCTTTGTTTGCCCATTGAAAATTAAATGCAGACCGAAGTCTGTTATATTGCACGTCAGGTAAGGAGATATTAAGGGCTTCTGATTTAGTTCTATTAATCTTGAAATTGGAGAGGGTGTGGTACGTCTCCAATTCCTTTAGCAGGTTCGGGAGAGATAGCTCAGGTTTCGTGATAAAAAATAAAAGATCATCAGCATAAGCTGCTATTTTATATTCTGATCCACCGTATCGGAGGCCCGAGACATCACCACTGGACCTGACACGCCGCAGAAACGGTTCCAGTGTCAAAATAAAGATCAGCGGAGACAACGGGCAACCCTGCCGAGTACCGTTGGAAATGTCAAACGGCTCAGAGAGAAGCCCGTTGACTCGCACTCTTGCTGATGGGATCGAATATAGAGAAAGTATCCAGTCCAGCATCTGGTTACCCAGACCGATGTGGGAAAGCGTCGATTCAATAAAGGACCAATGAACGCGATCAAACGCCTTCTCCGCATCGGTGGATAGGCACATCAGCGGAATCTTTGACAGTTTGGCAGTCTGAATCAAGTTTATCGCTTTAGTGGTGTCGTCTCGAGCCTCACGTCCGGGGACAAATCCTGCTTGGTCTGGATGTATCAGGCCCGGGATAAACAGGGAGAGTCTATCTGCCAGAATCTTTGCGAAAATTTTAATATCTACATTAAGTAAAGATATTGGCCGGTAACTGGTTGGCAGCAGAGGGTCCTTACCTGATTTGGGTATAACCGCTATCGTGGCCCGCAGAGTGTCTTTAGGGGGAGGACTGGTTTGGGACATTGCATTGAAGAATGTACACATATGTGGTAAGAGTGTTTCTTTTAGCTTCTTATAGTATCCTACCGTATACCCGTCAGGGCCCGGCGCTTTACCTGATGGGGTCTGAGCAATGGCTAGGGCAATGTCCTGAGCCGTAATAGGGGCCTCTAAGGAGCACGCTGCGGCGTTCGACAATTTTGGCATACCGGAAGACTCGATATATACCTTAATGCGTGACTTAAGGGTATCCAGGGCCGACAACGATCTCATGTTGTCTAAATTGTAAAGGGTTGAATAATATGCTCTAAACGCTTCTGCTATATCTTGAGGGAGCTTAGACCGCTTGGACGTGGTGGGGTGCTCTATCTCCGGAACATATGTGGCTGTTCTTTGAGCTCTAGAGGCTCTAGCCAGAGATTTACCCGCCTTATTGCCATGTTCGTAAAAATGTCGACGACATCGAGATAGTACCCCTTTTGCCTTGGTAAGCAGGACTGTACGTAGGGTCTCTCTAACTCTGAGAAGTTCCTTTCCCAGTTCTGTAGAAGTGCATCGTTTGTGTCTCGTCTCTAGTTCTCTTAATTTTCCCATAAGTGCGGAAGTTTCTGCGTCTCTAGCCCTTTTCAATCTAGCTCCATGTTTTATCAAGATCCCCCGTATCACACATCTGTGAGCTTGCCAGGTCACCATCGGTGAGACATCTGGTGAGACATTGAGGTCAAAATAGTCACTTAGCGTATTGGTCACCTCAGCTCGTACCCCCGGATCTTCCAACAGGGCGGCGTTAAGCTTCCACTGCCACTGTCTCGGGATCCTGGAGGACAGAGCAAGGGAGACCGTCACAAGTGCATGGTCAGAAAATGAGATCGGGGCAATAGAGGCGTCAGTTAGATAGATCAAATCAGCTTGTCTTAAAAGGAAAAAATTAAGTCGAGAGTACATGTCGTGGACGGGAGAATAAAATGTATAGTCACGTGCAGAGGGGGAGAGTATCCGCCAGACGTCTAGCAGTTGGTGGTCATGAAGAGCTTTATGTAAGCGTCTATTGTTTATCTTAGAAAGCGAGGTCCTACTGTGCGAAGTGTCCAAGGCATGGTCTAAAACAACATTAAAGTCACCCCCTAGAACTAAAGTGCCCTCAGCAAACTCATCCATCTTTTCCAGAAACTGAAGAAGCATGGCAATTTGACCGGTATTAGGGAGGTACAGCGAGGCGAATGTTTATACATTAGATGCAATCTTACCCTTCACCAAGAGAAGTCGGCCCTCTCCACCACTGTAAGAATCTTGAAGTTCCCATGGAATCGACCTGGAGATGACAATGCTAGTCCCGGACGAATGGGAGTCATTGGATAGGCTGTGATATGCCAGCGGGTACGAGTGGTCCGAAAGCTTATATGGCTTGGCTGTAGACATGTGAGTCTCCTAGAGGAAGGCGACATGGATTTTGTTAGATTTCAGGTAATTAAACAGAATAGAACGTTTACCAGCACTGTGGAGACCTTGTACATTTAGTGAACCCACGCGGATCTCAGATATATGTGAATGCGCCATCTCACCTCGACCCCCCGGGGCGAAGAGGGAAAGGCAGAAGAGAAGGGAGGGAAGAGTGAAAAGAAGAAAGAAGAAGGAAGACCAGAAAACGAAGAAAAAGAAAGAATAAGAAAAGAAAGCCGAGATATAGAAACAGGGAAAGTCGTATGTAAGAACTAAAGAAACAGTGACTATAGCAGTCTTTGCCGGCTAGCCAGCAAGTACGGACCCCTCGAAAGGAAAACAGAGGGGACCGCAGGGATCGTGACAGACCAAGGATCGGTATGCCGCAGACCCGAGACGTATCTTATCTATATCATTTGTCGTACATCCCCTATTAGACCATATACAATTATTCATATATAGTACTATATTAAAGACTCTGGGAATATACGAATGTTAGAATTAGCAAGAACCCACATTCCCGCAATGAGGAAATCATGAAAATAGAAAAATTAAAACAATAACCTAATCAAACATTAATGCTAAGCTCAGAATAGCCAAAAACCAAGAGCTGGAGGCTGAAAAAACGCCCAATGTCACTCAGGGAGAAAAAATGTCAAAAATCAGTTCAGCGTCTGTGTAACAGAGGCATTTACTAGGAAGGTCACTTATCGTTTCCAACCGTTACAGACAGTCTAAGATCATCCCAAATGACAGCATCTCTTGGTGGCGGGGAGAGGAAGCAGCCCACCGTAGTGAAGGGTGGGTACGTTCCCTCACGCAAAATAACATGACATTTAGGGATCCCATGAGGAATCAGTGCTCAGGTGGTGGAGGAAGCACAAGAGTCACTTCGCCGTCTCCTTCTCGGGCTGGTGGTTCGGGAGGTTATCTGTCCCCGGTTAGTCTCTTGAGCCCTTCTCCTCCTCCGTCGGCTTTCCTGTGCCTGAGCTGATCCTCGTCTAGTAGACAAAAATTTCTGGAGGTTTTCAAGAGAAAGCCAGTCAGGGAGCACAATAGAAGGTATATCTAGAAAGGTAAATAGATCCTCCAGTTCCTCTTTCTGCCAAAGATAAAATAGTTTAGTGCCCTTGCGGACGATCAGGTGAAACGGGTGTCCCCATCTGTAGGAGGCCCCCACTTCTTTTATTTTAGTGAGTAGAGGTCTCAGCTGACGTCTTAGGTATAAAGTGAGGCCAGATACATCCGGGTATAAACTTACTGAGGAATCATCAATTGTCACCTCGCCATGCGACCAGGCCGTTCTAAGTATGCCCTCTTTATCCGTGTAATTATGTAGCTTACAGAGCACGTCCCTGGGATTATTCGGATCTATAGGGCCAGGTCGAGACACTCTGTGCACTCTGTCCACTTTATACGTAGTCTCCTGTGGCCGTTGGGTCACCTCATTAAATATGGAGAAAACAGTATCTAATAGAGTCTCGGTTGTAACTGCCTCAGGGATCCCTTTTAGTCTCACATTGCTTCTACGTTCCCTATTCTCATGATCATCAGCTTGTAAGATGAAGGCCACAGTGTGAGACTGGGACCTCACAATCTCCCTTTCTAATGCAGCCACTCTAGCTTCCGTAGTGTCCATGAAGACCTCAGCCTTGGAGGCCTTTAATTTGAGATCATCAATGTCCTCCTTAATCACCCCCAGAGCTCTCTCTTGTGAGGCTTCCATCCGTGCCAGCATAGTATCTATTTCCTGTCTTGTTGGAAGTGCAGCAAACATATCTTTGATATCCTGCATGTCAGTCTGAGAAGTGCTGGACTGTGTATGCGATGGGGCCATCTCCGCAGTACTGCCTGCCCTGCTTACAGCTCCTTCTCCGCCGCCATCTTCCCCCACCTCCTCCTCCACATGGCCGGGGGCTCTCACCACCTGGGGCATAGGCTGTGGGGCACGTTTACCTGCCGCTTTTGTTCCTCCCGGCATCGAAGGGCTGCTGCCCGAGCCCTGGGATTTAGGGCTCCTCTGTGGCTGCGGCTGGGACTGGGGAGAAGACTGTCTCTGACCTGCTCCGGCCGCCATTACAGGCGCGCGCGCTTTCCCTCCTGTTCCTCCAAACATCTTGGCGATGGCTGCCTCCGGTTTCATCTTCCCTGGCTGCTGCGGGGGTGCAGACAGCTCCTCCGGTTTCTTCCTCCGTGACATCTGGCGGTTATGATAGCGGGAATGCGGGTATTATCCCTCGGGTCTGCAGAGCACACAGAAAGTGCGTCTTCACACCGCCATGCTCAGGCCACGCCCCCCCCCGTATAATTCCCTTTTAAGTGGCTTATCCCTTCTTCAGCAATATCATACTTGTCAACAATACCAGCAGCTTATATACGATATTGGTTGTACATTTTACTGTGTTTTTGATTTTTAAGGGAATCCTGTAGCTTTTATGACAACTTTGAGCTGCTTGTAACTTGGGAAATGACTAGATCTAAATAGGGGCTTGTTTTTTTATGGGAATGGTTACATTTTTAATTTCTCCTTCGCATCATTGGGGGACACAGGACCATGAGTTTATGTTTGGGGACACAGGCCCATGGATGTATGCTTTCCTGCCACTAGGAGGCAACACTAAGTAGAGATAAAACTTAAGTCCTCTCTGCAGTATACACCCATCGGTAGGAGTAGGACATTAGTTTTAGCTTAGTGTCGCAAGGCGGCACATGTGCTCTGTTTATCAGACCACATATACCCTTTTTATTTTTAATGTTTCTTTCTTTTTACCTTATTTCTTTAATACTTTATTTTTGCTACAACAGGTGACGGCTCCCCTAAGAGCACCGCTATCCTTTAACAAGGGATCGCGCAAAACAACACGCATCACCTATAGGGCTGACGGATCCCTTTAAGGGTTCCGCTCTCCCCGCTTGACCACAGGACTAGCCCTGTAGTTTTTTTCTACCCTGCTAGATGGCAGTCTGTCTCAACCTCAGAAACTTAACCCCAGGGGATCCACAGACTTACAGCCAGCAGCTGCACACTTCCCACTGCATCCCCTTGCATAACAGCGGGGATGCAAGGAGTTCATTCTGCCCCTCTCACCTTCCCCTCAAGGAGAAGGTGATTGAGACAATGGCTTATAGCCCCACGGTGCTCAACAGGATCATTCTACTGCAGGCAGCCACCCACAGTCCTGTGCTCCATCCGGCTGTGGCGGCTCCATGCCGGGCGCACACAGCTGGTAAGATCAGGGTGCGTGTCCGGGGCATGAGGTTGGCAGCAGGGGGACGGTGCACACAAACAGCCCAGAGCTAGTTCTCCTCATTCCCAACAGGTATCGCGGGGCCCTCCGCGCTCTGGGGTTAGCACTAATCTAGGCCCCGGTCTGGGCCATCACAGCTAGCACCGCCCCATCTATGATTGGCAGCCGAAGCCCACACACTAACAAAGTGGGCTGGCACTACAGAGCCCTTTCTCCATGCTCCTCTGAAGCGAGAGCTCCTCTGCCCAGCACCTCTGCCGCTGCACAAAGAACAAAGGTGACACAGGACCCTGGGTAAGCTCCAGTAGGAGACACTCTAACCTGAACAGGGTCTGCCTTTGCCTTTCAAAGCAAATCGCTTAATACACTGCAGTACCACTTCTCATTGTAATCTGGTACACTATGGCAGATCCCAAATAATCCAAAAAAACAAAAACAAAACCCACACAGGGGTCAAGGCATCATGTACCAACTACTAGACTGCGCTCCCACAGGGACACGCTTTGCAACTTTGACTAAATTGTGAGCCCCAATGCCTCATGGAGCTTACCACTGATGGAACACCTAGTACGTCTGTCTCTTTTGCGTGTGCTCTGGCACTGACGCAATCGGTAGACACATTAGCCAGAATAATGCAGTCGTTCCCCATTCCTCATATAACCGGTGCCACCAACCAGGATCGCTCTTACTCTCCTCCGTCAGGCTACGCACAAAGAGATCGGTCAACATGTAGGGAATGTCCCCAGTCTAGGGCCCCACGTGCAACCAGGAGACTGACTCATACATATCCGTCACATTCTCCCACCACGTCACCCATAGGTCCCACTTCTCACTCTCCGTCACCCCCAGTGTGAGTTACTTTCCGAAGGGGAACAGTGTCAGAATCGCACCAGGACCTGGAGACGACAGACACTCAGACAATGGTCGACAACCTCATTGAGGCCGTTAACCAAATGCTAAAAGTCAAGCATTACCCTAGCACCTCTCCGGAGCATGCAGTGTCCTTTAAAAAGGCAAAACTCTCTCGTCGACTCGTATCTAATCATCCCGAATTCAGGAACATAATCCAAGAAAATAGGGAGCGCCCAGACGACCGCTTCGCAGGTCATAAACCTATTGAAACTAGATATTTCTTCGCTTCAGACCTACTTAAAGAATGGGCTGAATCACCAGCTGTTGATCCCCCAGTATCACATCTAGCAAACAGACCCCTTCTAACACACTCAGATAACTCGTCTATCAAAGATCCCAGCGACTGCCAAATAGATAACCTCGCGTGCTCGGTCTTTGAAGCTTCAGGGGTAGCCCTTTCCCCCTCCTTCGCCACTAAGTGGGTCACAAAAGCCATTATATCTTGGACAGATAACCTACGCGTAATCTTACAAGATCTTGACCTCCCACAAGAGGCAATGGGCCTATTTGACCACCTCTCAGTGGCCGGGGAGTACCTCTTACTTGAGTCCCTAGACACAGCTAACTGCTGCGTGTTGGCAGCATCTAACACAATCTCCATTAATCGAACACTGTGGCTCAGAGGATGGCACACGGACTCCGCATCTAAAAGATCCCTCATAATCCTACCCTACCAAAGTGGTTGCCTATTCGGGGAAAAGCTGGACCAACTTAATTCTGAAGCCATGGGAGGAAAAAGCGAATTCCTCCCCCAGCAAAGGCTTAAGCGACCCTTTCGCCGCCTACAGCAACAATCACGATTCCGCCCCTCTCAAGGGATATCTGGAAGGCCCACCTCAACCACCAACAGAAGTATCCTGTTCCCATTCAAAACCAATACCACCTGAAAATGACCGAAATAAGTCCGCTCTAAAGGCACTAGACCCCCGCCGCATGACTCCCCTCCCTACCCGAATAACGCCAGCAGAAATGGCCGGACATCTCCAACATTTCTGCCACGAGTGTTGTCCACCACAATTGGGTCAGAGACCTGGTTCTTGTCTCGACCCCAACCCCCCCCCCCCGCCTGTTTTTTTTCCCCTCGCGTCCTCCCATACCAAACGCTCGCCCGTTCTTCAAAGCAATCAGTTCCCTATTCAAAACTGGCGTCATAGCATCAGTACCAGAAGCCAAAAGGTTCAAAGGATACTACTCAAATCTGTTCATTGTTCCAAAAATAGACAGAACACTACACCCCATCCTGGACCTCAAGCTCCTCAACAAATTTGTAAAAGTACGACAATTCCGAATGGAATCCCTATGCTCCGTGTTCACATGGAGAAAGGAGTTCCTGGCAACCATTGACATCCAAGACGCGTATCTCCATAACCCCATTTTTCCCCCGCATGAAAGTATCTGCTGTTCGCCGTTCAAAAACGTCACTTCCAATTCACCGTGCTGCCCTTCGGCCGTGCAACCGCACCCAGAGTCTTCACAAAAGTCATGGCAACCGTCATGACTATGCTCCATTTGCGGGGTGTGGTCGTCCTGCCTTATCTAGATGACCTGCTAATCAAGGGACCATCCTTTCATGTTGCCATGATAGCGTCCTAATAACATCAGACACGCTCCCTCGCCTAGGTTCGCTCATAAACATAAACAAATCGCTGACCCAAAAGGTATCCTTTCTAGGGATGACCTCTGACCCCGCACGAGGGCTAGTTATACTCCCTCAAGACAAGGCCACAGCAATTCACAAGGGAGTTTGCGCTCTTTGCTGCTGATCACCTCAATCCATCCTCTTCGGCATGGAGGTCCTAGGCAAAATAGTAGCGGCAATGGAAACAGTTCTATTTGCTCAGCTACACTTGCGACCCTTGCAGCTTGCGCTGTTTCGGCTTTGGACAAAAGTCCCTTCAGCTTCGACCGCAAGTACCGCCCATCGCCACAAGTCAAAAGGGTACTCAATTCTAGAGGATGTATTGGCTTACCCAATTGTTAATGTTTATTGTTAAAACATTGAAACGAAGAAATAAAGAATTATAAAAAAAAAACAATCATAGCATTCTATTAAAGGAGTCTCCCATGAAAAAAAAAAAAAAAAAAAGGGTACTCAACTGGTGGACACTGCCAGCATCCCTCACCCGGGGAAAATCCTTTCTCCCCGTTCAATGGCTAGTTGTCACCACCGACGCCAAGCTTCTCGGCTGGGGGGCTGTCTATTGACAACACACAGCCCAGGGTCGCTGGACACCCCAGGAGTCACACCTCCCAATCAACATTGTCGAGCTACGAGCGATTCGCCTAGCCCTCTAACACTTCCACCACCTCCTAGCCGGTCGCCCCATCCACATACAATCAGACACCACAACAGTGGCATACATCAATCACCAGGGCGGCACATGCAGCAAAGCTGCAATGTGCGAAGTGGAACACACCATCCATCCGCTGGGCCAAGACAACTTAGTCATATCAGCAGTCCACATCCCAGGGGTGGACAACTGGGCAGCACACTTCCTAAGCCGCCAAGGACTTGCCTCAGGAGAATGGTCCCTCCATCCAGAAGTCTTTCTACAAATTTGTCAGTGCTGAGGAACCCCCAACGTGGATCTAATGGCATCAAGGCTAAACACAAAAGTCCCTGCCTTCATAGCCAGGTCCCGGGACCGTCTAGAGCTAGGAGTAGACTCGCTGGTCCTCCCATGGTGTCAATTCCAACTGCCATACGTCTTTCCCCTACTGCTGTTGACTCCGCGAGTAATCAGAAAGATCAAAGCGGAGTCCGAGTAAAACTCATTGCCCCAGACTGTCCACGATGAGCCTAGGGAGGAAAATATTGCAAGCGGCAGACGCACATGTGTAAGCGGCTGGCGCATGATGCACAACTGCTACTTAACTAATTCCCACCCAGGGACTGCTTTTGGACGTCCCATGGTCCTGTGTTCCCCAATGATGCGAATGAGTAACAGGGATTTTTGTGTACTGACCGGAAAATCCTTTTCTCAGAGTTCATTATTGGGGGATACCGCACCCGCCTAGTGGTCTTCCATTGCCTACACATACACTTGGTTCATGCCTTTTGTACCTTATTACGGTAAAACGTTCTCCTACTGCTTAAGTACTAAACTAGTGTCTTACTCCTACCGGAGGGTGTATACTGCAAGGAGGAGGACTTAATTTTACTCTTTACTTGGTGTCGCCTCCTAGTGGCAGGAAAGCATTCACCCACCGTTCTGTGTACCCCAGTGGTGAACTCGGAGAAAAGGATTTGACGGTGACTACACAAAAATCCCTGTTTTTTTGTATCGTTTAAGGGTTTGTAACTTAATTTTTTAAAATTCTTATAATTTTTGTATGACATTAAACAAATAGCAATTTTGAAAGTTTTAACACTTTCCCTGGCTGTTTAATCCCCTAAATACCACGATCAATGGCGATTCGAGGCATTAAGACGGTTGAGAAAAAAGTGGCTCGAGATGGGTTTGTTACTCATCACACTCCTAGATAAGAGGGCTGTATTTTCTAACACGAAGCATTTTCGAAGCACTTTTGGGCGTTCTGCCATTTTGGCTCTTGGAAGTTCTCCAAACCCAAGATCGGCGGCTTCAATCTATTCCAGCTAAATTTGTACACAAGTAATCAAATAGTGCTCCTTCCCTTGGGAGCCCTGCTGTGTCCAAATACCGTGTTTCCCCGAAAATAAGGCATCCCCCTTCCCTCGAAAATAACACAAACTAGGGGGGTTTATTGTGCTATTTTTCTGAAGGCTAGCATACCACCGATCAGAAGACCAGGGCATGCAGTTGTGACTCATCCCCAACCCGCCTCTGTTGACCAGTGCCCGCCGCTGTTTTCAGGGCGCTGCTCTGCCTCAGCTGCTGTAGATGTACAGTAATCAGAGGCCAGCAGTAGCAGCCGCTGGCCAATCAGAGGCCATGCGCCGTCAGCTGCTGGCTTATGATTGGTGCACAGCTGCTAGTCTCTGATTGGATTACATCTAAGGCAGTGGGAGGATACAGCGTGGACCACGGAGGTCCGGTACCGTAAGAAAAGTTGTGTAAGTATGGGTATGGGTTTGTGTGTGTATGTGGGTATGGGTTTATTTGTTTGTGTCTTCTGCAATGGGATTGCTGTATTGGGGCCTGCAATGGGATGATGTTTATTTTTTGCCCAACAATAATTGAGAATTCTTCATGGAAAAATAAGACATACCCTGAAAATAAGACATAACACATCTTTGTGACCAAAAATTAATATAAGATACCATCTTATTTTCTGGGAAACAATGTAGTAGATTGACTCAATTTGTGGGTCCATTTTCTCCTTTTACCCTTGTGAAAATTCGATATTTGGAGCTAATACTACATTATCTTGGAAAAAAAAAACTTGTCTTTCAATTTTTGCGTCCTAATTTTCGAAAATGTTCCAAAGCATTTGCATTTAAAATGCTCACACCTCTAGATAAATTTCTCAAGGGGTGCATTTTCCATGGCATCCACCATCTGTTCCAGACAAAATTAGGCTCCAAGTCTTAATCTCCTTCTGATCTGCACCCTTCCGAGTGCCCAAGCAGTAATTTCTGGCCACATGGGGTATTCATATACTCAAAGAAAAAAAAGGACCCCACATTTCATTGTGAAATTCCTTTAATTATATTTAACACCACACAATATTCTAAAATGAACCGCAAGTGCCACACATGACCGCAAGTCCCACAGGGAATGAATTAGGCAGAACGCAGACTTGCCGCAAGTGTTCTGACATCCGGCAAATGCAGCAAAATGCCAGATCTGTTGCGAATGCCGAGAAATGCATGTGTGAAAGCAGCCTTAGGGCCCTTTCACATCAGCGTTTTTTTTTCAAATCGCGGCAGATGCGGTGAAAAAAACGCATCTGCCGCATAACCGCGACACTTGCGGCACACTTGCGGCAAGCCCCATGCAATGTCTATGGGGCTTGCGGTAAGGGTGCGGCAGGTGCGGTTTCGGCACTTGCGGCAGGTGCGGCTGCGAAAAAAACCGCTGCAAGCACCGGTTTTTTTTTCGTGGCCGCACCTGCCGCAAGTGCCGAAACCGCACTTGCCCCACCCTTACCGCAAGCCCCATAGACATTGCATGGGGCTTGCCGCAAGTGTGCCGCAAGTGTCGCGGTTATGCGTTAAACGCGGCAGATGCGTTTTTTTTTTCACCGCATCTGCCGCGATTTGAAAAAAACGCTGATGTGAAAGGGCCCTTACATAACCATTTTTCCGGCTGCTACCACGAGCTGCTGTATGTAAAACCTGCCCTGCTGCATTGAAAATGCCGCCCCCTCCTGAGTGACAGCATGTGAATGACTGTGACGTCACTCACAAGTCTTAACACCTGCTCAGTGGCGCGGTCACTGTGCCCAATTGAAGCCACATGGTCCCAAGGTCTCGCGAGATTCTACTGCGCAGTGTTTGTGAACAGCAGTTTTCAGCTCTTTCCACAGATTCTTGATTGGATTCAGGTCTGGACTTTGACTTGATCAGATCTAGGGATGGTGTAAAGACAGTCCGCGCTGCTTTAAATAATCAGTCACAAGTCTTTAGGTAAAAGATCCCCCTTCTTTATTTCCACCTTGGTGGAAATAAAGAAGGGGGGTCTTTTACCTAAAGACTTGTGACTGATTATTTAAAGCAGCGCGGACTGTCTATACACCATCCCTGGATCTAATCATCTTTACACGTGCTACGTGGCGGTGGAGGTCCTGCAGCAGCTTATAAACTACATGCAATAAAAACTAGTGGGTGCACACAACTAGACCAGGTGAGTGCACCTCTTTTTGATCTGAGTGTGGAATCAGTGTCATATTGATAGGCCACTATTGCGCCTCGCTTGTTTCCTTTATCTTTTTCTATGGACTTTGACTTGGCCATTCTAACATCTGGATACATTTGTTTCTCTAGTCACCTTCCACGACAGCATAGGAGGTTGCCTCGCCACGCCCTAATAGGGAAAGGAAGCACAAGAGAGGTTAAAAGGACCCTCCCACTAGCCAGTGTCTTTCCTGTCCCCATGGGGCATGGAGAGGTTTTTCTCCTGTGCTGTGGGGCCGGCGACTGCAGCATACTTTTTGGAGATGTTTTTGCCAGGCAGCGTTGGTCGGTGCTAAGGTTCTCCTCCGGCTGCTCCTGCCGCAGTTTTTGGCGGTAGGACCATTCCCTGGTCCTCCGGAGCCTCCATGGAGGCGATGCAGTCCTGGCCGGTGGCCTCTGTTCCTATGAGCCCGCTGGCTTCCCCTGTGCGCGCACTCTCTGTGCCGGCCGGATGTGACGTCGGTACACGTTACTTTCAGGTCACATGCTCTCCCGGGAGGGCAGCGCTTCCAGTTTCCAGCGGTCTGACCCGTAGGGACATCGTGCAGGGCACGCCACCGTTTGATCTGCGGCCTGCCTGGGACAATGCATGGGGGTAGGGGCACATGTCTAGAACTGTGGCCAAGCTTAGGCGCCAGTTGAGGTAAGCTGTTCTCCTGGGAGGATGGCTGATTTAGCTGGCCAGTTCAGCCTCAGCCACAGTAAGTCTGTGCCAAGGGTGGTTCCTTGTGCCTGTGTGCAGGCTGATTCTTATGGCATCCTCTCCCTTTTTTATAGGGAGAGAAGCCTGCCATTAAGAAAATCGGTAGGAGGAATGCCAATGAATCCTTACCTAGGGAGGGACAACAGCTTGCAGGGCCTTTCTGCCGAAGGCTAAGTCCCTTTCTTCCAAATCTTATTGAAGATGGAATTGGTAATGGGCTTACGGCAATCTTGCAAGGTAACAATAACCCGATCCGAGAGGCCCTGGACCCTCAGCACCCGGGCTTCAGGAGCCAGGCAGCCAACTTGAGATTCTGCGGATCCGGATGGAAGAACAGACCTTGCATGACAAACCTCGGGTCCCGTCCCAGACACACTGGACCGTCCACCTTGAGGGACATGACCAGATTGTACCAACTTCTCTTTGGCCAGAGGGGGGCAATGAGTATAGTAGAAACGCCCTCTTCCCTGATTTTTCTCAGGGCACTTGTCAGGAGAGGGAGAGGAGGAAAAGTGTAGGCCAGATGAAATGGCCACGCATGGGAGAAGGCGTCCACCCCGACCGTATTGTCCCTGGGGTTGAGGGAGAAGAATGTTCCCACTTTAAGGTCGAGACTGGAAGCAAACAAATCTACTTCCGGGGCAACCCAGCGTGCCACCAGACTGCAGAAAACCGCCTGGTCTAAACCCCACTCTCCAGGATGGAGATCCCACCGGCTCAGGTAATCTGTGTGAGAGTTAAACTCTCCCTTGAGATGGACTGCCGATAGAGACTGAAGGGACAACTCGACCCAGTGAAATATGCGACTGGAGATCTCTTTCAGGTCGCGGTACCGAGTGCTGCCCTGATGGCGAAGATGGGCCATTGTAGTCACATTGTCTAAATATACCAATGCATGGGAACCCCGAACCAGATCCTGCGCTGCCAGCAGAGCCACTTCCACTGCATTGAGTTTGCGGTAGTTGGAGGACTGCGAGCTGATCAGGGGACTCAAGTGACCCTGACACCACCGGGAGACCCCTTTGGCCAGATTCACAGGGGACAACCACCACTTGAGGGAGGACACCACCTGACCTGACAAGTAAATTTGTTTGTTGCGGGAGGAAGGGAGCCGGTTCCAGTGTAACAGGATATGGTCCTGAAGGACTTTGGAATTCGCCTGGGCCCACATTACCAAAGGTATGCCAGTCGTCATAGACCCCAGGACAGACATAGCCATCCGGAGAGTAAGTGACCGCCGAGCTCAAGGGACAGAAATCTTTGAAGTGAGGGTCACCTTGTGATCCTCCGGAAGAAAGGACATCTGTCTGTCCGAGTCCAGTAAAACCCCTAGGAATCTCCTGACTGAGGAGAGGAGAAGTTGAGACTTCTTCAGATTTGGGAGCCATCCCAAAGACCGAAGCGTGGTCAACACCCTGTGCACATCCTAAGTGAGTGCCTCCGCTGAAGGCGCGACCAGAAGGAGGTCGTCTAAGTATGGTATCAGACGCCTTGCTGTCTGAGAAACTCCACCACTTCTCCCATGATCTTGGTGAGCACCCGCGGAGCAGAAGAAATACCAAAGAGGAGAAAGTTGAACTGGTAGTGGTGAGTTATTCCCTGGTAAAGAATAGCAAACCGCAGGAACTTCCTGTGCCTGGGATGAACGGGCACATGGAAGTAGGCATCTTGCAAGTCTATTGTGGCCATCTGGTAGTGAGGGCCTATCAGTGGGACCACAGATCTGATGGAGTCCATATTGAACCTGCGATACCGAACATGCATGTTGAGTTGCTTCAGATTGATTATGATTCTGGCAGCACCCGACGGCTTCTTCAGCAGGAAGAGCCAGGAGTAACGACCACAGCCCAGCTCCGAGGCTGGAACCCGAGAAATCACGTTGGATGCTAAGAGGTCCTGGAGATTGGAAAACAGGAGATCCTGAGATCCCAGAGAGGGCAGGGAGGAGAGTCGAACTCTATTAAGAGTCTGTCTGAGATGATGTTGAGCACCCACTGGCTGTTGGTAATGGTGCCAGTGGGAGAGGAAGGAGGTGAGTCTTCCCTTTCCCCCCCCCCCCGAACCAAGTTACTGCTTGTCCTGCTGAGGACGTTGGTGGGAGGGGACAAGAATATTCCTCCCCCTACCTTTTGGGTAGGACCACCATCCCGCTTTCCCATCACCTTGGGAGGCCTGAGGCACCTGGGGGCAAAAAAAGCTTTCTTTGCAACCCTTTGTTCAGGGAGAGCCTTGGCTAGGATGTCATCCAGGGCCGGGCCAAAAACCAAATCACCCCTAAAGGGAAGGGAACAGAGTTGCATCTTGGAGGTGGAGTCCCCACTCCACATTTCCAACCAGAGGGCACGCGTAGCCGAGTTGGACAGGACGGAGGTACAAGCAGACATGCGCACCGACTCCGCCGAAGCGTCAGCCAGAAACCCAGTAGCCTTTTTTTTTTTTTTTTAGCACAGGCAAGGAATCAAGGAGTTCCCCTCTCGGCGTACCCTGGGAAATATGGCACTCAAGCTGATCTAACCATCTGAGAAGCGAGCGGGATACGCAGGTGGAAGCAATGTTTGCCTGTAAAGTAGGTAAGGATGCCTCCCAAGAGCGTTTTATGAGGCCCTCAATTTTTCTATTCATCTGGTCCTTCAGCTGGGAAGTGTCCTCAAAGGGGAGGGCTGTTTTTTTAGCCACCCTTGTGACCTGAACATCCACCTTCGGGATATCCCAATTGAAGGGGGTGTCATCCTGGGGAAATCTATTCTTCAGAACACTTTTAACCTTTTTCTCAGGAAACTCCCTCTCCTGAGCAATGAGATCCTGAATGCTGGCATGGACAGGAAACCCCATTGGTTTCACCGGACGAAGCCCAGCGAACATAGCATCCTGCACAGAGTGGAGGACTTGTTCCTCCTCCAGACCCATAGAGTTGCGCACTGCACCAATGAGCTCAGCCAAATCCTCCAAGGAGAGTAGACATTTTCTAGGGTCAGAAGGCATGGAGGGAGAAACATCGTCCATATTGTCCGAGTCTATCTGGCCCTCAGAATCAGACTGGTCCTGCTGCAGCCTCCGTTTCATAGGAGAGGGAGGGACCGGGACTGGTGCGGCCGAAGTCAGGGAAGCTAAAGAGGCTTGTATCTCCTGCTTAACCATGGAACGCAACTCATCCACTAAGGAGGGATGTTCAGCCCTGACTATTTTATCAGCACAATCCTGAAAGAGTTTCTTGTTTCAGGAGGATGGAAACTTCTTAGTACAAACAGGGCACCTCTTCCCACCGGTTTTCTTAATGGCAGGCTTCTCTCCCTATAATAAAGAGAGAGGATGCCATAAAAATCAGCCTGCACACAGGCACAAGGACCCCCGCTTGGCACAGACTTACTGTGGCGGGGGCAGAACTGGACCCGGCAGCTAAATCAGCCATCCTCCCAGGAGAACAGCTTACCTCAACTGGTGCCTTCAGGGCAGCTTATATGCCTAAGCCTGCCCACAGTTCTAGACATGTGCCCCTTCCCCCATGCAGGGTCTCAGGCAGGCCACAGATCAAACGGTGGCATGCCCTGCACGCTGTCCCTCCAGGTCCGACCGCCGTAAACCGGAAGCGCCGCCCTCCCGGGAGGGCACGTGACCCGGAAGTGGCTTGTACCGATGTCACATCCGGCCGGCGCCAACATCGCGCGCACAGGGGAAGCCAGCGGGCTCAGAGGAACAGAGAGGTCGCCGGCCAGGGCACCCAGATCCGCATCGCTTCCATGGAGGCTCCGGAGGACCAGGGGGGGAATGGTCTTGCCACCAAAAATTGCGGCAGGAACCGCTGGAGGAGAACCTTTGCACCGACCAACGCTGCCCGGCAAAAACAACTCCAAAAGGTATGCTGCAGTCGCCGGCCCCACAGCACAGGAGAAAAATATATACCATCTTCATGGTTCTCTTAGTATCCGCCTACTGCCCAATGTGCTACCATTGATCATTATCTTTATCATGACAAAAGACTTTACTTGACCTCCTCAGAATGATTTTGGAAAAGAACTATTTTGTCTTTGACAGGACATATTACAACCAGGCATTCGGAACCGCAATGGGCGGACGGTGTGCGCCCTCTTATGCAAACATCTCCTTAGTATGGCGGGAGGAGACTTGTGTTTACAAAATTGAGCAATTCAACAGCTCAGTTTTGAAAAGGTACAGGTATATTGATGATATTCTCTTCCTCTGGGCATGTCCTAAGGATGAATGCCACAACTTCGTCACTAGACTGTATACCAACGTATGGAATATAAGTGGTCCCTACCTTTTTTGCACCAGGGAACGGCTCTTTGCTCGACCACTTTTCCGGTGCCCAGCAAGGTGGAGTTGCACAGGGGCGGTGCATTAATCATATGGGTGGGGTTATGGAGAAGGGGTGGAGTTTATTACCCTGTTTCCCGGAAAGATGCGCTATGTTTTAGTTTCAGGGGATGTATTATTTCTCCATCCCCTTGCAGCCCCCAATATGGTATCCCTATCATCCCCTTGCAGCCCACAATATCCCCTTCAAGCCCCCAATATCCCCATCATCCCCTTTCAGCCCATAATATCCCCATCATCCCCTTGCAGCCCACAATATCCCCTTGCAGCAGTCCCCAATAACCCCATTATCCCCTTGCAGCAGTCCCCAATAACCCCATTATCCCCTTGCAGCAGTCCCTAATAACCCCATCATCCCCCTGCAGCCCCCAATAACCCCATCATCCCCTTGCAGCCCCCCAATAACCCCATCATCCCCTTGCACCCCCCCAATAACCCCATCATCCCCTTGCAGTCCCCCAATAACACACACTCACACATACATACTAGTGATGAGCGAGCAGTAAAATGCTCGGGTGCTCGATGCTTGGGTTGAGCATATCAAGATGCTCGGGTGCTCGACCTGAGCACCAAGCCCAATGTTACCCTATGGGGAAACCCGAGCAGTAGGGGGGACGGGGGGGGGTCTGCTAATATAAGGCGCCCCCCAAAGTAAGGCTGCCTGGGGGGGGCGCTGGGGAATATAAGACCGCCACCTCCTGGTACCTGTCCCCCGGTGTGTCCAGGCTCCTCCAGTGTCCTGCAGGTGCAGCCGAGCTGGAGCAGATGGGGTTAATCACAGCCTAACTTGCTGTGTGCCCCTGCTCAACTCTGCCAGCCTGACGTCACAGCAGCCCGGCTCGAGCTCTGGTTGGCTCGTCATCTGGCCGCGCCCGCTGGTTCCTGGGAGCCAATCAGAGCTCGAGCCGGGTTGTTGTGATGTCAGGCTGGGCAGAGTTGAGCAGGAGCACACAGCAAGTTAGGCTGTGATTAACCCCAACTGCTGCAGCGCGGCTGCACCTGGGGGACACTGGAGGAGCCTGGATACAGCGGGGAGCCACAGCGAAGGCCGGGGGAGCCGGTAAGAAGCGGTGTGTGTGTGTGTTTGTAAGTGTGTGGGTGTGTGGATGGAAGGCTGCAGTGGCTGGGGCTGCCAATATAAGATCCCCCCCCCCCCCCACACCCGAAAATAAGACAGGGTGCCGCTTCTGGCCCCCAAAAAAATATAAGACACGGTCGTATTTTCGGGAAAACACGTTATGTGCAAATGTAACCACCTAGAATAAAGTTTTGACTTGAAAACTGTTTGATTTCATTTTGTGATAAGCTGATAATGCTTATAATTTCACAATTGACAATTTTTTTTTGTTCAAAATAAAAAGGTTGAAAACTCTGCTGTGCATAATAATTTGGAACATGCATTTTGAGTGTTTATTATTTTTAAAAATATCCTGTTTTCATAGGCAATTTATTCAAAAACATTCTAATTCTACAGAATAGTAGATGACTGGAAAATAACAATGACTGCAATGCATAGAGGAAATATTGTTTGCATAATAATTTGTAACACAGTGTAGATGGTGGCCCGATTCTAACGCATTGGGTATTCTAGAATATAGAAATTTTAATTATTTATTTATATAGTGCCATTATATTCCTTGGCGCTTTACATGCTAAATAGGGATTGCATGGGGAAAGGCGGTGAGGGCTGAATAATGAGGGACTTTCAAGACGTTGCAGCTGGGGGAGGACGGCATGGCAGGGGGAAGGAGGATGGGGGAGCACAGGTAGGGGGAGGACGGAGTGGTGGGGGGAGGAGGGAGGAGGTAGCGGCGAGGTGGGGGAAGATGGACCAGCACAGGCAATGGGAGGACAGGGCGGGGGGAGGAGGATGAAGGAGGAAGCGGTGGAGTGGAGGAGGACAGAGCAGCATAGGCAGGGGGAGGACAAAGCGGCGGGGTGGGGGAGGACGGAGCAGCACAGGCAGGGGGAAGACTGAGCACAGAGCGGCAGGGGGGAGGAGGATGGAGGACGAAGCGGTGGAGTGGAGGAGGACAGAGCAGCATAGGCAGGGGGAGGACAAAGCGGCGGGGTGGGGGAGGACGGAGCAGCACAGGCAGGGGGAAGACGGAACGGCATGCGGAGCACAGAGCAGCGGGGGGGGCAGATTAGGACGAAGTGACTGGGTCGGGGAGGACATAGGAAGGAGGAGGAAGCGGTGGGGGGGAGGAGGACGAATCGGCGGGGTGGGGCGGGACGGAGCAGCACAGGCAGGGGGAGGACGGAGGATGAGTGGCATAGGCAGGGGGAGGATGGATTGGCACGGGCAGAGGGAGGATGGAGCCGCAGGGGGAGGACTGAGCACAGCGCGCGGGGGGAAGGAGGACGAAGTGACAGGGTGGCAGAGGATGGAGGACGAAGCGGCACAGGCAGGGGTAGAAAGGAGCAGACTCACAACCTAGACCCAGACTCACACAGACTCAGTCAGACACACACACGGGCTCTCACCTCTCCGTCCCCTGGCAGTCCCAGTGCTGGCCCTCATGTTCCTGGTGCTGAGCGCGGTGTCAGCAGAGCGAGGGGTGTGCAGGATGATCCCGGGTGTCAGTGGAGCTGGGCCCCGGCTGGCATGTGCTGTTGCCACCCAGCTGCACTGACAGGAGGCAGCCGACACCCAGGATCATCCTATGGCCGCACAGTCTGTGACACTGTGCGGCCATAGGAAGAAGGAGCCGCACGATGCGCACTCCCGTTGCTCCCTGCACCCAGGGAGCCTTCACCCTTGGAGTCCCCGGTGTCGGTTGGCGGCTCATGGCGGGGGTTAGTGATGTGAGGCTGCGGCGGGAGTCCGCTGCGCTAGCGGCCGCCATCTTTTGTTATCTTTCTGTGTTCAGAAATTGTGCGCTAGCGCTGGTTGGTCCGCCCGGCCGGGCTCAACCAATCAGCGCTAGCACGCGATTTCCGTGACAGACAGAAAACATTAGACAATTATATAGTAGATGATAAAATCAAACATTCTATGTATTTATTTAAAGCCATTATTAACATTGAACATGCCTCTTTAATGTGTTTTTGTTTTTTCCTTTTTTAGATATGAGACAGCAGCATGTGATAGAAACACTAATTGGTAAAAAACAGCAGCTCTCTTTGGCAACACAGGTTGTGAAGATGATTTTGAAGATTGATGACATACGCAGACCTGGTGAAACAGAGGAATAAAAAACAACTGCAGAAAGTAGCCAATAAAGTATCCAATTTTTTATTTAACATTTTTTTCAAACTCTATGTATTGGCTTTATCTACAAAATAAATTGCTATCCTTGCTATTCTGCTTTGGTTTTAGTATCCTTTTATTTATCTGTTTTAAGATAGTCAAATGGACATGGGAACAAGAGTACACAGATGCAAAAACATAGTAACGCAAGGTCACAGGTACAAAGAAACGAGGAAGGTTATAAAAACACCTGATGTGGTCGCGATGCTATCGCATTGGGAGGGCAGTGACGTCACAATAGTGACAGGCGTGGTGGCTGTCTTCCCTCTGTCCGCTCTCCCACTTGTGCGGTCTTCTCTCCTCTGTGTTCTCTCCTTTGAGTTGTCGCCCCTCTGTGTGTTTGTCCCCTGTGCTTTGTCTCTCCCCCTTTGTTCTCTCTCCCTCCTGTGGTGTCTAAAGATGGTGTCGTTATAAGTGTACATGCACACACAAGGTCTCGCCGGCATTTTTGTATATCAGGTTTCCAAAGATGGTGGCCACCTGAGTATGTGCACACGTAATCAGGTGGTGATGTGCTAGCAGCTGTCTTGGATTGCTGTCGGTACTGCACAATATTGCCAGTGGGAGCCATATTTGCACACTTATCACATTCTCCCCCCCCCCCCCCCCTTAACGTGCGCTTTCCCTTTGCACTCATCCCTCATCCTCTGCGCTCTTTGTGACCCCCTGTGCGCTACGTGGCCCCTTGGTGTGCTTTGTCCCCCCACCCCTGTTGCACTCTGTGTACATCCCCTGGTGCTCTCTCTGTACCCCACTCCCCATGCGCTCTGTACACCATCAATCCTCTTCTGGTGGCACTCTTTACCCCAACTCCATGTGCTCGCTTTGCTCCCTAGTGTGCTTATTGCTCTGCCAGAATGCTCTCTACCACCCCGATGGTGTGCCCGTTACCACCTCTGTTTGCTGTGCGCTTTCTGTGCCCACTCTCTGCCTCCCTGTGCACTCTCTGTGGCCCCTTTCTGCCTCCCGGTGCGCTCTGTGCCCCCTCTCTGCTATCCGGTGTGCTCCCTGCCCCTCCTCTTTGCCTCCCGATGTGCTCTCTGCCCCACCCCATTGTGCACTCTGTGCCCCCCTCTGCCTCCCTGTGGCCCCTCTCTGCCTCCCTGTGCCCCTTCTCTGCTACCCTGTATGGCCTCTGTGCCATCTCCCTGGGACCCCTTTGTGTGGTCTCTCTGCCTTTCTGTGCCCCCTCTCTGCCTCCCAGTGCCCTCTTGTGCCCCAGCCCAGTGTGGTTTCTGTGCCTTCTCTCTGCCTTCTGGTATGCTCTGTGCCCCACCCAGGTGCGCACTCTGTGAACCCACATGTGCAGTCTCTGTGCCTCCTCTGTCTCCCTCCTCCTTCTCTGCCTCATTGTGCACCCTCTCTGCTGCCTACCTGTGACCCCTTTGTGCAGTCTTTCTGCCTTTGTGTCCCCTCTGCATTCACTGCCCCCTCTCTGCCTCTCTGTGCCCCTTCTCTGCTTCCCAGTATGGTCTCTGTGCCGCATCCTTGTGACCATTTTGTGTGGTCTCTCTGCCCCCTTTCTGCCTCCCTGTGCACTGTCTGTGCCCCAGTCTGCCTCCCGGTGCCCTCTTATGCCCCAGACCAGTGCACGCTCTGTGCCCCACCCCGGTGTGCATTCTGTGCCCTCCCTGTGTGGTCTCTGTACCCCCTCTCTGCCTCATTCTGCCCGCTCTTTGCCTCCCTGTGCGGTCTCTGTGCCGCCTCCCTCTGACCCCTTTGTGCAGTCTCTGCCTCTCTGCATTCACTGCCTCTCTGTGCACCCTCTGTGTGCTGTCTATGCCCCCTCTTTGGCTCCTGGTGTGCTTTTGTGTCCCAGCCCAGTGTGCTTTCTGTGCCTGCTCTCTGCCTCCCGATGCGCTTTGTGCCCCACCCCGGTGCACACTCTGTCCCCTTTGTGTGGTGTCTCTGCCCCTCTGTGGCCACTGTCCCCTCTCTGCTTTCCTGTGCCCCCTCTTTGGACTCTTTCCCTCTGCCTCCTGATGTGCTCTGTGCCCCACCCCTGTGCACTCTCTGCCCGCTCTGCAATCCCTGTGCCCCCGCGCTGCAATCCCTGTGCCCCCGCGCGCAGCCTCACCGTGCCCTGCGCGCAGCCTCGCCGTGCCCCTTCCCCCACGCTGCCTCATTGGGACAGAAGTAGATGACGTACTGGAAAGTGTGATTATGTAAGTAGATGGTGAATAATAAGATGAGAACAGACAGGTACACAGACTTAAGAACACAGATTCACACTCATGTAATCCTCCGTCCACTCTCCTCGCTGTATGCCGGGTTTGCTGAGAGCGGCGCAGCAGGGATGACGTCATCACTGCACCCGGCGGTCACATGTAGAACCCGCCGGCATACAGCGAGGAGAGTGGACGGAGGACCCCGGGTGCCTGCGGACATCTGAGGGTGAGATCAATGCGGAGGCAGGGGGCCTCTGTATACCGAAGGGGGGCCGTGTGCCAGCAAGGGTGCCTCTGTATACCGATGGGGGGCCGTGTGCCAGCAGGGGGGCCTCTGTATACCAATGGGGGGGCCATGTGCCAGCAGGCGGGGCCTCTGTATATTTATACATAAATTTAAATGGATAAAAAACACTTTTCCCAGATATTACAATTGTACAATTACAAATGTACAATTGTTGGACAGAATTCCTTTTTAAATAGGATTTTGGCAAAAATATCGATCTTAGTTTTACAAAAAATCCTTGTGTCATGGAAAAAATGGAGGTCATTTTCGTAATCCGCACACCAAATTACATAAAAATCAGTGAAAACTTCTCTTGTATTTTTGCAGGCCTGTGTAAATACTGCTCCGATTTTGGACGGCCTTAAAAAAAGCGGACAGACCCCACGAATCTGTATCTGTCGGTATGAAACGACATGGAGCCCTGTGGAGGACGGATCCATATGGATCCGTGGAAAAAAACGGATCCCTGAAACATACGTTTTGCTGTACTGAGCATGCTCTGAAGCAGGGTACAGAACCTCCCACCTTTATATCTGGCAAATGACGACAGATTCGTTAAAAAAAACTGTGGACATCAGTTGGCATCCATTTGCACAAACCGTGCCTGTCCATGTGGTTCCTTGAAATTCGAGGATTCATACAAACTTGCACATTTGCCAATGTGAAAGCAGCCAAGCTATGTGTCTGTCTTTTGTGTCTTCATGTCCTTTTGACCAGAAAGACAGAAAAGGACACAGACAAATACTAAGAGACAGACAGACACACACACAGTCAGAGACCACAAAAAGAGACAGACGCACAACACAGAGGATAGTCACATTAAAACATGGACACGGCATAAACATACACAAGGACAGTCGCAGAGAAACAGGGACACACTGGCAGAAAGAAACAGAAGGACACAGATAAATGAGCCCAAAAACAAAGAAACATAAATGCACATACACGTAGCAACAGGACACGATTCTTCATTTAAGTTCATCTGGTTTATTCAGATTTTCATAAACCATGCTCCATAACATAAACTCAAGGTTTCCTTAACCCCTTAGTGACGGAGCCAATTTCCACCTTAATGACCAGACCGTTTTTTGCAATTCTGACCAGTGTCCCTTTATGAGGTTATATCTCCGGAACGCTTCAACGGATCCTAGCGATTCTGAGATTGTTTTTTCGTGACATATTGGGCTTCATGTTAGTATTAAATTTTGGTCGATAATTTTTGTGTTTATTTGTGAAAATATAAAATAATTGGCAAAAATTTTGAAAATTTGACAATTTTCAAATGTGTAATTTTTATTCTGTTGAACCAGAGCTTTATGTGACACAAAAGAGTTAATAAATAACATTTCCCACATGTCTACTTTACATCAGCAGCAATTTTGGAAAAAAAAATTTTTTTGGTTAGGACGTTATAAGGGTTCAAAGTTCATTAGTAATTTTTCATTTTTCCAGCAAAATTTACATAACCTTTTTTTTAGTGACCACATCACATTTGAAGTCTCTTTGAGGGGTGTACATGATAGAAAACACCCAAAAGTGACACCATTCCGAAAACTACACCCCTCAAGCTACTCAAAACTACATTCAAGAAGATTATTAACCCTTCAGGTGCTTCACAGGAACTAAAGCAACGTGGAAACAAAAAATGGCCATTTTAATTTTTCCAACAAAAATGTTCTTTTAGCCTCATTTTTTCATTTTCACATGGGCAACAGGATAGAATGCATCCTAAAATTTGTTGGCCAATTTCTCCTGAGTACACTGATACCTCATATGTGGTCATAAACCACTGTTTGGGCGCACGGCAAGGCTCAGAAGGGAAGGAGCGCAATTTGACTTTTGGAGCTAATTTACCATTCAAAAAGTGAAATGGCACTCCTTCTCTTCTGAGCCCTACCGTGCGCCCAAACAGTGGTTTATGACCA
This sequence comes from Allobates femoralis, assembly GCA_033576535.1. Taxonomy (NCBI): domain Eukaryota; kingdom Metazoa; phylum Chordata; class Amphibia; order Anura; family Aromobatidae; genus Allobates; species Allobates femoralis. The sequence continues at coordinate 344,068,408 of JARQOC010000005.1, read as the reverse complement.
CATATGAGGTATCGGTGTACTCAGGAGAAATTGGCCAACAAATTTTAGGATGCGTTTTATCCTGTTGCTTATGTGAAAATGAAAAAATTGAGGACAAAAGAAAATTTTTGCAAAAAAAAAGTACTTTCATTTTTACAGATCAATTTGTAAAGCCCCAGAGGGTTCAAAGTGCTCTCTATGCATCTAGATAAGTTCCTTGGGGGTCTAGTTTCCAAAATGGGGTCACTTGTGGGGGAGCCCCAATGTTTAGGCACACAGGGGCTCTCCATACGCGACATGGTGTCCGCTAACAATTTGAATGGAAAATTAGCTCCAATTGTTAGCGGACACCATGTCACGTATGGAGAGCCCCTGTGTGCCTAAACATTGCAGCTCCCCCACAAGTGACCCCACTTTGGAAACTAGATCCCCCAAGGAACTTATCTAGATTGGTGGTGAGCACTTTGAACCCCCAGGTGCTTCACAAATGAATCCGTAAAAATGAAAAAAGAAAATTTTTGTAGAAAAGAAAGTACTTTTTCATTTTTACGGATCAATTTGTGAAGCACCTGGGGGTTTAAAGTGCTCTCTATACATCTAGATAAGTTCCTTGGGGGGTCTAGTTTCCAAAATGGGGTCACTTGTGGGGGAGCGCTAATGTTTAGACACACAGGGGCTCGCCATACACGACATGGTATCCACTTACAATTCCAATTTATAGTGGACACCATGTCACGTATGGAGAGCCCATAGGTGCCTAAACATTGGAGCTCCCCCACAAGTGACCTCATTTTTGGAAACTAGACACCCCAAGGAACATATCTAGATGCATAGTGAGCACTTTGAACCCCCAGGTGCTTCACAAACTGATCCGTAAAAATGAAAAAGTACTTTTTTTCACAAAAATTTTCTTTTTTTCCCTTTTTACAGACTAATTTGTGAAGCACCTGGGGGTTGAAAGTGCTCACTATGCATCTAGATAAGTTCCTTGGGGGTCTAGTTTCCAAAATGTGGTCACTTGTGGGGGAGCTCCAATGTTTAGTCACACAGGGGCTCTCCATATGCGACATGGTGTCCACTAACAATTTGAATGGAAAATTAACTCCAATAGTTAGCGGACACCATGTCACAGCTCAGCGGTGTAACTAGGTTTGACGGCGCCCGGGGCAAAGATCTATCTTGGCGCCCCCTCCCAAAGTAGGTGAGAACCGGGGGGGGGGGTTGCTGTCAGCTTTCAGCCCCGCCGCCCCTGTTGCAGCCTTGGTTGAGGAGCAGGGGGGGGTGCCGCTGGCGCCCCCCCGCTGAGTTGCGCCCGGGGCAAAAGGTCCGGCTGCACCCCCCTAGATACGCCCCTGTCGCAGCATATGGGGAGCCCCTATGTGCCTACACATTGGAGTTCCCCCACAAGTCACCCCATTTTGGAAACTAGACACCTCAAGGATTATATCTAGGGGTATAGTGAGCATTTGGAACCTACAGCTACTTCACAGAATTTGATAATGTCATATTGAACATTTTCTTTTTTTCACGCAATTTCCCACTTTTAGAGCATGTGCACAAGACACGGAGACACCGTGTCCTGGTCGTCTCCTGTGCATTTTTTTTTTTGTATTTCTTTATTACATTTTTTAAAAAAAACGACGTGGGGCTTCGCCATATTTTTGGTCCAGCCAGGTACAGCAGGCAGCTACGGGCTGCCACCAACCCCTTCTGCCTAGTTTTACCTGGCTGGAAACCAAAAATATAGGGAAGTCCCTTTTTTTTTTAATTATTTCATGAAATAATTTTTAAAAAAAATGGCGTGGGCTTCGCCATATTTTTGGGCCAGCCAGGTACAACTAGGCAGCTGGGGGCTGGAATCCTCAGCGTAGGGAGGCCCAAGCTTTCTGGGCCCCCCCCCCCCGCTGCGAATTGCAGCCCGCAGCCGCCCCAGAAAATGGCGCATTCATAGAAGCGCCATTTTCTGGTGCTGTATCCAGCTCTTCCAGCTGCCGTGTAGCGGTGGCAGACTGGGTAATAAGGGGTTAATGCCAGCTTTTTCGCATCTGGCACTAAGCCCGAGATTCATAACGTCTGGCCAATATTAGACCGGACCATTAGGAATCTCTAGTAATTTGTAAAGAAGACACAAGACGGAGAAAAATGTTTTTATTAGAAAAAAAACACAAACACTATTTGGACTCCATCTTTATTATTCTTTGACGTCCGACGTAGTCCAGTGGGAAGGTCCGACGTAGTCCAGTGGGAGGTCCCGCGACGATTCTCAGTTTTATAGCATATGGCGCATCCCCCATATGCTATAAAAGCAGGTTCATTGCCAGGAGGATGACAGGTCATGAACTCAGTGAGTTCATGACCTATCAGAATCCTCGGGTCACAAGGGGTTAACTGTGCTCTTCATGGCGGTCTCCACATCAGGTCAACATCAGTGGTGATCTATCAGGATCCTGGGATCCCATAGGGATCCTGGGATCACCACTGATGGTGATCTGATGTGGAGATCACCATGAAGAGCACAGTTAACAAGGGGTTAACTGTGCTGTTCATGGTGGTCTCCACATCAGATCACCATCAGTGGTGATCTATCAGGATCCTGGGATCCCATAGGGATCCTGGGATCACCACTGATGGTGATCTGATGTGGAGATCACCATAAAGAGCACAGTTAACAAGGGGTTAACTGTGCTGTTCATGGTGGTCTCCACATCAGATCACCATCAGTGGTGATCTATCAGGATCCTGGGATCCCATAGGGATCCTGGGATCACCACTGATGGTGATCTGATGTGGAGATCACCATAAAGAGCACAGTTAACAAGGGGTTAACTGTGCTGTTCATGGTGGTCTCCACATCAGATCACCATCAGTGGTGATCTATCAGGATCCTGGCATCCCATAGGGATCCTGGGATCACCATTGATGGTGATCTGATGTGGAGATCACCATAAAGAGCACAGTTAACAAGGGGTTCCCTATGGGATCCCAGGATCCTGATAGATCACCACTGATGGTGATCTGATGTGGAGACCACCATGAAAAGCACATTTAACCCCTTGTGACCCTAGGATTCTGACAGGTCATGAACTCACTGAGTTCATGACCTGTCATTCCCTGGGCCGCACAGCAGGGGTCAACAGCGGTGCACGCGTGCGCGCACACCAGGGTGCGCGCACAGAGGAGGCGAGCGCCGCAGAAGAGACAGAGAGCAGCAGGAGCCGCCGGCAGGAGAAGCCCCCAGGACCGGAGGACCGCGGGACCGGAATCAGGATCGTTGGTAGGTAAGAGTGGTGAGGGGGGATTTACTGGGGCACGGGGGGGGCCCACAAACAGTTTAGAGGCGGCGGGGCCTCTGGGGAAAAGGCACCGGGCACAAGGTATCAGGGGAGGGGGGAGGGGGGGCGGGGGTGCCCGGAGGCCGGGGGATGCCCGGAGGCTGGGGGATCCCTGCAGGGGACTAGGGGAGCACCGGGGGAGGACATTCCCATGCAGCCTGACATGTGTGACATGTCAGGCTGCATGGAGATGCAGCGGAGGCAGCGCACCGCCGCCATTTTTGAATGGACCGGGGGGATGGAGGTGTTGGGGTCCGGGGGGGCTCGATCTTAGGCACAGGGGGTCTTAGCTGCCTTGGGGGTTAATGGATCACTTTGATCCGACATGTGTTTTCATGTCGGATCAAAGTGAAAGCATTTTTTATAAAGCACTTTCACTTTTGTAATGTGATGATCGGTAAACAGTGTTTACCGGTCATCGCATTACAAGTGCGGGTACAAAAGGAGCTAATTACTAATCTCTAGGGTGTCAGCTACAATCGGTACGCTGACACCCTAGAGGTATTAGCTCCAGGGGCGGCGCTACAGGGCTTTTTCCTGCCAACGTCTACAGACGTCGGCTAGGCTTTAGTACCCTTTTTTTCCGACGTCTGTAGACGTAAGGCTGTCGTCTAGAGGTTAATTATAACAACATACCTGTCCATATAGGATATGTGGTCTATTTATCTCTCATGTGTCCTCCTTTACAGGTTAAGGTACACTTCTCCCTAAAGGTAACGTCACACTGGGAGATATCGCCGGCGATGTCGCCGAGATCTGCCTGTTCAGGCGATGTTGAAGCGACATCGCCTGTGCGTCGCCGCGTGTAACAGGGCGACTGAACGGCGATAAATCTCATTTTCGGAATTCAGAGATTTCCCAACAGTGTCGGGAAATCAGGCGATGGAGCTTGAGCGATCAGTATAGCTACTGCCGTGTGACGCGGCGATACCAATGGCTCAGGCGATGTCTGAGTTCAGCAATTTCATTCTGTAGGCGTGGCAGGCACTTCGTTATGCGCGCCCCATATGCGGCCCACCAAATGCGTTCCAATTGGACGGCGGCAAGATCATGTATTATTGATGGAAGCACCTACGTTACGATTGGTTATATGTTCCCAGGGCGCCATTTTGGAGGAGCTGTCCCTTCAGCACTGCACATAAGCGCCGTGTGCACGATCATTTATTGTTCTTTTCAAATCACGGACCCACACAACTGCGCCAAGCTCACCAAAGTCTATTATGTTATGGTCCGAATATAGTGTGCACATTGTCAGATTCAGTAAATCAAAAGAAAAAGTAGCGTGGAAAATGGATTGGGATCAAAGCCAGTAGAATATAAATATAAGTATAAATATCATTTTATTAGTGAAAAATCATAACAAAAACAAGATATATGGACAATGATAAAAACAATTAAAAAAGCAGAGAACTGCTGTACAAAGTGACTGACTGCAAAGGTGCTGAAATATATACACAAGGGTGCAAATAATCTCAAGTTATGACTAAAAATGGCATATACAGTACAGAAAGTGTCAATACTGAGGCTAAATCATGCTATTCACAATTGAAGATCCGAGATGTTTTTATCATTGTCCATATATCTTGTTTTTGTTATGATTTTTCACTAATAAAATGATATTTATACTTATATTTATATTCTACTGGCTTTGATCCCAATCCATTTTCCACGCTACTTTTTCTTTTGATTTACTGAATTGCCCTTGGCGTGGGATTGGTGATCCTGACTGTGCCGCCCCCATCTTTTTCTCACATTGTCAGATTCACCTCAACGATATTTGTGTCCACAGCACACAACGTGGTGTTACGCCACGCCCGCGTGTTATTGTCCCCTAGGTGCCGCAGAAGTGTTCCTTCAGATGTCGCGCCGCGTACGGCGCCTTTAAATTTTTAGACGGCACGCTGTTGGGCGTACTGACGTAATGAAGTTGGTTTCAGTTTCATTCCGCCTGCAAGGTGCTAGCCCTCCCATGCACAGTGCAGCACAATCATGGCTGCCACACACCGCGCTGCCACATGGGGGATGGCGGAGCTGATGATCTTAATTGATCACTGTGATCGTTTTGATTATTGGGGACACCATCCCCACCGCCACCCCAGGCTGCGCAACCGCAGCACTGTGCGGAAGATACAGCGATGCCTGCTCCGCCAGCTGTGTGTTGAGAGGGAGGTCAAAGCCATCCAGAAGAAGATCGCTGATCTTAAATTTAAGTGCCCGGGCCGCATAGTGGACATCCGTGCACGGATTGAGAGGCTGCGTGGTGAGTAATTGGTGGCCACAAACACACACCTGCACACGTACATGTCCAAAACTACACAGCAAGGTCCACAAACATATCAGAAGGAGAGTGTGTACCCCGGCCTGGCCACAACAATGTAGTGGGCAAGATTCACCATCATTTGGAGCCTGGCCCTACACTTCGCCGTGATTGAGCAACCTCACAAATGTTTAAATATAATAATTTAAAAATTTGACTCCGTGACAATCTTCAATCCGCCTCTTTTGATCGATTCTATGCAGGTCACAGCCATCATGTCAAGGGGAGGGACTGTGGAGTACAGGTGACATGTAGTACAGGTGACTCTACACTCCCTCCCCTTGGCATGCTGGCTGAAACCTGCCTCTAGAATGTAGTAATTTTAACACTGCTCATTGCTGCACATTTTGCAAGGGGGAAAAAAAAAAAACCTGAACAAAACCACAAATGTGCCAAATGTATATTGAGCCACCATGTGTATGTGAGAACAATGTGCATTGGCTGGTGGCTGAGACCCAGACAGGAATATGTGTAAACAAGTGCTGTGCATCCCAAATGTGAAGGCCGGACTCAGGTGTTAATTCACTATCCCTGCCCTGCAACTGGCTTCACATTGTCGAGGTTATTTGGGGTAATATTCCCCATATTAAAGACACACTGCACCCCAGATGTTGCACCCTACACAGGGGCCAATGTAGACCCATCAGGATGTGTATACTTTCATACAAAGAGTACATGAACAAGATGTGTAGGTACACATGGTGCAAACACCAGTGGCTCCATGGCTTTCCGAAAAAAAGGCATATATACACCGGCCATATGTTGGTGTGTTTGGCCGCCACACAACATATAATGCCATTGTCGTACAACTCCTGTGCTTAAACATACTGTCTCGTAAACACAGAACATGGCTAACACATGAGGATCTGCATCCAACATCACCTTCTACGATATTTGGTAATGGTGGAACTCCAAGAGGCACACTCTCAAACTGTTATACCCCAAAGTGTGGAACCTTTGACTTAAAAGCTTTGTGATTGTGCTTACAAATACAGATGCCGAGGATTCCTCGTCTGAAGAGGGCAACCATGCCCCACCCGCAGGTGTGCCACCTACCCCACCGCAACAGGAGGCTGCAAGGCCACCATCCCCCCTAGGATTCCTGGCCAGGCCGAGTAGGAGATGGCATCAGCTGCACAGGCGGAGGAGAGCTTTTCTGCAGAGTCTGGGACGCAGGAGTCTCCAGCAAACTCTTCACAGCCATGCATGGAGGAGGATTACTACCTCCCGTCCCCACCATGGCCACAGGAGGCCGAGGACATTTACCCACCGGCTGGCCTGGATGATGGGCCCCCCTCTAGCCCCGGGCCACTTTTGCCACCCGGACACGTCCTGTGGCCTCAGAGCCCGAGCCCAGTGGTTACCCCACCTCCCACACTTTCAAGCTCGGTGGCCAGCAGAGGGGTGGGCATGTCCCCCGAGGCTGATGAGGACGAGGTGGCCTCCACAACAGGGCCTGGCGAGGAGGATATGCCGGAGGCTGTTGTTGACCCACACCTGGATGACTATGGTGGTAAGTGTGTTTTTGGGGGGTGGACGCCCTGCACAGTGGTTTTTTGGGTTTTTAAAAATTTCCAGATGTTAGAACTTTTTTGTGTCTATTTTTACATTTGTCCTGTTTGTGCAGATGGCGAACGTGCCGGTGCTGCCGGGTGGAGTCTCCGTGCCTCCCCATCATCCCATGATAGTTCTGATGATGTCGAGCATGAGGGTAAGGAGCTGAGTTGATTTTGAATGTGGAAAACCTACACAGGTACTGTTTGGGTCTAATTTTTTTTTTAAACCAAACAGGTGTCCCTACTTTGGCGGACGTCATACTCTGAATTTTCCCGGCAACTCCACTCGGCACACCAACGCCATCTCCATGAGTTGGCCCGGTTAGGGGAGATGCTGGCTGCCCTCCAGCGAGAACATGGTTTTGTCCCATGAGACGGAGGACACGATAAACTTAAATGGTCCATGTGGCCGGAAGGACTGTTGTCCATGTTGGACCCTCCAAATTGGTTTTAGCCATGTTGGCATTGGTTTTTTTATTTTTTTGTCCCCGTTGGGCTCTTATAGTGTCCAACATTTGGACCATAGGGAGTATGTTGTGGCTACCACGTTGGCCTGTTTTCTAAGTGTCCCACATTGGGACCATCACAACTGTGTTGGGGATATTCTGCCAGTCAAGCAGCAAGGTGCAGTCCAAACTAAGAAAGGTTTGAAAATGTGCAAAATAGTGTGTTAGCCTTAGGACACAGGTTATGATGGTGTAACTTATCAACTGGTCACCTGATAGGGTTGTGCAGCACACAACCAGCGTTATCACTATCAACAATACATATGCTGCCATGACCGTACCTCCACAGGTCACTGTGGTCACGATAAGCTTTCAATATGACAAAGGACCTCGTGGCCCGAGCTGGTGTGTTAGTCTGATGTTGCAACCAGATCCAGGCCTATGTGTGGGTATCTTTTTAGCTGTTATTTGAGCTACGCGTTTCAGAGTCATATTTGCACAAACCCTCATTAAGGAATTTGGTATATGATTCTGTAACGCATACGAAAATACAAAGCAAATACTATACTCAGCCCTAACGCTGTATGTGGTTTAGACATCATCCAAACACAGCATCACGGACGACAAGGAAATTGGTCCTATTGCCATATTGTTACTAAAAATACATTTACATATTATGGCCCTACACATATGTTAGTATGGCCAACCTAATCAGGCATATATGTTGAAGGGCCAACAATCATGCGTTCAGAAGTTTACACAATGGCAGAATAATGCGCAACATGTGCACTGATGGTGTAAGGAAAATATATTTAGGGAGAAAACAAAGATCAGGACACCCGTCCGAGATTAGGGCTGGCCAACCCAAAAAAAACATAATAAAACAGGATGAACCAAGACTAATAATGCTTGAGGTAAGAAAGGGCCTTACAGCTCTGTACATTCCAAACAATTAGGTCAACTTATAGAGGCTGATAGTGAGGGGCCTCCTGGTTCAACCCCCCAACATGACCCATTGTTGGCTGCTGACTCATTGGATTATATCCATATGGCAGAGGCCTCTGCTGTTGTACATTGGTTGTGGCACGGAATTCGGGAGCTCCCCCTGCAGCATAAATTTGGCCCCTGTTAAAATAGCAAACTGGAGTTTGCTCTGGTGGCTTGGCTAACATTGTCCGGCGTGTTATCGTGCCATCACGGCCCGCGTCCAGTGCCAGGAGGATAACCCCCTCTACATTGTGGCGTGTTTCAGAGTCCATAGTCACCAACCGCTCACTGACCACCTGGCCAAGCCAGTGCTTGGTTTGCTCTCCATATTGAAGAGCACTTTTTTGGCCTATGTTCCAAGTTCGGTGGTAGGTGGTGAGAGGTCGTCTCCGACGCACGCCAAACCTCGTAGCTCTCCGGTCACAATGGGCTGGGTCCCCAACTCCCCCTGTGATGTAGCTGGAGGGCTCTGGCTGATGTGTTTGGTTCTTCAGGAGAAACAGTAGGGTCTGGTTCCTAAAAGCTAACACAAAACCATAATGAATACATAAATACTTTGCTCACCTACAAATGTGAACATTGTCTCTGCATGTGCTAGCTCAGCCAAACAGGGCAAACACAAGGGTAAATGGCTAATTAACATGTCCAAACTCAACCCTACTGGTGGTTATGTCAAATGCTGTGATTCAAAGAGAAAGGTACATGGCTTTGTCAATGTGCTCCATCGCAGCTTACAGTACGTTTGTGGTCCAGGCATCCGGTCAGTCAAAGCCGGCCAGATTTTTTTTTTTTTTTTTTTTTCCCATCCGAAAGACAGCTTTTTACACAAAGTTTAGCGAAAGTTAAACATTATGGCCACACATTTCTTCATGCCAATTACTTTACCAACACACACACCTACCTCAGAAGACAGTAACGTCGGCATTGGAGTGAAAGCTGCTTCTTGCAGCAAGGTCCAGCTGTTCATTGTGGGGCGAGGAAGCTGCTGGTCCAGTGTGAATTTGAGGAGGTCATAGTACCACAATTGTGGAACATATAGCTCATCGGTGCCACACCCCGACCGTGAGTCCAGCACTTTCTGGTGCTCCTTATGGAAAACGGTCCTTAGGGACTTAATTTTCAGCTTCACCATAGGGTCATTCCTTGTCAAATGATCCAAAAATGAATTTTTTTTTTTCCCTGACGTCCTCAGATTTTTTTAATTTTTTTTCTATATGAAGAACAAATTTAGTTAATTACAAAAAAAAAGTTTTGAATTTTTTTCTTTATCAGTTAATTTTTTACAGATTTTTAAAGTTTTAAAAAAGTGCGAATTTTGGCCTGGTATGGCTTTACATTTTCTATCATATCTCGGGCTAGAAACAAAATAAACACCAATCTACTCGGAACTGTCCATGCTTTCACCAGATATGTCACAAGGGGATCTATGTTAATATTTTACCCATGTGATCGCAAGCGCAAAACTTTAAAACGCATTTCCAAAAAATCAGCGCGCTTTAAATATTTCAAAAACTGCCCATGTGTCTGCTATGCTCTGAAGGTACCGTCACACGGGGAGATATCTCCGGCGATGTGTCGGCGATCTCATGCACGCGCACATCGCTTCAGCATCGCTCGTCAGACGTAGCAATATCGCCGGCAATCCAGGGCGATCAGGCGATTCCTGAATCGCCTTAAACAACCCCGAAGCGATGTCTGCTTTTCAGATCTCCGTGTCACACAGCACCACCTCACTGGCAATATGTTCCGAAATTAGCACAACAAGGCGTGCCAGACATTATTCAACCGCGCCCCTACTACTCCTATTGGTCGTCACAGCAGCGCTTTCATTTGTCAGCCGCGGAGATTGATGTCTGCGTGTTGTGTTCACCCACACATGTCGTTGTCGTGCAAATATGGTTCCGGAACGCATGTGGCAGCCACTATGCAATTGTGATTATAGTCACACATCTGTTCATGAAGGTGCACATACAACATACTGTGGTCCCAAAATAGTAAAGACGTTGGACCTGACCTTTGCAGCCAAGGCCACAGGTCCGGCTCTGTTCCCTTTGTCTCTAGATTATCTTTGTGCGTTGTGGAAATTTGCTACTTTACATTTAACCCATGCTGAAGCAAATCAATGACACAGTTGTTTGTGTGCAGCTCAATTTAATGTGCCATATAGCACCAGCAATGTTTTTTTTTTTTTGTCATGCCAACGTTACTGTGGCTGCTAAATCAAGGAATTTCACATGTTACAAATGGTGTAAATCAAATTTCAACCCCGAAACCATGTGCACAGAAAAAAATCATAAACATAACACAGCCCATGATGTTGTAGCATCTGTGTTCCCAAATAATGAGGGACGAAAAAGGTAGCTGGATTTAAAGCAAACCCTGAATCTGGGTTTACATTTAAAATACAGGGTGGAGTAATCACACACACTACACCATGTTCTGCTGCCATTCCACAGCACCAGAGCCATTGAAGTAGGAGCAGTAGCTGTCTCTGCTGGCCCTGGCATCCTGCTGGACACGGCCCTGGCTTAACCCTTGCAGTGGCGCAAGACCAGGGTCGTGGGCACGCCAGTCACCGGTTGAATTTCTCCGGTATTGGGGTCCACTGAATCCACATAACTTCCTGGCGTGTATGATGCAGCATCCCTACGACGCAGAAAATTATGCAGCACACAGCAGGCCATCACTACTATATGGATAGATTCCATTTTCATATTCAAAGGTGTATGAAACAAGCGGAATCTATTGGCCAGGATCCCGAATGCATTTTCAACCACCCGACGGGCCCGGGACAGCCGGTAATTGAAAATGCGCTGCTCAGGGGTCAGAGTCCTCTGGGGGTATGGCCGTAGTAGGTGTGCCTGAAGTGGAAAGGCTTCATCCCCCAGAAACGCAAAGTTTAGATGTTCAGTGGTGACATCATTTGAGGGCAAGTTAATCCGACCCCTCCTAAGGTCTACACCAAAGGAGCTCTGAGAAAACACACCCCCATCAGACACACGACCGTTCATCCCAACATCTACGTAAAGAAATTCATAGTTGGCATTGACGAGGGCCATAAGGACCACACTGAAATACCCTTTATAGTTGAAATAAAATGAGCCGCTGTTGGGGGGTTGTGTGATCCTTATATGCTTTCCATCCAATGCCCCCCCGCAGTTGGGGAATTGCCATCGAGTTTGGAACCCATTGGCAACCTCGACCCATTGTGCGGGTGTAGATGGAAAGGGCATATAAGATGCCAGCAGGCTCCTCACAATGGCCTGACATGTCTCGGGGATTAGGCGACTCAACAGGGGCCGTGAGACTGCTGCAGTGTACTGCAGGGCAGTCATCGAATGGCCAGTTGCCAGGAACCGCAGTGTGACAGCCAACCGCTCCTCAGGTGGTACAGCCAAGCGCATGACAGTGTCCTCCCGGGCAATGTAAGGACGGACACCTTCAAGCAGCAGTTTAAAGGTGTCCTCTGTCATGCGTAAATAATTACGGAAGTCATGAGGACTCCGGTCCTCCAGCTGCCGGATCAGGGTAATGTGCGAATTATTTGACCTGTTCAACAGCCACGGGCGCACCCACATCCGTCGGGGTGGTCTATTTTGCCTGGCCTCCCATTCATCTTCCTCAATCAAATCCTCCTCCACCAAGGACAAAGCCAGTAGTCTTTGGGTCTCGGAGTTCATTCAAGACTCCAACTGTTTTAAAGGTAAAGTGGAAAATACAAACCACATTAGCCCGCACAATACATTTTTCACGGAAAATGATTGTCTAAGGTCGAAAGTTTGCTAAATTATCTTGCACAAGACTGCACTTTTGACAACAGAAGGTGACAGTACCACAAGTGATCAGCGGGAATGACGGGCTTGGTTTTTGATCTAATGCGACCCTGTGAATAACAAAACAATATTGGCCATCCAAAAATGTAATAAAACCATCAGAAGCTGCAATGCAAGTACACTTTGCTTCTGCGCATTGTAAATACATGAGCTGTACCTTTGTACGCTGCTGCGTTTGGAACATCAAAGTCTCCTTTCCAAAAGGCACATGTGACCGGGACGCCAACTACAGATCCAAGAGGAGTGTCGGACCTGAGTTCCACAGTCAATTAACCCTCACCTGCGTGAGGCAAATCCAAATTTGTTTGTCAACATATTTGTCACACCTTAATACAATGGCCACACTGACCTCCAATAATGGCAGAACTTTAATGAAGGATCCATTATGTCATAGAGAAGCCCTATTCTGTTTCATGGCAATGATATGTCAGCGTACATTTTGGGTGCCTCATATCAGGAGACTGGACATTTGTGAAACAGCAGCACACATAAGCCTCACCACACAGGCTAGCCTACATATGCCTTTAGCTATCCCCTTGATTTTGCATACATGCAAGTGTGTATTGTCATATATTATGTTGTGTAAGGCACTGCATCCTACACCACCATTGTCCACGACTTGTTTGAAAGGTGATGGTCAATGCTGGTGGCGGCCATCGACAATGCAGTCAGTGCTGATGCAATCAATGGATTACATGACATGATTTTCTGATGTGTCCGCAGCTGGGCCAGATGTTTGTGCCCTTTCTAAATTATGGCTCCCTGGTGCCCATTTTTGGGAGGACATACAGACAAACATCACATACACACACAGGTGTAGGTGAGTGTTGCCTTCATTGTGCAAGCATTACAGGATTTCACATCACATGTTAGTCAGTGTTGCACTGTAACGTCATCTTGTGATCACTATTTAACATTTGTAATTATTTGCACATGCATATTCTGACACATATCATTTTAAATGTGTCATGTTTGGGCAAAAATGTAAAATGTACCAACTGCCCCAATTTACACCAGCTCTACAATTATAAACAGTGCTCTTTTAATTTTTTTTTTTTTTTTGGCATTTTTCAATCACACATGGCTGTTTACAATGGTTTAATTTTTGGTCTCAATTTCAGATGTCGGACAATCACGATTTCCTGCGTGCCTTCATTTCCCTCTATGAAGAGCACGAATGTTTATGGCGCACTCGGCTCCCATCGTACAAAAATAAGACCATTAAGTCAGCAGCCTATGGCAAACTAGCAGAGCTGTATGTGCAATACCACCCCGGGGAGGCCTGCGATTAAACCCTTGTGAAGGTCAAGATCAAGTCCCTAAGGACCGTGTTCCGGAAGGAGCACCAAAAAGTGATGGACTCCCGCTCGGGGTGTGGCACGGATGATCTGTATATACCACAATTGTGGTATTATGATCTTTTAAAATTCACGCTGGACCAACAGATTCCTCGGCCAACAATGAATAGTCGTACCTTGCTGGAAGAAGGAGCTTCGACATCAATGGCCATGCTCCCGGGTTCCGAGGTAGGTGTGTGTGGCTTTTAAGAAATGACCATGAAGGAATGTGTGGCCAGAATGTTTCCATATAGTAAACGTGTGTCAAGTGCTATGTTTTTTGTCCACAACCAATCTTCGGCTCAGTACGTACCCTTTCATTGACTGTATGGCTGTACCACAAACGACATGTAAGCTGTGATGGACCACATTGACCAAGCCTTGTAGCTTTCCCTTTCAATCATAGCATTGCCCATAACCCCCTAGGGGTCTGTTTTGCCCATGTTACATATCCATTGACACTTGTTTTTGACAGAGCTGGCACATGCAGCTCCAATGTAGACTATAGTATGTTTTAAAAATCATACTGGCTTCATTATGGTTTTCTGTTTAAATTTAGGAAATAGAGGCAACTGGGTCTATGCAAGAACTCAACCCATCAGGCAGCCAGAGCCCTGCAGCGACATCACAGGGGGGAGTCGGTTAGCCAGCAGGTTCACACCGTGGAGCGTCACCCTCCCAGGTTTAGCGTCCGGCGGAGACGACCAATCACACCACCTACCACTGAACTGGGAACATGGGCCAAAAAAGTTCTTTTTAATATGGAGAGCAAACCTAGCACTGGCTTTGGACAGGTGGTCAGTGAGAGGTTGGTGACTATGGAGTCCGAAACCAGACGAAATGTTGAGAGGGTTATCCTCCTGGCCCTGGATGCGGGCAGTGATGGCAACATAACACGGCGGACCATGTTAGCCGAGCCACCGGAACCAACGTCAGTTGGGCAGTTTACCCGGGGACAAATTTTTTCAGTGGGGGGACCTCCTGACTTCAGAGGCCAACAACCTTACCACCAGCAGAGGCCTGTGCCATATGGCTATCCCTCTCTGAATCAGCAGCCAACAATGGCTCATGGTGGTGCCTTGAACCCAGACGCACCTCAGTATCAGCCACTATAATTCTTCTTGTAATTTTTTGGGGGCAATAGTTTGAAGGTCCGTTTTGAAAACCACACCTAAATAAAATATTTGATTTAATGTCATGCTTAACATTTTAGCCCTCCAAAACTCAAATTTATGACGGATGTCATGCTGTTTTGTTGTACACAAAATAAATTTGCATTCTAGAAGGAGTGATCATGTTGCCCATTAGTCATCCATTATATTAACTTCAGGACACATGAATGTTGTCCCTTCCACATATATGCATTTTTTGATAGTACAGAATCACATCATATCTAGAGGGCCGTAATTGGAACATGTATTTAAGTTCTGAAGGTGAGCATACGAGCAAGTGGCTTGTAGTGCTAACTGCTCTTTTTTAGAAACTTGGCAAACAGAAACATTGTTAAAGGGAAGGTGCCACCAAAAAAAAAAAAATTCAACAATTGTAAAAATGTAAAGTATTAATGTTTTGATTTGTTTTTCCAATATTGTCATATTGTTTTTATGGAGTAAAATATGAAAAATAATATAAAAAGTTTGATATGTTCCACTTTGAAACACTAGGGGGAGCAGCTGCTGAAAATTTGGCATGAAAACCTAGTGTACAGCAGGCATGCATTACGACTGCTGAAAATATGGGCTGGATTTGTTCAATGAGTGTGATGTCTCCTGCCCCCCTCCCTTTCTGGGTGTTAACAAATGGATAAAAGACAATGACATTTGGGGTCAATCACAGTGAGGAGCCATTTTGTTGAAGACACAGAGTGATACCAACACACAACTACATGCAGATCCTTACGCAGCAAGGTCGGATATTAGAGTGTCAGCTCTGCAGCCCAGGCCTGCATATACAGTATAGAGTGGACCCTGAAGTCTGATATTAGAGTGTCAGCTCTGTGGCCCAGGCCTGGACTGAATATTGTCCTTGTGTTTTTACTATTTATTTTGTATATAATAAATGTAAATGTTTCAGCTTTATTCAGTAATTTGTATTTTCACTGTTGATGCAAACATAAAGGGTCACCAGTCATGTGACATCTCATGGTATGGATTAGGTACCAGTGACATGTAACAGCAGAATAGTGACTGCAGCTCTGGAGGTGACTGGAGGATAAGACACGATGTAACAGCGGAAAAGTTGTTGCAGCTCTGGAGGTGACTGGAGGATAAGACCATGTAACAGCAGAATAGTGACTGCAGCTCTGGAGGTGACTGGAGGATAAGATACGATGTAACAGCGGAAAAGTTGTTGCAGCTCTGGAGGTGACTGGAGGATAAGACCATGTAACAGCAGAATAGTGACTGCAGCTCTGGAGGTGACTGGAGGATAAGACACAATGTCTTATTCTCCAGTCACCTTCAGAGCAGCAGTCACTATTCTGTTACATGAGGTCACAGAATACTGACTGCAGCTCTGGCGGTGACTGGAGGATAAGCCACTATGTAACAGCAGAAAGGTTGTTTCAGCTCTGGAGGTGACTGGAGGATAAGACAATGTAACAGCAGAATAGTGACTGCAGCTCTGGAGGTGACTGGAGGATAAGACACAATGTCTTATTCTCCAGTCACCTTCAGAGCAGCAGTCACTATTCTGTTACATGAGGTTACAGAATACTGACTGCAGCTCTGGAGGTGACTGGAGGATAAGCCACTGTGTAACAGCAGAAAAGTTGTTGCAGCTCTGGAGGTGACTGGAGGATAAGACAATGTAACAGCACAATAGTGACTGCAGCTCTGGAGGTGACTGGAGGATAAGACACGATGTAACAGCAGAAAACTTGTTGCAGCTCTAAAGGTGACAGGAGGATAAGAGAGGATGTCTTATTCTCCAGTCACCTTCAGAGCGGCAGTCACTATTCTGTTACATGAGGTCACAGAATGCTGACCGCAGCTCTGGAGGATAAGACACGATGTAACAGCAGAAATGTTGTTGCAGCTCTGGAGGTGACTGGAGGATAAGACAATGTAACAGCACAATAGTGACTGCAGCTCTGGAGGTGACTGGAGGATAAGACACGATGTAACAGCAGAAAAGTTGTTGCAGCTCTGGAGGTGACTGGAGGATAAGACACAATGTGTAATAGCAGAAAAGTTGTTTCAGCTCTGGAGGTGACTGGAGGATAAGACACGATGTAACAGCAGAAAACTTGTTGCAGCTCTGGAGGTGACTGGAGGATAAGACAATGTAACAGCACAATAGTGACTGCAGCTCTGGAGGTGACTGGAGGATAAGACACGATGTAACAGCAGAAAACTTGTTGCAGCTCTAAAAGTGACAGGAGGATAAGAGAGGATGTCTTATTCTCCAGTCACCTTCAGAGCGGCAGTCACTATTCTGTTACATGAGGTCACAGAATACTGACTGCAGCTCTGGAGGTGACTGGAGGAGAAGACATGTTGTAGCAGCAGAAAAGTGAGCGCAGTTCTGGAGGTGACTGTCTCTCTCCCCATTTGTGCTGTCTCCACCCTGCTGTGCCTGGTCTCTCTCCCCATGTGTGCTCATCCCCCAGACCCAGTGCCCGGTCTCTCTCCCCATGTGTGCTCATCCCCTATACCCAGTCTCTCTCCCATGTGTGCTCATCCCCCTG
The DNA here is from genome assembly GCA_033576535.1 of Allobates femoralis. Lineage (NCBI taxonomy): Eukaryota > Metazoa > Chordata > Amphibia > Anura > Aromobatidae > Allobates > Allobates femoralis. The sequence goes on along the minus strand of JARQOC010000005.1, from coordinate 344,050,933 downwards.
TGCCCGGTCTCTCTCCCCATGTGTGCTCATCCCCCTGTGCCCGGTCTCTCTCCCCATGTGTGCGCATCCCCTGTGCCCGGTCTCTCTCCCCATGTGTGCTCATCCCCTGTGCCCGGTCTCTCTCCCCATGTGTGCTCATCCCCCTGTGCCCGGTCTCTCTCCCCATGTGTGCTCATCCCCCTGTGCCCGGTCTCTCTCCCCATGTGTGCTCATCCCCCTGTGCCCGGTCTCTCTCCCCATGTGTGCTCATCCCCCTGTGCCCGGTCTCTCTCCCCATGTGTGCTCATCCCCCTGTGCCCGGTCTCTCTCCCCATTGTGCTCATCCCCCTGTGCCCGGTCTCTCTCCCCATGTGTGCTCATCCCCCTGTGCCCGGTCTCTCTCCCCATGTGTGCTCATCCCCTGTGCCCGGTCTCTCTCCCCCATGTGTGCTCATCCCCCTGTGCCCGGTCTCTCTCCCCATGTGTGCTCATCCCCTGTGCCCGGTCTCTCTCCCCATGTGTGCTCATCCCCCTGTGCCCGGTCTCTCTCCCCATGTGTGCTCATCCCCCTGTGCCCGGTTCTCTCCCCATGTGTGCTCATCCCCCTGTGCCCGGTCTCTCTCCCCATGTGTGCTCATCCCCCTGTGCCCGGTCTCTCTCCCCATGTGTGCTCATCCCACATGTGCCCGGTCTCTCTCCCCATGTGTGCTCATCCCCTGTGCCCGGTCTCTCTCCCCATGTGTGCTCATGCCCCCTGTGCCCGGGTCTCTCTCCCATGTGTGCTCTCCCCCATGTGTGCTCTCTCCTCCCCATGTGTGCTCACCCCTGTGCCCGGTCTCTCCCCATGTGTCTCTCTCCCCATGTGTGCTCTCTCTCCCATGTGTGCTCGTCTCCCCATGTGTGCTCTCTCTCCCCATGTGTGCTCTCTCTCCCCATGTGTGCTCTCTCTCCCATGTGTGCTCTCTCTCCCCATGTGTGCTCATCCCCTGTGCCTGGTCTCTCTCCCCATGTGTGCTCATCCCCCCTGTGCCCGGTCTCTCTCCCCATGTGTGCTCATCCCCCTGTGCCCGGTCTCTCTCCCCATGTGTGCTCATCCCAATGTGCCCGGTCTCTCTCCCCATGTGTGCTCATCCCCTGTGCCCGGTCTCTCTCCCCATGTGTGCTCAGCCCCCTGTGCCCGGTCTCTCTCCCACTATGACTGGTCTCTCTCCCCATGTGTGCTCTCTCTCCCCATGTGTGCTCATCCCCTGTGCCCGGTCTCTCTCCCCATGTGTGCTCTCTCTCCCCATGTGTGCTCATCCCCTGTGCCCGGTCTCTCTCCCCATGTGTGCTCTCTCTCCCCATGTGTGCTCATCCCCTGTGCCTGGTCTCTCTCCCCATGTGTGCTCATCCCCCTGTGCCCGGTCTCTCTCCCCATGTGTGCTCATCCCCCTGTGCCCGGTCTCTCTCCCACTATGACTGGTCTCTCTCCCCATGTGTGCTCTCTCCCCCTGCATGTCTGTTCCCATGTCTCTCTCTCCCTGCATGTCTCTTCCCTCATGCCTGTCTCCCCCCCCCCCCCCCACCCCAAGTCTGCTGTCCCTCAGCGTATCTCTCTCTCCCCCCCGCGTCTCTCTCTCCCAATTAGTGTCTCTTCCCATGTCCGCTCTACCCCTGTATGTCTCTTCCCCCCCCTCCCCTGTTTATTCCTTCTAATGTCTGCTCTCCCTGCGTGATCAGAGCACGGTGTGATGATCACACTCCTTGTGCTCTGATCACTGCAGGCTGGCAGGGAGCGGTGATAGAATCGCTGATCACCGCTTCCCGCCGATACTTACCTCACCCCGGACCTCCGATGACTGTGCTCCTCTCTCCCCACCACATCCCGTCCTCTGTCTCTTTACCGATCAGCTCACGCTGAGGCGATCGGTATAGGAGGAAAGTGTGGAGCTCACAGCAGACACTGTGAGCTCCACAAACATGGCGCCGATCTCCTCCCTCTGCTGTGTTCTGGACAGCCCAGGGGCGTGCCCAGTACACAGCAGGACGGCAGCCCAATACAAAGTATAGGGTCGGCATCCGACCATTGGTGTCTATGCCCAGGGCTGCCGTAACTGCAGGAGTGGAAGTGTCGTTTCACACTCCTGCAAAGCAAGATGGCAGCCCCCAGTGGCTGCAAAAACAGTTAATAATAAAAAAAGTATTAAAGTTACAAAAATTTATTTAGTATTAAAAATAATTGTTTTTATAAACAATTATTTTTAATACAAAAAAAAAAATGCGGCACCTTCCCTTTAAGCCTGCTTACAGTGTTGCCTTTATCATTTCAGAGACGTCACACAGTCAGATCAAAAATACCATGCTGATGTTTGTTTGAAATATTAGTATTCCCCGCAAAATTTTCTGCACACATATAAATATACCACGACATTAACATGTATTTGATTTTAAAAACACAATAACACAGTAGCTATGGCTACGAGGTACTTTGCCCAATAGGAAAGTTAGGGTGAACGCAGGGATCGGTGCTTTGACGCTCATGCCAGCATCTGTATTGTTCAGAGTGATTACGCAGGTTGTGTGCTGGGCAACCCTATTAGGTGAGGATTTTTTACGTTAATGCATCCTAACCTCTGTCATTAACCAAACACAATGTTTTGTACATAAAGCTCCATGGTTTATTGTGTGAGCCAGTAGCCTTCTAGATTTGAAGGCACAAAGAAATGCAGTTTGTTTGGATAGTGTCTCCACATCACAAACAGACTTATGAGGGTCCCAATGTGCGCAAATACTGCCAAACAGGGCAACATGCTTGGCCAAACATAGTCCGTCCGTTAAAAATGTTGGAAACTCTACAAAAAGATCCCAACGCGGGCAAGTTTACTTTTTAAAAGGCCAACATGGCTCTAAATTATGTGGAGGGTCCAACATGGACAACATTTTCTTCGGCCAACATGGCCCATTGAATTTTTGTGTTCCCTCGACTCATGGGACACCAGCATGGTCTTGCTCAAGGGCAAGCAGCATATCCCCTAAACGTGCCAACTCAGTGATGTGTTGTTGGTGTGACAAGTTGAGTTGCCGGGCAAAATTGGAGTGTGCACGTCTGACGTCGGCCAAAGTCGGAGCACCTGTATGGGAACATTGTAAGATTAGAACAACACCACAACCTGCGTGGCTTAGCAACATTGAAATTCAAAACATCGACTTACCCTCCTGCTCGGCAGCATCTGAACTTCCATGTGTTGATGGGTAGGCAGTTACACTACACCCGGCTTCAGCCGCAAATTCGCCTTATGTGGAAATGGACAAAATGTTGACAATAAAAATATAAGTTAGAAATAGTTAAAGGTGATTTTACAATCAAAAAACCATTGTGCTGCCCGTGAATAAACCCAAAAAACACTTACCAACATAGTCCTCAAGGTCTGCATCAGCAACAGCCTCAGGCATATCCTCCTCAGCAGGGCCGTTTGGGGACACCACATCGTCACCATCCGTTGCGGGGGACATGCCCACACCTGTGCTGGCCACCGAGCTCGACATTGTGGGAGGTGGTGTCACCCCTGGGCTGGGGCTCTGAGGCCACAAGACGTGTCCTGGTGGCAATAGTTCTCCGGGGCTAGAGGGGGGCGCCTCATCCAGACCAGCAGGTGGGTAGATGTCGTTACCCTCCTGGGGCAATGGTGGTGAGGGGGGGTTCTCATCCTCCTCCATCCATGTCTCTGAAAAGTTCAAGAGAGACTCCTGCCGAGATGACTGTGGCGACAGGCTGTCCTCCGCCTCACGAGCTGATGGAATCTCCTCCTCGCCCTGGACAGGTATCCTAGGAGGGGATGTTGCACCTGCAGCCTCCTCTTGCGGTAGGGAAGGTGGCACACCTGCGGTTGGAGCATGATTGCCCTCTTCAGAGGATGAGTCTTCGGCATCTGTATTTGTAAGGCAAAGCAACAAGCTTATTAGTTACATTTTCAACACTTGCTTCACTGACATTTTTGGAGTGTGAATCTTGGAGTTACATGTTTAAAAAAAAAATGATGTTTGAAGTTGATGTTGGATGCCAATCATCATGTGTTAGCCATGTTGTGCGTTTCCAACACAGTATGTGTCAGGCCAAGAATACGACACGAATTACATGATGTGTATTGTGGCGCCAAAAAACATCAAAATATGGTCGGTGTATGTATGGTTTTTGGGGGCAAAGCAATGCTTGCAATGGTGTTTGGAAGATGTGTACGTACACATCTTGTTCATGTACTCTGTGGAGGAGCGTCTCTACCTAGTAATGGGTATACATTGGCCCCTGTGTGTGTGTTGCAACATCTGGGGGGCAGTTGTCATGTGTGTCTTTCAGATAGATAAGATTACCCAAAATAACATTGACAATGTGAAGTGCGTAGCAGGGCACGGATATAGAATTTACACCTGACTAAGGACTTCACATTTGTAAATCACAGCACTTCTTTATCCATATTCCTGCTTGCGTGACAGCCTCCAGCGACTGCACATTGTTCCCACATACATATTTTTTTTTTTTTTTTAAAGTTTATGACGGATCTAAATCAAAATTTTCTTGCTTTAACATAAAAAAGGTAGATCAATTAGCATTCATACCATTACAAAATAAAGAGGCAGGTTTCATGCAGCATGCCAAGGGGAGGGAGTGTAAAGTGTCCTGTAATACATGTCACCTGGACTAAACAGTCCCTCCCCTTGCCATGATGGATGTGACATGCAGAGAATGTATTTCACAATGCATTTGACAGATTGACATTGAGTCAAATAAATGATTACAATCATATATTTAAATAATTTGGATGCTTGTAGATCCGTCAGAAGTGTAATGTCCGTGTAAAAAGCAGGGGGCATCTTGACAAATACATTTTTGTGCCCAGGACAGGGTACACACTCTCCCTCTGATATGTTGGTGGATCTTGCTATGTACCGTATATACTCGTGTATAAGCCGACCCGTGTATAAGCCGACCCCCCTACTTTGCCCCCAAAACCTGGGAAAACCTATTGACTCGTGTATAAGCCGAGGGTGGACCCCAGCACAGGTATACAGCCCCTAGCAGTGTGGTATACAGGCCCCCTCAGTGGTATACAGCAGCCTCCCCAGTGGTAGTATACAGCAGTCTCCCCAGTGGTAGTATACAGCAGCCTCCCCAGTGGTATATACAGCAGCCCCAGAGCGGTATACAGCAGCCCCAGAGCTGTATACAGCAGCCCCAGAGCTGTATACAGCAGCCCCAGAGCTGTATACAGCAGCCCCAGAGCGGTATACAGCAGCCCCAGAGGGTATACAGCAGCCCCAGAGAGGTATACAGCAGCCCCAGAAGGTATACAGCAGCCCAGAAGGGTATACAGCAGCCCCAGAGGTATACAGCAGCCCCAGAGGGTATACAGCAGCCCCAGAGGGTATACAGCAGCCCCAGAGGTATACAGCAGCCCCATAGGTATACAGCAGCCCCAGAGGGGTATACAGCAGCCCCAGAGGGGTATACAGCAGCCCCAGAGGAGTATACAGCAGCCCCAGAGGGGTATACAGCAGCCCCAGAGAGGTATACAGCAGCCCCAGAGAGGTATACAGCAGCCCCAGAGAGGCATACAGCAGCCCCAGAGGGGTATAAACAGCAGCCCCAGAGGGGTATACAGCAGCCCCAGAGGGGTATACACAGCAGCCCCAGAGGGGTATACACAGCAGCCCCAGAGGGGTATACACAGCAGCCCCAGAGGGGTATACACAGCAGCCCCAGAGGGGTATACACAGCAGCCCCAGAGGGGTATAAAGCAGCCCCAGAGGGTATATAGCAGCCCCAGAGGTATATAGCAGCCCCAGAGGGGTATACAGCAGCCCCAGAGCTGTATACATCAGCCCCAGAGGTATACAGGGGTACCCAGTGGTATACCGGGCCCCCCCCTTGCTGGTGGCAACCTGTAAAAGAAGATATCATTATACTTATCTTATCGCCGCCGCCGCCGCTCTGTCACCGTCACCGCGCTCCTCCTGGTCTTCAATCTTCCTTCACCGTCACCGCGCTCCCCCCCCTTGCTGGTGGTAACCTGTAAAAGAAGATATCGTTATACTTATCGTATCGCCGCCGCCGCTCTGTCACAGTCACCGCGCTCCTCCTGGTCTTCAAGCTTCCTTCACCGTCGCACAAGAAATGATGTCATTTCCTGTGCGACGGTGAAGGAAGCATGAAGACCCGGAATAGCGCGGTGACGGTGACAGAGCGGCGGCGATACGATAAGTATAACGATATCTTCTTTTACAGGTTGCCACCAGCAAGGGGGGGCCCGGTATACCACGGGGGGGGGGGCTGTATATACCCGTGTATAAGCCGAGGGGGGACTTTTCAGCACATTTTTTGTGCTGAAAAACTCGGCTTATACACGAGTATATACGGTAGTTTGTTACATGTACAGGTACATGTACAGGTGTGTGTTTGGGGACAACAATTACTCACCACGCATCCTGGCAATCCGTGCACGGATCTCCAATATGCGTCCAGGAGATTTGAATTTAAGGTCAGCTATCTTATGTTGTATGGCTTTGACCTCCCTCTCCACACATAGCTGCCGGAGCAGGGCTCGCTGGATCTTAAGCACAGTGCGGCGGTTGCGCAGCCTGGGGTGGCGGTGGGGATGGTCTCCCTAATAATCATATCGATCGCAGTGATCAATTAAGATCAGCAGCTCCGCCATCCCCCATGTGGCAGCGCGGTGTGGAGCGGCCATGATTATGCTGCACTGTGCATGGGAGGGATAGCACCTTGCAGACGGAATGAAACTGAAACCAACTTCAATACGTCAGCACGCCCAATAGCGTGCTGTGTCAAATGTTAAAGGCGCCCTGCGCGCCACATCAGCTGAAGGAACAGTTCGGCGAGACCTACGGCACAATTACACGCGGGCGTGGCGTAACGCAACGTTATGTGCTGCGGAAATAAAGATCGTGGAGTAAAATGTGACAATGTGCACACTATCTTCTGACAACAACATAATGGCTGTTGGGGGTGCTTCGTTAACTTGGGTGTGTCCGTGATTGTAAAATACCAAGACTTGCTTGGGCACACCGCGCCTATGTGCAGTACTGAAGGGACAGCTCTTACAAAATGGCGCACTGGGAACATATCACCAATAGGAACGTAGGTGCTTCCCTCAAAAATCCATGATATGTGCGCCGGCCAATTGGAACGCATTTGGTAGGCTGCATAGGGGCCGCGCATAACAAATTGCCTGCCACGCCTGCAGATTTAATTTTCTGAAATCACACATCGCCGGAGCCATTGCTATCGCCGCGTCACACGGCAGTATTCATACGGATAGCTCAACATACATCGCCTGATTTCCCAACATTGTTGGGAAATCTGTGAACTCTGAAAATGGAGTTTGTCGCCGTTCAGTCGCCCTGTTACACGCGGCAACGCACAGGCGATGTCGCTTCAATATCGCCTGAACAGGCTGATCTCGGCGATATCGCTGGAGATATCTCCCCGTGTGACGGTACCTTTAGCCACATCTGTACCAAATTTCAAGTTGGGATCGCGATGGGATCATATTTTAAAATATTTTAATATTAGTAGCGTCAATGGGTCATTCTATATCAAGTGATCTAAATATGAATATTTTTTTTTACCTGATGTCTTTAGATTTTTTTTATTTTTTTTCTATATGAAGTACAACTTTAGTTAATTACAATTTTTTCTTCATCAGTTAATTTTTTACAGATTTTTAAAGTGTAAAAAAAGGGTGAATTTTGGCCTGGTATGACTTTACATTTTTTTTATCTATTATATGTTATATAACTTTGTAATAAAAAAAATCTAAAGACGTCAGGTAAAAAAAAATATTCATATTGAGATCACTTGATATGGAATGACCCATTGACGCTATTAATAGTAAAATATTTTAAAATATGATCCCATCGCGATCCCAACTTGAAATTTTCATCAAAACCTCCTTTATTCTCCTACGCGTTTCAGTGCCCTCCTGGCACCTTCATCAGGGATGAATGTGCCAGGAGGGCACTGAAACGCGTAGGAGAATAAAGGAGGTTTTGATGAAGATTTTCTACTCGTATTTATTGGAGTGAGTGATCCTGGCAGCGCGGACTACAGCACACCTTTTTTCCCTAAGCATTGTTAGAACCTACACGTGAGTGTGGCCGGTGGGAGTCCAGCAGCAGCCATCAGGACATTACCAATAAGCCTTCAAACCAGTTGTGGGTCTCACAACTGGACCAGGTGAGCAGATTTAATTACTCACCATTACACCCATCAGTGTCTAGTGATAAGGGCACTATTGCGCCTCTTGTCCCCCCCCCTCTTTTTTCTTGTCAACTTGAAATTTGGTACAGATGTGGGTAAGAGCAAAGCAGACACATGGGCAGTTTTTGAAATATTTAAAGCGCGCCGATTTTTCGGAAATGCGTTTTAAAGTTTTGCGCGTGCGATCACATGGGTAAAATATTAACAAAGATCCTCTTGTGACATATCTGGTGAAAGCCTGTATAGTTCTGAGTAGAATGGTGTTTATTTTGTGTCTCTATCTTATTCCTAGCCTTAGTTATGAGGAGAAACGTAAAGGCAGGCAACAGCGAAATTCGCACTTTTTCCGAACTTTGAAAATCATTTAAAAAAAAAAAAAAATTTTTTTTGAAATTTCTCTTCACATTTTGCATTGTCTGACATACTATTATCAAATAACAAAATCTCAAAAGAATTAAAAATATAGAGGTAATAATCATTGGTTCACTTGACATGGAATGACCCCATAGTCTCATCACAGGGCTCCCCGGGATGGTGTTCCACATACAGCTCAACAAGTTTGCCATAGGCTGCGGACTTAACGGCCTTATTTTTGTATGAAGGCAGCCTAGTGCGCCATAAACATTCTTGCTCTTCATACAGCGCAATGAAGGCACGCATGAACTCCTGACTTTCGGTCATCTGAAATGTTTAAAATTGATATTTGTACTTCCGGTTCCGGTCCTCGGGATGGCCGCGTGGTGAACGAGAAGCTCCTGGCACCCACCGCCCAATACCCGCAAAACACCCGCCGGAGAGCCCCAGCCTCGACAGGAGAGGAGAGGAGCCGCACACAGACAGAGACCGCATGGAGCCGTGGTTGCGCAGCTCGGGCACCGCCACCAACACGAGACGCCTCAACACAGCATCAGGAGGAAGCGGTAAGATGGCGGCAGGCGGGAAAGCAAAAGACAGAGGCAATGCTGGACAACAAGCGGGCACGAGACAACAGAGAGGAGAGGAGACTGCAATAAGCCCACAGACACGCCAGACAGGGACAGCCCCGGCCATACGACAGGAGGCTGATAACCTAATGGAACCCCAGTTACATTCAGCATTAGTGGCTAAACTAAAAGCCCATCTCACAGCTGAACTCAGCAGAGCAGTCAGAGATACGGTGCAGACAGCCCTGACCGAGTTACAAAACACCACACAGCAGCACGAAACCAGACTGACAGAAGCTGAGCAGAGAATATCTGATTATGAGGATAGAGTGCTAGCTCTTGAACAGCAACTGGAAACTGTCTGCAAAGAGTCAATCTGGATGAAAGCTAAATTAGACGATCTAGAAAACAGATCCAGACGTAACAACCTGAGGATTGTGGGGATGCATGAATCTGTACCCCATAACCAATTGAATGACATCTGCGAAATTGATCTGCCCCAAGCCCTGGGATTCGAGAGACGATGCAGGGTGGAAAGGGCGCACCGGGTGGGACCCCCTTCCCCCCGGCAAGGGAGGTAAACAGCAGAAATGACACGCAACACTCAGAAACCATAAAACCCAGACAGGTTATAATGAGATACCTGGATTACAAAGACAAGGAAAAGCTACTAATGGCTTTCAGGAAAAGGCATCAACCATTGATACTAAGGGGGCATAAGGTGTTTGTATATGGTGATCACTCCCCTGAAGTGGTCAGAAAGAGGAGGGCGTTCAACGACATTTGTAGCATGTTGTTCAAAAGAGGCACCCCGTTTCAAATGCTATACCCTGCCACACTCAAGGTGGCGGGTCGGGATGGTTAACCACGATTCTACTCGGATGCGAGAGAAGCATGGCGCAAATTGACGATGAGAGAGGAGGGAGACACCCATCACAGGAGGCACATGGAAGGAAATTCTGGGCCCAACTCACCCAAAAATACAACCAACGACCAGGAAGATTCAAGACCCAGTCGACCCCAAGCAGCAGCTACAAAGCCGTCCAGGGGGACATCAGAAGAACACGTCGCCCAGGACTCGTTTGTTAACGCTTGATGGTAATGACTTGTGGTTTATAAACTGATAAACAATTGGTCACTCTGATCCAGATGTCAGCAGAACCATTGAGACATCAAACTAGACGAACACTGGGGGCGTGGCCTAGCAAGCGATGTGAGCGGTCGCAGCAGGAGAGCTCTCCCGCCGACACATAGCTAGATAGCTGTGACCGCTGCAGACCGGGGCCGCCGATTCCGTCAGAATCGCAGCAGATTACCCCTGAGACGCCAGAGGACCTGTCGCTGAAGCCGGGGGAGCAAGTATGACCCGCAGACGGCAAAAAGACTTAGGCGCGGCGGAGGCCGCCGGAATCCAAGATGGCGCAGCAGCTGGTGAGGAGGCGGCGCGGACAAACAAAGCGTGCGCCAGGAGAATGTTGGCAGCCGCTCGCCTGCAACAGTTTGCTAGAGTGGAGGAACATGGCGACCGAGGGCAGGAGGACATAGGATCCGAGGCTGAAGACTCTGACATGGAGCAGGTACAAGAAGGGGGAGAGGGCATGGAGGCACTGGCTGGGCTGCAGGGAGATCCCCAAGATGAGTGCACTACAGGAGTGGTGGGGGGAGATCAGAGCACACAGGAGCCCACACTCAGATATTTTCTCATCAGTAAATTTCTGCAAAGAAGCCCTGACGGTTCTGACCCAGAGAGTTACAGGAGTAAAGACTGAGATTAGTCATATAAAAAGTGATATGACTAAAGCAAATACCAGACTGGGAGAAGTGGAAGAAAGGGTCGGTACTGCAGAAGATGACATTAATAAACTGCAGAAACAGCAAAAGCAATTTGATAAACTGCTGCAAGAGGTTATGAATAAGAACGATGACCTAGAGAATCGCTCACGGCGAAACAACATAAAAATTGTGGGGATTCCAGAAAAGGCAGAAGGATCACAGCCCTGTGAATACTTAGAGGCCTGGCTCCAACAGAAATTTGGAGCAGAGGTATTGTCCAAAATGTTTATGGTGGAAAGGGCCCATAGGATCCCTGCAAGGCCGCTGCCTCCTGGAGCCCTCCCCCGGGCCATGCTAGCTAAAATTCTGAACTACCGGGACAGAGACACCATTCTGCGCAAAGCCAGGAGTGCAAAAGATTTAACCATTGATGGTCAGAATATTTCCATTTATGCAGACTATTCTCCTGTGGTACAGAAGATGAGAATGAGCTTTTGGGAAGCAAAACGGAAATTGAGGGACATTGGACTCACATACTCAATGATATACCCGGCTAAACTGCGGGTGGTAGCATTGGGGAAAGTCCACTTTTTTCAAGAACCGGAAGAGGTCATAGACTGGCTTGAAAGGAATAACAAGAAGCTGAGTGTCCAGAACCCGGACTGAAGAGGTCGGATGGGCGGATGCTCCGCTTACGGCTAGACTGTTGTTGGTCTGGTTCTAGTGACTGGCCCTCTCACATGCTGTAAAATTGTTGGGTTTCCTTCTTCTATTTTACTTTTCATACAGGATGTGAAGTGTGAGGGCCAAAGAGGTTATAATGATGTTCTAATGATGTTATAATGATGTTTTTTCAGTGAGCTAACAGAGTTCATTTGCAAAATGGAGAAGGAGTGGCTTGGCCACGGCTGTGGCGGTGTAAAAACAGCCTGATACACAGTATTTTGAATGTTTATTTACTTAAGGCGGGAAGATGCTGAGGGTTCTGCGGGGGTTTCACAGCAAACGAAGAACTAGTTTGCGGTAAGGGGGTCTAGGTAGATCGAGTTTCCCCACTCTTTCAAGAGAGGAAATAATGGGAGGAGAGTTCAAGGGGGGGGAGGGGGGGAGGGGGGAGGCATCGGACAGTACCTAAAACACTGTGGGGGGAAGGGGATTGTTTTAAGATCAAGAAATATAGGTTATGGCTAATCAGATAAAAATTATTAGCTGGCATGTGCGAGGTCTAGCGGACAGGAGTAAGCGAGCGACTGTGCTGAGATATATGATGTCATTTAAACCGTCTATTATGTGCTTGATGGAGACGCATTTGACGAAGGAAAAGAGAGGAATCCTGGGTAGGAGGTGGATTCGGTACGCCTATCATGCCACATACTCCGGTTATGCAAGGGGGGTCTCGGTCCTGATCCATTCATCCATCCCATATGAAGAGATTGAAGTGCTAGTGGACAAGGATGGCCAGTATGTATGTGTGGTGTGCAGAGTGTATGGACGAATGTTATGTCTGGTGGCGGTGTATTTTCCCCCTCCATACTCAGACCATAAGCTACTTGAAATCATGGAACTGACAAGACGCAGCGTGGGGATTCCTATCTTACTAATAGGTGATGTCAATAATGTTTTGGATTCGGAGCTAGATAGGGAAGGGAGAGGGCGGAGGCAGATGATAGGGCAAGGGGGTGCTACTCCGTTCGCAAAACAAATAAAGGAGTTAGGCCTTATCGATATTTGGAGAGACAGAAACAGTGGGGTGAAGTGTTTTTCTTGCTTTTCGGCTTCACATAGAGCTATGTCAAGAGTAGACGTTGCACTGGGGAATGGACAACTGGACAACAGGGTCAGCAAGGTAGAATATTTACTGAAGGTGGTTTCTGACCATAAGCCACTGGAGGTTGTGCTAAACATGGGAATAGGTGGAGGGGGCCACAGAGGGGAATGGAAGGTTCACCCAAGCTGGTTGAAGAAGATTGACATGGGAAAAATAGGTGAGGAGGTGGAGCTATTCTTCCAGGAGAACGAAGGTAGTGCAGGGCCGGGGGTAGTGTGGGATGCTATGAAGGCCTATCTCAGGGGGTTGTTTATTCGGAATATATCAAGGTGCAAAACCGAAAGTAGAAGGGAGGAAAGAGGGATGATTGAAGCACTGAGGAGAGCGGAAGAGGAGGCAATTGGTCGGCCCTCACTGGAGACGCAAGCGTGTTTGCAGGACGCGCAGGAGGCAGTGGATAGGGTCCAGCTACAGATGACCTGGAAGAAGCAGGAATTTCAGAAGGCAAGATTCTATGAGGATGGGGAAAGGGTGGGGCATTTTCTGTCTGTGGTGGCAGCGGCTCAGAGGTACTCCGCACATGTATACGGTCTTTATAATAAAGAAGGAACAGTTGTGGAGGACACAAGTGATATCCTTACCATATTCAGGGATTTTTATAAAACCCTGTATACCTCTGGGCTGACGGCCTCACAGGAGGAAATAAAAAGGTATGTAGATGAGGTTCGGATTCCAGGTATCAAGGAGGAGGAGAGTGAAAGACTGGGACAGCAGGTGACGGTGGAAGAGTTGGAGGAAGCATTAGCGACTATGGCGGGTGACAAGGCCCCGGGGGCAGATGGTCTACCCACGGAAGTGTACAAATTGCTCAGAGACATATTACTACCAAAACTGTGTGGTCTTCCAGGAGGCCTTGGGGACGGGTTGTTTGCCAGAATCTATGAGAGAAGCCACAATAGTAGTTTTGCCCAAGGAAAATAAGGATACGAAAAAGGCGGAGTCATATAGGCCCATTTCCTTGCTGTCAGTAGATGCAAAATTATTAGCAAAAGTGTTAGCCCGTAGATTGGCAGGTGTTATTACCGATGTGATCCACCCAGACCAATCGGGTTTTATGCCACACAAATCCACAGCAATAAATTTACGAAGATTATTTTTAAATTTACAATTACCACCGCTCTATGCCCCACATTTTCCGCTGGTATCACTGGATGCACAGAAAGCATTTGACAGCGTGGAGTGGGACTATCTGTGGCTGGTACTCGAGAGAATGGGGTTTGGTCGAGGTTTTATATCGTGGGTGAAATTGTTGTATTCTCTCCCCGTGGCTAGAGTGCGGGTGAATGGTGGGAGGTCGGATAGGTTTGCTCTTACTAGGGGAACTAGGCAGGGGTGCCCACTCTCGCCACTGTTGTTCGCAGTTGCAATAGAACCTTTGGCTGCTCATATACGTGAAACAAGGGAGGTGAAGGGCTTTGTTTATGGCCCAGTGGAGGAAAAGATTGCGCTATATGCGGACGATGTGTTACTATTTCTACAGGATACGTCTGACTCTTTGGGACATGCAGTCCGGGTAGTGGAGACCTTTGGTAAGATGTCTGGTTTACATATCAACTGGGAAAAATCGAATATTTTACTAGTAGATGAAGATAAGGCAGATAGGGAGGAAGTAGCGGGCTGCTCTAAGCTAGAGGTAGTGAGGCAATTCAAATATCTGGGTATCCAAATATCTCTGCCAATAACGGACTATATTAACCCCTTCAGGACCCAGCCTATTTTGACCCTAAAGACCTTGGCCTTTTTTGCAATTCTGACCACTCTCCCTTTATGAGGTTATAACTCGGGAACGCTTCAACCGATCCTAGCGATTCTGAGATTGTTTTTTCGTGACATATTGGGCTTCATGCTAGTATTAAATTTAAGTCGATAATTTTTGCGTTTATTTGTGAAAAAATTAAAAATATGGCAAAAAGTTTGAAATTTCACAATTTTCACATTTTTTATTTTTTTTTCTGATAAACAAGAGAGATATGTGACAGAAAAAAGTTATTCAATAATATTTCCCACATGTCTACTTCACATCAGCACAATTTTGGAAAAAAAAAAATTTTTTGTTAGGACGTTATAAGGGTTCAAAGTTCATGAGCAATTTTTCATTTTTCAACCAAAATTTACAAAACCATTTTTTTTAGTGACCACATCACATTTGAAGTCCTTTTGAGGGGTGTACATGACAGAAAACACCCAAAAGTGACACCATTCCAAAAACTGCACCCCTCAAGCTACTCAAAACTACATTCAAGAAGATTATTAACCCTTCAGGTGCTTCACAGGAACTAAAGCAAATTCGAAACAAAAAATGGATATTTTAATTTTTTTATCAAAAATGTTCTTTTAGCCTCAATTCTTTCATTTTCACATGGGCAACAGGATAAAATGGATCTTAAAATGTGTTGTGCAAATTCTCCCGAGTACATCGATACCTCATATGTGGTCATAAACCACTGTTTGGGCGCACGGCAGGGCTCAGAATGGAAGGAGCACAATTTGAATTTTGGAGCTAATTTTACATTCAAAAAGTGAAATTGCGCTCCTTCCCTTCTGACCCCTGCCGTGCGCCCAAACAGTGGTTTATGACCACATATGAGGTATCGGTGTACTCAGGAGAAATTGCCCAACAAATTTTAGGATGAATTTTATGCTGTTGCCATGTGAAAACGAAAAAATTTAGGCTAAAAGAAAATTTGTGTGAAAAAAAAAGTACTATTTCATTTTCACAGATCAATTTGTAAAGCACCTGGGGGTTCAATATGTTCACTACCCATCTAAATATGTTCCCTGGGGGGTCTAGTTTCCAAAATGGGGTCACTTGTGGGGGAGCTCCAATGTTTAGGCACACAGGGGCTCTCCAAACGCGACATGGTGTCCGCTAACAATTTGAATAAAAATCGTCTCAAATTGTTAGCTGTAACCATGTTGTGTTTAGTGAGCCCCTGTGTGCCTAAACATTGGGGCTCCCCCACAAGTGACCCCATTTTGGAAACTAGACCCCCCAAGGAACGTATCTAGATGCATAGTAAGCACTTTGAACCCCAAGGTGCTTCACAAATTCATCCATAAAAATGAAAAAGCACTTTTTTTTCCACAAATATTTTCTTTTTTCATTATTATGGATCAATTTGTGAAGCACCTGGGGGTTCAATATGCTCACTACCCATCTAGATATGTTCCATTGGGGGTCTAGTTTCCAAAATGGGGTCACTTGTGGGGGAGCTCTAATGTGGAGATGCACAGGGGCTCTCCAAACGCGACATGGTATCCGCTAACAATTTGAATGCAAAACGAGCTCAAATTGTTAGCGTACACCATGTTGCGTTTGGAGAGCCCCTGTGCGTCTCCACATAGGAGCTCCTCCACAAGTGACCCCATTTTGGAAACTAGACCCCCAAAGGAACATATCTAGATGCATAGTGAGCACTTTCAATCCCCAGGTGCTTCACATATTAATCTGTAAAAATGAAAAAGTACTTTTTTTCCGCAAAAATCTTTTTTTTTCATTAATTTGTAAAGCACCTGGGGGTTCAATATGCTCACTACCCATCTAGATATGTTCCCTGGGGGGTCTAGTTTCCAAAATAGGGTCACTTCTGGGGTAGTCCAATGTGGAGACGCACAGGGGCTCTCCAAACGCGACATGGTGTCCGCTAACAATTTGAGTGATTTTCCATTCAAATTGTTAGCGGACACCATGTCACGTTTGGAGAGCCCCTGTGTGCCTAAACATTGAAGCTCCCCCACAAGTGACCCCATTTTGGAAACTAGAGCCCCCAGGGAACTTATCTAGATGGGTGGTGAGCATTTGAACCCCCAGTGCTTCACAAATTAATCCGTAAAAATGAAAAAGTACTTTTATTTCCACAAAAATTTTCTTTTTTCATTTTTACAGATTAATTTGTGAAGCACTGGGGCGTTCAAAATGCTCACCACCCATCTAGATAAGTTCCTGGGGGGTCTAGTTTCCAAAATGGGGTCACTTGTAGGGGAGCTCCAATGTTTAGGCACACAGGGGCTCTCCAAACGTGACATGGTGTCCGCTAACAATTTGAGTTGATTTTACATTCAAATTGTTAGCGGACACCATGTCACGTTTAGAGAGCCCCTGTGTGCCTAAACATTGGAGCTCCCCCACAAGTGACCTCATTTTGGAAACTAGACCCCCCTAGGAACTTATTTAGATGCATAGTGAGCACTTTGAACACCCAAGTGCTTCACAAATTGATCCGTAAAAATGAAAAAGTACTTTGTTTCCACAAAAAAAGTATTTTTTCATTTTTACGGATCAATTTGTGAAGCACCTGGGGGTTCAAACGCTCACTATGCATCTAGATACGTTCCTTGGGGGGTCTAGTTTCCAAAATGGGGTCACTTGTGGGGAGCTCCAATGTTTAGGCACACAGGGGCTCTCCAAACGCGACATGGTGTCTGCTAACAATTGGAACGGTTAGCGGACACCATGTTGCGTATGGAGAGCCGCTGTGTGACTAAACATTAGAGCTCCCCCACAATTGACCACATTTTGGAAACTAGACTCCCCAAGGAACGTATCTAGATGCATAGTGAGCACTTTGAACCCCCAGGTGCTTCACAAATTGATCCGTAAAAAAGAAAAAATACTTTTTTTGCGGAAAAAAAAAGTACTTTTTTATTTTTATGGATCAATTTGTGAACTACTAGGGGTTCAAGTGCTCACTATGCATCTAGATACGTTCCTTGGGGGGTGTAGTTTCCAAAATGGGGTCACTTGTGGGGGAGCTCCAATGTTTAGGCACACAGGGGCTCTCCATACGCGACATGGTGTCCGCTAACAATTGGAACGGTTAGCAGACACCATGTTGCGTATGGAGAGCCGCTGTGTGACTAAACATTAGAGCTCCCCACAAGTGACCCCATTTTGGAAACTAGACCCCCCAAGGAAAGTATCTAGATGCACAGTGAGCACTTTGAACCCCCAGGTGCTTCACAAATTGATCCGTAAAAAAGAAAAAATACTTTTTTTGCGGAAAAAAAAAGTACTTTTTTATTTTTATGGATCAATTTGTGAACTACTAGGGGGTTCAAGTGCTCACTATGCATCTAGATACGTTCCTTGGGGGGTGTAGTTTCCAAAATGGGGTCACTTGTGGTGGAGCTCCAATGTTTAGGCACACAGGGGCTCTCCATACGCGACATGGTGTCCGCTAACAATTGGAATTGTTAGCGGACTCCATGTCGCATATGGAGAACCCCTGTGTGCCACTAGCATTGCCATCAGCACAAGGGCAACTGGAAGAGTTGGGGTACAGCACCAGAAAATGGCACCTCTAATGTGCTATTTTCTGTGGTGGCTGTGGGTTGCAATTTGCAGCGTGGGGGGCCACAACATTTGGGTCTCTCCACGATGAGGATTGCAGCCCCCCAACTGCCAAGTTGTACCTGGCTGGCATCCAAAAATAAGGCAAAGCTCCTTGTCATTTTATTGGTAGAAGGAAAAAAATGGCATGGGGCTCCGCCATATTTTTGGTCCAGCCAGGTACAACTTGGCAGCTACGGACTGCCACCAGCCCCCAGCTGCCTCGTCATACCTGGCTGGAACCAAAAATAAAGCGAAGCCTATTTTTTTTTTTTATTTTTAGAATTATTTCTAGAAAAAAAATTACATAGGGCTCCGCCATATTTTTGGTCCAGCCAGGTACAACTTGGCAGCTACGGACTGCCACCAGCCCCCAGCTGCCTCGTCATACCTGGCTGGAACCAAAAATACAGCGAAGCCTATTTTTTTTTTATTTCTAGAATTATTTCTAGAAAAAAAATGACATAGGGCTCCGCCATATTTTTGGTCCAGCCAGGTACAACTAGGCAGCTGGGGGCTGGAATCCTCAGCATAGTGAGGCCCAAGCGTTCTGGGCCCCCCATGCTGTGAATTGCAGCCCGCAGCCGCCCCAGAAAATGGCGCATTCATTGAAGCGCCATTTTCTGGCGCTGTACCCATGCTCTTCCAGTTGCCCTGGTGCCGGTGGCTAACTGGGTAATAAAGGGGTTAATGCCAGCTTTTTATTGGCAGCTGGCACTAAGCCCGAGATTCATAATATAGGGCCAATGTTAGACCCGCCATTAGGAATCTCTGGTAAATAGTCAGAAAATACACACAGAGAAAAATCTTTTTATTTGAAAAAAAACACAAACAAAATTCGGACTCCATCTTTATTATAAAGATCCGACGTAGTCCACAACGAAGGTCCCACGACGCTCGATCGCCTCCGACGTAGTCCATAACGAAGGTCTCACGATGCTCGATCACTTCTGCTACATCCAGAGACTGCAGCAAGGGATCAAGTGTCCTCTTGTTGTAGTTTCTGGGGTCAGAGTCATGGTGCACGGTACGGCAGATCATTGCCATACAGTGCACCATGACTGACCCCAGTGACTACAAGAGGACACTTGATCCTTTGTTGTAGTCTCTGGGGTCACAGTCATGAAGTACTGTATGGCAATTATCTGCCGTGCCGTGCTTCATGACTGTGACCCCAGAGACTACAACAAGGTATCAAGCGTCCTCTTGTTGTAGTCTCTGGGGTCAGAGTCATGGTGCACGGTACGGCAGATCATTGCCATACAGTGCACCATGACTGACACCAGTGACTACAACAAGAGGACACTTGATCCTTTGTTGTAGTCTCTGGGATCACAGTCATGAAGTACTGTATGGCAATTATCTGCCGTACCGTGCTTCATGACTGTGACCCCAGAGACTACAAGGGATCAAGCGTCCTCATGTTGTAGTCTCTGGGGTCAGAGTCATGGTGCACGGTACGGCAGATCATTGCCATACAGTGCACCATGACTGACACCAGTGACTACAACAAGAGGACACTTGATCCTTTGTTGTAGTCTCTGGGGTCACAGTCATGAAGTACTGTATGGCAATGATCTGCCGTACCGTGCACCATGACTCTGACCCCAGAGACTACAACAAGAGGACACTTGATCCTTTGTTATAGTCACTGGGGTCAGTCATGGTGCACTGTATGGCAATTATCTGCCGTACCATGCTTCATGACTTATAGGAGCTGGTACACTGCCAGGGGGATGACAGGTCATGAACTTAGTGAGGTCATGACAGGTCACGATCCTTGGGTCACACAGGGTCAATTGTGATCCCATGGTGGGATCACAATTGACCCCTGTGTGAACCATGGATCATGACATGCCATGACCTCTGTAAGGTCATAACCTGTCATATCCCTGACAGACAGAGCAGTTTCTGCTCTGTCTGCGCCTGCGCCTGTCAGAAGGAAGAAGAGGCGCAGGAAGCAGCGATCGTCCCAGCGGTAAGTATGCAGGGATGACCGCGGGGATGACCGGGAGGAGGGGGGACCCGGGGGATGGATCATCTCCCTCCCATCTGAGCTGTCAGATGGGAGGGAGATGATGAAAAGGACGGAGGGCGGCGGGCAGCAACTGCAGCGGGGGCAGGAGAAGGAGCAGCGATCACCGGAGATCTGCTGTAATCTTCAGGGATCACCGCCGAGCAGGGGAGGGTAAGCGGAGGCAGGGAGAGATAATGGGGGGGTCAGGGGAGCCAGAGGAGGACAGGGGGGAGGCATTATTTGGCGGCGGGGACGGCAGGCGCATGAGCGGCGGGTGCAGGAGCGGCGGCTGCGGAGATTACCGGAGATCGGCAGTAATCTCCGGTAATCACCGCTGGCCAGGGGGCAGGGGAGAGTGAGGGAATGGCCAGGAGGGAGAACGGAGGGGCTGGGGATCCGGCAGAGGGACAGGGGAAGAGGCGGGGAGCAGACGGAGGCAGAATTTCTATTACAGCCGCGGTAATTGGCGGTTTCAGTTTTAAACCGCCAATCACCACGTCTGTAGCCTCAGGGGGGCAAAGCCACCCCCCCTGGGGTGTAGCACAAGTCCCCAGCTACCTGCAGCTCAACTGAGAGGTCAGTGACACCTCTCACTAGAGCTGCAGGAGAGCGATTAACCCAGGACGCAGCATATGCATCCAGGGTCAGGAACGAACTTGTTTTGAGGACGCATATGCTGCGTCCTGGGTCGGGAAGGGGTTAAAATGAATGTAACACCCCTGCTGACTAAATTGAAGGATAAGGCTCAGGCGTGGTGCAGACTGCCTCTCTCGGTGGTGGGCAGGACTAATCTAGCCAAGATGATTCTAATGCCGAAACTCCTGTACGTGCTTCACAATTCGCCACTCTGGATTCCTAGAGAGC
Source organism: Allobates femoralis (assembly GCA_033576535.1). NCBI lineage: Eukaryota > Metazoa > Chordata > Amphibia > Anura > Aromobatidae > Allobates > Allobates femoralis. The sequence continues at coordinate 344,029,966 of JARQOC010000005.1, read as the reverse complement.
TTTTCCAGAAAATTAACTCAATCTTTAGGCAGCTGGTATGGGGGGGTAGCCAGCCTAGATTAAAACTTGAAATTTTACAACGTCCAAAAGATGAGGGGGGGTTGGCGTTACCTGATTCCTGGATTTATTTTCTGGCAGCCCAGGGGCAACATCTGAGAGGGTGGGCGTCTGTTGATGGGAATGCCATTCAAACCTTATTGGAGTATAATTTGGGTAGACGCCCTCTAGTGTTGAGCTTGGAAGCTGGAGATTTTGGCAATCGAGGGGTGAGGTTCCTACCTTGTGCCTGATCCAGAGAATTTGGAGGGAAATCAAAAAACTGAGGGGAATTACGGGGCTGACGATTTATACTCCAATATGGAACAACAATAATTTAGGGGAAATTTGTAAGTTGGGACATCAGAAGAGATGGGAGTCCCGGGGAATAAAATATGTATCTCAATTGACGATAGATGGAAAGTTGAAATCATTCTCGTCTCTGGTTGAGGAGTTCCGGATACCGGAGACAGATGAGTTCTTGTACCTCCGTATTGCTCATGCATTTCAAAAACAAGTTAAAATGGGTAATATAGCTATTCAAAAAGATGTTGTTGTGGAGTATGTGTGTATGGAAGGAGTGACGAGAGGCGTAATATCCACTATCTATGGTGACCTCCTGCATGTGGTGTTGCTGCGGCATCCTATTAAGGCAAGAGATAAGTGGGAGGCAGATGTTGGTGCCATGGAAAATGAAACATGGGATACAATATTAGATTATGGCCCTAAGCTCTCATTGAGCGAGCCTGGTAGGATGTCGCAGTTGCTTCTCATTCACAGAGCCTATAGGACCCCTGCGTTCCTGTGTAAAAATTGGGGTTAGGAATACGTTGGAGTGTATGAGGTGTAGACAGGAGAATGCGGGGATTCTACACATATGGGACTGCCCGAAACTACAAACATTTTGGGGAGATGTAATCGGATTAATAGACAGAAAGTATGATTGGTCCTAAGGGCTCCACTAGTATGTGTCTTGGGCTACGTCGAAGAAATTAGAGTGACGAGTTTACATAAAATCGCTGTGCAAGAATGTTATATCTGGCAAGAAAGCTGATAGCAAAATACTGGATCAGGACCGAGCCCCCAAGCAGGACGGAATATATTAGACAGGTTGATTATATTGTGGGTTTGGAGGAGGCTATATACCAAAAAAGGAATACGATAACAGTTTTTGAAGGTATATGGGAACCGTGGAGGAGACGAAGGTAGTTCCACATCACTGATGATTGTTGTCGGCCGCCTTATTGGGTATGTGCTAGACCGGAGGGTTTATGGGTGAAAAAAGAAACTGGGATTGTGTGAAATATATTGTGCTAATGATATGATATATATACTATTACATAAGATTGTACTGAAATTGTGTTGCGGGATACTGTCTGGTAGGAAAGTGGTGGGGACGGGTGGACGGGGGGGAGGAGGTTTGTTTAGGGGGGGAAGAGAAGTGGGATTGTTTGGGGCTTCTAAAGAAAAAAAGAAAAATATTGTAATTATTGATGTACCGTATATTTCTGTACTATACCTTTTAATAAAAATGTATCTGATTTAAAAAAAAAAACTAGACGAACACTGTTTCATGAAGATGTGATGGAAGGATCCCTCAACACAACCTAATACGCCGTTTGCCACATGTCTACACGTGCACATTTTGCCCCCTTTTTCTTTTTTTTTCTTTTTGGTTTGGTTTTTCTTTTTCTCTCTACACCATAATATGTATGATGGTATTATCGCCACCTTAGCCAGACCGAGGTGTAGATATCTGAAACAAACTACTCTTTAATGTGGGAACAACTAATATGCGGGAATACAACAACTTTGTTATCTTGTTTCAAAGGCGGGAGGGTGGGAGCAACGAAAGAGGAGAATGGCACCCAGGATGTCGGAAGATGTAACCAATCTGGAGAAGGTTGAGAGATACAGGGGGAGGGAGGGGGGGAAATTGATGGGTTTTTCTGTGTTGAATGTTATAAGTGGGGAATATTATGTGTTGATGCTACCACATAAGGTTTTTATGGCAGTTCAGGGCAGAGCAGATTCTAGAAGAATAGATGATTGTTTTCAACTTGATGACACGCAGCCAAACTCACTATCTTGACACACAATGGTGCAGATTTTATCATGGAATGTAAAGGGCTTACGCTCTCCGAGTAAACGCTCAATGATCCTTCGACACCTTAAAAAATTACGAGGGGACATTGTTCTTTTACAGGAAACCCACTTAAGGGAAGAAGATTTTTTCAGACTCAAAAAATTCTGGGTAGGGGAGGTGATTGGCTCGGGTGCGTTAGACCGAAAGGCAGGGGTGATCATCTTGATTAACAAAGCATTAACACATAGAATTATCTCGCATGACAGCTTGGCAGAAGGACGTCATATACACATACTGATAGAATGTTCGGGTATGAACCTATATCTAGAGGGTTGAGAATGCGCACATAGGGTCTTATCTATTATATAATTGCCGTAGCGACTTCCGTCGGAGCGGCGCTGCTTCCGGTGGCTTGGTTAGCGCGAGCGAGCTGCTTCTCCTGGACTCTCCCCGTGGCCGCGTAGCGGCCACGGCGACTCCCGAAGCAATGCCCGCAAAGCGGGCATTGCGAGTCGTTGCAGCCTCGCGAAGCAATGCCCGCGAAGCGGGCATTGCGAGTCGCTGACACCCACCAACCAAGCCACAGAAGCCCATACTACTGTAGTGTACACCGCTATACTATACTACAGTCCCATGCCCATAAGCGCCATGGGACTGTAGTATACCATCGCGCTGTACACTACAGACCCCTGCCGCTCTAAGCCACTACGCGCTGTACACTACACTAACCAAGCCACACAACCCCTTACTACCTTACTGTACACCGCTATACTATACTACAGTCCCATGCCCATAAGCCCATGGGACTGTAGTATACCATCGCGCTGTACACTACAGCCCTCTCACGCTCTAAGCCACTACGCCCTGTACCCGCCGCAAGCCCCTACCCCCTGCCGCCCTAACCCCTAAGCCACTACCCCGACGCCGAAGCCCCTACCCCCTGCCGCACTACCCCGCCGCACCCACTACCCTCTGCCGCAAGCCCCTACCCCCTGCCGCACTACCCCGCCGCAAGCCCCTACCCCCTGCCGCCCTAACCCCTAAGCCACTACCCCGCCGCCGAAACCCCTACCCCCTGTCGCCGTAAGCCACTAGCCCGCATCCGCACCTAAACCCCTGCCGCCGCAAGCCCCTAACCCCTAAGCCGCACCTAATCCCCTACCCCTACCCCCTAAACCGCACCTAAACCCCTGCCGCCCTAAGCCCCTACCCCCTAAGCCGCACCTAACCCCCTACCCCCTGCCGCCGTAAGCCACTACCCCGCATCCGCAAATAAACCCCTGCCGCCGCAAGCCCCTAACCCCTAAGCCGCACCTAATCCCCTACCCCTACCCCCTAAACCGCACCTAAACCCCTGCCGCCCTAAGCCCCTACCCCCTAAGCCGCACCTAACCCCCTACCCCCTGCCGCCGTAAGCCACTACCCCGCATCCGCAAATAAAACCTGCCGCCGCAAGCCCCTAACCCCTAAGCCGCACCTAAATCCCTACCCCTACCCCCTAAGCCGCACCTAAATCCCTGCCGCCCTAAGCCCCTACCCCCTAAGCTGCACCGAACCCCCTACCCCATGCCGCCGTAAGCCACTACCCCGCATCCGCACCTAAACCCCTGCCGCCGCAAGCCCCTAACCCCTAAGCTGCACCTAATCCCCTACCCCCTAAACCGCACCTAAACCCCTGCCGCCCTAAGCCCCTACCCCCTAAGCCGCACCTAACCCCCTACCCCCTGCCGCCCTAAGCCACTACGCCGCATCCGCACCTAAACCCCTGCCGCCGCAAGCCCCTACCCCTTAAGCCGCACCTAATCCCCTACCTCTACCCCCTAAACCGCACCTAAACCCCTGCCGCCCTAAGCCCCTACCCCCTAAGCCGCACCTAACCCCCTACCCCCGTAAGCCACTACCCCGCATCCGCACCTAAACCCCTGCCGCCGCAAGCCCCTAACCCCTAAACCGCACCTAATCCACTACCCCTACCCCCTAAGCCGCACCTAAACCCCTGCCGCCCTAAGCCCCTACCCTCTAAGCCCCGCCGCTTTCCCTAACACCTAAGGCCCTACACCCTAAGCCCCCGCCGTCCCCTAACCTAACGTCCCCGTCCATCACTTACATGCCTTCAAGTCATCTGATCGTCCGTCCGATCCTCAAGTCCTCCGTCCGGCCAGGCGTCCTCTTCCTCCGGTCCCGGGGGTCTTCTCTCTTCTTTCCGCCATCTCCGCCTCTTCGTCCGTCCCCGGGGATCTTCTGTCTTCTTTCCGACAACTTCCAGCGCCGACGTCCTCTTCAACTAACATTAAGATACAATGGACGATCAATCCGCCATTGTATCTCAATGAAATGTGAAGGGCTCTTCTGATTGGTCGCTCTCTACTGCCCTCAGCCAATCAGAAGAGCCCTTCATTCAGTTCTCATTCAGGTCCGTCTTTTTTCCCATTGACATACATTAGCGGTGTGTCGGCGATTTTATGGCCGGCCACCTGGTTCTATTTGTCGGCCCTAAAATCGCGGACACACCGCTAATGCATGTCTATGGGCAAGTCAGCTCGAATTCTGATTGGTCGGCGTTCAATCCGAAATCGGGCTGACTGCCCATAGAGATGCATTAGCGGTGTGTCCGCGATTTTAAAGCCGACAAATAGAACCAGGTGGTCGGCCATAAAATCGCCGACACACCGCTAATGCATTTCAATGGGAAAAAAGAAAGGCGGACCGGAGTGAGAACTGCGTCTCAGCCTAAATAATAAATTAAATAATAAAAAAAATAATTAAAAAAGAATTAAAAAATAATAAAAAAATAAATTAAAAATAATAAAAAATTCAATAAAAATAATAATAAAAAAATAAATTATATGCTAATAAGATCAGCCCTTTGCGGACCTGAATGAGAACTGCCTCTCAGCCTAAATAATAAATTAAAATAATAAAAAAAATAATTAAAAAAGAATTAAAAAATAATAAAAAAATTAAAAATAATAAAAAATTCAATAAAAATAATAATAAAAAAATAAAATATATGCTAATAAGATCAGCCCTTTGCGGACCTGAATGAGAACTGCCTCTCAGCCTAAATAATAAATTAAATAATAAAAAAAATAATTAAAAAAGAATTAAAAAATAATAAAAAAATAAATTAAAAATAATAAAAAATTCAATAAAAATAATAATAAAAAAATAAATTATATGCTAATAAGATCAGCCCTTTGCGGACCTGAATGAGAACTGCCTCTCAGCCTAAATAATAAATTAAATAATAAAAAAAATAATTAAAAAAGAATTAAAAAATAATAAACAAATTAATTAAAAATAATAAAAAATTCAATAAAAATAATAATAAAAAAATAAAATATATGCTAATAAGATCAGCCCTTTGCGGACCTGAATGAGAACTGCCTCTCAGCCTAAATAATAAATTAAATAATAAAAAAAAGAATTAAAAAAGAATTAAAAAATAATAAAAAAATTAATTAAAAATAATAAAAAATTCAATAAAAATAATAATAAAAAAATAAAATATATGCTAATAAGATCAGCCCTTTAGCGGACCTTAATGAGAACTGCCTCTCAGCCTAAATAATAAATTTAATAATAAAAAAAATAATTAAAAAATCATTAAAAAATAATAAAAAAATAAATTAAAAATAATAAATAATTCAATAAAAATAATAATAAAAAAATTAAATATATGCTAATCATATCAGCCCTTTAGCGCACCTGAATGACAACTGCCTCTCAGCCTAAATAATAAATTTAATAATAAAAAAATAATTAAAAAATAATTAAAAAATTATAAACAAATAAATAAAACATAATTAAAAAATAAATAACAAATAATAAATAATAATTTAAAAAAAAATGCTAATAATAATATTACTGCTAATAATAATGCTATTAATGCTAATAATTATGTTATTAATGCTATTATTAATGCTAATAATGCTATTATTAATTCTATTAATGCTAATAATAATGCTATTAATGCTATTAATAATGTTATTAATGCTATTATTAATGCTAATAATCCTATTATTAATGCTATTTATGCTAATAATAATGCTCTTAATGCTATTAATAATGTTATTAATGCTATTATTAATGCTAATAATGCTATTATTAATTCTATTAATGCTAATAATAATGCTATTAATGCTATTAATAATGTTATTAATGCTATTATTAATGCTAATAATGCTATTATTAATGCTATTAATGTCAATATTTATCCTATTAATGGTATTATTAAATGCTATTAATGCTAATAATAATGCTATTAATATGCTATTAATGCTAAATAATAATGCATATATTAATGCTATTAATTAATGTTTATATAATGCTATTATTAATTGCTATTAATTATATTAAGCATTAATGTAATAATGCTATTAATGCTATTAATAATGCTTAATTAATGCTATTAATTAATGCTATTAATCCTATTATTTATGCTAATTAATGCTATTAATGCTAAATTATTACTATTAATGGTATTATTAATGCTGTTAATGCTAATAATAATGCTATTAATGCTAAATAATTTATTAATGCTATTAATGCTATTAATAATGTTATTAATGTCTTATTATTAATGCATAAAATGTATAAATGCTATTATTAATTCTATTAATGCTAATATAATGCTATTAATGCTATTAATAATGTTATTAATGCTATTATTAATGCATTAATATATTAATCTATTAATTAATAATGCTATTTAATGCTAATAATAATGCTATTAATGCTATTAATAATGTTTATTAATGCTATTAATAATGCTAATAATGCTATTATTAATGCTATTAATGCTATATAATAATGCTATTAATGCTATTAATAATGTATTAATGCTATTAATAATGCTATAATGCTATTATTAATGCTATTAATGCTAATAATAATCCTATAATGCTATTAATAATGCTATTATGCTATTAATAATGCTATTAATTCTATATTTAATAATAATGCTATTAATGCTATTAATAATGTTATTAATGCTATTATTAATGACTAATAATGCTATTTATGCTATAATAATGCTAATTAATGTATTAATAATGCTATTAATGCTCTTATTTATGCTATTAATGCTATTAATGCTAATATTTATCCTATTAATGGTATTATTAATGCTATTAATGCTAATAATAATGCTATTAATGCTATTAATGCTAATAATAATGCTATTAATGCTATTAATAATGTTATTAATGCTATTATTAATGCTAATAATGCTATTATTAATTCTATTAATGCTAATAATAATGATATTAATGCTATTAATACTGTTATTAATGCTCATAATACTGCTAATAATGCTATTAATACTGCTATTACTGCTAATAATAATGCTATGGCTTATATTATTGCTATTGATGATGCGATTATTATTTAAAAATCTTTAAAAAAACAATAAACATATTTTAGATACCCGATGCATTTGCATCAGGCTAACAGCTATAACTACTATAATCAAATTAATGCACGTTCTAGAATCCCGATGCATTTGCATCGGGCTCACAGCTAGTCCTTTATAGGCAGGTAAATGTGAAAAAATCAGATTTGCTCACCTGATCAGGTTGTGTAGCACACAACCAGCGTAATCGCTCGAACAATGCAGCTGCTGCAGGGACTGTACTTCCACGAGGTGCGGTGCTGTGATCAGGTATTTTGGACGAAGTACCTTAATGTCCGCGCTGCTGCCAGAGAGGAAAATACACCAACGACACTGGGACGTCTGAGTACTGATAGTAGAGGTTTATTTCCAACGCGTTTCGGAGCCACGTACCGAGCTCCTTCCTCAGGGAACATCCTCAGGTTGTTCCCTGAGGAAGGAGCTCGGTACGTGGCTCCGAAACGCGTTGGAAATAAACCTCTACTATCAGTACTCAGACGTCCCAGTGTCGTTGGTGTATTTTCCTCTCTGGCAGCAGCGCGGACATTAAGGTACTTCGTCCAAAATACCGGGTATGAACCTAAGCATCCACAACATATATGCCCCCAACACGGGTCAGGGCACATTCCTAGAGTCCCTCACGCCGTTCATATTACAGGACATGGAAAACAACATAATAGTGGGAGGCGACTTCAATCTAGTCATGAATACTAGCGAGGATAGAAAACATGAATACACAGAGAGACAGAGGCACTGGGAAGAAGGGAGACAAGGACAACCAAGGGAGTGTGTCCCCGCTAGCACGATTTGCATCTGACCTGCACCTCTGGGATGTATGGAGAGTGAGAAATCCTCAGGCGAGGGAATTTACCCATTTCTCTCACCGCCATGAGTCATGGTCCAGGATAGATGCACTGCTGGTTGGTCAACATCTCCTATCAAAGATAGAAAATACAGCAATTGGCAACTTGGTGATTTCTGATCATAGCCCAGTAAGTTTGTCACTATCAGATGTTTTTCCAAGGGGAAATGACATAGTGTGGCGCTTTACCACGACATTACAGGACAGCCCTGACTTCAAAAAATTACTGGGTGAATGGTGGGGGACATTCTCGACAGACAATGAACAACACGTGGGAGATAGTACTGCTTTGGCAGTTTCCCAGAATAACGCACTAAGGGGTAGAATCATAGCTTACACAAGAGGGAGACGCAGACTGGTGGAACAGTCCTTTATAGAATGCAGCGATGCTGTGAGATCCGCCTACAGAGACTTCCTCGACAACCCATCCACTGAAAATAGGCTTGCTTGGCAGCATCGGAGGGACATTTTTAATGAATGGTCCAGACAAAAAGAATCCATGTTCAGGCAGCGCTGGGAGGCCAAATTGTATCACTATGGCAATAAAGCGGGCAAGCTACTGGCAAACCTGGCAAGGGGAAAGAGCCAGTATACCACAATCAATGCAATTAAAAATCAGGGAGGAAAGATAATGAAGGATCCGAAGCAAATAGTGGAGACACTTGGAAAATATTACACAAAATTATATAGTACACCATCAGAGGGGGAGGGGGAAGATGATTGGCTGCAGATGTATCCCATGACACGACTTGACGAATCGGCCCTCCTAAACCTTAATAGACCAGTTACAGCTGAAGAAGTCACTGGGGTGATAAAAGAACTGAACGCACACAAAGCACCTGGACCGGATGGTTTTAGTGGGGGATTTTACAAAGCAATATACCCCATGATTACTCCCACCCTGACGACCCTTTACAACTCAATTTTACAGGGCGGCCCAATACCTGACCAAATGAATATGGCACACATAACGCTGATCCCTAAAGGGGGAAAAGACCTGGAGGAGACTGCCAGCTACATGCCGATCTCATTAATCAATGTAGACCTCAAGATACTATCTAAACTGATGGCTAATAGATTGGCGGTATATCTTCCAGGTCTGATAGGCAGCCACCAGGCAGGATTCGTTAAGGGACAATCGGCTACGGGGAATATACGGAGAGCGCTACTGACGATTGACTCGGTTAAATGGGACAGAGAGACAAAAACAGAAAGAGACCCAGCCATGGTCACGCTGGACGCGGAAAAAGCATTTGACAACGTCCGGTGGCCATGGCTGGGCAAGGTGCTAGATGCGGTGGGATTGACGGGTTCTTTCAGGTCATATCTAGAGACCCTTTATACGAATCCCACAGCCAGGGTGCGCACGCCGGGGTTCCTATCCAGTGTATTTACTTTACATAGGGGGACTCGCCAGGGGTGCCCGTTGTCGCCCCTCCTCTTTAATCTGGCAATTGAGTCACTTGCTAGATACCTAACGAGCGGGGAAGACTTTGAAGGGATAGCTATTGGCTCTCGAAGGATACGCTCCAATTTCTTTGCAGATGACATAATCCTATATTTAGGGAACCCATTTGCAGAACTGCCAGCTATATTACAACGGATTGAGAAATTTGGATCCTTCTCGGGGTTTAAGCTAAACAAGAAAAAATGTGAGATACTTTTTCTGACAACACGCGGGAGACGTGGGGAAAGGGAGACAGAGGAACCTGATAAAATCTTTGACATACCAGTGGCCAAAAAAATCAATTGGATACCTGGGGATACAGCTAGCACGAAACACTGATCTAGTCTATAGCTTGAACTACGAACGATTAATAGCCAAGATGGAATCAGACCTCAGTAAATGGGAGGTGCTGCCGCTTCCCCTGCTGGGCCGTTGACACCTGCTTAAAATGATGAGCTTCTCTAAGCTCCTTTACCCGCTTCAAGTATTGCCTATGCTGATATGCACCAGAGATATAAATAGAATAAATAGGGCGTTTGCCAGGTTCCTGTGGCTAAACAGACGCCCTAGAATCCGCCTGAAAACTCTGGTGCTGCCGAAGGAACTGGGAGGTCTAGCCATACCAGATATACGAAATTATAATTTGATTTGCCTGGTCCGACATATCTTGGATTGGTTGGGAGGATCAAGTAAGTTTTCAGACTGGGAACTGGAATCTGAACTTTGTAGACCATGGAGCTTGACCTCGATACTACACACGTCGAGAGCCAATCTCCCAGGTAGGACGAAACACTCAATAGTGACAAGAGACACCATAGCGGCATGGAAAATAATTTGGAAAAAACAAGGTCTTTCATGGCGAATGTCCAAATTTGTTCCCCTATGGGCACACCCTGAGTTCCCGCTGGGAAGGGAGAATAGTCTTTTCCACAGATGGAGGGAAGGGGGAATAGAAAGGGCTGGTGACCTTCTCTGCCACACAGAATCCAGATGGTTGACAGGATTGGAGCTACTAGAATCTTTGACACTACCAGAACACCACATACTCCAGTTCAAACAACTGGAACATTATATTATGAACAAATTGGTCAACGTCCAGTCAGAATGCGTGACGAATACATGGGATGATTTAATTTCTAGGGGAATAGTTAACACAAGTGTGTCCACCCTATACAAAGACTTAGGACACCATCTAATTCAGAACGCACATCCACGACTCTTCAAAGGGTGGGAAACCAGATTGAAGGAGGAAGCATTGGGAACAAAAATACTGAAAGGCTGGAGGTTGTTTAGAGAGAATATAATCAATGAACAATGGCGAGATTCCCAATTCCACCTGATACATAGAGCGATATATGGATTCACAGCATACCAGAATAGATCAAATGCAGACAGGTTACAGGCTTGTCCGAAATGCCACACACCAAATACTGATCTCTTCCATGGTATATGGGAATGCAAGCAAATACGCCCTCTCTGGTCCTTCACTGAAGATATGGCAGGGAAGATAACGGGAGGCCCGGAAGATTTAGGCAGGGACGGATGGATGTTCCATTATATCAACAACTCACATGGTACTAGAAATGAACAGCGAATGCTACACACACTGGCAATTTTAACCAAACGCGCCATACTGAGACACTGGTTGGACACCAAGCCACCCTCTCACGAATCATTACTAAAAGACATCAAGATAGCAATGAGATCTGAGCGAATAGAGGCAGAAACTAATAAAGACGACCTAACAAAAAAATTCTTCAATAAATGGAAGGGATTTATCTTAAATTATCTCTCCGACGAAGAGGTCAAATCAGTGGTATGGCCTTTTAGAAACTCTACCTGGTATTCAATAGAACAGTTACAGGGTAACCTGGGAAGGCTAGAGGTCTCTTAAAGCACTACTGCACTCGACACTAGTTAAATGACAAAAAGGTTGTGTATGATAGAAAAAGTGAATACAATTCAAAGTAACTGACATGTTTGACATATATCTGACAAGAAGATGTGCTCTGCCGGGGAAGGGATGGGTGGGAAATTCACTCCAGGTTGGAGATTATGTGGGTTTGACATTTGTAACCTTTGTATTCTTTAGTATGTTGAATAACCTGTGAAAATGTTTGGAAAATCAAATAAAGAGTTTTGATAAAAAAAAATAAAAAATTGATATTTGTTATTGAAAACAGGCATGTGTATTTGAAGATCAACATGGGCAACATAGCCTTGCAAAGGGAATTATTTTTAGTTTCAACAGCAGTTCTAATTTACTGTCAATGTTTTCAACTTGCCAGATTTGTGGATATAATTAGACTTTTAAAAAGCCAAAATAAAAAACATTGATAGTCACTGTTTTCAACATTTAAACTACTGTACACAACATGACGTTACAGTCCCACATTAAATAACATATGAAGATCCATCCTGTAATGCTTGCCGAATGAAGGCAAGAGTCACCTACACCTGTGTGTGTATGTGAAGTTTGTATGTACGTCCAGACGAAATTGGGCAGTTGGCCTTCATGTTGGAGCAGGGCTAAAACAGTGTCTGAGACCTGCGGACACAGCAGATCATCATGTCATGGAATACATTGATTACATCATCAGTGAGTGCATCGTCGCTGTGCGGACAACAGCAGTGACCATCACCTGGCAAACAAGGTCTGGACACTGGCGCAGGAGGATGGAGTGCATTACACGACAGAATACATGACAATACACAATTACATTTATGCAAATGAAAGCCAAAATCAAAACCATAGGGAGGCTAGGCTGTCTGGTGAGCCTTATGTGTGGTGCTGGGTCTGACATGTGCTGTAAGCTCATATGAAGGCCGACAAACTGTAGCCTGACATATCACATCCAGCAAACATATAGGGCTCCTACATCACATCATGTAGACTTCATTAAAGGGGTCCCATTATTGTAGGCCAATGGGGGCAGTGTATTATGTGTGACAACTATGGTCAAAAACAAATGTGTTTTGCAAATAAATACACGCCACATAGGGGTCATAACATGTAAAATAAAGCAAGTAAAGCACATTTAACATTCCCCACAGAACATACATCAAAGTACTTTGCAACAAACACAGAGAAAGGTTTTGTTGTTTAAAGCCTCCCAGGCTAGACTTACATACCGTGAGGAAGCGCAATGGAGACGCCACACGCTTGTGTTCAGAAAACGCCGACGCCTGTCCGTCATGCTCTGAGGACGCTAAAGTAATTGGCCCTGCAATGTCATTGGTCGTTCGTTTTCGTGCCAAGGCATTTCCACGCCCATTGTCTCACGCTGGAGCGGTTTCATTGCATCTGGAACTCCGGAAGGACACTCCCCTTGGCTCGCGAATTGGCGTCCCGGACGCATGTTGTGGCTTTGGAACAGGACAACTTGATGTGACAAACGCAGCAGCGTGGAAAGGTACATCTCATACAAAAGCAAAGCGTAATCACATTTGAGCTTCAGAGGCTTTCCTTATATTTTTGCCTAAGCACATTTTTGGACGGGCAATTTTGTTTGTGTATCCACAGGGTCGCATTACCTAACTCACAGGGCATCATTCCCGGAGATCACTTGTGCTAGTGTGACCTTGTGGTGTAAAAAGTGACGGCTTGGCATAGGTAATTTTGGTCAATTTTGCCCTTCTCACCACATTTTATAAAGTCAAAGGTATGGTGGTGGCTAATGTTGCTTGTAATTTCCACTTTGCCTTTATACCAGTTGCATCGACAATGGACCCCGAGCCACAAAGACTACTGGCTTTGTCCTTGGTGGAGGAGGATTTGCTTCAGGAAGAGCAATGGGAGGCCAGGCAGAATCGAACACCACGACGGATGTGGGTGCGGCCGTGGCTGCTCAACAGGCCAAATAATTCCCACATTACGCTGATCCGTCAGCTGCAGGACCAGAGTCCTCATGACTTCCGGAATTATTTGCGCATGACAGAGGACACCTTTAAAGTGCTGCTTGAAGGTGTCCGTCCTTACATTGCCCGGGAGGACACTGTCATGCGCTCGGCTGTACCACCTGAGGAGCGGTTGGCTGTCGCGCTGCGTTTCCTGGCAACTGGCCATTCGATGACTGCCCTGCAGTATACTGCAGCAGTCTCACGGCCCCTGTTGAGTCGCCTAATCCCCGAGACATGTGAGGCCATTGTGAGGAACCTGCTGGCATCTTATATGCCGTTTCCATCAACACCCGCAGAATGGGTTGAGGTTGCCAATGGGTTCCAAACTCGATGGCAATTCCCCAACTGCGGTGGGGCATTGGATGGTAAGCATATAAGGATCACACAACCCCCCAACAGCGGCTCCTTCTATTTCAACTACAAAGGATATTTCAGTGTGGTCCTTATGGCCCTCGTCAATGCCAACTATGAATTTCTGTACGTGGATGTTAGGATGAACGGTCGTGTGTCTGATGGGGGTGTGTTTGCTCACACCTCCTTTGGTGAAGACCTTAGGAGGGGTCGGATAAACTTGCCCTCAAATGATGTCACCACTGAACATCTGAACTTTGCGTTTGTGGGGGATGAAGCCTTTCCTCTTCAGGCACACCTACTACGGCCATATCCCCAGAGGACTCTGACCCCTGAGCAACGCATTTTCAATTACCGGCTATCCCGGGCACGTCGTGTGGTTGAAAATGCGTTCGGGATCCTGGCCAATAGATTCCGCTTGTTTCATACGCCTTTGAATATGAAACTGGAATCTATACATATAGTAGTGATGGCGTCTTGTGTGCTGCATAATTTTCTGCGTCGTAGGGATGCTGCATCATACACGCCAGTAAGTTATGTGGATTCAGTGGACCCCAATACCGGAAAAATTCTACCAGGTGACTGGCGTGCCCACGACCCTGGCATAGCGCCACTCCAAGGGTTAAGCCAGGGCCGTGTCCAGCAGTATGCCAGAGCCAGCAGAGACAGCTACTGCTCCTATTTCAACGGCTCAGGTGCTGTGGAATGGCAGCAGAACATGGTGTAGTGTGTGGGAATACTCCACCCTGGAATGTTACTTTTCTCCCAATATTCCTGGCTTTATGTTAACCCACCTAGCTTTTTCGGCCAAATAACAATTGAACACAGATGTTCTACCACCATGTGCTATGTTATGTTTCACATGTTGTTCTGTGCACATGTTTCTTACTTTGAAATGTAATGTTACAAACTGTTACATGTGACATTCACATTGCTTTTGGCTCCAAAACAACTTATGATAAAAAAAAACCATCACACACATTGGCAGGGGCGGGCTGGGCTGGGGGGCAGGGAGGCAATTGCCCCCCAGGCCGGTGCCCAGGAGGCAGCCGCTCAGGGCCGCTGGAGGACCAGCAGTAATTTTATGGCGCACCTGCAGTGTGCGGGCCGCGTCATCCCGTTGGCCACCCGCCATGCAGCAATATGCGTAAGGTAAATTGGGCCGCCGCGGCCCCTTTAAATCTGTCTCTGCGGCCGCCAGCCGGGAGCCGCAGATTAGTACTTCCGGCTCTGTCCCTGCAGCAGCCGCTTCTTGTAGGAGGCTCAGGAGGAGTATGTGAGCTCCACTCCTCAGCGGCTAGAGCTGCTGATGCCTCCTGTTCCACAGGCAGAGCCATGCAGTTCCTGCACTGCCTGACGGTACCGGGCACCTTCCCATCCACTTTCCATTTCGGCTTCATCTCCTTCATCCTGGCCAGTAAGGGGCTGAGTGTGTGTGTGTTGAGCTGTGTGTGTGGCTGTATATGAGTGTGGTTACATATGTGTGTGCGTGGGTGCATATATGTGTGGCTGCATGTGTTTGTGTGCATGGCTACATGTGTGTATGGCTGCATATGTGTGTGTGGCTGTATGTGTTTGTTTGCACGGCTACATGTGTGTATGTGGCTGCGTGTGTGTGTGTGGCTGCATATGTGGGTGTGTGCATGGCTGCATATGTGTGTGAGCACATGCCTTCATGCATGTATGGCTGCATGTGTGTGTGTGGCTGCATGTGTGTGTGGCTGCAGTGTGTGTGTGTGTGTGGCTGCGTGTGTGTGTGGCTGCATATGTGGGTGTGTGCGTGGCTGCATATGTGGGTGTGTGCATGGCTGCATATGTGTGTGTGCATGGCTGCATGTGTTTGTGTGCCTGCATGTGTTTGTGCGCGTGGATGAATATGTGCAGTGTGTGGGTGCACATGTTCATGGCTGCGTGTGCGTGGCTCCATATGTGTGTGTGGCTGCATATGTGTGTGTGCGCTGCTGCGTATGAGTGTGTGTGTGGATGCATATGTGGGTGTGTGCATGGCTGCATATGTGTGTGAGCACATGCCTTCATGCATGTATGGCTGCATGTGTGTGGCTGCGTGTGTGTGTGTGTGGCTGCATGTGTGTGTGTGGCTGCATGTGTGTGTGTGTGGCTGCATGTGTGTGTGTGTGTGGCTGCATATGTGGGTGTGTGCGTGGCTGCGTATGTGGGTGTGTGCGTGGCTGCATATGTGGGTGTGTGCGTGGCTGCATATGTGGGTGTGTGCATGGCTGCATGCATTTGTGTGCCTGCATGTGTTTGTGTGCGTGGATGAATATGTGCAGTGTGTGGGTGCACATGTTCATGGCTGCGTGTGTGTGGCTCCATATGTGTGTGTGGCTGCATATGTGTGTGTGCGCTGCTGCGTATGAGTGTGTGTGTGGATGCATATGTGTGTGTATTCATGGCTGCTTATGTGTGGCTGCAGATGTGCATGTGTTCATGGTTGCGTGTGCGTGGCTGCATGTGTGTGCACGTGGCTACATGTGTGTGTGGCTGCATTTGTGCGCATGTGCATGGCTGCGTGTGTGGGTGTATGTGTGTGGCTGCATATGTGTGTGTGCGTGGCTGAATATGTGAGGTGTGTTTGCACATATTCATGGCTGTGTGCGCGTGGCTGCATATGTGTGGGTGCGCATGTGCATGGCTGCGCATCTGTGTGCATGTGTGTATGTCTGTGTGTGTGTGTGTGCATGAATATATCAAGAACTGCTGTAGTCATATACAGTGGGTGCAGCACCAAGAAGAAAATGCCAAGAAGAACAGGAAAAAAAAGAAAAAGAAAAGACAGTAGTTAAAGGGAACCTGTCACCCCTTTGGGTATTAAACTGTGCCCACCAGTTTACTCATGATGTAAATGGGGTTCTAGTAACTTCTCTATGTGCCCAGACTGACCCCTCATACCTGAGAAAATAACTTTTATTTTGTCCAGCACTGGCCTCCTATTGAGTCTGGGAGGCGGCTATTTAGTCCAGTTGGATTATGTCCTTGCCGCATCCTGGCGCCAAAACCCGACCTGCACTTTTTAAAACTAACGCCATCTGTGACCGACGCTTGAGTGATTGCCGCACTTGCGCCTGCGCAGTGGAGCGGGTGTTTACGCTCTATTGAATATAGTGTCGATGTCTCGTGAAACTTCACAAATCTCACATGATATTGGCACTATGTTCAATAGAGCGTAGACACCCGCTCCACTGCGCAGGCGCAAGTGCGGCAATCACTCAAGCGTCGGTCACAGATGGCTTTAGTTTTAAAAAGTGCAGGTTGGGTTTTGGAGCCAGGATGCGGCAAGGACATAATCCAACTGGGCTAAATAGCCGCCTCCCAGACTCAATAGGAGGCCAGCGCTGGACAAAATAAAAGTTATTTTCTCAGGTATGAGGGGTCAGTCTGGGCACATAGAGGAGTTACTAGAACCCCATTTACATCATGAGTAAACTGGTGGGCACAGTTTAATACCCAAAGGGGTGACAGGTTCCCTTTAAAGAGATGCACATCAAAAAATAGAGTAGTTCTGTAAAAAATTAAACTTTTGTATATACCCAAAGTAGAGAAAAACAACTAAAAACATATGATGACACTCCCTATAGCCCAATAGGCAACTTCAGAAAAAGAACCCTGTTAGCATAAATATATGGGACTAATCACAGGACAATACAATAAACCAGCAGCACAGACAGGTGGCAGAGCAGTTAGTGCTCATAGAATTCTATGGAAAGTCAAGACAGAACTATAAAAATGACAAAAAAAAAAACAATAAATGGGCAGGGCAAGATCCCCCCCAATACCAGATCTGTATGCTGGAATATAGTCCTGTATTTATTGCTCTTGACTTTCCATAGAATCCTATTAGCACTATCTGCTCTGCCACCAATCAGTGCTGCTGCTTTATTGTATTCTCCTGTGATTAGTACCATATATTTATGCTCGGAGGGCTCTTTCTGCAGTTGCCTATTGTCATCATAATACGTTTTTAATTGTTTTTATATGTCCCTTTAGTATAAAGTTTGCTGTTTGGTTTTTTTAGAAATCTACTCGTATCTGGTGTGCGCATCTCTTTAACTACTTTCTTTTCTTGGTTATGCATGTATGTGCATGCCTGTATATGTATGTGTATGTGTATGTGTGTTTGCCTGTATGTGTATGTGTTTGCCTGTATGTGTTTGCTTGTATATGTATGTGCATGCCTATATGTGTATGTGTGCTTGTCTCCATGTCTTTGTACTGCATGTGTATAGGTCTGTGTAATGTATGCGTGCATATCTACATATATATAATTGTATTTTTTATAAAATGTGTGTATGTCAGTGTCATATCTGGGGGGGGGGCAGGGGCCACTGTCTGCATATTTGGAGATAATAAGGAGAGTGACTGAGCAAATATGCGAGGAGACATTATAGGGGTAGAAAAGAGGGGACTGTATGAGAGGATAGTGTGAGGGCGCAGCAAGGAAAGGACAGAAGGCTGAGGTGGGGGAGAGTGATGAGGGGACATATTACAGAGACTGGGCAGTATAGGGGGACACAGTGTGAGGACAGTGTGAAGAGGGGCCACAGTATGGAGAGGAGAGGACAGTGTGGAGAGCATGTGCCATAAGAGGGACAGTGCGTCAATCATGTTTATTCAGGGGCACCTTGTAGAGCAGATTTTTTTTTATTCCGGAGCATTATATTAATTCTGTTATTTTTAAAGGCATCATGCCGGGATGTACTGCTGAAGACAAAAGAAGATGGAAGTCTGCAGAGACGAGCTGTAAATATGAAGAGTCATCATGGCGTCTGGACAAGAGAAAGAAAGATAATTACTCCAACCAGAGCAGATGTCACCTACAAGGTACCAGGATGTAAATGTTTTTTGTGATCCTGCTTGCATCTCATCAGTACTGAGGTTCCTGTATGATCTGCAGTCTGATGACCGATGACAACAACTCCCTGTATCTTCTTACCATTATAAAGAACATACTGGCAGTTGGAGGTTCATGCAATACAAATATATACAGATCTGACCTGACATTACAATTGCTGTACTAGGTGCTGATAGTAGTCCTGGTTCTCAAATTCATATACAAATAGTGGTCCTGGTGATTTAGTCATGTAATGATGGTGGTTCTGATGGTTTATGTACTAATGATGGTCTTGTTGATTTATTCATATACTAATGGTCGTCCTGGTGATGAATTCAACTAGTGATTACTACGGGGATGTATTTCTGTTCTGCGTTTGGATCTTGTCATGTATTTCTGTACTAATGGGTTTTGTGATGTTCTCTTTATGTACTGTTGGTGGTTCTGATTATGGATTTCTTTACTGATGAGGGTAGTTGTACTGTGAGCGGTGACTGTAACGGCTTCTTGCTCTGAACCTATGACAGGAAGCGAGTAGCATCAAGGGGAATAAAATGTAATTTTCTCACTAAACACTTTTCCTGTAAGTCGGCTAATCAAGTTTAAAATGCTATTTATCTGCAGATTAATCCTATAGCTGCAAATGTTACCTGTGCTACTTTAATGTAACAGCCAGAGATAATCGGGCTAAAGAAAGGCTGTCACAACTTTTAGGGCCACCGCTCAGTCATTGCCCCCCGGGCCAAATTGTGCCAGCCAGCCCCTGCACATTGGTGTTGCTATATGGCACATTAAATTGACCTGCACACAAACCACTCTGTCATTGCTTTACTTCAGCATGTGTTCAATGTAAACTTGCATTTTTAGACAACGCACAAAGGTAGTCCACAGACAAAGGGAATAGCCCCGTACCTGTGGCATTGCCTGCAAATGTCATGTCCAATGGATTAAGCATTTGGTGACCAGTGTATGCTGTATGTGCGGCTTCGTGACCAGATGTCTGAATCAAGTCACAATTGCATACTGCCTCACACAGGCGTTCCGGGGGGATATTTGGCCTCCGACGCCATTGTGTGGGTGAACACAACACGCAGACATCAATCTCCGCGGCTGACAAATGAAACCGCTGGTGTGACGACCAATCAGAGTGGTAGGGGTGCGGTCAAATACTGTGTGGCACGCCTTGTTGGGCAAATTTCGGATCACATTGCCGGTGAGGTGGTGCTGTGTGACACGGCGATCTGAAGAGCAGACATCGCTTCAAGGTTGTTTCAGGCGATTCCGGAATCGCCTGATCGCCATGGGTTGCCGGCGATATTGCTACGTGTGACGGCTCACGAGCGATGCAGAAGCGATGTGCGCGTTCATGAGATCGCCGCAATATCGCCGGCGATATCTCCCCGTGTGATGGTACCTTTAGTGTCCCAGCAGAGTATGCACACATCTCAGAGGAGTGTTCGCCAGTATTAGTGTAGTATTCACACATCTCAGTTGAGTATTCACAAGTATACAGTGGAGTACTTCCATTCACTGCTTTCAGTCAGTGGACATGCGGTTTACAGGCTCTTATTCCTCACTCACCAAACAGTAATGAGTAGTGCACACTGATGAATGCGATTAATAACCGCATTCATCCACCACCAGAAAATCTGCAAAAAATCAGTGCAAAAATTCCGCACAGGAATCGCACAAAAAGCTCTCTGTTTATAATAAGTATTTTTTCCAGTTTTTTAGCAAGTGCTATCAAAAAAGTATCAAAAACAGGGCTATTGGTCTGTACGTTTTTGCAAAAAATATACGCAAGCTGCCTCACCTCCATCACGGTTGCCCTGACCGAGGCAGTCCCTAGCTGATGTATGTATTTAAAACCTGAGTGTGTGAACATACCTCAATCCAGGCTCCAGCCAGGACTCCACTCTGTGGGCTTTTTACCTGTGAAACAGCTTGTGTGAGAACTACTCATAGGGGAAGAGTGGGTCACTTTCCTTTCCTGTGAACAGGAGAAATACATTCACCAAACAATAATGAGTAGTGCACACTGATGAATGCTTTTTCTGTGATTCCTGTGCGGATTATATCCACCACCAGAAAATCTGCAAGGAATCACACAAAAAGCATTCATCAGTGTGCACTACTCATTATTGTTTGGTATGCATTTAAAACTCAGGTTTTAAATGCATACATCAGCTAGGGACTGCCTCTGTCAGGGCAACCGTGACGGAGGTGAGGCAGCTTGCGTATATTTTTTGCAAATAACGTACAGACCAATAGCCCTGTTTTTGATACTTTTTTGATAGCACTTGCTAAAAACTGGAAAAAATACTTCTTATAAACAGAGAGCTTTTTGTGTGATTCCTGTGCGGATTTTTTGCACTGATTTTTTGCTCTTATTCCTCACTGTAGGCTTGGGCTGCATACACACTAACCTGTCAGCTGCTCCCAAAACCACGCTCAGCGGCTCTTGTCTTCACTCCAGATTGGTTGCAGTCCCTCTGTTTTCTGGATCCTCAACTGCTTCACTCAACTCTTGCCGTAGACAGACTGTATTCAGACTGTGTTCTGCTCAGAGGCCTGGGCAGCTTTCACATACTGAGCTTTCTTCAGCCGCTCCAAGCAACCTCCCACAGAGCGGCTCAGGCTAAGGCTGCCTGGCTTTCTGCCTCGCACTCCACGGACACCCACAGGTGAAGAGGCGTGATTAGTCAGACACACAAACCAGCGTGCACTAACCCTTCACATCATCAAAACTGAAAATCACTCCTGTGTGGCCTTGCAAGTCCCAAATTTACAGCAAGTTTACCTGTGAAAACTGCCTTTACAATTTTAGAACACAGCTGGTCGCCACATCACAATATCTATCTACACTGTTGGCCAAAAGTATTGACACCCCTGCAATTCTGTCAGATAATACTCAGTTTCTTCCTGAAAATGATTGCAATCACAAATTCTTTGGTATTATTATCTTCATTGAATTTGTCTTCAATGAAAAAACACAAAAGAGAATGAAGCAAAAAGCAAAACATTGATCATTTCACACAAAACTCCAAAAATGGGCCGGACAAAAGTATTGGCACCCTCAGCCTAATACTTGGTTGCACAACCTTTAGCCAAAATAACTGATCAACCGCTTCTGGTAACCATCAATGAGTTTCTTACAATGCTCTGCTGGAATTTTAGACCATTCTTCTTTGGCAAACTGCTCCAGGTCCCTGATATTTGAAGGGTGCCTTCTCCAAACTGCCATTCCCCAAAACATCAGGGAACCTCCGCCATGTTTGACTGTAGGGACCGTGTTCACAGTGCCATGGGCTTTAAACGTCTTGATGACACTGCGCACGGTAGACACAGGAACATTCAGGTCTTTGGAGATGGACTTGTAGCCTTGAGATTGCTCATGCTACCTCACAATTTGGTTTCTCAAGTCCTCACAGTTCATTTGTCTTCTTTCTTTTCTCCATGCTCAATGTGGTACACACAAGGACACAGGACAGAGGTTGAGTCAACTTTAATCCATGTCAACTGGCTGCAAGTGTGGTTTAGTTATTGCCAAACACATGTTAGGTGCCACAGGTAAGTTACAGGCGCTGTTAATTACACAAATTAGAGAAGCATCACATGATTTTTCTAACCGTGCCAATACTTTTGTTCACCCCCTTTTTTATTTTTGGTGTGGAACTATACCCAATTTGGCTTTAGGACAATTCTTTTTGCGTTTTTTTCATTGAAGACATTAGATGAAGATAATAATACCAAAGAATTTGTGATTGCAATCATTTCCAGGGAGAAACTCAGTATTATCTGACAGAATCTCAGGGGTGTCAATACTTTTGGCCAACACTATATATATATATATATATATATATATATATATATATATGTATATATATATATATATATATATATATATATATATATATATATATATATATATATATATATATATATATTATCCACATTACTCAATGCTTATTAATCAATTACAGTTATTAAAACATACTTTTACAGTGTTTTCTACAATCCACCTCATTCACATTACATGCTATGATGATTTAGTGTTATATATACTGTACTTAGTGGGCTACATACAATCTTAATTACCATCCTATGTATATAGATATATTAAGTTTACTCAATTGATCATCAGGTGCCCGCATGATTAAAGATTATAATATTAAGAGATTTTGCATTGCGCAACTACCTCATGTGTGGCGTGCATAGTTCATGGTTCATAGTTACCATGGTGTAACAGGAAGTGGACCCACCGCCATCTTGCGACTCCCCGCACATGCTTCGTTTCAATCATGAGCGCAGCGGTGTTACAAATTATAAGATTAGTTTCTCCTTCTAGAAATAATTATTATACATGATTATTTTAATAATGTATTGGCGTTATGTGATAGTGTTATTCTTTAATCTAAAAAGGAAATGTTATAATAAAATATCTTTGTGACTTCATCAGTGTTTTTGTAGTGTCTTAATATGACAGTGTGTTTTTTTAAAAAAAAAAACATATATTGTTGTCATTCATTTTTTATTTCAGTGGTTCAAACTTTATGAAATACTTACTGTTTTAGCAAACCACCATCTTTATTATTTACAAGAAATGTTTGTCCATCAATTTCTTCTATAATCCATATAAATTAATTTATTATTTTGCTTCCTATTTTACATTTCTCCTTACCTTTTATATATGCATATTTTTCTATTTAGAGTCAGACAAATTATATTATTGTTGGATCAAGGTCTTATTTTTTTTATTTTTTTTTTTACCAATAATTTTTATTAATTCAACAGTATATACGACCGCTGACCAAACATGTCGTCAGCGGGAAGTGCAAAGATAAAATGGGGAAGGGGGGAAGGAGAAGGTAACAGACCTAGACCAACATAGGTGAGGAATATGTGGGGAACAGAGGAGGTATGGGGGGTGGGGAGGGAGGAGGGGAATTGACAACAGTGCAATAAATATGAAACAGTATTAAACAGTATCAGTATCAGGTGCCCTGGGAGGAGCCGGGTAAAGCGGAGTGGAAACCCATGGGTCCCACCAAGTAGTAACTTTGTCATACCTAGTAATGTCATGCGCCAGAATAGTTTCATATTGGTAGTGTAGGTGCAATTGTGTCAAGAGGTCCATCCTGGATGGGGGTGAATGGGACTTCCATAGTCTAGCAATACATATCCGTGCTGCAATCAGAATATTGACGAGGATAGGTCTGACCGGGAAGGGAACCTCCTCCAGCCCTATACCCAAAAGAGCCATAGGAGCCTCCAAAATGAGAAGAATCTGGGTAACTGTACCGATAATAGTCTCAACCTCCCTCCAAAATTTTTGAATTTCAGGGCAGTCCCACCACACGTGTGATATTGTGCCAGGTTGCAAGCATTGTTTCCAGCACAAAGGGGAGATGTTGTTGGCAAACTTGGCCAGCTTAGTGGGAGAAATATACCAATTGAGGGGGATTTTTTTTGCCTGTTCGAGGTGTGAAATGCAGGAGGAAAATTTTGAGGCGTAAATTAAGGCGTATTCCCAATCCTCAGGAAAGGCCATGAAACCTAATCTGGTCTTCTAGTCTGCGATAAAAGGGAGTTTAGCGGGAACACCAGCCCGAAGGAAACTCCTATAGATTATGGAGAGTCCGTGCCTAGTCGAGGAGCGGGATTTAAAGAACAGCTGCAGTGAGGTGTCAGCAGTGGTGGCATCGAAGGATGGTAAGGAAGACTGGGAGAGCAGATGTCGAATCTGAAGATATTGGTAGAACGAGGAGCGTGAGACCCCGTATGTGTCCATTAAAAAGACAAAGGAGCCTAGACTATGGTCAACAAACAGATGTAGAGATGTAACTAGCTGAATATGGTTACAGACCTAGCACTTGCCTTCACACTTACTTAAGGTAGGGAAGGCAAGCGCTAGGTCTGTAACCATATTCAGCTAGTTACCCTGTACCATAGAGATTGGAAGCACAGCAATCTCAGAGACCTTTCAGCTGCTGCCTAATTAAGCCCTGCTTATGTTAATGCAAGCTCCAGTGACCCCACTACACTGGTTCAGATGTAGAGATGTGATGCCATTGTTCCTCCAGTGCACCAACGAAAAGGTCCTCCACCATGAGCTCCAGAGCCTCAGAAGACACTGAAATTATAAAGAGATGACCAAACATTAACCAAAGAGGCCGTGGTAGTTAATGGGTCCCTGGAAGTCGGGGATTGCAGTAGTGATGATTCTAAAAGGAGCCTCGTATAGCCCCTCAGGGAGTAGTAAGATTCTATGTGAAGCCAGGGGACGGTGGAGCATCGGTTCCACCAAAGAAGGGCTGGTTCCAGAATAGCTGCAGTGTGATACTGCTGTAAATCCGGCGCTCCAAGGCCCCCCCAACACATACGGGAGGGTGAGCAGTTTGAGAGAAACTCTAGGTGGTTTATTATTCCATATGAAGCGGGACAGGGCAGACTGAAAGGTGGAGATGTATCGGTGAGGGAAGCGAAGAGGGAGGCACCTGAATAAGTAAATCAATTTAGGTAACACAAGCATCTTGGTGGCTTGTATCCTGGCCATCCAAGATAGGTATGAGGAGCTAAATTTATTCAGTAAGCTAGTAATATCCTGCAAATATGACTCAAAATTGCACTTAACTATGCGGCGGAGATGAGTAATCTGTATGTCTAGGTACGTGAACCCCGAACGGGACCAAACAAAGGGATATTTAAGCTGGATGGCTGACTGTGCTGCGGGAGAAAGATGAAGGGGGTAAAGAAAAGATTTAGATAGATTGAGCTTGTAAAAGGAGGCCCTAGAGAATTGGTCCAAGGTGAGCATAATCTCATCAATGGATTCCAGGACATTTGTGCAGGTTAAAATCACATTGTCGGCATATAAGCCAATTTTGTGAGATTTGTTCCCAATTAGTATGCCGGAGATCTTGGGTTCCCTCTAACTATGGAGGCCAATGGTTCCATTATTAGGGCGAAAATGAGAGGGGAGAGCGGGCAACCTTGGCGGGTGCAATTAGATATCGTGAAGGGGAGGACAAAAAGGCCAAGGCTAAGACTGAGGCAGAAGGGGAGGAATACAGTGCCATAATAGCAGAGGCTGCTGCCCCCCCCCCCCCCCCCCGTTATGCCAAATCTGGTCAGCACCTCCATCAAGAATCCCCAGTGCACCCTGTCAAAGGCCTTTTCCACGTCAAGGGACAGGAATGCACGGACGATAGACCCCTTCTCCACCACCTCCAAGAGATTGATAACTCTGCATGTGCCATCTCTTGTTTGCCTATCCGGTACAAACCCGACCTGATCCGGGTCCACCAAGAGAGGTAATACAACCTGCAGTCTAGTAGCCCACACCTTTGCATATTATTTGATGTCACAATTAAGTAACGCGATGGGCCTGAAATTACCCGGAGAGGTCGTGGGTTTTCCCGGCTTAGGCAAAGTGATAATAGTGGCCTCTATGCCCTCCCGCCTAATCTGTCCCACAGTCTGCCAGGTACTGAAGAGGCGAAGGAGGTAGGGAGACAGAGTAGAGCTAAACTGGGAATAGTAGGGGAAGGAGAATCCATCCGGGCCGGGAGCAAAGCGCTTCTTCACGTTGGCTATTGCAGACTGGATTTCAGAAATTGTCAGAGGCGCATTCAGGGCCGCCAGTTGCGAAGAGGTAAGTTAAGGTAGAGACGCCTAGCCCAAGAAGGCCGAGATGGAGGCAGGGGAGGGCTGAGGGGTGAGAGGGTCGTTTTGGAGGTTGTAGAGTGCAGAATAGTACACTCTAAATTCTGTGAAGTAAATAGAAAAATTCTGCACAGACCGGGTATTCTGGTTTAAAACTCCAATTCTTTATTCATCCATACAAATACTGGACTGGGAGCGCATATTGCTTCGTCGCGAAGCCCACTGGATATTGTCATTGAATGTACGGTATCCGGAGGGATTGAATTATCGTACCGTTGTACTGTAAAGCGCTGCGGAATATGTTGGCGCTATACAAATAAAGTTGTATTATTATTATTATTATTATCGTACGGACATATCCCACTTCTATTAAATTCATTCTATACTGTGACATAAGTAGATATGGACCCTGGATATGACTTAAAAACGTCAAAATTAAAACTGACTCTTATACTCATTTTGCTCCGGCACTGACTGCTCCTCTTATTTACGGTGCCGCTGATTAGGCTCATGAACCTGACAGCGTCCCGGGATGGGGAGGGCAGCTACGATTGGGGCAAGCGAGTGTACTGTGATAAGCTGTCCATTTGTTATTTAATATCTGAATAAACAACCCCTACCCCGCCCCAAAAAACTTTTATATCTTTTGTATTTTAGGTAGATTTATTCAGACATCACCTATAAGAATAATGATTGATGGGAATAATGGATAAGGGGTGTGAAAATACCCATGCAGAACATTGTGAGATTTAAAAACCATAGCTATCTCTCATATTTACATTCATATACAGTCATGTTCAATCATATTTATAGTTATATGAATATTACTATACTAGCTGTGAGCCCGATGCAAATGCATCGGGTTTCTAGAACGTGCATTAATTTGATTATAGTAGTTAGAGCTGTTAGCCTGATGCAAATGCATCAGGTATCTAAAATATGTTTATTGTTTTTCTAAAGATTTTTAAATAATAATCGCATCATCAATAGCAATAATATAAGCCATAGCATTATTATTAGCAGTAATAGCAGTATTAATAGCATTATTAGCAGTATTATGAGCATTAATAACAGTATTAATAGCATTAATAGCATTATTATTAGCATTAATAGCATTATTAATAGCATTATTAGCATTAATAATAGCATTAATAACATTATTAATAGCATTAATAGCATTATTATTAGTATTAATAGCATTAATAATAGCATTATTAGCATTAATAATAGCATTAATAACATTATTAATAGCATTAATAGCATTATTATTAGCATTAATAGCATTAATAATAACATTATTAGCATTAATAATAGCATTAATAACATTATTAATAGTATTATTATTAGCATTTATAGCATTAATAATAGCATTATTAGCATTAATAATAGGATTAATAACATTATTAATAGCATTAATAGCATTATTATTAGCATTAATAGCATTAATAATAGCATTATTAGCATTAATAATAGCATTAATAACATTATTAATAGCATTAATAGCATTATTATTAGCATTAATAGCAATATTAATAGCATTAATAGGATAAATATTAGCATTAATAGCATTAATAGCATAATTAATAGCATTAATATCATTATTATTAGCATTAATAGCATTAATAATAGCATTAATAGCATTAATAATAGCATTAATAACATTATTAATAGCATTAATAGCATATTATTAGCATAATAGCATTATTATTAGCATTAATAGCATTAATAATGCCATTAATAGGATAAATATTAGCATTGATAGCATTAATAGCATAATTAATAGCATTAATAGCATTATTAATAGAAATAATAGCATTATTATTAGCATTAATAGCATTAATAGGATAAATATTAGCATTAATAGCATTAATAGCATTATTAATAGCATTAATAGCATTATTATTGGCATTAATAGCATTAATAATAGCATTATTAGCATTAATAATAACATTAATAACATTATTAATAGCATTAATAGCATTATTATTAGCATTAATAGCATTATTATTATTAGCATTAATAGCATTAATAATACCATTAATAGGATAAATATTAGCATTAATAGCATTAATAGCATAATAATAGCATTAATAATACATTATTAATAGCATTGATAGCATTATTATTAGCATAAATAGCATTAATAATAGCATTATATAGCATTAAGAATAGCATTAATAACATTATTAATAGCATTAATAGCATTATTATTAGCATTAAATAGCATTAATAATAGCATTATTAGCATTAATAATAGCATTAATAACATTATTAATAGCATTAATAGCATTATTATGAGCATTAATAGCATTAATATAGATTATTAGCATTATAATAGCATTATTAATAGCATTAACACGATTAATAGCATTATTAATAGCATTATTAATAGCATTAATAGCATAAAATAATAGAATTAATTAGCATAAAAAAAATAGCATTAATAGCATTAGTATTAGCATAAAGAGCATTAAATAGCAATATTAATTATGCATGAATAGCATTATTAATAGCATTAATAGCATTAATAGGATAAATATTAGCATTAATAGCATTAATAGCATAATTAATAGCATTAATAGCATTATTAATAGCATTAATAGCATTATTATTAGCATTAATAGCATTAATAATAGCATTATTCGCATTAATAATAGCATTAATAACATTATTAATAGCATTAATAGCATTATTATTAGCATTAATAGCATTAAATACCATTATAGGATAAATATTAGCATTAATAGCATTAATAGCATAATTAATAGCATAATAGATTATTATAGCATTAATAGCATTATATTAGCATAAATACATTAAATGCATTATATAGCATTATAATAGCATAATAACATTTAAATAGCATTATTATTAGCATTAATAGCATTAATAATAGCATTATTAGCATTAATAATAGCATTAATAACATTATTATTAGCATTAATAGCATAATTATTAGCATTAATAGCATTATTATTAGCAGTAATATCATTATTATTAGCATTTTTTTTTAATTATTATTTTTTATTTAATTATTTATTATTTTTTATTTATTTTTTTATTATTTTTTAATTATTTTTTTTATTATTAAATTTATTATTTAGGCTGAGACCCAGTTCTCTTTCAGGTCCGCTGAAAGGGCTGATATAATTAGCATATATTTAATTTTTTAATTATTATTTTTATTGAATTATTTATTATTTTTAATTTATTTTTTTATTATTTTTTAATTACTTTTTAATTATTTTTTTTATTATTAAATTTATTATTTAGGCTGAGACCCAGTTCTCTTTCAGGTCCGCTGAAAGGGCTGATATAATTAGCATATATGTATTTTTTTTATTATTATTTTTATTGAATTATTTATTATTTTTAATTTATTTTTTTATTAATTTTTAATAATTTTTTTTATTATTAAATTTATTATTTAGGCTGAGACCCAGTTCTCTTTCAGGTCCGCTGAAAGGGCTGATATAATTAGCATATATGTATTTTTTTTATTATTATTTTTATTGAATTATTTATTATTTTTAATTTATTTTTTTTATTATTTTTTAATTATTTTTTAATTATTTTTTTTATTATTAAATTTATTATTTAGGCTGAGACCCAGTTCTCTTTCAGGTCCGCTGAAAGGGCTGATAGAATTAGCATATATTTAATTTTTTTATTATTATTTTTATTGAATTATTTATTATTTATTATTTATTTTTTTATTATTTTGTAATTATTTTTTAATTATTTTTTTTATTATTAAATTTATTATTTAGGCTGAGACCCAGTTCTCTTTCAGGTCCGCTGAAAGGGCTGATATAATTAGCATATATGTATTTTTTTTTATTATTATTTTTATTGAATTATTAATTTTTAATTTATTTTTTTATTATTTTTTAAATATTTTTTAATTATTTTTTTTATTATTAAATTTATTATTTAGGCTGAGACCCAGTTCTCTTTCAGGTCCGTTTATTTTTTATTTATTTTTTTATTATTTTTTAATTAATTATTTTTTTTATTATTAAATTTATTTGTTCCCATTGAAATACATTAGCGGTGTGTCGGCGATTTTATGGCCGCCGACCTGGTTCTATTTGTCGGCCCTAAAATCGCGGACACACCGCTAATGCATGTCTATGGGCAGTGAGCTCGAATTCTGATTGGTCGGCGACCAATCCGAAATCGGGCTAACTGCCCATAGAGATGCATTAGCGGTGTGTCCGCGATTTTAGGGCCGACAAATAGAACCAGGTGGCCGGCCACAAAATCGCCGACACACCGCTAATGTATTTCAATGGGAAATGAGGGGCTCTTCTGATTGGCTGAGGGCAGTAGACAGCAACCAATCAGAAGAGCCCCTCACATCTCATTAAGATAGAATGGCGGATTTGTCGTCCATTCTATTTAATGATAACTGAAGAGGACGTCGGAGCTGGAAGTTGGCGGAAAGAAGACAGAAGATCCCCGGGGCCGGACGAAGAGGCGGAGATGGCGGAAAGAAGAGAGAAGACCCCCGGGGCCGGAGGAAGAGGACGCCTGGCCGGACGGAGGACTTGTGGATCGGACGGACGATCAGATGACTAAGAAGGCATGTAAGTGATCGACGGGGATGTTAGGTTAGGGGACGGCGGGGGCTTCGGGTGTAGGGCTTTAGGTGTTAGCGACAGCGGCGGGGGAAAGCGGCGGGAGCTTAGGAGGCGGCGGGGCTTAGGGGGTAGGGGCATAGTGTGCGGCGGGTCGGGGCTTAGGGTGTAGGGGTGCGGCGGACTTAGGGGGTAGGGGCATAGGTGCGGCGGGTCGGGGCTTAGGGTGTAGGGGTGCGGCGGACTTAGGGGGTAGGGGCATAGGTGTGGCGGGTCGGGGCTTAGGGTGTAGGGGTGCGGCGGACTTAGGGGGTAGGGGTTTGGTGTTAGCGACAGCGGCGGGAGCTTAGGAGGCGGCGGGGCTTAGGGGGTAGGGGGTTAGGTGCGACGGGGCTTATGGGGTAGGGGCATAGGTGCGGCGGGTCGGGGCTTAGGGTATAGGGGTGCGGCGGACTTAGGGGGTAGGGGTTTAGGTGCGGCGGGTGGGGGCTTGGCGGCGGGAGCTTAGGAGGCGGCGGGGCTTAGGGGGTAGGGGCTTAGGTGCGGCGGGGCTTAGAGGGTAGGGGGTTAGGTGCGACGGGGCTTACGGGGTAGGGGCATAGGTGCGGCGGGTCGGGGCTTAGGGTGTAGGGGTGCGGCGGACTTAGGGGGTAGGGGTTTAGGTGCGGCGGGGGGGGCTTGGCGGCGGGAGCTTAGGAGGCGGCGGGGCTTAGGGGGTAGGGGGTTAGGTGCGACGGGGCTTACGGGGTAGGGGCATAGGTGCGGCGGGTCGGGGCTTAGGGTGTAGTGGTGCGGCGGACTTAGGGGGTAGGGGTTTAGGTGCGGCGGGTGGGGGCTTGGCGGCGGGAGCTTAGGAGGCGGCGGGGCTTAGGGGGTAGAGGCTTAGGTGCGGCGGGGCTTAGAGGGTAGGGGGTTAGGTGCGACGGGGCTTACGGGGTAGGGGCATAGGTGCGGCGGGTCGGGGCTTAGGGTGTAGGGGTGCGGCGGACTTAGGGGGTAGGGGTTTAGGTGCGGCGGGTGGGGGCTTGGCGGCGGGAGCTTAGGAGGCGGCGGGGCTTAGGGCGGCAGGGGGCTGTAGTGTACAGCGCGAGGGTATACTACAGTCCCATGGCGCTTATGGGCATGGGACTGTAGTATACTATAGCGGTGTACACTACAGTCGTATGCCCTTGGCAGGGGGCTGTAGTGTACAGCGCGATGGTATACTACAGTCCCATGGCGCTTATGGGCTTGTGACTGTAGTATACTATAGCGGTATGGGCTTAGGGCGGCAGGGGTCTGTAGTGTACAGCGCGGTGGTATACTACAGTCCCATGGCGCTTATGGGCTTGTGACTGTAGTATACTATAGCGGTATGGGCTTAGGGCGGCAGGGGTCTGTAGTGTACAGCGCGGTGGTATACTACAGTCCCATGGCGCTTATGGGCATGGGACTGTAGTATACTATAGCGGTGTACACTACAGT
The DNA here is from genome assembly GCA_033576535.1 of Allobates femoralis. Classification (NCBI taxonomy): domain Eukaryota; kingdom Metazoa; phylum Chordata; class Amphibia; order Anura; family Aromobatidae; genus Allobates; species Allobates femoralis. The sequence continues at coordinate 343,997,334 of JARQOC010000005.1, read as the reverse complement.
AGCATGGGCTTCTGTGGCTTGGTTAGCGGTGGGTGCAAGCGACTCGCAATGCCCGCTTTGCGGGCATTGCTTCGCGAGACTGCAACGACTCGCAATGCCCGCTTTGCGGGCATTGCTTCGGGAGTCGCCGTGGCCGCATAGGAGATGAAACCTGGACTCGCTAACCAAGCCACCGGAAGCAGCGCCGCTCCGACGGAAGTCAGCTACGGCAATTATATAATAGATAACTGTGTTCCATCTTATATGTACTAGCAAACTAATATATGATCTGTTAAATATTGGTCTGGTTGACTATTGTTTGTAATTACTCTGACTGAGTAGAGTAAGACATATATATATTTAATTATGGATCTAAAGGAAGGTTCTGTAAAAACGAACCTGATAGAATATAGTACTCAGTCAGTAGTAAGAGATATATAAGGCCAACCTGTAAATGTTATAATGGTTATATTAGGTTTCTTCCTGCAAAAATATTTGGAACTTTGACCTGCTCTCTGAAAAAGTTAACTCTTTGATTCTGGAATAATTGTTAAATGATTGCACATGGGTGATGGTAGGGGGTGTGTACATGTAAAGTCTCCTATATATGTGTTGTGCAGACACTGCTGTGTATGCCTATGATTAAGGTGCTCTAACCAAAACGCATAAGGCGTGGGAGGGGGGCTTGTGTACCCCAGAACTTGTGTTTTATTCATATGGATGAATAAAGAATTGGAGTTTTAAACCAGAATACCCGGTCTGTGTGGAATTTTTCTATTTACTTCACGGCTAATCTGGATACCAGCTTGGATTCCAGCACAAACAGCCTAGGAAGGCCATGGTGAGCTATACACTTTGAAACTTTACACTCTAAATTCTGCCACAATATCCAAAGGGTTAACGAGTTTAGTACCGTCGGGATTGATCAGGAAGGGGATTCTGGTTTGAAGAGCAGCTTATTTGACACGCCGAGCCAACAGTGCGCCTGCCTCGTCTCCCATCGCTTAGAACCAGGCCCTAGATTTCTTAAGATCCCTTTCAACCTTAACCAGGAGGAGAGACCTTAGTGTGTGATGAACGGAGGTGAGCTCCTCCCACAAGGCCGGGGCAGGGCCCTGTTTGTGTCGGGATTCTAAGAGCTTCAGTTGAGAGAGAGTGGACTGTAACAAAGCTTCACGTTATCTCTTGGCGGTAGCTGCCATTTTTATAAGAACCCCCTTGCCACCACCTTATGGGCGTACCACAAGGTGTCGTCTGAAACGGAAAGATTGTCATTCTGCTGAAAGAAATCCATCAGGCGGGAGAGCAAAAAGTCTGAATTTTCCGGATCCAGAGAGAAGATACTCATTTAATCGACATCTGGATAGTGGGCGAAAGGCATTGGTGTCTCTGATATGAATGGAGACAGGGGCATGGTCGTACCATGTGATATCCCCTATGGTAGCGTCAGTACACTGCGGAAGGAGAGCGTTACTCACAAGGATATAATCCAACCTGCTATATGTGTGGAACCGGGGCGATGCGTACGTGTAATCTTTTTCATTGCAATGCAAATATCTCCACACATAGTGAAAGTGATGCGAGGAGATAAGCACGCCCATTTCAGACCTAGAGCAGGAGGGAGAGGAACAATCCATCACTTTGGACATGGGGATCTTCTGACCTTGGGAGACTGGATCAAGTGTAGCGAAGAATTGCTTTAAAAACTTTATTTGCCCCATGTTGGGAGCGTAGAAAGATGTAGTAGTAAAGGGCACATTATTTTATGTAACGTAAAATAATAACGTAGCAACCTTTAGGATCTTGTATGGTTTCTCTATGCTGGAAAGCGACCCCTCTAGACACAAAAATACCAACCCCTGCCTTTTTTGAATTGCAGTTGCCAAAATATTGGAAAGGTTACCTGGTGCAGGCCATTCTGTGGTTGTCACGTTTGATGAGATGAGTCTCTTAAACACCTATTGGCAAGAATATGGAAGACTCACGTATTCTCGTGGGTGCTCCAGAAAAAAAAAGTCCAAGACTAAGCGTATAACCTGGGCACACCAATGAAGAGCAATGTATACTACACATACGTCTTAGTGCAAAAAACGTGTTATTTTTATTTTTGCCACACAGTACATAAAGCAACATTTCGGCTCACAGGCCTTCTTCAGAGTGCTAACAAAAAAACAATGTATAAAGTAAAATTAGCATTTAATATATATATAATAACATATAACATAGAAGCAAAGTTGTGAATGTGTCCGTGATATCACCTTGTGAAATCGCCCAGTGGTGACAAAAAAGGGGGGTAAACAACACTAAGTGTCAATATAAGTACGTATAAGTGTCATGGTTTAAACTAGAAGTGAGAACGCCACATGATCACTTGTGGTGCTAAGTGTCAGGGGTGTGTTATCTGAACTAAAGGGGTCAAGGAAAGGTGTTAGCCAACAAGAAGAATTATAAAGGAAGTGATACGGGGATATAAGAAAAACAGAATTAAAGGAACCATCGGAATAATTGCCAAAATGGTACTGGTGTTAGGGACCTATTGAAACTGAAGAATCAAGAAGATAATGGTCCAGGGTAGATCTTATGGTGGAATGGTAGAAAGAATAATGTCAAAAAACTCAAGTAGAATAGGAGCTGTAAAGTTGATAGCTATAATGGGTACAGGTGAAGAAAAATGTGGAACCAAAAAAAGGATATATACTATAAAAACACCACGGTCTAAAGTCTGGAGGGTGCAAGAGGAAGACTCATAAATGTGAGGAAATGAGAGAACAAGATGGGTGAGGAGTAATAGTTATCAGTCACTGTCTTAAATAGTGAGCAAGCATCTTCAAACCCAAAAGGGGAAACCATGAAAGAATGTCACCAAAAGTGCTCTTGTATAATAGTGTGTTTACTAGTAAAGAATAGGGATCAGAACTAGGCTATAGGACAGTGAGAGAATACCTTAGGGGATTAGTGAAAGCACATCAAGTAGAACAAAAGGGGTATAGGTCAAACCAGTGCTTTTTTCACGACTGGCATGAAAGACCAGTCGCCTGTAGTCTCTCTCTAAAGGTGGGGTCACACGTGGCGATGTCGCCCGCGACATCGCCGAAAAGTGACGTAACAGCGATGTCGCGGGCGATATCAAGTGCGTCGCACTGTGTGACAGCGCGACGCAACTGCAAATTATCACTGGTCGCAGGTTGACAGGTTTATGAACATGTTCATAAACCTGTCAACCTGTGACCAGCGATTAGGCTGGATCGCGCCGTCTGACACTGTTGGCGGTGCGATCCAGCCTATATCGCAGTGTTGCTGAGGATCGCTCGCTGGGCTGAGCCCAGCCCAGCGAGCGACGGCTCCACCCACATCGCCGCCGCGTCACCGGCAACGTCGTGCCGTGTGACAGCTGGCCTGCGATGTCGGAAGCGAGCATGTACCTGCACATTGCTTCCGTCATCGCCGGCCAGAATCGCCACGTGTGACCCCACCTTAAAGGTCTGTATTATCTTATGATCCAGCTACTTTGCCTTCTTTTACTCTCCTCAAAATAATCTTCCTCCTTTTCTCCTGATAGGACTTTTTTCCTTGTAGATGTGCCATATATCTCTCTAAGCCTTACCTGAGGTAATTTATAAGTCTCTACTATATGGGTTTTTTCCCTATCCTTACTTTTGTATTGACAAAAAGTTAATTTAATCCCGATTCAGAGACTACAGACGACTGGTCTTTCATGCCAGTCGTATAAAAAGCACTGGTTTGACCTATACCCCTTTTGTTCTACTTGATGTGCTTTCACTAATCCCCTAAGGTATTCTCTCACTGTCCTATAGCCTAGTTCTGATCCCTATTCTTTACTAGTAAACACACTGTATTATACAAGAGCACTTTTGCTGACACTCCTTCATGGTTTCCCTTTTGGGTTTGAAGATGCTTGCTCACTATTTAAGACTGTGACTGATAACTGTATTACTCCTCACCCATCTTGTTCTCTCATTTCCTCACATTTTTGAGTCTTCCTCTTGCACCTTCCAGATGTTGTCGGTAAAAAGGGTGTGTAACGGTCCGCGCTGCCAGATCAAAATGATACTCCAAAGAACACACATGTAGGTGATGTTCAACAGTTCTCCTTTATTCTTTCCGACGCGTTTCGGTGCCCTCCTGGCACCTTCCTCAGGGATCCCGTTACACACCCTTTTTCCCGACAACATCTTGATGTGTCTCCACGAGTGAGTGGCCAGTGGAAGTCCAGCAGCAGCCATCAGTATAATATTATTTGTCTTAAACCAGTTGTGGGTCTCACAACTGACATAGGTGAGTGGATCCCCTATACATCACCTTGACATTTAGTGTCACTAGTGATAGGGCTATATTGCGCCTCTTGTTCGCCCTCCTTTCTTTTATTTCTTGCACCTTCCAGACTTTTATAGTATATATCCTTTCTTTTTGTTCCACATTTTTCTTCATCTGTACCTATTATGGCTATCACCATAGGATCTACCCTGGACCATTATCTTCTTGATTCTTCAGTTTCAATAGGTCCCTACCACCAGTACCTTTTTGGTAATTATCCCGATGGTTCCTTTAATTCTGTTTCTCTTTTATCCCCGTATCTCTTCCTTTATAATTCTTCTTGTTGGCTAACACCTTTCCTTGACCCCTTTAGTTCAGATAACACACCCCTGACACTTAGCACCACAAGTGATCATGTGGCATTCTCACTTCTAGTTTAAACCATGACACTTATACGTACTTATATGGACACTTAGTGTTGTTTACCCCCCTTTTTTGTCACCACTGGGCGATTTCACAAGGTGATATCACGGACACAATCACCAATTTATTTGCTTTTATGTTTTATTAAATGCTAATTTTACTTTAGACATAGTTTTTTTGTTATCACCCTGAAGAAGGCCTGTGAGCCGAAACGTTGGTTTATGTACTGTGTGGCAAAAATAAAAATAACACTTTTTTTGCACTAAGACGTATGTGTAGTATACATTGCTCTTCATTGGTGTGCCCAGGTTATACTCTTAGTCTTGGACTTTTTTTTTTTTCTAGAGCACCCACGAGAATACGTGAGCCTTCCATATTCTTGCCAATTAGTTTTGTTTTTTAGGAGGAGCTCCGTGTAAGCTAAATGTCCTTCCAGACTTTTTCATATGATGATGACCATACTAACACGATACTTTCACGAGTGAGAAAACCTCATGAATTCCTTGATACTCCTCCTGAGGAGACTCATGCCACAAGCTTTGAGAGAGAGTTTAAGAAACAACCTGCGGGGCGTGGCCTGGCCATGGGAGAGGACAGACGCTGAATCTGGTGCTCCTGATCCCCGGCTGACAAAAGCCCTAATATCCCTATTATAACCCAAGCTGATTACACCATATGTCGGCGAAAAGACGTACCAACTGACCAGCTACCTCCACAGGGCCCCCGGCCCAGCGCTCTACCAGCATAACTAGATATCTCAGGAGCTCCGGCCGGAGACCCCAGGACAGTGCCGAGATCAAGATGGCGTATCCCTCCCCACAGGTCAGAGATCCTGGTAACATGGCGGGGGGACGCAGAGCAGGCACCTACGTGCAGGTGCTGGGTCCTGCACAAGTACAGAGGCTGCCAGAGGCTGTGGGAAGAAGCAGAATCCCGGGAGCGGCGGGTACAGCTTCTGCTTCGGCTGTGCTCGAGGGGAACAGTGTTCTGGCTGGAGGAGGGGTGGAAGAAGCCCATAATCAGACGAGGAGCCCTGCAGTAGACCCGGAGCTTCCCCAGGAGACCGGCAGAGACAGAAGCCTGACGGATTCAATGTCAGGTGAGGAATGTGACAAACTTGAAATGCCTGTAGTTCTTCCCCCTCAGCCAGAGTCCCGGAGTGGTGGAGCTGGTCAGTGGAGAAAACGGACTCAAAGCACATCTACCCCAGCTGATTCAGTCAGTCATCATGAGCTGCCGCCCAACAGACCCCTGATAGCTGAGGGGAATATATCTCCTAGACATCACTAGACAACAGCCCAGTCAAGTTTAGACCCTGATCTTAGCAGTCGAGCCTGGCATGCATCCCCTCTGACGCCGCAGTCTGACCGCATTTCACTGACTGATAACCTGTCATACACCGGGGCGCCCCTTTATGGCACTACAGAGGATGTGTGTGTGCATAGAGGAGGCTTGGGGTCGTCCGTCTTTCGGGGGTATGAAGCTTCTGGTCCTGTACACATAGATGCATCACAAGACTGCCGTACCCCTGGAGAGGAGATGTGGGATTCCTTTAGAGCTGGTATCTCAAATATTCCTACTAAAAGTGGAGCTGGGAGACTTTGTTGCCAGGTTGGAATCCTCATTTAAAAGAGAGGCTGGGGCGCTGAGAGGGGAAGTCTCTGTTCTTTCATCTAGAGTATCCCATACTGATTCCAACATGGATAGGCTTTTACAGAGGGTCCAGTTCCTAGATCAGTTGGCGGCCCAGATCTCCAAATATGATAGCTTTTGGGACGCCATGGAAGACCTTGAGAATCGTGAACGGTGACAGAATATTAGAGTACGGGGCCTGCCTGAATCGGTCCGACCTGAGGAGCTAAATTCCGCTTTACAAAATCTCTTCAACACCATCAGGAACGCTCCTCCTGAGACTGATATAGAGTTTGACAGGGCCCATAGATCGCTTGGCCAGCCCCCACCTGACGGAGCGAGACCAAGGGACGTTATCTGTCGCCTTCATAGATTTCAAGTCAAAGAGGACATTCTTAGTCATTCCAGGAGAAAGGACGAACTTGGCTACCAAGGTTTCCAAATTCAGTTGACGGCAGACCTGTCTAGACGCACCCTTCAAAAGAGACGTGCACTACGCCCGTTGCTGGTTATTCTGCGACAAGCTCAGATCCCGTACTCCTGGGGTTATCCGTTCCATCTACAGGTCAGAAGAGGAAATCAGCGAGCTTTTCTATCCCATCCTAGAGAGCTCCAGGAATTCTTGACCCCATTAGACCTCACGGATCCGGGCCTTCAGTTCCCGGACTGGCCGAGCTCCCAGAAAATCCTGGTTATCCTCCACTGCCACCGTGCGCACAAAGACCTCAGCGTAGAGGTGGATGGGGTGGGGTACGGAGACGGAGAAACAGCTGGATCGACAGGGATGAAGAGGGATGAGTCTCTCATATCTGTTTTTTTTTTTTCTTTGGCTTGATTTTGAATCCTGTTTTTTGATCCCTTCTGGTTCAATTTTTTGTCTTTTGATATGTAACCAGAGGGTTCCTATGGACCTCGTGTCAGTGTTATAAAAGGGACTTTTTTATTTCCCCTACAGTTGTTAATTTCTTAACGTGTGATGTATTGGTCTCACCCTTTCACGCCCCTTATTATACTTAGGGGCCTCCTCCGTTTTTTCTCTTCTTGTCCGGCTCCCCTTCTTCTTTCTCCCTCCTCCCCTCCCCCCCGTCCCCCTCCTTTCTTTTCTATTCTCCCTGAGATATCTCGGTCTGAATTGATGCTCTTTGCTTCTATAATACTTTTTTGTGATTCATATCTAATAATTCTATTGTTCACGTGGGACCCACCGGGATCTTAACTCACTTCTATAGATCCTTACTGAGGGGTCTCTAACTCAGTTAATCTCTATATTCCTTAGGTCGTTGGTAACTTGGGTATCCCCTCGTGCCCCGCTAGATGTTTTTTTATCACAGACAGGGACACGGGGACACCGCCTGGTCATCCGGCTGAGTGGTGTTCCCAGAGAATTCATCAGTGGGGGGCACGGCGGAATATGCGAGTTTTTTTCTTTTTTTATAACGCCACATATAACGATAAAATATAAGTTTTACTTGGGTTGTAATAACAGTGTGTGTTTTAATATGCTACAGTTGGGTGAGTCATCCGGGTAGGGATTTTTTCTATTATTGTTTTTTTTTCTCTTAATCCCATTCCCCTGCAACACTCATTTAGTGTTTATTGGGATATTTTCCTTTGACTTGGTGTCTCTTCCCTCCTCCGAAGGAAAGGTCTCTCTCCAATTGGGGTACTGCACTCCGAGTAGCAAGTGTAGGTTATCTGTTTAAGTCTATACCCCATAAAATTCGCAATTGTAATTGTTTTTTTATACCCTCCTTTTTTCCACCCAGGGTAGTCTCCCCTCCTCCTCTTCTTTTTCTTCTCCCCCCCCTTTTTTTTTTTTCTCTCTTCTCAGGTACTGGGTAGTAGAGCCTCTGCACAATCTCAAATTTATTCGCCTTGATTCTCCTACATAATGGGCTTTTTCAAATTGGGATCTCTTAATGTGAGAGGCTTCAATACGCCTCAAAAGAGAGCGCAAGTACTAACAGACATGCACAGACAAGGGGTACATGTCATACTCCTGCAGGAAACTCATTTTAAATCTAACCATGTTCCAGCCATTGGGGGCAAATACTACAATAGTTGGACGCATAGTACGAACCCCGACTCCAGAACGAAAGGAGTATCTATTGCGATCCACAAAAGTATGAACCTTACTATAGTCGACTCAGTGATAGACAAAGGGGGCCGTTATATATTCCTGAAGGTAAAAGTAGCTGAGAAAATGATGACCATTGTTAATTGGTACCTCCCGAACAGGGAACAAACTAGAGTATGTAGATCTCTCCTGTTAAGGCTAGCAGAATTCGCTGAGGGGCAAGTCATTGTTGGAGGTGACTTTAACTTTATTTTTGACCCAACCGCGGTTTCCTCATCTGGTCGGGGAGCGGTCCCACGGAGACGGGTGAAGGCGCTGCAGAAACTCCTCCTCTGGTTTCAGCTGACTGATGTGTGGAGAGTCCTCAACCCCAATGGTAGGGACTTTACCTTCTTCTCTAGGACCCACAGCTCGTACAGCAGAATTGACCTATTTTTGGTCAGTCACGGAATTCTTTCGTGGCAGCCTGAGGCCACAATAGGTAATATTCTCCTTTCTGACCATAGCTCTATTTATTTATCCTTGAAAGTCCCCGGGCTATCGGACAGAAGGGGGTCTTGGAGATTAAACAGCAACCTCTTACAAAATGCAGTCTGTCTGGAGGATTTAAAATCAGATATAACCACCTTTGTACAGTCTCATGAGTTTGACGTTACTTCCCAAACTTTTAAATGGGAGGCACTGAAGTGCGTTATGAGAGGCACTTTAATCAAACACGGGGCCAGACTAAAAAGACTAAACGTCTTGAGCTTAAGAGTATTCTAGATAGGCAATTCCTGAGAGAAAGGGAGCATACAGCGGGATTTTTTTTATAAAAAAGCTAATGTAGGCGGCCGTCCTATGGCGAGATTGCTACACCCTCAGGTGGGACTCACTTTTATTCCTTCTATTAAGACAGGAGCTGGGAAAACAGTCCACAATAATGAGGAGATTGCTGGAGTTTTCCAAGGCTTTTATAAAGACCTTTATAATTTAAAGGGGAAGTTCTCGGATACGGACCCTTCCGCGCTGAGAACCAAAATTAGGGAATATATCAAAAAGGTTGATGTCCCATCTCTGTCAGAATCCGATTTATTGAATTTGGAAACAGACATAACTGCAGAGGAGCTGTCGGATGTGATCTGGGCCACCCCAACATCTATGTGCGCTGGTCCTGACGGGTTTTTGCCCATTTTTTACAAATCATTATCGGATAGTTTGCTGCCCCAAATGCTTCTGACCTTCAACTCGGTTATGAATGGGGGTAGTTTTGCTCCCCAGGCTCTAGAGGCACATGTTTGTGTGATCCCGAAGCCTAATAAAGACCCTTTGTTGGCGGCAAGCTATAGACCGATCTCTCTAATAAATGTGGATGTCAAGATCTTTGCAAAGATCCTTGCAGACAGACTATCTAAGATTCTTCCCTCCATCATTAACTTGGACCAGGTGGGCTTTGTCAAGGGCCGAGAGGCGCGGGACAATATCATTAGATCCCTTTTAATTATTGACAGGGCTAAGATATGGAAGTTCCCTCTTTGTCTTCTGTCGGTTGATGCAGAAAAGGCCTTTGACAGAGTCCACTGGGGGTTCTTATGGGAGGCTCTTAAACACATTGGATTACAACAAAAATTTTTGAATGGAATTATGTCCCTGTACTCTAGTCCCTCTGCCATTAACGGATCTTTGTCTGACCCATTTAATATCCGAAATGGGACCCGCCAGGGTTGTCCATTACCCCCCTTGTTATATGTCCTAGTAATTGAACATCTGGCTAAAGCTATCAGAGACCATGATGATATCGGGGGATTTCACCTGGGCAACTCCGTCCAGAAGACGGCCCTGTTTGCAGATGACGTTCTTATCTATGTCTCTCAGCCTATTACTTCCCTCCTGGTTCTGTTTGACACGTTTGGGGCATTAACCAATTTTAAGGTTAACTACTCTAAAACAGAGGCGATGAACATTTCCCTTCCTCCAACGGTTGTAGCCTCCCTGGCGTCAGCCTTCCCTTTTCGTTGGAAGCAGGGCCAGATCTCCTACCTAGGGGTGAATCTCCCCGACGATTTACGTAGACTTTTTGCCCTCAACCATTTAGTCATTTTAGATAAAATAGTGAACCTAGTAAATTCTTACAGGCTCCTGAAACTTTCCTGGCTGGGCAGGATGCACGCCATTAAAATGGACATCTTGCCAAGGTTCTTATATATATTTAAGTCAGTACCCATCTGGCCACAAAGATCCTTTTTCACAAAAATTCGATCTTTACTCTCTAGTTTCATTTGGAAGGGAAAGAAACCAAGGGTGGGTTTTGAGACCTTGTCGGCGCCCCGGCATTGCGAGGGAGTGGGTCTTCCAGTCCTCCGCAAATATTGTCAGGCTGCCATCTTGGTTAGACTTTTGGACTGGAACTATAGAGAGGCTTCTAAGAAATGGGTCCAGATTGAACAAGACGGGATAACCATACCTCTCCGATACTTACAGTGGATCCGCAGTCACTTCATTAAAGGTCACGAGAACATTGGGTTCCTTGCCATTGAAACCCTGAAGGCATGGAAGTCCTTGTCGGCGGGAAATCCAGATCCTCAGACTATGAGCCCATTGACTCCCATCTTTCGCAATCCAGCTTTCCCCCCAGGCTTCGATAGGCAGTACTTTTTGGGTTGGCGTTTCAATGATGATACTCGTATTAGGAATGTCTTACAACAAGGTGAGCTTCCCACATTTAACATTCTTCAAAGTAAGGCCTCTGACTCAAAACTAAACTGGTGGGAGAATCTCCAGCTACGCTCTTTCCTAAAGACGGTGACATTTTCAGAGGGCCCTGAGCTTCGTCTTTCGCTCCTAGAGGCTATCTTTTCGTGAGTCTCCGCCTGATCGAGGTATTTCAGCTATTTACCAAGTCCTATCGGTGAGGGATAATAATGTCAAACTTAAATACCAGATTAGTTGGGAGTGAGAGTTGGGAGGTCCCATCTCATGTGAAGAGTGGAGGAGGTGCTTTCTTATGACGCACAAGTTGCCCGGCTCATGCGATGCTCAGGAAAAGAGCTATAAAATACTGTTCAGGTGGTATATCACTCCAGACAGGCTGCATAAATTCTCCTCTGCTGAATCTGGGCTTTGCTGGAGATGTGGATCCGAAGAGGGTACAATGCTGCATATTTGGTGGGGCTGTTCCCTGATCAAAGAGTTCTGGGAAAAGGTCTTTCGTAATTATAGGCTGGTTACAGGTAAACAAGTAACTGGAACTCCGGAGTTGGCCTTGATCTCTTTGTTGCCTGGTTCGATGAGGGCTCAAAAGAAGGACATTTTGGGATTCTGCCTCTCGGCTGCCAGAGCAGTGATTCCTCGGCACTGGAAGTCTACGGAACCCCCTTCCATCATCGAATGGTTTTCGGAGGTGGAATTGTATTCTAGAATGGAAGAGATAGCGGCAGGACTGTCTCAGACTCTGCCCTCTTTCTCTGTCACTTGGTCTGACTGGATAAATTTTAAAGACTCCAATAATTATGATCTGTTACTGTCTTAAAGGGAGTCCGGATCTTCCCCCCAATCCCTTTAGGGTAACTCATTCGACTGTTCTCGGTCTATCTGACATGTATATGAATTCAGTAAATATATTGTTCTTTCTCCCTTTTTTTTTTCTTTCTCTTCTCTCTCTCTCTTCCTTCTTCCCCCCCCCCCCCTTCCCAGGCGGATTTATGATTTATGGTCAATGGTCTGCTTGAAGGACGGCAATAACCATTATATGGCCTTTTTGATAAAATAAAAATAATAACAGAACTTTTCAGTTTTAACATTTTCATCTTAATTCCATACCTATTGTGAAAGTATGGAAAGTATTCTTTTGTTATATTTTCATTTATTATTAACCTTTCTATGAGTCTGGGACTATGGACAAAACATACTGTGTACTTTAACTCCCAGAATGGTCATGATTCCAAAACACTAAAGTGTTCTTGATTTTTGTATGTATTCTACTGGATATGTGAACGTTCTATACCTTTGTTTGATAAAAACATATTTACCAAAAAAAAAAAACAAACTGCTCTCGATTTACATTACATGACCCTGGCTGAATACCACAAGGCCCAGCGGATACCAAGAGGTCTACGTGTTTCCCTCTGTCCTACTCTTTTTTTTGGACAATGAAGCCTACTGTCTTAAATTCGAGAGCATCCTGAATAAGTGCTCTATGGATTTGATCCTATTAGCCATTGATTTTTTGCATGACGAGACTAAGTAAGAGCGTAGTGACACTAGAAGAGCAGCTAAAAGATTCAATATCCAACGCCGACTTTGAGAAGGCCAAGAAAAAAGCCGTGACCGCAAATAACGATTTTAAAAAGACCTTACAAGCCCGAAAAAAGGCTAAGTTCAACCGGGATAAAGAGGACTACGAGAAGCAACAAGTTTACAGATGGTGATCTGTAGAGCCATTACCTCCAAGATCTGGCTATTACTCCTCTTCAGGCTCAGAAGGAGAATATGGACACCCACATCCCTATCCACCATATCCCCATTTTCCTCCTCAGTATCCTCCTCCTCTTTTTTTAGGTCGACGTCCGGCAAGAAAAAGGCACAGAGCAAGAGGCGCTCCAGGCCCTTCCTGAATGGTGACGAGGTCGCAGGTGGGTCACCATTGGTATACAACACATCCTCATATAGCCTTTCCCCGGCAGAACTTCATGTCTTGCAGAAAGGACTTTCCTTCAGTCCCACGCCATCCTTCAATACCTTTCAGCTGAAACAAGAGCTGAATAGATTTTTCAGGTCCCTAAGGCTCAAAGCCCATTTTACTATGAATCCATTTGTAACACAGGTAGCTGGTATCGACGATACCCTATGCCTTAAGGATCTTGGTCTTTCCGAGTTCCTTCATGTCTCCTAGAAAGTATCATTCTGTTGAAGCATTCGTTGAACTTGTTACCTGTGATGTTAAAGAAATTGAAAACAACATTCATAATGGGGATCTACTATTAAAACATAATTTGACACCAGACGAGTCTAGGCACTGATTAGTCTCAAAAACAATTCTGGGATAATAATCAAACCGGCCGATAAAGGTGGTGCTTTGGTGGTACTTGATAAAAGCTATTACATCACAGAGATACGCTCACAGCTATCTGATACCTTGACTTACGAGGCTATAACAAGAGACCCTACTTCTCATAGTCAAAGAGACATCAGACAAGTAGTAGATCATTATAAGTCCAACGGGGTAATTGACCAAAAATTGGCCGTTTATCTCGTCAATCAGCATCCGCTAACACCGGTGCTTTATACCCTCCCTAAAATTCACCAAAATTTGACTAGACCACCGGGACGTCCCATTGTGGCATCCACGGATTCAGTCCTCTCTCCGTTATCTCAAGTCCTTGAAAAAATGCTCAGTCCACTTGTTCCAGCACTTAAGTCTTACATTAAAGATACCAACGCGTTTTTGGGTATGATCAGAGAGTTGGCCCATGTTCCTATTGATTCTATTCTTGTAACAATGGATGTTAATAGCCTTTATACCTGTATAGATCACACTATGGGCATTGCTGCAGTCCTATGGCTCCTTGATCAACAAGATCGATACAACCCACCTCAAAAAGAGCCGTGCATAAGCCTATTACATATTGTACTCGAAAAGAATTTCTTTCTCTTTGAAGACACCTTCTATCTCCAGAAAAGGGGTACAGCAGTGGGGGCCAACGTAGCCCCACCTTATGCTAATATTTTCATGGGTAAATTCGAACACGATTACATCTTTGATCATCCACTTGTAACGGAACACGTCCTAATTTGGCGCCGTTACATTGATGATATTTTTCTCGTTTGGCAAGGAACCGAATCATCACTATATTCCTTTTTTCATGAGATCAACTCTCTGATTCCCAATCTCTCGTTTACGATCCACCATGATAAACGACAAATTAATTTTTTGGATACTATGGTTTCATGATTGACTCCACTGGATATGTAACTACAGATTTGTATGTAAAACCCACTGATAGGAATAGCTTACTCCATTTTAGCAGTAGCCATCCACGTCATGTTAAGATTTCGTTACCGAGATCACAACATGTTAGGATTGATCGAATTGTCTCTGATCCAGAAGTCAGAATCACGAGACACAATGAGATGACTACCAAGTTCCGAGTTCGGGGATACCCTGACAATATCTCTCAAGGCCATTCCGTTTCCTCCGGGTCTAGGACTCCTTCAGGTCCACGGATACCATTTGTATCCACTTATCACCCTTTAACAATCTCATGCAACAGGTGATCCTTAAACATTGGCATTTACTGAATACAAGTTAACCCGAAATCCCGGAATTTGTTAGTCGACCATTGTTTTGCCATAAAAGGGCGCCAAATATTAAGCAGACAGTAGTACGGGCTGACATAGGCTTTATTAAGAGAACACTCCAACAAACGACCTTACAAACACCACGTAAAGGAACTTTTCCTTGGCTGCAATCAATGCCATAATGTCATCAAAGGTCATTTTTTCACACATCCTCGCACCGGCAAGCGGTTTCCTATCAAGGGTTTCTATTCTTGCGCATCCACATACGTGATATACCTGATTAAGTGTCCTTGCGGTCACATATATGTTGGTGAAACTACCCAGCATATACGTGACCGCATTAGCAAACACAAATCCACCATACGATGTAAAAATTTGCTTTTGCCAGTTCCATATCATTTTGTCCAGCATAACCACAGCGTATTACAAGTACGCTTTCAGATCATCGAGGATGTCCCTCCTCAGAGAAGAGGAGGGGATCGGATTCGGAGGCTTAAGATGCGAGAAGCCTACTGGATCCATACCCTCTAAACCCTAGAACCTTTGGGACTCAATCTCGAGTATGAACACTTTTGAATAGCATTTGTGCTTTTTAATGGTCTACCAGTCCATTTCCATTAAGTCACATAATCAATGAACTCAATTTCCATATATGACTTATTTGTAAAATATTATACTACTTCTTTTATCCTCATCTCTGGATGTTATCTATTTTTCATTTAATTATATACACAATTTGTGGTTTCCTTTAATTCATTTTGATTATATGTGGCTTATACTCCTGAGACACATAAATAATGCACTGGTTTGTTTGAACAATGACAAGATAAGTTCATTTTGCTACCAAAGTATATATGCTGATACATAGAGATTAAAAGATGCCCCCCCTTTTTTTCCCATGTTTCCTGGTCATAACATAACCTTATAGCCTTATATTGTCACTATTGCCATTGCATGCGCAGATACACTGGGTATACTGCGCTCACACGTCTTACGGCTCGCCGCACTTCCTTGTGGTCCATAGATCGGACATGACGTTTCTACGTCCCGCCCCACTTCCCTGTAAATAGCGGCACCGTACACACGCTTGCCGCACATCTCCCCAGACCTAGCTGAGACACACACGAGGTAAATTATTCCCTGGGTGCCGATTCTACAGCCCATTTCCTTCTTGCTCTGAATTGCCTTTTCTCCTTAGGTCTTACAGCATATTAGCCTTGCCTCCTTACCTAAAGGTCTGTATTATCTTATGATCCAGCTACTTTCTTTTACTCTCCTCAAAATAATCTTCCTTATTTTCTCCTGATAGGACTTTTTTCCTTGTAGATGTGCCATATATCTCTCTAAGCCTTACCTGAGGTAATTTATAAGTCTCTACTATATGGTTTTTTTTTTCCCTATCCTTGCTTTTGGATTGACAAAATGTTAATTTAATCCCGTTTCAGAGACTACAGGCGACTGGTCTTTCATGCCAGTCGTGAAAAAAGCACTGGTTTGACCTATACCCCTTTTGTGCTACTTGATGTGCTTTCACTAATCCCCTAAATTATTCTCTCACTGTCCTATAGTCTAGTTCTGATCCCTATTCTTTACTAGTAAACACACTGTATTATACAAGAGCACTTTTGGTGACATTCCTTTATGGTTTCCCTTTTGGGTTTGAAGATGCTTGTTCACTATTTAAGACTGTGACTGATAACTGTATTACTCCTCACCCATCTTGTTCTCTCATTTCCTCACTTTTTTGAGTCTTCCTCTTGCACACTCCAGACTTTAGACCGTGGTGTTTTTATAGTATATATCCTTTTTTTTTTGTTCCACATTTTTCTTCATCTGTACCTATTATGGCTATCACCTTTACAGCTCCTACTCTACTTAAGTTTTTTGACATTATTCTTTCTACCATCCCACCATAGGATCTACCCTGGACCATTATCTTCTTGATTCTTCAGTTTCAATAGGTCCCTACCACCAGTACCTTTTTGGTAATTATCCCGATGGTTCCTTTAATTCTGTTTCTCTTATATCCCCGTATCTCTTCCTTTATTTATTCTTCTTATTATTTATTATTTATTTATATAGCGCCATTAGGTTCCATGGCGCTTTACATGAGGATGAGGGAGACAAGAACAAGTACACTAAATCTAGGCGATCAGGACGTACAGGTACAGAAGGGGCAGGGACCCTGTCCACAAGGGCTCACACTCTGAGGGGCGTTAGGAAACAGTAGGATGAGGGAATGTCGGGTATGGGGCGGTCGTCTGGGTCTCATGGCAGGTTGTAGGCTTGACTGAACAAGTGAGTCTTCCTTTATAATTCTTCTTGTTGGCTAACACCTTTCCTTGACCCCTTTAGTTCAGATAACACACCCCTGACACTTAGCACCACAAGTGATCATGTGGCGTTCTCACTTCTAGTTTAAACCATGACACTTATACGTACTTATATGGACACTTAGTGTTGTTTACCCCCCTTTTTTGTCACCACTGGGTGATTTCACAAGGTGATATCACGGACACAATCACAATTTTATTTGCTTCTATGTTTTATTAAATGCTAATTTTACTTTATACATTGTTTTTTTGTTATCACCCTGAAGAAGGCCTGTGAGCCGAAACGTTGGTTTATGTACTGTGTGGCAAAAATAAAAATAACACGTTTTTTGCACTAAGACGTATGTGTAGTATACATTGCTCTTAATTGGTGTGCCCAGGTTATACTCTTAGTCTTGTACACATATTATAACATCATATCTCCCTTTCAGCAACTGCCACCAGACTAACGACCTCTTGGCAGGAGAGTTGAGCCCATTAACATTGATTGAACCTATGGTGATACTCATGGCGGCGGGTCAGGGTGGACCTCTACCAGGAACAGCAGACAGATAAAACTATATATCCCAGCGACTGTAAGGAAAAAAGGAAGTGGGGGAAGGGAGGGGAGATAGGAGAGTGGGAGACAGACAAGAAACACTGAACCAACAACAATACACAAACCGAGCAGTTCCAGGGTGATAAAAAGTTCTTGGAATGGCAAAAAGTGTGCAAAAGACACTCAAGGGGGAGCGCTCCCAATCCAATGTGGGAGAAAACAGGTGACCGAAGAGCCTCCCCAGCGGGGGTCTGTGCTGAAAAAGGTAACCACAATCCACAGTGACAAAACCCCAAGAATCTCAGGGTGGGTCAAAATAAAAATAAAAACGAAAATGAGTTCAGAAGCAGGAAATCATCCGCAGGACCCTGTCTGTGGGAAGAAGAAGCCAAAAAAAAAAAAAAAGGAAACAAAAAAAAACAAGAGAAGTCACTCTACCTCCCATTCTGAGTCTATCTGGATTCTGGACACGGCTGGGGTAGGATGCCCTCCAGACGATGGGGGGGGAAGGGAAGAGTTGGGATGGGGAGAAGTGAGGCCCCATTGCTGCAGGAGTTTCCCCGCTTGAGCTGGAGTCAGGCAGGTGGACGTAGATCCGTTCCTTCTGATGAGGAGTCTGGTCAAGAATCCCCATCTGTACGGCACATTCTGATCGTGAAAAACCTTTGTGTGGGGTTGGAAAGCCCTCCTGAATGCCATTGTGCCCGGGGACAAGTCTTGAAACACGTGTAGAGAGGCAAGGTGTCCAACAGTGATGGTTACCCGCAGAGGGACTGTAAAAAGTCCTCTTTGACTTCATAGAAATGTATGCGGGCTATGACATCCCTGGGAAGGCTGGGGTTGATGCCTGAGTGTTTTGGGATTCTATGAATTCGATCAATGATCATATCTTTAATATACACGCCAGGCACGGCTGCTTTTATGAAGTCTTGCAAAAAGCGCAGATCCGCCGGGTTTACTGATTTTGCTATCCCTCTAATGCTTGTGTTGTTTCACCTGGACCTGTCCTCCAGGTCCAGGGTCTTGGACTGCAATTTGACCATGTTTTCCTGCAGCTCCTCATGCGCATCCAGGAGCTCATTGTGGGAGCGGATCAGCTCAGCAAGTTTGTGCTCCAGCCTGTCAGTCCTGCTCTCCTATCTCTCCTCTTATATCTGCGACTATGCTCCTCATGTCCTCCTGTAATGAGGTGCGGAGTGTGGCCAGGAGGGGTCTCATGGCGCTATGCGTGAGTGGAGTGTCCTGGGAGTCACCATCAGGAGGTACAAGAGGGAGCTGTGATTCTCTGCGAGCAGCGCGCGCCGTGCAAGGGGACGGCGGCGCCATCTTGGTAGGAGCTGAGGAGAGCCAGCCGCCGGTGAAATAGTCAGTTACATGGGCTGGTGCGGGGCGGGCGCCTGTTTTGGTTTTACCCATACACTCTCTGGGGTGTCAGGCGGATAGGGCTGCGGGAGAAGACCGTGGGAGAGCGCAATGATCACTGTTACAGCCGATTCTGGTCCTGGGGATGGTGGAGCTCCCGCGATATGCGACCGACATCTTAGCCTGCCAGGCCACGCCCCTCCATTTCTTATATATATATATATATATATATATATACTATATATATATATATATATATATATATAATCATATATATATAAGATATATATATTATTATTTATTTATATAGCGCCATTGGTTCCATGGCGCTTTACATAAGAAATGGGGGTGACAAGAACAGGTAGAGTACATATGAGCAGTCAATGCTTGCTGATACACGACGGGAGAGGACCCTGTCCACGAGGGCTCACAGTCTACAGGGGTGGGAAGGACACGATAGGAGGGGAAGCGCCAAGCGTGTGGTGGAGCGGCGCTGGAACTCATCATAAGTTGTAGGCTTGCTGGAATAGATGAGTCTTCAGGTTCTTTTTGAAGCTCTTGAGGGTAGGCGAGTGTCTGACATGCTGGGGGAGAGAGTTCCAGAGTCTAGGGGAGGCGCGGGAGAAGTCTTGTATGCGGTTGTGGGAGGATGAGATGAGGGGGGAGGAGAGGAGGAGTTCTTGTGAGGAGCGTAGGTTGCGTGCGGGTTGGTATCGGGAGATCATGTCAGAGATGTAGGGGGGGACAGGTTGTGGATGGCTTTGTAAGTCAGGGTTAGGATTTTGAAGCGGGGTCTTAGGGAGGTGGGGAGCCAGTGGAGTGCCATGCGGAGAGGGGAAATAGGGGAGTAGCGAGAAGGCAAGTGGATTAGACGGGCAGCTGAGTTTAGGATAGACCGGAGGGGGGCAAGGGAAGAGGCAGGGAGGCCGGTGAGCAGTAGGTTGCAGTAGTCAAGGCGGGAGATAATGAGGGTGTGGACGAGGGTTTTGGCAGTGTCATGACCAAGAAACGGGCGTATACGTGAAATGTTCTTGAGCTGGAGTCGGCAGGAGGTGGCGAGGGCTTGGATGTGGGGCTTGAAGGAGAGGGAGGAGTCTAGGGTGACCCCGAGGCACTTTGCAAGGGGGACTGGGGAGAAGGAGTAGTCATTGACTAGGATAGACAGGTCTGGTAGGGGGGGAGGGCGGCTGGGGGGGAAGACAATGAACTCTGTTTTGTCCATGTTCAACTTGAGGAAGCGAGCAGTAAAGAAAGATGAGATGGCGGACAGGCATTGGGGAATTTTTGACAGAAGGGAGGAGATGTCCGGTCCGGAGAGGTAGATCTGGGTGTCGTCGGCGTAGAGATGGTACTGGAGGCCATGGGACTCAATGAGTTGACCTAGGCCAAGGGTGTAGATGGAGAAAAGTAGCGGTCCCAGTACCGATCACTGGGGGACGCCGACAGTAAGGGGGTAGGACGAGGAAGGTGTGGGAGTGGGTGACGCTGAAGGTGCGGTCCGTGAGGTACGAGGAGATCCAGTTGAGGGCGAGGTCGGTGATGCCAAGGGATTTGAGGATTTGGAGTAGGAGGGAGTGGTCGACTGTGTCGAAGGCGGCGGATAGGTCGAGGAGGAGGAGGATAGAGTAGTGTTTTTTATTTTTTGCGGCCAGTAGGTCATTGGTGACTTTAGTGAGGGCTGTTTCGGTGGAGTGGTGAGGTCGGAAACCGGATTGTAGGCGGTCGAATAGGGAGCAGGAGGATAGGTAGGAGGACAGTTCGGAGTGGACGTGTTGTTCAAGTAGTTTTGATGCGAAAGGGAGAAGAGATATTGGGCGGTAGTTGGAGACTGATGAAGGGTCGAGGGAGGGTTTTTTGAGGATGGGTGAGATTAGGGCGTGTTTGAAAGATGAGGGAAAGATGCCAGTAGTGAGTGATAGGTTGAAAAGGTGGGTTGGGGCAGGGATGAGGACAGCGGTGAGGTTTGGGATGAGATGGGAGGGGAGTGGGTCTAGGGCGCAGGTGGTGAGGTGAGATCGTGACAGGAGGACGGAGAGCTGGGCTTCAGTCACACTGGAGAAGCTTCCTTTGGTCAAGGAGGGTTGGGCGGTAATGGGGGTGGGTTGGGTGGACGTTGGGCCAAAGCTTTCTCTAATTTTGTCAATCTTTTGTTTGAAGAAGGTGGCGAAGTCGTCGGTGGAGATGAGGGGGGAAGGAGGAGGTGCCGGGGGACGGAGTAGGGAGTTGAAGGTTTTGAATAGTTGTTTGGGGTTTCGGGACAGTGTGTTGATTAAAGAAGAGAAGTAGGTTTGCTTTGCGGCGGTGAGTGCATCCTTGAAGTTGGAGAGGGATTGCTTGTACATGGTGAGGTGGGCCGTGGAGTGGGATTTCTTCCATCTCCGTTCGGCGACCCTGGACGTTCGGCGTAGTTCTTTTGTGAGAGAGGTGAGCCAGTGTTGTCTGTGTGTGCGGGTTTCGGTGTGTGTGAGGGGGGCAGCCTGGTCAAGGGCCGCGGATAGAGTGGAGTTGTAGAGGGTGGCGGCAGTGTTGACGTCGGGTGAGGAGGCGAGGTCTGTGAGAGAGAGGAGGGAGTGGGAGAGTGAGTTGAAGTCGATAAGTTTAAGGTTTCTGCGCGGGTGACTGAGTTTCCGAAGAGGGGGGGTGAGGTAGGGGGAGAGAGGGAGGAGAAGGTCAACAGGTTGCGGTCAGATTGTAAGAGGGGCGAGTTTGAGAGGTTGGTGAGGGAGCAGAGGCGGGAGAAGATGAGGTCGAGCGTGTGGCCGTCTTTGTGAGTGGCTGAGGAGGACCATTGGGACAGGCCGAAAGAGGTGGTCAGGGATAGGAGTCGGGAGGAAGCTGGGTCGGGGGTGTCGATGGGATGTTGAAGTCGCCCATGATGATGGTGGGGATGTCGGAGGAGAGGAAGTGGAGAAGCCAAGTGTTGAAGTGGTCGAAGAAGGAGGCGGTGGGTCCTGGGGGACGGTAAATGACCGCGAGCTGGAGGTGCAGGGGGAGAAAATGCGAACAGAGTGCAGTTCGAAGGAGGGGAAGGAGGTGGAGGGAGGGGGTGTAGTAGGGATGAAGGAGCAGCTGTCGGACAAGAGCATACCCACACCACCGCCGCGTGTGCTATTAGGGCGTGGTGTGTGGGAGAGTGTGAGTCCGCCGTAGGAGAGTGCAGCAGGGGAGGCTGTGTCGGTGGGGGTGAGCCAAGTTTCGGTGAGGCTGAGGAATTTGAATTTATTGGTGATGAAGAGGTCGTGGATGTAGGAGAGTTTGTTGCACACTGAGCGGGCATTCCAGAGTGCTCCAGCCAGGGGAAGTGGGGTTGGGTGAATGTGTATGAGGTTGTGGGGGTTGCGGAAGTTTGTGGTGAGGGAGGGGCGTGAGTTGGGGGTGGGTGGAGGGATGTGGTGGGGGGGACCCGGATTGGGGGATACGTCGCCTGCAAGTAGGAGCAGCAGCGAAAGGGTTAGGAGGTGGGAGCAGGAGAGTTTGCGTGGGGGGCGTGCGTGTGTGGAGAAGAGGGACTGGTGTGTGGAGGAACAGTTCGGAGGAGGGGGTGAGGTGGAAGGGTAGGAAGGATGGAGAGATCACTATGGCCTTGGCGGGTGGAGGGATGTTCGGGGTTAGAAGGAAGTGGAGTAGGATGGGGGTGAGGGTGAAGAGGAGGGGAAATATTGTGGGTAGCGGTTTTAGGCGGCGAGAGATCGCGGGGGAGGGATGAGGCAGGGGAGGTGCATGGATGGAAGGGGGTGCAGACAGGGCTAGAGGGTAGCGGAGGATGGGGTGCAACTGGGGGTGCAGCACGGTACAGGGTAAGGTGTAGCTAGGGGTCGGGTGTGGGCCGGGATGGGGTAGAGTCAGGGATTTGAATAGCAGGGGTCAGGTGTGGCGGGGCAGAAAACAGTTAGGGAAGTGGTGCAGCCAAAGACACAGAAAAAGCCAGGGATGGGGTACAGCCGGGGCGGGGTACAGCCAGGGGGGGTACTGCCGTGGTCACAGATGAGATGCAGTCTATGGATGGAGTGGTGGAGCCGGAGATGAGTTGATGGAGCAGCCAGGCGGCGGGTTGATGGAGCAGCCGGGCGATGAGTTGATGGAGCAGCCGGGTGATGATGAGATGGCGCAGCCGGGCGATGAGTTGATGGAGCAGCCGGGTGATGATGAGATGGCGCAGCCGGGTGATGATGAGATGGCGCAGCCGGTGATGATGAGATGGCGCAGCAGGTGATGATGAGATGGCGCAGCCGGGTGATGGGATGGTGCAGCTGGCGTTGAGACGATGCAGGTGGGGTGGGACGGTGGAGCCAGGTTAGCCAGGAGAGTCTACGGCAGGTGGGGGTCGGTGGCAGCCAGGAGCCGGGCGTAGCCAGGAGGGTCAAAGCGTAGCCAGGAGGGTCAGAGCGCCGCCAGGAGGGTCAAAGCGCCGCCAGGAGGGTCAAAGCGCCGCCAGGAGGGTCAGAGGCGCAGGAGGGTCAGCGCAGCCAGGAGGGGGTCAAGCGCAGCCAGAAGGATAGGTTTCAGCTGCAGGGCTGGGTGCAGTCAGGGGCCAAATGGAGACCGGGCCCAGGTGGAGTCAGGGGCCAGAAAGCAGCTGGGGCTGGGACCGCAGCCGAGGGCCCAGATGCAGCTGATATGGGCCAGGAGAGGGGGGGCAGGAGTGGCCTGGGGGCCTTTGCAGCTGGGTGCTGGAGCAGTCAGTGGGTGTCTCGGTGGGGGACCCCTCTATCTCCTCACCTGTGCTGCAGGAGTGCTGGTGCTCCCGTCTCTGAGGAGGGTGGTTGATCGCTGCGGCGGTGAGGTCAGCTGTCCTGGGCGCCAGGGCTGGGGGTCAGGCCGGAAGTGCGGGTCCCGCCGGCAGAGCGCACGGCCGCCGCTGCACTCACGGGGGTCCCAGGAGCGGAGCAGGTATCCTGCCGCGGGCAGGAGGTGACAGGCCGTCGGCTGGGTGGCGAGGGGGCCGCGGGGCCTCCGGTTCAAAGTGGCGTCGGGCGGGAGCCGGGCGCCGCTGGAGGAGGCTGACTTCCACGGTGCAGGTGTCTCCTGGTGAGTGGAGGAGAGCGGCGGGCGCTCAGGCGAGGGGAGCCAGGAGGGGGAGGTTAGCCGAACCGCCGGCGAGGCCAGGGTGGTAGGCCCGGGGAGGACCGACTAGGCCAGGCCACCGGTTCCCGATTTGGGTGGCCGCTGGTGAAGTTCTGGGGTCCCGATGATAGGTGGGGTGCTCGGGGGTGACAGCGTTGAGGATGGACATGTAGGGGAGGTCAGGCGTGCTTGGATGCGATGGATGGTGTCCAACTTGCCTGGAGTCTCCTTACATGCGAATGTCACCCCCGGCGGCCATCTTGGTATATATATATATATATATATATATATATGATGATACTCAGTCCCGGGTATTTTGAATCCCCTTGTCAGTACAGTGATATGAGAGATGATATTCTCTCTTCTCACTCCCTGCCCAAAGGTCATAATCGTAGCTTGTATTGTTCTGATCCAATTTTCATGAATTCGTCTTAGGGGATTGCCATATAGTCTGACTGTAATTGTTTAGACTACAATAATAATTTATACAAGAAATAAATACCGTATATACTCGTGTATAAGCCGAGTTTTTCAGCCCAAGATTTGGGCTGAAAAGTCCCTCCCTCGGCTTATACACGGGTCTATACGGTAGGCTGCTGTGGTGGGGGCTGTGGAGGCTGGAGGAGGCGTGGGGAGGCTGCTGTATGAGCGGCCCCGTCACGTGGGGCCGCTCATTATATATGCACTGCTTCCCCCTGTCAATCAGCGGCAGGGGGAAGCAGTTCATATATGCCCCCCAAAAGCTGGCACTGTCCCCCCTTGTAAGGGCCCCCCCCCCGCTGCTTATACATTACCATCCCGGTGTTCTGATCGGCGCCGCTCCTTGGTGCTCCTTCTTCATTCCTCCCGTCCTCGCTGGCTGCATCCGGGATCTCCGGCCGTCGCAGGCATATGACGTCATCGCTCGACAGCCGGAGATCCCGGATGCAGCCAGCGAGGACGGGAGGATGAAGAAGAAGCACCGAGGAGCGGCGCCGATCAGAACACCGGGTTGGTAATGTATAAGCAGCAGGGGGGGCCCTTACAAGGGGGGACAGTGCCAGCTTTTGGGGGCTGTTGGTACCCCCAGGGGGCTGTTGGTACCCCCAGGGGGCTGTTGGTACCCCCAGGGGGCTGTTGGTACCCCAGGCTGTGGTCCCAGGCTGTTGGTACCCCCAGGGGGCTGTTGGGTACCCCCAGGGGGCTGTTGGTACCCCCAGGGCTTTGTACCCCCGGGGGCTGTTGGTACCCCCAGGGGGCTGCTGGGTACCCCCTGAGGGCCGCTGGATAACCCCTGGGGGCTGCTGTATATACTGGTGGGGCTGCTGTATATACTGGTGGGGTCTATATATACCACTGGGGAGGCTGCTGTATACCACTGGGGTTGCTGTATATACTACTGGGGCCTGTATATGCCACTGGGGAGGCTGCTGTATACTACCATTGGGGGGCCTGTATACCACACTGCTGGGGGCTGTACACCTGTGCTGGGGTCCACCCTCGGCTTATACACGAGTCAATAGGTTTTCCCAGGTTTTGGGGGCAAAAGTAGGGGGGTCGGCTTATACACGGGTCGGCTTATACACGAGTATATACGGTAATCAAATAAATAAATAGATGGAGATTCATATTTCTATACATATCTTAGTTTATTAATTTAATTAATATTACATTATAGGACCAGAATACATCATTTTTTATTTTTATCTTACAAAAAAGTGATCTGTGATTTTAGAGTAATAATAGTGCTATATTAATATGTATTTTTTTTGTTTAATTTTTTTTAAAAAAAATCCTTATTAAGGAGAAAAATTCTTTATTACATATACCGTATATACTCGTGTATAAGCGAGTTTTTCAGCACAAAAAATGTGCTGAAAAGTCCCCCCTCGGCTTATACACGAGTCATATACGGTACCCAGTGGTATACAGCCCCCCCCCGTGGTATACAGGGTCCCCCCTTGCTTGTGGCAGACCTGTAAAAGAAGATATAATTATACTTATCGTGTCGCTGCCGCCGCTCTGTCACTGTCACCGCGCTATTCCGGGTCTTCATGCTTCCTTCTCCGGCGCACAGGAAATGACGTCATTGTCTGTGCATCGGAGAAGGAAGCTTGAAGACCTGGAGGAGCGCGGTGACGGCGACACGATAAGTATAATGATATCTTCTTTTACAGGTCTGCCACAAGCAAGGGGGGGCCCTGTATACCACGGGGGGGCCCTGTATACCACTGGGTGCCGCTGTATACAGCTGGGGCTGCTGTATACACAGCTGGGGCCCTATATACCACTGGGGCTGCTGTATACTACCACTGGGGCTGCTGTATATACCCTGGGGGCTGCTGTATATACCTCTTGTGGGCTGCTGAGGGCTGCTGTATATACCACTGTGGCTGCTGTATACTACCACTGGGGCTGCTGTATACTACCACTGGGGCTGCTGTATATACCACTGGGGCTGCTGTATACTACCACTGGGGCTGCTGTATACTACCACTGCGGGCTGCTGTATATACCTCTGGGGCTGCTGTATACTACCACTGGGGCTGCTGTATACTACCACTGGGGCTGCTGTATACTACCACTGGGGCTGCTGTATATACCTGTATATACCACTGGGGAGGCTGCTGTAACACTGCTGGGGCCTGTATATACCACTGGGGAGGCTGCTGTATACCACACTGCTGGGGGCTGTATACCTGTGCTAGGGTCCACCCTCGGCTTATACACAAGTCAATAGGTTTTCCCAGATTTTGGGGGCAAAAGTAGGGGGGTCGGCTTATACACGGGTCGGCTTATACACGAGTATATACGGTATTGAGTGTTTCCTTGTGCAATTAATTAATCTCAAATTTTTATGATGAACGTGCAGACACCTGTGTACAATTGCTTCCCTTCCTTCACAATCATGATATCTGTGTGAAAAAAGTGAACATATATTAAAACGTATACATTTATACATTGTGCATTTTGGTGACTTAAAATATATACTGTATCAGATGAGGAATACAACCCTTGAGTGCTGTATGAAGTTTAAAATCTACATTTAAGCCCTCTGGTTTTAATGTCTGTAGTCTGTGTATCCATTGGAGTTCTTTAGTTTTAAGTAATTTAACCCTATCTCCTCCTCTTCTCAACATTGGGACAGTGTCTATTATTCTGAATCTTAGCTCTTTTTCTTTGTTTGGCCTCTGTAAAGTGTTTTGATACGGGTAAGTTCATTATTTTTTTACGTATACTATAGCGATGCTGGCTAAGTCTCACCTTAAATTCCAACGTGGTTTCCCCAATATACCAGAGTTTACATGGGCACTCCAAGAGATAAATTACATGGTCGGAACTACATGTTAAAAAGTGTCTGATTTCATACTCAATATTTGTTTTGGGATGTCTAAATTTATTTCCTTTTTGCATTAGGGGACAATTTATGCAACTTACGCATGGATAACTTCCCGTTCTTTTAATCCCTGTAAGTGTGGTCTGTGTTTTATTTTTCATGGTACCTATATCCGACCTAACTAAAAGATCTTTCATATTTTTTACTTTCTTATAGGACACAAGTGGTGGATTTTTATATTCTTCAATTTGTGGTAAACATTTGTTGAGCATTCCCCAATGGTTATGTACTATTGCAAACTACATCCTTTGCTTCTTCTCCATAGGTTAGGGTTAACGGGATCCTTTTTCCTATTTCTTTTTTGGGGCCTTTATTCATCATTTTGTTACTTTGTTGGGATAAAATTCTATTTGGGTAGCCCCTATGTTATAATTTATACATCAGTTTGTCAAGTTCGTTTTCTTTTTCTTGGCTGTCACTCACTATTCTATCTACTCTAACCATTTGACTTAATGGGATAGAATTTTTCATGCTTGTTGGGTGGTTACTTTTGTAGTGGAGAAGTTTATTTTTATCCGTCGGTTTGACAAATAACGTGGTGTTCAGCTTTCCTTCTTTTATAATCACTTTTACATCCAAAAATTGCGTCTGTGTCAGAGTGCACCTCTGTGAACTTGATTGTTCTGTCAATGGTGTTGATATAATGAAAAAAAAGACTCCAACTCAGTTACTGACCCTTTCCTTATTAGGAATACATCATCCACATATCTCCACCATCTTGCCACTTGGGAAAAATGGTGGGGTATGTAGACGTGTCTATCCTCCAAATATACCATAACTGCTCCCGCATAAGAACATGCCATCTGTGCCCCCATAGCTCTACCCATCAATTGTAGGTAGTACGAGTCTCCAAACATGAAATAATTTTGCCTAAGGACTACATCTAGCAAATCTATTATAAGTTGTTTACATGGGTCAGTATAATTTGTAGATCTTAGAAACTCAGCGATTACGTTTATGCCCATCTCGTGTCTAATTGATGTGTACAGAGAGATAACGTCAAATGACACCAAAATACATTTGGTACCATCATTGTATTTTTTTAATTCATCTAAGAAATATCCTGTATCCTTAATATATGATCTCACACTGGTTGCAAATGGGTTCATTATTTTCTCCAAAAATATCCCAATGTTGTAAAAAATGGAATTAATTCCCTCCACAATGGGTCTCCCCGGGGGGGGGGGGAGGTCAATGAACGATTTGTGTACTTTAGGTACAAGATAAAAAACTTGTTTTACTGGGTTGTTCTCAATTAAAATATCATATAGGTTTTGATCTATTATACCTCCCAATTTTGCAGCATCTAATATGTTTAATATATTTTTTTGAATACCAAACTTTGGATCATTCAGTAGTTTTTATATACTCTGGTGCCATCTAACTGTCTGCCTCTTTTAGATTCCTTTGCTCATGATGACAGGGGCTTCCCCTTTATCATCTAGTTTTATTAGTACACTGTCATCATGAACAAGTTCCTGTATCGCTTCAAATTGTTCTTTTATAACATTTGGCTTTATCAACTCTTCCCATGTTTTCTCGTAGTATTTTTATATCACATTTCACTACTATTTCAAAGGCTTCCATTTCAGGGGTGTTGTCATGTGAGCTGAAATCACTCTTTTTTATACTTTTTTTTATACATGATTGTGAAGATATGGAAGGGAAGCAATTGTACACAGGTGTCTGCACTTTAATCATAAAAATTTCAGATTAATTCATTGCACAAGGAAACACTCAATATATGTAATAGAGAATTTGTCTCCTTAATAAGGAATTAAAAAAATAAATAAATAAAAAAAACTTTATATTAATATAGAATGTATTTATTACTCTAAAATCACAGATCACTTTTTTGTAAGATAAAAATAAAAATTATGTATTCTTGTCCTATAATGTAATATTAATGAAATTAATAATCAAAGATATGTATAGAAATATGAATCTCCATCTTTTTATTTATTTGATTATTTATTTATTTATTGCTTGTATAAATGATTATTGTAGTCTAAACAATTAAAGTCAGACTATATGACAATCCCCTAAGATGAATTCATGAAAATTGGATCAAAACAATACAAGTTATGATTATGACCTTCGGGCAGGGAGTGAGAAGAGAGAATAATATTTCTCATATCACTGTACTGACAAGGGGGTGAAAAATACCCAGGACTGGGTATCACTATATATATATATATATATATATATATATATATATATATATATATATATATATATATATATATATATATATATAAAAATTATAGTATCTTGATCCAACAATAATATTATTTGTCTGACTCTAAATAGAAAAATATGTATATATATAAAAGGTAATGAGAAATGTAAAATAGGAAGTAAAATAATTAATTTATATGGATTATAGAAGAAATTGATGGACAAACATATTTCTTGTAAATTACAAAGATGGTGGTTTGCTAAAACAGTAAGTATTTAATAAAAAAGTTTGAACCACTGAAATAAAAAATGAATAGGACAACAATATATATGTTTTTTTAAAAAAAAAAACATACTGTCACATTAAGACACACTATAAAACACTGATGAAGACACAATGAGATATTTTATTATAAAATTTCCTTTTTAGATTAAGAATAACACTATATCACAAAACGTCAATACATTATTAAAAAAAATCATGTATAATAATTTTTTCTAGAAAGAGAAACTAACCTTATAATTTGTAACACTGCTGCGCTCATGATTGAAACTGAGCATGCGCGGGAGTCGCAAGATGGCGGCGGGTCCACTTCCTGTTACACCATGGCCCATGAACTATGCACGCCACACATCAGGTAGTTGTGCAATGCAAAATCTCTTAATATAATAATCTTTAATCATGCGGGCACCTGATGATCAATTGAGTAAACTTAATATATCTATATACATAGGATGATAATTAAGATTGTATGTAGCTCACTAAGTACTGTATATATAACACTAAATCATCATAGCATGTAATGTGAATGAGGTGGATTGTAGAAAAACACTGTAAAAGTATGTTTTAATCACTGTGATTGATTGATTAATAACCATTAAGTAATGTGGATGTATAAAAAGTCCAGCATATGCCATATGTGACTGCTGGAAGAAGGTCACAGGTTGACCGAAACATCGCCATGTTCACCTGAGGGCCAATAAAGGCATAAGAAACATCCCAAAAGAAGTGCTGCAGTTCGATTTTTGCACATATAGTCGTTATGTTGGTGGTTGATTCCCACCTGGAACTGATATAGCACCATAGCAAAGCCATGTGAGACTCAGCTTTAAAAATTTTGAGATGGTGTCCACCCACTTAGCAGTGGCACAGGGAGGAAAAGGAGGACAGGGATGTCAGGGCAGGGGGCACCGTGACATGGTTGGTGAGCAAGCAGACATTGGCCAATGTGTGTACTAAGACCCCCAGAAAATAAAAATTAAGAATGAGTTTTTTGAAAAAACGTAAGTTTTTAAATTTTTTTCCTAATTTTTTGTTTGTTAGCATATGTACAATATTGGTAGTAGCGGTAGCTGTGTACTGCAGAGACATTTTTTTCTTGATATTTGACCCAGCGTCACTGCTAGCACCAGTTCACATTATGTCTTGAGTGCTGTGCAGTTTTTTTTCTGCTTTGTGTATATATATATATTCTCTCATTCTCAATTTGGTGTGCCCTCTAACTTAACACTCAGCCATTATTGTCTAAACCGCTGAAGACAAAAGTGGGCACACCACCTTGTCTTCTCTCTTCCTGGACACACTTAGTTCTGCTACATCAGAGACCACGGGGAGGAAGAACACGTCCGCTCCTAGTGCTAAGCAGTGAGGACACAGTTGCCATAGTAACCGAGCAAGCGGTTACTATGGTAACGGTGACCTCAGTTACTCCATGCTCACCTGGCCACTATCCCCGCAGCTCATTCAGGAGCCATGGGGATAGCGACGGCGTAAGCAGGGAGTAACTGAATTCACCCGAGGACACAGTTGGCATAGTAACCACTTGGTTACTATGGCAACGGTGTCCTTGGTGACGTCATCACTTACCATGCCGCAGGACTGACTGTCATTCAGTGATCAGAGACCATGGAGAGCGAACATGTTCTTCCTCCCCGTGGTTTCTGATTTAGCAGAGATGAGTGCATGCACAATGCGAGGGGATGAAGATCGTGGAGGAGTACGAGGGTGAAGGGGTTAATAAACATGAGGTCACTAAGTGTATCTGTGTTTTTATTTAAAATAAAATTATTTTTCTCTTTGTTGTCTTTTTTAACCATTTTTGTTTAGTTTCTTAATGGCTGGGTCTAACTTGGCCTTACATTAAGAATCTGACGCTTGAGGGGCGTGTCCTGCGAGCAGACAGAGACGGACGCCTAAGCACTGAGCTCCAGTGCACCCAGAACAAAACCAGCACTTACCGGCACCCAGAACAGTCGCAGATCACCACAGTGGGTGTGAGTACCTCCCTGAGTGTCCCGTGCCCATGATGACACGTGGCTGCGCTCAAAAGAAGTGTTCCCCGCCGAGGCTCCCTGATTTTTTCTCCAGGGGACAGACAGTGAGAGCCGCGGGCAAAATGGCGCTGGCTTCTCCCTCAGGCTCCTTGCGCTCCTCTCCTGGCGCTGGGAGGGAGGCAGGAGCGACCGGGGATTCACACCGCAGCTCCTCGCCGCTCACAAGAGGAGACATGCAGGATTTTCTGACCTCCATGCGAGAAGATATGAACACTATGTTAAGGGAGCTGAAAGGAGAAATTTCCTCACTGGGGGAGCGCACCACTCATGTGGAAAGCAAGATGGCGGATTATGCCAGCACTATTAACGCCTTAGTTGATGAAAATGAGGCATTGAGGGAGACGCTGGTGCGGGTCACTACTAAGATTACAGATCTAGAAGACAGATCCAGAAAAAATAACGTTCGCATTAGAGGGATCCCTGAAGGGGTTTCTGATGCAGAACTGTCTGATTTTTTACAAAAGTACATGCAAGCAGTGCTCCCAGACATGACACCTGGGGAGTTGCTTGTAGATAGAGTCCACAGGACACCTAAACCGAAACATGTGGATGCTGATTCTCCTTGTGACACCCTGGCCCGTATACACTTCTTCACCACAAAGAGGCATTTATGCGCCAAATCAAAAAGTAATCTACACTACTTGAGGAAATGAGGGGACTACAGATTTTTCCGGATCTCTCTGTGGCAACACTAGCACAGCGGAGGGAGTATGCACACGTTTGTAAGGCGCTGAGAGATGTGGATGTCCGATATCGCTGGGGCTTTAATCCGGTGAAATTATTGATAACATACGAGGGACGAGTGGTGATCTGCCGTTCCCCCATGCAAGCGGAGGAAACGCTGACCAACTGGAAAATTACTTATGAATCACGAAGCCAGCCGAGGCGAAAGAGAATAAACCTAGAGTGGTTTACGGCCTGAGTGGGAGAGACGAAGAGGTCTGGACACTGGGATGGTCCACAGGATCGCTTTTCCTTTTTAGGCATCTGGACTGTGAGGAACCTTGTTGGAGATGGTTGTAACTGGATCCTCACGTGCCCCACGCAGACATTGGTCTGCACACTGTGACTCTTCCTCTGGAAGATACTTTTGTTTTTTTCTTCTTTTTTTTTTCCTTTTTTGGTTCTGTTTCTTTTGAACCATATGACTAAGGCTGCGTTCACACATTTGCGTATTTTGCGGCGCTTTTTTGCGCGCGTTTTTTGCCGCGTTTTTCGGCCGCGCAAAAAAGCGCAACAAAATACGCAGGGGCTTTCACACACTGCGCTTTCTTTACTCCAGAAAGCGCAGTGATGTCACAGAGGGGAGGAAGAATCCTGCTTCCTCCTCCCCTCTGTGACAGCCCCATTAGATTTCACAGTGTATTAATATACACTGTGAAATCTAAATTAAACAAAGGCAAATGTATGTAAAATAAAAAAGAATGAATACATCACCTCTCCGGTGCCTTCTCCCACTCTCCGGTGCCTTCTCCCGCTCTCCGGTCTCCAGTTCTAAAGTGAGAGGTGTACTGATAAGACCTGTGGTGACGTCAGAGGGGGGGCGTTCCCGGGGCGTTCCCAGCGCTGATTGGCTGTTCGCGGTCATGTGATATGTATCACATGACCGTGAGTGCCCGGGTACGCCCCTCTGACATCACCACAGGTCCTGTCAGAAGAGATCTCACTTGGAACCGGGGATTGCACAGCGGGAGAAGGCGTCGGACAGGTGAAGTATTGATTCTTTTTTATCTTTCAGACACTTGCTTTTGTTTAATTTAGATTTCACAGTGTATATTAATACACTGTGAAATCTAATGGGCGGCCACAGCTGTCACAGAGGGGAGGAGGAAGCAGGATTCTTCCTCCCCTCTGGGAGAATACGCAGAAGTAGCTGCGTAAACAATTGACATATCAATTGTTTACGGAGCTGCGTTTTCTCCCGGAAAACGCACTGCGTATTTTTACGCAATGTCTGCACTGCAAAGTGAATTTCCCATTCACTTTGCAGGCAGACAAAAGGCACATTGCGTATTTTGAAAAGCGCGCGTAAAAAAGCGCAGCAAAATACGCAATGTGTGAATGCAGCCTAACTGTGATTTTGGGTCTTTGGACCCTTTTCACTTTTTTTCTTTTCCTTTTCCTTTCATTGCATTTGTTTTTCCCTCTGTTTTTATATTTGTTTCTGGCACTCACATTCCTTTCACAGGGTACTTTATTATACGCCACATACTGGCGCTTGGTGGTATGCTCCCAGTGCAACTGGGGTATATAGAATAGTTTTACATTGTTTATGAGTATAAAAATACTGTTGTTAAATGTCAGTGGTTTAAATTCGCCGGGGAAGCAATCAATGTTATGGAGAGAGGTAAAGAAATCCTGTGCGGACATATATCTGCAGGAGACTCATTTGCTAAAGGCAGATAATTATAGGTGACATCACAGTAGTTTTCCAAGTATGTTCTTTGCGAATAATCCCTTACACAAGAAAATGGGGGGGTGTATCCTCGTCAGAAATATGGTAGCCTTTCACTTGGTAAAAGAAATTGCGAATCCCATGGGACGTTTTTTAATTGTAGTATACACTCTAAATGGTGTGTTACACACTTTGGGGGTAGTGTATGCCCCGAATGAAGCTCAGCAGCCATTCCTGAGAACAGTGTTTCAAACAACGTTGGATGAAGGGGTGGGCGACACTATTATTTGTGGGGACTTTAATATGTGTATGGACAGGGACCTGGACGGTTCAGGAGGGGGGGGGGGTGTCAGGCTCAGGAGGGAGCTGAAACCCCTGACTAAAGAATTTTCATTACACGATTTCTGGAGATACTCCCATGCTTCCGAAAAAGACTTCACATTTTATTCCTCACGGCATAAAACCTATAGTAGAATTGATATGTTTCTGGTCAATGGCTCAGCACTGCGTAAATGTATTTCTGCCAACATAGGTCTCATCACGTGGTCAGACCACACACCTATATCCCTGTCCTTAACATTGTCACACCAAGCTAACCCAGCATTCCGCTGGCGGCTTACCACCTCTTTGTTATTGTCTGAGGCAGTTTCTGCAAAGGCAATGTCAGACCTGACGAATTACTTTCACTTAAATGATAATGGAGAGGTCTCAGATGAAGTGATTTGGTCTGCACATAAAGCAGTGATTAGGGG
Source organism: Allobates femoralis (assembly GCA_033576535.1). Lineage (NCBI taxonomy): Eukaryota > Metazoa > Chordata > Amphibia > Anura > Aromobatidae > Allobates > Allobates femoralis. The sequence continues at coordinate 343,962,340 of JARQOC010000005.1, read as the reverse complement.
GATGTTCTTACAACAGGCCTCCATTTTGAAGCGCAAAAGAGAAGCGAATAGAGAATTGCTGATCTCTCATTTGCAACACTTGGAATCTCTTAATAAAGCCTCTCCCTCTCCTCTTTGTCAAATGAAATCTATAATGTCAGGTTTAAGTTACGAGAGCAGCTGCTCTCCTTGTATGAGTTGAATCTGCGCAAGTTTAAGACTCGCTTCTATGCCACAGGAGATAGAGCGGGAGTTATGGTTGGCACGCAGAGTTAAACGGAGAGAGGTGAGGTCTAGAATTGACCACTTAGTGGACACCAAGGGAGAGTCTGTCAGAAATCCGTTAGACATTGTAAACATGTTTGCAAAATACTACGCGGGACTTCCGGTTTCCGGCCTGATGGGAGAGGGAGGAAGGGACTGAGCTCCCAGAGCCCGAGACTCCACACCCGATCTAAAGGCGAGAATCCGCCGCAAAACGCTACCGGAAACACGCTCCCCTACTCTCATATTGCCCCTGCATGCATCGGTGGCTCTGGAGCACAGGCAACAGGCGGGTAACGGCGGGGATGGCGACGAGAAACTCCGGGCCCCCCCCCAAGATGGCGCAGAGCGGAGTAGGAAGCAGAGGCAAGGAGGCGGCGTGTAAACAACAGCCCCGCTCACAGGGGAAGGAGACCGGTGTCCATCCTGGCCGGAGCAGTAGTGGAAGAGGTGAGACTAGGGAGCAGGCGGAGGGGCTGAATCCTGAGCACACCATTGATTATAAATTGCTGGCCACAGAAGTCTCAGCACAGCTGGTGGGAGAACTAAAGCAGACTTTCAGGGCTCTAGTGCAGGAGCTGCTGCAAGATTCCCTTACTGACATTAGAGAAGAGTCTGCAGCTCAAGAGGCCAGAATAACAGCACTGGAGCAGAGAGTGTCAGATGCTGAAGACAGGGTGACATGGCTGGAACAACAAGTCTCAGAATACAAGGATAGGGAAGAACGCACAACTAATAAATTGGAGGACCTGGAGAACCGGTCCCGCCGGAACAACCTGCGACTGATAGGGCTCCCTGAGTCCATCACCCCCACGGCCCTGCTAGATATCTTTGAAACTGAACTCCCCCAGATTCTCGGAAGCAGGGGCCCCTGTATGGTAGAAAGGGCACACCGGATAGGTCCCCCACCAGACCGTCCCGCCAAAGCGAGCACAGCGGCCCAAGAGAAAGTGAAGCCGCGACAGGCTATTGCTCGCTACCTAAACTACAGGGACAAGGAAAACCTTCTGAGCGCATATAAGAGTTCGAGGGCCCCACTGATACTCCGTGGACATAAGGTTCTGCTATTTGGTGATTACTCTCCTGAAGTGGCAAAGAAACGGAGAGCCTTTGGGGAGGCATGCAGTATACTTTACAAGCGCAATATACGCTTTCAGCTACTATATCCAGCCGTATTAAAGTATAGGGGCCCGGACGGTTCCATCAGAGTGCATCACAGCCCGGGGAAGGCCATCAGGAGCCTGACACAACGTAGCCCGGAGGAAAGTCACGACGGAGGACAAAGGAGCCGACATTCAGGAGCCCGGAGAGACAATGAGGATCATCGCACAGGGACCCCAACGGCTAGAGAGGACTCTCCTCGCTGGTCGGCTGGGAGGGGGAAGCCCGGGATCTAACTCCCCAAAGGAGCAAACTACTGTGCGTCGTGATCTTAGTGGAGGGAGAAGGCGCCCTTCCGGGACAAATGGATCACTAGTGGAGGACACTCGCGAGGAGTCCTGATTTGGTGATCTTTTTCCTGTTTCTTTTACTACTTTTTCAGTACTTTTATACCGGAGATGATTGTTGTCGTAAATCCTAAACCCCAAGCCCTGGCATGGACGGTTTGGTGGCGTTCAACCCGGACGCCTCGCCAGATGCGGGGGGTATGATATGATGCGGTATAACACTGACGGAATGTGATAATAGTCTTTAGTGCACGGTATTAATTATCTTCTTGCATATTGGAGTCACAGGGCGGGAGCAGAAAAGGAGAGCGCCCTTCAGAATATGGGAGTCCATAACCTGTATTTGGGGAACTGTTGGTTTGGGAAAAGTCGGGAGGGAAGGGGGTTTAATGTGGGTACGAGGGTTATTATGTGGCCTATTAGCCACCTGTTGAGAAGATGTTGGGGCTATAGGGTTTGGGTGATCTTGAAGTCTCAGCCACTGTATATACTCTGTTTGTTATGTGTTGTATGGATAGGGTCCTCCCGAAACACGATGGCATTGACTATGACCCATCCACTGACAATTGATAATGGTTAATCTGCTGTCCTGGAACGTTAAGGGCCTTAGGTCACTGGAGAAACGTTCCATGATTCTTAATCATCTCAAGAGGTTGAAAGTGGACATTGCTCTACTCCAGGAGACACATCTCCAAGATACGGAATTTTTTAGGATGCATAGACTCTGGGTGGGGGCGGTATATGGATCAGGAGCAATAGGGAGGAAGGCGGGAGTACTGGTACTGATACATAAAAATTTTCCCTACACTATAGTCTCCGAGACCAAAGATGATGAAGGTAGATATGTGCGGTTGGTTATAGATAGCCCGACTGGGCGGTTTAGTGTTACTAATATATATGCTCCTAACCAATCACAAGATGTTTTTTTCTCCCAATTACAGATAAAACTACTAGAGGACACAGAACACCTTAGGATAGTAGGGGAGACTTCAATTCAGTGTTCTTTGAAGGCGCTGACCGACGAAGTGAAAAGAAGGCGACCGGTTCTAATCTAGACTGAGGGACTGGCCCTACATGATGTGTGGCGATTGCATCACCCCACTGAACAAGAATTTACTCACTTCTCCCATGCCCACGGGTCGTGGTCATGCCTAGATCTATTTCTGAAAACAGCAGAAAAAGACATGACATATAAGAAAGTATGGGAGCACACCTGTAATACTACAAAATATATACAAAATTTTATTGGAACAGTGTACAGACAAAGGGAAGTTAAAACCATTTAAAATTGGTAATGAAACCAGACAAGGGCACCATTATATATGACAAATGTCAGATCAAAAAATTAATTGCAGCAATTTATACATCAGCATAGACAGTCAAAAATAAATGAATAAATCAGGACCCAGCGGGGCTCAGAATTTAATGTATAGGAAGCATAGGAGGTCACTCCATAGGTCAGGGGATCAAACAATCTGGAAGTGAGAGTGTATCACTCCAGTTAGCAGTATAGTCTCTCTGAGCTTTACAATGAAATACCACTATCTATGAGGATTCACAGACCTCTTACATGAATCTAACACTATATAGTCAGAGAAACAACTCAAGGTTAAAGCACCCTGTTGAATAATCACGTATATATTATAGTGAGAGTATACCCTGTTGTGGACCCCTCAGTAGGGTAAATATTAACAAATAAACAATATTACCAAAGGTTCATGGTGGTACCGGGGTCTACAGTGTATACGCCTGTTAATGGGTGACCAACAAGTCCCTGATACAGTCAGTATAAGCTGTCTAATATATCTGTGAGGCTGCAATTAACAACTGGCATCACTGGTATCTGTCACTTCAATATCCCCACACACAGCATATTATTGTTGCACCAGCCCTGATCATAGTATTACAAATTGCATATCACTGCACATCAATCTACCAGGGCTGTGCTTTCCTGCTACACATGAATGCCATAACAAGGGCTTGCATTCAGTAAGCATGTGCTGTGCACTGACTAGTTGGTCAGAAGGGAATGAGAAGGAGAGAGATTACCAGTCTGTGATACAGGTGCCCGAGTGGGAAAGGACCCCACCGGTATCGCTGCCTCCTGTGCAGCTTCGTCAGGGGACGAAGATCTATTTCTGGTCAGCAGCCAATTGCTATCTAGAGTGGACAAAATAACCATTGAACCTATGGTTATCTCTGATCACAACCCTGTGGTAATGGAAATACGTGATGAGCATCCAAGGGGATCTGACTTAATATGGCGCTTCCCATCTTACTCTTGGGGGAGTGGTGGTCTGACTTCGCTCTTAACAACGCAATTCATGTGACAGATCCTAAACTATATTGGGAGACGAGCAAAGCGGTGATGAGGGGGAAAATATTGGCCTATACTAGCACTCAAAAGAAAAGAACATATACTCAGTTCCAATTAGCCAGCAACAAAGTGAGAGATGCACATAAGGAATTTCAAAACAATCCTTCACCGTCAACGAAAGCGGAATGGCTGGGAGCTAAGAGGGAATTTGACGTATGGGCTAAACGGAGAGAAATGTGGAGTAAAGACCAATGGGAGGTGGATCTACATAGATTTGGCGACAAGGCGGGGAGGATATTGCCTAACTTGGCCAGAGGCAAAACAAAGCCAACAACATTTACCTCTCTATTAGATTTTGAAGGAAATACGCTACATGACCCAAAAGACATCATCTCTCATTTAGGGGAATTTTTTGCTAAACTGTATAAACAGGGCCCGGGGCAACACGAGATGGAGTCGGGGAAGGGAGTGGCTTGAGGGGGTCTCCTTGCCTGGTCTCACAGAAGATGACTTGGCTAGCTTGAACGCTGAGATATCTCTAACTGAAGTTCAGGCGACCATCAAGAACCTTGGTGCTTATAAGGCACCGGGTCCAGATGGTTTCACTGGAGACTACTACAAATCTCTGTGTGACAAGGTGGCCCCATGTCTAGTCTCTCTATTCAATGGCATTCTCGCTACTGCCGAAAGGTAACGTGGGCTCACCTGACCCGTCCAGCTATCGCCCCATCTCCCTGATTAATCAGGATCTAAAGATTATGGCCAAAATAATGGCAGATCGCCTGGCAGGACTACTTCCATCTCTTATTGGCCCTCAACAGGCGGGATTTGTCAGGGGCAGATCGGCGGTGGGCAATATCAGACAAACCATGCTGGTATTGGATACCGTGAGTCATCGTGAGAATTTACATTCTGACCGTCCGGCGTTGATACTGTTGGACGCCGAAAAGGCGTTCGACAGTGTCAATTTGTCGTGGCTGCACTTAGTCCTGGATAAGATAGGTTTACAGGGGGCATTTAGGACATTTTTCAGGATATTATATGAGAACCCGAGCGCAAGAATATGCACCCCCGGCTTTTTGTCCGCCTCCTTCCCTCTGGAGAGGGGACGAGACAGGGATGCCCTCTTTCGCCCTTGCTCTTCAATTTGGCCATTGAACCTCTAGCACGATACTTGAATGGCTCTAGTTCACATGAGGGCATTGATGTGGGAGGGGTAGTGATGAAATCAGCACTATTTGTAGATGACGTCATTATCTATATGAATAGACCGGAAAGAGACTTAGGTACATTACTTCAACACCTTCATACCTTTGAAACATTTTCGGGCTTTAGACTCAATAAGGCTAAATGTGAGATACTACGTCTAGGGACACCACATCACAGACCAGGGAGAGAGGGGGGTGGACCAACGGGAGAGATGGAGAGTATCCGAGTAAAGTCTCATCACATAAAATATCTGGGTATCATTCTTAGCAGCAACACAAGTCTTATATATAGCCTGAACTTCACCCCATTAATTACTAAAATAACTCGAGAATTGGAGAGGTGGAGAGGTCTGCCGTTGACTCTTCTGGGAAGGTGCCATCTAATTAAGATGGTTAGTTTCGCCAGACTTCTGTATCCGCTGCAAACTATACCACTGTTGCTTAAGAAAGCGGACGTTCATAAACTCAAGGCAGCATTCTCCAACTTTCTCTGGAGGGGAAAAAGGGCCAGGATAGCCAGTCATACCCTAATGCTCCCGAAACGAGAGGGGGGACTGAACTTCCCGGATGTCAGGGGATATAACTTAGCTTGCCTACTGCGCCATGTTATTGACTGGCTCAGAGGGACTAGCAGATACTCTAATTATCCAGCCGAGGCTGCGATGTGTAGACCCTGGGAACCGGCTAGTTTATTACATTCATCATGGTCCAAGGTGCCCAAGACCTTAAAGAACACAATCATTTATAGGGACACGGCCATGTGCTGGAAAGCGCTTAGAAAGAAGTTGACGATGGCGTGGAAACGTCCAAATATCTTAACCCTTGGAGACACGCAGGGTTTAGCTTGGGCAGAGAAAATGCTTTATTTGCAGCTTTGTTAGAGAAGGGGGTTCGAACACTGGGAGACCTCATCCACAAACCAGATAAGCGGTGGATGATGGAATCAGAGGTCCTGGAGAAATTCCAGTTGGGTACTTTCCACATCATACAATACAGGCAGTTACATCACCATGTTTTACGCCATCTCCATAATGTTTCCCAGGAATGCAGACCCTCGATATGGGATGACTGGTTGGGATCATACCCTTTGACCATTAATGTGTCGTACATCTATAACAGCTTGTGGGAAACTACCTTAACTATGAGGGAAGACACCACATTTAGCTGGTGGTCCAAGTATATACCTAGATCTGATATTGGAGATGTGATTAGAAGAGGATGGGAGGTCATGAGGAAAAATATAATCAACGAAAGATGGAGAGATGTGCAATATAGAATCATTCATAGGGCGATATATGGTTTTACTTTGCCTCCAACTGCAGGATTTCCAGACAGGCAACAAAATTGCCCGAAATGTGGCCAGTCATAAACAGACATGGTGCATGGTCTATGGATGTGTGGGGAAGTACAGAATTTGTGGAAGCGGGTTGAAACCCTGGCGAGGGGGATCACAGGCACACATGTCACATTGGACGTGGTGGCCTGGCTTCTCCATTTCCCGGTCTCTGGGGTATGGAATGGCAAATCTGCCCGAATACTTCATATACTGGCAATGGTCATCAAGCGTTTGCTTCTCCGCAACTGGCTCTCGGAGCACGTCCCAAGTATGTCAGACATACTCAAGGATTTGAAGGCGGTAATGCATATAGAAAGCCTAGCAGCTGCGAGAGATAAAAACACACTGGCAGGGAAGTTCTTTGAAACATGGAGAGGGTTTATACTATCCAAGCTGTCCCCTACTGAGCTTCGAGCGGTGGTTCTTCCATTCGTACAATCACCATGGTATCTGTTGGGAGAGTTGCAGGGGTCTTTGGGTAGGCTTCAGATATCTACAACCCCGGATGGAGCAGACCAGGAGTGACATCCTACTGTCTTGGGGCCCTAAGTCTACTGGGGACCAAGGTCAATTCTCAGTATTGTACATGAACATGGTTTATCGCCGTATGTTTTGAACTGGACTCTAGCGTTTTCGACTGATCTCAAGGGTGGCTGAGGTTGGGGGGAGGGGGGATGGATTGTTTAATTGTTTATTTGTTTATTGGACTATTTATTTGTTACCATATTGAAAACTCAATAAAAATATGTTGCAAAAAAAAAAAAATACTATGCGGATCTCTATAATCTGCAGCAAGACCCCTCTACCCCCCAGCCGGATAAAACTGAGATAGACCAATATTTACGGGATGTGAGTCTGCCAAAGGTCACTGCAGAACAACTGGCCTTTCTTAATGCATTTTTTACTATAGAGGAAATCCGTCTGACCATTAACACTTTGGGGGGCAAAGCTCTGGGACATGACGGGTTGCCCATAGAATACTACCGCACCTTTCAACAAACTCTAGCTCCTAATTTGCTCCGGTTATTCACCCAATGGCGGGAGGAGGGATGTGTGGCAGGTTAAAATTTAGAAGCAACAATCACGACCCTCCCGAAGCCTGGTAAACCTCAGAGAAGCCCTGACAACTTCAGACCAATAGCATTACTGAATAATGACGTAAAGATATTTACCAAATTGTTGGCGTCCAGACTGAACCCCATACTCCCCACTTTGATATCTCCAGATCAGGTGGGGTTCGTGGCTGGTAGGGAGACTAAAGATGGGACTCGTAGGATGCTGGATTTGATTAGGGAAGCTGAGCTGAGTAGGGTCCCCAGTGCATTCCTGTCACTTGATGCTGAAAATGCCTTTGACAGGGTGCACTGGGGATACTTGAGGAGCGTATTGACTAAATTCGGGTTACGAAGCCCCATATTTTCCGCAATTACCACCATGTACACAACCCCTAGTGCCAGGGTATTAAATTCGGGCTTCCTGTCCGACTCATTTCGGATAACAAATGGGACCAGACAGGGTTGCCCCGTGTCACCCATAATATTTACTTTATGTATGGAACCCCTTGCTGAGCGGATTAGAGTTAACTCGAGAATCGCTGGAATTACGGTTGGATCAATGACGCATAAACTGGGTTTATACGCAGATGATGTGCTGATAACTTGTACCAACCTGATGACCTCGTTCCCGGCCATTATGACAGAAATGGATCAGTTTACTTGCATATCATACTATAAGTCAAATGCCTCCAAATCCCTGGTTTTTCCAATATCAGTCCCGCTAGAAACACGGCAACACATGGAAGCTATCTACCCCTTCAGGTGGGTAGATGATGGCATTCCTTATTTGGGTATTACCCTTTCAAATTCTCACCAACTAGTAGAAATAAACTTTAACAAATTAATACGGGAGGTGCAATCAGAACTAAATGGATATCATCCTATCTTTTCCTCGTGGATAGCTAGGATTAACATATTCAAAATGAAAGTTCTCCCCAAAATTCTTTACTACTTCCGTAACATACCAACCATCCTCCCCGACAGATTTATCGGGTCTCCCCAGAGATTAGTTAACAAATATATATGGGCCAACAGACGACCCAGGGTTGCCGCAAAATTGATGTATTATCCATATGAAATGGGAGGTATGGGACTTCCTAATTTACGTGCATACCATCGAGCATCTATCCTTGCGGGAGCAAGGGATTGGTGGAATATGGATAAAGAGCACAGATGGCTACAAATTGAGACGACCTGTGCACCCAGGTCGCCCCTCCGCCAACTTTTAGAGTCGTAAATGGTTAAGACTAGTACGTATGTCCCGGTCCTACCTGCTATGGCGGCCACAATATACTATTGGAGACAAACTGTGCCTCCTCTGGTTAAGGTCCCCTTAAAGAATATTTCTATTCGGGCCTTGGAGCCACATATACCGTATCTCAACCTCTCCCGTTTGATAGCGGCAGGAGTTGTAACACTTGGCAATCTGCTAGATACCTCAGGGGTTCTCCCATTTGATCAGCTGTCCCAAAACTTCCCGGGGGTGAGACGATATTTTTACCAATATTTACAAATCTGGCATTTGTTTCAAACAATATCGAAGTCATTATTCTTTGAACCCCCTTCAGATGACCGAGCCAATGGCTTCTTTTTAAGACCTGAGTCTGGACCTCGGGGGTTTCAATCCTATATAAAGTCTTAAATGACCCGAAGATTGATGATAAATTGCTGTATATGGTACACTGGGAGAAGGACATTGGAGAGGCCATTGACCCTGGGGGTTGGAGGGAGGGCCTGGGGGAGATACAGCGGGTATCGTCCTGTTTAAATCACATGGAACAGTTAAAAAAGGTACATAGGCGGTGGTACCAATACCCAACTAAGGTGGCTCACTACGGCAAAAATCAGTCCCCGCTTTGCTGGAAAGGGTGTGGTGAAGTGGGTACCCTAGGACATATGTGGTGGTCATGTCCCCAACTGACTTTGTACTGGGAAGCGGTCCGACTGCTAATCTTCAAAACGGTGGGGGTACGTGTTGACTTTGGTCCTGCTATGGCTATTCTACAGGTTGGATTGTCAGATGTTCTATATGATATTTGTGGCACTGTATCTCACATTTTTATTGCGGTCAGGTTGGCTCTAGCAGCCACTTGGAGAACCACACACGTCCCAACCATTGATGATGTGATTAAAAAACTTCATCTTCACTGCCAACATGAGTTGCATTTGGCACACTCGCTCTCTGCTAAATGGAAAATTACTCGTATTTGGGAACCCTGGCTGAGTAATGATTTATCTGGCTTTGACTAATGTCATATAGTAGTCTGCAACAGTTGATAACGTTTGTTAATATTGTATAAAGTTGTATATTACCGCATGTACTCTGAGATTGAGACATATGCTAGGCGCTGGAAGGTTATGATATTGTTTGAGTATTCTGCCCTGTGGAATGTGATTTTTTTGTAATCCCCTTTTTATTTTATTTCCTTTTTCTTTCCCTCTGGATGACTGTACTGTTTTACCTATCATGTTGATGGGCACTGCCATGTTATGTTCTTTTTCTCTGTAAAATCTTAATAAACAAGATTGTTAAAAAAAAAAAAAAAAAAAAGAATCTCAGTCTTAATACCAGCTGGCAATACAAAGCTAGTATTAAACCCTTATTACCTAGCGTGCCACCAGGGCCACTAGAAGAGCCTGGTAAAGCGCCTGGAAATGGCGCTTCTTGTGAATGCACCATTTTCAGGGGTGGCTGCTATTCTTTAGCGTAGTGGTCCCTAAAATAATGGGCCCTCACCCCGCTGAGAATACCAGCCCTCAGCTGACTAGTTTTAGCTTGGCTGGCATTTAAAAATAAAGCGCAGCACACGCTTTTTTTTTTGCCAGCCAAAGTAAAATTATGCAGCTGAGGGTGGCAGCTCCCAGCTGTCCGCTTTCCACTGGGCTAGTCTTAAAAATACTGCAAATCGCTACACATTTTTTTTTAAATGTAGATAAATCTTTATCAACTTTAACAAAATGTGATACAAATTTTTACATCATAACCGTGCTTGTGTTTACAGTATTAAAGAACAACCCCCTCATGGAGACTTCCCTTTATACATTCAATACTTTATCCAGTTCTTACAATATTTGTCTAGTACATTGTTTATTCACAAATCCACCCCAACACACCAACTTCCACAGTTGAACACAATGGTCATGTATCCAGTTATTCCTCTGATTACTCTCTTACCATCCATGGCTGCACAAATTTATTGAAGTATTCCAGTTGTTTCTCTTAGAGCAAATGCTTCTTTCTAGTTGAATAATATATTTTGTTGGTGCAATATATTTGTTTCTAGACAGGGGCTCCTCTCTAATCGAATATTTTGCAATCATTTTCTGTCAATAAAAAGTAGTCTTGAAATAGCTATTTTAGTCGTGTTGTCTATTTTTATTTTCTCAACATATCCCAAAATGCACATCAGAGGGTCTCCAGGGAACTCACACCCATAAACGATCCCTATGCAGTTCAACACCACCACTATCCAGTGGAGGTCCGTCTAGGACACTGCCAAAGCATATGCAATATATCCGCCGTGTTTTGTGAGCACCCAGGGCAATCAAAATTAGGCCTCAACCCAGCTTTAAATAGCATACTAGGAGTCCTATACGCACTGTGGCTAACATATAGCTGCAACAGCCTCCTGGGCTCGCTCATGGATAACTTGGGAATATACTCCAATATGGACTCCCATCTATCATCTATCTTCCCCAGGTCTAATTCCCATTTTCCTCTGGTTCCTCTGCCCTCCCAGGAAAGCATGCAATAGATCCCTGTGCACCTCAGATATTGCTTCCCTAGTACAGGGTGTGCCATTTATATGGATGCACCTAAATAAAATGGTAATGGTTGGTGATATCAACTTCCTGTTTGTGACGCATTAGTATATGGGATGGGGAAAGCTTTTCCAGATGGGTGGTGACCATGGCGGCCAATTTGAAGTTGGTCATTTTGGATCCAACATAATTTTTTTCAAAGGGATGAGGGTCATGTGACGCATCAAACGTATTGAGAATTTCATGGGGAGCGTGGCTTGCCAATGAAGGAGTAGGATGTGTGTGTGCAGCTCTGCTCCGCAAAGCCCCTAATGACTGCCGATTTCTTCTCATAATTGCCGCTCACCCTCATGGGCAAGACCAGAAGGACCACCGGAGGTCCCGATACTGAAGAGCAGGCCCCGCAATCCAGCCTCGACAGGTTCCTCCACTCCAGTGCGTCCCTGCTCCTCGCACAGCCAGATCCCAAAGATGGCGTCGGCTTCTCCCCATGCTGCAGCAGAGGCGCAGGAGAGAAGGCAGGGAGGAGGGAGGTATGCAGAACTGCGGGACGAGTGGGAGGATGACCTGGACCACGCCGCTGCAATGGAGGAGATAGCAGGTACAGAGTTGGGCAAATACCTTAAAAACTTACCCACGAAGGGGGACCTGGAGAGATTTGCCTGTAGGATGGAGGGGTCCTATAAGCGAGAAATACAAGCTCAAAACTGAATTCACCACCAGGGTGGAAGAGGTGGAGAGGTCCCAAGAAAGTATGTTAGATGAACTACAGGCCCACCGAAAGTTGCTGGAGTCTCATTCTTCTACCATAGAAGACCTGCTATACGGGGAAGAGGATATAGAGAACCAAAACAGACGCAATAATATATGCATCAGGGGGCTCCCAGAGTATGTGTCACCTATAGACTTGGAAAAAATGGTGAAGCAGCTTGTTCAAACCTATATTAGGGGATAACCAAGCCCCCACTGTTGAATTGGACAGAATCCACAGGGCCCTCACACTAAGACCCCCGACTGAATCCAGACCTAGGGATTTCATATGCCAAGTGCATTTCTTCACCATAAAGGAATCTATTATGGCTGCAGCGAGACGAGGCCAAGTTACGTTCATGGACTCTCCCATCTTGCTTCTGCCTGATCTGGCCAGGCGCACTCTCCAACAAAGAAGAGGGCTCAGGCCCTCTTGAGAGAAAGAGACATTGTTTATAGATGGGGATTCCCATTCCAGCTGGTGGCCACTAAAGCCGGAAAATCAGCCACCTTCAAGAGATTGGGGGACCTGCCGGTGTTCCTACGCACACTAGACCTTCCTGACGTGGATCTCCCTGAGTGGCCTACAGCCCCGCAACTACCTTCATCCCCACCCCGATGGCATGGGGTCAGATGTGTGAGGACCTCCTCTGTTCCTGTTTGGTTTGGTTTTTTCTCATTCTCTCCCTCATTAGTCAGCTCCCAAGGTGTTCGCATGAGGAAAGTTTTTGCATTTTAGTCATCCAAAGGGAGGACTTGTTTGACTGTGCTCAGCCATGCTCTCTTCAGTCTGAACAATCAGTGTAATATAGTTTATTATACATCTTCTGGGTGTACACACTGTCCCCATGGTCAGGACTATGATTGTCTCAACACTTAGCGCCACCCTTCTGGGTACTAAACGACCCATCTACTCGATACCCCTGAACTATGCCACCTGATCGCGATGGCAGAGATCACTCTTCTCTCTCTATCATTTTCCCTCCAGTGCCCCTTCATGTCCCTCTTCCCATGGCTACCCGCTTTCCCCCCTTCCCTCCGTCCACCATGCCCGCGCCTCCCCCCCCCCCTTTTTTTCACTTTTTGCCTCTATCGCCTCCCTTTTCCCCCTTCCCCTTCTCCAGGCGATATTTAATGTGTTATTTCTAATCGGTGGAGGAGTGGCGGAGTCGGAGGACCACCTTCTCGGCTTTCACGCACACCCCATAGTGCTGGACAAGGTTACACATTGTCCATACCTGCACACTGCAGCATTGTCTTTACGATGCTTCCTTTGATTCACCTTATCTCTTGTTCTATCCCATTTCCCTCTTCACCTCTATTCTATCATTCTTTTCCTAGGCTGAGTGGGCGCTCCTGGAACCAAATATGTGACCACCAATTTCACCCTCAATATGGATAAAATTAAACATTGCTCTTTGAATGTGAAAGGGCTTAATATACCTGAAAAGAGACGCCAGATTACATATTCTGCCCACAAAAACAGGGTGAAAATATTGATGCTCCAAGACACACATTTTAGATCCGATAACATTCCCAGATGTGAATCCAACTTCTATCTGAGTTGGTACCATAGTACCACCCCAGACTCCAAAACGAAAGGAGTCTCCATAGCGTTTCATAAATCCTTTACTTCTAGAATCCATAAATAGTTAGTGGACCCACAGGGAAGGTTCCTTTTTATGCAGATAACATGGGCAGCAAATACCTATGTACTAGCTAACGTGTATTTTACCAACAGAGGACTGGAGAGCTTCGGGGCCAGCATACGACGAAGGTTGGAGGAGTTCTCGGGTTTTTCCCCGATCGTTTTAGGAGGGGACTTCAACTTCTCACCAGACCTACGGGTGGATGTCTTCTCCGGTAAGTCCTGTCATCCTGTACCATCTCTCCACTGCTTTAGGACACTCTGGGAGGGCCTCCATGTGGTGGACATTTGGAGGATCTTAAACCCAGACATGAAGGATTACACCTTCTATTCACATGTGCATTTTGCATGCAGCAGAATTGACCGTTTCTATATATCCCATTCCCTATTGGACTCAGAGATTGAGGCGGATATTGGACCATTTATCTGGTCTGATCACGCCCCCATTTATTTCTCCATGCGGGTTGGCTCGGGTCATGGGAAAGAATTCACGTGGCGTCTCAATGAAAACCTATTACAGGACCCAATCTGTAGGGCAGAGATAGCAACGGCAATTAGACATTTAAAAGTCAGATCACATTCACGATCTAACGGCTCCCCCAATGAAGTGGGAAGCCCTGAAAAGTGTGTTAAGGGGGGTGCTGATATCTAATGGTACCAGGCTCAAAAAGTCCAGAACGAGGGAGATTGCGTCCCTCCTTCAACAAATATCTAGCCAGGAAAAAGAACATAAACAGAACCCAACAGCATCATTGTATGCTCAACTTTCGAACACCCGTCACTCTTTACTTTCCATCCTAGACCAGAAGGATCGTAGTGCACGAGATAAACTGAGATCCAGTTTTTATGTACTAGAAAACAGAAGTGGAAAATTATTACCAAGGGCAATACACCCTAGACCCCACCAGACCACCATTTCTTGAGGGACAAAGACGGGAAAAAAAGATTCAAAACCTCTGAAATATGGAAAGGTTTTCAACAATACTACTCTTCTCTATATAACCTAAAAAGCCATTTTCACAAATTAAAGACAGACCAGTTAAGAGAAAAGATTCTTACACACCTCTGGAACAGCGGACTACCTACTCTTCCTGACCAGGCCCTGGAAGATTTAGCAGGGGAATTCACTCAGGGGGAGTTGGATGACTTGATCAAATCCCTAAAACCCGGGAAAAGTCCGGGACCGGACGGTTATACCGCCGAATTTATAAAAATCTTTTCTGAACAACTTAGCCCAATTCTCCTGGAGGTGTATAATCAGGTGGCGGGGGGGGGGGGGGGGGGGGACTTTTCCACGCCAAGCTTTGGCAGCCCATATTGTAGTTATACACAAGACTGGCAAGGATCCCTCTACATGCAGTAGCTACAGACCAATATCCCTCATTAACCTGGATATTAAACTCTATGCCAAACATATTGCCAATAGGCTAAAAATATAACTTCCTGATATAGTTCAGGTGGATCAGGTGGGGTTTGTCCCTGGTCGGGAGGCCAGGGACAACACAATTTGATCAATGGCACTCATTGATAGGGTCAGGAGAGGAGGGACTCCCACGTGCATCCTGTCTGTTGACGCTGAAAAAGCCTTTGACAGGGTGGGCTAGGAGTTTATGTTTGAGTCATTAAAATACATTGGCCTGAATAAGACCCTAATCCATAGAATAAAAGCTCTTTTTTTTTTTATAAAATATTTTTATTGAGTTTTCATTTTTAATAACAAGGAAAAGAAGAAAAACAATCCAACCTCCATACCCCCCCAGCCATCAATAGTTACAGCGAAAATACATCCAACAATCTCCCAAGACATACAAGGTCGGACATTGATTATAATCGATATTCAATACCAAAACTACACCATAGTCACATCTCCTAACAGTCATAAGAAATGAAATGGAAAAAGTGTTATGCCTGCCCCGAGTCGCCTGGAGCAGGGATACCCGTAGCCTTCCCAAGGACCCTTGTAACTCCTCCAGCAAATACCAGGACGATTGCACAAACGGTAGGACTACTGAGTGCAGTTCTGCTGACGATAGCTTGGTGGTTATGAACCCTCTCCAAGTCTCAAAAAACTTCCCCGTCAACGCGTCTTTATCCCTTGCCGCTTCCAGGCATTCCACGTGCATTACTGCCTTCAATTCGTTGAGTATACCAGTCATGCCAGGGTTGTGCCCAGATAGCCAGTCCCTCAGGATTAGCCTTTTAGTAACCATTGCCAGCATATGGAGTATTCTAGCAGGTTTGCCTTCCCACACTCCAGATACCGGGAAATGAAACAACCAGGCAAGCATATCCAATGTAACGGTTTTGCCGGTCACCTCCCTCGCTAAGGCTTCCACCCGCTTCCATAGTTTCTGCACCTCCCCACACAGCCATATACCATGCACCATATCTGTTTTTGGTTGTCCGCATTTCGGGCATTGTTGTCGTCTATTAGGGAACCTAGCATTCGGGGGTAGGGTGAATCCGTAGATTGCCCTGTGTATGATCCTATATTGTACATCCCTCCATTTTTCGCTGATTATATTTTTCCTCAGTACCTCCCAGCCCCTCAGAATCGTGTCCGCTATATCAGTCCGAGGTATGTACTTTAGCCACCCGCGAAAGATGTTATCCTCCCTTAAGGCCAGAGTCGTGTCTTGTAAACTACCATAAAGGTAAGATACGTTGACAGTCAGAGGGTCTGCTCCCAACCAGGTATCCCAGATAGTCAATCTGCATTCCTGTGATACATTTTGAAGGTGTCGAAGGACGTGATGGTGTAGCTGCCTGTATTGGATGATATGGTGTGGGCTCAATTGGAACTTTTCCAAGACTTCTGACTCCGTTAACCACCTTCTGTCAGGTTTGTGTAACAAATCCCCCAATGTGTGAATCCCCTTTTCTTGCCATGGTGTGAATAAGACGTTCTCACGCCCTAATCTGAATCCTGCGTGGGACCAAGGATTAAGGTATTTCGACATTTTCCAGGTCATCATTAACTTCTTTCGAACCGCTTTCCAGCACATAGCCGTATCCCTATAGATGATCATGTTTTTCAGGTGTTTAGGCACGGCCGGCCATGGCGAGTGCAGTAAGCTGGCCGGTTCCCAGGGTCTGCATAGTGCCGCTTCCATGGTATAATTAGAGTATCTGTTGGACTTTTTGAGCCAGTCTATAACGTGACGTAATAAGCACGCCAAATTATATCCCCTGATGTCAGGGAGATTTAGCCCTCCTCCAAGTTTTGGGAGCATTAAGGTGCGACTGGCTATTCTGGCCTTCCGTCCCCTCTAAAGAAAGCTGGAGAAAGCTGTGTTGAGTCTAAACACATCCGCCCTTCGCAGTAGCAGTGGTATGGTCTGCAGCGGATATAGTAACCTGGCGAAGCTAACCATCTTAAGTAGATGGCACCTCCCCAGAAGAGTCAGCGGCAGGTCCCTCCATCTCTCCAATTCCCGCGTGATTTTGGTAATTAATGGGCCATAGTTCAGGGGTAAATTTGGCTAGTGTCGCTGCTGAGTATGATGCCCAGGTATTTGATGTGGTGAGTTTTTACTTGTATGCCCTCCATCTCCGCCCCTTCCCTGGCCCCCCCTTCCCCAGGACGGCGACGAAGCTTTCCCAGTTGCAAGATCTCGCATTTAGCTTTATTGAGCTTAAAGCCCGAGAATGTGCCAAAAACCGTGAGTTGTTGAAGCAGTTCCCTTAAGTCCCTCTCCGGTCTATTCATATAGATGATGACATCATCAGCAAATAGCGCTGACTTCACCGTCACCCCTCCAATGTTGAAATGTTCAAATATCTGGCAAGAGGTTCGATGGCCAGATTGAAGAGCAATGGCGAGAGAGGGCAGCCTTGCCGCGTTCCCTTTTCCAGAGGGAAAGGGGCGGACAGAAAACCGGGGGTGCATATTCTAGCGCTCGGGTTCTCATATAATGTTTTTAGGAATGTCCTGAACGGGCCTTGTAGGCCTATCTTGTCCAATACTAAGTTCAACCAGGACAGATTGACATTGTCGAACGCCTTTTCGGCGTCCAACAAGACCAATGCCGGTCGATCATCACGTAGATTCTCTCGATGCCCCACTGAATCCAGCACTAACATAGTTTGTCTGATATTACCCACCGCCGATCTACCCCTAACAAATCCAGCCTGTTGTGGGCCCACAAGAGATGGCAGTAGCCCCGCCAAACGGTCCGCCATAATCTTGGTCAGAATTTTCAGGTCTTGATTTATCAGTGAGATGGGGCGATATCTGGCCGGGTCAGTGGAGCTCACATTCCCCTTTGGCAACAATTTAATGTGTGCCGTGTTAGTGTGGTTCGAGATCTTGCCCCCCGCTAGAATTTCATTGAAAAGAGAGACTAAGCAAGGAGCCACCTTGTCGCATAAAGACTTGTAATAGTCGCCGGTAAAACCATGTGGACCCGGAGCTTTATGGGCACTCAGGTTTTTGATAGTCATTTGAACTTCAGCCAAGGAAATCTCAGCGTTCAAGGTGGCCAAGCTGTCCTCCGCTATGGTAGGTATTGAGACCTTCTCAAGCCAGTCCCCTCCCACCTCCCTTGCATTCTGCACTGTATCCTGTGTATATAGTTTTGCAAAGAATTTGCCTAAATGAGAGTTGATATATTTTGGTGCATGAAGGATTTTACCCTCGGATTCCACCAAAGAGGCAAACGTCGTGGGCTTAGTTTTACCCCTGGCCAAGTTCGCTAGGATCCTCCCCGCCTTGTCTCCATACTTATAGAGATCTACCTCCCATTGTTCCTTACTCCACTGTTCCCTTCGTTTAGCCCAGACGTCATACTCTCTCTTTGCTCCCACCCATTTCTCCTTTGTTAGCGGTGAAGGGTTGTTTTTAAATTCCTCATATGTGCTTCTTACCTTTGAACTAGCTAGATGGAACTGTTGAAATGTTTTCTTTTTTTGAGTGCTGGTGTATGCCATTATTTTACCCCTCATGACCACCTTACTTGTTTCCCAGTATAGCCGAGAGTCCGTCTCATGGTCTGCATTGTGGAAGACGATGTCAGACCACCACTCCCCCAGGAGTCTGTCAAAATTGGCGCTCCTTCTAAGATGTGATGGAAAGCGCCATATAAAGTCAGTGCCCCTAATGTGCACGTCTCTTAGTTCCAGGGCCACGGGGCTATAGTCGGAAATTACCATATTTTCAATACCCACTCTGACCACTCTAGCCAATAAGTGGTTGCTGAGTAGAAAGAAATCAATACGAGACCAGGACCCGTGGGCATGGGAGTAATGAGTGAATTCCCGGTCTAGGGGGTGGTGTATCCGCCACACATCATGCAATGCCAGTCCCCTTGTCAGCGTATGTAGCGGGCTCAACGGTCGGTCGTCAGGGGTGGAAGCAGTATTCAACTGGTCGCGTCGCCTATCTTCGCCCCCCAAAGAAGACACTATTGAAGTCCCCTCCCACGATCCGGAGATGCTCTGTATCTCCTAACAGCTCCTCCTGCAGGTGGGAGAAGAAGGCATCTTGCGACTGGTTAGGGGCATATATATTCGTGATACTAAGACGTCCCGCCGGGCTATCTAAAACCAGCCGCACATACCTTCCCTCATCATCTTTAGTTTCAGAAATAATTGTACAGGGGAAATTTTTATGGATAAGTATCAGTACCCCTGCCT
Source organism: Allobates femoralis (assembly GCA_033576535.1). Classification (NCBI taxonomy): domain Eukaryota; kingdom Metazoa; phylum Chordata; class Amphibia; order Anura; family Aromobatidae; genus Allobates; species Allobates femoralis. Next base: position 343,942,939 of record JARQOC010000005.1, on the reverse strand, counting down.
TCCTCCCCACTGATCCAGAGCCGTGTACCGCCCCCACCCATAACCTGTGCATTCTAAAAAATTCTGAGTCTTGAAGATGCGTCTCTTGTAGGAGAGCCACATCTGTTTTCAATCTCTTGAGATGTTTGAGTACCATCGAGCGTTTCTCGGGTGACCTGAGGCCCTTAACTTTCCAGGACAACAGATTAACCATGATCAAGAAACAGTCGATGGGATATGTCAACCCCCGCTATGTCCAGGGATGTTTCGAGTAGATCGCTGAAAAATAAGCATACTGTACAAGATGGCTGTAACAACATAAATTCACGCCCCCCACTCCCCCTGTAACCCCTCAACAAGCAGTCTAGTGACCGCGTACCGAACAATCCAATAGAACAAAATCCCTCCCCCTCCCATCTTCTCCCCTCCCCAAAACTATTCAAATAAAGGATATGGACTTCCATATTCTGAAGGGTACACCTCTCCAACACTCCCGCCCTGCGGCCGTAGTGTAAGTCGGGATAGTCAGCACCGTGCACTGGAGTCAGTCGATACCTATTAACAGTAGTATATCCGCATTGTTGTCATTATGAATAACATTAACACTTCCCAAAAGTCGGTTAAGGCATCTAGTGTGCAATTGCCCAGATAACGCAGATCAGGATACGAGATCCGTAAGACGTGACTTCGGTCCCTCCTGGCGCAAAAAATAAGGAAAAACAAGAAAGGGAAAAGAGTCACCATACGTTCCGGGGCCCAGTGCTAGTCTCCCTCTCAGACCCCCGAGGAGAGCCTTCTCGTGGCCCAGGGGTCTCCGGACATAAGTTCTCGCCCCCTCCTTGGGTTCCAATGTGGTGCTCCCGTTGTCCTCCATGGTGGCTCCCAGCCGGGTTCCGTTGGGTCAAGCTCCTAAGGGCCTCCTCAGGACTATGATGCACCTTGATGGAGCCATCCGGACTCCTATATTTCAGAATGGCCGGATACAGGAGTTGGAATCGTACATTGCGATTGTACAAAATACTGCACGCCTCCCCAAAGGCTCTCCGCTTTCTCGCGACCTCAGGAGAGTAGTCTCCGAACAGTAGGACCTTGTGTCCTCTAATGGTTAGAGGGGTCCGCAAGCTCTTGTAGGAGCGTAGGAGATTCTCCTTGTCCCGATAATTTAGATAGCGAGCAATAGTTTGTCTGGGCTTCCCTCTCCCCTGGGATGGAGAGCCTGGTTTGATTATGTGGTCTGGCGGGGGGCCTATGCGGTGAGCTCTTTCTACCATGCAAGGGCCCCTACTCCCCAAAATCCGCGGGAGGTCAGTCTCAAATATGTCCAGCAATGCAGAGGGGGCAATGGTCTCGGGAAGCCCCACCAGGCGCAGATTGTTGCGGCGGGAACGATTTTCCAAGTCCTCCAGCTTATTGACTGTACGTTCCTCCCTCTCTTTATAGGAAGAGACTTGTTGTTCCAGCCAGACTACCTTATCTTCGGTGTCTGACAGTCTTTGCTCCAGAACTTTAAGCCTGGATTCCTGTGCAGCAGCATCTGCTTTAATGTCTCTGAGGGATTCCTGCAGCAGCTCCTTTATCATATTCTTGAACAGATGCCTCAGCTCCCCTGCTAGTTGAGAGGAGACCTCAGTGGCCAGGAGCTTATAGTCTATAGAGGACCCAGGCCCGCGCCCCTCCGCTCCCTCCAGCGTCTCACCTTCCCCGCCGCTGCATCGTCCTGGGTGTCCTCCAGCTTCTCTCCCTTGTGATCGGGGCTGTAATTTGTTTGCTGCCTCCTTGCCTGTGTTGTTTGCCCCACTCGGCGCCACCTTGGAGGAGGAGGGCCCGGTCTGCCTCGTCGCCATCTCCGCCGCACCCTGTCCGCCGCCGGTGCTCCGGAGCCACCGGCGCATGCAAGGATGATGTAGTGACTGGTAAGTGTGCCTTCGGTACCGGTTGTCAGCGGTTTGCACGCCTTTTCAGCAGGTTAGCGGCCGCAGGCTTTGGGAGCTCATCCCCTTGCGTCCTCACCCATCAGGCCGGAAACCGGAAGTCGATGTTGTTTTAAATAGAGATCCAGAAGACAGATTATTTTGGTTTAAAGAGTATATCCCAATAGTTCATATTCTGAGTAAACTGATAGACCGGTGAGATGTATTAATCAGGTTCTTCAGAGATGCTTGTGCTAGGAGATTTTATAATTGTCAGATTATATGAAGCATAGCTTGTCTCCCTCAGAGCATCAGCACCATCCAACTCCAGAGCAGTCCATCCTGATAGTTTCAGCAAGGCTCCTTAGATGACAATAGGGGCTCTTTTCCAAGCAGCTGCAGAGGTGAAGTCTGTATGCTGTATCCCTCATTAATGGCTGCTTGGGCAGAAATGAGCTCTCTCTGGTTCCCACACTTCCCTTATCTCTTCTCCCTGCTGATTTGATGGAGTCTCCTCACAGAGCCCCGATGATAAAACAGTATGTAACAGGGATTTGCAGGCTGGCAGTGTTAGGTGTCCAGGAGCAGGGAGGAATTCAGACAGTCTGAGGCAGGGAGGAAGGGGAGTGCAGCATTCACCAACCTGAGAAGAGAGTTTAGAGGCTCTGCAGGCTTAAGATCCAGATCCTCCGAGTCCCTGGTGTTGTGGACTGCAGCTGGTGTATCTTTGATGGCAGATTATGTGTTCTCTGAGGCTGGATGGCTCGGATGGTGAAGTGTGGCAGGGAGCTGTGTCAGATGCAACCTCCCTGGTCAGCGGCCATCTTGGATCTCAAAAGCTCTTTATACATGCCCTTCAGCATGAATTACGGTTAATGGATCCCTCTCTAACCCATTTAATATCACAAATGGCACACGCCAGGGGTGTCCATTGTCCCCCCTGGTTTACGTTGTTTGCATTGAGTCACTGGGATCGACCATCAGAAATAACCCCTCCATTCAGGGAATTCATACCCTCTCAAAAGAACACAAATTGGCACTTTCTCCTTCGCCTCATTGGGGGACACAGGACCGTGGGTGTTATGCTGCTGTCCACTAGGAGGCGACACTAAGCAGAATCTGCAAAAGAGTTAAGTGGCTCCTCCCCTGCAGTATACACCCCTGGCACAGGCCTTGCCTCACTAGTTTTTGCTTAGTGTCGAAGGAGGCACACATCTATTTTTACTCTCTATTTTTTCTCATCTTTTTTTCTTCCAATGAAGAAAAGTGGGTCCGGCGTGGCCCCCGGCATGCTCCTTCCTCGGCCACCCACTGTTGGGGCGCTGGGTTGAAGTTGAGAATCGTTACATATGCCGTACTCCTTTCTCGGCCTCCCACTGTTGGGTTGCTGGGTTAAAGTTGAGACAGCCCAGCATAGCATCCACCTTCCTCACTCCCTCGGGGTCCTGAGTTGAAGCCAGAGCTGGACTACCTGCCAGATGACGTCCCCCTAATCACCCCTGGGTGTTTTAGGTAGTGGCACCACAGGTATCAGCAGCACATGCTGCATTCTGGGCTGGAAGCTGCCTGCAGCAGCGCAGGCTTGCAGGCTGCATCCTATGGCCAGCACATACTGCACTCACTCATAATCTTGACACAGCCTGCTGCAGGCTGCATCACAGGCACAGTAATATGTGCAGTGAGAGGGAAGGACACCAGGTTTCCTCCCTAATGGCATTAGGTAGAGGCAGCACCAGGTACAGGCTCCCCCCTGGCTCCATTCCGGCACCTACAGAGCCACAGCTAGATCTGCGGACTCTGCAATAATTGGGACATGTACAGGTCCATTCCGGGCTCTTTCCCAGCTCCTACAGAGCCACAGCTAATTCTGAGGACTCTGCATTGATTTGCTCTATGGCGACAGGCACCAGCGGGCTGCCATACTACGCCAGGATCCCCTATCATCATGTCGGGGTGCGTTGGCAGCAAGAGGCAGAAGATCCAGCCTTCTGGACCTCCTGCGGGGGTCATCACCGCACTAGCGCGGCAGGCTCCAGGGCTCATGGCCGGGTCATTTCAGACCTCTTCCCGGACCTCCGAGCCGGCCTGCAGACATTCCCGGCATAGTTTCTTTACTACAGGCCGCGGCTTCGGCCTAGCGCCTAGCCGCCGCCTTCTTACCCGCCCCCGGTCCGCCTACCGGATGACGACGAATGACGCGGATAGCGTCATAACAAGGGTGGGCCGGACTGCAGCCGCGTCACAAGGGGGGCGGGGATAGCTGGTCCTGGCGCTTCTCGCTCATCGCGAGAGCCCCCAGCGCGCTCTTTAGTGACTGACCCGCCCCTCTTCTCAGTTGTGGCGGACACTACACAGGCAGGGCGGACATTACATAAAGGATAGGGTGCATTGGCAGCACATATGCTGAGGCTGGATGAGCAGAGCTCTCCCCCAGTTACCCATCCCTGTTAGCACATCACCACCGCATATCATGGGCCAAATATGGAAGCCCCTGCACAAAGACCAGGTGATGAGGCATCATCCATGGAAGCCCCCCTGCATAAATACTAGCCAAGGAGCATCATCCATGGCCCCTGCGTAAAGGCCAGATACGGAGCCATCTTCCATGGCATGATATGCAGCAAGTTTTAACAGGAGCCCCTTCTCAACAGTAGCGGTGGCTACTGTTGAGTTGCACCGGACGGACTAGGGGAGTTTTCAGTGTCAACTCCCTATTGGTCATCAGCAGCAAGGGGACAGAAGCCTTGACAGGGCTTTTCTCTTGCTGCAGCACAACTGTTTAAACACGCAATGATTGCTAGTTCATTGCTGCCCATATACCATAATACCAGGGTCAAGGGGCTTAGCAATGTACCATAATACCAGGGACAAGGGGTTAAGCAATGTTCCCCCTTGTTACAGATGCAGTTGCGCAGCTGGAGCCTGGTGTCAAGAGATACAAGAGTCTCCACTAGCAGCCTTCACCTAAGAGCGTAACGCTGCTCACAGGGACTCTAGATGATACACAGCAACACTACTGTGTCCCAGTCGCGGGTAGCAACTGCAGAACAACCAACAGCGCCAAGGGCGTAACTACAACAGGTGCAGAGGTTGCGATCGCACCTGGGCCCCGGAGCCTAGGGGGGCCCCAAAAGTCCCTTTGGCCTATAGAAAAAGACTAATGCTATTAAAGATTTGCAATCATTGGGGACCCCATTGGAGCCTTCACATCGGGGCCCCAGGGCCTGATGTTACGCCACTGAACAGCGCTATTTTCTGCGGCACCTTGTCAGCCCCCCCTCGGCCATGCTTCGAGCAATCTCCTACTACGAGGGGTAGTACAGCTTCCTGTTCAGCCATTAGATATGCAGCTGCAGTCTACATGTAACCACTGTACATATTGCAGATCATCCCAGCCGCCGTTTTTTTTTTTTTTTGCTCTGGTGTCCCAGGCAGTTCAAGTTGTTTCTTCAGGACTATCTCATACAGGAGAAGCCACTTAGCTACAGTCCTGGAAGCTGCCAGTTGCTCTGTTATAACATCTCCCACTACCTTTGCCAGTAGACGTGGCGTCTGGCTACATGGATGGGAGGCGTAAGTGCTAGCAAGGGGGACATCATTGGTCCCCCATGTCTCAGCAGGCACCTCTTCGAAAAATTACTGTACGAGTTGTCCTCAGGCCCTAAGTACTCAAGGGCACTTCCCACCCCCAAAACACATCAGGCCGGTGTTTTTAGTCGCCGTCAGCATATCGGTTCCAGCCCTCTAAATTGTTAGGGGTAGTCAGAAGCTTCGTCTAGGTCCGACTGGGGGTCGGTTGTCACACAAGGCCCCCTTTAGAGGGGACTTACTACCGGTTTAACTGACAGGTTCCTTCCTCGAACACCCACTGTTGGAGTTCCCAGAGGAAGCTGATATGATCTACAATTACCTAGCAACTGTAAGGTGTCCCAGGACTGTTCGCCAGGCCTCAACAACTTCTGCTCTGGTTAGTGGTGACGACAGCCAAGTCCTATAAGAGACAGGCTGAAACACTGGGATACAGAGCAGCACAAGCACTTAAGATAACGGCCACTAGGTCCTGCGAACCATAGCATATTCCTTCTCCGTTCCCCCACTCTTAGGGATTCGGGATGAAAATGCATCCGCAAAGAATCTCATCTCCATCCCCAGATCAGAAACACGAAAATCTAAATTACAGATTGCGTAATACAGCCCAACGGCCAATCCCCTCTCAGTCCTACTTGGGTACTTCGGCCGAGATAACAGGAGCTCGCCCTCGGTTCAGCCCACTCCGAAGCAGGACCTCGCAGACCCGCGTCTGCATTAACTCAATGGATGGGATATCGACCCTCCACTACGCAGGCTGGGGCCTGGACCCTCCACTACGCAGTCAATCCTTTCTTGACTCAGGAGTCAAAGGTGAATTCCGTTAAACCTAAGGCCCATGGGTACTTTCGGAACTTGGAATTGTCTATAATGCATTCCAGGAGTCTCCCTTATCTGGGGGGTTTCATCAAATGCATAATTTTCGGAAGTCTGCGAACACACCATTTTCAATGGGCACGTTAAGAAGACTCTATTGGCGTTGTTTTTCCCTGCATGAGTGTACTTCAATTCCAAGGCAGCACAACGCATAAACCCAGGAGTTCCTACTTCGCTGCCTATCCGGATGACCACAGGCCACAGCATTTCGTATGGAGTTTCAGCCATATTGATTTTTCCCAGACAAGACACACATTATCGTTTGGGAGCCAGCAGTCGTTTTCAGTGGTCTTCTCAATCCGTCACAACGCCTATAACAGTACTGGACGCAATAGTGGAAGCCTGGAAGGCATTTACATAGGCCCAGATGCATCCACGGTGTCGTCATTTACCCATGCTTAAGCAGGATCCAGGAGCAAAATGTGGTGCGAGATATTCCCATCACAATACACATGACAGTGGTCTCGACCGCATCCAACGATGTCCCTCAATCTGCGGAGATTCGGCCAATATTTTTAGTCATGCGGTTACCCTTTGGCAGTCGGACTTGTTAGGATACAGTCAGACAACTTCACAGCAGGGCAGAGGGCAATCACCAAGGTGGAACCCGCAGTGGCCAGGTGATCCCACACGTTGAGATCATACCTCACTGGGTGGACTCCTTGAACACTGCTCTATTAGTTGTTCTCATACAAGGCAAAGTTTCTCCTGGAATTCTTCAGCTATAAAATGACTTGCGTACACCTTGACTTCAGGAAATTACCCAAGGGCTTCTTCCTGGAAATCGTAGCGACCATAAGTCACAGCAAGTAAACCAGCCTTATCTATCAGATTCCACAATTATAATCATTTTGTGTTCCTTTCGCTTCATCCATCTCGAGAGGTCATTCATGCCGAGAACTTCCGTTCCTTTATTCAAACATAGACTCAACTGTGTCTTGAGGTCCCATTCAGCAGGTTATTTTCACCTTCTTACAAAGACGTCTTGTTTCCAGGCGTCTAGGAAAATCCTTATTTCAAGGATTCTCTTTTAGGGCCTCCTTTCAACAGGACCGCTCCTGCGTAACCTGATCTTTGTCCTCACGGCTCTACAAGAACTTCGTTTGAGTTCCTATAGAATATTACCTTTAACATTCTCATCCATACAGTAATAGGTTTCGGGCAATTTGTTTTTTTCTGCAGAGATAGCGGGCTTCTCAGCACTCTCATGTAAACCATCTTCTCTGGTCTTCTTCCGGAACAAGATTATCTTCAGGCTGGTTTCATCATTCGTGTTAAACCATATACTCCTGCCACTTCTCTAAAGACCCTTTTTTTCCTGTCATCACTACGCCCGACTCCAGTCTGTCTGGTAGTAACCCACCTACATATGCTGGACCGTGTCAGGTCACTACGTATGTAGGTATCCAAGACCAGTCTCTCTCAAGGGGGTTGAATTCTTTTCTTCCCTATTCCAGAGGACAAAAATGAGGACATCAGCTGTTAAGGTCCCTCTATGCAAGTGGTTTTTGGCTAACCATCCAAGACGCTACACCTCCCGGCAATGTGACGTCACATTCTGCTACGGCCGTGCGGGCCTCCTGATCAGTTTGGCACCAGGTGTCAGCACAATATTGTGTGAACACTCAAGAGTCAGCTTCCACACATACTCAAGCCATTACAGGGCTTGCATTCCATCTTCACCACTTGCAGGTCTGGGTAGACGTGTACTCCAGACGACAGCAGCTGCCTGTCAGTGCATGGGTATCACTGATCGTGTTCAGTATGCCTAGTTCAGTTGTTTTCTCCCACCCAGGGACTGCTTTGGGACGTCCCACGGTCCTGTGTCCCCCAATGAGGCGAAGGAGAAAAGGAGATTTTTGTGTACTCACCGTAAAATCCTTTTCTCTTAGCCTCTAATTGGGGGACACAGCACCCACCCTTTTACCCTTGCGGGTTTTGTTCTATAATTCTACATAGCTTTTTAGCTGTTACCCTTGCGGGTTTTGTTCTATAATTCTACATAGCTTTTTAGCTGTTATAGTGTTAATAGGTCTGCACATGTTTGTCTCTGTTCACATTGCTCACTGTTGTAATGTTTAGACTGGGCCTGTTTTCCTTTTTGGTACTGTAGGTCTGTTTCCCTACAGGTCTTGTTATACAATTATTGCTCCGTGAATTCCTCACGGTCTACGCATGTACCTGTTTTGTCACAGGTCTTATTGTACTAAGATTACTTGCTAACCTTATCTGTTTACACGCATGCCTGTTTAAATTCAGATTCCGTTAATCTGTTATTAACTTGTTAGCTATATCTGTTTTCACATGTTTCCTATGTGATTACAGGTATGTGTTAATTTTATTATATGTAAACTCTCCTACTGCTTTAGCACAAAACTGGTGAGGCAAGGCCTGTGCCAGGGGTGTATACTGCAGGGGAGGAGCCACTTAACTCTTTTGCAGATTCTGCTTAGTGTCGCCTCCTAGTGGACAGCAGCATAACACCCACGGTCCTGTGTCCCCCAATTAGAGGCTAAGAGAAAAGGATTTTACGGTGAGTACACAAAAATCTCCTTTTTTACCGATGACCTGCTGCTTTATGTAATCAACCCCCTTATCAGCATCCCCAACATTCTTAAAGAGATACGTGACTATGGGAATCTGAGTAACATTAAAATAAATACTACAAAATCCGAAATTCTTGATGTGTCTCTACCTGGACTAGTAACTACTATCCTCAAAAGCGACTTTCCCTTTATGTGGAAATCGGAATCGATCAATTACCTAGGCATTAAATAACTAAGGACCCTGCCTATTTATACACGGCTAATTTCCAACTGACGCTGTCTCGCTTGGAGGCGGATTATTCTAAATGGCAAAAACTCTATCCTACCTGGTTGGTAGGATCAGTGTGGTAAGGATGGATTTACTCATCGCCTGCTGTATATCTTCCAGACGCTCCCGCTCCTCTTGCCGGCCTCTTTCTTCTTGAGATTGAAGACCATGACATTGAAGATTATCTGATCACATAGGAGACCACGCATATCCTCCCAGATCTTGAGTAGGCAGGTGGAGAGGGGCGGAGTCGGTTTGCCAGATCTCCGTCTTTATCACTACGCGGCTCTTGGGAAATGTCTGTTGGACTTGTTTCAAACTCAGCAGTCTAGACAATGGGTGGGGGCGGAACAGGTTCAAGGGGGGATAAGTCCTCTAACGCTGATTTGGAGGGTTCATGCTCCCCCAGAAGCAAACACTTCATACATCGTGAAGAATCTCCAACTTTTCTCTAAAAGCCAATACAAGTCACTTGAGCTAACTACTGTACCAGGACCCTTGACTCCTATTTATCATAACACAACTTTTCCAGTTGAGGGGGACAGATCCTTATTTATTAACATACCTAGAAACTCCCATCCTATACTACTTGACTATATCACATCTGATGGCATCAAAACTGTCTCTGCCCTGCATGCGGGTAATCCAATTGCGCCAGACTCATGGTTTCACCATATGAGATTACGCACCTATATCAAAACCATATATCCCTCTGATATCTTTAGGCCATTCACTGGCTTTGAGCGACTATGCTTGGAGAAAGAACCAATCCCGCACTCCATATCTCTGCTATACAAACTTTTGGAGGGGACCCCGGGGGCAAACATTAGAGAATCCCTGGTGTTCGTACACAGGTGGGAGGAGGACTTGGGAAGACGACTCTGTTTTAGGGGATGGAATAAGGTGTTTCTTTTTACATCTAAGGCTGCTGTGTCTGCAGAATCCCAGAAGAGCAATTACAGGGTGGTGGCGAGGTGGTATAGGTGTCTGGCTGGAGTGAATAAGATCTTTCCAGTGATGTCTGACCGATGTTGGAGATGCCTAGATCATAGAGGCACTTACCTCCACATGTGGTGGGGATGCCGTTTCATTGCTCAATTCTGGTCTAACGTGAGTGAACTGTACCAACTGATCACTTCAGAACAACTAGACGTGACAGCGGAGTTGACCCTCTTGAACCTCTCGACTATGTCCCTCTCTGTATTTAAAAAGGGTTTGCTGCTGTATTTTCTCACGGCTGCGAGACGCCTGGTGTCCAGTTATTGGAAGAGATAGTAGCTGAGCTCAACAATATATGTAGACTAGAGAAACTCGTGAGCCTAAGTATGCCAGACCCAACCTGTATTGAACATCATTGCAGGAGGTGGACCCCTTGGATATTGTACAGAGAATCAGTCAAACTTACAACATGGTTGACAGCCCATTAGAGATGGCTCATGCACTGTCTCACAATAAGAACACTTATAATCTAATCCCTATGTGGTCTCCACACTTGAGCATGGCATACAGCGACATCTTTTATAAGAATTGGATGCTTGTGCCACTCAGCCTCCCTACCTGTACCCCTCCCCCTCTTTTCCTCTCCCTCTCTTTCCCCTCTCTCCCCTTCTTTCTTCAGTTACTTTCTCTGCTCTTTTTACTCCTTGTTCTTTTTCTTGTGTAGAATTTACAATGTTTTGTGGTAATTTTGTTAACTCATATGGATATACTCAGCCCACAAAGAAGTCAGTTCAATAGTCGATATTATATCGGGCGATTTTATATGCACGCCACTGTTATAACTTCTACATGTTATACCCTGTTTCTTTACAGGGAATTATTGATGTAATTTTTCCTGTTTTGCAAGTTTCTTCCTTTATGTATGCTGTTATTTAATTGAGATGTAATATTGAAAAATTGAATAAAATATGATTTAGTCTGATTGCCATAGCTGGAGTCAGGAAGGAATTTTTTCCCCCAATGTGGAGCTAATGTTGCCACATGGTTTTTTTTTTGCCTTCCTCTGGATCAACATGTTAGGCTATGGGTTGAACTAGATGGACTTAAAGTCTTCCTTCAACCTTAAAAACTATGTTACTATGTTACTATTTAACGAGAATTTCATAAGAAAAACAATGGTGTGCTTGGTTTTAACGTAACCTTATTCTTTCATGAGTTATTTACAAGTTTATGACCACTTATAAAATGTGTTCAAAGTGTTGCACATTGTGTTGGATTGTCAATGCAACCCTCTTCTCCCACTCTTGATACACTGATACCAACACTGCAGAAGAAATGCTAGCACAGGCTTCCAGTATCTGTTGTTTCAGAAGCTGCACATCTCCATTGATGAAGAATGGCCCCAATATCTTTATACCCCATTTACCACACCATACCATCAATTTATGTGTACCAACAGTCTTTGAGAGATCTATCCACTGTGAGTTAGTGTCAGACCAATAGCAGTGGTTTTGTTTGTTAACTTCACCATTCACAAAAAAATTTGCTTCATCTCTCATCTGAAGGCAATTGTCTATGCTGTGAAGATACGAGATGTGCAGCATCTGAAACAACGGATACTGGAAGCCCGTGCCATCATTTCTTCTGTGGTGTTGCTATCAGTGTGTAAAGAGTGAGAGAAGAGGGTTGCATTGACAATCCAACACAATGGGCAGCACTTTGAACACATTTTATAAGTGGTCATAAACTTGTATATAACTCATGAAAGAATAAAGCTATTTTAAAACCAAGCACACCATTGTTTTCCTTATGAAATTCTCAAAAAGTTTGATGTGTCACATGACCCTCTTTCCACTGAAAAAATAAAGTTGGATCCAAAATAGCCGACTACAAAATTGCCACCATGGTCACCACCCATCTGGAAAAGTTTTCCCCCTCCCATATACTAATGTGTCACAAACAGGAAGTTGATATCACCAACCATTCCCATTTCTCCTTCGCATCATTGGGGGACACAGGACCATGGGAGTATGCTTTTCTGCCACTAGGAAGCGACACTAAGTAGAGATAAAATTTAAGTCCACCCTGCAGTATACACCCATCCATAGGCGTAGTTAGTTTTAGCTTAGTGTCGCAAGGAGGCACATGTGATCTGTCTCTCAAACCACATTTACCCCTTTGTTAATTTTTTTTTTATATACTTTTATTTTTACTTTGCGCCAGGTGACGACTCCCACCAAAGGCACCATTCTCCTTAGAGCACAGGGGGCCCCAAGGCAGCGCTCACCCCCTTTGGAGGGGCGACTGATCCCCAAAAGGGCTCTGCTCTCCCTACTCAGCCCACAGGGAGCCGTCAGCTCATACCCCACTGCATCCCCTTGCAGAACAGGCAGATGCAAGGAGCGCATATGCTGCACCTCTCACCTCCAACAAAGGAGCAGGTGATTGAGGCCACCGGCATGCCCAGGCACAACGCACCAATCCAACCCCAAGGGATCCGATGCAGCAACCGCAGCTCCTGAAGCCTCTGGGCACCATCTCCCATCCAGCCGCGGCAGCTCCATGCCGGGATGCGCACTGCTGGTAAGTTCAGGGCACATGTCCAAGGCATGGGGCTGAGTGGCTGGGCAAACCCACCAGTACTGCGAGCCCCTGACGCTGCTCCTGGGAGCCCGCACTACGTTAGGCTCCGGTCTGGCCCTGCGGCATAGCGCCGCCCGACCCAGCCATGATTGGCTGCGCATTACGTCACTGCCCCGCGTCATAGGGGCATGCGCGATGACGCGGCCAGTCATGGCTGGCCTCGATTGGCCGCTGTGCATGCCAATTGTGGCCACATGACACGCCCACCGCTATGATATGGGGCAAATGGCCAATACTGCGCACACCCTCCTTCATGAACCAGCCAGTCAACCTATGGCTCACACTACATCGCCATGCCCACAAACGGTGCGAAAATTAAAATAAAGACTTATATGTGGAGCACAGCGGCAGCCCCAGGTAAAGACACAAGCCCTATGCTACAACCTGGCCCTCCCCTGCTCCCCTCCCCTCTACACCAAGGGGGGGGCAGCACAAAGGCAACACTCTAACAGGGTACATCCAACACACAGCACTTTTCTCCTGGTGCCTCTGATGGGGACGCTCCTCTGCCCGGCACCGCAGCATACTACATGACACAAGGGACACAGGATCCGGGTAAGCTCTCATAGGAGACCCTCTCCCTGCAGACTCTCACACCCCTGTCCAGTGTCGGCTCTTTTTGCCTTCAAAGCAAGATACTTAGTACACTGCTGTGCCCTATGGCAGATCTCAAACCACCCAAAAAGAATAGCAATAACAACACAAGCAGCAAGGCATCATGCACCAACTGCCAGACTGCACTCCCACGTGGACACGCTTCTCGACTTTGCCTAAATTGCGAACCCCACTGAGCCTACTACTGACACAGTACCAAGTACATCTGACATCCCTCCCTGGGTCCTGGCACGGATGCAATGAGTAGACTTATTAGTCCAAATGATGCAGTCAATCCCCAGTGCCCATGCAGCCAGTGACAACAAACGACACCGCTCCCACTGCAGCAGGGAACAACCCCGGCTTACAGCCCCCTTGGCAACCAGAAGACGGACCCACCACGTCACTCATAAGTGACACATCTCTCTCCCAGTCACCCCACTTACCAGCCTGAGTCCAAAGGGGAACTCTGAGAACCAGATTCGCCCCAGGAAAGTAAGACGACAGACACCCAGGCAATGGTTGACAGCTTCATGGAGGCCGTTAACAAAACACTAAAAGTCAATGATGACCCTACCACCGCTCCAGAGCATACAGTGTCTTTTACAAAGGCAAAACACTCTCGTTGAGTCTTCTCTAATCACAACAATTTTGAGGCCAAAATCTGACAATATTGGGATTGTCCAGACAAGCACTTCGCATTCCACTGGCCTATCATAGCTAAATACCCCATCGCCCCAGACCATCATACAGAATAGTTCGAGTCACCAGCCGTCGACCCTCCAGTGTTGCGCCTAGCTAACAGAACCCTACTTACACTCTGACAGATCGTCTATTAAGGACCCCAACGACCGACAATTGGATAAACTTTTGCGCTTTGTCTTTGAAGCCTCAGGAGCAGCCCTCTCACCCTAGTTCGCTACAGCGTGGTTCGCGAAAGCAGCGGTGTCCTGGATAGATTCTCGACGCACATTATTACAAGACCCCGACCCCTCACAAGATGCAAATGACCTTCTCGACCAACTCTTCATGATCATAGAATACTTCTTACTCCCTGCCCCTCCTGTACCTGTACGTCCCGATCGCCTAGATTTAGTGTACTTGTTCTTGTCTCCCCTATCCTCATGTAAAGCGCCATGGAACCTAATGGCGCTATATAAATAAATAATAATAATAATACTTGTGTCTGTCGAGCCCACTGGGACGAGGGTACTCGGTACCGGACTGTGTCTGCTTCTGGGAAATGTCACAGGGTCCTGGTCCGGACCGTGTCCCGGGCCCTGGCAATAATAAGGGTGTATTTACAGGGGAGAATAGTTTATCGTGACGCCACCCACAGTGTGTGGCCAGTAGTGGGGCCACCACTGCCGCAGAACCTCCGGGAATGATATGATGGCAGCTAAGATGGGATAGTTATCCGTGGGCGAACTGAGTTCCCCGGGGCAGTGTTGGTAAAGTCTATGATGGATGTGAATAGTGGAGACGGGTTAAGGAACACACACTCACGTTTTGTAGTTTCCAAAGCTTTACTGCGATGTTGTTGCAGATCGTCCATGGAGTCTGTACGGGGTCGGGTGTTCCTCCCACCCTGTCCGGGTCATCAGCTTCCTCGTGCTGCACTGTGTGTGTGTGTCCTTGCTGCTGCATCTAGCTGAGCTGCTGGGACTGTCTCACTCTCTCTCTGTTCTGCTGGTGCCACTTGGCTAGGCAACTTGAGCCCTCTGTGTTGTACTGACCCCGCCGCGTTGCTTTACTCTGGTACTGTGGGTGTCTGGAGACTCCACTACTCCTGGATTCACTGTGCTGCATGTGTCAGTCACAGTGCCGGATCCGGTGTCCGCTCTGTGCGCTTCTCTGGGGCGAGTGATGGTGGCACTCAAGCTCCTAGATGTGTTCCTCTGTTATCTAGTTCTCCTCTCCTCAGACCCTAGCTAGGCTGGGAATCTAAAAGCAGACTGTAGAGAAGCCTGGCACAGCTCCTTTGACACTACAGTCCCTCTCTCAGTTCTCCTAGGAACTGAAACTAACTCTGCACTCTTGACCTGGAGTATATAAGGAGCTGGTTGTGCTCCCCCTCCTGGCCCAGAGGTGCTAGTGTAAGTCAGTGTGTTGGGGGAGGGAACCCGTGTGATGTTACTGTGGCACATTAACCCATGGGGTGCCACATTCCCCCTTAGTTAAATACAGTACTCTGGGACTGTGGAAAAACAAGTAAACAAACAGTTAATACAATTAATATTTACATAGACTTAAAAGTAAAAAGTACAAAAATCACTAAAATTTGAAAAAGAGTCCAAAAATTCAAAAAGCAGTCTTTCCGGGGGTTTAGTCTAATGCCTCCGGGCTGATGAATATATACAAGAGAGTTCTTACCACAACCAGTCCGTGGTATATATAGTCCATAAGCAAATAAGAAAAGTTCAAAGTTCATACAGGATAGTCTCTGTAGGTACTGGGCTTTTTAACGTTGCAATAACTATGTACATTTGTCCACGGGTGTTTCTGCTTAGGAGGCCTGGATTCTCTACACCACCCCCAGGCACTTTCTTTCCCTAACTTAATGTGCATGGGGGTCAATCCAGTTCCTCCACCCTCTTGGACACAGTTTACCGGGTTCAATTTATATTCAAACAAACATATTTACATTACACAATTAATTCTGCATTTTACTCTTTATACCTAACTGGTAACTGACCTTTGGTACTACGCTCTGATCTGCGTAATGTTGGTGGACTTAGCCTGATAGTGTGAGTGGACGTGTACCTATTTGGGGTGTTTGGTATTATGGCAGATGGAGGTCTGACTGCAGGACTGGCAAGTTCACTGGGACTAGGAATTGGTTCTTCCTCTACGGGGTCTACTTCCAGTTCGTCAAATCTTGGGTCTTCTTCTGGTAACACGGGTTCGGGTTTTGAGTCTACCATTAGAGGTAATGCAATCATTGGTACTACAACTGCTCCGTGGTAATTTGGCCATGTTTTGGGGAAATTTCCTAGTACCGTGTGGAATACTTCATCTTCCTTTTCTTTCTCTTGGATAGGTTGGACCTGTACGGGTTCTATTACTTCAGGTGTCTTCAGGGTTTCAGGACACAATTTAAGCTGACCTCGGGATACGACTGCTGAAGCTCTTCCTTCATCTTTGCTTATCAAACAGGTTTTAACATTGTCTAGGTTAGATGCTAAGACTGTGTATGGGACGGTTTCCCACTGATTATCCAATTTGTTAGAGCATCTCTTTCTCTTGAGAACTTGATCACCAGTTTATAATGGCATTGCTTGAGCATGTTTATTAAAAGTTTTCTCTTGTCTTGCTCTAGATTGCTGTAGGTTTCTCTCTACACATTCTTGCACTTGTTGATATTGTTTCTGACGTTTGGTATCCCAATCTGATTCTTCTATTTCTGTATCTGGTTTTACAATTCCCATTTCTAGATCAATTGGTAGCTTACCGGGTCTTGCACGCATAAGGTAGGCTGGAGTGCAGTTTGTAGAACTCACTGGAACATGGTTGTATAAGTCTACCAAATCAGGTAATTTATCTGGCCATTGATTTCTTTCTGACTCTGTTAAGGTCTTTAACAGTTCAATTGCAATATGATTCATCTTCTCGCATAAACCATTTGTTTGGGGATGGTACGTTGTTGAGTGGATCTTCTTACAACTGTACATATTGCAGAATTGCTTGAATAATTCTGATGCAAAAGCTGGACCTTGGTCTGCAAGGACGAGTTCGGGGTAATCATGTGGTCTACAGAAATGCGTCTGGAATGCTTTTGCTGCCGTCTTCGCTGTCAAGTCTTTGACTGGTACCACCACTAAGAAGCGTGAGTAATGGTCCACGATGATTAAGGCATAGACATAGCCTGACCGGCTTGGTGACAACTTGTCGTGGTCTAACGCGACTAGCTCCAGTGGCTGCTTGGTTATGATGGACTGGAGTGGAGCTTTCTGTGGATCTTTCCTGAGGTTGCATGCGGCACATCTTCTACACCAAAGTTCAATGGATCTTCTCATGCCAACCCAATCGAATCTCTCTCTCAGGAGTGCTTCCAGCTTCTTCCATTTGAAATGACCTGCAACGTTATGGTAGTTTTCTAAGACCATTCTGATGTCTCGCTTGGACACTATTATCTGCCAGACCAGTTCATGTGTTTTAGGGCTGGTATGCCTTCTGCAGAGCTTCCCTTGATACAGGAACAACTTGCCTCTTTCTTTCCAGAGCTGTATAGTCTCAGCTGCGGCATTCTGGTTAGGGTATGCTCCTTGTTGTGTAAGCAGTTCTTTCACTAGCTTCACAGCTGGATCCGAGTCTTGGGTGTCAGCCCATCCATGGTGTCTTAATGGGTTGAGATTTACTTTCTGCTCTCTTTGATAGATGCCAGGTTGATACTTTTCTTCCTTTGAATGACGAAAGGCCGGTAGTTCAATCTCTTCCAACACTTCCGGTTCCTCTTCCACGTCTCTCAGGTGTGGCATCCGTGACAAGGCATCTGTGTTCCCGTTCTTGCGGCCTGCCCTATATTTGATGACAAAGTTGTAGTTAGATAGCCGGGCTATTCATCTCTGCTCCAAACACCTAATTTTGCTGTATCCAGATGAGTCAACGGGTTGTTATCCGTGTAGATGGTGAATTCTGCACCTTCCAAGTAATGCTTAAAATGTTCAGTCACAGCCCAAACTACTGCCAGTAGTTCTAACTTGAAGGAGCTGTTGTTCTCAGGATTTCTTTATGTAGGCCGGAGCTTCCTACTTGCAAAGGCAACAACTCTTTCTTTGCCTCCTTGCTTCTGTGATAATACTGCTCCCAGTCCCACGTTGCTGGCATCCGTGTAGAGAATCAACAGTTGATGGTAATCAGGGTATGCCAGGATCTCTTCTCCCGTCAGTGCACTTTTCAGCTTGTTGAAGGAGTCTTCCTTCTCTTCACTCCACTGGAAAGGAGGATTACGGGTTGCAGACTTTCTCGACTGTCCTACCAGGATGTCTTGTAGGGGAGCTGCTAGCTTCGTGAATCCTCTGATAAATCTTCTATAATAGCCTACCAGGCCCAGGAATTGCCTCACTTCTTTCACGTTCGTAGGTCTTGGCCAATCCCTTATCACTGTGACTTTATCAGGATTCGGTGCTACTCCCTCTGAACTCACGACATGTCCCAGGTACTGTACCTTTGGTTTTAGAAGGTGACACTTGGACGGCTTGATTTTCATGCCATATTTGGATAAGGCTTCGAACACTTCTGCCAGGTCTTGTAGATGATGCTCATACGTCTTGGAGTAGACTATGACGTCATCTAGGTACAGGAGGACAGATTCAAATTTCTTGTGTCCTAGGCAGCTCTCCATCAGGCGTTGAAAGGTCCCGGGTGCGTTGCAGAGTCCGAACGGCATACAATTGAACTCACAGAGGCCCATCGGCGTAGTAAACGCTGTCATCTCCTTGTCGGCCTCGGCCACAGAAACCTGCCAGTACCCACTAGTCAGATCAAGGGTGGAAAAGTAGTTAGCAGATTTTAATGCAGCTAATGACTCCTCAATCCTAGGTAATGGGTATGCGTCCTTATATGTGATGCAATTAATCTGCGGTAATCTACGCACATTCTCATGGTCCCGTCCTTCTTTTTAACTAACACTAGAGGTGCTGCCCAGGGGCTACAACTGTCTCTTATTACCCCTGCAGATTTAATTTCTCTGAGCATGTCTTTGGTGGTTTGGTAGTGAGCGGGTGGTAATGGTCTATACCTCACTTTTATAGGCTGATGGTGACCTGTGGGTATAGTGTGCTCTACCCCTTTGATTTGCCCAAAGTCTAACAGGTGTTTACTGAATATTTACTCATATTCTTTCACTACCCGGTACACTCCATGCTTGTGACGGGGAGGTGTACAACTGATACCTACATGTGACTTTTGGCACCAATCCTCCAGCTTCTCTCCTGAGCCATTGTCATCCGCCTGACTTGACGGGTCCAAGGGCTCGACGGCTGTGATGTTGTTGTTATCAACCGTGTACAACTTCGCCATGGTAGCATACTTTAGTAATGTGATCTCATCATCTCCGCAGTTTAATAGGCGTAATGGCACTCTTCCCCTGTGTACCTCAACCACTCCTCTAGCTGTGAGTATAGTGGGTCTACTGTCTGAGTACACGGGTTCTACCAGGGCTTGATAGTCTCGCCCTTTAATGCTTATTGCGGCTCTACACCAGACCAACATTTCAGTTTTGGGAGGTATTACAATGGGTATTGGATCACTTACTCGTACACTGCCGATCTCACCTCCGGATATTTCTACTTGTTGCTTCAACATCAGGGCTTTGATCTCTTTGTGCAGAAGCCTCTGTTGTCCGGTTCCGGCAGTCTCAGCGATTTGCTGCAAAACACTTAACACTTCGGAAAAATATTTCTCAATTACATTCATTCCTAGCAGCATCACTGGTTCACGGTCTCGCCGGTTAACCCTAGAATGCATTCCCATAGAAATCTACACATTCACGCACCTGGGGCCTTTTAGGCCTGTTTACAATTATCATGGAATAACTAAAAAAAAATACTTTTCAAAGTTTATTGCAAAGTAAGGATGCATTCCCACTAGCGCTGGGGTCCGCCAGGACGGGATTCCGTAATGGATCTGACCTCCCGGTGACCCCAGCTAAGGCTGGCGGACGCATACCTGGGGCCTCGCAGGCCTGCCAGGTTACCTGTTTTCTATTTGATGTAAAATTACTTTAGTTAGATTTTTGAAACTCTAGGTATTCCTCAGGTATATAGTTGTTAGTAATTTCCAGTTGTTCATATATTTTTATGTTATAGGCATTTCGGTATAACAACCTTTTTTTGGGACTACCCCATATTCACGCACCTGGGGCCTTTTAGGCCTGTGTGCAAATAACACGGAATAACTCAAATAAAAATACTTTTCAAAATTTATTTTACAATTGCAAAGTAAGGATGCATTCCCAGTAGCACTGGGGTCCGCCAGGAGGGGATCCGTAATGGATCTGACCTCCTGGTGACCCCAGCTAAGGCTGGCGGAATCCTGCCATTGGACATGAATTGGGGAATTCCGACAGCTCCTTGAGCAACTCTAATAATGTTATGTGATGGGGTGCGTGCAGGAGCCGCAGCAGTACTGTTCCAAAAAATATTCGTTTTAGATGTTGTATTTGAATGTTCTGCTGGATCCACTACTTCTTCATCATCTGAAGAATCGCTGGACGATGAAGTTGATACATTAGCTGGTGGCATGTACTCTTCATCAGACAAAGAAATTTCACTTTCATCATCACTAACAAAAATGATTGCCTCGATTTCATGGTCAGTCAATACCCTGGAAGTAGACTGTGCCATTGTAATTTTAGATGTCAGTAAACTAAAAAGAAAAAAAAAAAAGATTACAATCAGGCTTGTGCACTGTAAACACTGTGATAAGACTCTTTGTTAGGGTCCCAGCACACCAAGCGATATAAAGCAGGTAAAGTGCAGTCCCCCTCCTCTTACCTCCAACAGATCACTTTCTTGTAGTGCAGTAGAAGCCTCTGGTTTTGGAGCTCAGAAAGTTTCTATTTCCAGACAAAAGAAAGCTGACTTCTTCCTCCAAAGTCTCTCCAGCAATTAGGACAAAAAGACCTGCGATGAGGTCAGAGACACATGACTTTGTGAGGGAGCCTCCCTCCCAAGATCACATGACCATGTTGTCATGCAGAATCCACACTCTTCCCAGCAATAGCAGAGTCATAAAAGTTCTTCCCCAGCAACAATACAGACAAAAAGACTGAGTATCACATGTAAACCTAGTACAGGCCTAAAAGGCCCCAGGTGCGTGGATATGGGGTAGTCCCAAAAAAAGGTTGTTATACCGAAATGTCTAACATAAAAATATATGAATAACTGGAAATTACTAACAACTATATACCTGAGGATTACCTACATTTTTAAAATTCAAACTAAAGTACTTTTACAGAAAATAGAAAACAAGTAACCTGGCAGGCCTGTGAGGCCCCAGGTATGCGTTCTAGGATTAACATCTATGATTATAACACCCTGGTTCTGCAATTCTACCTTCCCAATCTGGATGCTCATTTCTCTAAACCCAACCTGTGGTATTAACTGTATGGACATATGGGCTAGTAATGGTACTAGCCCATATGTCAAAGTTAGTCATTCGGTGCACTAGTAATGTCTGAATCAGCCCAGTACCTTTTATATAGAACATGTGGGATTGATGTTATTTGCGACCCGGTATCCAGCAAGGCACTAAAGGAAATGCCATCCAACACGATAGGGATCACTGGCTGTCCTCCCACGAATCTGTCAAACTAGGCTGAAGGACCTTGAGCATTCATTCCTGGGGAGCGGCCCACCTGCCCAGGGAATCATCGATAAAAGTTTGACCTGGTTTCTGACAACGGCGGCAAATGGGCTGTCCATCCGGTTGATAGTGATCGCTGGGTCGTCCTCTAGCTGCTGGGTCTCTTCTGGACCTTTTCCATGGGACATCCTCTCTGCTGGTCGCCAACTGGGTCTTGGGTGCAGGCTTTGACTCTCGCAGCTCTTTGATGACTTTGGCCATAGAGATCACAGTGTCTGTCAGGGCATCTAGCTTTTGATTGAGGGCTGCATTAGAGATCAATTCCCCTGTTTCAGCAGCAGTTGCTGACATTGCAGATGTCGCTGGCGCTGCCGGTTGCTGAGGTGCTGCTGCAGGGTGCGGTACAGATGTTAATTTCCGGGGCTCTTCTAACTGCTGCAGATGAATAGCTGTCGTTTAACTCCGCAAATGTCATGTCAGGGTTCTGCAGCAGTATCATGCTCAGCTGCCCTCGGTGGGAAGGGGAATGGAGGCCCTCTATGAATAGATCAAGTAGCATTTTATCAGCTCCCGGGGCTAAAGCAGGTTCTGCCAGCTTAAGGGCTTTGAGTGCTTCCTGTAGATTCAATGCAAAGTCTCTGGCACTCTGTTTAGGTTTCTGGTGGCATGCAAAGAACCTCATCTTAGCCCGGGTATCAGCTGCAGATTCAAACGTTGCTTTCAGTCTAGCTACTATTTGCTCTACAGTGTCCTTATCTGTGTCCAGCCAGGACGCAACCTCCCGCCGTGCATTGCCCGTTAATTGTCCCATTATCATTCCTACACGCTGGGCTTCAATAAGGTGATGCATCACATAATATTCCTTTATCTTTAGCATAAAGTCAGTTAGTGTATTAGGCTCACCGGAGTATTGGGGCAGCCACATTACGCCTGGAGTATACGGCATCAGGAATGGCATTATTGGTGCTGTTCCTTGCGCCGCTGCACCGCCGGGTGCTATTGCTTGATCCGGCGCTGCAGCTCCACCGACTGCTCTGTCGCCGTCTTGTGCATCGGGCTGCGACATCTTGGGCCCCCTTAGTTAATATCCGCCCTCTGTCTTCCGCTTCCGTCCGGATGTCTCTGGGAGGTTCTGCGGTGTACCAGGGATCTTCTTCCCCGCCAGATGTCGTCAGCACCAAGGGAGGAGGATGGGTTCGCGCCAATGCACGGTACCGCCCCCTTTCTTTCCCGCGCGCCGTAAAATGGCGGATTCTCAAATATACAGTTCAGATGGCGCAGTTCAGAAACAGTTTTCACGCTAATCACGGCACACGCTGCCCGTTTTACCGGGCAAGGTAGATCCTGTTTGTGACGCCAGGTTGTCCAGCCCACTGGGACGAGGGTACTCGGTCCCGGACCGTGTCTACTTCTGGGGAATGTCACGGGGTCCTGGTCCGAACCGTGTCCCGGGCCCTGGAAATAATAAGGGTGTATTTACAGGGGAGAATAGTTTATCGTGACGCCACCCACAGTGTGTGGCCAGTAGTGGGGCCACCGCTGCCGCAGAACCTCCGGGGATGATATGATGGCAGCTAAGATGGGATAGTTCTCCGTGGGCGAACTGAGTTCCCCGGGGCAGTGTTGGTAGAGTTTATGATGAATGTGAATAGTGGAGACGGGTTAAGGAACACACACTCATGTTTTGTAGTTTCCAAAGCATTACTGCGATGTTGCAGATCGTCCACGGAGTCTGTATGGGGCCAGGTGTTCCTCCCACCCTGTCCGGGTCATTAGCTTCCTCGTGCTGCGCTGTGTGTGTGTGTGTGTGTCCTTGCTGCTGCGTCTAGCTGAGCTGCTGGGACTGTCTCACTCTCTCTCTGTTCTGCTGGTACCACTTGGCTAGGCAACTTGAGTCCTCTGTGTTGTACTGACCCTGCCGTGTTGCTTTACTCTGGTACTTTGGGTGTCTGGAGACTCCACTACTCCTGGATTCACTGTGCTGCGTGTGTCAGTCACAGTGACGGATCTCTGTGCGCTTCTCTGGGGCGAGTGATGGTGGCACTCAAGCTCCAAGACGTATTCCTCTGTCATCTAGTTCTCCTCTCCTCAGACCCTAGCTAGGCCTGGAATCTAAGAGCAGACTGTAGAGAAGCCTGGCACAGCTCCTTTGACACTACAGTCCCTCTCTCAGTTCTCCCAGGAACTGAAATTAACTCTACACTCTTGACCTGGAGTATATAAGGAGCTGGTTATGCTCCCCCTCCTGGCCCAGAGGTGCTAGTGTAAGTCAGTGTGTTGGGGGAGGGAACCCGTGTGATGTTACTGTGGCACATTAACCCATGGGGTGCCACATGTCCATAGACACAGCCAACTGTACTGTGTTGGCACAGGCTAACATCATCTCCATGCGCTGAACTTTGGCTCAGAGGCTGGCATGCGAACTCCGCATCTAAGAGATCCCTGATAACCCTACCCTACCAAGGAGGTCAACTATTCGGGGAAAAACTTCTAGGGATGACATTCGACACCGCACGAGGGCTAGTCATATTTCCCCAAGACAAGGCCATGGCAATTCGCAAAGGAGTTTGCACTCTGCAGTCGTCCACCTCAATCCATCTGCTTCGGCACGGGGGTCCTAGGAAAAATGGTAGTGACAATGGAAACAGTACCCTTTGCTCAGCTTCACTTCTGATCCTTACAGCTGGCCCTTCTCTCATCTTGGGGCAAGAGTCCCTTCAGTCTCGAACGCAAGCACCGCCTATCCGCGCCGGTCAAAAAGGCACTCACCTGGTAGACATGGCCATTTTCTCTAAAACAGGGGAGATCCTTTATCCCAGTCCAGTGGCTAGTTGTAACCACCGACGCCAGCCTGCTCGGCTAGAGGGCTGTGTATCGCCAACACACGGCCCAAGGCCACTGGATGTCCCAGGAGTCACACTTCCCAATCAACATCCTGGAGCTATGGGCGATCCGCTTAGTGCTCCAACACTTTCACCACCTCCTAGCCGGCCACCCCATTCGCATTCAATCAGACAATGCAACGGCAGTGGCATACTTCAATCATCAGGGTGGCACACGCAGCAAAGTGGACAATTGTGGACATCCCCGGAGTAGACAATTGGGCAGCAGACGTCCTGAGCCGCCAGGGTCTGGTCTCAGGAGAATGGTCCCTACATCCAGAAGTCTTCCTACAAATCTGTCAAAGCTGGGGAACCCCCGACGTAGATCTCATGGCATCAAGAATTAATGCAAAAGTTCTGATCTTTGTAGCAAGGTCCTGGGATCCCTTAGCGCTAGGAGTGGACTCGATAGTCCTCCCTTGGCGCCAATTTCAACTCCCATACATCCTCCCCCCGCTGCCTCTGATCCCACTAGTGATCAGAAAGATCAAAGCGTAAGGAGTTCAAGTAATACTCATCACCCCAGACTGGCCACGAAAAGCGCTCGCCGAAGCACCCTGGCCATTCCCAAACTGACTGGACCTTCTATCTCAGGGCCCCATTTACCACCAGAACTCGGGGGCCCTGTCTTTAATGGCGTGGCGATTGAATCCTGGATCTTGACCCAGGCAGGTTTCTCACCAGAGGTCATAACCACCATGGTTAATGCCTGCAAACCAACATCCTCGCGCATTTATCACTGCACCTGGAAGATCTTTTTCCAGTGGTGCAAAGACCTCAGCCGTAACACACTCCTCTTTTCCATCCCTACAATCCTGGAGTTTCTTCGAACCGGCCTTAACTCTAGCCTAGGTCTCCGCTCCATCAAGGGCCAAATGTCGGTCCTAAATGTTGTGTTCCAACGAAGGATTGCTACCAAACCACAAGTCAAAATGTTCATCCAAGGGGTCTCGCACCCGTGGCCCCCCTACAAGGCACCCGTGGCCGTCTGGGACCTAAACTTAGTTCTGGGCTCCCTACAGGAGCCCCCCTTCGCACAACTGCAAGAAGTATCCCTACTCCACCTCTCATGGAAATTCGCTTTCGTAGTCGCAATCACATCAATCAGGCGCATGTCTGAACTAGCTGCCCTCTCCTGCTGTCCTCCCTTCATATCCCATCTATCCCATCTATCCAGCTTTGCAAATCTCTCTGCTTAGATACTGTGCTTATAATGTGTGTTAGGTATGCTCTGTGAACTTCCACCCATCTATCCAGCTTTGCAAATCTCTCTGCTTAGATACTGTGCTTATAATGTGTGTTAGGTATGCTCTGTGAACTTCCACCCATCTATCCAGCTTTGCAAATCTCTCTGCTTAGATACTGTGCTTATAATGTGTGTTAGGTATGCTCTGTGAACTTCCACCCATCTATCCAGCTTTGCAAATCTCTCTGCTTAGATACTGTGCTTATAATGTGTGTTAGGTATGCTCTGTGAACTTCCACCCATCTATCCAGCTTTGCAAATCTCTCTGCTTAGATACTGTGCTTATAATGTGTGTTAGGTATGCTCTGTGAACTTCCACCCATCTATCCAGCTTTGCAAATCTCTCTGCTTAGATACTGTGCTTATAATGTGTGTTAGGTATGCTCTGTGAACTTCCACCCATCTATCCAGCTTTGCAAATCTCTCTGCTTAGATACTGTGCTTATAATGTGTGTTAGGTATGCTCTGTGAACTTCCACCCATCTATCCAGCTTTGCAAATCTCTCTGCTTAGATACTGTGCTTATAATATCTATATATGTTGATACTTTCTTACCTTTCGTGTGTCTGCTTTTCACCATTCCTCATGATCAGTGTAGCATGACCTAGAATTAGTTCTCCAGCCCCTTCCCATGTTTTATTACCTCTGTGTAACCCCCATCATCCAGTCACTCCATCCACACCCAGGCAGCAATCAACACCTGAATCCTATTCAGCTACAGATATATGATGATGCATAAGTCTGATCCAGACTTAGTCTGATCTATGCATCTTCCAAACTACATCTTTCAAAGTACATTTTCTAAGTACAATACTTAGAAATAGACTAGAAATGGACTGGAAAAGACTGGCAGGTAAAGAAATATAAATCCCCCACAATGTTTCCCTTCTAATCTCTACCACCCTTACTACTTCACTTCATATTAACTCCTTCAATCCCTTCCACAAGTAAGGAACTAGTCATCAGTCCACCCTCCCTCCCCAGCCATCTGACCTCCTCTTGACTACTATTTCTCCCCATACTGGCTGCACCACCTTGTCCTCGGCTCCACCATCCTGTCCAGGACTGCTAGATCTCATCCCCATCCACATCTCCCCTGAACTATAGCTCATACCTTGGTGGCATCCCACCCCGGACTGACCCCTGCTGCCACACTCACTCCCTGTTCTCCGTATGCAATGTTCCCGCTACTCCTCACTCTCACTCCCATCCTTCTCCACTTCCTACTACCCCCACTTATCCCCCCTCCCAGCAACAAAATACTGCTCTCACCCTCCATCCTGCCGAACCACCTCACCCACTTTACCGACCTTTTCATTCACTTTCAATCCTCAATCACCAAACAAGCACGCCCGCCTCGCAAGCTCTCATGCTCCCACCTGCTAACCCTCGGCCTACTCCTCCTCCTTGCCGGTGACATCTCCCCCAATCCTGGCCCCCCCCGCAACATCCCCACAACAACCTTCATCCCTCGACCCACCACCAACCCTCGCAACCTCATGACCACTAGCTCTCGCAACCCCACCAACATCAGACCCATTCCCCCAACCCATGCCCCACCTACCGCTCTACCCGGCGCACTCTGGAATGCCCGCTCAGTGTGCAACAAACTCCCCGACATCCATGATCTCTTTATCTCCAGGAAACTGTCATTCCTTGGCCTCACCGAGACCTGGCTCACCCCCTCCGACACGGCCTCCCCTGCCGCACTATCCTACGGCGGCCTCAGCCTGTCCCACACCCCCCGTCCCTCTGGCAAGCACGGCGGTGGAGTCGGCATACTGCTGTCCAACTCCTGCACCTTCAGCCCCATCCCCCAGCCCCCATCCGTCACTGTCCCCTCCTTCGAAGCCCACTCAGTCCGAATCTTCTCCCCCTGCAACCTCCAAATAGCCATCATCTACCGCCCCCCCGGACCCACCGCCTCCTTCCTTGACCACTTCACCACCTGGCTACTTCACTTCCTCTCCACTGACATCCCCTCCATCATCATGGGCGACTTCAATATCCCCATTGACACTCCCCGCCCAGCCGCCTCCAACCTTCTTTCCTTGACCACTTCCCTAGGGCTCTCCCAATGGTCCTCCTCTCCCACCCACGAACAAGGCCACACGCTTGACCTCATCTTTACCCGCCTTTGCTCCCTCTCTAACCTCACAACCTCAGTACTCACACTGTCCGACCACCATCTCTTGACCTTCTCCGCCCTCTCCTCCCCTGCCACACTACCCCCTCTCCGCAAACTTGATCACCCTCGCCGAAACCTAAAAGATCTTGATCTTCCTTTATTCTCTGAATCACTCCTCCCTCTCACCGACCTACTCTGCGCTGACGACATTGACATTGCCACCACCCTATACAACACCACCATAATGAACGCTCTCGACCTAGCCGCCCCCCTCACTCTCCATGCTCCACGCATTAACAGGCAACCCTGGCACACCACCCTCACTAAAAACCTGAGACGGGCGTCCAGAGTCGCCGAGAGGAGATGGAAAAAGTCTCACACCCCCGAGCACTTTGCTCTGTTCAAGCAATCCATCACTGACTTCAAGACGGCACTCGCTACAGCCAAGCAAGTGTTCTTCTCATCCCTTATAACCTCTCTGTCCCGCAACCCCAAACAGCTCTTCAAAACTTTCAACTCCTTACTTCGCCCACCTGCTCCTCCCCCTTCTCCCCTCATCTCTGCTGAAGACTTTGCGACCTTCTTCAAGGAGAAGATCGACAAGATCAGAAGCAGCTTCAGTCCACTATCCCCACAACTCCCCTTCCCACCTACACTGCCCTCCTCCTCCATCAGCCACTTCCCCCCCATAACTGAAGACCAACTCTCCTCCCTCCTGTCAAAATCACACCTCACCACCAGCGCCCACGACCCACTCCCATCCCACCTCATTCCCAACCACACCTCCATTTTCATCCCAGCCCTCACCCACCTCTTTAACCTTTCACTTCGCACTGGTACCTTCCCCTCGGCCTTCAAACACGCCCTAATCACGCCCATCCTAAAAAAACCCTCACTTGACCCTACCTCTGTCTCTAACTATCGCCCCATATCTCTTCTCCCATTCGCCTCTAAGCTACTTGAACAACACGTCCACTCCGAACTGTCCTCTCACCTCTCCTCGTGCTCCCACTTCGTCCGCCTACAGTCCGGCTTTCGACCCCTCCATTCCACCGAAACAGCCCTGACCAAAGTCACCAACGACCTACTGACCGCCAAGAACAAACACCACTACTCCATCCTGCTACTCCTTGACCTGTCTGCCGCCTTCGACACGGTTGACCACTCCCTTCTTCTCCGGATCCTGGAATCCCTTGGCATCACCCACCTTGCCCTCTCCTGGATCTCCTCATACCTAGCGGACCGGACCTTCAGCGTCTCCCACTCCCACACCTCCTCCTCACCCTACCCTCTTTCTGTCGGAGTCCCCCAAGGTTCCGTCCTGGGACCCCTACTTTTCTCCATTTACACTCTCGGCCTAGGGCAACTCATCGAGTCCCATGGCCTCCAGTACCACCTCTACGCCGATGACACCCAAATCTACCTGTCCGGCCCTGACATCACCTCCCTACTCTCGAAAATCCCTCAATGCCTTTCCGCCATCTCATCCTTCTTCTCTGCTCGCTTCCTTAAACTCAACATGGACAAAACTGAATTCATAGTCTTCCCCCCAAGAAATTCCACCCCACCTCCCAACCTATCCATCTGCATCAACGACTGCGCCCTCTCCCCAGTCCCCCAAGCCAAGTGCCTCGGGTAATCCTTGACTCCTCCCTATCCTTCAAACCCCACATCGAGGCCCTCACCACATCCCTCCGGCTCCAGCTCAAGAACATCTCACGGATCCGCTCCTTCCTCACCCACGACACCGCTAAAACACTCATCCATGCTCTTATCATCTCCCGCCTTGACTACTGCAACCTCCTTCTCAATGGCCTCCCGGCTAACTCCCTCACACCTCTCCAGTCTATCCTCAACTCCGCTGCCCGACTCATCTATATGTCCTCCCGCTACTCCCCTGTCTCCCCCCTCTGCCAAGCCCTTCACTGGCTCCCCGTCTCCAAGAGATCCCAATTCAAAACACTAACCATGACCTACAAAGCCATACACAACCTGGCCCCACCATACATCTCCGACCTGGTCTCCCGATACCTACCCTCACGCAACCTCCGCTCCTCCCAAGAACTCCTCCTCTGCTCCCCCCTCATCACCTCTTCACACAACCGAGTCCAGGACTTCTCCCGGGCATCTGCCTTACTCTGGAACTCCCTACCCGAACACGTCAGACACTCTCCTACCCTGAGTAACTTCAAGTGTCACCTGAAGACTCACCTGTTCCGTCAAGCCTACAACCGGCCATGAGACCCAGGCGAACGCCCCATACATGACATTCCCCCATCCTACTGTATCCTTACCCACCCCTCATAGACTGTGAGCCCTCGTGGACAGGGTCCCTGCCCCTCCTGTACCTGTACGTCCTGATCGCCTAGATTTAGTGTACTTGTTCTTGTCTCCCTCATCCTCATGTAAAGCGCCATGGAACCCAATGGCGCTATATAAAATAAATAATAATAATAATAATAATAATATCCTGCCACAAGGATAAGGTAGTCTTCTGTCCGGCACAGTTCTTCTTGCGCAAGGTCGTGTCCCACTTCCACCTCAATGAGGACATCGTCCTAGCATCATTTTGCCCAGCTCCAGTACACTGCTTTGAAAAACAGCTTTATACAATGGACCTAGTAAGGGCCATCAGACCCTACATCTCCCGAACAGCCTCATTTCTTAAAGCTGAAATGCTGTTTGTCATCCCCGAAGGACATAAGAAAGGGATGGCACCTTCTAAATCCACATTAGCAAGGTGGATTCACTCAGTAATCCAGGAGTCCTACTGCGTCAAAAACAGACCATTCCCAGCAGGGATCAAGGCTCACTCAACTTGATAAGTGGGCGCCTCATGGGCCATTTGACACCAGGCCTCGGCAACTCAGGTTTGCAAAGCTGCAACCTGGTCCAAGCCTACATACCTTCACCAAACACTACAACATTCACACCCAGGCCTCTGCTGACCTGCTCAAGCCTTGGGAGAAAAATCTTGCAAGCAGCAGTTGCACATCTGTAAGCGGCTGGCGCATGATGCTTGACCGCTACTCAGCTAATCCCACCCAGGGACTGCTTTAGAACGTCCCATGGTCCTGTGTCCCCCAATCATGCGAAGGAGAAAGAGGGATTTTTGTGTACTCACCGCAAAATCCTTTTCGCTAAGCTCATCATTGGGTGACACAGCACGCACCCTGTTAAATTTCATTACTATACACAGAACTTTGCCTTACGCCTCTTGTACCTTATCACTTTATCGCCTTCTCCTACTGCTTTAGTACTTTATCGCCTTCTCCTACTGCTTTAGTACTAAACTAACTAACTACGCCTATGGATGGGTGTATACTGCATGGAGGAGGACTTAAAATTTATCTCTACTTAGTGTCGGCACCTAGTGGCAGAAAAGCATATACACCCATGATCCTATGTCCCTCAATGATGAACTCTGAGAAAAGGATTTTACGGTGAATGCACAAAAATCCCACCCTGTACAACTACTTTTACATATAGAATTGAGAGTCAAATCTATCTGAATTGTCATCCCTCCTCTCCTGTTTTGGGTCTGGAATGTGTGTTGAACCTGACTATATTGAAAGCGGTCCATCCTTGGGAAGTGACATTCTTTCTGCAACATTTCATATGTGTTTTAAGCTTTCCTTGGTGCAACAGATGATGAAGCAGTTGAATACCCCTATCCCTGCACTCGCCAAACCCCTTCATATTACAGAACTCCTGGTGATCTATATTGTCCCAGAGAGGTGAAAACTTAGTGAACCCAGTAACCCACCCTATCTGCCTGACTTTCAGCCAGGTCTTGTGAATTCGATTTACGGTATGGTAATGTAATCCACATTTTCAGAAGAGTCCCGATTCCAATCCCATATTCAATGGCGAGATTTTCATTAAATGTGCCAGACTTTGGTGAATCTGTCCCCCTCCCAGAGTCTCCCCCCAACTTTTAAGGAGTTGACTCTGTGCAGAAAAAGTATAGCCAGGTATTTGGCAGCGCTAGACCTCCCTCCTCTTTGGGTCTCTGTAGTGTTTCCTGTTTTAGTCTGGGACACTTCTTACCCAATGCTAATTCATTAAATAGTAATTTTATTCTGTGGAACCTGCTCATTGGGGTTTAGACAGGGGAATTATGCAGCTCATATAACAATTGTGGCATCACGATCATTTTGAGGAAGATTCACTCTGCTCACCACCTATAAACGTAATCTATTCCACACCTTAATTTTGGCGTGGATTCTTCTCAATAAAGGACTTAAGTTAAGCTCTTCAAATGCTGTCAGTGGAAGACCTATGTGTATCCCTAAATATTTAAACTGTGTGACCACCTTTAATTTGGTATTCTGCTTCACTTCCTTCATGACATCTCCCTCTCCATCTATTGGTAGGACACAAGATTTATCCCAGTTAATTAGTAGCTCTGATATGCGTCCAAATCCCTCTATAAGTGTTATAGGAATACACTGTGAAGGAGGGAGAAATGGCGCACATAGGGTCTTATCTGTGTAGTGAAGGATATAGCTCAGTGTGTGATACACTCACCTTTGAAGGTTGTGCCAATTCACAACACCTATTGATCACAAAGAGCCAGGCTGCTGCACCTCCTAAAGGATCCAAAGTGTGTAAAAAAAGAAAAGGAGTTTCCATGTACACTGCCCCGGGTATTGATCGGACTTGAAAGCTTGATCCAAGAATCTTTATTTGTAAAATCTCAACGCGTTTCGTGAGGTTCTCCTCACTTCATCAGGAGATACAAGCATGATGATGCTTGTATCTCCTGATGAAGTGAGGGGAACCTCACGAAACGCGTTGAGATTTTACAAATAAAGATTCTTGGATCAAGCTTTCAAGTCTGATCAATACCCGGGGCAGCGCACGTGGAAACTCCTTTTCTTTTTTTACACACCTTCTATTAGTGTTATAGTATTCCTCAAAGTTTCCCCAGGGTTTTCTAAAAATAGTAGGACATTGTCCGCATATAATGCCATCTTCTCTTCTGCTTTCCCATATAAGAATCCCCATACACTCTTTGATCTTCCTATTTGGGAGGCCAATGGCTCCACAGCTAGAGCAAATAGCAACGAGGACAGCAGACACCCCTGTCTCATACCTCTAAACAGGAAAGCTTTCCGACATTTTATTATTCACTTTAATCCTGGCTGTCGGAGAGGAGTATAGCAATCGCACCCATGAGACAAACACTAGCTCAAATCTGGAACGAATTAACACCGACCACAAGTAATGTGCATTTTGGGACATTACCACTCTCTTTCACGAATTTCCAGCCGGAATTTGCATATTTAAGTACAGCCTCCGTAAATTAGTGGATTTATTTGGCATGAAGCTGGACTGGTCCAGATGTACAACCTTGTCTATAACCCAAATCGGTCTGTTTTCCAGGGCCTTGGCCAGTATCTTGATATCTGCCATCAAAAGTGATATTGGTCTATAAGGCTCCAGCAGCTGTGGATCTTTCTCGGCCTTTAATATAACCACAACAATGGTCTCTCTCATAGATGCGGGCAGCAACCCCTGTTCCAATGCTTCATTAAATACTCCTATTAGGGATGGGCGAATTACTCGCTACTATTCGGGACTCGCCCGAATAGTAGCTGACTTGGGGGACTCGCTACTCACCGAGTTTTCTTAGGCATTACTCGTGGGTAACGAGTCCCTGTACTTTTCCAGTGTATCTATACAGATACACTACAAAAGTACCCTAAAAGTTAATCTAAGGGGTTAAAAACAATAAACATTCATACTCGCCTCCTGTACTCCTGTACCTTATGTACCGGGACCGGTACCGAAGACCTCCGGCTGTTACAGGACCTCCGAGACCACCGGGAGAAGATGGGGAAAAGGACCTTGCAGTTCAGTCAATCAGCATGCGGCTAGCGGTCACATGGGTTTGTCATGTGGCCGCAGTGCAGCCGCGTCACAACCCATGTGACCGCTAGCCGCATGCTGATTGACTGAACTGCAAGGTCCTTTTCCCCATCTTCTCCCGGTGGTCTCGGAGGTCCAGTAACAGCCGGAGGTCTTCGGTACCGGTCCCGGTACATAAGGTACAGGAGTACAGGAGGTGAGTATGAATGTTTATTGTTTTCAACCCCTTAGATTAACTTTTAGGGTACTTTTGTAGTGTATCTGTATAGATACACTGCAAAAGTACAGGTTACTATTCGGACTCGCTGGACTCGCAACGAGTACCGAGTCTCGGACCCGGACTCGTTAGAGTCCAGCGATTCCGAGTATTTCAGGATTCGCCCATCCCCAACTCCTATCAATTTACTTAGAATCTCCTCATTGAGACTCTTATAGACTTCCGCCATGATGCCGTCTGCCTCCGGTACCCTGTCCACCGACATGGACGCCAAAGGCTCTCCCAATACCTCCACTGAGAGTGGTTCCTCCAGACTATCCCTGGCCTTTTCACTGAGCTTGGGTAAATGTACCTCCTAAGAAAGTAGCTATCTCACCATCCATTGACTGTGCCTGTGATGAAAATAACCTCCCATGGAATCCCCTAAATATTTCTCAAATTTCTTCCTCTTTAGTGACTATGCTGCCATTTTCACGGTTTAATGCATATACATGCCGAATCTCTGCGCAGATGCCACCGGTGAGAGCAGGTGTCCTACTTTTTAACCCTCTGCATAGAAGGTCTCCTTTTGGAGTACCCTCATCCTTTCTGCCCTGTGCAAATGTAGTCTGTTGACCTCATCCTAGGCCATCTTAATACATTCTTGTGCCTCCTGAGAGAGCTGGCTGACCAGCGCTGCTTCCACTGCCTTCAATTCCTCCATCACCACCATATCCCTGGAAGTGGTCTTATGCCTTAATATATCTCTGAAGAGACTCCCCCGTAGATATGCTTCATGGCATCCCATACAATGTGCTTTTTTGTGCTACCATCGTTAAGCTTAAAAAAAACTCAACAACCTCATCACTGATTTTCCCCATGTCTAGGAGATACAACCAAAAAGGATGCATTTTCCATCCTGTCCCCAATTTGCCTTCTAGGTCCTCTATTTATAATGACACCACCACCAGACTGTGGTCTGACACCACTCTTGCTAGGCATAGTACCTCCTGCACCATATCATTTATCCTGTCATTCCCTAGGGCTACATCAATCTGAGACAGGGAACCGTATGTTGCTGAGTAGCAGGAATAGCAGTACTTATTAAAATTCTGCACCTGCCATAAATCAATCAGAGATACTTCTTTTAAGTATCTACCAAATGCTGTTTTCCAGTACATCCCCATGACAGCACCATAGGGGGAGGAGTAATCCCATATCATCTGTAGGGACAGGAAGCACAAGAGGTTAAAAGTCCTCCCACTCCCAACCTCCTCAGTGTTTTTCCTGTCCCTACACAGGACAGGGAGTGCAGGAGGAACGCTGGTGCAGGGAGCAGTGGTGCAGAAGAACGCTGTTACTTACAGGGCTCGGGAGGATTGGGGGGGCTGCTGCTCTCTCCTTCCCGCCGTCAAGCAGGTCCCGGGCCAACACTCCCTATTGGGAGTTCCTTAGCCCTCCAGTGTGCTGTAGCCTCCGGATGCTGCTTCCTCATTGCTGGGGCTCTCAGCATCCTGCTCCAGATGGGCCTGGCTTCTTCCAGCTTCAAGGACCGCCCGGCGTCGAAACTGGAAGTTTGGGTGATGCACGCGGGAAATTCAAGCATGGACCGGCTGTGGACGCCGGGGGAGCAGGACAACATGGCAGAGGGACCTGCCTAAGGGTAAGAGCTGTGCTGTGCCAGACTGTACAAGGCTGTGTTAGGATGTGTCAGGCAGGCTTTACCAGGCTGTACTGTGCTGTGCCATGCCATGCTGTGCTGTACCATGCGATACCATGCTGTACCATGCCATACCATGCTGTGTTGTACTGTGCCATGCTGTACCAGGCTGTACCGGGCTGTCCCATGCTGTACTGTACCATGCGATACCGTACCATGCTGTGACAAGCTGTACCATACTGTGCCATGTTGTGCTGTACCATAAGATACCATGCTGTGCCTTGCCATGCTGTACCATACTGAGCCATACTGTGCCATGCTGTGCCGTATTGTGCCGTGTTGTACCATGCTAGGATATGCAGGGCCATGCTGTGCCATCCTGTGCTGTACCATGCGATAACCTGCTCTACCATGATGTGCCGTGCTATGCAGTGCTGTACCATGCTGTGCCATACGATACCATGCTGTTCCTTGCCATGCCATGCTGTACCATACCGCATGCTGTGCCATGTTATGCCGTGTTGTACCAGGCTGTACCATGCTTGGCCATGCTGGGCTTTGCCATACTGGGCTAGGCAGTGCTATGATGGGCTGTGCCATTGTAGAGCCCACTGGGACGAGGGTACTCTGTACCAGACCGGGTCTGATACTGGGGAAGTCACGGGTGGTCCTGGTCCAGACCGAGTCCCGGGCCCTGGCAAATAAAAGGGTGTATTTACAGGGGAGAATAGTCTATCGTGACGCCACCCACTGTGTGCAGCCACTGATGGGGCTGCCGCTGCTGCAGAACCTCCGGGGATGTAATAGCAGCAGAGATGGAATAGTTCCCGTGGGCAGAACTGGGTTCCCCGGGGCAGTGTTGGTAAGTCTATGATGGAGGTGAATAGTGGAGATGGGTTAAGGATCACACACTCACGTTTTGTAGTTTCCAAAGCTTTACTGCGTTGTTGTTGCAGATCGTCCACGGAGTCTGTACGGGGCCGGGTTTTCCTCCCACACTGCCGGGTCATCAGCTTCCTCGTGCTGCGCTGTGTGTGTCCTGGCTGCTGTGTCTAGCTGAGCTGCTGGGACTGTCTCTCTCTCTTTCTCTGTGTTCTGCTGGTACCACTTGGCTAGGCAACTTGAGTCCTCTGTGCTGTGCTGACCCCGCCGTGTTGCTTTGCTCTGGTACTGTGGTCGTCTAGAGACTCCACTACTCCTGGATTCACTGTGCTGTGGGTGCCAGACACAGTACCGGATCCGGTGTCCGTTCTGTGCGCTCTTCTGGATCGAGTGGTGGTGGCACTCCAGCTCCCAGATGTGTTCCTCTGCTTGTAATTCTCCTTCCCTCAGACCCTCACTAGGCCTGGAATCTGTGAGCAGACTGCAGAGAAGCTTAGCACAGCCTCTCTGGCACTGCAGTCTCTCTCTCAGTTCTCCAGGAACTGACCTCTTGACAGCACTACTCCGTGCTGAACTTCTCTGAGCTACTTCCTGTGGACCTGGAGTATTTAAGAGAGCAGGTTGTGCTCCCTCTCCTGGCCCAGAGGTGCTAGTGTAAGTCAGTGTGTTGTGGGGAGGGAACCCGTGTGATGTTACTGTGGCACATTTGTGGTGCCCCGCACCGAGTGCGTCACAGGAGGGTATTGCAGCCAAGACAGCAGCAGCAATATTCTCTGACTCAGCAGTCACACAGTTAACTCAGAGTGTAGTGGTAGTGTGTAGTGGAGAACTGAGTACAATGAGTAGGAGTCTGAAGGAGATAACTCTCTGAGAAACGTAGGAGAAGGAGCTAAACCAACCAGCTCTGCAACCAAGGAGAGGGGGCCTGCACAGTCCCGTGCAGCCCCTAGCCATCACCCCGGTCGAGCACCATTATTCCCGGTGCCTTAACGACCAACCTACGGGCATCAACATGCGGGTCCAAAAACATCCCGTGCCCATCTACAGCCGGTTTGCTGGTACCGAAGCTAGTAGTAGTTCAGCACTGCTATGCGAACCAGAGGAGTGGAGGGACCGCTTTACAGTTGCACCCCACCACCGCCATACACCGTCGTCTAGCCAGTGGTGTACCCACCAAAGGACCCAAGGCTCCCCAAAGCATCCGGAACGTATACCCCGGATAGGGCATTCAAGCAGCCTCCTTGTACCCGATCTGGCATTCCTGGGCAACAACGGCAACACAAGTAGTTAGAATGGAGGAACACTGCGGATCTCTGAGAAACACTGGTCATTGCTGAGTCCACCCAGTCCACTACCCTTAACTGTATGCCATGTACTGCTTGCTGGTTACAGCAAATTAACCGTTACAGAGACTTACAGTGTCCGTGCCTTCTTATGAACTGTTTATCCGCATAGTAATCTTGTGCAGCTTCTGGCTCCGGGATCACCGCTCAGCCTGTGGGGAGTGTTCCATCTTGCTGCATTCCATCCCCCGGAGGCCCCGCAGCGCCGGTAGTTATCGGAACTCTCATAGGTGGCGTCACGACAAATTAACCCCTAATCTGTTCACTCAACGACGTCTCTCTCCTTTGATCTGTACCACCGGGCCCCACTACTGGCAGGCGCGGTCCACCCGTGACAAGGAGGAAGAAGAAAACGCCTATCCCTCCGGAGTTCCGGCCACGGTGAGTCACATTAACCCATGGGGTGCCACACCATGTTTTTTTCTGTCATGCTGTGTCATGCCTTACTGTAGCATACTATACTAGGCTGTGTTATACTGTACAATGCTGTGCCATTCTGTGATATGCTGTACTGTGCCATACTGTAACGTGCTGTACCTCGCTGTACTATGTCATGCTGTACCATGCTATACTTTGCTGTACTGGGTAGTGCTGTACTTAGCTGTACTGGCCGTACTGTGCTGTACTGTGCTGTGCCATGCCAAGTTATGCTATGGCATGCCTTGCTGTACTAAGCTGTACTGTGCCAGGCCGTGCTATACATGGAGGATTCATCACACTCTGATGCCCTTCCAAATCACCCTAGGGTCAGGTAAGTGATACCATTACCTCAGGCTCAGTTTTAATGGTCCCCATTTTTTTTTTTTTATAGATCTTCTATATGTATTATAAGACAGACCTTAATACCACTTATGGTGGAGAACAAAAGCAATACAGGTTTGAAAGGAAGACTGTCCTTGACAAAAAGGCCTGGGAAGCCTCAGCAGCAACTTTAAAGTCAAATATCGCTGCTACATCTGTAGCTAGATCCATAAGAGTCTGGCTAGATAAATTGGCGGATCGTCTTGGGGATTTCACCCCAAGAGTACCCTACCTAGCTTGGTCCTATCGTTGTCGGGTTTAAGGCTAATTTTTTGTCCGACGCTTCGGCTGAATCAGTAAGGTTCGCTGCCAGGAAGAATGTTCTTTCTCACTCTACTTGGAGAGCAATCTGACTCAAAGCCTGGTCTGGTGATGCGGCTTCCAAAACGACCTGTATTCCATTCCTTTCTTAGGGCATAGGGTTTTCGGAGATGTCTCAGATGAGGCCTTAGGAAAGGCAGCCAATAAAAGATGGATTTCCCTGAGGGGAAAAGAAAGGATCATTCCCTTTTGTAAACAAACAACACAAAAGTAAATGGAATCCAACAGATAGTGCTTTAATAAGGGGACAAGGATAGGAAATGCCAGCCCAGTTCAAACCTGTCCAAAACAGAACAGGATGGGTCACAAAGAATCACTAGATTCTGCCCACTATTACTCAGGATTCTCAAATAGAGGCCCAATTCCTCCCTCAAAAAATTCAGGTTGATAAAGGGTCCCCACATCTTTCACTCGGCTACAAGCAGACGTAGAGAAACTGTTATCATGGGGTAATTACTGCTGTTGGAACAGTATTTTGGTCATTATCCTTCCTAGTTTTCCATATTGAACCCAGCCGGGGAGCTTCACATGATAATGAATTTAAAACCCTTGAATCATTGGGTCAGATACAAGGAATCATTTAAATCTGCCATTACTTGATAAACAAAGATGCAGTAAGGTGCACCCTAGACCTGATGGATGTATGTTATCTGGCGATTCTTTCTCCAGTCAACAATATCGGAGGCTTCCCTTAGAGTTAGGAAGTCAGGTTCTCAACTACCAGTTGGTGTCTTCCTTTTGGCCTCTTACCTGCTCACAAAATGTTTTACGCAGATCATGGCAGATGTGGTGACTTATCCCAGGTGCAGAGGTATCACAATCATCTTTCACCTGGACGACTTCTTGACAGTGACAGATTCTCCTCAATTGATGACATGGCATCTGGAATTGGTCTTATTGACGCTAACCTAGTTGGGCTGGTTCCTGCACAGGAAAAAAACTAATCTCATCCCGAATGCTTGCGGAGACTTCTTAGGAGTCCATCTCGACTCCAGAACGAGAGTGTCCTACCTTCCAGAGGAGAAGATAGCGACTATGCCTTAGAGGTTTTTTTTTCTTCTCAAGGATGAAGTGACCGTCAATCTGAGACGCAATGAGTATTTGGGGCATCATGACTTCATGTATTGTCTGTATTAGATGGGCCTAGTTCCATTTCAGACCCCGAAAGAAATCTGTCTTGGCAGTGACATTCAAACATCAGACCTGCCTGGTAAAGATGTCCTTATCCAGGGAGTACACCAGTTCTCTGGATTGATGAATCGACAAGAAAAATTTAAAGTGTACAATGGTCCTTTAACCATGCCTCCGGGTAACTACTAATGCAAGTTTGTCAGGTTGGGGAGCTCGAGTGGGAGTCCAGTCTGTTCCGGGAGCTTGGACCAGATCAAGTCGATCTAGGTCATTCAATTACCGAGAGTTGCGTCCACTTTGGGAAGATTTGAAGAGGAGCCAGCTAATCCTGAGGGACGACTCTGTGAAGAGTGGTGAGGCAACATTATGGCGGTCTCCTTCATTTGTCATCAGGGCGGATCTCACCACCCTTTATTCCAATTCCTGGCCGAGAAGATTTTTTTATTCCATTTTGGCAGTACACCTGCGTGGAACAGACAATCGGGAGGTGGATTACCTCAGCAGGTGTCAGACTGGAAACTGGACGAAGCAGTATTCCATCAGCTGACTCACAGATGGGGTAGTCCTTGTCTGGATCTATTCAGCTCCTTAAAGAATGCAAAAATTAGATGTTTCTTCTCTCCGGAACCAGGAGACAATCTGTTGGCTGTGGACGCCCTCTCACAGTGTTGGGCAGACAGTACAGGGTATTCTTTTCCGCCTACTTCCTTGATTTCATAGATCCTGAGAAAACTTCAGGAGGACCGTGCAATGGTTATAACAATCGATCCATTCTAGCCAAAGAGAAGCTGGTTTTACCCTACTATGTCATCTAGCTTTAGAAGAACCTAACATCCTGCCATGAAGGTAGACCTTCTGACTCCGGGTCCAATACTTAATCCCAATCTCCTGTGACTACAGTTATCCACTTGGATTCTGAGGAGAAGATTCTGAAGGCCAAGGGCTTGTCCGGTAAATTGATCCAGTCTATGCCAGACGGCAGGAAACCGGTGACTCAGGTAATGATTACAACCAAGAGACTGGGAAGATTTTGAGTACTCTCAATCATTGATCTTTATATGAAGATTGGACACAATGTGTCCTCCTTCAATTAGATCCAGCTTTCTTCCCTGTAGTAGTCTCAATGGTGAATCTGCATTAGGTGGTTGTCCTTCCCTCTTTCTATGAAAATCCAAGAAATCCAAAGGAGCGATGACTGCGTCCTCTTGATGTCCGGCAGAGCAGTATTGACCTACTTCGAATCCACTTGGAACTGGAGCTTAGACTTTAATTTTTTTGTCCAGTTGGGGGTAAAAATTGAGGCAAGAAGGCTTAAATCTGTCTTTAGCTAGGTGGCTCAGGTCCATGGTTAATCTAGCATACCTCTCAGAAGGAATAAAAACTGGAAAAAGGGAGATAAAAGGGCAATAGGGTCTTATCATTGATAAAAAGGTGGACTACATTTAATTAGTCATTCACCGGGGGAGGGTGGGTTGTGTAGCACACAACCAGCATCAAAGCAAAAGGTAGTAGCTGCTGCAAAGATCCACACCACAATGATCAACCTAGTCAGGAAAGGAAGGAGTTGGGACTAACTCTGAAACGCATCTGAAATAAAAATTATAAGGATGAACACCATCTGATCCTTTGGTCCTTGCAGCGCAGGTCTGTATACACCGTCCACCCTTTTGCTCTCAGAAGGAATAGTCTTCCCCTTAAATTATAAAGCCCATTCTACCTCATGCACAACTAGAGCAGGGGCTACCATTGAAAACATATGTACCACGGCTACCTGGTCAGGCCATACTACATTTTGCAAACACTACAAACTAGATATTCTCTCACTGCAAAGATCTGCGTTTGGTAGGAAGGTGCTTCAGGCAATTGTCCAACTCTAAGCTATGTGTTCTTGGGTATACTCTTGCACTCCCTGACAGAAGTTATGTCGCTTATCCATGTTATATAAATAAAAGCTTATAACCGGACGTTAAATTCATCCATTTGTTGTATAAATTCCTTTTTTGAAAGCTGAAACCTTCCGAAATGTGGTTTTAGGTTAAGAAAATAAACTGGCATCAATGCTGAAATATTGATTATTTAATGAACACAGAATGGTCAGATTTTGGCAAGACAAAAGTTTTGTCGCCCACAGAAAGTACCGTATATACTCGTGTATAAGCCGACCCGTGTATAAGCCGACCCCCCTACTTTTGCCCCCAAAATCTGGGAAAACCTATTGACTCGTGTATAAGCCGAGGGTGGACCCCAGCACAGGTATACAGCCCCCAGCAGTGTGGTATACAGCAGCCTCCCCAGTGGTATATACAGCCCCAGTGGTAGTATCCAGCAGCCCCAGAAGTATATACAGCAGCCCCAGAGGTATGGCTTATATTGGCAGCCAGCCTACTTACATACACATACCCATACATACACACATATATACACACACACACACACACACACACACACACACATACACATATATACACATACATACACACACACACACACAGCTTCCTACCTTGTCCCCTGTTCTGCAGTGCTTTCCGGTGTCCTCCGTGCTCTGTTCCCGGGGGACAAGGTAAGGAATACTGCGCAGCGCCTCCCCACCCCCCGCGCCCCCTCCCACCATAGGATTACCGTATTGACCCGTGTATAAACCGAGAGGGGGACTTTTCAGCCCATTTTTTGGGCTGAAAAACTCGGCTTATACACGAGTATATACGGTAATGTGATTTTCAAACTAAAAATTAACTTAAAATACAAATAAATGTTGCATAACATTAGTGAATAACATTGTGGCGCTATTAGTCATATTTAATATTTTGTGTGACTTCCATGAGCTTGAAGGACTGAATCTATGCGGTTCAACAATGATTCATACAATTTATTAATGAAGTCATCAGGGATAGCAAAGATTGCAGTCTTACATGCCTCCCAGAGTTTATCTAGATTCCTTGGTTTAGTCTTCCAAGCTTCCTCTTTCATCCTACCCCAAACATGCTCAATGATGTTCATGTCTGGTGACTGGGCTGGCCAGTCCTTGATCACCTTGATCTTTTTTGCCTGGAGGAACTCTGTTGTAGAGATGGATGTATGAAATGGAGCACCATCCTGCTGCAGAATTTGATGCTTTTTATGATTTGGAATATAAGAGTTAGTTAATACTTCTTGATATTTTAGGCTATTGATATTGCCTTCCATCTTGCAAATGTTTCACACACCCCCATACTGAATGTAACCCCAGACCTTGACCTTTCCACCACCAAATTTACCTGTTTTCTGAGTGTATTTTAGATTCATACGGGCTCCAGTATGTCTCCTGCAGTATTTGTGGTGACTGTGGTGTAATTCTACTGAAGATTCATCAGAGAAATCCACCTTCTGCCACTTTTCCAGCATCCATCTGTTTAGCAGACTG
The DNA here is from genome assembly GCA_033576535.1 of Allobates femoralis. Taxonomy (NCBI): domain Eukaryota; kingdom Metazoa; phylum Chordata; class Amphibia; order Anura; family Aromobatidae; genus Allobates; species Allobates femoralis. The sequence continues at coordinate 343,899,425 of JARQOC010000005.1, read as the reverse complement.
TGGGACTTTGCAAATGCCACACGTTTTTTTTATTCTCCTTTTGTTTAGTGCTGGCTTCTGGGCACTGATTCGACCATGGATGCCATTTTGAGACAGAATCCTACAAACTGTTCTAGTTGACACAGGGACTTGAGGTGACCAGTCCTGTTGGAGCTCAGCTGCAGTGGAAGAGGGGCTTGCATTGGATTTTCAAACCAACAAACGTTCCTCCTGAGCAAATGTCTTGCGGGGTCTGCCGGACCTGGGCTTATCAAACACATCTCCAGTCTCTTCAAATGTTTTTTTAATTGTTTGTACTTGACTCTGAGATACATTAAAGGTGCCAGCCACCTCTGCAATGGATCTGGTCTTCAGCCTCTTGATAATCAAGGCTTTGGTCGCAGGGTGGATTTTTGGCATGTTGTCAGAGCTCAAGCTGCAGTTCAAGTGAAGTACAATAACTGAGTGAAAAAAATCCGCACAAAAATACTGTGTTATAATAGAAAATCCTAGTTAGCAGTAAGTGCTGACAAGGTCGCCCTGATTGAAGCAGTCCCTAGCTGATGTATGTATTTAAAACCTGCTTATATGTGAACATGCCTTTAAACAGGAATCAGTCAGGACTTCATATAATATGGGCTGTCTGTGAAGCTAGCTTACGTGTGAACAGCTCATAAGGGATGGGTGGGGAACCTCCCCATCCTGCATGGCAGGAGAAAATACAAGGAACTGACAAATATGAGCCGTGCACACGATGAACTCGTCTGCATAACCGCGTCCATTCACCACCAACTGAACTAGAAAAACTGAATGCAAAAATCTGCACAAAAATCACACAAAAACACTTTGTTATATTAGAAAATCCTAGATAGCAGCAGTTAAAGTGAAGGTCTGGGGTGCTGGGTTTCCTTTTAGACACACCTACTAATTAACCGATCATTTACTGAGCACAGTAAACTAGGATTGGGTGCATTATATGACCAGGCGAAAAAACTTTAGTCTTTGCTAAAATCTGACCATTCTGTGTTCATTAAATGATAAATATTTAAACATTGATGCCAATTTATTTTCTTAACCTAAACCAAATTTTGGAGGGTTTCAGCTTTCAAAAGAGTAATTCATAAAACCAATGGATGAATTTTACGTCAGGTTATAAGCTTTTATTTACATAACATGGATAAGCAACATAACTTCTGTCCGGGAATGTATGGTGCTGTCATGGGGATGTACTGGAAAACAGGAATTAGACTTACCGGTAATGATGTTTCCAGGAGTCCACATGCCAGTGCATATTTCCCTGTCTATTTTGGTACTGTATGTGAATTTAACATGTGTCTAAGTAGTCTAGAATAAAATTTTGTGGTACCCAACCAATGTGGTTCTTGGAAAATCACTGAGTAGATTGGGGGTGGGAGTGCTTTTAAACTTTTGTGCTTCCTGTCCCTACAGAGGATATAGGATTACTCCTCCTATGGTGCTGTCATGTGGACTCCTGGAAACATCATTACCGGTAAGTCTAATTCCGGGTTTATTTTCCTCGCCCCTCAGCAAGGCACGCCCTCCCTTATCCCAGTGATCACTGGCAATATTGTTTACACCACCCATTTGAGTATGGGGGACCCCCATCCATTTCCTCGATATCTCCAGGATGTCTTGTTTTTTTTCCCCAGAATATGGCGGAGGGATATATAAATACACAATGCCCATTAATCTATTGAGAATCTTACACACAACAAACAAATATTGACCATCCTATCAATTGTCGCCTCTACTTCTTCAAATGGTGAACTAGTATTGATACACTGCTAGCGTATGCCAAGAACGTTAAGTGCTTCTGCCCCCATCTCTTTTTTTAGCACATCTGTTTTGTCTCTAACCAGGTGTGTCTCCTAAAGGCATATCACTGAGGGCCTCTGCTGCGTGATATACTGCAGAATCGCTGCCCATTTCACATTATTGGATAGACCCCTAACATTCCAGCTCAGAACTTTAACCATTCCTCCGATCATAATTACGTGTCTCCTCCGTGTCTCCTAAGTGTCGCTTAAATTTCAGAAGTATTCCAGAAAATGTAATTCTGTATTACACGGTCTATATTCTCATCTATTCATCCATGTAATCCACATGTATGCCATACTGCTAAATGAAAATTGTCTGAGTCAATTCACACCTGATTCTCACTCTGCTTCTCTTTGAACTGTGGACCATTTTTTTTTCTTCTGCTCTATGCTATGAGGCTTGTGTTCCCTGCTGTGCAATTAAGTTTTGTCCTCTTTCCTTTTAGTTAATTCACCCTGCTTGTTCTGTTAAACATATACCCCCCTACCCCTCCCCCATGTTCATCTGAACTCATTTTCTGGACTCTTAAAGCTGTATATCAATGATACATGTAGGTCTCCTCCAAGTCTCCTAAGTGTCAGAAATATTCTATAAATAGCCCAGAAGTAATCAGAAGGTACCAGCTATACCAGTCTGCTGACTGTCTTTGCTACTTTATTTCTCCACTAACACTTCCACCATGCTTACTTATGTCCTAACAGTAACTGCTCTACTAATCCTTACCCTTTCACACTACCCCCAAAACCCATCACTCCCAGCACAAATATTTATCTCCCCATCCCTCTTACCTCCCTACCTGAGTTCCTCTGCTGACCTGCTTCTCAATCTCACACCTTTCCTGCAGAAACTCAAAACAAGCCAGCCACGCTCATTCACCCACTTGCTTACTCTCTCTTTGCTTCTCTTACCAGCTAGTGACAAATCTCCTAATCCTGGAGCTCCACAGCTAACATTCCCCACTATTTCGCCCTCCTACCACCCCACACCTGCAAGAAACAGTCGCAATCGTTTAAATATAAAATCCAGGGGGGGTATGGCCTGCGCATGGCTGGGTGAGGACGCACTTCACTGGAGCTCTGCAGACCCGGGACCATAATATAGCTTATTAACCCTCCTCTGCGTCCACCATGTCAAGGAGGAAGAAGCCCGAACCTTCCACCTACCACACACCCTCAGCGGAGACACCGGGACGAGCTGCGGGCATCGGCAAACTTTTTACAGGCGCTGGGTGCTCTTCTGGAAAGAACACAGTAATGGCGCCGAGCGCGCCGCGTATGACGCCACCCCCTTCTATATCAGCTTCCTCTCTGCAGCGAGGGAGCCCGCGCTCTTACAGAGGCGCAGTGGAGGTTGAAGACCTGACTCCACGAACGGGGGGGATGCGGGACAGACTCCCTGACACCGGAGGAAGCAGCTGGAGAGGCTCCGGAGGACGCACAGCTCCTATGGAGGTGAGAGATGAGCTGATGAGCCATGGTGGGGTGGATGTCCTGGCACCTGCATCCTGCCCATCTTCACAGACACTTAGCCCCCAGTCAGAGCTACAAGAAATCAGAACTCTGTTACAGGCCAAGCAGGACCTGGAGGCCATTGAGACATTGAGTCTCTTAAGGAGAGGGCTGCTGACTCAGAAGGGACTATTGCCAAAGGTGGCCACCTTAGAGAAGGAGGTAGTCAGATCACACTCACATATAACAGCCTTGTCGTTGCAATCTGACGATCAAGAAAATAGAGAGAGACGGAACAATATATGTCTTAAGGGTATCCCTGAATCAGTGTCCTCTGAATCTCTTTTGCAAACTACCCTCGACATCTTCAACAAGGTTACTAAAAGACCTCCCACCTCAGTATACAAGATAGATAGAATGCACAGAGTATTCCGCACTGGGCCAATTGACGCCAAAAACCCGCGTGATGTCCTTTGTAGGCTCCACAAATTCACTGACAAGGACAACATTGTTAATGCCGCGTGGCTCTTTGGATGTTTGAGGATGCACGAATTCGACTGTTTCCAGACATATCCAGCAGAACACTATACAAGAGACGTCAACTACGCCCTTTATTAGAGAAAATCAAGGATATCGGAGCCTCTTACCCTTGGGGACACCCCTTCCATTTAATCGTGCGACGAGGGGGGCAAGTTTTTCTATCTTTGGTCTAAAGAAGATTTGGACAGCCTATTTGACTTTTTAGACATCCTATCGTTCCCAGTGCCAGATTGGCTGTCTCTAGAAGGCTTCCTCAAAGCATCCCGAAGGGGGCCTAGATACGAGGCCCGCCATCAGCCGTCGGTAGCACCAAGACGCCGCCTGACACAATCGGGAGAGGCCTGGGACACTTGATTTTACTACCGTGCCTTTGCCTTTGATGGAGACCGACAGTTGATGCACCCTCCCGCTCTGAAACTGTTAAGAGGTTGTTATTGTTGTGGATTCATGGGCTCCCTCGGCCCGAGGTTCCTAACAGTTCCTGACTTAGAAACTGCGTGACTGTCTAGGTGACCGTTTTGCCTTTTATCTAAAAAATCAGTCTGATATATACTAGCGGTTTGCTGCACATAGTTTAGATAGAAAGCTCGGAAGGGGATGATTTAGAGCGATGGGAGGGTTTGGTTGGAGGGTTGGAGATGGTTTTCTTTTTTTTTGTTTGTTTTGTTTTGTCACTCCCAATACGTTGTTTGGGGATACACTTTTCGGCTTATAAGTATTGATTATTTAACGGGTCCTGGGTCTGCTCTGACCCCACCTGTGGCTAACTATGATTCCTCGAATCCTCCTGTCCTCTTCTTTCTGTGGAATTAGTTTTTCTGGAAAAGTCCGGAGTAGACAGTTTTGGGCACTTTAATCTATTACTCTTGTTTCTCTATTCTCTCATATCTGCTATTCTTCATTTCTTTTTCTTCTCTAACCCCCGTCCTATACATTTTTATCTTCCCCTTCTGCCTGCCCTTCTCCAGTAGGTCACAATGACGAATGGCGTCCAGTCTGAGTTGAAAATCGGAATGCTGATCGTCAAGGGCTTACATGAACCGGGCAAACAATCTATTATGTTCAATTACTTGAAAGCTAACAAAATTTCTGTTGCCTTCCTACAGGAGACGCACATCTGTGCCGCCAAGCCTTTTAAACTCTTGCATCACTTCTTCCCGACGGCCTACCATATCCTTGCGCCTGATCCTAGTTCTGCAGGTACCAGTATTGTAGTGTCGAGATCCCTCCCTTGGGAACTCCTGTAGACTCGCGATGGTGGATCGGGTAGACTGTTCCTGATTAAAATCGCAGCCCAACTATTCACTTTTGCCTCGCTGTACCTCCCGAATACGGGTCAGCTCACGCTGCTGCTACAATTTTTGGAGTTGGTAGACGAGTTTGCAGAGGGGACCCTCGTGTTGGGAGGGGATTTTAATGTAGCGTTGGACCCGGTTATAGATAGTTCGAATGTTCGATCGGGGTTGACAGGTCCAACATTACGACGCTTACGACGGACACTACATGACTTTCAACTAATAGATGCGTGGTGTTTACTTCATCCTTGTGACAGAGACTACTCATTCTATTCCACAGCGCACGACTCGTACTCACGTCTGGACTATATATTTTTGCACCACCACGACTTGACTCGCATACAAACGGCAGAAATAGCATCGATTACTTTCTCAGACCATGCTCTGGTCTCAGTCTCGATCCTACAGCCCTCACCCTTGCTGAGCCAATGGCAATGGAAATTAAACTCTTCCTTGATGGACGACTCGGAGGTGTTTAGTAATATCACCAACGTTCTAAGAGACTATTTTATCACTAATGAGCAAACTAGCTCATCGCCAGTGCTGGTATGGGAAGCCCACAAGTGCGTAGTTAGAGGAGCATTCATTAACCATGGTGCCCGCCTAAAGAAGTTGAGAGAGAAGGAAACAATGGATCTATTGTTACGGCTGAAGTCCTTAGAGACCCGACATAAACACTCTGGTACGGCTGATTTGAGAGCCGAACTTCTAAAAACTAGAGAGGAACTACGCACACTATTAACTAAAAAGGCAAAGGGGATCTTATCCCGTTGTCGTAGACATTTTTATGAACATGGCAACAAAGTTGGTAAGTCATTAGCGAGAGCCTCCCGACTTCAGAGAGCGGCTACCTACCTGCCGGAGATTGTCTCTCCTGTGGAATCACAAAGGAAATCAGCTCCTTTGGAGATAGCTGAGGCCTTCCAATCTTATTATGCTTCTCTGTATACAGTGGACAGATCCAACCCTAATACATCTGCGAGTGACTTTCGTTCTCGTATTCGAGAACACATTAAGTCCTCGGGGATGCCAACCCTACAGGAGACAGCAATCCAAAGCCAGGAAGATCCAATTTCAGATCAGGAGCTCAATGATGTGATTTCGGCTGCCAAGTCAGGTAAAGCTCCGGGTCCTGATGGATTCATGGCCTCGTACTATAAAAAACTAAGAGAGACGTTACTCCCCCATCTAAAAGCCTCTATGAATGCTATGTCTGAGGTGCAAACGCTGCCGAGAGACACTCTTCGGGCTACCATCACTGTAATCCATAAACAGGGGAAACACCCACAGCAGTGCCCCAGCTACCGACCAATTTCTCTTTTGAATGTGGCCGTTAAGTTCTTTGCCAAGATTCTAGCGAATCGCCTGGCTCCTTTGATTTCTGATGTTGTGTTTCCAGATCAGGCGGGCTTTGTGGGGGGTCGGGAAGCTAGAGACAACACCACCAAGGTGATCAACTTAATCTATAAAGCTAAATTGACAGGTTCCCCTATGATGCTCTTGTCAACAGACGCTGAAAAAGCGTATGACAGAGTTAATTGGACGTTCATGGAGGAGACCCTGGCTCATCTGGGTCTGAGAGTCCAGATGATGCGATGGGTGCTGTCTCTGTGCTCGTACCTGTCAGCAAGAGTCCAGGTGAACGGCGTCCTCTTGGAGCCATTATGTAACTTGAATGGTACCCGATAGGGCTGCCCATTATCCCCACTGATCTTTATTCTAACAATCGAACCTCTTCTGAGACACATCAGAGCTAATCTGGACATTTCTGGAGTTGGGGTGAACGCGTCCACATTCAAAATTGCCGCCTATGCAGACGATCTGTTGTTCTTCCTGACAAAACCTGTGGTCTCTCTTCCTAACCTCCTAAAGGAATTGGAGATGTATTCACAACTTTCCAACTTTAAAATAAATCAATCTAAATCTGAGGCACTCAATGTGTCCCTGCCGCATATGGTGGTGGAAGGTTTGAAGACAGCCTTTGGGTTCAGATGGTCGCAGCGAGCCATAACGTATTTAGGACTACAGATAACTGCTGATTTAAATGGGCCAATTTCCCAAAGTTCCAGCATTCAATAGGAGACGAGTGTGATAGATGGATGAAACTGACTTTTACCTGGCTTGGTAGATGCCATCTGTTTAAGATGACAATCCTACCCAAAATCTTATACTATTTACAGGCGCTTCCTATCAGAATACCAACCTCCTTCTTTAAAACCCTATTACAGATTCAGACTGCCTTTATCTGGAATAATAAAAGCCCTCGTGTGGTAAGGTCAAATATGTTCAGATCTAAGAAAGAGGGGGGAGTGAGACTCCCAGATATCACATCACATCATATCATAGAGCAAGTCATTTGGCGTGGGTGGTGGATTGGTGCAGGAATGCTGATACTAAAACTTGGGTTCAAATAGAACAGAGCTTTACCAAATTCCAACTTCATACCTTGCCATGGGTTGACTTGAGTCTGACCAATGACCTTCTGAATCACACAACTATAGGACCCACATTGTACATTTGTAACAATAGATCCGTACATCTGGCGCTGATCCCCACTGGGTCATCGCTCACCCCGATACTCAGTCACCTGGTGTTTGTACCGACTACCGTAGATCCCGTTTTTAGACAATGGGTTAGGGCTGGTTTTGACAGAGTGGAGAACTGGGGACGTGGGAGCTCTTGGCCTACCCTGGAGGGAATTGATGACATTAGATGTCCCTTGTCGTCTGGGTTTTTGGAGGTTGCTACAATTTAGTCATTTTTTCTGTAGTCTCCCGCCAAAAAGCGAATTCCTCAAATCTAAGACAATATTTGAAGGTTTATGCCAGGGAGCAGGTTTTTGCAGACATGCGCTTTCAAAGTCCTATATTTTATTGACCTCACCACCTGACCTACAACCTCCCCACTTTATGCGACGGCGGGAACTAGACCTGGGCCTAGACCTAGATACGGAACAAAGATCCAGAAACTTTACCCTGACACACGTCTCTTTGATTTGTTCAGGCTTTCAAGAGGCAAACTATAAGATGCTCTCTCATTGGTATAGGATCCCTTCACGGCTGCACAAAATATTTCCCACAGTAGACCTGAGGTGCTGAAGGTGCGGTGGGGCAGAAGGTACTTTATTACACTTTTTCTGGGACTGCAGGGTTCTTGGCCCATTTTGGACAGAAATTTGTAATGCAATTTGTACCATTACCTCTTTCAGGGGTGACATGGGCCCAGCATTGTTCCTGCTACACCATCGTGAGATGTCTCATAAGAGATATAAACAATCGTTGCTCAGTTTTTTGGTGATGGCGGCCAGAGCCTGCGTCCCGTTGCTTTGGAGACAGACGGCATGCCTGTCCATGTCAATGTGGATAACGAAGGTCAATGACCTCATGCATATGGAGGATTTGACCTCATCACTTCATGATACTTATACCAATTTCTGAGACACCTGGTTTGACTGGATGCAATTTCAACAGACGGAGGAATATAGGAATTATCTTGGTTCTTCCACCAGCTAGAAGTTCATATCCTGTGGAGTTGGGAGGCAGAAGTCCCACTCTTCCCCATCCTTCCATCCCCTTCACTTTATCTATTCACTAATCCTCTCTTACCCCTCCCATATGCCTTCTTCCCATGCTCTCACCTTCCCAGATCTCTCTTCTATCTCTTTTTTTCTTTTCCTTTCTTTAATTGTTCATTCACGGTTATTACGTGTATTAAGTTTTAACTACTACAAATTATACTGACTGAATGAGCTATTATGCATATCTTTGCTTTTGAAAATCTTCAACTAAATAAAGAATTTTTCTGCTTTTTTCTGCTTTTTTTTCTGCTTATTTTCTTATTTTCTGTTTTTTTTTCTGCTTTTTTAAATAAAGAATTATAAAAAAAAATATAAAATCCATTCTCCTAACCCCCTCTCCGCTGCTGCCCTCTCTCTCCGGAGTGCTCTGAAATGCCCATTCCATCTGTAAGGCTGGCTTCACACTTGCAGATGCATCTGCAGGTTTTGCAGATGCATCTGCAAGTATCAGCATGCAGACCGCGGCCGTGGTGTGAATGCTCTCATTCATTCCTATATGTGAGCCGTAAGCAGGCGTATGCCTGCTTACAGATCACACTCTCCTGCCCGCACTATGGACGCGAGATGTTGCGTCCATAGTGCGGGCGGGAGAGTGTGATCTGTCAGCAGGCATACGCCTGCTTACGGCTCACATATAGGAATGAATGAGAGCATTCAGACCGCGGTGCGCCCTATTATAAACATAGGGGCCACGGTCTGCATGCTGATACTTGCAGATGCATCTGCAAAACGCTGCAGATGCATCTGCAAGTGTGAAGGCAGCCTAATAAACTACATTTCATTCACAATCTCTTTACCTCTCACAGACTATTCTTCCTGGGCCTCACGGAAACATGGTTGACATCCCCCGACACGGTTCCCTGCTGCGTTGTGCTATGGCGGAATTCATTTCACCCATTCATCTTGCACTGGCAACAAACATGGTGGAGGAGTGCGTCTTCTCCTTTCTAGCAACAGCACCTTCAATCCAATTCCTCCACCTCCCTCACTTATCCTCTAATCCTTCGAGGTGCACTCTGTCCGTATCTACTCTCCCTCCAACCTCCAAGTGGCTGTCATTTATACCCCCAGGCCCAGCCACTGCCTTCACATTGACCAATTTTCCATCTTGCTTCTATACTTTCTCTCTGCTGACATTCTGTTTTGTCAACTCTTCTGACACCTATTGTTTTAGCAAGTAATTAATGAGCTCAGATACGGCTTTAAAGAAGACCATTAATATTTATTATAACAATTAAATGATTAATTACAAAAAATAAGAACTAATAATTGAATGATTACAAAAGTAATGATTACCGTATATACTCGTGTATAAGCCGACCCGTGTATAAGCCGACCCCCCTACTTTTGCCCCCAAAACCTGGGAAAACCTATTAACTCATGTATAAGCAGAGGGTGGACCCCAGCACAGGTATACAGCCCCCAGCAGTGTGGTATACAGCAGCCTCCCCAGTGGTAGTATACAGCAATCTCCCCATTGGTAGTATACAGCAGCCTCCGCAGTGGTAGTATACAGCAGTCTCCCCCTGTGGTAGTATACAGCAGTCTCCCCCTGTGGTAGTATACAGCAGTCTCCCCCTGTGGTAGTATACAGCAGTCTCCCCCTGTGGTAGTATACAGCAGTCTCCCCCTGTGGTAGTATACAGCAGTCTCCCCCTGTGGTAGTATACAGCAGTCTCCCCCTGTGGTAGTATACAGCAGTCTCCCCCTGTGGTAGTATACAGCAGTCTCCCCTGTGGTAGTATACAGCAGTCTCCCCCTGTGGTAGTATACAGCAGTCCCCCTCCCCTGTGGTATATACAGCCCCCTGTGGTAGTATACAGCAGCCCTCCCCCCTGTGGTATATACAGCCCCCTGTGGTAGTATACAGCAGCCCCCCCCTGTGGTATATACAGGCACCTGTGGTATTACAGGCCCCTGTGGTAGTATACAGCAGCCCTCCCCCCTGTGGTATATACAGGCCCCCTGTGGTAGTATACAGCAGCCCTCCCCCCTGTGGTATATACAGGCCCCCTGTGGTAGTATACAGCAGCCCGCCCCCCTGTTCTATGTACAGGCCCCCCCGTTGCTGCCGCTGCACACCTGTAGAAGAAGAGCTTTCATACTTACCCTCCTGTGACCGCACGCGCATCCCCGCTCTCCTTCCTGCTTCTACCCGGCGTCCATCCATGTGACCGCGCACAAATAGTGACGTCATTACAGGCGCGCGGTCACGTGGATGGACGCCGGATAGAAGCAAGAAGGAGAGCGGGGGATGCGCGCGCGGTCACAGGAGGGTAAGTATGAAAGCTCTCCTTCTACAGGTAGCGGCGGCAGCAACGGGGGGGGCCTGTATATAGAACAGGAAGGCGGGCTTCTGTATACTACCACAGGGGGGGGAAACCATCACTGACTCGTGTATAAGCCGAGGGGGGCACTTTTCATCACAATTTTTGTGCTGAAAAACTCGGCTTATACACGAGTATATACGGTAATTACTAGGTTATAATAATCAAATGATTACAATAAATAGTGTGAAACTGCATACATTTTTGCATAATATAAGATAATATAGGATTACAAAGGTCAGGTACCTAAATTAAACACTACACAGAAACATAAAACACAGAGTTACAATACTTACAGTGCACTCTACATGGAAAAACTTCACCAGGAAGGGTTTGGGATGGGTGACATCATCCATCCGTAACACATCAGCTGTACCCTGAACAGCAAAGATGGAGAACCCTCGTGGGATCCACAAAACATCACCAGGAGGGGGGCGTGTCCTGGAACACAAGATGTCGGACGCATAGTTGGAGAGCTCCGCCGGCGGCCTCTGCACCTTGTGGGATTAGCGGCGCAATACCGGTCCACATCCACCCGTTTCTGGAGGTAACGACTCTCTGACAACCTGTGATGCCCCGGACAGGCTCGAGAAGCCGCGGTCTCCCGCAAAAGGTTACTGACTTCTTCACCCCTGAGCACGCCGGAGCTGAAGACTCAGCAGCTAAGATGGCGCCGGTGGGAAACAATACCGCCCGCTCCTCCCGGCTCTTCCCGCTCAGAAGAGCTCGCGTGCCAGCCCGTACGGGAGTCAGATTGACCGCTCACCTAGAGGGAGACAGGAAGACTCAGCGGACATCACATATGGTTCCGTGAAGGGACTTTTGGGAGACCTCCGCGCTTCCATCCAGATGGACGTACGCAATATTGTGGGAGAAATAAGAGCTGACATGGCCTCCCTGTGTGAACGGACCAGCTGCTTAGAAGGGAAAATGGCTGAATTTGCCGACGCTCATAACGAGCTGGCGGACAGCCATCAAGACTTATCACAGGATCTGAGAACCATGCGGGCTAAAATGTGGGATCTGGACGATAAGTTACGTAAAAACAACATTAAGGTTCGTGGAATTGCTGAAACAGATGAGGCAGAGGATCTTCCTGCCATTGTACTGCCCTTTCTACAGCACATCCTCCCCGCAGCGACTCCAGAAGAGCTGAATATTGAAAAAACCTATAGACTTCCCCGCTCACAGAAGGCTCCACCTGATGTCCCCAGGGATGTCATGATGCACTTGACTTCCCCAAAACTGCGAGACCCTTTGCTACACACTCTGAGGAGAAATCCAGTTACCGAAGCCCCATATTCAACGTGGTCTCTTTTCCCTGATGTTTCCCCGGGCACTCTTGCGCAGCGGAGAGGTTTCGCGCCTTATTGCAAAGTGTTAAGAGACAGGGGTATTCACTACGCCTGGGGGTCTCCAACCAGCTTGACTTTCAGATATAAGGGGAAACGCCAACAGTTCTCCTCTCCTACCAAAATGAGGTCTGCTCTGATGGAATGGCGTCTACTTGCAAAATCCAGCTCTACATCTGCCAGCCCGACGGCTTCCCGGAAACATACTGACTCCTCATCTCCGCTCAGATCGGGATTGGAATGACGGTCTATCCCTGAGAGGCGCAGTACGACGCTGGTGTGATATATGTCATATTTCTCCACAAGACCTCTAGATACCTCTGCACGGTTGCAGGGTTGTGAGTGTCGACCTAGGGCTATCCTTTGCCCTGAACTTCCCCTTGTTTCGGATAGAAACATCAGCCTGGGCCCTGGGGGCACCTCCACGGAGGCCTTCATGTACTGTTCTTTCTTGTTTAATTTAGTTTCAACAAAATTTTATTGTGACAGAAGAAAAGTAGATGCGTACAAACAATTGTTACTCAATGCAATTTAAGAAGAAAAGAAAAAAAAAAAAAGGAAATAAATCAAATAAGACAAATGAAGTTGTACCCTCGTAGGGGGTTCAGGTTCATATAGCAAGGCGTTGTTATATACTTAGTAATTTGGTAAGAGAAGAGAGAGTAATACAAGAAAATTAAGATAAAATAAAAATAAAAAAAAAATAAATAAAAAAAAAAAGAGAAGGAAGTATCTTGAGTAGCGGGGAATCGGCATTCTCGTAACAGCTCTACAGGGGTTAGATTTTTTCTTTTTTTTGGGAGGGGGGTAATTCTATGGGATGGCGTGTGGGTATCTATGGGTTGTTCATTGATCTGGTTATCAAGGTGCTTCACTTTATTTATAGAGCTTAGTGTTATTGTGTGTTTTACATTGATAGTGACATTACTCTGTGAAGGTCGTGGTCTTCGTTTTTGGTTATCCAGGATTCCCATATAGCCCTGAAGAGGTCCATGGTGTCATTTTTGGTTGCCTCTATTTTCTCGAAGAGCATTATGGAGTGGATACGGTGCTTTACTTGCTCTAGTGATAGCAAATCCGTGTTCCATTGTTTGGCTATGTGGTTTTTGGTGGCCATGGTTATGTAGGTGAGTAGCCGATATGCTTTGTTATTCACATTAGGTGGTTTGTCCCCAAACAGTAGTGCTGGTGGAGTGAGTGTGAGTTTGTCATCTAGAGTGAAGTCGATTAACTTTATGACGTCATTCCAAAGGGATTTTACGATTGGGCATGTCCACCATGTGTGGAGTGTGTTCCCTACTGTGTCACATCCTCTGAAGCATCTGTCAGGCTTGGAGCTGTATATGTTGTGTAGGAAGCTGGGGACACGGTGCGTCCTGTGGAGAAGCTTAAAGGACGTTTCAGTTAGTGATACCTGAGGGCTTCCCTTCATGATGCTTTCGTGACATCTGTACCATTTTTCTAGTGTGAGCGTGATTCCCAGGTCTAGTTTCCATTGCTCCATAGCTTTGAGCTTACGACTATCCTTTGGGTGGTTAAGCGTGGTGTAGATTTGGGATAGTGATCCTTTTCCCAGAGGGTCATGCATGCATTTGAGTTTAAATGCTGTCACTTTTGGTGTGTTATAGTTTTGAGTATGGAATGTATGAAGTGGTACAGTTAGGGCCAGAAATATTTGGACAGTGACACAATTTTCGCGAGTTGGGCTCTGCATGCCACCACATTGGATTTGAAATAAAACCTCTACAACAGAATTCAAGTGCAGATTGTAACGTTTAATTTGAAGGGTTGAACAAAAATATCTGATAGAAAATGTAGGAATTGTACACATTTCTTTACAAACACTCCACATTTTAGGAGGTCAAAAGTAATTGGACAAATAAACATAACCCAAACAAACTATTTTTATTTTCAATATTTTGTTGCGAATCCTTTGGAGGCAATCACTGCCTTAAGTCTGGAACCCATGGACATCACCAAACGCTGGGTTTCCTCCTTCTTAATGCTTTGCCAGGCCTTTACAGCCGCAGCCTTCAGGTCTTGCTTGTTTGTGGGTCTTTCCGTCTTAAGTCTGGATTTGAGCAAGTGAAATGCATGCTCAATTGGGTTAAGATCTGGTGATTGACTTGGATATTGCAGAATGTTCCACTTTTTTCCACTCATGAACTCCTGGGTAGCTTTGGCTGTATGCTTGGGGTCATTGTCCATCTGTACTATGAAGCGCCGTCCAATCAACTTTGCAGCATTTGGCTGAATCTGGGCTGAAAGTATATCCCGGTACACTTCAGAATTCATCCGGCTACTCTTGTGTGCTGTTATGTCATCAATAAACACAAGTGACCCAGTGCCATTGAAAGCCATGCATGCCCATGCCATCACGTTGCCTCCACCATGTTTTACAGAGGATGTGGTGTGCCTTGGATCATGTGCCGTTCCCTTTCTTCTCCAAACTTTTTTCTTCCCATCATTCTGGTACAGGTTGATCTTTGTATCATCTGTCCATAAAATACTTTTCCAGAACTGAGCTGGCTTCTTGAAGTGTTTTTCAGCAAATTTAACTCAGGCCTGTCTATTTTTGGAATTGATGAATGGTTTGCATCTAGATGTGAACCCTTTGTATTTACTGTCATGGAGTCTTCTCTTTACTGTTGACTTAGAGACAGATACACCTACTTCACTGAGAGTGTTCTGGACTTAAGTTGATGTTGTGAACGGGTTCTTCTTCACCAAATAAAGTATGCGGCGATCATCCACCACTGTTGTCATCCGTGGACGCCCAGGCCTTTTTGAGTTCCCAAGCTCACCAGTCAATTCCTTTTTTCTCAGAATGTACCCAACTGTTGATTTTGCTACTCCAAGCATGTCTGCTATCTCTCTGATGGATTTTTTCTTTTTTTTTTCAGCCTTAGGATGTTCTGCTTCACCTCAATTGAGAGTTCCTTTGACCGCATGTTGTCTGGTCACAGCAACAGCTTCCAAATGCAAAACCACACACCTGGAATCCACCCCTGACCTTTTAACTACTTCATTGATTACAGGTTAACGAGGGAGACGCCTTCAGAGTTAATTGCAGCCCTTGGAGTCCATTGTCCAATTACTTTTGGTCCCTTGAAAAAGAGGAGGCTATGCATTACAGAGCTATGATTCCTAAACCCTTTCTCCGATTTGGATGTGGAAACTCTCATATTGCAGCTGGGAGTATGCACTTTCAGCCCATATTATATATATAATTGTATTTCTGAACATGTTTTTGTAAACAGCTAAAATAACAAAACTTGTGTCACTGTCCAAATATTTCTGGCCCTAACTGTATATTTGCTCTAGTCTGAATGTTTCTGTGGGTGGGATTTTATATCTCGTAATGAGTGCGTGCTTGGGCATAAGCGTCGAGTGGTTAAGGAGATGTTGTAGTCTGCGTACATTGTTTTGTTCCCACCATGTGTGGTTTTTGGAGGAGACCCCGGGTTGAAACATTGGGTTGTTAAATAGCTCCAATAGTGGTGACGGGTGGGATTGGAGGGAGTATTGGAATCTTATGGATCTCCCTAGTTGTAGGATGTGGAGGGTGTATGGTGAGTACGTGTTTAAGTTTTTTGGTAGAGTCCCCGTGGCCCAGAGGAGACCTCTCAGGGTGTATGGGGCTAGTTGTGAGTTCTCTATGTGGATCCATAGGGGAGTGTTCTGCTCTTCATGTATTGTTGCCATTTGTGCCATTTGTGCTGCCCTGTAGTAGTGTATGAAGTTTGGCAGCGATACACCTCCTTTTGCTTTGTGTTTATGTAAAGTCTGCATGGATATGCGTGGTCTCTTATGATTCCATATGAATCGGTTGATTTGGGAGTGGATCGTTTTGAATATGGACTTTGGTATTGGTATTGGTAGTGAGCGGAAGAGATATAGGAATTGGGGTAGTGTGACCATCTTTATCGTGTGAACTCTCCCTAAAAAGGAGAGTGTTGGGGTTGACCATTTGTTTAGATTCTGTTCTAGTTTTTGCAATATGGGGCTGTAGTTATATTTGTATAGGGTGTTTTTATGTGATGTTAGGTTGGTTCCAAGATAGGGAATGTAGTGCTCTTTGTGTGTAAACATAAAGTTGGATAGAATTAGGTTTCGGTCATTGGCTGGGGTGTTAATAAACATTATTTATGATTTATCCACGTTTACTTTCAGTCCTGAAATCTCCTTGAATTTTTGAGGGTGACTATCAAGTTTGGAAGCGATATGTGGGGGTTCGTTAGGGTCAGTAGTAGGTCGTCTGCGAAGAGGCTTACTTTATAGGTGTGTCTCCCTATTTTTGGGCCTGTGATATCTGAATGGGATCGTATTTTTTGTGCTAGGGGTTCCATGATCATAGCGAATAAGGCCGGTGATAGGGGGCATCCTTGCCTCGTTCCTCTTTTTAGGAGTATTGGTTTCGGGGAGGTGGATAGGAGTTTTAGGTATGCGATCGGGTTGTTGTAGAGGAGTTTAAGGGCATTTATCAGTGGTTGAGGTAGCCCCAATCTGTTCAGAACTTGGAATAGGTATGGCCATGCAACTAAGTCAAAGGCTTTTTCTATGTCTAGAGCCAGGACAGTTAGGGGTGAGTTGGATTTGTTGGCATTGTGTATTATATTGAGGTTCCTACGTATGTTGTCTGGTGCTTGTCTAGAAGGTATGAAACCTACTTGGTCTTTGTGTATAAGGTTAGGGAGGCAGGTATTTATTCTTTTGGTTAGTATTGCCGTGAAGATTTTAAGGTCTATATTTAATAGGGAGATGGGCCTGTAGTTCTTGATGAGTAGTGAGTCTTTTTTTGCTTTTGGGATGACAGCAATATGTGCAGTGTGAAATTCTTGGGGCATGGTTTGTCCTCAGAGTAAGTTGTTGCAATATACTCGTATGTGGTTCGTTAGTGTGTCATGTAATTTTTTGTAGTATAATGCAGTCAGTCCATCCGGGCCTGATGCTTTACCTGCTTTTAGTTGTTTGATGGTGGTCAGTATCTCTTCTTCTGTTATTGGTGAGTGTAGTTTTGCTGCGTAGCTCGGGGTTAGGGATTGTAGTGGTATAGTGGCTAGGGATTCGTCAATTTTGGGTTTGGTGGAGTGTGGGTTGTCATTATATAAATTCTGGTAGAATTTGAGGAATGCAGCATAGATTTTATTTGGGTTGTGGGTGGTATGTGATTGTTCATCTGTAATTGAGAAAATCGTGTTTAGGCGTTCTTTGTCTCTGAGTTTGCGTGCAAGCATTCTGTCCATCTTGTTGGAGTATTTATAAAACGTCGCTTGTGTCCACCTAATGGCTCTTTCAGTGCGGGTTGTCAGTATTGTGTTGAGTTATAGTTTTGTGTCGAGTATTTTCTTGGTGAGATATTTGGGGAGGTGGGATTGGTTGGCAAATTCCAATTTACTGAGCTTGTCTTCAAGGTCCGCCTGTGTCTCTAGTCTGTCTCATTTTTTTGGAGGCCAGTCGTATGAGTACGCCTGTCATGTATTTTTTGTGGGCCATCCAAATGTTGCCTTCTGAGACTTCTGATGATTTGTTTGTGGCGAAGTAATTTTTGAGTTCTTGTTCTATCTGCGTTCTAGTGTTGGGGTTTGTCAGTAGGGATTCGTTTATTCGCCATCTATAAAGAGATGATGTCTCAGTATCAGTTTTAAATACTGATAGTACGCAGTCGTGGTCTGACCAGGAGGATGGGATGTGTCTAGAGTAGAGAAGGGAGGTTAGGTTGCCGGGGTTCGTTAGTATCCAGTCTATTCTGGAGTATGAGTGGTGGGCCTTGGAGAAGTAGGTGTAGCCCCTCGAGTGTGTGTGGGTTTCTCTCCATGTGTCTACTAGTTGGTGGCATTTAAGTACGTTTTGTAGAGTTTTTCTCTCAGTGTTAGTGATATCGGATCGTTTTTGGGTGGAGCTATCCAATGTGGCGTCTATGGTTATGTTGAAATCTCCTCCCAGAGTATTATGAGGTATCTACCTTCTTTGTCCGCTGTCACTTGTTTCTGTACAAATGGGAAGGAGTTGTGGAATAGGATGGCCACTCCTCTAGTTTTTTTATTATGGGATGCTAGGTGGGATCTATTGTATGACTTATGGAAGAATTTTGGGAAGGAGCGGTCTGTAAAGTGTGTTTCCTTTAGTAGTATGATGTCCGGTGTATGTTTTGAGTAGTCTATGAACGCGCGTTTTCTCTTAAATGGGGAGTTGAGTCCCCTGACATTGTGTGATAGTACCTTATACATTCGCAATATTGGGGAACATGTTAGCTGTCATGTGGGCTCTGTCTCCGTGTTGTGTGGTGATGGTCCGTTTGGGGTTTAATTTGGGGAGAGGTAACCTTGGAGTTGTGGGGGGGTGGGGGTTGCGGATGGGCAGGTGGGCACAGCGGATACAACAGGGGCGATATTCGGTGGTTTGTGGGACCCGAGTGTTCAGGTCTTTTGAGGTTATGACCATAGGTAGCGTTGGCCCAATTTGGGGTAGCACATTTAATGTAGAGGTGTTGTGTTCTCTGTAGGATAGTTTGAGTGGGGTATGGGTTGGGGATTTGTTGTCTCTTTCAGGAATCATCTGGTTCCAGGGACAGTACATTCTGTGTAGTGTGGTTTTTGTGGGGTGGGGGTTGGAGGTTTGCTGCTTTGTTTGGGGGTCGTCTAGTAGTAGGTAGGATTGGGTGTTTGGTGTGCGGGGGGGGGGGGGGGGTGTTTGGGTTGTTTTATTTGGTGTTGTAAGATTTGTAATTGTTTTGGTCATGGTTTCTGGGGGATTGGGGGTTAGAGTTTTTCAAGCGACAAACCTCTGTCCACTCCCTATTGGGTCTTGGTCATTGTGGTAGAGCGTTTGTGTTATTTGGAGGGATACCTGCCCTTTCCAGGGCTTGTTGGCCTTTTTCTTCCGTTCTCGGTGAGTTGGTTTTGTTGTTGTAGTGAAAGATCAGGGCGTGTGGGAAGCCCCATTTGTATTTGATGTGTGCATTTAGTAGGGCCGATGTGGTGCCTTTCATTGCTCTCCTTCTCACTAGGGTCGCTGGGCAGATGTCCGGGAATAGAGCGACTGTGTCTTGTAGTCCTGGCAGAGTAGGTTTGTTGTGTGCGGCTGTGAGGATCAGGTCTCTTGATTCTTCGTGGTGTAGTTTAAGAACCACGTCTCTTGGTGATGCATCTGATCTGGGTTTTCCTAAAGCTCTGTGTATTCTGGTTATCTGGAAGAGACTGGGGTCTGCTTGAGGAAGTAGAGATTGGAAGAGTTTGGAGACTGTTGCTTTTAGGTTTGTATCGTTTTCGGGGAGGCCTTTAATTCTAATGTTTCCTCTCCTTAATCGATTTTCTATGTCCTCGCTTTTCAGCTCCAGATATTCTATTCTGGCGTCTTGTTCTTGGAGTCGTTTCCTGTCGGTCTCTATAGCATCAGCTGTGTTGTTCATTCGTCTTTCTAGATCGTCTGTGCGTTGAGTGATGTCTTGAAGTTGGCATGTGAAATTGTCGACCGCGGTGGAGAGTTCGGTCCTGAAGGTCTTTTTGATAGATGTCAGGAGTTCCTCCATACCCATCAGGGGTGCATTCTGTGGGGGGCTGTTTCCGGTTTGTTGTGGGCTTTTGGTGGGGTCTCCCTGTCTTGATGGGGTTGCTTGGGTGGGTGGCATTTCGTGGGCGGTGGGTTTGATACGTTGTGGGAATAACTGTGATATTGGCTTTGGCTTAGTTTCTCTTACTGTGGTTTGCTTTGTACGCATTATTTTGGGGCTTGGGGGATATTTGGCTGGGTTTGTCCCCGTTGGGGTTGGTCATGTGGAGGACCGGTAATGTCAGTGGTGCAGGTGCTAGCCTTGCGTGGGGTCAGTTGGTCAGGGCTAGTTATGCAGTCTTGAAGGCTTAATAAAGGAGGGTTGAGAGGGGCTGATGTGGAGACTGAGTGGTGGAGGTGGAATGGGGGGTAAACGTGGATGACTAATGCACAAAGTGAGACAGCATTGAAGTGAAGGACTTTAGCTTATGTTGGTAACTATTACAATTAAGGCAGGTAGTAGATGGGTAGAGATTTTACCTTCTGGCTTCCTCTGGCTTATCTCTGGTGTATCTCTGGAAGTGTAGGTAAGAAGTCTCTGGTGTATCTCTGCCGTCCACTTTCAAAAATTCCACTTTGAAAATTCACACAGGCCAAAGACACATAGGCCTTGTGGGCTGCAATTTATAGCTCTTGTGGATGATAGGCCAGTTAGACAGAGGGGTGGGGGTCAGAGGAGAGAAAGGGCCACTGCACACCAGGGTACAATTAACTAACTGCTGTTAAGGGAAACATTTGGAGCCAGATCAGCAGGAGAGAGACACAGGGAGGATGGAATAATATGGATATTTCTAAGGTACAAAGCAACTGAATCAATGTTTTCATACCCTGAAATATAGGCAATGCATACAGTGGCTGGAAACTGCAGCAGGGATTATATATATCACTGAATCAATGTTTTCATACCCTGAAATATAGGCAATGTATACAGTGGCTGGAAACTGCAGCAGGGATTATATATATCACTGAATCAATGTTTTCATACCTGCAAAGGAAGGAGAAATATTGTCACAACAGGGCATCACCACATTGGGAAGTGTAGGTAAGAAGTCTCTGGTGTATCTCTGCCGTCCACTTTCAAAAATTCCACTTTGAAAATTCCCACACAGGCCAAGGCCACAACAGGCCTTGTGGTCTGTAATTTATAGCTCTTGTGGACACCAGATGATAGGCCATGAAGACAGAGGGGAGGGTGTCAGAGGAGAGAAAGAGCCACTGCTCACCAGGGTACAATTAACTAATTGCTGCTAAGGGAAACTTTTGGAGCCAGATCAGCAGGAGGGAGACACAGGGAGGATGGAATAATATGGATATTTCTAAGGTACAAAGCAACTGAATCAATGTTTTCATACCCTGAAATATAGGCAATGTATACAGTGGCTGGAAACTGCGGCAGGGATTGTATATATCACTGAATCAATGTTTTCATACCTGCAAAGGAAGGAGAAATATTGTCACAACAGGGCATCACCGCATTGGGAAGGGTAGGTAAAAAGTCTCTGGTGTATCTCTGCCGTCCACTTTCAAAAATTCCACTTTGAAATTTCACACAGGCCAAAGGCACATAGGCCTTGTGGGCTGCAATTTATAGCTCTTGTGGATGATAGGCCAGTTAGACAGAGGGGTGGGGGTCAGAGGAGAGAAAGGGCCACTGCACACCAGGATACAATTAACTAACTGCTGTTAAGGGAAACATTTGGAGCCAGATCAGCAGGAGAGAGACACAGGGAGGATGGAATAATATGGATATTTCTAAGGTACAAAGCAACTGAATCAATGTTTTCATACCCTGAAATATAGGCAATGCATACAGTGGCTGGAAACTGCAGCAGGGATTATATATATCACTGAATCAATGTTTTCATACCCTGAAATATAGGCAATGTATACAGTGGCTGGAAACTGCAGCAGGGATTATATATATCACTGAATCAATGTTTTCATACCTGCAAAGGAAGGAGAAATATTGTCACAACAGGGCATCACCGCATTGTGAAGTGTAGGTAAGAAGTCTCTGGTGTATCTCTGCCGTCCACTTTCAAAAATTCCACTTTGAAAATTCCCACACAGGCCAAGGCCACAACAGGCCTTGTGGTCTGCAATTTGTAGCTCTTGTGGACACCAGATGATAGGCCAGGAAGACAGAGGGGAGGGGGTCAGAGGAGAGAAAGGGCCACTGCACACCAGGGTACAATTAACTAATTGCTGCTAAGGGAAACTTTTGAAGCCAGATCAGCAGGAGGGAGAGACAGGGAGGATGGAATAATATGGATATTTCTAAGGTACAAAGCAACTGAATCAATGTTTTCATACCCTGAAATATAGGCAATGTATACAGTGGCTGGAAACTGCAGCAGGGATTATATATATCACTGAATCAATGTTTTCATACCATGAAATATATGCAATGTATACAGTGGCTGGAAACTGCAGCAGGGATTATATATATCACTGAATCAATGTTTTCATACCCTGAAATATAGGCAATGTATACAGTGACTGGAAACTGCAGCAGGGATTATATATATCCGTCACAATGTAGAATATGAACACTGGGCACTACCCGTGTGTAATAACCGGTTAAAGGTTCAATGATCCTTACTGACTGAGGGTCTCCAAACACTGGTGGTGCTCACTTGGCGTGAGTGCAAATACAAAAACGAAGAAACAAAGACAGTGGAACTCACCAGGTCGATATTCAAATTTTATTGCAGTGTCCAAAGGAACATTCCAAGGGAGCGGGTCATTGGGGAGGGAGGTGCGGGAGCGTGGACGACGGTAACCGTTTCGCGGCTCAGTGGCCGTTTCTACGGGTCCTGACATGGCGTCTGACATCAGATCCGGTAATTAAATAGCCGGCCAGCTGAATCGTCAGCGTCATCACAATGTGCAAGTGAACATGTGAATATATACAAGAAAAGGTTGCAACAGGTGTTAAATACACGGTATTATACAAGACTATCTTATATGATGTTAATACAACAAAAAAACACATGTATAACATATTATATATTAAATACAATATATATACTAAGATAATTAATACATTACAGACAATAGGGTCATATTAATTAAACTGGAGCTGTAATATTCTTTATAATGATATATATTAAGACATGCATAATGCATTCACTAATAATCTCCAGATATAATTACCTGATTTCAAAGAAGATACATTAAATCCCACTGGTAATTAATTACTGTTAGATAAAATTTCCAAAGCGGCAGCAATACTCTGATAAATTTACTATTATTTAAAGTTCAGGTAGGGGGTAAGACCTATTAGACAAGTATTTTAAATTGATTTTATAGTTAAAGTAGATTATACTAGACTTTATTCTGAATTTTGATCTTTTGTGTGAACTCCGCCAGTCAACGGCTAGATCACCCTTATTAATGAGTGGCATCAGGAGGAGTGGAGTGAGTGGCCGGACTCTAAAAAAAACCATTAAACCTATATTACTTTTACTAGTGTTACATTATCTTTTGATAAGCTTTTACTAACATAGTAAGGAGACGAACTAAAAACAATAAGATAAAGTAAATAGACTCCTCAAACACAGTGTTTATTTATAAGCGCGTTCATTCAATGAGAGGACTTCTACCCCTTGCAAGTCTATTAGAGCTTGATTCCTCCTGCCATGTAGAACTATTATAAGAATTAGCTTAATAAAGCCTATATTACACTTACTAATGAGTGTCTGCCAACAACAAAGGAAAAAATTGATTAATTAAGATATTATAGAAAAGCTGCTAGATCATTTTTATCATTCATTCCCAATGAACCACATGCATTTGATTTAATTATCCATCTGCATTCTTTTTGCAGAAGAATTTTGTGAATATCTCCTCCGCTGGTTGTAGGAGAAACTTTTTCTACCCCTGCGAATGTGAGAACCTCAGCATTACCATCATGGGTATCTCTGATGTGTTTGATCAGCCTAGGGCTGCCTATACCAGTGGTGATAGATTTAAAATGCTCTTTGAAGCGGGTGCACATCTCTCTTATTGTCTTTCCTATATAGAATTTTCTGCATGGACAAAAAATTATATATACCAGACATTTTGACTTACAGCTGATATAGGTGGAGATTTTTACACTATTCCCTCCAAAAACTACCGGATTATTTGTTTCATGGTATTTGCACCATTTGCAGTTCCTGCATTTAAAATTACCAACAGGACGTGCTTTTTCTAGCCAGGTAGGGTTTTTAGCGGAGGAGATATTCACAAAATTCTTCTGCAAAAAGATTGCAGATGGATAATTAAATCAAATGCATGTGGTTCATTGGGAATGAATGATAAAAATGATCTAGCAGCTTTTCTATAATATCTTAATTAATCAATTTTTTCCTTTGTTGTTGGCAGACACTCATTAGTAAGTGTAATATAGGCTTTATTAAGCTAATTCTTATAAAAGTTCTATATGGCAGGAGGAATCAAGCTCTAATAGACTTGCAAGGGGTAGAAGTCCTCTCATTGAATGAACGCGCTTATAAATAAACACTGTGTTTGAGGAGTCTATTTACTTTATCTTATTGTTTTTAGTTCATCTCCTTACTATGTTAGTAAAAGCTTATCAAAAGATAATGTAACACTAGTAAAAGTAATATAGGTTTAATGGTTTTTTTAGAGTCCGGCCACTCACTCCACTCCTCCTGATGCCACTCATTAATAAGGGTGATCTAGCCGTTGACTGGCGCAGTTCACACAAAAGATCAAAATTCAGAATAAAGTCTAGTATAATCTACTTTAACTATAAAATCAATTTAAAATACTTGTCTAATAGGTCTTATCCCCTACCTGAACTTTAAATAATAGTAAATTTATCAGAGTATTGCTGCCGCTTTGGAAATTTTATCTAACAGTAATTAATTACCAGTGGGATTTAATGTATCTTCTTTGAAATCAGTTAATTATATCTGGAGATTATTAGTGAATGCATTATGCATGTCTTAATATATATCATTATAAAGAATATTACAGCTCCAGTTTAATTAATATGACCCTATTGTCTGTAATGTATTAATTATCTTAGTATATATATTGTATTTAATATATAATATGTTATACATGTGTTTTTTTGTTGTATTAACATCATATAAGATAGTCTTGTATAATACCGTGTATTTAACCCCTGTTGCAACCTTTTCTTGTATATAGTCACATGTTCACTTGCACATTGTGATGACGCTGACGATTCAGCTGGCCGGCTATTTAATTACCGGATCTGATGTCAGACGCCATGTCAGGACCCGTAGAAGCGGCCACTGAGCCGCGAAACGGTTACCGTCGTCCACGCTCCCGCACCTCCCTCCCCAATGACCCGCTCCCTTGGAATGTTCCTTTGGACACTGCAATAAAATTTGAAGATCGACCTGGTGAGTGCCACTGTCTTTGTTTCTTCGTTTTTGTATTTGCACTCACGCCAAGTGAGCACCACCAGTGTTTGGAGACCCTCAGTCAGTAAGGATCATTGAACCTTTAACCGGTTATTACACACGGGTAGTGCCCAGTGTTCATATTCTACATTGTGACTGTTTTTTGCACTTTTTTACTGTGAGCACACCACTACGTGGAAATCAGGTGGCTGACTGGATTAATTATATTCCCTGGCTGCATTGCAATATGGCCAGTGAGGGCACAACAGATCTATCTACTTCCATAATAGCGGGGAGGGAGGATGCTGAAACGTTTTTTGAGGATTGCAACAGGGCGGAACTGACAACCCTACTAAACACTAAGACTATTGAACAACAAATACAGACATTGGCGGAAAAAGAGATTAAAACCTTCTGGACAATACAATCTTTGAAAAGCTATGTATCAGCTAAAAGAGTTCCCAGGGGACTGAGGCTATTTAAAACAATAGCTTTCGGAAAAGACGATCCAGAATTTGTCAAGGAATGGGAAGGAATACTGGCAATCAGTTCTGAAAATTTATTGAAAGCAGTCCTAAAAAAGAATGAAAAAGAGCATGAACTGATCAATGACAAGCTGAAAGGATTGAGAAAAGAACTGGAAACCAGATTCGTAAATAAACAGGACTGGGCCAGTTTCCTACTCAAACTTGATAAAAAACTCATTCCTTTACAAGCTGAAATCAAGTTAAAAAAGAAAGACAAATTCCTGCGCGATAAACAGGATTGTGATTCTGGTAACGTTTTTTCTTGGAACAGTTTTTCTACACCACATAAGAAAAACAAAAATAATAAAAAACCTCGTCCCCAGAATACTCCTAGGACTCCTCACAATCCCACTAACCACCCTACTACTCCTAAGAATAATAAGAAAAATAAGAACAGAAAGCACAACAACATGTCAAGCGATTGTGATGATGGTAGCAGCGACGAATTGGAAGATAAACAACCTCCCCCTAAAAAGGCAACATTAAAGCAAAAACATTTAAACGACAACCTTTTAGGAAACACATCCGAAGGGGAAGAGGGCGAAGAAAGCCTCTCCACCTATGGGAAGAGGAAAACAGTATCGTGAAGAGAGTAGAAAATCTAGAGGAAGAAATACCGATTTTCAACTTAACAGGACAACCTCTATTAGAAAATGTACAAGCTTTATTAAAAAGAGGTCTGAACTTTTGTATCGAGGACAATTTCAACTTCACAGACTTTAAGGTCGACCTGTATAAAGCTATCAGGAAAATTCATTTATTTAAGCACTTTTTACATAAAAAAAATAAAGTAACTGGTGAAGGTTTACCCACAGAGACACCCATTAAAATAGGCTCCCTTGGTTTCTTTGCCAGAGAATCTTCCCTAAATGATGTTAGAGATGATGTGGAAATCCTATTAAGTTTGGATCCGGGACAACCGGATACTTTCTTTATAGACTCAGGGGATAACGAGTTGTTCTCTGGTGGAGTTAAGTCGGATTTCTATGCCCCGACCTCCCCAGGGAACAACATAGATTTATTTGAAGAACTAGTCAGTAAAGATGTTGAGGCGCTTATCTACCCAGCCCCTAAAGTCAACTTAACAGCTGAAGAATTATCAGCTTTAGAATGTGTAAAAAAATGGGATAAAGTACTGATTAAAAAAGCAGATAAAGGGGGAGGAATAGTGGTGTTAAATAAAGAAGACTACTTGAAAGAATCTAAACGCCAATTCAATTCCCTTGAAACCTATCAAAAGTTAAACAGTGACCCTACTCATAAATTTAATGAGGAACTGAGAAGCCTTCTACGTAAGTATGTGCAATTGAATATCCTAGATAAAAAACAAGCTGAAAAACTCTTTATAAGTTCTCCCCGTAAACCTTATTGGTATCAATTACCTAAGGTGCATAAATCCCTGGTGGACCCCCCGGACGCCCCATTGTGTCTGGGGAAGGTTCACTAACTGAACCCCTTTCCAAATTTTTGGATTGGCTTTTAAGACCAATATTAAAAACTATCCCCTCATTTGTGAAAGACTCCAATGAGTTCGTAAAATATCTGGATGTAATAGCTTGGCAAGATGGATACAAACTTGTATCCATAGATGTGGAAAGTCTTTACTCACGAATCCCACAAAATCTAGCAATTGAGATAATCAGAGATATTTTAATGGTGAATAATCAGAATTTAAAACTTATTGATTTTGTTTGTGAAGCCCTGTTGTTTGTACTCACACACAATGCGTTTACTTTTGGTGAACAATGGTACAAACAAATAGTAGGGACCACAATGGGGACACCAGTATCTTGTACCCTGGCAAATTTATTCCTGGCACACCTTGAGGATAAATTGATATACTCTGATAAAAATCCTTTCCTCAAAAATATAAAAATATATCTCCGTTACGTGGATGACGTATTTATCATCTGGGATGGCACTGAGGAAGACTTTAACCATTTTGTCATGTATTTAAATAATACTAATAAATATAATATGTATTTCACATCACAATTTGGAGACCAGAAACTCGCATTTTTGGATATCATGAAACAAATTAGGAACAACAAAATAGTAAGGTCCCTATATAAAAAACCCACGGCCTGCAATACTCTTCTGCATTTTTTTTTTTTTTTTGAAACATCATATTTATTCAATTTTCCACCAAAGTTTTCTTCCAACAAAAATAGTTTACATTCGGTATAATCATAATATACAAAATCAGAGCAAGACAATCATACAAAAATTAAACAAACATTAATATAGACATTTTTGCATGTCAAATCGGTGTATTTATCATATAATAAAAACCACAATGCTCCCAAATCTCCAAGTAATATCCAAGTGCCGCAAGGTATGGGCAAGGACCCCTCCAATACCACCTATTCAAGGCTTTGTGTCTCAATATCTAATACCGTTTATATTCCAGCGGTGGATGTACGAGACCTTGCCATCTTATAAATCTATCTGTAAGTGTGAGTCCCTATCTTTACTCCCCTATAACATATTTCTTATCCTACATCTAGTCGTCCCAAAGTCCCCCCTAATTCCTCCAGAAGGTACCATGAAGTGTCTTTAAGTGGGACCATGATATGACGTATCGCTTCCCCTGAGGTCTTGGCTTCTATGAAGCTCCTCCATTTCTCCATGAAGGCCACCATCATCGCCTCCTTATCTCTTAGCACCTCTCGTCTATCTATTTCCAGCGCTCTGTCCAAGCCCATCACCATGTCAGACTCTCCCGGTAAATCCGGTCGTAGCCAGAAAAGGAGTAGCAGGCGTTTCGCTAACAGCATAAGGACATGAGCCAAACGCAAGGCCCCTCTGTGACTCCCAGGCGTCTCCAAGTCCTGGAATATCCATTTCGAGGGTTCCATAGCATAGTGATATTTACAGTAACTATAGAGCAGGGCATCTACCATGCTCCAGAATACTTGGACCTTAGGGCATTTCCATATACCATGTATCATATCAGTTTTTTCCCGCTGACATTTCGGGCAATTAAGTAGGCGATCTGGATTGGATACAGAACGCGGGAAGTTAAATCCGTATACCATCGCATGAATGATGCGGAAATGTGAATCTCTCCACTGTTCACTGGAAATATAGCGCCGTACTTTATCCCACCCTGTCAAAATACTGTCCTGCACTGAGTCATCCTCCAAATTTCTCCTCCACACGGAGAACAATCCCGAGTCCCCACTCGGTGACAGAATGACCCTAAGTTCCCTATATATGGAAGAGATGCTCAGCTGGGAAGATTCCATGTTAATTAGCCTGTCACAAACGTTTGGGGACAGTTCCTTGGATACATCACGTAGTCGTGCCATGACGTGATTTTTTATTTGCATATATTGGAGACCCTGTGTCCCCCCCAGTCCAAAATTGCCCAGAATCTCCAACCCCGTCATCCAAGTCCTTCCGTCTTATGTAGCAGATCGCCCATCTTCAACACCCCCTTCCTTCTCCAGTCTCTGAATAGTGCGTTGTCACGTCCCATAGTAAAGTCAGGGAAGGCCCATGGATTAAGATGTTTAGAGACCCTCCAGGACAGGCCACATTTCTTCCTGACCGCCTTCCATGCCGCAATTGTGTCCTTGCAGACAACGGCTGACTTGATATGAGGCGGAATGCTTGCTAGGGATGAATGTAGGAGGGAACAACGGTCCCAAGGGGCACAGAATTCCACCTCAAGTGGGGCAGCAGAATATCTGTTAGCAGCTGTGATCCACTCTACTACGTGCCGCAGCAAACATGCCAGATTATAACCCCTCAAGTCAGGTAAGTTCGTACCCCCCTCAGCTCGCGGTAACATCAACGTACCCAGACGAAGTCTAGGTCTCTTTCCCTTCCACACGAACGTGGAGAATGCCTTGTTAATCCTACGTACGTCAACATGTTTCAACAGTAGGGGAATCGTTTGTAAAGGATAGAAAAGTCGGGCAAAACTTACCATCTTTACTAAATGACATCGACCCAACAGGGAAAGTGGAAGATTTGCCCACCTTTTCAGTTCCTGTTCAATTTTGTCAAAAAGTGGGGAGTAATTAAGGGTGTAGACCTGGCTCGGTGTCCTGCCTAACTGGATCCCTAGGTATTTGATGTGAGAGTTGGCCAACGGAATTCCCAATGCGTTCGCAGTTTCCCTTAAAGCTCCCCCCCCTCTAATACTCAGTATTTCGCATTTTCGTCTGTTTAAGGAAAACCCCGCAAAGATTCCAAATGACTCAATGCCCCTAATCAACATAGGCAGATCACTTTCCGGGTTATCCAAAAAGAGAACGATATCATCTGCGAACAGAGCAGATTTCTCCTCGCAGCGTCCCACTTTAATTCCTGAAAATGGGCTAGCATTATTAATGTATCTCGCCAGGGGCTCCAGGGCTATATTAAACAATAGAGGCGATAGTGGGCACCCCTGCCGAGTCCCTTTCTGTAGCGGAAATTTCGGTGACAGGAAGCCCGGGGTGTGCACCCTCGCAGTAGGGTTAGAATAAAGATTAGAAATAAAGCTACGAAATCTGCCCTCTATGCCCATTCTATTCATAACCAGATCCAGCCATGGCCACCGGACATTATCAAACGCCTTTTCTGCGTCCAAGGTGACCATGGCCGGATCTTTCCCCTCCTGTCTGGCACTATTTCGCACCACGTCCAACACCAATAACGCCTTGCGGATGTTAGTCACTGCGGAACGCCCTTTAACAAACCCAGATTGGTGAGCCTCAATGAGTTCTGGGAGGACCTGGGCCAGCCTGTCTGCCATTATTTTAGAAGTTTAAGGTCCACATTTACGAGAGATATAGGCCTGTAATTTGCCGGATTTTCTCTATCTTTATCTCCTTTGGGCAACAATTTAATATAGGCCATATTCGTGTCGTCAGGTATAGGGTCACCCATGGTAAATCTATTAAACATCCCCGTCAGTGTTGGGGTCACCTCCTCTCTCAGGATTTTATAAAACTCCCCCGTATAACCGTCTGGGCCTGGTGCCTTATTAGTACCCAATTTCCTAATGGCTGAGTCGACCTCGGATTCCGATATGGGTTTGTTAAGAACGTCCAGATCTGCTTCCGAGATCGAGTCAAGGTGTATCTTTCGTAACCAATCTTCTCCTCCCGACATTTGTTCTCCCTGTACTCTGTAAAGCTTTCGGTAAAAGTCTCCCAGTGCATTATTAATGTCTCTTGGGCTAGTAACCACTTCCCCACCCTGACGACGTAGTCCCATAATCGGATTAGGTAATCTGCGACCCCTAGCCAGGTTCGCCAGTAACTTCCCCGCCTTATCGCCAAATCTATTTAGATCCACGTCCAGCTGACCACGTATCATGATTTCCCTGGTCTCTGCCAATCTGTCAAAATCTTTCCTCGCCTCTGTCCATTTCTGTCTGTCGGACTGATTACATGTGAGGCGGAATGTCCTGTAAGCGTCTGTGACTTTCGCGCTGGCCACTGAGTACTGTTCTGTCAGCTTCTTCTTTTGTGTTAAAGTATGAGCAATAATTTGTCCTCTAACCACTGCCTTCCCCGCTCCCCAGAACAACGTATGGTCATCTTTGTGGGCCGTGTTATCTCTCGAGAACTCAAGCCACCATTCTTTAAGTCTGGTCCTAAAGTCTCCCAGTTTCGACAGATGTGAGGGAAAGCGCCACAGGATGTCCGATCCTTTAGGTTGAACATCAAGGATGTCCAAAGACACCGGACTGTGGTCTGAGATGACCATTGGCTCAATCTCTGCACCCTCTATGGATCGCAACATTTTCGTATTCGCCAGGAACATATCTAATCGTGACCAAGACGAGTGGGGGTACGAGTAATGAGTATATTCCAACTCCTGTGGGTGTAGAGTTCGCCACACATCTGCCAAACCCAAAGACCTCACCATGTCAGCTAATGCTCCTCCCTGCCTAGGTGCTCCTATAAGACCGGAAGTCCCGTAGGTATCCCTCCTCCTATCCAAATCTTCAGTCATTACTTCGTTAAAGTCGCCTCCAATTATTATATTTGGTTCACTATCCTCCAACCACCTCGTCTGTAAATCTCTAAGGAACTGACCCCGCGGGCCGTTTGGAGCATAGATGTTATATAGACTTAACCGTTGAGCCTTTACTTCCAGGACTAAATGTAGTACCCTCCCCTCTTGGTCTCTAGATACCGATACCTCAGTATGAGCTAGATGTTTGTTAACTAGTATTAATACCCCAGCTTTACGGTCTTGTGCACCTGAAATCCATCCCGCTCCCACCCATTGCTTTTGCATGTAATGTAACTCATGTTGCCTAAGATGTGTCTCCTGTAAAAGGGCAATGTCCACCTTAAGTCTTTTCAGATGTCTAAGCACCATATGTCTCTTATTGGGGGACCTAAGCCCCTTAACATTCCAGGTTATTACTCTAACCATTTTTCATAACGTCATGAGGAGAAAAGTAGGCACCCAGCCCACCCCAGAGTCTCGGATTGACGACTAGATAGTATAGTACCCATTTCATGTGTTGGGAAATCAGAGCATCCAATGATACTATATACTTGGAGTAATAAACCTATTTGGAGCAACAACACAACCACAAAAAATAAACTGAAACATACAACCCTCCCCTTATTAGTCATCACCTGACCATGCCGGGCACACGAGATGGGAACTTCAACAAACAAGTTTCCTCTCGGGAAAATGTCTTTCCTTAACCCCATGGCTTCCTTTTTTCTGTGCTGACGCGGCCCGCCCTGAGCCTTACGCCTGATATTCACATATACGGAACCATTCCAAGAAGGCCGTTGAATTGGTATATGTTGCCTTGGACATGTAAGCTTATACATACCCCCAACTTCAGATATAATATACATCCCTTCCCAGAAAGAAAAGAAAAGAAAAGAGAAAGAGAAAAAAAAAAAAACACCAGTAGTAAGGGAGGCACATTAGGGCAATCAGACTATGGAGTGAACTTCTCATCATATGATATTCACGTAAAAAGAGAGATGAAGAGAGAGAAAGGTAGAGAAAAGAAAGGAAGGGGAGAAATGAAAGAAGAGGAAGAAAGTGGGACATATAGGAGAGCGAATGAGAGGGAGAAATTGCGAGGTGCAGGGGGGAAGGAGAGGGAGGGAATACCGGGGGGGGGGGGAAGAGGAGGATGTGGAAATAGAAGTGAGAGGCAAGAGAGTAATTGTGTGAATGTGGGGGGAATAGAGGAGGGGAAGGGAGTGTGTAGAAATATGTATATGAGAGGGATGAAAAGGGGATGAAGAGGTTTAAGTTCAAGATTGAGATTGAGTCGGTGAGAAAGTATATGGAGTACATATAGATGTACGGGAGTGAAGTGGGAACGTCATATGAGCGGAAACAAAAAAGCAGAGAGGGAGGATTGAAAATGGGAACCAACGCTTGCCAGTAGCTTTAGTAGACATGGCTATCCATTAGCATCGGTCTGTCCATGGATCCTCAGGGATAAGATGCCAAGATCATCATAGGGAAGTCACAACTTGTAAAGCAATCCTTTCTTGCTGTGTCACACGTCCGAGGCGTTCCCAATCTCAGCTGAGTCCAGTATTGTCGCCGTGCATTGGTCTCTAGATGAGGCTTCCTCACTGGAGCGATGATTACGCCTGCGACGCTGTTGCGTTGTCCAATTTGCGTTGTCAGAGTAACTATCGCGTCCTCCAGGAACCATTTTCTCTGTAACAGCGTCAGCGTACGAGCGTTGTGTCTGGGATCTTGGGGAATTCCCGTTCTCTGGCGTGCGACGATGAAACCCAAAGGAAGCACGACCTTGAATAAATTGCATCGCTGCAGCACTGTCTGTAAATGATTTCAGGACACCTTTTGGATCCCGAAACCTGAATATAGCCGGAAACGCTAGTTGGAAGCGCACGTTTTGTTTAAAAAGCAGGGAGCAGGCTGGACTGAACAGTTTCCTCTTACGTGCCACTGAAGCCGAAAAGTCTTCATATAACCTGACTCTGTGGCCACCCACTATCAAAGGGAGCCTTCTGGACCTGTACTCCCTCAGTAGTGTTTCTTTGTCCTTGTAGTCCAGATATCTTGCAATAGCTTGTCTCGGGTTGTCTTGCGGGTCCCGTGGCGGGCCCACTCGGTGCGAGCGCTCAACTCTGCATTTATGTTGCATACCCAGCACCTTTGGCAGTTCCACCTCCCAGATAGCGTCCAGTTGACCAGGTGAGATGGATTCAGGTAGACCCACCAAACGCAGATTATTCCGGCGGGACCAGTTTTCCAAATCATCTAATTTGTCTTCCGAGTACACCGCCTGCTTTTGCAAGCCCGCCACCTGCTCTTCCAAGCGCATAATTCTGTCTTCAGCTTCTCCCAATCTACGTTCTGCCTCTTGCAGCCGGTCCCCTTGAGCTGACACCGTGCGCTGTAGATCCTGAATCACTTCTGCTACAGCTTCCTTGACCGCCGCTTTCAGATCAGCCGCAAGGTATGGTGCGACCTCTTTAGCTAAGGATTGCACATCCACAGTGTGCATACAGGAGGCTGGGTCCCCCATTTCACCACCGGAGGTCCCCCCTCGTTGTCCGCCATTACTATTGTTATTCCTAGGCTGCGTCTCGCCCACTCCCGAAGCGGGAGACGATCCCCCGTTCAAACCTCTCGCCGGCGGATCTGGTCTGCTCCTGGCGGTACCTCCAGTCTGGCCTCCTCGCCCCCCGGAGGATTTGGCAGCACGGCTGTGTTCTTTCGTTTTGGCGGCGCTGGCTCGCACTTCCGCCACCATCTTAAGCTGTGTCCCGCTCGGCCTCGTGATGCGCCGGGTGACAGTCTCCTCTCCGCCCGTACTCCTCAATATATATCTGTCCAGAGTCCCTGTGGTACGGGGAGTGGACGCCAGCGTGGATATGGCCCGGATGGCTCCTTAAACCCGGTGATTGTGACGGATTGTCGGCTCAGGGACAGGAGCCCTCATTTCAGGCAGCCATCAGCACAGCGCCGGAACCGGAAGTGGGAGTTGATTCTTATGGGATTCTTATAACCCGTTAGTCTCTACTGAGTATACATGATGCTTCACATGACGTTATGTATCCGTAGTATCAGAGAAATAGAGGAATAAAGCACGTGTGGAGATCCAGAAGATATAGCACTACAGGCCCAGGTGGCGTCTAGCACTGCAGGGGTTAACAATAGAACTGATAAGTCTGAATGCTGCAGGAGTTGTGAGGCAGTGATGCTGCAGTCCTACAAGTAAGGGTGGGGGTCAGTGAGGAGTAGGATCTTCTGTAGTGGGAGCAGATACTGACAGCACAACAGTGTTACCCAAATTGCAGCGGGTTACAGCAGATCAGGTGTCCCCACAAAGATAGTTTATGGTGCCAGCCACTAGAATATACTCCCTCTTCTGCATTTTGATAGCGCGCACCCTGCTTACACCAAGCAGGCCTTACCTTACAGTCAACTATTAAGAGTTAAAAGGATGAATAATGACACAATTAATCTTAACCTACAAAGTATGGAATTAGAGAGACAGTTTTCGAGACGAGGTTACCCGAAACAAGTTCTAAAGAAAGCAAAAGAACGAGCTTTAAATAATCCCATAAGAAGCAAGAGAACTCAGGCGGAAAACAAGGAGAAGAGGTTTGTATTCTCCTTCACCTTTGGCCCAATGTTCGACAGAATTAAAAGTACCATCTTTAAACATTGGCATATTCTTTTGAGAGATAGAGAATTAGGAGCATTGGACATAGGACCGCCCCTAATATCGTACAAAAGATGTAGGAATCTGAAGGATATATTAATTAACAATAGAGTGGAAATAACTAAAAACCCTACCTGGCAAAAAAAAACACGTCCTGTTGGTAATTTTAAATGCAGGAACTGCAAATGGTGCAAATACCATGAAACAAATAATCCGGTAGTTTTTGGAGGGAATAGTGTAAAAATCTCCACCTATGTCAGCTGTAAGTCAAAATGGCTGGTATATATCATTTTTTGTCCATGCAGAAAATTCTATATAGGAAAGACAATAAGAGAGATGTGCACCCGCTTCAAAGAGCATTTTAAATCTATCACCACTGGTATAGGCAGCCCTAGGCTGATCAAACACATCAGAGATACCCATGATGGTAATGCTGAGGTTCTCATATTCGCAGGGGTAGAAAAAGTTTCTCCTACAACCAGCGGAGGAGATATTAACAAAATTCTTCTGCAAAAAGAATGCAGATGGATAATTAAATCAAATGCATGTGGTTCATTGGGAATGAATGATAAAAATGATCTAGCAGCTTTTCTATAATATCTTAATTAATCAATTTTTTCCTTTGTTGTTGGCAGACACTCATTAGTAAGTGTAATATAGGCTTTATTAAGCTAATTCTTATAATAGTTCTATATGGCAGGAGGAATCAAGCTCTAATAGACTTGCAAGGGGTAGAAGTCCTCTCATTGAATGAACGCACTTATAAATAAACACTGTGTTTGAGGAGTCTATTTACTTTATCTTATTGTTTTTAGTTCGTCTCCTTACTATGTTAGTAAAAGCTTATCAAAAGATAATGTAACACTAGTAAAAGTAATATAGGTTTAATGGTTTTTTTAGAGTCCGGCCACTCACTCCACTCCTCCTGATGCCACTCATTAATAAGGGTGATCTAGCCGTTGACTGGCGGAGTTCACACAAAAGATCAAAATTCAGAATAAAGTCTAGTATAATCTACTTTATAAAATCAATTTAAAATACTTGTCTAATAGGTCTTATCCCCCTACCTGAACTTTAAATAATAGTAAATTTATCAGAGTATTGCTGCCGCTTTGGAAATTTTATCTAACAGTAATTAATTCCCAGTGGGATTTAATGTATCTTCTTTGAAATCAGGTAATTATATCTGGAGATTATTAGTGAATGCATTATGCATGTCTTAATATATATCATTATAAAGAATATTACAGCTCCAGTTTAATTAATATGACCCTATTGTCTGTAATGTATTAATTATCTTAGTATATATATTGTATTTAATATATAATATGTTATACATGTGTTTTTTTGTTGTATTAACATCATATAAGATAGTCTTGTATAATACCGTGTATTTAACCCCTGTTGCAACCTTTTCTTGTATATAGTCACATGTTCACTTGCACATTGTGATGACGCTGACGATTCAGCTGGCCTGCTATTTAATTACCGGATCTGATGTCAGACGCCATGTCAGGACCCGTAGAAGCGGCCACTGAGCCGCGAAACGGTTACCGTCGTCCACGCTCCCGCACCTCCCTCCCCAATGACCCGCTCCCTTGGAATGTTCCTTTGGACACTGCAATAAAATTTGAAGATCGACCTGGTGAGTGCCACTGTCTTTGTTTCTTCGTTTTTGATTATATATATCACTGAATCAATGTTTTCATACCTGCAAAGGAAGGAGAAATATTGTCACAACAGGGCATTACCGCATTGGGAAGTGTAAGTAAGAAGTCTCTGGTGTATCTCTGCCGTCCACTTTCAAAAATTCCACTTTGAAAATTCCCACACAGGCCAAGGCCACAACAGGCCTTGTGGTCTGCAATTTATAGCTCTTGTGGACACCAGATGATAGGCCAGGAAGACAGAGGGGAGGGGGGCAGAGGCGAGAAAGGGCCACTGCACACCAGGGTACAATTAACTAATTGCTGCTAAGGGAAACTTTTGGAGCCAGATCAGCAGGAGGGAGAGACAGGGAGCATGGAATAATATGGATATTTCTAAGGTACAAAGCAACTGAATCAATGTTTTCATACCCTGAAATATAGGCAATGTATACAGTGGCTGGAAACTGCAGCAGGGATTATATATATATCACTGAATCAATGTTTTCATACCCTGAAATATATGCAATGTATACAGTGGCTGGAAACTGCAGCAGGGATTATATATATCACTGAATCAATGTTTTTATACCCTGAAATATATGCAATGTATACAGTAGCTGGAAACTGCAGCAGGGATTATATATCACTGAATCAATATTTTCATACCCTGAAATATATGCAATGTATACAGTGGCTGGAAACTGCAGCAGGGATTATATATATCACTGAATCAATGTTTTCTTATGTGCAACTGTATGCAGTGGTGGAATACTGCAGCAGGGATCTAAAAGATATCACAATCAAGGTTTCTCTAGTCACCTCCACGACAGCATGGAGGTTAGCCTCGCTCCCCTAATGGGGACAGGAACCAAGAGAGGTTTAAAGGCACTCCATTAGCAGTGCCTTCCTGTCCCCATGGGCATGGAGAGGTTTCTTGTGTTACTATGTGTGGGGCGGCGATGCAGCATACCTGGATAGTGTCTGTTTAGCGGGCAGTGTTGGTTGGTGCTGCGGCTCCCCTCCTCCTACTGCTCCTGCCGCGGCTTATTTTTGGCGGCAGGACCATCCTCTACTCCTCCGGATCCTCTTTGGAGGTGATGCGGGGTGGGGGAGGCCCGACGGCAGCCTCTCGGTGTTCCCTGGGCCTGCCGGCTTCCCCCCTGCGCGCGCGTTGTCGCGCCGGCCGATGTGACGTCGGGGGGCGTTACTTCCGGTTCCCGTGCTTCCCCGATGACGGCGCTTCCGGTTCCGGCGGTCGGAGCCGGAATGACAGCGTGCAAGGCACGCCCGGCTGTGCTGCGGCCTGCTCTGGACCCTGCAGGGGGGGTGGGGACACACTGATTGGAGTGGTGGGGCAGGCTTAAGACATTTAAGATGCCCTGAAGTCGGCAGTTCAGGTGAGCACTTCTATTGCAGGATGGCTGATCCAGCTGCTGAGACCAGCTCTACCCCAGCCACAGTGAGTCTGTGCCATGGGGGGGGGGTCCGTGTGCCTGTGTGCAGGCAGATTCTTATGGTACCCCCTCTATATTTTACAGGGAGAGAAGCCAGCTGTTAAAGAGCCCGGTGGGAAGCGTTGCCCGGTCTGTAATAAGAGGTTTTCTTCCCCTGGGATAAAAAACTATGCCAGGAGTGTACGGATCATGTGCTTCAGGCTGAACAACCCTCCTTAGTGGAGGAATTACGCTCCATGGTGAAGCATGAGATACAGGCCTCTTTGGCTTCCCTGCCTATGGCTGCTCCCAACCCGGTCCCGGATCCTCCGTCTCCAAAAAAAGCGGAAACGGCAGCAGGACCCGTCTGACTCTGAAGGCCAGATAGACTCAGGCTCGGATAATTGGGATGATGGTTCTTCCTCCAGGCCACCTGACTCTAGCAGATTTCTGTTCTCCTCAGAGGATTTGGCTGAGCTCATTAGTGCAGTCCGTAGCACTATGGGTTTGGAGGAGGAGCCGGTCCTCCACTCTGTCCAGGATTCTATGTTATCTGGGCTTCGTCCGGTCAAGCCTGTGGGATTTCCTGTCCATCCCAACATTCAGGATCTCATTGTTCAGGAGTGGGAGTTTCCTGAGAAAAGGGTTAAGGGTGGTTTGAGGAATAGATTTCCCCTGGAGGACACCCCATTTTCTTGGGATGTCCCCAAGGTGGATGTCCAGGTCACTCGGGTGGCAAAAAAGACTGCCCTCCCTTTCGAGGATACGTCCCAGCTGAAGGATCAGATGGATAGGAAAATTGAGGGGCTGATGAAGTGCTTGTGGGAGGCATCATCATCTACCTTACAGGCAAATATCGCTTCCACCTGCGTTTCCCGTACAATCCTCAGGTGGTTGGATCAGCTTGAGTGTCATATCTCCCAGGGTACTTCCCAGGAGGAACTTCTGGAATCCTTGCCTTTACTGAAAAAGGCTTCTGGATTTCTGGCTGACGCCTCAGCGGAATCAGTACGCATGGCTGCACGTACATCCGTACTTTCCAATTCGGCTCGGCGGGCTCTATGGTTAAAGATGTGGGCGGGGGATTCCACATCTAAGATGCGCATTTGTTCCATTCCCTTTAAGGGGGATTTGGTTTTTGGGCCTGCCCTGGATGACATACTGGAAAAGGCCTCCGATAAGAAGGCGCT
Source organism: Allobates femoralis (assembly GCA_033576535.1). Classification (NCBI taxonomy): domain Eukaryota; kingdom Metazoa; phylum Chordata; class Amphibia; order Anura; family Aromobatidae; genus Allobates; species Allobates femoralis. The sequence goes on along the minus strand of JARQOC010000005.1, from coordinate 343,859,706 downwards.
TCCCGAACACCGTATGGGGAAAAAATCTTTTTTTCGTCCCCAGGTACCTCAGGCCTCCCAGCCCAGAGGTAAGGGAAAGGGGGGTCGTTGGGCCTACCCGAAAGGTAGAGGGAGGAACATCTTCGTTCCTCCCCAACAGCGTCCTCAACAGGACAAACAATGACTCGGTGCGGGTGGGGGGACAGCTCTCTGCCTTTCTTCCCCGCTGGTGCGACATTACCAACTGCCAGTGGGTGCTCAACATCTTGTCAGAAGGTCTCTTGATAGAGTTTTGTCTCCTCCCCCTCCGGGTCTTCGGGTCACTACCCTGCCCTCACGGGGATCTCAGGATCTCCTGTTTTCCAACCTTCTGGACCTGTTGGCTTCCAATGTCATCTCCAGAGTTCCGGAGTCGGAATGCGGCAGCTGACATTACTCCCGACTCTTCATGGTGAAGAAGCCTTCGGGGGCTTCTCGGATTATAATCAATCTGAAGCAGCTCAACCGTTATGTTCGCTACCGAAGATTTAACATGGAGTCTATCAGGTCCGTGATCCCCTTGATAGGGCCCCACTTCCAGATGGCCACCATAGATTTGAAGGATGCGTATTTCCATGTGCCGATTCATCCTCGGCACAGGAAATACCTGCGGTTTGCGGTGTCTTACCGGGGGGAAATCCACCACTTCTAGTTGACGTTCTACCTTTCGGCATCTCCTCTGCTCCTCGGATTTTTACCAAAATCATGGGAGAGGTGGTGGCCTTCTTAAGGTTACAAGATATCTGTCTGATACCTTATTTGTATGACTTCCTTCTGGTCGCGCCTTCGGCGGAGGTCCTCAGGTCGGACGTGGACAGGGTATTGTGCGTACTTCAGTCGTTGGGGTGGCTTCCAAATCTCCTGAAGTCTCAGCTTCTCCCCTCCTCAGTCAGGAGATTCCTGGGGGTGCTTCTGGACTCAGACAGACAAATGTCCTTTCTTCCGGAAGATCACAAGGCGTCCCTTGCGTCGAGAATCTCTTCCCTGAGAGCTCAACGTTCCCCGACACTCCGGGAGTCCATGTCGGTCCTGGGGTCTATGACGGCATGCATCCCTTCAGTCATGTGGGCCCAGGCGCTTTCCAGGTGCCTTCAGGACCACATTCTGTTGCATTGGAATCGTCTCCCCTCCTCCCTCAACAAGAGAGTTTGCTTGTCGGGGAGGGTAGTGTCCTCCCTCAGGTGGTGGTTGTCCCCTGTGAATCTGGCCAACAAAGTCTCTTGGTCTCGGACTCCTCTGGTTACTGTAACGTCGGATGCCAGCCAGCGGGGCTGGGGGGCGGTGGTATCAGGGTCCCCGTTTCAGGGTATCTGGGGTCCTCTGATAAGCTCTCGGTCCTCCAACTTCCGCGAACTCAAAGCGGTAGAAGAAGCTCTTCTGGCTGCGCATGATCTGGTCCGGGGGTCACATGTGTTGGTGTATTCGGACAATGTGACCACGGTGGCCCATCTTCTTCATCAAGGCAGCACCCGGTTTCGCGACCTGAAAGTGATCTCCAGCCGCATCTTCCTCTGGGCCGAAAGGTCTCTACTGTCTCTCTCGGCGGTCCATCTCAAGGGAGACTTGAACTCTCAGGCGGATTATTTAAGCCGCAAGGATCTCCATCCAGGGGAGTGGAGTCTCGACCAGGCAGTTTTTTGCAGCCTGGTGGCTCGCTGGGAAGTCCCGGAGGTGGATTTATTCCCCTCAGGACTTAATTGCAAGGTAGGAACATTCTTCTCCCTCAACCCCAAGGATGGGGCAATCGGGGTGGATGCCTTCTCCCACGCTTGGCCGTTTCTTCTGGCCTACGCGTTTCCTCCGCTCCCTCTGCTTGCCCGGGCTCTGAGGAAGATCAGGGACGAGAGGGTTCCTACTATCCTGATTGCCCCTCTCTGGCCAAAGAGAAGCTGGTTCAATCTGGTCAGGTCGCTCCAGGTGGACGGTACTGTGCGTCTGGGGGAGGACCCGAGCCTCCTCTCACAAGGTCCGTTCTTTCATCCTGCTCCGCAACGCCTCAGTTTGGCTGCCTGGCTTCTGAGGCCCGAGTGCTGAAAGCCCAGGGCCTTTCCGATCAAGTTATCGCGACCTTGCAAGATTGCCGGAAGCCGGTCACTAATTCCATCTACAATAAGATTTGGAAGAAGTTCTCCTCCTGGTGTGGCGCCCGGGTTCCGGACCCTTTTGCTCCAAATATTTCTCAGATCTTGGACTTCTTGCAGCAAGGTTTGGATTTGGGACTTAAACCTAGCACCCTTAAAGTCCAAGTTGCAGCCCTGAGTTCTGTGTTTGATGTGAGACTGGCTGATCATCGTTGGGTCAAACGATTCATGGTGGCGGCTTCAAGACGGTGTCCTTGTCGGCGGAGTGTCTCCCCCTCGTGGGATCTGAATATTGTGCTTACAGGCCTGACTCGTTCTCCTTATGAGCCTCTGTCGGATTGCTCCATGAGGTCCTTGTCTCACAAGCTCGCTTTCCTGGTGGCTATTACTTCAGCGAGGAGAATTGGTGAACTTCAGGCTTTGTCCATACGTGAGCCCTATCTGACGGTGCGGGATGACAGCATTGTTTTTCAGTTGGATCCGTCCTTTCTGCCGAAAGTGGTGTCAGAGTTCCATCGACCTCAATCAATCGTTCTACCATCCTTCTGTCAACATCCTAGATCTGCGAAGGAGGTGGAGTTTCACTCTCTGGATATCCGTCACCTGGTGTTACACTACCTTGAGGTCACGGCTCCCTGGCTTATCGACCAGAATTTGTTCATTCAGCATTTTGGTCGCAACAAGGGCCGAAAGGTGGCTAAAGGCACTATAGCCAATTGGATAAAGAAGGCAATCACGGATGCCTATCTCGGTCAAGGCCTCTCGGCTCCTACTGGTTTTACGGCCCATTCTACCCAAGCTACTTCGGTCTCCTGGGCTGAGCGTGCTGGGGCTTCTCCGGAGCAGCTCTGCAAAGCTTCTACATGGTCTTCGCTACATACCTTCACCAAACACTATCGTTTGGATGTGATGGCTGGCAGGGACTTGGCCTTTGGCCGGAAGGTCCTGCAAGCTGTTGTCCCTCCCTAGGTAAGGATTCGTGGGCATTCCTCCTATGCTATCGTGGAAGGTGACTAGAGAAAATAGAATTATTCTTACCGTTAATTCGGTTTCTAGGAAACCTTCCACGACAGCACTTATTTCCCTCCCTAATTTCCTGATTTATGGATTTTATGCTTGTTTCTTCTGCATTCTGGGTTCGTTGTAAGACACTGGCTAATGGGAGGTGGGAGGGGCCTTTTAACCTCTCTTGTGTTCCTGTCCCCATTAGGCGTGGCGAGGCTACCTCCTGTCGTGGAAGGTTTCCTAGAAACCTAATTAACGGTAAGAATAATTCTATTTTCATACCCTGAAATATATGCAATGTATACAGTGGCTGGAAACTGCAGCAGGGATTATATATATCACTGAATCAATGTTTTCATACCCTGAAATATATGCAATGTATACAGTGGCTGGAAACTGCAGCAGGGATTATATATATATCACTGAATCAATGTTTTCATACCTGCAAAGGAAGGAGAAATATTGTCACAACAGGGCATCACCGAATTGGGAAGTGTAGGTAAGAAGTCTCTGGTGTATCTCTGCCGTCCACTTTCAAAAATTCCACTTTGAAAATTTACACAGGCCAAAGGCACATAGGCCTTGTGGGCTGCAATTTATAGGTCTTGTGGATGATACGCCAGTTAGAGGGGAGGGGGTCAGAGGAAAGAAAGGGCCACTGCACACCAGGGTACAATTAACTAATTGCTGCTTAGGGAAACTTTTGGAGCCAGATCAGCAGGAGGGAGACACAGGGAGGATGGAATAATATGGATATTTCTAAGGTACAAAGCAACTGAATCAATGTTTTCATACCCTGAAATATAGGCAATGTATACAGTGGCTGGAAACTGCAGCAGGGATTATATATATCACTGAATCAATGTTTTCATACCCTGAAATATATGCAATGTATACAGTGGCTGGAAACTGCAGCTGGGATTATATATATCACTGAATCAATGTTTTCATACCCTGAAATATATGCAATGTATACAGTGGCTGGAAACTGCAGCAGGGTATATATATATATCACTGAATCAATGTTTTCATATCCTGAAATATATGCAATGTATACAGTGGCTGGAAACTGCAGCAGGGATTATATATATCACTGAATCAATGTTTTCATACTTGAAAAGGAAGGAGAAATATTGTCACAACAGGGCATCACCGCATTGGGAAGTGTAGGTAAGAAGTCTCTGGTGTATCTCTGCCATCCACTTTCAAAAATTCCACTTTGAAAATTCCCACACAGGCCAAAGCCTTTCTTGTTTAATTTAGTGATATTTGTGGTTAGTCTAAAGAGATTTTTGTGCCTCACCTCTTCTCCTTTTCTTCCTCCTTATATGCCACTTTATTTTTCCACTCTGATTACTGGCTGATTGGTGGAGGACCCTGCCCTCTCAACATTTTCTACTCACAGCTGGTCAAATCCTCAAATCCCCGTTCCACTACCCCCTGCTCTCTTCCCCTTCTTCTCTCTCAACCCTGATCTTGGTTTCTCTAATTCCTCTTTCTCTCTTTGCACCCTACAACAGTCTGATTGCTGGGGTGCCCTCCTACCCACTTTCCTCTCGCCTTTTAAAGCTTTACTTTCTGTGATCTCCGCTTGCTCTGGCACAGATTTCACACGTCTGAATTATTAAGCTCTCATAGTGACAACAGTGATTGCACTCTTTAGCATCTACCCGATTCACTGCTGGTAGATTCGTGTATATATGTTATTACTTTAAGTGTGCAGACATAGAGGAGATTGAAAAGGGCACTGACCTGTAATAGCTGCAGCTGTCCGTTCCACTGGATGATGGTGGTTGTAGTCCTAGTGATCCAGCTTGTAGAGTTAGACATACAGAATTGTTGTGGTAGAGAAGCGGCACTCACGGATCTTATTTCCAAAGACTATTTATTTATCCAATTTAGGATACATCCACCTGGGAGGGTGTGCAGGGAGGGGAAGCGCAAGCAACGGTATCCGTTTCGAGGACAATTCCTCTTCTACGGGCTCTACAAGGGGTCAAATCTACTGCCTATTTATAGGAAGTCAATTTGATATCAAACAGCTGTGCAATGATTAAAAACAATACAATGTTATACAAAAACGCTTTCATAATAAAACCATACATTAATATGTGCGATTGTTGCTACCTACAAGAAGATTTCATTTTTCATTAGAAAAACATTCATTACGCTGCACGGACCTTTACTACTAGGTTACCTAGGTAACCAGGTGTAACTAGTCGAGTAACTTAGGAGCGGATTCCAGACCCCATATATAGAGAGCAGAAAATTACAACATTGCAAGACAAAGTTACATCGTCGCTAATAATGATACCTCCTTACTGCTTTTCGCAATGCAGATTAATATCTACTATTTATAATGGACATCGATCATATTTTATTCTGGGTGTATTATACAGAGTAAACAAAAGTTGAAATGGCTGATACGTGGTGTTACATTTTTCATTTAAGGGGTGGCACGATTAAGTGACAGACCCTCCATGAAAAGTTCTTATTTTTATTTTTTTAAAAATTTTTTTGCCATTTACTCTTTAATGTTGGTGAACAAACCATCAGATCCAAAGACCGACGGCCCTGTACACCTAGTCAAGGGCAAGAGCGACCTTTGTCTACAAATGTAGAGAGGAGACAACTACCACAAGTACTGCAAAATATAAAAAGGGGTGGGACAAGAGGCGCAATAGTGCCCTATCACTAGTGACACTAGTGAAATATGGTGGTGCTGTGTAGCCACTCACCTGGTCCAGTTGTGGTCCCCACAACTGGTTTGAAGGCGTTTAGGAATCAATGTTCCAAGCTGCTGCAGGACCTCCACCTACCACTGGATAGTGGTATGTTCCAAGAGAAATGATGGGAGTGATGGTGTGCCACGGTCCGCGCTGCTCAGGGTTCAAATAACTCACCAAAGAGCCACACAACTTTTCATCTTCTTTATTCCTCCTACGCGTTTCAGCGCCACACCCGGCGCCTTCCTCAGGGAGTACTCCCTGAGGAAGGCGCCGGGTGTGGCGCTGAAACGCGTAGGAGGAATAAAGAAGATGAAAAGTTGTGTGGCTCTTTGGTGAGTTATTTGAACCCTGAGCAGCGTGGACCGTGGCACACCATCACTCCCATCATTTCTCTTGGAACTACCACAAGTAGTCATTCAACTTTCCTTTGTTCTGTATGCTTTGTAGCTGTAAGGGATATTTATTTTCTCTGATACCTCGAGGGTATCGATCTTATATCAAGTAATTGTTCTTGTTTCTTTATTTTTTCATTTTTTTATTTTTTATTTATTTTTTATTTTTTTATATATATAGCGGCGAATGAAAACTGAGTCAATGATTTAAGTTGCAATAACCTGGGTATGACTAGGATTGATTTACAAATGTGGACCGATTTTGACCTTCCACTGTTGTTGTATCTCACTTTTTTACCACTTTCCACTAACACTGCTCCTTAGTACTGTAAAGAATTATTCTCCATCCCTACTAGTATGATTTTGCCAAATAATCTTTATAAATTAATAAAAGATTAATGACAAATAATGCTACTCATAAGAATATTGCCATATCTATTTTGTCATTTAGCCCTCTCGGGCCCTGAGCTTCAGAGGAAATAATCCATCTTGATTCTCTTTGTACAAGGTGTCTATCAAAATCTCCTCCTCGTGGCAGTCCGGCTGGTTTTTCTAAACCCATGAAAGAGAGAACTTCTGGATTACCATTATGTTGATCTTGAATGTGTTTTATGAGTCTGGGACTACCTTTACCTGATGCAATGGAATTAAAGTGTTCTCTAAACCTGTGGAATAATGGTCTTATAGTTTTGCCTATGTAAAAATGGGAGCAAGGGCACATTATGACATACACTAATCCTTTTGTTCTGCAATTTATAAATGAATTCACTGGGACTAATGTGCCATTCAGATTTATAGCTGTGCCTGGCCTGAAAAACCTACACCAAGGGCAAGTACCACATTTGTGGTTACCCTTGATGGGTGATCCGGATAGCCAGGAATTGATTGTTTTTGGAGTATTTTTTAGTTGTTTTTTCACCAATAGATCCCCAATATTTTTACTTCGTCTGTATGAAATTACAGGGTGTGAGGACTCTAAAGATGGACTATCAGATTGGATTATACGCCAATGTCTTTTTATGCATGCAGAGACTCTATCATACATGGGGCCGAATCTGAAACTAAAGAAGAATCTTTTTTGCTGATCCTCTTGTTGTTTTTTTATTCTTTTTAGTCTATTTGACTCCCCATGATGGCTAGTTTTTCCTCTGCTCTTCTTTTTGCATTTTTTACCAAGTTTGGTGGATAACCTCTCTGTTGGAGGGCGATGCTTAATTCGCCTGCCTGTGCCTCATAACCTGTCTCTGTATTATTGATCCTTTTAACACGCAAGAACTGGCTGTACGGTAACCCTGTCCTTGTGTGTAAAGGATGAGCACTCCTATAGTGGAGGAGAGCATTGGTCGCTGTCTTTTTTCTAAATACTGATCTATTGATTTTTCCATTTTCGATTTTTATAAAAACATCCAAAAATTCTAAACATTGTCCCCCAAAATTTGATGTGAAAAACATGTTGTAATTGTTTTTTGTTTTTTTTTGAAACATCATATTTATTCAATTTTCCACCAAAGTTTTCTTCCAACAAAAATAGTTTACATTCGGTATAATCATAATATACAAAATCATATTTATCCTTTGATATAATAGTGTTGTTTGCATCCTTACACCTACTCTCTTTCCTGATATATTTGTTCTCATCACTGGTAAAATGTCTAAGAACTAATTCAGTGCTGACACACGTGACAGAGAAATACTATTTAAACTCTCAAATCTAATCTAGCTTACTTATTAGCCCTCCTATCAAAGTCCGCACATCTTGCTGGCTGGTTAATTGTCGCATATATTCAGTTTTAAAACTTGATAATATAGACATACAGAAGGTCCTTCTCTCTATCTCAAATAAAATGCCTCCAAAAATTAAACCTAACCATAACAAAACAACTTCTAATGACCAGAAAATTGAGTCTAGCAAAGACTGTCACACAATTAAAACATCCCAAATGCACCAAGGACCTATAGACCTTGGACAGGAGAATATAATGGTTGTAGGAGATAGCCAACAGATAGATCGAGATGATCCTTTAGATTACTTAATGACCCAAGAGTCCTCACAGTCAATTAACAAACGTAAAGACAGAGAGACTTCACCCAAACCACAATTAACCTTCAGTCTACAAGATAATACAGATTCAGATGATGATACCAAATTCAAAAGCCCAGCTAGGCACCGCTCTAGAAGAGAAAAATTGGAAGATGACCCACTCTTAAACTTTAATGTTCACCAACCCATGGATAGAGATTTTTTTCTAAGTCTCTTCACTGCTTTTAAACAGTCCCTAAAGGAGGATCTAACAGAGCAGTTTGATGATATGCGCTATTCAATAGCTTCCATAGTATCCAGAGCAGATAGAAATGAAAAAGCGATTCATGTTTTAGATGAAGAAAACAAAATGACAAAAAAAGAACAGGATCTGATGAAAGAGGAAATAAGATTACTCAAAGATAAATTAACAGACAGGGAAAATAGGGACCGCCGTAATAACCTCAAATTTAGAGGCATACCGGAAAAAATTAAAAATCCTGACCTGATGCCTTACATAAAAAATTTGATAAAAACAACACTCCCCACACTTCCAGATATCCAACACTCAATAGAGAGGGCCCACCGACTCCCAAAGCCATCGCGCCTTCCAAGTGACATCCCAAGAGATGTAATAGTTAAATTTTCCTTTTACCAGACTAGGGAATTACTTACTAACTTCTTGTGGAATAATAAAGTACTTCCCTCTCCTTTTGAGAAAATCAGGGTTTTCCAAGATGTTTCAAAGGAAACCATGATTAAAGCAAATCATTAAAACCAATTACTGAAGTCCTCCAGAAAAACAAAATCCCCTACAGATGGGGTAGACCCATTACTAATGTTTCCTTTACATTTAACCAAAAACACATCACAATAGACGATACAACAACTGGACTAAAAATCCTAAAGGATTTACGCATTTCTGACACATGATTGCATATGACTAATTATTTGTGATCTTGATAATCAGTATTGGTCCTAGCCTGGGTACAAAGGCTAAATCTTGAGCTTTTACGGAAGTTTTACACCGGCATTGACCCTTCCGCTGTTACACTTTATATTGTTTACAGTTACCAAATTGTTACTGGTGCATATCACCTAATTTTTTTTTCACTTATCTTCAATTGTTTAAGAATGAAAAATACCAATTTGTTATTTTACAATGATAAACCTTTCCCATCTCCCTCCCATACCTTTTTCTTTTGGAGAGCCTATGAACCTAAACAAGCGCAAAGACTAGAGTATGGCTAAGAAATTCTTGTCTTATAACGTAAAGGGCCTCAACTCACCTCAGAAAAGATTCCTAGTATGGTCAGACTTAAAAAAACTAGACATTGATATTGCTGGTCTTCAAGAGACAAAATTCTCTTCAAACAACCCACCTAAATTCACGAATAAACACTACCCACATATCTTTGTAGCCTCTAACAAAAAAAAGAAATCAGGAGTTGCCATCATTGTAAAAGACTCTGTTAAATTAGAAAAAATAGACATGATTTCTGATGAAGATGGTCGCTTTCTGATACTCATTTGTAAAATAGACAATATTTGTTATACCATAGTTAATATATATGCCCCAAATAAAAGTCAAATTACATTCCTAAAGAGATTAATAAAAATTGTCCAAGACTGTAGAAAAGGCCAGTTGCCTATCTTTGGAGATTTTAACGCGGTACCCAACCCTAATCTGGATTCATCGAATAAAAACAGGAATACAAACACTTCTATTGACTCCTGGATAAACAAGGAGGAATTATTTGATGCTTTCCGCTGCTTAAATACCTCGTCAATTGAATTTACTCATTATTCTGATGCCCACAAATCATTCGCTAGAATTGACCTACTTCTAACAGACATCCGAACTTTGCAAAATATTAAATCCATTACTATTCTGCCCAGGACGTGGTCTGACCACTCAGCACTATTATTCGAAGTCAACCAGGGGTACTCCCACTCTGAACAAAAAATATGGAGAGCGAATTCTTTCCTCTTCCGCTACCCGCAATATAAAGCTGCAATTCAAAAAACAATAGACCTATACTTTAAAGAAAATAATACGGGTGACATTTCACTACCTACACTTTGGACTGCTCACAAAGCAGTAATCAGAGGCCATCTGATTCAATTTAATTCTAAAATGAAGCATGATAACATTTCAAATACAGAAGTTTAGAACTCTCGCAGGAGCATTCACCCACGGACGAAACACACACAGAAATTCTTAAACTTAGAGTCCAGTTAAAACATTTATTAACGGCAGAGTATGATAAATACATTGGTGTTATGAAATCCAACTTTTACAACTCTATGGATAAACCTACTAAATTGTTTGCTAACAAAATTAAAGCCCAGAAGACTAAAACTAAAATCTTACAAATAAAAGATAAACACAACAAAACTTACAAAAATCCCAAAGATATTTCTAGTGTTTTTGCTAAATTTTACAAAAACCTCTACAATTTGAAAGATGATTCGGCTGAAACTTTGCCCACACAATCTAATATAGACAAATTTTTAGATTCTATTAAACTTCCCTCCTTATCTAAAAAAGATCTAGATTTTCTTAACTCCCCATTTACAGAAGTAGAGATTAAAGAGACAATAGATTCCTTGAAAAAGAATAAATCCCCAGGCCCAGATGGTCTCCAAAATGAATATTATATAAATTTCCAAAACTCCCTCACTCCCTTTCTCACTAAACTCATAAACTATACTCTTACGGAAAAAAGGGCATTACCAGTAGAAATGCAAGAAGCTGTAATTACAGTTATTTATAAGAACAAAGGAGATCCAGACTATGTAATTAATTATTGCCCTATTTCATTACTAAATTCAGACTTAAAAATTATTGCCAAAGCTCTCAATTCAAGACTCCAAAGGATATCTCCGGGACTTCTACAGAGAGATCAAGTGGGATTTGTTCCTGGGAGGGGAACCTCTGACGCCACAAGACGTGCCATCAATCTTTTACACCACTCAGAGAGGACTAGAATTCCAGCCCTAATGATCGCTGTTGACGCAGAAAAAGCGTTCGACAGAGTTCATTGGGGATATCTTTTTCAAACACTAGAGAAATTTGGTTTTAAGGGTAACTTCTTGAATGCGATTTCTTCACTCTACTCATGTCCCTCAGCAAAAATAATGACTACCGTAATAATGTTTTGTCTGACAAAATAACTCTTACAAATGGCACGAGGCAGGGATGTCCCCTTTCACCCACCTTGTTTGATCTTTATATAGAACCACTGGCAGAAAAAATAAGAACCAATTTATTAATAAAAGGTATCCCCTTGCGCCAAAAAGATTACAAAATTTCTTTGTTTGCTGAAGATGTTCTCATAACAATCATAGATCCAATTAATTCACTAAACAATTTACTAAACACTATCAACCAATTCTCTGCAGTTTCCTACTTCAAAATCAATCTATCTAAAACGCAAATTCTTCACCTAAATCTTGACCCCGGAACATTAGAGACCCTTAAAAGAAACTTTTCAATGTCCTGGGAAACTAATCATATTAACTACCTTGGAATCAAGCTCACCAAACAACTATTGTCAATTATTGAAGCAAATTTAAATGATATTTACAAAACTCTGCAGAAAGATATGCTTTATTTAGCAAAACAGGAGGTCTCCTGGTTAAGCAGGATAGCTGCATATAAAATGTGCCTCCTACCAAAACTTCTCTATATCTTCCGATCGCTCCCACTAATAATCCCAAGAAAATGGCTACAAAAATTACAAACCCAATTAGTTTCCTTTACATGGGCTAAAAATAAACCGAGAGTGGCTAGACTAATCCTAGAAAAGAGTAAACAAAGAGGTGGACTAGCACTCCCAAATTTAACTTCCTATTATTATACCACCCTAGTGAAACTCAGTCAGTCGTGGTGGACGGGAGGAGAGAAACCTGTTTGGCTCTCAATGGAAGATCCCCTACATCCACATGGTGGTTTAGATTTGGCTACTCTCACTTACCTATGCGACAAAACAAAACCACCCCCTGAATTACCTACAGTTAGATCCACAATTATCGCCTGGAGATCATTACTAAAAATCTCAAATAAATGGTATCCTATGGTTCCCCCTTCCTGGATAAAAATAGAAATTCTGGAATACATATCCTCAAGGATTAGATTGACCTCATGGAAAGAACGAGGCATCACCTTCATATCTGATATTTTAAATGACAAACAAAAACTAGAACCCTTCTTAATACTAAAAAACAAATACAAACTCAACCACGCAGAGGAAGCTACATGGAAAAAAATAGAAAATCTCATTAAAACTCATAAGTTGAACTTCTTTCTGCCACATAATCTAGTACAAATGCATAAATTCCCACAAGCCCAAATATTCTGGAAAACTGGCCACATCTATCAGAATTTTAATCAAGACTCTATCTTCCAACAAGCTACCAACATCACAGCTTGGGAAAAGGATCTTAAAATAAATATCTCTCCTGATGTGCTTCAAAAAACTTTGAAACTATATACAGATTTATCCCTTGTGTTTCTCTATTAGAAACACAATACAAGATCTATTCTCGGTGGTACTTTACACCAGTTAAGCTCTCCAAAATTCAAGAAACTAACTCTCCCCTTTGTTGGAGAAATTGTTTGCATAATGGTAATCTTACACATATTTTCTGGGATTGTGCAGTACTTAATTCTTTCTGGTTAGGAGTTGAATCTCTAATAAATAAATTATCAGGCCTAAATCTGAAACTCACTCCAGAACTAGCAGTATTGCTGCTAGGCCTTGAAGATCTACCAAACAAATATAGACCTATAATAGCACATATCCTTCTCGCAGCAAAAAATACTATTGCAGCTAAATGGAGAGACCCTCTTCCCCCTAACATTGAACACTTAGTTGAAAAAATTGCTTGCCATAACACTTATGAACATGCGTTTGCTCTCAGGAACAACTTACTAAACAAATATTATAGAAAATGGTATGACTGGAATCATATTATGACTCCCTCATCGCCGTTGTGAGTCCTTGCGTTATGTTAGATAGATAATGATACTGAAATACTCTACACACTTGTATCTAAATGGTTCCAATGGGCTCTTCACACTCCAATTTATCCCCCCCCCAATTTCCCTTTTCTACTGCCTTCCCTTATTGATTAACATGATTTATAAAATTGTAAATAGTTATTTAATTGTTTGAATGTAACCCATTTGATGCTAATGCGCACTACAAATCTCTGAATCTATATAAGACTTTATAAATCTCGAAGTTACTAGATTCTATGTATAATACTACCTCAATTTTGACTTAATTACAAAAATGTATTAATCTGAACTGTACGATTCTGATATTCTTCCTATTGAACTAGATTGTAAAATCCATTAATTTGTATGATTATATCTATTCAATAAAAATATTTTGAACATAATATACAAAATCAGAGCAAGACAATCATACAAAAATTAAACAAACATTAATATAGACATTTTTGCATGTCAAATCGGTGTATTTATCATATAACAAAAACCACAATGCTCCCAAATCTCCAAGTAATATCTAAGTGCCGCAAGGTATGGGCAAGGACCCCTCCAATACCACCTACTCAAGGCTTTGTGTCTCAATATCTAATACTGTTTATATTCCAGCGGTGGATGTACGAGACCTTGCCATCTTATAAATCTATCTGTAAGTGTGAGTCCCTATCTTTACTCCCCTATAACAAATTTCTTATCCTACATCTAGTCGTCCCAAAGTCCCCCCTAATTCCTCCAGAAGGTACCATGAAGTGTCTTTAAGTGGGACCATGATATGACGTATCGCTTCCCCTGAGGTCTTGGCTTCTATGAAGCTCCTCCATTTCTCCATGAAGGCCACCATCATCGCCTCCTTATCTCTTAGCACCTCTCGTCTATCTATTTCCAGCACTCTGTCCAAGCCCATCACCATGTCAGACTCTCCCGGTAAATCCGGTCGTAGCCAGAAAAGGAGTAGCAGGCGTTTCGCTAACAGCATAAGGACATGAGCCAAACGCAAGGCCCCTCTGTGACTCCCAGGCGTCTCCAAGTCCTGGAATATCCATTTCGAGGGTTCCATAGCATAGTGATATTTACAGTAACTATAGAGCAGGGCATCTACCATGCTCCAGAATACTTGGACCTTAGGGCATTTCCATATACCATGTATCATATCAGTTTTTTCCCGCTGACATTTCGGGCAATTAAGTAGGCGATCTGGATTGGATACAGAACGCGGGAAGTTAAATCCATATACCATCGCATGAATGATGCGGAAATGTGAATCTCTCCACTGTTCACTGGAAACATAGCGCCGTACTTTATCCCACCCTGTCAAAATACTGTCCTGCACTGAGTCATCCTCCAAATATCTCCTCCACACGGAGAACAATCCTGAGTCCCCACTCGGTGACAGAATGACCCTAAGATCCCTATATATGGAAGAGATGCTCAGCTGCGAAGATTCCATGTTAATTAGCCTGTCACAAACGTTTGGGGACAATTCCTTGGATACATCACGTAGTCGTGCCATGACGTGATTTTTTATTTGCATATATTGGAGACCCTGTGTCCCCCCAGTACAAAATTGCCCAGAATCTCCAACCCCGTCATCCAACGTCCTTCCGTCTTATGTAGCAGATCGCCCATCTTCAACACCCCCTTCCTTCTCCAGTCTCTGAATAGTGCGTTGTCACGTCCCATAGTAAAGTCAGGGAAGGCCCATGGATTAAGATGTTTAGAGACCCTCCAGGACAGGCCACATTTCTTCCTGACCGCCTTCCATGCCGCAATTGTGTCTTTGCAGACAACGGCTGACTTGATATGAGGCGGAATGCTTGCTAGGGATGAATGTAGGAGGGAACAACGGTCCCAAGGGGCACAAAATTCCACCTCAAGTGGGCCAGCAGAATATCTGTTAGCAGCTGTGATCCACTCTACTACGTGCCGCAGCAAACATGCCAGATTATAACCCCTCAAGTCAGGTAAGTTCGTACCCCCCTCAGCTTGCGGTAACATCAACGTACCCAGACGAAGTCTAGGTCTCTTTCCCTTCCACACGAACGTGGAGAATGCCCTGTTAATCCTACGTACGTCAACATTTTTCAACAGTAGGGGAATCGTTTGTAAAGGATAGAGAAGTCGGGCAAAACTTACCATCTTTACTAAATGACATCGACCCAACAGGGAAAGTGGAAGATTTGCCCACCTTTTCAGTTCCTGTTCAATTTTGTCAAAAAGTGGGGAGTAATTAAGGGTGTAGACCTGGCTCGGTGTCCTGCCTAACTGGATCCCTAGGTATTTGATGTGAGAGTTGGCCAACGGAATTCCCAATGCGTTCGCAGTTTCCATTAAAGCTCCCCCCCCGTCTAATACTCAGTATTTCGCATTTTCGTCTGTTTAAGGAAAACCCCGCAAAGATTCCAAATGACTCAATGCCCCTAATCAACATAGGCAGATCACTTTCCGGGTTATCCAAAAAGAGAACGATATCATCTGCGAACAGAGCAGATTTCACCTCGCAGCGTCCCACTTTAATTCCTGAAAATGGGCTAGCATTATTAATGTATCTCGCCAGGGGCTCCAGGGCTATATTAAACAATAGAGGCGATAGTGGGCACCCCTGCCGAGTCCCTTTCTGTAGCGGAAATATCGGTGACAGGAAGCCCGGGGTGTGCACCCTCGCAGTAGGGTTAGAATAAAGATTAGAAATAAAGCTACGAAATCTGCCCTCTATGCCCATTCTATTCATAACCAGATCCAGCCATGGCCACCGGACATTATCAAACGCCTTTTCTGCGTCCAAGTGACCATGGCCGGAT
This sequence comes from Allobates femoralis, assembly GCA_033576535.1. Lineage (NCBI taxonomy): Eukaryota > Metazoa > Chordata > Amphibia > Anura > Aromobatidae > Allobates > Allobates femoralis. Next base: position 343,843,646 of record JARQOC010000005.1, on the reverse strand, counting down.
CTTTCCCCTCCTGTCTGGCACTATTTTGCACCACGTCCAACACCAAGAACGCCTTGCGGAACGCCCTTTAACAAACCCAGATTGGTGAGCCTCAATGAGTTCTGGGAGAACCTGGGCCAGCCTGTCTGCCATTATTTTACATAGAAGTTTAAGGTCCACATTTACGAGAGATATAGGCCTGTAATTTGCCGGATTTTCTCTATCTTTATCTCCTTTGGGCAACAATTTAATATAGGCCATATTCGTGTCGTCAGGTATAGGGTCACCCATGGTAAATCTATTAAACATCCCCGTCAGTGTCGGGGTCACCTCCTCTCTCAGGATTTTATAAAACTCCCCCGTATAACCGTCTGGGCCTGGTGCCTTATTAGTACCCAATTTCCTAATGGCTGAGTCGACCTCGGATTCCGATATGGGTTTGTTAAGAACGTCCAGATCTGCTTCCGAGATCGAGTCAAGGTGTATCTTTCGTAACCATTCTTCTCCTCCCGACATTTGTTCTCCCTGTACTCTATAAAGCTTTCGGTAAAAGTCTCCCAGTACATTATTAATGTCTCTTGGGCTAGTAACCACTTCCCCACCCTGACGACGTAGTCCCATAATCGGATTAGGTAATCTGCGACCCCTAGCCAGGTTCGCCAGTAACTTCCCCGCCTTATCGCCAAATCTATTTAGATCCACGTCCAGCTGACCACGTATCATGATTTCCCTGGTCTCTGCCAATCTGTCAAAATCTTTCCTCACCTCTGTCCATTTCTGTCTGTCGGACTGATTACATGTGAGGCGGAATGTCCTGTAAGCGTCTGTGACTTTCGCGCTGGCCACTGAGTACTGTTCTGTCAGCTTCTTCTTTTGTGTTAAAGTATGAGCAATAATTTGTCCTCTAACCACTGCCTTCCCCGCTCCCCAGAACAACGTATGGTCATCTTTGTGGGCCGTGTTATCTCTCGAGAACTCAAGCCACCATTCTTTAAGTCTGGTCCTAAAGTCTCCCAGTTTCGACAGATGTGAGGGAAAGCGCCACAGGATGTCCGATCCTTTAGGTTGAACATCAAGGATGTCCAAAGACACCGGACTGTGGTTTGAGATGACCATTGGCTCAATCTCTGCACCCTCTATGGATCGCAACATTTTCGTATTTGCCAGGAACATATCTAATCGTGACCAAGACGAGTGGGGGTACGAGTAATGAGTATATTCCAACTCCTGTGGGTGTAGAGTTCGCCACACATCTGCCAAACCCAAAGAACTCACCATGTCAGCTAATGCTCCTCCCCGCCTAGGTGCTCCTATAAGACCGGAAGTCCCGTAGGTATCCCTCCTCCTATCCAAATCTTCAGTCATTACTTCGTTAAAGTCGCCTCCAATTATTATATTTGGTTCACTATCCTCCAACCACCTCGTCTGTAAATCTCTAAGGAACTGACCCCGCGGGCCGTTTGGAGCATAGATGTTATATAGACTTAACCGTTGAGCCTTTACTTCCAGGACTAAATGTAGTACCCTCCCCTCTTGGTCTCTAGATACCGATACCTCAGTATGAGCTAGATGTTTGTTAACTAGTATTAATACCCCAGCTTTACGGTCTTGTGCACCTGAAATCCATCCCGCTCCCACCCATTGCTTTTGCATGTAATGTAACTCATGTTGCCTAAGATGTGTCTCCTGTAAAAGGGCAATGTCCACCTTAAGTCTTTTCAGATGTCTAAGCACCATATGTCTCTTATTGGGGGACCTAAGCCCCTTAACATTCCAGGTTATTACTCTAACCATTTTTCATAACGTCATGAGGAGAAAAGTAGGCACCCAGCCCACCCCAGAGTCTCGGATTGACGACTAGATAGTATAGTACCCATTTCATGTGTTGGGAAATCAGAGCATCCAATGATACAGCACTATATACTTGGAGTAATAAACCTATTGGGAGCAACAACACAACCACAAAAAATAAACTGAAACAAACAACCCTCCCCTTATTAGTCATCACCTGACCATGCCGGGCACACGAGATGGGAACTTCAACAAACAAGTTTCCTCTCGGGAAAATGTCTTTCCTTAACCCCATGGCTTCCTTTTTTCTGTGCTGACGCGGCCCGCCCTGAGCCTTACGCCTGATATTCACATATATGGAACTATTCCAAGAAGGCCGTTGAATTGGTATTTGTTGCCTTGGACATGTAAGCTTATACATACTCCAACTTCAGATATAATATACATCCCTTCCCAGAAAGAAAAGAAAAGAAAAAGAGAAAGAGAAAAAAAAAACAAAAAAAAAAACAACACCAGTAGTAAGGGAGGCACATTAGGGCAATCAGACTATGGAGTGAACTTCTCACCATATGATATTCACGTAAAAAGAGAGATGAAGAGAGAGAAAGGTAGAGAAAAGAAAGGAAGGGGAGAAATGAAAGAAGAGGAGGAAAGTGGGACATATAAGAGAGCGAATGAGAGGGAGAATTTGCGAGGTGGAGGGGGGAAGGAGAGGGGGGGAATACCGGGGGGGGGGAGAGGAGGATGTGGAAATAGAAGTGAGAGGCAAGAGAGTAATTGTGTGAATGTGGGGGGAATAGAGGAGGGGAAGGGAGTGTGTAGAAATATGTATATGAGAGGGATGAAAAGGGGGTTAAGAGGTTTAAGTTCAAGATTGAGATTGAGTCGGTGAGAAAGTATATGGAGTACATATAGATGTACGGGAGTGAAGTGGGAACGTCATATGAGCAGAAACAAAAAAGGAGAGAGGGAGGATTGAAAATGGGAACCAACGCTTGCCAGTAGCTTTAGTAGACATGGCTATCCATTAGCGTCGGTCTGTCCATGGATCCTCAGGGATAAGATGCCAAGATCATCATAGGGAAGTCACAACTTGTAAAGCAATCCTTCCTTGCTGTGTCACACGTCCGATGCGTTCCCAATCTCAGCTGAGTCCAGTATTGTCGCCGTGCATTGGTCTCTAGATGAGGCTTCCTCACTGGAGCGATGATTACGCCTGCGACGCTGTTGCATTGTCCAATTTGCGTTGTCAGAGTAACTATCGCGTCCTCCAGGAACCATTTTCTCTGTAACAGCGTCAGCGTACGAGCGTTGTGTCTGGGATCTCGGGGAATTTCCGTTCTCTGGCGTGCAACGATGAAACACAAAGGAAGCACAACCTTGAATAAATTGCATCGCTGCAGCAGTAAATGATTTCAGGACACCTTTTGGATCCCGAAACCTGAGTATAGCCGGAAACGCTAGTTGGAAGCGCACGTTTTGTTTAAAAAGCAGGGAGCAGGCTGGACTGAACAGTCTCCTCTTACGTGCCACTGAAGCCGAAAATTCTTCATATAACCTGACTCTGTGGCCACCCACTATCAATGGGAGCCTTCTGGACCTGTACTCCCTCAGTAGTGTTTCTTTGTCCTTGTAGTCCAGATATCTTGCAATAGCTTGTCTCGGGTTGTCTTGCGGGTCCCGTGGCGGGCCCACTCGGTGCGAGCGCTCAACTCTGCATTTATGTTGCATACCCAGCACCTTTGGCAGTTCCACCTCCCAGATAGCGTCCAGTTGACCAGGTGAGATGGATTCAGGTAGACCCACCAAACGCAGATTATTCCGGCGGGACCAGTTTTCCAAATCATCTAATTTGTCTTCCGAGTACACCGCCTGCTTTTGCAAGCCCGCCACCTGCTCTTCCAAGCGCAGAATTCTGTCTTCAGCTTCTCCCAATCTACGTTCTGCCTCTTGCAGCCGGTCCCCTTGAGCTGATACCGTGCGCTGTAGATCCTGAATCACTTCTGCTACAGCTTCCTTGACCGCCGCTTTCAGATCAGCTGCAAGGTATGGTGCGACCTCTTTAGCTAAGGATTGCACATCCACAGTGTGCATACAGGAGGCTGGGTCCCCCATTTCACCACCGGAGGTCCCCCCTCGTTGTCCGCCATTACTATTGTTATTCCTAGGCTGCGTCTCGCCCACTCCCGAAGCGGGAGACGATCCCCCGTTCAAACCTCTCGCCGGCGGATCTGGTCTGCTCCTGGCGGTACCTCCAGTCTGGCCTCCTCGCCCCCCGGAGGATTTGGCAGCACGGCTGTGTTCTTTCGTTTTGGCGGCGCTGGCTCGCACTTCCGCCGCCATCTTAAGCTTTGTCCCGCTTGGCCTCGTGATGCGCCGGGTGACAGTCTCCTCTCCGCCCGTACTCCTCAATATGTATCTGTCCAGAGTCCCTGTGGTACGGGGAGTGGACGCCAGCGTGGATATGGCCCGGATGGCTCCTTAAACCCGGTGATTGTGACGGATTGTTGGCTCAGGGACAGGAGCCCTCATTTCAGGCAGCCATCAGCACAGCGCCGGAACCGGAAGTGGGAGTTAATTCTTATGGGATTCTTATAACCCGTTAGTCTCTACTGAGTATACGTGATGCTTCACATGACGTTATGTATCCGTAGTATCAGAGAAATAGAGGAATAAAGCACGTGTGGAGATCCAGAAGATATAGCACTACAGGCCCAGGTGGCGTCTAGCACTGCAGGGGTTAACAATAGAACTGATAAGTCTGAATGCTGCAGGAGTTGTGAGGCAGTGATGCTGCAGTCCTACAAGTAAGGGTGGGGGTCAGTGAGGAGTAGCATCTTCTGTAGTGGGAGCAGATACCGACAGCACAACAGTGTTACCCAAATTGCAGCGGGTTATAGCAGATCAGGTGTCCCCACAAAGATAGTTTATGGTGCCAGCCACTAGAATATACTCTGAGATCAGAGAGACAGGGTCCTGTATGGGCCAAGGTGTTGTAGAGCCAGGAGATTGTAAGGGATGATGTTAGTCTCTTGCAAAAGTGCAATACCGAGCAGCCCTGAGGGAGCTTCTCTCCCCTCCACTCATCCAGGCACAGTCTATTTGGTCTTAGCTCTGTATCTCAGCCCTGTTGCTGCTCATGTGTGGCCAAGATTGTTAATAACCTTCCTCTGAGTGGGAATGTTTCCTGATAGCACTTACACTGTGTTATGTGTGCCAGCGAGGGTTAACTTTCCTGAGTCACCATTATCTCTGCAGGAGCTGTCTTTCACTTACCACTCCAGTGACTTCTCAAATAGCAGGTCCCGGCAAAGGCTCCTCACTGCTTCCTGGAGTGTCAGATATCAGCAGCCCAGCTCCATTCTGTTTGTGTGAGCCAGTCTGTGTTGCAGCTGCTGGAGGAGACACAGTGCAGAGTGTGCACCCGAGGACAGATAGAAAGTCCCTGTAAGAGCAGGTGGCAGAGCTCCTCGTGGCAGCACAGCTCTGTGAGGGGGAGGTTACACAGTCAGGCCAAAATGAGAGCTTGAGGTGGTAGACAGGTAAAAATAAGCCCAGCTTGGTGTGCTGGGATGAGGCAGCAGATGATTTAGGGATGAATGGAGGCCAAACAGCACCTCCAGAGCCGCGGATGCCTGTGATTGAGGATCAGGTAGCAGGAGCGTCTTCACATGCATCCTTCCTGGATCTCGGCCATCTTGGATCTCCCGTAATTGTTTTTATGATTCAAATACTCTATGAATTGGTCAAAGGTTGATTTGTCCCCATCCCAAACAATGAATACATCGTCCACGACACGGGCATAATGTTTCACATGTTTGATGTACGGGTTACATTCTGAAAATACTAAATAGAACGGGAGGCATATATTGCAGAAAGTTTACGCCAATTGAATGATAGCATAACCTACAAACCGCTTCCAACAGATCCTATTTTACAATATCAAAGCAAATTAAGAACCTTTTTAAGACAATATGTGGAGTTGAAGGTCATTACCAAACAACAGGGAGAGAAATTGTTCCCAAGTTCCCCACAACGCCCACATTGGTACTACATCCCAAAAATTCATAAAAATGAACACCAGCCCCCAGGTAGGCCAATAGTGTCTGGAGTGGGTTCCCTCACGGAACCACTCTCCAGATACATAGATTGGTACCTGCATCCCTTTCTAGGAAGTATACCATCTTACCAGGGGCGGACCCAGACTGTAGTGGGCCCCGGTGCAAGAAATTTTTTGGGGGCCCCCCCGCCCCTCATAGTGGCAACAAAGTAATGTAAACATATAGATTGTAATATTTATTTACAACGCAACCCTCAAAGAGCCCTGCATAAAGTATAAAGGCTTCCTCACACCCCTCCAAATATTATCATGCCCCCACAGAACCCTCCAGATATATTAAAATGGCTTCCATATTATATAATTGGCTATATATATTTTAATACATCATCCATAGTCCTCCATATATTATAGTGCATTCCACGACCCTCCATATATTATAATACACCCGCATAGCCCTCCATATAGTATAAGGCAGTCCCATAGTCCTCCATATAGTATAATGGGCCCTCATATTCCTCCATATAGTATATTGCACCCCATACTCCTCCTATGTTATATTGCACATTACATAGTCTCCCATCACTGTATTCACGGGTTAAAAAAAAAAAAGTAAATACTCACCTCTCTTCTTGCTGCTCCGCTCTGCACGTATCAGCACAGTGGCACTCAGTGATGACATCATCGTGCCCCACCATGCTGAGCTGCAAAAAGCAGACAGCTCAGCCAGGACTCGAGTGAAGAATGCTACCGGCAGAGGCAGCCGGGACTATAGGAACGGGAGCGGCATCCGCGGGGAACTACCACTGGCGCACACACACCTTGTACGCACGTGGCTCCGCTCCAAATGCCTTGTAGACACGCAGCTCCGCTCCACATGCCCTGCGCATACGCCTCCGTTCCGTACACATGCGGCTCCTCTACAGGACGCCCCAGCATATGCGGCTCCACTCCATCCACCTTATGCACACGCGGCTTTACTCCATATGTCTCGCACATGTGGCCCTGCCTCATACTCACGCGGCTCTGCACACACGTGGCTCCGCTCTGTACACCTCGTACATACTCGGCTCTGCTCCATACACTTCATACACTCGGCTCTGCTCCGTACACCTCGTACACATGCGGCTCTGCTCCGTACACCTCGTACAAACTCGGCTCCGCTCCGTACACCTCGTACACACTCGGCTCTGCTCCGTACACCACGTGCACACTTGGCTCTGCTCCGTACACCTCGTACACACTCGGCTCTGCTCCGTACACCACGTGCACACTCGGCTCCGCTCCGTACACCTCGTACACACTCGGCTCTGCTCCGTACACCACGTGCACACTTGGCTCTGCTTCGTACACCACGTGCACACTTGGCTCTGCTCCGTACACCTCGTACACACTCGGCTCTGCTCCGTACACCACGTGCACACTCGGCTCTGCTCCGTACACCTCGTACACACTCGCTCTGCTCCGTACACCTCGTACACACTCGGCTCCGCTACGTACACACTCGGCTCTGTTCCGTACACCTCATACACACTCGGCTTTACTCCGTACACCTCATACACACTCGGCTCCGCTCCGTACACACTCGGCTCCGCTCCGTACACACTCTGCTCCGCTACGTACACACTCGGCTCCGCTACGTACACCTCGTACACACTCGGCTCCGCTACGTACACACTCGGCTCTGCTCCGTACATCTTGTACACACTTGTCTCCGCTCCGTACACCACGTATACACTCTGAACTCCGCTCCATACACCTCATACACACTTGGCTCTGCTACATCCACACTGTAAATCCCTCCTGACATAAACTTCATCTCATCCAGCACAATGACAACCAGCACAGCAGAGTCCTGCATACACTGAGGAGCTGATCATGTGACCACTGACTCCTCCCCTCAATGTGACATCATCACAGGTCCTGTAAAAGCATAAAAGCAGTGTACAGAGCAGCAAACACCCCCCCCCCGGGTCTGTCCTCTGCCTGTGCCCTGTCTTTGGTCCCTTTCCTTGTACCTGGGTCCTTGTGCAGAGCTGTGTCCCCTCATCTGCTGCTGCTGCTGCTGATGCTGAACAGCCATCAGCCATGTGGAGAGAATTTCAGAGGCCCGCGCGCATTGCCAGGATTGGTTGAGTGAGGTTCTCCCCACAGTGCAGGAGAGGTCACATGACTCACTCTCTGCACTGTGATTGGGGCTCTGTCCTCGCTCCTGAGCTGCTGTGAGGGGGCGTGGCCGGCAGCTAGAAGAAGCGTGGCCGGCAGCATGTCGGCTTATTCTCCGTGCCTTGAGGGGGGGCCCCCTAGCCTGGCCCTGGTGCCGCTGCACCAGTTGCACCACGGTAGGTCCGCCCCTGCATCTTACGTTAGAGACACCAACCATTTTATTGAGAATCTTGATCTCATTGAGTGGCAAGACGGCTTTAATCTAGCATCAATAGACGTCGAAAGCCTCTATACTAAGATCCCACAGCAGAGGGCAGAACAAGTAATAAGAACAATTCTAAAAGATAATGAAACAGATGAACAAGTGGTGGCCTTTGTGTGTGGAGCACTAAATTACATCTTAAAGAAATGATGGGAATGCTGGTGTGTCACGGTCCGCGCTGCTCTGGGTTCAAAATAACTCACCAAGGAGCCAATCAACTTTTCATCCTCTTTATTCCTCCTTCTCCTACGCGTTTCAGCGCCACACCCGGCGCCTTCCTCAGGGATGAAATATATCCCTGAGGAAGGCGCCGGGTGTGGCGCTGAAACGCGTAGGAGAAGGAGGAATAAAGAGGATGAAAAGTTGATTGGCTCCTTGGTGAGTTATTTTGAACCCAGAGCAGCGCGGACCGTGACACACCAGCATTCCCATCGTTTCTTTTGGATTATACCACTATCCAGTGGTAGGTGGAGGTCCTGCAGCAGCTTGGAACATTGATTCCTAAACGCCTTCAAACCAGTTGTGGGGATCACAACTGGACCAGGTGAGTGGCTCCACAGCACCACCATATTACACTAGTGTCACTAGTGATAGGGCACTATTGCGCCTCTTGTCCCCCTCCCTTTTATATTTTAAATTACATCTTGATACACAATGCATTCACCTTCCTTGGTCAGTGGTACTTGCAACAGGTTGGTACCGCGATGGGAACCCCTGTCGCATGTACTCTGGCTAACCTGTACTTAGCTCTATTGGAAAAAGATTTAGTATTTTCAGAATGTAACCCGTACATCAAACATGTGAAACATTATGCATGTTTCGTGGACGATGTATTCATTGTTTGGGACGGGGACAAATCAACCTTTGACCAATTCATAGAGTATTTGAATCATAAAAACAATTACATGTTTTTCACATCAAATTTTGGGGGACAATGTTTAGAATTTTTGGATGTTTTTATAAAAATCGAAAAATCAATAGATCAGTATTTAGAAAAAAGACAGCGACCAATGCTCTCCTCCACTATAGGAGTGCTCATCCTTTACACACAAGGACAGGGTTACCGTACAGCCAGTTCTTGCATGTTAAAAGGATCAATAATATAGAGACAGGTTATGAGGCACAGGCAGGCGAATTAAGCATCGCCCTCCAACAGAGAGGTTATCCACCAAACTTGGTAAAAAATGCAAAAAGAAGAGCAGAGGAAAAACTAGCCATCATGGGGGAGTCAAATAGACTAAAAAGAATAAAAAAACAACAAGAGGATCAGCAAAAAAGATTCTTCTTTAGTTTCAAATTCGGTACCATGTATGATAGAGTCTCTGCATGCATAAAAAGACATTGGCATATAACCCAATCTGATAGTCCATCTTTAAAGTCCTCACACCCTGTAATTTCATACAGACGAAGTAAAAATATTGGGGATCTATTGGTGAAAAAACAACTAAAAAATACTCCAAAAACAATCAATTCCTGGCTATCCGGATCACCCATAAAGGGTAACCACAAATGTGGTACTTGCCCTTGGTGTAGGTTTTTCAGGCCAGGCACAGCTATAAATCTGAATGGCACATTAGTCCCAGTGAATTCATTTATAAATTGCAGAACAAAAGGATTAGTGTATGTCATAATGTGCCCTTGCTCCCATTTTTACATAGGCAAAACTATAAGACCATTATTCCACAGGTTTAGAGAACACTTTAATTCCATTGCATCAGGTAAAGGTAGTCCCAGACTCATAAAACACATTCAAGATCAACTTAATGGTAATCCAGAAGTTCTCTTTCATGGGTTTAGAAAAACCAGCCGCACTGCCACGAGCAGGAGATTTTGATAGACACCTTGTACAAAGAGAATCAAGATGGATTATTTCCTCTGAAGCTCAGGGCCCGAGAGGGCTAAATGACAAAATAGATATGGCAATATTCTTATGAGTAGCATTATTTGTCATTAATCTTTTATTAATTTATAAAGATTATTTGGCAAAATCATACTAGTAGGGATGGAGAATAATTCTTTACAGTACTAAGGAGCAGTGTTAGTGGAATGTGGTAAAAAAGTGAGATACAACAACAGTGGAAGGTCAAAATCGGTCCACATTTGTAAATCAATCCTAGTCATACCCAGGTTATTGCAACTTAAATCATTGACTCAGTTTTCATTCGCCGCTATATATATAAAAAAATAAAAAATAATAAAAATAAAAAAATAAAAAAATAAAGAAACAAGAACAATTACTTGATATAAGATCGATACCCTCGAGGTATCAGAGAAAATAAATACCCCTTACAGCTACAAAGCATACAGAACAAAGGAAAGTTGAATGACTACTTGTGGTAGTTGTCTCCTCTCTACATTTGTAGACAAAGGTCGCTCTTGCCCTTGACTAGGTGTACAGGGCCGTCGGTCTTTGGATCTGATGGTTTGTTCACCAACATTAAAGAGTAAATGGCAAAAAAAATTAAAAAAAAATAAAAAAATATAAGAGAACTTTTCATGGAGGGTCTGTCACTTAATCGTGCCACCCTTAAATGAAAAATGTAACACCACGTATCAGCCATTTCAACTTTTGTTTACTCTGTATAATACACCCAGAATAAAATATGATCGATGTCCATTATAAATAGTAGATATTAATCTGCATTGCGAAAAGCAGCAAGGAGGTATCATTATTAGCGACGATGTAACTTTGTCTTGCAATGTTGTAATTTTCTGCTCTCTATATATGGGGTCTGGAATCCGCTCCTAAGTTACTCGACTAGTTACACCTGGTTACCTAGGTAACCTAGTAGTAAAGGTCCGTGCAGCGTAATGAATGTTTTTCTAATGAAAAATGAAATCTTCTTGTAGGTAGCAACAATCGCACATATTAATGTATGGTTTTATTATGAAAGCGTTTTTGTATAACATTGTATTGTTTTTAATCATTGCACAGCTGTTTGGTATCAAATTGACTTCCTATAAATAGGCAGTAGATTTGACCCCTTGTAGAGCCCGTAGAAGAGGAATTGTCCTTGAAACGGATACCGTTGCTTGCGCTTCCCCTCCCTGCACACCCTCCCAGGTGGATGTATCCTAAATTGGATAAATAAATAGTCTTTGGAAATAAGATCCATGAGTGCCGCTTCTCTACCACAGCAAATATGTTATTACTTTGTGTATAGAATATTTGTTTACTTTTTTAATAATCCTTCCCCTCCCCCTCTTAAGTTTCGTTCCCACCCTTTTTTCCATCCATTTCCCTCTTACCTGAAATAATCTACGTCTAAGCTGTACTATACTGCTGTGATATATTGCGGCACCGTGCGCAGAAAGTAGATACTCAGATACCTTTGTCCTTACTGTATACTCGAGCTCTCCTAGCACGCCGCCTTGCTCTAGTTTTAAAAACTGTCTGGGGTAAAATACAAATTTGAGTTGGGGAGCTAGGTCTCTACCCATTTCTTTTCTCCACCCCCTTTTTTTTTTTTTTCTTTTTCTTCTTCTTCTCTTTTCCCATCCTTAGCCCCACCGTCGGCCGCCATGAGTATACAATGTGCAACAATTAATGTTAATGGGCTGAACTCCCCAGAAAGCGAGCTTTGATATGGCGTCAACTTGCAAAATTGAAAGCAGATATTATATTTGTACAGGAGACCCATCTCTTAGAGGTGGATAATTGTAGAATGAATTCAGTGAGATTTCCCTCTCAATTTTTTGCTAACGCTAAAACTAAGACCTCAGGAGTGGCAATCTTTGTACACAAGTCCTTGGCATTTCAGCCCATTGAAGTCACGGCTGATCCTTCGGGTCGATTTTTAGTCCTCCAGGCCCTGATTAATGGGATGCAATATACTTTAGTCTCAGTATACGGCCCGAACAAAGGTCAATTGAAATTTTTTCGCGCCTTGTTCAGTAGGCTCGACTCCTTAAGGAAGAGTTACCTCCTTCTAGCAGGAGACTTTAATGTTCCTATTAACAAGACCCTAGATTGTTCGGATCCCTCCCTATGCCGGGGTGAACTAGGGGGGTTATTATATACCCACCATCTTCACGATATCTGGCGATACTCCCATGGTGAAGAGAGAGACTATACATCCCTCTCCCGAGGTTCCAGCCATATAACCGGAGAGATTACTTCTTGGTGGACGACTCTCTGCTGCCAAAATTCAAAAGTACTTCTATTGGGCACATTACTTGGTCCGATCACGCCCCTGTTCTCCTTCAGGTGGCATATGACCTGCAAGTTTCCCCAGCACCCACCTGGACGTTAAATGAGTATTTGCTATACCTTCCAGACTGCGAATCGCATGTCAGCTGTCAAATTACCCAGTACTTTGACCTAAACAAGGCCGGTGACACGGATATGGAAGTCCGGTGGTATGCCCATAAGGCAGTCCTACGAGGACAATTTATACAAATGGCAGCTCGGGCGAAACGCAAATGTGACGAGCGGCTGAAGGAACACACAGGCAAACTGGCAGCTTTTGAAAAACAATATAAACAAAGACAAACACCGTAATTACGTACAGAGCTTAAGACCGCCCGGAGGGACCTTGGAGCTCTCTTGTTACAGAAAGCAGAATTCAGCCTTAAAAAACTTAGGGCCCGTTTTTATGGAATGGAGGACAGGGCGGGCAAGCTTCTTGCTAGGATAGGGGATAGAAGTTTTCTTCGTCCCCTTGGTCTCTGATGAAGCAGAGCCAAGACTGTTCAGCACAGAGATGAGGGTTGAGGGGTTAATAAAGATGCAGTTCCTAAATCTGTGTTTTTTTTTGTTTTGTTTTTTTAAAGAACTATTGAAAAAAAAATTAGACGTGGGCTTCACCATATTTTTGTATGCCAGCCAGGTACAGCAGGCAGGTACGGGCTGCTTCCAACACCCAGCTGCCTATTTGTACCTGGCTGGAAACAAAAGTATAAGAAACCCTTTTTTTAATTATTTCATGAATTTCATGAAATAATTAAAAAAAACCGACCTGGGCTTCGCCCTATTTTTGGGTCCTGCCTGGTCCAACTAGGCAGCTGGGGGCTAGAACGCGCAGTGCAGGGTGGCCCAAGCTTTCTGGGCCCACCCAGCTGCGAATTGCAGTCTGCAGCCGCCTCAGAAAATGGCACGTTCATAGAAGCGCCATCTTCTGGCGCTGTATCCAACCCTACCAGCGTCCCTGGTGCCGGGTGGCTTGCTGGGTAATAATGGGGTTAGGGCCAGCTTTGTATTATCAGCTGGCCTTAAGCCCGAAATTCATGGAGTCACACCAATATTAGACATGTCCACCATGAATTTATAGTAAAGATAAATAAAACAACACAGAGAAATTTTTTTTGTATTGGAAATAAAACAGACAAACATTTAGAAACTCCATCTTGATTATAGAAAAAATCCTCCGTCTGACGTAGTCTACATGGATAGCAAAGCAATGTCAGCTCTGCTACATCGCTCTGCATAGACAAGCGCCGATGCAGTGTGAGAAGCAGGCCGGTACTGACAGTGACAGTCAGAGTTCACCCGAGTTCCTGGCTCGGGCCACAAACTCGAGTGAACACTGACATCACCCGCCGAACACTGCCAACGCCAGCCGAAAATTGCCGAGCAATGCAGTGAATAAACCTGGAAGTTAATGAGCAGCCCCGGAAGTAGATGCGACCAGGAGACAGCGAGACTGGAGGACGCGTTGCAGGACCAGTAAGAGTATAATTATAATGTTTATTATTAATTTTATGCTTTATTTTACAGGCTTCCCCCCCACCCCATTCCATATCTGTAAAGTTCAAGCTCGGGGGTTCAGACACAAGTTTGCGTAATCTCCGGCCCTGAGCTCAAACTTTACAAAAGCTCGGTCTAATCCTGAACATTGGGGGGTTTGCCCATCACTATACCAGAACACGCCCCTCCCCCACTAACTCTCCTCCCCTCCATCACTGAAGAACTTGCACACCTCCTCTCCAGATTGCACCTCACCACTTGTGCACTGTACCCCATCCCATGTCCTCCCCACTACACTTATCCCAGCCCTAACCCACCTCTTAAACCTATCACTAACCTCCGGTACCTTTCCTTCCACCTTCAAACACGCAGCAATTACACCTATCTTAAAGAAGCCATCCCTCGACCCGACTTCTACATCCAGCTATCGGCCCATATCCCTGCATGTCCAAACTGTACTTTCATCCCACCTCTTAACTGACTCTCTTTTTGACAACCCTCAATCTGGCGTCTGTCCCCACCACTTCACTGAAACCGCCCTGACCAAAATTACTAATGACTTACAGCCAAAGCTGACAGTTCTCCATCCTCCACCTTCTAGACCTGTCGTCTGCATTCGACACAGTCGACCACTGCCTCCTATTACAAATCCTCCATTCCATTGGTATCACTGACTGACTTTGCCCTATCCTGGATTGCCTCATTTCTTTCCAACCGCACATTTAGCATCTCCCACTCCCACACGACCTCCTTGCCTCATCACCTCTCTGTTGGGGTCCCTCAAGGCTCTGTCCTGAGGCCCCTCGTTTTTTCCATCTATTCCCTAGGTCTGGAACAACTCATAAATTCCCATGGCTTCCGGTATCACTTGTACGCTGACGACACCCAGATCTTACAAAGCCATCCACAATCTGTCCCCTTCATATATCTCTGAACTAATCTTGCGATATCATCCAAGTTGTAATCTTTGATCCTCCCAAGACCTCCTTCTTTCCTCCACACTTGTATATTCCTCATCTAACTGCCTACAAGACTTTGCCCGGGCATCCCCCATTCTCTGGAATTCTGCACCCCAAAACGTCCGACTGTCCCCCACACTCAGAACCTTTAAGTGGAACCTGAAAACCCATCTCTTCAGAACAGCCTTCAACCTGCAATGATCACAGTGCCACCTCACCACCATTGGACCCGGAGCTTCACCACCATTGGACCTGGCGCTTCACCACCATTGGACCTGGCGCTCCACCACCATTGGACCTGGCGCTCCACCACCATCGGACCCGACGCTCCACCACCATTGGACCCGGTGCTCCACCACGACCAGAGCAGACTGTATTTTTAACCTGTTTGTATGTAACCCTTTCTCATGTACAGCACCATGGAATCAATGGTTCTCTATAAATAAATAATAATAATAATAATAATCTACCTCTTTGGCCCAGATGTCACCTCTCTGCTGTCCAGAATCCCAGAGTGTCTATTAGCCATATCATCCTTTTTCTCCTCTCACTTCCTAAAACTAAATGTAGACAAAATCGAATTCATCATCTTTCCCCCATCTTGTGCACCTCCCTTACCAAATCTATCTATCACAATAAATAACGTCACACTTTGCTCTGTACCTGAAGTCCGCTGCCTCGGAGTAACCCTTCAAACCCTGTCCTTCAAACCACACATCCAAGCTTTTGCCACCTTCAACTCAAATATATTTCCAGAATCTGTCCTTTCCTCAACCCTCAATCTACTAAACTATTTGTGCATGTCCTCATCATCTCTTATCTCAACTACTGCAACTTCCTCCTCTGTGGCCTCCCTGCTAACACTCTTTCACCTCTCCAATCTGTCCTTAACTCTGCTGCTCGACTAATCTATCTCTCTACTCGCTATTCCTTCTCTTCTCCATTCTGCAAATCCCTCCACTGGTTCCTAATTCCCCAGCGTATCCAAATCAAACTACTAACATTGACTTACAAAGCCGTCCAAAATCTGTCTCCCCCATATATCTCTGAACTAATCTCCCAATATCATCCTACTCGTCTTTGATCCTTCCAAGACCTCCTACTTTCCTCCACACTTGTTCCTCATCTAACCGCCTGCAAGACTTCAACCGATCATCCCCCGTCCTCTGGATTTCTGCACCCCAAACTGTCCAACTGTCCCCCACACTCGGAACTTTCAAGCGGAGACTGAAAACCCATCTGTTGAGAACAGTTTACAGCCTGCAATGACCATGGTGCCACCTAACCACCACTCAATCCGGCGCTTCATCACCACTGGACCCAGCACTCCACCACCACTGGACTCAGTGCTTGACCACCACCAGAGCAGACCCATCCTACTGTCCCCCTCCCCATTGTCCTGTAAAATGTAAGCCCTCAAGGGCAGGGTTCTCTCTCCCATCCATATTAGTCTGTCACTATTACGTTTGTTCGTTGTATTTTTATTTTTTGTTTGAATGTAACCCTTTCTTATGTACAGCATCATGGAATCAATTGTGCTCTAAAAATAAAAATTAAAATAATAATTCCCATACTTCCTCCCCTGTCTCCTTGTGTCTCCATCCCCCCCAGTTCCCTCCCCCCAACGTCTCCCACCTCCTGTTTCCCCATAGTTGAACTCAATTTAAACTTCCCCAGTAAATTCCCTCACCTTCCCTCGACAAAAACCTGTAACAACCGAGAACCCCCAGAACACCCTCTCTATATGAGAAAAAGGGGAATATTCCCACTACCTAACTTTGATATATGTCCAATACCTCAGACACTTTACACCTCACTAAATCTGTCACCACCTCACCATCTCTCCCACACACAGATGAAAATTAAGATATCTATTGCATCGCCAGACGCAAACATAATATTCTTGTTCATCATACAACAGTAGGTAATTACTCACCATTACAGTGTTATAAACTGCATAGCAATTATTCCTAAAATATCCAGATCCCCCTTCAGTCAGTCCCGTCTACTTTACTACGTTTATTATTCTGATCTAACCAGTTTGTGGCCTCCTCCCCTGAGGAAAAAATGTAAATGGGAAAAAAATGTACTCCCCTTCTTACTGCTTACCACCTGCAGCTTGGCTGGATATAGCATGGAGTTCGCCAAACCCAGTCTCTTCAATCTTTTCTTAACCTCTCCAAATGTCATCCTGAGCCTTAGGACTGCCACTGAGTAGTCTGGGTAGATGGATAACTGGCTATCATCGATAGTTAAGTCCGCCATGTCTCGGGTTTTCCTGGGCAGAATGTCTCAATCCCGGTAGTTCACAATATGGGCCGACCCTGGGGTGATTAAAGGTCTTGATGGAACACGATGTGTCCTCTCCACTGCAAACATTTTGATGAGACTGTCTCCTCCCACATTGGTTCTCAGCAATGTCTCTATTGGTGCTGTCACACCTGGCGACGTCGCTAGCGACATTGCCGAAAAAGTGACGTATCAGCGATGTCACGCTGTGTAAACGAGCGGCGCGACCGCGTTTTATCGCTGGTCGCAGGTTGTCAGGTTTGCGGGAAGAACCGTAAACCTGTCAACCGGCGACCTGCGATAAGGCTGGATCGCGCCGTGTGACATCGCAAGAGCGATGTCGGCGGCGATCCAGCCTATACCGCAGCGTTGCTGCGAATCACTCGCTGGGCTGAGCCCAGCCCAGCGAGCGATGTCACCCCCCGCATCGCTGCGGCATCGCCGGCCGCAGCCGTGCTGTGTGACAGCTGGCCAGCGATGTCGGCACTCGCGCATCGCTTCCGACATCGCTGGCCAGATCGTGCTGTGTGACAGCACCATAAATGTTCTGTGGGGTAATTCCCTATCACCTTTTTAGGAACTCCAATTATCTTTAAATTATTCCTGCGGCCGGGATCATCTGTTTTAAATTCCAACTCTAAAATGCATTGGACATATTTTGTTTGGTTTTTAAGCAGTTCAGCAATCTGATCTTTGGCACTGCCTACTCTCTCTTATACCGCCTCTGTAATCTCCTCTGCTTTCTGCCTGGCAGTATGGACGTTGGCCATTTTCCCCTTTAACCCATCTACCTGTAGGGTCAGAGCAGTGAGTGTGGATTTGCAAAACGTAACCACTGAGAATATATCCTTCATTGTTGGTTCACCCATATCTACTCCACTTGTGTCCATAGTCTGTTCAGCAGGTACAGGGGCTTGTAAGGATGTTGCAATGGGGACTGTGCTAGAATCATCCCCTGCATTGCCAGACTGGGAACCTGCTCTGCCATGTGCCTATGCTGTGACTGGGTCAGCTCCGGTCTCAGATCTTTTATGCCCTTCATATTTTCACCTTCTTCACCTACAGCTCCTTGCTGCTGTTGGTCCACTTCCTCCACCCTGGCAAACCTCTCCAGCTTGGAGATTACCTCCATCCTGCTCCTGAATGCCATGCTGGCTTTGGCCGCCTCCACCTCTGCAGCTTCTGTGCCATCTTGAGACTGGGCGTTCCCCTCTGTCCCCAACTCTCTTTCCTGCGGGTCATCTCTGCCCGGGCTCACCACTGCTCCAGGCACTTCAGCAGCTGACTCTAGCATTCGGCGGCACCTCTGGTCTGTCCTATCTCCACAGTGTGCGGCGGGAGAGCTTCGACACATGTTCGCTCACATGCCCTGTAGGCCACGCCCCCTCCACACATTTTTTTAATTCATTTATTTAATATACTATGATGTCAGGTTGGTTGCCATACACTGATGTGTATGGCAACCAAGCACATTCACCATCCAGATTGAGGAAATGCAGTCTGATTGCAAGCCAATCACATAGGCTTTCACAGAGTGTGAACGTCTGTGATTGGCTGTTGCTGGTCAATGCAGTGATTATGCATGAAGCATAATGGGTGGCCCCGGAAGCAGCAGCAGGAGAATGGTCAGCCAGATCTACCGTTAAGATAGATAGATGATAGGAATAGCTATCTGTCTATTCTATTCTAACTTCTTCCAGTATAGGAAAGACCAAACTAAAAACGCTGTTAGTGTGCTGTGCATTTTTTTTTATCACACCTATTGACTTACATTGGCAAGTCTCACAGGAGACTCGTATCCACTCGCAACATGTTGCTACTTTTTTCTGGATAAGAAAAAAGCTGAAGACAAACGTTCATCTGCTCTCACTCATTTATTAACATTGGTCAGAAGGAAATGCGAGATTTTCTCGCATTGCACTTATCCGATTTCAACGCCTATGCGTCTGAACCCCCTAACAAGAAGAGTTCCACTCAGAACAGGCCTCGCCATGGTAAACTAAAAAAGTGGAGTGCATGTGCTCTCCATTCTCCATTTTCTATCCAAAGACTGTCTTTTCAAAATAGAAGTATGAGTGCTGCCAGCATTGCTTCAGAATTTAACCCCTTCCCGACCCTTGGCCCACCGTTTGGGCCATGAAAACAAGTGCATTCCCGACCCTTGGCCCACCCCCTGGGCCATGGAATGAACAGGCTCCTGCAGGTCGAGTGAGGGTCTCACTGACCTGTCACTCGGCCTGCAGGTACATGGGGAGTTGTACTACACCCCAGGGGGGGTCGATTTGCCCCCACCCCTACCCCCCCGGCTACAGGCGCGGTGATTGGCGCTCAAAAGTGAAAGTGAAAATCACCGCGCCTGTAATGCTTCCCTGCCTGCCGCTGCTCTCCCTACCCTCTGATCTGCTCCCCTGTCATCCTCTAACTGCCCCCCTTCCCCCCACCTCTCTTTCCTGCCCCCCCTTCCCCCCCGCTTCCTGTCCCTGCCACCCGCTTCCTGTCCCTGCCTCCCGCTTCCTCTTCCTTCCGCCCGCCTCCTCCTGACTGCCCCCGCTTCCTCCTAGTCCTAAGTGCCCCCCCCCACATCTACTGCCAGCCCCCCCACTGCCCCCTTCCTGCCCCCCCGATCACCGGAGCGGCGATCGCTGACTCACCCCTCCGGCGGCCCGGCTGTCAGCGCTGCGTCCCGCTCCTCCTCCTCTTCTGCTGTGAGTCCCGCTCCTCCTTCTCTTCTCTCCCGCCGCCTCTGATCTGACAGCTGGAGCTGCCAGATCACTTCTACAGCTGGATCCTGAGGATCTAGCTGCAGGAAGTGATCTGACAGATCCAGCACAGTGATCCACAGTGACCATTATGTGATCACTGTCGATGACTGTGCTGGAGCTGCCAGGTCACTTCTACAGCTGGATCCTGAGGATCCAGCTGCAGGAAGTGATCTGACAGATCCAGCACAGTGATCCACAGTGACCATTATGTGATCACTGTCGATCACTGTGCTGGAGCTGCCAGATCACTTCTACAGCTGGATCCTGAGGATCTAGCTGCAGAAAGTGATCTGACACCCCGGGCGCAGTGACCCACTATGTGCATCACTGCGCCTCGGCTGCCAGATCGCTTTCCGCAGCTCGATCCCCAAGCATGGGGATCGAGCTGCGGAAAGTGATCTGGCAGCCCAGGCGCAGTGATGCACATAGTGGGTCAATGCGCCTGTGCTGCCAGATAGCTTTCAGCTCGATCCCTATGCATGGGATCGAGCTGCGAAAGCAATCTGACAGCCCGACGCATGATGCACATAGGGTCAATGCGCCTTGCTGCAGATCGCTTTCCGCAGCTCGATCCCTATGCATGGGGATCGAGCTGCGGAAAGCGATCTGGCAGCCCAGGCGCAGTGATGCACATAGTGGGTCACTGTGCCCAGGCTCTTAGATCGCTGCTCTGCAGCCCGATCTCCCTGCATGGGCATCGAGCTGCAGAAAGCAATCTGACAGCGCGGACGCAGTGATGCACATAGTGGGTCAATGCGCCTGTGCTGCCAGATCGCTTTCCGCAGCTCGATCCCCATGCATGGGGATCGAGCTGCGGAAAGTGATCTGGCAGCCCAGGCGCAGTGATGCACATAATGGGTCACTGCGCCCGGGGTGTCAGATCACTTTCTGCAGCTCGATCACCATGCTGGCGGATCGGGCTCCAGAGTAGCGATCTGAAAGCAAAGGTGATCGAGCGTCGTGGGACCTTCGTTGTGGACTACGTCGGAGACAATCAAACTTCGTGGGACCTTCGTTATGGACTACGTCGGAGCGATCGAGCGTCGTGGGACCTTCGTTGTGGACTACATCGGATCTTTTTATAATAAAGATGGAGTCCGAATTGTGTCTGTGTTTTTTTTTCAAATAAAAAGATTTTTCTCTGTGTGTATTTATTGACTATTTACCGTACTAGAGATTCCTAATGGCGGGTCTAACATTGGCCCTATATTATGAATCTCGGGCTTAGTGCCAGCTGCCAATAAAAAGCTGGCATTAACCCCTTTATTACCCAGTTAGCCACCGGCACCAGGGCAACTGGAAGAGCGTGGGTACAGCGCCAGAAAATGGCGCTTCAATGAATGCGCCATTTTCTGGGGCGGCTGCGGGCTGCAATTCGCAGCATGGGGGGCCCAGAACGCTTGGGCCTCTCTATGCTGAGGATTCCAGCCCCCAGCTGCCTAGTTGTACCTGGCTGGACCAAAAATATGGCGGAGCCCCACGTAATTTTTTTTTCTAGAATTAGTTCTAGAAATTAAAAAGAAATGGGCTTCGCTGTATTTTTGGTTCCAGCCAGGTATGACGAGGCAGCTGGGGGCTGGTGGCAGTCCGTAGCTGCCAAGTTGTATCTGGCTGGACCAAAAATATGGCGGAGCCCTATGTCATTTTTTTTCTAGAAATAATTCTAGAAATAAAAAAAAAATAGGCTTCGCTGTATTTTTGGTTCCAGCCAGGTATGACGAGGCAGCTGGGGGCTGGTGGCAGTCCGTAGCTGCCAAGTAGTACCTGGCTGGACTAAAAATATGGTAGAGCCCCATGGGTCCCCTATGCTGCGAATTGCAACTACTAGACTAGTATGTTTTTTCACAAAAAGTTTCTTTATTCATTTATACGTCTCAATTTGTGAAGCACATGGGGGTTCAAAGTGCTCACTGTGCATCTAGATACGTTCCCTGGGGGGTCTAGTTTCCAAAATGGGGTCACTTGTGGGGGAGCTCCAATGTTTAGGCACACAGGGGCTCTCCATAAGCGACCTGGTGTCCGCTAACAATTCCAATTGTTGGCAAACACCAGGTTGCGTATGGAGAGCCCCTGTGTGCCTACACATTGGAGCTCCCCCACAAGTGACCCCATTTTGGAAACTAGACCCCCAAGGAACGTATCTAGATGCATAGTGAGCACTTTGAACCCCCAAGTGCTTCACAAATTGATCCATAAAAATAAAAAAGTACTTTTTTTTCCACAAAAAAATTATTTTTTCACTTTTACAGATCAATTTGTGAAGCACCTGGAGGTTCAAAGTGCACACTATGCATCTAGATACATTCCTTGGGGGGTCTAGTTTACAAAATGGTGTCACTTGTGGGGGAGCGCTAATGTTTAGTCACACAGACGCTCTCCATACGCAACATGGTGTCCGCTAACAATTCCAATTGTTAGCGGACACCATGTCGCATATGGAGAGCCCCTGTGTGCCTAAACATTGGAGCTCCCCCACAAGTGACCCCATTTTGGAAACTAGACCCCCCCAGGGAACTTATCTAGATGGATAGTGAGCATGTTGACCCCCCAGGTGCTTCACAAATTAATGGAAAAAAAATTTTTTTTCCGGAAAACAAGTACTTATTCATTTTTACAGATCAATTTGTGAAGCACCTGGGGGTTCAAAGTGCTCACTATGCATCTAGATACGTTCCCTGGGGGGTCTAGTTTCCAAAATGGGGTCACTTGTGGGGGAGCCCCAATGTTTAGGCACACAGGGTCTCACCAAACGTGACAGGGTGTCCGCTAACAATTTGAGCTCATTTTGCATTCAAATTGTTAGCGGACACCATGTCGTGTTTGGAGAGCCCCTGTGCGTCTCCACATTGGAGCTCCTCCACAAGTGACCTCATTTTGGAAACTATACCCCCCAGGGAACATATCTAGCTGCATAGTGAGCACTTTGAACCCCCAGGTGCTTCACAAATTGGTCCGTAATAATGAAAAAAGAAAATTTTTTATGGAAAAAAACAGTGCTTTTTCATTTTTATGGATGAATTTGTGAAGCACCTGGGGCTTCAAAGTGCTCACTATGCATCTAGATACGTTCCCTGGGGGGGTCTAGTTTCCAAAATGGGGTCACTTGTGGGGGAGCCCCAATGTTTAGGCACACAGGGGCTCACCAAACGCAACATGGTGTCCGCTAACAATTTGAGCTCATTTTGCATTCAAATTGTTATCGAACACCATGTCGTGTTTGGAGAGCCCCTGTGCGTCTCCACATTGGAGCTCCCCTACAAGTGACCCCATTTTGGAAACTAGACCCCCAGGGAACATATCTAGCTGCATAGTGAGCACTTTGAACCCCCAGGTGCTTCACAAATTGGTCCGTAATAATGAAAAAAGAAACTTTTGTGGAAAAAAAAAGTGCTTTTTCATATTTATGGATTAATTTGTGAAGCACCTGGGGGTTGAAAGTGCTCACTATGCATCTAGATACGTTCCTTTGGGGGTCTAGTTTCCAAAATGGGGTCACTTGTGGGGGAGCCCCTATGTGGAGACGCACAGGGGCTCTCCAAATGCAACATGGTGTCCGCTAACAATTTGAGCTCATTTTGCATTCAAATTGTTAGCGGACACCATGTCATGTTTGGAGAGCCCCTGTGTGTCTCCACATTGGAGCTCCCCCACAAATGACCCCATTTTGGAAACTAGCCCCCCCAGGGAACATATCTAGCTGCATAGTGAGCACTTTGAACCCCCAGGTGCTTCACAAATTGATCCGTAATAATGAAAAAAGAAAATGTTTGTGGAAAAAAAAGTGCTTTTTCATTTTATGGATGAATTTGTGAAGCACCTGGGGGTTCAAAGTACTCACTATGCATCTAGATACATTCCCTGGGGGGTCTAGTTTCGAAAATGGGGTCACTTGTTGCGGAGCCCCAATGTTTAGGCACACAGGGGCTCACCAAACGCAACATGGTGACAGCTAACAATTTGAGCTGATTTTTATTCAAATTGTTAGCGGACACCATGTCGCTTTTGGAGAGCCCCTGTGTGCCTAAACATTGGAGCTCCCCCACAAGTGACCCCATTTTGGAAACTAGACCCCCCAGGGAACATATCTAGATGGGTAGTGAGCATATTGAACCCCCAGGTGCTTTACAAATTGATCTGTGAAAATGAAATAGTACTTTTTTTTTCACAAAAATTTTCTTTTAGCCTAAATTTTTTCGTTTTCACATGGCAGCAGCATAAAATTCATCCTAAAATTTGTTGGGCAATTTCTCCTGAGTACACCGATACCTTATATGTGGTCATAAACCACTGTTTGGGCACACAGCAGGGCTCAGAAGGGAAGGAGCGCCATTTCACTTTTTGGATGTAAAATTAGCTCCAAAATTCAAATTGTGCTCCTTCCCTTCTGAGCCCTGCCGTGCACCCAAACAGTGGTTTATGACCATATATGAGGTATCGATATACTCGGGAGAATTTGCACAACAAATTTTAAGATCCATTTTATCCTGTTGCCCATGTGAAAATGAAAGAATTGAGGCTAAAAGAACATTTTTGATAAAAAAATTAAAATATCCATTTTTTGTTTCCACTTTGCCTTAGGTCCTGTGAAGCACCTGAAGGGTTAATCATCTTCTTGAATATAGTTTTGAGTAGCTTTAGGGGTACAGTTTTTGGAATGGTGTCACTTTTGGGTGTTTTCTGTCATGTACACCCCTCAAAAGGACTTCAAATGTGATGTGGTCACTAAAAAAAATGGTTTTGTAAATTTTGGTTGAAAAATGAAAAATTGCTCATGAACTTTGAACCCTTATAAAAAAAATTTTTTTCCAAAATTGTGCTGATGTGAAGTAGACATGTGGGAAATATTATTTAATAACTTTTTTCTGTCACATATCTCTCTGGTTTATCAGAAAAAAAAATTTAAAATGTGAAAATTGTGAAATTTTCAAAATTTTTGCCATATTTTTGATTTTTTCACAAATAAACACAAAAATTATCGACTTAAATTTAATACTAGCATGAAGCACAATGTGTCACGAAAAAACAATCTCAGAATCGCTAGGATCGGTTGAAGCGTTCCAGAGATATTACCTCATAAAGGGACACTGGTCAGAATTGCAAAAAATGCCAAGGTCTTTAGGGTCAAAATAGGCTGGGTCCTGAAGGGGTTAAAGGATGGGAGTAAAGCCCCCGTCACACTAAGCGAGATCGCTAGCGAGATCGCTGCTGTGTCACAAGTTTTGTGACGCAACAGCGATCTCGCTTTGTGTGACATGTAGCAGCGACCAGGCCCCTGCTGTGAGATCGCTGGTTGTTACAAACCGTTCTGGTCCATTTTTTGGTCATCGCGCTCCCACTGGGCAGCGTGCATCGCTGTGTTTGACAGGGACAACGATCTCAGCACTACACTCGAGAGTGACAGGGTCCCAACGACTGCAGTATCGTTGCTGGTGAGATCTTACTGTTTGACATCTCACCAGCAATCACGTAGCAATGGACCAGTGATCCCTACCAGGTCGGATCATTGTCGAGATCGCTGGTGCGTCGCTAAGTGTGACGGTACTATTCTGTTCCCACTTAAAGGCGATAAAGGCATGCTGGTTGTATAATGGGGTGAGAGTTCCTTCTTACCTTTGTACTTCCAATAAGAGGGGCAGACAGGACCCGGAGCAGCGTCTCAGATAAGCGTACACACGTTAGGATGAAAACAATGCTGGTTTATTCCATAGATGAATGATCCAAAACATGGCATTGAAATCTTGTATGAAGCTTGTCTCTGCAGTCGCTACTTGTGGGTCAAAAACTTTGCTTCTCTAGCTCCATGAGGATAGAACTCTCTGCAGTAAAGATGTCTCCTAATGACTGGGCAAAAACAGGAAGAGACAAACAGCACGTGCAGGAGCCACACCCCCATAGGCTGGACAAGGAAAGGCAGAAAGAATTGAAAGGTCTGGCCAGCAGGTGGCAGCAGAGACAAGCATCAATATAACAGTTTAAACTATAAAACAGGATTGAAACAGCACACTCCCCGTCTGGAATTCACTTTGGGGATTCCACTATTAGTCCATAACAATACCTAAAATGAAGGGCATGTTAAATACAACAATTCAAATTCAAAAAACCAAAAATGAGAAGAAAAAACGGCTAAAGTTCAGGTCCGGAAGCGTTCATCCCGTAGTGGCGCTCTCTGCGGGCAACAGCAGAATGAGTTCGTGGATCGGCCTTGCAAAGGTCTTCGTCTCACCTTTCCTGAAGACCCTTAGCTCCACCTTCCGCACATTGCCGTCCTGGCTAGGTAGTGTCTTAGTAACAAGTCCCAAAGGCCAGTCAGTTCTTTCAGTGGTCTGATCTTTCATAAGGACCAGGTCTCCTTCCTTGATATTTGGCTTGGGATGTCGCCACTTCCTTCTTCCTTGAAGAACGGTGAGGTATTCCTTTCTCCATCGATTCCAGAAGTAGTCGGCCAAATATTGGACTCGTTTCCAGTGTCTTTGGTAGGTGTTGGCGTGAGTGAAGTCTCCGCTGGGAATTACGGCGTTGTCAATTTTTTGAGTAAGAAGGATGGTGGGAGTCAGCATGGTTGGTACCTCTGGATCCATTGTCACGGGCACGAGGGGTCTCGAATTGATGATGGCTGAGACTTCGGCTAAAAGAGTGACTAGAGTCTCGTGCGTGAGTCTTGAGGAGTTAACGTCCTTTAGCATGGAGTTCAGGATGTTGCGTGAGATCCCGATCATCCTCTCCCAGGAGCCTCCCATGTGAGAACTGTGAGGAGAATTGAAGATCCAGGTGCAACCCTTGTCTGCTAGCTGGTCTTGGATTGGCTTGGTGTCGATGTTCAGCTCTCTACATGCACCGACGAAGTTGCTGCCACGGTCGGACCTCAGCTGCTTTACTGGTCCTTTAATGGCAAAGAACCTCCTTAAGGCATTGATCAGGCAGGAAGTATCCATGGATTCTAACACCTCAATGTGAACGGCTCGAACACTCATGCAGGTGAATAGCACAGCCCACCGCTTGTTGTCTGCTCGGCTGCTACGCGTTCTGCGTGAGGATACCATCCATGGTCCGAACACGTCTAGGCCCACGTAGGTGAAAGGTGGTTCCGTAGAAAGTCTGTCTGCAGGCAGATCAGCCATTTGTTGGCACAGTTGCCTTCCTCTCGTTTTGCGACAATGCACACAATCATGGAGTATTTGTGCTACACGTCTCTTCATTCCAATGATCCAAAGGCCTGCCGACCGTACGGCGCCCTCTGTGATCTGCCTGCCTTGGTGTTCAGTCCTTTCATGGTGATGTCGGATCAGCAAGACTGTAACGTGGTGTTTGTTGGGAATGATGAGAGGATTTTGTTCTGCGACTCCGAAACGAGCCTGATTTAAACGACCGCCGACTCTAAGTAAGCCAAAACTGTCCATAATCGGGTTTAGATTGGCGAGAGGGCTTCTTAGTGGAATCTGCTGTTTGTTGTGTAAACAGTTCCATTCGGTGGCGAATTCGCTCTGTTGGAGGTGGCGTATTATGAGGGACTCACCATGGGAGATGTCCTCAGCAGAAAGGGGTTTGTGGCACACATGCCAGCGATGACAGTCTCTGTTTTTTAGGTCTGTACGATAGCATCTGGCAATGTGCACTAACCTGGCGACAGTCCGGACGAGTCTTGTCCAGCTGGAGAAACGTTCAAAACGTTGGCAGCCGAGGTTGGAAGCTTCCTCTGCACTGGTGGCCAGGGTGTTGACTTCAGTTCGGACATCTGGATCGTTATCTGGATCTAGGATGCTGAAGTTTTCCTGGACACCTTCCTCCGACTGTCTCAACAGGAACTCTGGACCTGTAAGCCAAGAAGAGTTAGCAAAGGAAGATATAGACATGGGTCTAGTTGCATGATCTGCTGGATTCAGCTCCGATGGTACGTAACGCCATTGTTCTGGTTTGGAGGACCTCCTGATCCTTTCGATGCGGTTACTGACATACACATAGAATCGTCTTGATTGATTGTAGATGTAACCCAAAACGACCTTGCTGTCAGTGTAGAAGTGGACCTCATCCATTTCAATACACAGTTCTTGTAGTACGAAGTCAGCAATTTCCACTGCCAAGACGGCTCCACAGAGTTCGAGCCTGGGTATGGTATGGTCGGGCTTCAGGGCTAGCTTCGCCTTGCCGAATACCAATCCAACGTAGCTTTGTCCGTTGGCATCCATCACCTTCAGGTATGCAACCGCTGCTATGGCTTCAGTGGAGGCGTCTGAGAAGACGTGGAGTTCTTTCCTTCCGCTAGAGGCAAGGGAGATTTTGGTGTAACATCTCGGGATGTGAATGTTGTTCAATCCGCACAACGACTGTTTCCAAGCTTCCCATTTTTGCTCTTTGTCAGAAGGGAGTGGGGTATCCCAATCCTTGACGGTTTCAGAGAATTGTCTCAACAAGGATTTGCCTTGTATAGTGATAGGCGCTACGAATCCGAGCGGGTCGAATAAGCTGTTCACTATGGAAAGGACGCCACGTTTCGTGAACGGTTTGTCTGAGCAATTTACTTGAAATCCGAAGGAGTCGGCTGCGATATCCCATCTGATGCCGAGGCTCCTCTGCACGGGTGGGCTGTCTAGCCCCAAGTCAATGTCCTTGAATCCAGGGGCGTGGTCGCCCGAGTCAAAGGCTCTCATTACGGCCGGGCTGTTTGAAGCGATTTTGTGTAGCCTAAGTTTTGCCTAGGCCAGCATACTTTGGGTCCTTTTGAGCAAATCAATGGCTGCTTCCTCGGTGGGTAGTGATTTGAGCCCGTCATCTACGTAAAAGTCTTTTTCAACAAAGTCTCTCGCATCTGTGCCATACTCGGACTCTCCCTCTGACGCGGTTCTTCGGAGACCATAGGTTGCTACTGCGGGTGAAGGGCTGTTCCCGAAAACGTGGACCCTCATTCGATATTCCACCATCTCTTTATTGG
The DNA here is from genome assembly GCA_033576535.1 of Allobates femoralis. NCBI lineage: Eukaryota > Metazoa > Chordata > Amphibia > Anura > Aromobatidae > Allobates > Allobates femoralis. Next base: position 343,814,769 of record JARQOC010000005.1, on the reverse strand, counting down.
TGTCATTGTCCTTGTACCACAGAAATCTGAGGAAGTTCCGGTGATCCTCCCTGACTAGGAAACAGTGGAACATCTGTTCAATATCAGCAGTGATAGCGACAAGTTCTTTTCTGAACCTCAGCAACACTCCTACTAAGTTGTTTGTTAGGTTGGGGCCGGTGAGGAGAACATCGTTAAGGGATACGCCTCCATGTTTGGCGCTGGAGTCAAAGACAACCCTGATCTGGTTCGGTTTCCGTGGGTGGTATACACCAAATGAAGGCAGATACCAGCACTCTTCATTCTTCCTTAAGGATGGAGCGGGTTCCGCGTGGTTGTTGCGAAATATCTTGTCCATGAAGGCAACGATATGTTCCCTCATCTCAGGCTTGTTGTTCATTGAACGCTGCAGAGAGTTAAATCTGGTCTGAGCTTGGTCTCGGTTGTTTGGGAGTTTTACCCTGGTGGATCGGAAGGGTAGTGGAGAGACCCAGTGGTTGGTTTCGTTTTTAGAGAACGTACGGTCCATTATCTCGATGAACTCTCTGTCCTCCACTGACAAGGCTACCTTATCGTTGTCCTTGGTCGTGTGAAAGACTGATCTTCCTAAGTTGTCGGTACGCAGGGAAGAAGCGACGTCGGGTAGCTGTATTGAGTCTGGGGGCTTCTCCTTCACTTCATAGTGATGAGGACATGGTCTTAGGCAGGTTGTGCGCCCATCTCCATGCACGTAGGTCCTGAAGGAGTCGATTTCTGATCGATCAACACACACATTTCCTATGACTACCCATCCCAAGTCCAGTCTCTGGGCGTATGGTGCATAGTCAGGTCCGTTGCACTGTTGTCGCACCTTGTGTACCCTCAGGTTGTCTCTGCCGAGCAGGAGTAGAATCTCCGCGTTGTTGTCTATAGGTGGGATAACGCTCGCGAGGTGTTTCAGGTGTGGTTGATGAAGTGCAGCTTCTGGGGTAGGAATTTCACTCCTGTGGCTGGGTATTTGGTCACATTCAACGAGCGTTGGTAGAGGTATTTCAGTCTTCCCATTGATAGGAGAAGCAATGAATCCCCGGGCTCTTCTGCCGTTAGTCTCTATGCGGCCTGAGCAGGTGTTCAAGGTGTAGGGTTCTGATGGTCCACTAATTCCGAAGGCTTCAAAGAATTTGGTTCCTGCCAGGGACCGGTTGCTTTGGTCGTCTATGATGGCATACACCTTCATCGCCTTTTCTGGGCGTCCCTCGGGATAAACCTTGATGAGGCATATTCGGGCACAACATTTCTCCATTCGGCCCTCTCCACATACCTCTGAGCATGAGCAGGAAACAGTTGTGGCGGTGTCAGTCTGATTCTGTGGCTCCCCGCCATGACTTGGAGCGGGAGCGGTGGTGACTGTAGCCGGTGTGTCTCTAGCTAGCCGAGTAGGATGCATGGCTGAAATGTGCTTTTCGCTGTGGCACTCCCCACACTTGACTGTGGATTTACAGTCCTTGGCCATGTGCTCAAGTGATGCGCAGCATTTGAAGCAAATCCCAAGCTCAGTGAGGATCTTCTTGCGCTCCTGTAAGGTTTTGGATCTAAACCCCTTGCACTTGGTCAGTGAGTGTGGTTTTTTGTGGATGGGACACTCACGATTGAAAGACTTATCTCGTGGTGAGACAGTGTTCTGTTCGTCTGTGGGCGTTGTGGGTGATGGTAGCTCGGTCTTTCTAACACTCACAGCTCTCTTAGTGTCTCTGGGTTTTTGTGTAGCACTTCCATACCTTGATGCTGGAGTTGCTGCAGCTGCCGAAGTGTTGGATTCTAGGAAGTCGAGGCTGGGGTCATTCCTCATCTGGGCCTGCTCGTCAATGAATCTGCAGAAGTGGATAAATGGGGGAAAGGTGACGTCGTTCACTCTTTTGTACCTTGAGACTGACGTTGCCCATTTCTCCTGCAGACTGTATGGCAGCTTCACCACGATTGGGTTTACTCCATGGGCTGAATCCAGATAGCACAGCCCGGACAGACGAGGGTCTCTTTTGGCGAGCTCCAGCTCCATGAGCAGATCACTTAGGTCTTGGAGCTTGTGGACTTCTTTAAGGTTGATCTTTGAGAAATCCTGCAGTCTCTTGAATAGGGCTTTCTCTATTGCTTCCGCGCTGCCAAAGGTGCGTTCTAGCCTTTGCCATGCGGCGGCGAGACCTGCTTCTGCTTGTCCTACATAGACGGTTCTGAGGCTCTTGATACGGCTTGAAGAGCCTGGGCCCAACCACTTGATCAGGAGGTTGAGTTCCTGTTCTTCGGTTAGGTTGAGATTGGCGATGGCTGCCTTGAAGGTTGCTTTCCAGGCCCTGTAGTTCTCTGCACGATCATCGAAATTCACAAGACTAGTACTGATTAGCTCTCTGCTCACCATGAACCTGGCAAACTCGGACATGTCCGACTTCTCACCACTTGTTGCCACGACGACTCGTGATGCCCCTGGGGCGTATGGGCCGCCTGGCGTGAATGGATGAGCTGTTTCCGGGTAGAATGATGCTGCTGCAGGGTTGAGCTGTGGTTTAGCCCTTGAAGAATCTGACGAATACCGCTTGAGCTGTGAAGGTGGGCCAGGAAACGCTAGGTTGCCATCTTGTGGTGGTGACTGTGTTTGAGAGGGTATCTCTCGGCGACTGTCGTTAATTAGCTCGGGCGCCTTCGAGGGTACTGGCACCTTTAGAAGTATGTTGGGGGTTTTGGTGTCGTTGACTTGGACGGTACTGTAAACCGGGGTCGCTACAGGTACCCGGTTTAGCACATAGTCTCTGGTGCGATCGACTGGATCATCTGTTTCCAGTGGTGGCGAGTTAGCTGGATCAAGACCTTGGATCAATGCCTGCTCGAGTAGTCTTACTTTAGCTAGCGCGACCTCCTCTTCCATCTGTGACCGAAGGATCTGTATTCGAGCCTCCGCTTCTGCTTCGGTCCTTTTTGCTTCCATCTCCGCTTCCGCCCTTTTAGCCTCTGCTTCTGCCCTTTTTGCTTCCATCTCCGCTTCCGCCCTTGCTTCTGCCCTTTTTGCTTCCACTTCTGCTTCTGCCCTTTTTGCCTCTGCCCTTGCTTCTGTCCTTTTTTCTTCTGCTTCTCTCTCAGTGAAAGAACGTCTCACCCTGGATTCCTCTGCTATTATGCGGGCCTCTAGTATCCTGTCGCTCATGGTTGAACTTCTTGAGGATGATGACCTGGATGCCCGAGAGGAACGTTAGATGAGCACGATCGGTGTGATCGTTCTCTGAGAGATGTGTCGCTGTTATCGTGCGGCTTGGCATCTTGCCCTTTGTCCGTCTCTAGCGTCTTACTGAGGTCTGAAAGGGATTCATCAGAATTAAAGTCTTTTAGAAGGGCAATGTACCTTGTTGACAGTCTCTTGTATCCTTCATGGGCGGCGTTCAGCCGTTCCATAACAGACTGTAAGCTTGCGGCGTCGCCTGACGAGGGTTCAAGTCTCGACATGTAAGAGGCGACGTGTTCCCACTGTTCTTCCAGGCGTTCACTTAGCTCATCTTTCATAGCTGATAGTTTTCAATTGCCTTTACCGTTGGTTTGTAAGAACGTTTTAGTCGGGTAACTTGGTCTGCTTGAGACGCGGGGTCTGCCTCCTGGGCTTCATCGTGGATGGTATCAGGTTGTATTTGCTCTGTTTCAGCAGTATGAGCCTGTCCGAGGTCCTTTTCGGCCATTTTGAATAAAGGTGTACTGTCTCTTTAAAAAAACTCAACCTTTGAATAGGGGTCCGAAAATCGCTGTGCGGCTCTGCGGGAACTCCCGGATGGGATCCCCAAGGTGGCTTTGACGAAACTTGGGGTTCGCAGCTCGCCGATGTGCAGTAATGAGGTATAGTGTACTGCAGGCTTATGGAAGCGATGTGGCCAGAAGGAAACCGCAGGTGCATAAAAACAGTTCTTTATAACAGTACAGGCAGAGCTGATACAAGAAGTGGCAGGTGGGAGAGCTTCCTCCAGGCTTGTCCAGACGTGCACTGCTGCAGGCAGACAGATACACAAGGCTTGTTGCTGGGCAGATTAATGCACAGAGGGACAGGGCACATGGAGAACTATAGCTGGATGTTGGGCTGTAAGGCAGTTTTCTAGCTTCAATCAAAGTTTTTGACTGCTGGGAGCCTTCAAACAGAGTTTTTAACTATTTGGAGCTTTTAAGTAAAGTTTTTGACTATTCTTTTCCCACTTAAAGGCGATAAAGGCATGCTGGTTGTATAATGGGGTGAGAGTTCCTTCTTACCTTTGTACTTCCAATAAGAGGGGCAGACAGGACCCGGAGCAGCGTCTCAGATAAGCGTACACACGTTAGGATGAAAACAATGCTGGTTTATTCCATAGATGAATGATCCAAAACATGGCATTGAAATCTTGTATGAAGCTTGTCTCTGCAGTCGCTACTTGTGGGTCAAAAACTTTGCTTCTCTAGCTCCATGAGGATAGAACTCTCTGCAGTAAAGATGTCTCCTAATGACTGGGCAAAAACAGGAAGAGACAAACAGCACGTGCAGGAGCCACACCCCCATAGGCTGGACAAGGAAAGGCAGAAAGAATTGAAAGGTCTGGCCAGCAGGTGGCAGCAGAGACAAGCATCAATATAACAGTTTAAACTATAAAACAGGATTGAAACAGCACAGGTACCTTTAGTCAGTCAGTGTTCACACCATACACCATGGCTGTCATTGCAGAAGGAAACCTTTTCTAAAGATGATGCATTATAAAGCCCACAGTTGCTGAAGGCAGACTAAGAACATTGATGGGCGGGGCAGACTCCAGGTATTTGTGGGCCCTTTTAACACATACGCTTCATGATTATAACATAAAGATTGCGGGCTGTGTATATGTAATATAGAGGCTTTGGGCTCTGTATATATAATATAGATGCTTTTGGGTGGGCTGTGTATAAATAATATGAAGGCTGCGGACTGTATGTACAGTGAGTATGGAAAGTATTCAGACCCTTTTAAATTTTTCACTTTTTCATTGCAGCAGCCATTTGGTAAATTCAAAAAAGTTCATTTTTTTCTCGTTAATTGTCACTCTGCACCCCATCTTGACTGAAAAAAACAGGAATGTAGATATTTGTGCAAATTTATTTAAAAAAAAACCTGAAATATCACATGGTCATAAGTATTCAGACACTTTGCTCAGACACTCATTTTTAAGTCACATGCTATCCATCTCTTTGTGATCCTCCTTGAGATGGTTCTACACCTTCATTGGAGTCCAGCTGTGTTTAAACTCATAAGACTTGATTTGTGAAGGCACACATTTGTCAATAGACCACTTCACATGCTACGATATCGCTAATGATATCGTTGAAACATCACGGATTTGTGATCTTTCAAACAATATCGTTTGTGCGTCATCGCGTGTAAATGAACGATGTTGGAAGGATAAATCGTAGGATCGTTCATCAAAAATTTAAGATCCTGACCTCAAATCTATTGTTCGTCATCCAATTAACGTTGTGGGAAGCAGCAACATCGTTCAGTGTGATACCTTTTTGAACGATGTTGTTCATAATTCTCCTATTCCTACCGCTTTTTAACATAGTTCAAGAGTTCTTCTCCAAGTAGCTGGCTCATTGCCAAATTTAACATCGTTAAGGATATCCTTGTGTGGCGCCCCTATGGCAAGGCGCCATAGGGAGGTACTGCACCCCAAACAGTAGGTGTAGTGCCTCTGTAGCCGTGGATATGGAGGACCCTACAGAGTCTGCACCCTGCATCCACACAGTAGGCCACTTTAACACAGGGGACTGGTATTTAGTAGGTGGAGCCTAGAGAGAGGGAGACAGGGAGTGACAATAGTGTCAGGCAGACAGTGTGAGGAGAGCAGCAAAGGCAGACGCAGGGGACCCTGCGGCTGCAACTGGAGGGCACCTCTTAGGAGAGGGGTGACCCAGACTCTGAAGGGGGCCACTCCAGGACTTGTTGGAGCCAGCTGGAGGTCCAGGTCACCACCGCCATACCGGAGCCGAGGCAGCTAGTAAAAGATCCAACCATAACTGCTGACCGTCAAGCTAAGGGCCCGACGTAAGGGAGCCACAGCACCCCTAAAGAAGCCCAACATCAGTCCTGCAGCTGGGTCCACGACACCGACAAGTAAAAGACTTTAGGTAACAGACCCCGAGGACTAGAGACTTGGCTCAAGAGGGGCAAATACAGACAGAGACAGTGGGACAGGACCAGGAACGCCATACTAAAGGCACCACTGCCAGACTCTGGAAAGTCCTCCAAGATCTGCGGCTACCAACCCTGTTCAACCAGACTGTACTGTGTACCTTAACATCTGCCCGGTACCAGTAAAGAACTATTCGAGCTAATCTGGACTCTGTCTCAGTTATTCGCCGCCCGGAGGGCTTGAACAATACCATCGAGGTGAGGACTACTACTCCCCTCATCCACCCCACTGCCCTGAAGTAAAGCTCCACCTGTGGGGAGCTGTACTACCAAAGCTGCGTTTAAATCACCTCAGCGGCCGGCTGCAGAGCTGGTAACCCTATTACCAGGTACCACAGGTGGCGTCACGTAACCATTCCCCCATCATCATCACCCCCACCCCGACATTGAGGGTCCAGGGCACGGAAATGGGAACAGACCAGCCGTGATCCCCACAGAAGTAACCACCTGTCCCGGTATCCGAGTACCCCCTACCATGTCGACTGGCTCACTTGCGTGTGACAACGCCCTAACGATGTTGAAAGGATCACGGTCACGTGACATACCTAACGATATCGTTCACCTATATCCTAGCCAGGGCCGTATTTGGAGTTTCTGCTGCCCTAGGCACTGTCAGTGGTTGCCCCCCCATTGCCCCTCCCTCATCGTGGCCCCTCCCCCCATCGCGGCCCCAATCCCCTCCCCCTCACGTTGTACCCCCCCACCGTCGCGGCCCCAATCCCCTCACTCTCACATCCCCCCCCCCCCCGTCGCGGCCATTCCCCCAAGTTTCATGTAGCTTCTCCCCCCATCCTTGGAGCTTCTCCCCCTACATTCCATGTAGCACATATAAAAGGTTTGTAAGGGTGCAATCCTGCAGACAGACTGCCTTGAGATAAATAAAAAAAATAATCTTTTAATGAATTTAATTGTTTTATGTGCAAGTTTATTCTCCAAGTTTTTGCATGGGTTTCCAACCACACTGCAGAGGCATACTGATAGGATATTTACATTGTGAGCCCCAATGGGGACAGAGTTGATGATGTATGTAAAGTGCTGTGGAGTGCGTAGTGTAATATAAATGCAAAAAACATTATTCTTAATATGATGTCACAATACCAGGATCTGAGGATCTTCTATTTCGAGGTTAGGGGCTCTCTGATGCCATGTTGCTCCCTGTCTCGCTGTCTTCCTCTTTTGACACTGCAGTTCGGTGCACAAGAGAGCAATAACTGGTTAATAACAAGTATGGAGTGTGTACAGACTGAGCCATAACCCTCCCCCCATACCATGTCCAGCAGACATTGTAGGATTACTATATGGATTTTATTATTAGGGTAGGGACATACTGGCGTGAAACTCGGACGAGTGCAATGTGTGAGTGCACACTGACGAGTGTTGGACGCTTTTTTCTCATCTAGATTCAGGATGAAAAAAAAGTTGCAACATGCTGCGACAGTCTGCGATTCACGTGCGAGACCCGCCAATGCAAGTCTATGGGTCCAACAAAATCATGGAGCACACACGGACCATCCGTGAGGCATATGTTTTTTTCACGGATACATTATCATTCTGCAGCTGAGAACACTGTAAAATGTTCCTGTAAATGATTATACACTAATAGCTGCTGAGAAAAGAACAGATTGCACACGGATGTGATCTGAGAGAGATGTCGGACACTCGCACAGCCGTTGCCAAACGATCAAAAAACGGATGTCACTCATCCGACTCTCCTGGATGAGAAACGGACCGATTTTAAGGTGGCGGGAGACAGTGTACCACCATGTCCTCAGCTCCGTGCTGTGCACAGACAGTGTACCACCATGTCCTCAGCTCCCTGCTGTGCACAGTGTACCACCATGTCCGCAGCTCCGTGCTGTGCACAGACAGTGTACCACCATGTCCCCAGCTCAGTGCTGTGCACAGTGTACCACCATGTCCCCAGCTCCGTGCTGTGCACAGTGTACCACCATGTACTCAGCTCCGTGCTGTGCACAGACAGTGTACCACCATGTACCCAGCTCTGTGCTGTGCACAGACAGTGTACCACCATGCCCATGCACAGCACGGAGCTGGGGACATGGTGGTACACTGTCTGTGCACAGCACGGAGCTGGGTACATGGTGGTACACTGTCTGTCCACAGCACGGAGCTGAGGACATCCCAGAAGAAACAATCACCACAGACAGGCGGCGGAAGAACACTGAGCCCACCTGGGAGAACTACAACTCTGTCCCAGCACCCAACACACTGCCCAGAAACCATACAGTAACCCCCAGGACAGGCAGGAGAACTACAACTCCTAGTATGACACACCCTGCCAACACAGGAAGGTGGTGGCAGCTGTGGCGCCCCGCAACGAGTGCGTCACAGGAGGGTATTGCAGCCATAAATGCAGCCGCAATATTCTCCGACCCAGCAGTTAACATATTTAACTTAAAGATCCAAACCCTGCATGCATCACTTAACATAGAGGGCCAATCCTAGGTCCTGGTGGGCGGAGTGCAAGGGCAGTGTTAGTGGAAAGTTAGTACAGACACTTAGTCTTAGAGTAGTCGTAGTCTAGTCTAGACAAGAGCGAGACACAGACTTGAACTTGGAGTAGGAGCGGGGGCTCTGCACCACCGTGCAGCCCCTGGGCCGTCACCGGTCGGGTGTTAGCACCTGAGGCCTGAACAACCGGGATTGGGCATCACCAACCACGGGTTCCAAAAGACTCCCGTGCCCAACTCACAGCCGGTTCACTGGTACCGAAGCTGGCAGCAGTTCACCTCTGCTATGCGAACCAGAAGCGTGGAGGAGCAGCTTTACAGGAGCACCCCACCACCAGCCAACTTCCAGTCGTCTAACCAGCGGTGTACCCACCGAGGGACCCAAGGCTCCCCAGGACATCCATAACGTATAGCTTGGATAGGGATTGAAGCAGCCTCCCCGTACCCGACCTGGTATTCCTGGGCGACAATGGCAAAAGACTTAGCTAGAATGGAGGAACACTACGGATCTCTGAGGGACACCTATCACTGCTGAGTCCACCCGGTCCACTACCCGATAAACTGTATGCCATGTACTGCCTGCTGGTTACAGTAAAGACCCGTTACAGAGACTTTCAGTGTCCGTGCTTCCTTATGATTGAATCCGTCCACACACAAGGTAACCGCAGCTGCTGCACAACATCTTGAGCAGCTCCAGCCTCCGGGGATCACCGCTCAGCCTGTGGGGAGCGTTCCATCTTGCTGCTATCCATCCCCCGGAAGTTCCGCAGCGTCGGTAACGATTATCGAACTACTCATAGGTGGCGTCACGAATAAATTAAAACCCCTTTAATCTGTTCCCGCAAGACGTCTTCAACTTTTGATCTGCACTCTACCGGGCCTCACTACCGGCAGGCGCGGCCCACCCGTGACAAGGAGGAAGGAGCTACAGCCTGTCTAAACCGGAGTCCCCGGCCACGGTGAGTCAGAATTTGGCGTCACGAACAGGATACGAGCAGGCCCGTTACCTAACGGGTATCGTGCTTTAAAATTACTTTAATGTCTACAATTTGGACTTTGTTCGTCCCTAAAAGAACTTTCCCGCCTTTTCACCGTGGGCCAAGATGGCGCCCAAGATGGCGTTCCCACCATGAGGATCCGCCACGTGCAAGCCCAGGGGTGAGCCACCACCCCTCTTCGTGGGAGGGCTAAAGGCAAAGGCGCCAAACTCTTTGTCCACCCTGATTGCTCGAATCAACCGTGGGGGCGGACCCCAAAGACTTTTTCCCACGATTGGACTACAAAAGCCCAAAGGAAATGGGAGTGTCAGAGACAGTTCTTCACCAGCTCTCTGCCAGAACGGATACCGGTTGAACGGGTGTGGTTCCCTCCAATAGAAGAGAATGGCCAGCACAAGACTCCGAGACCTGATGCGGGAGGTCGAGGCGGAGGCCAGAGCAGCCCTAGGCCATCCGGGTCCGGGTCCCGTCCTTACCATTGACGGCAGCCCTGACTTCTGGCAGGAGGCTCTGCAAGACCTCCGTGTGAGGCTAATGGAGACTGTAGAATGGACGATCCGCAGCTGGAGCGCGAGCCTGGGCCGCCGACTGTATCATGCAATGCAGCAGAGCCGACGGGGTGCAACTACTCCAGGACCAGACGACGTCGCCAGCTTCTCAACCGCCTCACCGTCGCCCATCACCTGTCGTGCCTCGTCACCGGAGTCCATAGACTGTCTCATTCCAATGGAGGCCCCAGCTCAGCCCGTTCCAGCGATCGAAACCGCAGCCGACCCGTTCTTGAGCCGGAGCTTACAACACGCTCCACTGAAGAGCTTGATCTTTACCAGGTTCCCCCTGAGGAACCAGCCAACAGTTGTACCATCAAAGAGACTGTTGCTTGTTTCATCCCCGTACCGGAGGCTTCCTTTGCAACTGCCGAGGCCTACCTGGTAACCGGGATTGAGACACCTCTACCTGCAGAAACAGAAGAAGAGTCAGGTAGCCTAGAAGCCCTGCAGGACGTCCCTGTGGAAGGATCTGCAGCACCACCGCCCTGCTGTACAAAGGAACCTGCTCCAGCATCTCCAGCCATCGAGCAGCCCGATGTGGTCGTCGAAGGAGAAGAGGTAGATGATGACGACGAGACCCGCAGCATCCCTGACGATCTCGACACCGGTTTGCTTGGGGAGACACCGAGGAATTTCCAACCGGACATACAACACGGGTGCACTGGTCGGGTGCATCAGCGACACCTTCCCCTGTGCCGTTCCACCGGATGCCGGTCCAGACTGTCCGCCAAGCCCAAGCTTCCTACCAAACCACCAGCTCCACCGTTCGTCTTCACACCTCGAGCCGTACCAACGGAGATGTACACCAGCGCCGACGAGAGGAGTGGCAAGCCCGTGAACGCGCCAACATGCAGGCCCATGCCGAGGCTCGCCGCCAACCGCCGCTGCCTGATGAACTCCGCCGCGAAGGTAGAATTTCCACCTTTAATTTATCTAACGGGTGGGGGTTCGCTTGGGAGGTGGGTTTGAATGAGGAGGTGTTTGTGGGGCGCCGGGAAGTTGAGTCACACTTGCCCAGAGGACATCCCGATCGCGACCTATACCGGGGCAATATAATCACCTATGAACACTATGCATGAACGGATGGGTGGTTCGCTATCCGGGTGCGCCATCGTTCTCCGCGCCAGTGACTCAAAAACCTTGGACTCACTCAATGACTCTGTTCCAGTTTAATCACTGACTGTGTGATCTGGCGGCTACAGCCTGAACTTTCATAAAGGACAGCCGATCGCCCGTCGATTCCGCAAAAGTGTATACCTGTTTATTTTACCTGCTTCACTTTTATGCAGAATAATGACCTGTCATTAATAAAAGTGTTTATTACCTGTTATAAAATAGAAAAAAACCTCTGAAATGTGGTAGTGCGACGCTTGGGGACAAGCGTATTAAACCAAGGGGGAGTGTGGCGCCCCCAACGAGTGCTTCACAGGAGGGTATTGCAGCCATAAATGCAGCCGCAATATTCTCCGACCCAGCAGTTATATGGTTAACTTAAAGATCCAAACCCTGCATGCATCACTTAACATAGAGGGCAAATCCTAGGTCCTGGTGGGCGGAGTGCAAGGGCAGTGTTAGTGGAAAGTTAGTACAGACACTTAGTCTTAGAGTAGTCGTAGTCTAGTCTAGACAAGAGAGAGACACAGACTTGAACTTGGAGTAGGAGCGGGGGCTCTGCACCACCGTGCAGCCCCTGGGCCGTCACCGGTCGGGTGTTAGCACCTGAGGCCTGAACAACCGGGATCGGGCATCACCAACCACGGGTTCCAAAAGACTCCCGTGCCCAACTCACAGCCGGTTCACTGGTACCGAAGCTGGCAGCAGTTCACCTCTGCTATGCGAACCAGAAGCGTGGAGGAGCAGCTTTACAGGAGCACCCCACCACCAGCCAACTTCCAGTCGTCTAACCAGCGGTGTACCCACCGAGGGACCCAAGGCTCCCCAGGACATCCATAACGTATAGCTTGGATAGGGATTGAAGCAGCCTCCCCGTACCCGACCTGGTATTCCTGGGCGACAATGGCAAAAGACTTAGCTAGAATGGAGGAACACTACGGATCTCTGAGGGACACCTATCACTGCTGAGTCCACCCGGTCCACTACCCGATAAACTGTATGCCATGTACTGCCTGCTGGTTACAGTAAAGACCCGTTACAGAGACTTTCAGTGTCCGTGCTTCCTTATGATTGAATCCGTCCACACACAAGGTAACCGCAGCTCCCTGCACAACATCTTGAGCAGCTCCAGCCCCGGGGATCACCGCTCAGCTGTGGGGAGCGTTCCATCTTGCTGCTATCCATCCCCGGAAGTTCCGCAGCGTCGGTAACGATTATCGAACTACTCATAGGTGGCGTCACAAATAGATTAAAACCCCTTTAATCTGTTCCCGCAAGACGTCTTCAACTTTTGATCTGCACTCAACCGGGCCTCACTACCGGCAGGCGCGGCCCACCCGTGACAAGGAGGAAGGAGCTACAGCCTGTCTAAACCGGAGTCCCTGGCCACGGTGAGTCACAGCCGCATGGAGGCATAAACACCCAATACAGCCGCCATTATCACCACACACAGCCCCAGCCCTCCTGCACCCCCATTCTCCTCTCCTCTGTCTCTCCTGCTGCTCCTCTGTCCCTCCTACACCCTGTCCTCCTCTCCTCTGCCCTTCCTGCTGCTCCTCTGTCCTCCTGCACCCCCCTCCTCCTCTCATCTGTCCCTCCTGCACCTCGCCCTCTTCTCCTCTGTCCTCCTGCACCCCCATCCGCCTCTCCTCTGTCCCTCCTGCTGCTCCTCTGTTCTCCTGCACCCCCGTCCTCTCCTCTGTCCCTCCTGCACCCCAGTCCTTCTCTCCTCTGTCCCTCCTGCACCCCAGTCCTCCTCTCCTCTGTCCCTTCTGCACCCTAGTCCTCCGCTCCTCTGTCCACCTGCACCCTGTCCTCCTCTCCTCTGTCCCTCCTGCACCCCAGTCCTCCTCTCCTCTGTCCCTCCTGCACCCCAGTCCTCCTCTCCCCTGTCCCTCCTGCACCCCAGTCGTCTCCCCTGTCCCTCCTGCACCCCAGTCCTCCTCTCCTCTGTCCCTCCTGCACCCCAGTCCTCCTCTCCTCTGTCCCTCCTGCACCCCAGTCCTCCTCTCCTCTGTCCCTCCTGCACCCCAGTCCTCTCCTCTGTCCCTCCTGCACCCCAGTCCTCCTCTCCTCTGTCCCTCCTGCACCCCAGTCCTCTTCTCCTCGGTCCCCCTGCCCCTCCGTCCTCTTCTCCTCGGTCCCCCTGCCCCTCTGTCCTCTTCTCCTCGGTCCCCCTGCCCCTCCGTCCTCTTCTCCTCGGTTCCCCTGCCCCTCCTCTCCTCTGTCCCTCCTGCACCCCAGTCCTCCTCTCCTCTGTCCCTCCTGCACCCCAGTCCTCCTCTCCTCTGTCCCTCCTGCACCCCAGTCCTCCTCTCCTCTGTCCCTCCTGCACCCCAGTCCTCCTCTCCTCTGTCCCTCCTGCACCCCAGTCCTCCACTACTGTCTCTTCTGCTGCTCCTCTGTCCTGCTGCACCCCCGTCCTCCTCTCCTCTGTCCCTCCTACTCCTCCTCTGTCCTCCTGCACCCTGTACTCTCCTCTGTCCCTCCTGCTGCTCCTCTGTCCCCCTTTTTCTGTCATTCTGACCCTCTTTTCTCTTCTCCTGTCCCCTTGTTTCTGTCCCCCTGCCCCTCTGTCCTCTTCTCCTCTGTCCCCTCTGTTTCTGTCCTTCTGCCCCTCTGTCCTCTTCTCCTCGGTCCCCCTGCACCTCTGTCCTCTTCTCCTTGGTCCCCCTGCACCTCTGTCCTCTTCTCCTCAGTCCCCCTGCGCCTCTGTCTTCTTCTCCTCGGTCCCCCTGCACCTCTGTTCTCTTCTCCTCAGTCCCCCTGCACCTCTGTTCTCTTCTCCTCTGTCCCGCTTCTGTCCTTCTGCCCCTCTGTCCCCCTGTTTCTGTCCTTCTGCCCCTCTATCCTCTTCTACTCTGTCCCCCTGCGCATCTGTCCTCTTCTCCTTGGTCCCCCTGCACCTCTGTCCTCTTCTCCTCGGTCCCCCTGCCCCTCTGTCCTCTTCTCCTCAGTCCCCCTGCCCCTCCGTCCTCTTCTCCTCGGTCCCCCTGCCCCTCCGTCCTCTTCTCCTCGGTCCCCCTGCCCCTCCTCTCCTCTGTCCCTCCTGCACCCCAGTCCTCCTCTCCTCTGTCCCTCCTGCACCCCAGTCCTCCTCTCCTCGGTCCCTCCTGCACCCCAGTCCTCCTCTCCTCTGTCCCTCCTGCACCCCAGTCCTCCTCTCCTCTGTCCCTCCTGCACCCCAGTCCTCCTCTCCTCTGTCCCTCCTGCACCCCAGTCCTCCACTACTGTCTCTTCTGCTGCTCCTCTGTCCTGCTGCACCCCCGTCCTCCTCTCCTCTGTCCCTCCTACTCCTCCTCTGTCCTCCTGCACCCTGTACTCTCCTCTGTCCCTCCTGCTGCTCCTCTGTCCCCCTGTTTCTGTCATTCTGACCCTCTTTTCTCTTCTCCTGTCCCCTTGTTTCTGTCCCCCTGCCCCTCTGTCCTCTTCTCCTCTGTCCCCTCTGTTTCTGTCCTTCTGCCCCTTTGTCCTCTTCTCCTTGGTCCCCCTGCACCTCTGTCCTCTTCTCCTTGGTCCCCCTGCACCTCTGTCCTCTTCTCCTCTGGTCCCCCTGCACCTCTGTTCTCTTCTCCTCTGCCCCCTCTGTTTCTGTCCTTCTGCCCCTCTGTCTTCTTCTCTCGGTCCCCCTGCACCTCTGTTCTCTTCTCCTCAGTCCCCCTGCACCTCTGTTCTCTTCTCCTCTGTCCCGCTTCTGTCCTTCTGCCCCTCTGTCCCCCTGTTTCTGTCCTTCTGCCCCTCTGTCCTCTTCTCCTCTGTCCCCCTGCGCATCTGTCCTCTTCTCCTTGGTCCCCCTGCGCCTCTGTCCTCTTCTCCTCGGTACTGCTGTGCCTCTGTCCTCTTCTCCTCCATCCCCCTGCCCCTCTGTCCTCTTCTCCTCGGTCCCCTGCCCCTCCGTCCTCTTCTCCTCGGTCCCCCTGCCCCTCATCTCCTCGGTCCCCCTGCACCTCTGTCCTCTTCTCCTCGGTCTCCCTGCGCCTCTGTCCTCTTCTCCTCGGTCCCCCTGCACCTCTTCTCCTCGGTCCCCCTGCACCTCTTCTCCTCGGTCCCCCTGCCCTTCTGTCCTCTTCTCCTCGGTCCCTCTGCGCCTCTGTCCTCTTCTCTGTCCCCCTGCCCCTCTGTCCTCTTCTCCTCGGTCCCTCTGTGCCTTTGTCCTCTTCTCCTCAGTCCCCCTGCCCCTCTGTCCTCTTCTCCTCGATCCCTCTGTGCCTCTGTCCTCTTCTCCTTGGTCCCCCTGGCCCTTTTCTCCTTGGTCCCCCTGCACCTCTTCTCCTCGGTCCCCCTGCACCTCTTCTCCTCGGTCCCCCTGCCCCTCTTCTCCTCGGTCCCCCTGCCCCTCTGTCCTCTTCTCCTCGGTCCCTCTGCGCCTCTGTCCTCTTCTCCTCTGTCCCCCTGCCCCTCCGTCCTCTTCTCCTCGGTCCCCCTGCCCCTCCGTCCTCTTCTCCTCGGTCCCCCTGCCCCTCCGTCCTCTTCTCCTCGGTCCCCCTGCCCCTCCGTCCTCTTCTCCTCGTTCCCCTGCCCCTCCGTCCTCTTCTCCTCGATCCCCCTGCTCCTCTGTCCTCTTCTCCTCGGTCCCCCTGCCCCTCTGTCCTCTTCTCCTCGGTCCCCCTGCCCCTCTGTCCTCTTCTCCTCGGTCCCCCTGCCCCTCTGTCCTCTTCTACTCGGTCCCTCTGTTCCTCTGTCCTCTTCTCCTTGGTCCCCCTGCTCCTCTGTCCTCTTCTCCTTGGTCCCCTTGCTCCTCTGTCCCCTGCACAGTTTCCCCACACTTCTAGGGTCCTCACCTGGTGCAGGCTGCTGTCACTGGCCGGGCTCCCTCTGAGCACAGTGATGTGCAACAGGAGCTCCACCGCCAGCCGCACCATCCTCCAGCCTTCAGTGCTCGTGCGCTCTGGCCGGCTGCTTCCCCGTCCTCTGGGTCTGGGGGGGCGGCTGGGTGGTGGAGCCGCCAGTACCATCGCCACCACCTTAGCAGCAGCAGCACTTGGGAGCGTAGAAGACAGGAAGGAGCAGAGCAGGAACTTCAAGTTTCTGCTCCTCAGCGGGCCCCTCCTTCTCCTCGTCTTCCGGGTACTGCCTGCAGGCCGAGGTTAGGTGGGTGGGTGGGCAGGCGGGGCGGCGGCCCTAATGATGATGGCAAGGAGGGGGGTGTATTGGGGGCGGGGCCTGCAACCCGGCCAGGCCGGAGCCGGGGTTAAAAAAACAAAAACAGACAAAAAAAAAAAACACCACGATCAGGCGCCGCCCTCCCCAAATTCTGCCACCCTAGGCACGTGCCTACAAGTGCCTAAGGGCAAATACGGCCCTGATCCTAGCGTGTGACAGTACCTTATATAACATATCACAGCTCAAAGCGCATGTCAGACCAAATGAGAATCATGAGGTCAAAGGAACTACTCAAGGAACTCAGAGACAAGATTGTGGCAATGTACAGATCTGGCTTAAGGTTTCAAAAGAATTTCTGCAGTACTCAAGGTTCCTAAAACCACAGTGGCCTCCATAATCCTTAAATAGCAGGAGTTTGGGACTACCAGAAATCCGTCCAGCCAAACTGAGCAATCGTGGGAGAAGAGCCTCGATGAGAGAGGTAAAGTAGAACCCCACTATCACTGTGGCTGAGCAATTTGTGATTGCAATCATTTTCAGGAAGAAAGTGAGTATTATCTGAGTATTATCTGACAGAATTGCAGGGGTGTCAATACTTTTGGCCACAACTGTAGTTGACTTTGTGAAACTTTTTCCCATCTCATTACTGCGTCTCTGGTATTATTATCTTCATTTAATTTGTCGTCAATGAAAAAGCACAAAAGAGAATGAAGCAAAAAGCAAAACATTGATCATTTCACACAAAACTCCAAAAATGGGCCAGACAAAAGTATTGGCACCCTCAGCCTAATACTTGGTTGCACAACCTTTAGCCAAAATAACTGATCAACCGCTTCCGGTAACCATCAATGAGTTTCTTACAATGCTCTGCTGGGATTTTAGACCATTCTTCTTTGGCAAACTGCTACAGGTCCCCGATATTTGAAGGGTGCCTTCTCCAAACTACCATTTTTAGATCTCTCCACAGGTGTTCTATGGGATTCAGGTCTGGATTCATTGCTGGCCACCTTAGAAGTCTCCAGTGCTTTCTCCCAAACCATTTTCTAGTGCTTTTTGAAGTGTGTTTTAGGTCATTGTCCTGCTGGAAGACCCATGACCTCTGAGGGAGACCCAGCTTTCTCACACTGGGCCCTACATTATGCTGCAAAATTTGTTGGTAGTCTTCAGACTTCATAAAGCCATGCACACGGTTTGCCCAAAAAGCTCTACTTTTGTCTCATCTGACTAGAGAACATTCTTCAAAAACCTTTTAGGCTTTCTCAGGTACGTTTTGGCAAACTCCAGCCTGGCTTTTTTATGTCTCGGGGTAAGAAGTGGGGTCTTCCTGGGTATCCTACCATACAGTCCCTTTTCATTCAGACGCCGACGGATAGTACGGATTGACACTGTTGCACCCTCGGACTGCAGGGCAGCTTGAACTTGTTTGCATGTTAGTCAAGGTTCTTTATCCACCATCCGCACAATCTTGCGTTGAAATCTCTTGTCAATTTTTCTATTCCGTCCACATCTAGGGAGGTTAGCCAAAGTGCCATGGGCTTTAAACGTCTTGATGAAACTGCGCACGGTAGACACAGGAACATTCAGGTCTTTGGAGATGGACTTGTAGCCTTGAGATTCCTCACAATTTGGTTTCTCAAGTCCTCAGACAGTTCTTTGGTCTTCTTTCTTTTCTCCATGCTCAATGTGGTACACACAAGGAACAGGACAGAGGTTGAGTCAACTTTAATCCATGTCAACTGGCTGTAAGTGTGATTTAGTTATTGCCAACACCTGTTAGGTGCCACAGGTAAGTTACAGGTGGTGTTAATTACACAAATTAGAGAAGCATCACATGATTTTTCTAACAGTGCCAATACTTTTGTCCACCCCCTTTTTTATGTTTGGTGTGGAATTATATCCAATTTGGCTTTAGGACAATTCTGTTTTGTGTTTTTTCATTGAAGACAAATTAAATGAAGATAATACCGAAGGATTTGTGATTACAATCATTTTCAGGAAGAAACTGAGTATTATCTGACAGAATTGCAGGGGTGTCAATACTTTTGGCCACAACTGTATCACTGCAGCCCTCCACCTGTTGGGCCTTTATAGCGGAGTGGTCCGATGGAAGCCTCTTCTCAGTGCAAGAAATATGAAAGCCTGCATAGAGTTTCCAAAAAAAACACATGAAGGACTCCCAGATTATGATAAACTAGATGGTGGCCCGATTCTAACGCATTGGGTAGTCTAGAATATGTATGTAGTTTATTTATGAAGATTTAACAAGCAAGGAGTACACGATATCTACCTATTACCTGCCTATGTGTCTATCAATTGTAGCTTGTAGCGCGATGTATCCAGCCTGCCGTCGCGGCGTGTAAAGGTACCATTAGACAATTATATAGTAGACTAGTAATAAGGCCCGATGCAATTGCATCGGGAGCAGGGTGAAATGAATTGTGTGTATTCAGGCGGGTCAGTGGGTAGGAGATTATACAGGCGGCTCTGTGGGTAGCAGAGTATACAGGCGGCTCTGTGGGTAGCAGAGTATACAGGCGGGTCTGTGGGTAGCAGAGTATACAGGCGGGTTTGTGGGTAGCAGATTATACAGGCGGCTGTGTGGGTAGCAGAGTATAGAGAAGGCTGTGTGGGTAGCAGATTGTACAGGCGGCTCTGTGGGTAGCAGAGTATAGAGGCGGCTGTGTGGGTGGCAGAGTATAGAGGCGGCTGTGTGTGTAGCAGAGTATAGAGGCGGCTGTGTAGTAGAGTATAGGTGGTCGTGGTAGCAGAGTATAAGCGCTCTATGGGGGCAGTATGAGGTGTCTGTGGGTAGCAGAGTATACAGGCGGCTCTGTGGGTAGCAGAGTATAGAGGCGGCTCTGTGGGTAGCAGAGTATACAGGCAGCGCTGTGGGTAGCAGAGTATACAGGCGGCGCTGTGGGTAGCAGAGTGTACAGGCGGCTCTGTGGGTAGCAGAGTATACAGGCGGCTCTGTGGGTAGCAGAGTATACAGGCGGCTCTGTGGGTAGCAGAGTATACAGGCGGCTTTGTGGGTAGCAGAGTATAGAAAGGGCTCTGTGGGTAGCAGAGTATACAGGTGGCTCTGCGTTTAGCAGAGTATAGAGGCGGCTGTCGTGGTGGCAGAGTATACAGGCGGCTGTGGTGGTGGCAGAGTATACAGGTGGCTGTGTTTGTGGCTGAGTATACAGGCGGCTGTCGTGGTGGCAGAGTATACAGGCGGCTGTCGTGGTGGCAGAGTATACAGGCGTCTGGTGGTGGCAGAGTATACAGGCGTCTGTGGTGGTGGCAGAGTATACAGGCGGCTGTGGTGGTGGCAGAATATACAGGCGGCTGTGGTGGTGGCAGAGTATACAGGCGTCTGTGGTGGTGACAGAGTATACAGGCGTCTGTAGTGGTGGCAGAGTATGGTGGTGGCAGAGTATACAGGCGTCTGTGGTGGTGACAGAGTATACAGGCGTCTGTAGTGGTGGCAGAGTATGGTGGTGGCAGAGTATACAGGCGGCTGTGGTGGTGAGAGTATACAGGCGGCTGTGGTGGTGGCAGAGTATACAGGCGGCTGTGGTGGTGGCAGAGTATAAAGGCGGCTGTGGTGGTGGCAGAGTATACAGGCATGTGTGGCAGAGTATACAGGCATGTGGTGGCGGCAGAGTATACAGGCGTGTGTGGCAGAGTATACAGGCATGTGGTGGTGGCAGAGTATACAGGCGTGTGTGGCAGGGTATACAGGCGTGTGGTGGCGGCAGAGTATACAGGCGTGTGTGTGCAGAGTATACAGGCTTGTGGTGTTGGCAGAGTATACAGGCGTGTGGTGGCAGAGTATACAGGCGTGTGGTGTTGGCAGAGTATACAGGCGTGTGGTGTTGGCAGAGTATACAGGCGTGTGGTGGCAGAGTATACAGGCGTGTGGTGGTGACAGAGTATACAGGCGTGTGTTGGTGGCAGAGTATACAGGCATGTGTGGCATATACATACAGTCGCATTGGCCGCTGGCGCTGACAGGACGACGTCATCGGGGGCTCGCAATGGGAGTGAGTGGGGTGTGTGAGGCTTTGCAGGCTGACACGCCCCGCTCACTCCCATTGGCGGGCGGCGGCGACAGGAGGACGTGAGTGGCTGCCTGGGCGTGTCAGTATTTGCAGCCTGACACGCCCCTCTCTCTCCCATTGGTGGGCGGCGGCAACAGGAGGATGTGAGTGGCTGCCGTCACCCGCCCACAGCCCACAGCCCCTACACCGCAAGTCGGATAGCACCGAGGCGCCAGCGGTGAGAGGGGTGAGGGGCGGAAGGCACCGCCGGCATCCGGGCAGCGTCGGCCTTGCGGGGCCGACGGTTGCCAGGATGGCGGCGGTGTGAGGTAGTGCGGCGGCACTGCTCGCGATGACGCGTAATGCGGCAGCGGCTCGCGATGACGCTGCGCGTCATCGCTCGCAGTGGCACAAAGTAGTCTGGGATTCGGCTACAGTGCCCGAATTCCAAACTCCCGATTATATAAGTAGATAACATTCTCTGGTCTGATGAGACGAACATAGAACTTTTTGGTGATAATTCTAAGCGATGTGTGTGGAGAAAGAATGAAAAATTTAAAGGGGTCTGAATACTTTCCATACCCACTGTGTGTGTGTATATAAGCTACTCTGAATTCTGCTACTTCCATCACTGCACCTGACTGAAATGTTTCTCATGCTCTGCTAAGAATTCTATTCAAGTGTGCTTCCTGTATTAAAGACTGTGTATTGCCTTCAAGTTACATCTCCTGTGTATGCTTATTCTGTTCAGTTTTCAGTTTTGTGGTCTAGTGGGTCCACATCACCACACTCAAACCTCCATGTGCCTCACAATTGCCCAGTCTGAGCAGTTTGCCACTGGGGTGGAAAAGTCCTTAGAGATTCATGACTTGTTCATCTTGATGAAAGTTAGGCAGTCTACACCTTAAGGGGACAGCCTTCTGCGCTTATCCGTCAGAACACAACCTGCACCACCGAAAACATGTTCTGAGAGAGCATCAGCTGCTGGGCATGACAAAACCTTGGCGAGTTCAGGACACTCCTTAATTTTTGAAGCCCAAAATGCAAAAGGGTCCAACACCCCGCCCCCACCCCTATGTTATGGACATTGAGCTTGAGATACTCCTGCACCATCCTCGTCAGTCATTCACAATGTATTAGACTTGTACTCAGCTCTGCCAGTGGACGGGCTGGTGTAAAAAAAATTGGTCAAACGACAACCAGAAATTGCTTCTGACAATTAAACTGCTGCTGCTAATGTTTCTATGCTGATGACTTGACTTCCCCGGGTTCGTCGTGTCGATCTGTGATGCATACTGTATCTCTCGGTGCTGTGCTGGGGAAAACCAATCCTAAAAGTGTGGCGCCCCGCAACGAGTGTGTCACAAGAGTGTATTGCAGCCCAAACTGAAGCTGTGATATGCTCTGACTAGGCAATGACATGGTTAATTCAGAGCTCCATACCCCACATGCACATCATGTTAGAGGGCCAATCAGGTCCTGGTGGGCGGAGTGTGGGCAGTAGTGTGTAGAAGTCGTCAGTCAAACAGCGTCTGGAAGAGAGAGAGGAGAGTAACGTAGGAGCGGGGGCTCCGCACAGTCCCGTGCAGCCCCGGGCCATCACCCCGGTCGGGTGTCATCACCTGAGGCTTAGACCACCGGGAGCGGGCGTTAACATACGGGTTCCAAAAACCCCGTGCCCATCTACAGCCAGTTTGCTGGTACCAAAGCTAGGAGTAGTTCATCACTTCTATGCGAACCAGAGGAGTGGAGGGACCGCTTTACAGGAGCACCCCACCACCGCCAGATACAGTCGTCTAACCAGCGGTGTACCCACCAAGGGACCAAAGGCTCCCCAAAACACCCAGAACGTACACCCTGGGTAGGGCAATGAAGCAGCCTCCCTGTACCCGATCTGGTATTCCTGGGCGACAACGGCACACAAGCTAGTTAGAATGGAGGAACACCGCGGAGCTCTGAGGAACACTGGTCATTGCTGAGTCCACCCGGTCCACTACCCGTCACTGTATGCCATGTACTGCTTGCTGGTTACAGTAAAGAACCCGTTACAGAGACTTACAGTGTCCGTGCTTTCTTATGAACTGTCCATCTCCGCAGTAAGGTAACCGCAGCTGCCTCAGAACATCTTGTGCAGCTCCTGGCTCCGGGGATCATCGCTCAGCCTGTGGGGAGCGCTCCATCTTGCTGCATTCCATCCCATGGAGGCCCAGCAGCGCCGGTACAGTTACCGGAACTCTCATAGGTGGTGTCACGACAATTTAAACCCCTAAACCCATGACGTCTTTATTTAAATCCATGACGTCTTTATTGATCTGGACCACCGGGCCCCACTACCGGCAGGCGCGGTCCATCCGTGACAAGGAGGAAGAAGAAAACACCTGTCCCCCAGAGTCCCAGCCACGGTGAGTCAGAATTTGGCGTCACGAACAGGATACGAGCAGGCCCGTTCCCTAACGGGTATAATGTGCTTCAAAAAGACTTTATTTCGTCAAAAAGGACTTTGTTCGTCCCAAAAAGAACTTTTCCCGCCTTTTCACCGTTGGGCCAAGATGGCGCCCAAGATGGCCGAATCCGCCATGAGTGCCGCCACATGCAAGCCCAGGGGTGAGCCACTGCCCCTCTTCGTGGGAGGGCCAAGGCAAAGGCGCCAAAATCATTGTCCGCCCCGATTGCTCGAAACAACCATGGGGGCGGGCCAAAGACTTTTTCCCACAATTGGACTACAAAATCCCCCGAGGAAGTGGGAGTGTCAGACTTTTCTTCACCAGCTCTTGACCAGAACGGTTACCGGTTTGGACGGGTGTGGTACCTCCAAGAAGATGACCAGCACAAGACTCCATGACCTAATGCAACAGGTCGAGGCGGAGGCCAGAGCAGCCATTAGCCATCCGGGTCCGGGTCCCGTCTTCACTATCGACGGCAGCCCCGACTTCTGGCAGGAAGCTCTACAAGACCTCCGGATGAGGCTCATCGAAACAGTTGAGTGGACGATTCGCAGCTGGAGCGCGAGCCTAGGCAACAGACTACATCGAGCGATGCAGCAGAGCCTACCGGGTACAACCACTCCAGGACCGGACGACATCTCCAGTTTCACCACAGCCTCCCCAACGCCTACCACCTGCCCTGCTTCCTCACCGGAGCCTATAGACTGTCTCATCCCAGTAGAGACCTCAGTCCAGCCCACTCCATTGCCTGAAACTGCAGCCAAATCCGTTTTAGAGCCGGAGCTTGCAACCTGTTCCACAGAAGAAGCAAATACTTACCTGGTTCCCGCCGCGGAACCCACCAACAGTCGCACCATCCCTTTAAAGACTGTTGCTTGTTTCCTCCCTGGACTGGAGACCCCTCTTGCAAATACAGAGGCCTACCTGTTCACCGGGATAGAGACACCACTGCCAGAGATAACAGATGAAGAGGCAAGCAGCCTGGAAGCCCTGCAGGACGACCCTGTGGAAGGATCCGCAGCACCAACATCCCGTTGTCCAGAAATTCCCGTTCCAGCATCTCCACCTAC
The DNA here is from genome assembly GCA_033576535.1 of Allobates femoralis. Taxonomy (NCBI): domain Eukaryota; kingdom Metazoa; phylum Chordata; class Amphibia; order Anura; family Aromobatidae; genus Allobates; species Allobates femoralis. The sequence continues at coordinate 343,790,819 of JARQOC010000005.1, read as the reverse complement.
CGAGCAGCCCGATGTGATCGTCGAGGGAGTGGAGGATGATGATGACGACGAGACCCGCAGAATTGCTGAGGACCTCTACACCGGATTTGCCTGGGGAGATATCGAGGAACCTCCGGCTGAGCAACCAGCTCGGATACACTGGTCGGGTGCAGCCGCAACACCTTCCCCTGTGCCGTTTAACTGGGTGCCTATCCAGACTTCCCGCCAAGCCCAAGCTTCCTATCAACCCACACGTCGCAGCAGCTACATCCACACCCCGTGCCGTACTGACGAGAATGTACGTCAGCTTTGCCGAGAGGAGTGGCGAGCCCGTGAACGCGCCAACATGGAGGTCCGTGCCGCGGCTCGTCGCCAACCGCCGTTGCATGATGAACTTCGCCGGGAAGGTAGAGTCACCACCTTCAATTTATCTACCGGGTGGGGGTTCGCTAGGGAGGAGGGTGTATGTGGAGAGGTGTTTGTGGGGCGCCGGGAAGTCGAGTCACATTTGCCTAGCGGACATCCCGATCGCGACTTGTATACAGGGGACATAATAACTTATGAACGCCACACTTGTCATGATGGGTGGTTTGCCATACGGTTATGCCATATTTCTCTGCGTAAGTGACTTACTTGTTTGGACTTCATCAGTGACTCTATTTCCGTTTAATTACTGACACCGCGTCTTGGCGGCTACAGCCTGGACTCACATTAAGGACAGCCGACCGCCCACCGGGTCCGCAAAAGTGTTAACCTGTCTTTCCTTTTACTTACAACATCTTAAGTAAAATGTTTACCTGTTATTAATAAAAGTGTACTTTTATTGCCGGTTATAAATATAAAAATCTCTGTAATGTTGGGCAGTGCGACGCTTGGGGACAAGCGTATTTCATCAAGGGGGAGTGTGGCGCCCCGCAACGAGTGTGGCGCGGTCCATCCGTGACAAGGAGGAAGAGGAAAACGCCTGTCCCCTGGAGTCCCGGCCACGGTGAGTCAAAATTGTCTACAAACTTTTTGGACACTCCAGTGTCTCTGCTTAGAGCAGGAAGCATATGGCTAAATTTACTCTTGTACCGCGGATCCAATAGTGTGGCAACCCAGTAGTCATCACTAATTTGAACCCTAACAATAAAAATAGTACAGCAAGAAGGCGCTCATGTGTCTGATGCATCCATTAGGCCCGAGTCCTTGTGTTGGTGGTAAGGTAACAATTGAGCCACCTTCCTCTGTCCTCTCCTGCTAACCTCTGACAACAGAAAGAGGAATAATTTCTTCCTCATCTCCTGACTGACTTTTATGTGCCTATCACCTCTTCATCCTCATCCTTCTCCATTTGGTCCTTGGCTCCTGCACCTTCACTATCTGGTACCATGAGACCCCATCTGTTGCTCTATTCCACCCTCCCATGGCACTTGCCTGTGTGACAAGAGTCTGGACCTTACAGATATTAGTATCCTTTTTGCATCATCCTCTGCTTCCTCCTCCTCTTCCTATGGGACCACCACCTCATCCTGAAGACTATTCAAGGTTTGCTCCAGCATGAACAGAATAGTGATGATGATAATAATTCTTAGTAGCCATTTCAAAACTGTGCAGAAGGGGTGTAGAGGTCCTTGATCTGTGCCGACTCTGCAAGCGTCATTTGCACCACATTCGGCTTGCTTTGAGTCACTGTACGCATCATGACATACTGCGACAGGGCTTGTCGCCATGGCCACAGTTGCTGCAACGTGAAGAGTGTAATTCCACCATGTTGGCACATTGCATATCAAACGGTTACCCGGTTGTCTGAAAGAGCACTTAAGCGATGCTAGTCGATGAGCAGCGGGATGAGAACTGCTGAAGTAGGCACACAGCGACCATGCCTTGTGCACCAGCTCATCCAGACCAGGATAATGGCGTAGGAAATGCTGGACAATCAGGTTGAGGACGTGAGCCAAGGCACGTGTAAGTTTGCCCCAGTGTAGGGTCGCCATCAGATTTGCACCATTATCGCACACAGCCTTCACTGGCTCGAGGTTTAGTGGAGACAGCTATTTCTGAAACTCAGCCTTCATAGCTGCTTCAGCTGTGTGATTAACATCTTGAAAGCATTTTAATATCAGCACTCCCTGATGGCGGTGAGCCTTGACAGCACAGTACAGTGGTGGTGGGAGATTTTTTCTGGACTGTTAGAACATTAACGGAGACATCAAGGCACAACCGGAGGCCCCAGAGAAGGTGGGGAAGCAGAAGCAGTACATCCAATGGTTTATCTCATAAGTCTTGGGGATTTTAAGACTTGCAGAGTTGCCCCTTTCCCACGGCCACCAGAGTCACCCAATGCCCAGTTAGCAAGATGTTACGCCTCTGGCCATGTGTGTGCTCATCCATGTGTGAGTGGCAATATGCACCTGGTGACACACAGAGTTTCTCCAGTAGACGGTAATGTTATCTGTGACCTGCTGGTGTAGCGCAGGCACTGCTTTCTTTGAGAAGTAATGGCGACTGGGCAACTGATACTTGGGGGCTACGACTGCAAAACGGAAACCGTCTGTATCCACTAGGTGGAAAGACAGCATGACCGTGGCCAACAAATTGGAGATGGTGAAGTTCAAGCTCTTTACTTTTGGATGTGTAGGATGTTGTGTCCACAAGGGTCTGGGTACTCAGGCCTCAGGTGGTCGGTGCTCGAGCCTGTGCCCTTGCAGTGACAATAAAAAGAAAGAAAAAAAATAAAGTTTATGAAGCTCGTGATGCCACCTGTAGGTTCGGGAATGGCACCGACGCTGCTGGGACCTCCGGGGTGATGGGCGGCAGCAAGGTATTGTAGCTCTCCACAGGTAGAGCGGAGTCCATGGGGCTGTAAGGGTATGATGGTAGAATAGGGCAGCGCAGTCTCTGCTTCGAGACTGGAATGTCGGTCACATACCAGCAGGAAGGACAGCGCCACAGGCATGGGTAGTGATGAAAAATAAACTTCTTTATTCCATGATCGTGCAGCAACGTTTCGACCAACCACACGTGGTCTTTATCAAGCTCACAATGCAAGACAAATGACCCCCTTAAAGAGTGATAAACTCCACCCACCAACATAAAACACCAATCACTATGTGTAAAACCTAATTAGACTAATACATAGAACAAACTACATTAATAGTATACCTGGTTATAGTATCCAAATGTCCGCCTATACAGTATACAAATTGTTATCAATATAATATTTTTAATACCTTATGATGAGCTAGACTGATCTTTATAACATTGTTTACTATGGGTATAGTGCCTCCAATCAAAAAGTAGCATTCCAGGTAGTCATAGTGATGTAAACGCCCCTTACCCTGCACGTGATATACTCAGGCTAATGGCAGACTTGCATCATCGGTTACTATGATAACAATGCCACCCACCAGTGTAATATACCAATCGTCACTCAGTTATCCCTGTGCAACTGCAGGGCTTTTCTCCATCATTGTAGGATCTACGCACACGTCCACATTCTCCTGATCACAGTGTACATGCCCCGATATGTGTCACTTCCGGGATGTGTCTTATAGGTCCATGAATGTGTCAATCAGCACTTCATGCTGTGATTCATTAGAAAGTCCATCAATCAAGTCCATTATATTGTACTAGCTGGGTGCCCGATGCAGATGCATCGGGATTCTAGCAGAGCGAGTCTCTGACTCGCAATGGCCGCTGCGCGGCCAATGCTTCGGACGTATCCACATGACGACATTGACTCGCAGCGTGAGCGGACTCAAAAGGGGCAAAAATCCCATTCGTGATTATATAATAGATCACATCCTACATCCTCCGAATTGGCTACCGGGTAATTGGACCCTGCCTACACCCCACTACAGGGTCAAGCAGCGTTCAATATCATCATATAGAGCAGATCTTATCACCACAATGTCAAAAAGGGAGATCCTTTATCAAAAGTCCACTTGTGTAGCACCATTGTCCATATTAATGTCCATCATAGATGTATGTTACCATTCGATCAGATTATTATATCGGTCAGAATATTATACAGAACATAATACAGAACATTATACAGAGCGGATCTTATCACCGCAATGTCAAAAGGGAGATCTTTATCAAAATTCCAATCGTGCAGCGCCATCATCCATAATAATGTCCAACATATTGTGAGACAGTGCGGGGGATCATATGCGAGGGGCGCTATGTCTCCACCAGAATGCGCACTGTCACATATTGAGCCCGGTATAAGGTGTAGGAAAGAGGGCCGGTCCACTCCCTCTGCTCCAGGTCTTGCAGGTTTCCCTGGAAGCAGACACAGGGTTAAAAGCATGGTTAGGAGACAGGGCGGGGTTCCCTGTGGACAGTTTTGGCCTGAAGCTGAAGCAGCAGCATCTAACGACCGACCGGACAGATCAAGAGCTCCAGGGACCGTGTGCGGTCATAACACGGCCTACCCTGGGAGGGCTGGGAGCTCGTTGCGACCTCAGCCAGAGAGCTCATAACAGGAAGGGACCGGGTTACTATCTGAACTGTATCCGTTGTACACGGCTGCGACCCGGATTCCGGCATTTTGTGCCACCACTGTGTTTTCAGCAATAAATCCGGGTACTGTAGGAACGGGCTCCACGTTTTTCCTGTCTTGCAATCCCGGCGCTGCCCCACAATATATATATGTTACCACTTGGTCAGAATATTAACCCTTCAAATGACATATAGCAGAATAATGAGGCACATTAATGTGTCACATATCACCGCAATGCCAAAAAGGGAGATCTTATATAAAAAATTTAATGTGCAACATCAGAATATATATATATATATATATATTATCATTTGATCAGGACACTAATACTTCAAGTGGCATATAGCAGAATAATGGGGCACATTAATGTGGCACATAACCTCAATAGCATATAAATCCCAAAAATCTGGTGTTTATGGTGAATTAACTCATTGATGACTTATCCATTCCCTCATTGTGTAGGAAAAATGAACAAAGAGGGAAAGGATGAAAGACCATCATATATCATATAAGGTACAGATAGTAGCTCATCAACATACTTAGTATATGAAAAAATATACCATATCCCACTATATATCATACAGAACATCTGTGGTACAAATCATAGCTCACCAAACCGTTCACTATATGGAAAAATATATGGTCATGTACTTCTTACCATATACCAGCACCATTCATATGAGAAAGTGTATAATCCAGTGGTACTTTTATGTTTCGATATTCTCTCCTTCGCTTCCATAGTGGTCCCCCCAACGTAGAGGAGACCACATGGACAGGAGATTAAATAGACAACATAGCTGCTATTATGCTGGCTTCACACTTGCAGATGCATCTGCAGCGTTTTGCAGATGCATCTGCAAGTATCAGCATGCAGACCGCGGCCGTGGTGTGAATGCTCTCATTCATTCCTATATGTGAGCCGTAAGCAGGCGTATGCCTGCTTACAGATCACACTCTCCCGCCCGCACTATGGACGCGAGATGTTGCGTCCATGGTGCGGGCGGGAGAGTGTGATCTGTCAGCAGGCATACGCCTGCTTACGGCTCACATATAGGAATGAATGAGAGCATTCAGACCGCGGTGCGCCCTATTATAAACATAGGGGCCGCGGTCTGCATGCTGATACTTGCAGATGCATCTGTATCTCTTCCTAATCCCATATTTTTTTACTAGATATTGGGTGAAAAAAAAAACGTCCCTTTAACATGTTGTTGCAGCTAACGCACCCCAAGCACGGGAAATTACCCATGCTTGGTGCGCTCAGTGTTGTCTGTAAATCCCTCTGTGAACTGCCTACATCCATTTTAACCACTCTGTCCTTTAAATTCCGATTCCTTTTATAGGAGAGCAAGGGCTGATTTTTTAATTGTTCCACATTCCCATGACTTCCACCCAAAAGGGACCAATACTTGCGAACAATCCCTCCTATCTTACCACTCATGGACAACGATGGAGGAGGAATGAGCAGCAGATGCGTTGATGTAATGGATGATGTTCGGTGAGACCCACTAGGTACAGTTTGAGCGCAGCATATTTGCCAGAGTAACGCATGGTGATGGGCTATGTGGTGGTTCATACAAGTAGTAGTCAAGTTGTTGTTTTTTAACTCTCCAGAAGTTGTTTTTAGCAACTGTGCAAATAACATGAGTTGGGTAATCCTTTACTGTGTCAAAAAAGACCCAAGCTAATCAAACCTTACCACTGCAGACCCATGACTACTGCTGTTCAGAGCCAGACTTGTGCGTGAGGATGCAGTGCTTGTTGGGGTTGCAGCTCTCAGTCTATGTGCTGGAGGACGTAAACAGGGGCACACCTATCATGAAGCGACGTGACTTGTTGCCTCAGGTGGCACCACTAGAGGGCAGCATCTGTGAATCTTCTTGTGGCTGGATAATCATCTTCTTCATCTTGATCTTGATCCCTCAGCCTTGGGACTTCCAGTTCCATTTGCATCATCATTGCAGGGTTATCCAAAGTTCTTGTTAATATTTTTTTCACATAAGGAACTATGCAAGACATTATTAAGGCCAATACAATCAAGGTAGAGATGACAACCATCCCAAATTTAGCAAGTGTGGTTTTCCACCCATCCAACCAACCAAACCAACTATCCCATGGGTTTTTAACCAAAGAATTAGTAGCTAACTAATTTGACAAATCTGTAAGTTTCTTTAATGCTTTGCTTATGCTCCCATCCAGGGCAGCGTTTTTGGGGATGTATATACAGCAGGAGGGGCTAAGGAATTGGCAGGATCCACCTTCTTTGGCCAGGATCATATCTAATGCCATTTTACAGAGTTGGCCATTTATATGGATGCACCTAAATAAAATTGGAATGGTTGGTGATATCAACCTCCTGTTTGTGGCACATTAGTATATGGGAGGAGGAAAAGTTATCCAGATGGGTGGTGACCATGGTGGCCATTTTGAAGTTGGTTATTTTGGATCCAACTTTATTTTTTTCAATGGGAAGAGGGTCATTTGACACATCAAACTTATTGAGAATTTCATAAGAAAAAACAATGGTATGCTTAGTTTTAACAACTTTATTCTTTCATGAGTTATTTACAAGTTTATGACAACTTATAAAATGTGTTCAAAGTCCTGCCCATTGTGTTGGATTGTCAATGCAATCCTCTTTTCCCACTCTTGACACACTGATAGCAACACGCAGAAGAAATGCTAGCACAGGCTTCAAGTATCCATTGTTTCAGATGCTGCACATCTCCTATCTTCACAGCATAGACAATTGCCTTCAGATGAGTGATGAGGCAAACTTTTTGTGAATGGTGAAGTTAGCTAACAAAACCACCGCTATTGGTCTTACACTAAACCACAGTGGATAGATCCTTCCAAGACTGTTGGAACACAAAAATTGATGTTATGGTGTGGTGTATGGGGTACAAAGATAGTGGGGCCATTCTTCATCAGTGGAAACCACAATGCCACTGTATATCTGAAATTGCTACATAATTCAGATAGCCAGTGGCATTGAGGTTTGAGGGTGGCATTTTATCTACACTTCCTTCCATAATTCAGCAGTCTACAGCTTTTTCATTTTGATTTCTTAAAACATTAAAAAAGGTAAACATACTGCATTAATTTCTTCATGCTTCTGTAAAAACAAGTGCTGTGAGTAAAAGTGGTATGTAATCTTATCAATAACTTTCTGATTAGGAGAATTTGGCAACAATCATTCTCAGAAAATTCTATACTGTATTCTTAAAACTGCGATTCCAATGCTAAAGCTAACAGCATTTTTTTTCCTGTGATCAAATTTATGAAGTAAGTTCCTTATTGACTAACAGAATGATTTCACAATCTAATATAATAATTGCCTAAGCCAGCTTCCGTCCGTTTCTGCTCGAAATTACGTCAGATCGGACCGGACTGAAGCTGGCTTAGGCAAGTATTAAACACACACACAACACACACAACACACACAAACACACAACACACACACACCTATACTTGGCACTGGCATCTTCCCCGCTGCACTCAGTCCACATGTCGCCGCCCCTGGACGACTAGATCCACTATGGCATCCGGGAAGTCTCGCGAGACTTCCTGGACGCCATACTGGATCCAGTCGTCCGGGGGCGGCGACATACTTTGTCCAAGATGGCGTCCGGGAAGTCTAGTGAGACTTCCCGGACGCCATATTGGATCCAGTCGTCCAGGGGCGGCGACATGTCGACTGAGGGCGGTGGGGAAGACGCAGGGCAGGTGGTAAGTATAGCGGAGTGTGTGTGTGTATATGTGTGTGTATGTGTGTGTATGTGTATATATGTGTATTAGGGATGGGCGAATACCTTACTATTCGGAATCGCTATACCCACAACGAGTAGGTAGCGGTACTCGCTACTCGTTGCGAGTATAGCGATTCCGAATACTTTTGCAGTGTATCAGTATATACACTGTAAAAGTCCTGTAAAAGAGAGAAAAAGTGGTTAAAAATAAAAAAATCGGATACTCCCCTTAACCGACGGCTGTACCGGGACCGGCTGATGCACATCTATTCATGGAAAAGGACCTTTCACTCTCTCAGCCAATCAGATGCCGCCACATCACAATGATGTAATCGCTAGCGGCCACCTGATTGGCCAGATGGAAAGGTCCTCCGTGTACCTGAGAGGACCTTTCCATCTGGCCAATCAGGTGGCTGCTAGCGATTACGTCATTGTGAGGTGGCGGCATCTGATTGGCCAGATCTCTCCCAGCCATCTGATTGGCTGAGAGAGTGAAAGGTCCTTTTCCATGAATAGACGTGCATCGGCTGGTCCCGGTACAACCGTCAGTTAAGGTGAGTATCCGATTTTTTTATTTTTTAACCACTTTTTCTCTCTATTACAGGACTTTTGCAGTGTATCTACTGATACACTGCAAAAGTATTCGGTACTTGCTACTCCCGAGTAATCCTAATTTACTCGGCGAGTGCCGAATAGTAGCGAGTATACTCGCCCATCCCTAATGTGTATATATGTGTGTATATGTGTGTGTATGTGTGTGTATATTTGTGTATGTGTGTGTTTGTGTGTGCTGACCACTCTGCCCACGGCGCTGCGCTCGCCACTCTGCCCACAGCGCTGCGCTCGCCACTCTGCGAATGGCCCTGCGCTCGCCACTCTGCCCACGGCCCTGCGCTCGCCACTCTGCCCACGGCCCTGCGCTCGCCACTCTGCCCACGGCCCTGCGCTCGCCACTCTGCCCACATATATGGCGGTACATTATAGTACATGTATAGCAGCACTATGGTATATGGCGATACTCCGCTCCCCGCGGCCCCCCGCTCCTCCTGGCCCCCATTCCTCCATAGTAAATGTAAAAATAAAAAAATCCGGATATTACTTGGAGATTTGGGAGCATTGTGGTTTTAGTTATATGATAAATACACCGATTTGACATGCAAAAATGTCTATATTAATGTTTGTTTAATTTTTGTATGATTGTCTTGCTCTGATTTTGTATATTATGATTATACCGAATGTAAACTATTTTTGTTGGAAGAAAGCTTTGGTGGAAAATTGAATAAATATGATGTTTCAAAAAAAAAAAAAAAAAAAATCCTCAGTCCGCTGCCTCGCTCCACCTCCGTCTTCTAGGTCCTACAGGCCTTTAGGACCTGTCTTTGCCTGTGAAACCAATCAGCTGATCGGTCACATGACCGCTAACTGCCGGGGGCAGGATGGAGAAGGGGGGCATGAAAGTGACTGGGGGGGGGCAGGATTGTGTCGGGGGGGGGGGGGGCAGGATAGAGCGAGTGGTGCAGGCTGGAGCGGGAAGGGGGGCAGGATGGAGCGGGAATGGGGGCAAATTGGAGCCAGAAGGGGGGCAGGATGGAGTCGGAAGGGGGGCAGGATGGAGCGAGCGGGGCAGGATGGAGCCAGAGGAGCAGGATGGTGGCGGGGGGGACAGGATGGAGCTGGCGGGGCAGGATGGAGCCGGCGGGGCAGGATGGAGACGGCTGGGCAGGATGGAGTCGGCGGGGCAGGATGGAGGCGGGAGGGCAGGATAGAGGTGGGGGGGCAGGATGGAGGCGGGGGAGCAAGAACAGAAGTGGGCAGGATGGAGAGAGCGGGACAGGATGGAGCGAGCGGGGAAGGATGGAGCGAGAGGGTCATGATGGAGCCAGAGGAGCAGGATGGTGGCGGGGGGGGGGGCAGGATGGAGCTGGGGGGCAGGATGGAGCTGGGGGGCAGGATGGAGCTGGAGGGGCAGGATGGAGCCGGCGGGGCAGGATGGAGGCCGGAGGAGCAGGATGGAGGCTGGGGGGGCAGGTTGGAGGCGGGGGGGGCAGGAGATGGAGGCGGAGGAGCAGGATGGAGGCAGAGGAGCAGGATGGTGGCGGGGGGGCAGGATGGGGGGACAGGGTGGTGGTGGGGGCAGGATAGAGCGAGCGGGGCAGGATGGAGCCAGAGGAGCAGTATGGTGGCGGTGGGGACAGGATGGTGGCGAGGGGGCAGGATGGAGGCAGGGGGGCAGGATGGAGCCGGCAGGGCAGGATGGCGGCGAGCGGGGCAGGATGGATGTGGGGGGGCAGGATGGAGCCGACGGGGTAGGATGGATGCAGGGGGGACAGGATGGATGCGGGGGGCAGGATGGATGCGGGGGGAGGGCAGGAAGGATGCGGAGGGGTCAGGATGCATGCGGGGGGGCAGGATGGATGCAGGGGGCAGGATGGATGCAGGGGGCAGGATGGATGCGGGGGGCAGGATGGAGCTGGGGGGGCAGGATGGAGCCGGAGGGCAGGATGGAGGTGGTGGGGGGGGCAGGATGGAGGCGGGGGAGTAGGATGAGCCGAGGGAGCAAGAACAGTGGTGGGCAGGATGGAGCGAGCGGGGCAGGATGGAGCGTCGAGCAGAGAAGGAGAGTAGGATGGAGGAGGGCAGGATGGAGCCGGAGGAGCAGAATGAAGGGAGGGGGGCGGAGGAGCAGGATGGAAGCAAAACAGCAGGGGCAGGATGGAGCAAGCGGGGCAGGATGGAGCGAGCGGGCCAGGAGGTGGCGAGCTGGGCAGGATGGTGGCAAGCTGGGCAGGATGTAGAGAGTGGGGCAGGATGGAGGCGGAGGAGCAGGTTGGTGCGGTGGGGGGGGGCAGGATGGAGCAAGCCGGCAGGATGAGCCAGAGGAGCAGGATGGAGCCGGAGGGGCAGGAGGAGCAGGATGGAGCGTGGGAAGCAGGATGGTGGCGGGATGGGGGTGGCAGGGGGTAGGGAGGCAGGATGGAGGGGGGGGGGCAGGATGGAGCGAGCCGGGCAGGATGGAGCCAGCGGGTCAGGATGGAAGGGGGCAGATGGTGCCGGCTGTGCAGGATGGTGGCGAGTGGGCAGGATGGTGGCGAGCGGGGCAGGATGGATGTGGGGGGGCAGGATGGAGCCGACGGGGTAGGATGGATGCAGGGGGACAGGATGGATGCGGGGGGCAGGATGGATGGGGGGGGAGGACAGGATGGATGCGGGGGAGGGCAGGAAGGATGCGGAGGGGTCAGGATGCATGCGGGGGGGGCAGGATGGATGCAGGGGCAGGATGGATGCGGGGGGGCAGGATGGAGCCGGAGGGGCAGGATGGAGGGGGGGGCAGGATGGGGGGCGGGGAGTAGGATGGAGCCAAGGGAGCAAGAACAGTGTGGTGGGCAGGATGGAGCGTTCAGGGAGGCAGGATGAAGCGAGGGAGGAGGTCAGGATGGAGCCGGAGGAGCAGGATGGAGCCGGAGGAGCAGAATGTGAGGGAGGGGGGCAGGATGGAGCCGGGGAAGCAAAAACAGCAGGGGGCAGGATGGAGCAAGCGGGGCAGGATGGAGCGAGCCGGGCAGGATGGAGCGAGCAGGCCAGGATGGAGGCGAGCGGGGGCAGGATGGTGGCGAGCTGGGCAGGATGGTGGCGAGCTGGGCAGGATGTAGAGAGCGGGGCAGGATGGAGAGAGTGGGGCAGGATGGAGCAAGCGGGGCAGGATGGAGGTGGAGGAGCAGGTTGGTGGCGGTGGGGGGGGGGCAGGATGGAGCAAGCCGGGCAGGATGGAGCCAAAGGAGCAGGATGGAGCCGGAGGGGCAGGAGGAGCAGGATGGAGCCAGGGGAGCAGAATGGTGCGGGGGGGGGGGGGGGGTGGGCGATGGGGGTAGGAGGGGGGCAGGATGGAGGCGGGGGGGCAGGAGGTGGAGCGGCAGGTCCGGGCAGGATGGAGCCAGGAGCGGTCAGGATGGGAGCCAGCGGGGCAGGATGGTGCCGGCTGTGCAGGATGGGGCGAGTGGGGCAGGATGGTGGTGAGCGGGGCAGGATGGATGCGGAGGGCGCGGATGGATGTGGGGTGGGCAGGATGGATGCGGGGGGGGTGGGGGCAGAGATGGAGCGGGGGGGCAGGAGATGGATGCGGGGGCGTCAGGATGGAGCCGGGGCAAGATGGAGGCAGGGGAGCAAGAACAGCGGGGGGCAGTATGGAGCGAGCGGGGCAGGATGAAGCGAGGGGGTCAGGATGGAGCCAGAGGAGCAGGATGGAGCCAGAGGAGCAGGATGGAGGAGGGGGGGCAGGATGGAGCCGGTTGAGCAAGAACAGCGGGGGGCAGGATGGAGTGAGCGGGGCAGGATGGAGCGAGGCGGGGCAGGATGGAGCGAACGGGGCAGGATGGAGGCGGAGGAGCAGGATGGAGGCGGAGGAGCAGGTTAGTGGCGGGGGGGGCAGGATCGGGGGGGCAGGATGTAGTGAGCGGGACAGGATGGGGCCAGAGGGGCAGGAGGAGCAGGATGGAGCCGGAGGAGCAGGATGGTGGCGGGTGGGGGGGACAGGATGGAGCTGGCTGGGCAGGATGGAGACGGCGAGGCAGGATGGTGGCGAGCGGGGCAGGATGGATGTGGAGAGGCAGGATGGATGCAGGGGGGGGGGCAGGATGGAGCCAGCGGAGCAGGATGGTGGTGGGGGTGCAGGATGGAGCCGGCAGAGCAGGATGGAGCCGGCTGGCAGGGTGGAGCCGGCTGGGCAGGGTGGAGCCGGCAGGGCAGGATGGATGCGGGGGGGCAGGATGGAGCCGGCAGGGCAGGATGGATGCGGGGGAGCAGGATGGATGCAGGGGGGGGCAGGATGGAGCCGGCAGGGCAGGATGAATGCGGGGGAGCAGGATGGATGCAGGGGGGGCAGGATGGATGTGGGGGGGGGGCAGGATTGAGCCAGCGAGGCAGGTGACGGATGGGGGGGGGGGGCAGGATGGATGCGGGGGGGCAGGATGGAGCCGGCAGGCCAGGGATGGATGGTGGGGGGGGCAGGATGGATGCGGGGGGGCAGGATGGAGCCGGGGGGTGGCAGGATGGAGCAGGGGGGGAGGGGACAGGATGGAGCCGGAGGGGCAGGATGGAGCCGGAGGAGCAGAATGGAGGGAGGGGGCAGCATGGAGCCGGCGGGGGGAAAGATGGAGGTGCTCCTCCCGCCCACCTCCGCTCTTCCTGCCCCCCTCTCTCCCTGCAGCCCCCCCACTCTCCTTCCCCGCTCCCTGCGGCCCCCACCTCCCCGCTCCCCGCGGCCCCCACTACCCCTGCCCCCCCACGCTCCTCAATGGTGATAAAAATTAAAAAATCCCATAAGGATACTCACCCTCCACAGGCACGCTCCACCTGTCTTCTATCTCCCAGGACAGGACCTGTCGTTGCTTCCCAGGCAGTGACAGGTCCTGTCCTGGGAGACAGAAGACAGGTGGAGCGCACCTACGGAGGGTAAGTATCCTTATGGGATTTTTTTATTTTTATCACCATTGAGGAGTGAAGGCCGCGGGGAGCGAGGGGGCAGAGGGAGGGGGGGCCGCGGGGAGCGAGGGGGGCAGAGGGAGGGGGGGCCGCGGGGAGCGAGAGGGGCAGGGAGAGAGGATCGGGGCAGGAATAGCTGGGGTGCCGCTGGGGGGCAGCCGGGAGCGCAGGCAGGAGGAACGGGGGGCTGTTAGGGGAGACTGTGTATTCCAGCTACAGCGGCGCTACACGCCAATGACCGGCTTATGTCTGGCGCACGATTTCGGCGACAGACTCATAAAACCCTTAGACAATTATATAGTAGATTATATAGTAGATAGTAGATAGGTGTGTATGTATGTGAAGATTCTTAATTGGCGAGTATAATGTATTTTACTCAGCATGTCATTCAATGTATGTTCATTTTTGTCATGTGTCATTGTTTTAAAGCAGAATACGTGTGTATTTTATTTTTATTTTCATTTTTTTTTTGGGATATTTATTGGCAGATTTTGTTTTTTTTTTTTGTTGGTTAAATTATTTGTTGGACACAGCTACTCCAAAATCACAATGTCAGATGTGGACATGTTGCCACTCGTGCATGTGAGTGTGATTTTGTATGGTATTGAATGTCCAATATGACAATAGTGTATATTTTTACATATACATTTATCCTTTTTTTTCCTTAAAGTATTCTTCTGATTCTGAATCTGAGGGACAGGGTGATGGTGATGTGGCCATTGGTGGAGTGGAGCATGTAAGTAGTCATCCTGGGGCCAGTCAGTGGTTTGCTCCATACTCAACTTGTTGTGACACTGTTATTTATCTTGATCAGGGTACAGAGGCATCAGGAGGAGAGGCTGCGGGCCCATCCTACGGTCATCGCTCACAATGGTGGTGGGAGGTGGTTGGAGCCATGTAAGTACTCGTCCACAAATTAAATGTTTTGGAAAACACTTTATGAACAAGGCTAATTTTGCAAATCATACCAGTGTAACTTTATCAGTTATTAAGTCTAGAACGCTTCCACATATCCCAATGCTTCCAAGCTTATTTATTTTTTTTTTTTTAACTCAATAAATTTTTTATTGTAAGAAAAGAAATTACAAATATCATTTTTACAATTCAGAAAAGAACAGTTAATCGTGCATTGCAGATATAAAAGTCATATAGTATCACGTCTCAGGTAATAAGGGAGGTGAGGGGGGGGAAGTACTGGGTGAGGGGATGGGGGGGGGTTTGAGGGAAAAACAAAACATCAGCAAACTTGTAATCGACTATTAACCAGTTCAACAAAGAAGACTTCGTTTAATTAGGAAGAGGCGATGCCAGGGGATGAGAGGCCCAGAGTCTCCAAGCTTCCAATGTGGGTTCCCTATCACTTCGGGTAAGGGCTAAGTGATATTCATATGAAAATATCAAATTAAGGGTGCCTTCACATTAGCGTTTGGCGCCGCAGCGTATGCTGCGTTCCCATACGCATTCAAACGCATGCGCACTGCGTTCCTATGTTTAACATAGGAACGCATGGTGCCTGCGTTTGCTGCGTTCGGGTGCGGATGCGGACGATATCTGCTCCTTCCGGTGTCCAGCATCCGCACCCGGGACGCAGCATGTTGCATTTTTTGTACGTTTGGGGATCTTGGAAGATCAGCAAGCGTCCCCAAGCGTACAAAAAATGCATTGCCGTCAATGGGTCCGCAGTGTTCAGCGCTTGACAGCGCGGGAGAACGCTGCGGACCCATTGAAAAATCTCCCGGTGGCCGCCGGTGATGTCACAGGAGCTCACCGACGGCCACCGGGAGATCAGCTGACCCTCTGCTGTCCTCCTTCTCCCCGCCGCCTGTAATCTCCTAGCGATGTCGGCGGGGAGAACAGCTGATCTGACAGCTGTTTGAATCTTCCCGCGCCGACATCTCCTCACAGTGTCGGCGCGGGAAGATTCAAACAGCTGTCAGATCAGCTGTTCTCCCCGCCGACAGTCCCGGTGCTTACCGGCGGCCGGGGGGCGGAGATCTCCGGCGCTGATCTCCGCCCCCGGCCCGCCCCCGGCCCGCGCCGATTGGCTGCCGGGCTCCATAGTGATGTGTCCGCAGGCGGACATTATCCGCTGCGGACACATCATTTGGACCCTGCTTTTGACAGCGTTTGTGTCTGCATGCCATCAGCATGCAGACACAAACGCTAATGTGAAGCCAGCCTAAGTCTGTTTGTCACTTCAGAGAGGGTTGGTGGGTGGGCAGACTTCCATTTCGCTGCAATGCTTAGTCTGGAAGCAATTAAAATGTAGGTCAGTGTCTTGCTCCAAGCTTATTTTTCAGGACATATTGGACTTTATCTTGGTGCTACATTTTGGATGTTATTTTCGGCATTTTGTCACCAAAGACAGTGTTTACATGCAGTGACATTGTAAAGCCATGAGTGAAGCCGTTGCTCATTATGGGTTTAAATGGTCCCAAAAACAACCCCATTACAATACGCAGCTACTGTACCAATAATAATTAACATGCCGAGTCCCTTATTTGTATCATACGAATTTCTTGTTTTGTGAAGGCACGGGAATGCTGTTGTCCCATACCTGTGGCTGACCATGGCCACGAGTATTGTGTCTGTAGCCTGCATGCTTCTTCTTTAGCGACACATAACTAGAACGTAAACAATTAACACTTCAGATTTGTGGTCTGTGTGTCCTGGTCGTGTTACACCATAAATGTAAGCTTGAGTTGGCCAGGTGATTGTGTGCACAACCATCTTGCATGTATGCTCACACAAACACATGCCCTTCCTACAGCACACTAAATAATTTGGCCCAAACCGGTAGAGCGGAACATCTTGTGCTGACGTTACCCTTACCACGGATTGTAAAGTCTTGTTGCAACAGCATGTGGCCCTTACAGAGTGATCTTGTCGCTTTAGGATGCATGTGTACATAACATGTGGCAGCACTTCGGAAAGTGGGGGACCATGGAGGGCAACGATATGACACAGGAGGTATATGTGACATAAAAAGGCTGAGACTACCAATTTCTTCATCCCTCTGGCTGATAATGAAATGGAAGCTGACAGGAAGCGTGAGCATGTGCCAGGCTTCACAGCCAATTGGGGACATGTGTATGGTTTGATGGAAATTGAGTGATATTTGTTGAGTTTGTGTATTTCACTCATGGCTTACTATGTGGATGGTTGATCTGCTGTGACTCCTCATGTTCATCTGACATGCTGTGTTTTTATGTACCAAACTACATGTTGAAGTGTGACTGCGTAATTTTTTTATTGTTTCTCCCAGGCTTCCAAAAGGCCTCACAGGACTGATGAGGAGGACGTAGTGGATACAGATCTCCTCATCCAGCTTGTGGAAGCACGTGCTCCCTTGTGGGACCAGCGCAACCACCTCCATTCTACTCTGGCTCACACTAGACGACTGTGGGATAAGGTCTATGCAGGGGTGGTCCGAGGATGGAACCGACTGAATGTAGCTGGGCAAGATCGTCACCGTAAGTAAATGATTTTTAACATTTCTATGTAATTGTGCAGTAACTATGCATGTCTTTGGCATACTGATATTTCTCCACAATCATCATCATCAATTTTAGCACCAATGGAAATGTAGTTCGATTCACAAATATAAGTGTCACTATCATGTTTATAGAAATCTTGCCTCCATGCCAATTTGTTGGGGGGCCCAAAGTTTTTACAGCCCATAGAAAACAATAATTCAGTTGCTAATGGATTCACACACACATCATGTGTGTTTTACCAAGCAACATATGTTATGTAAATTAATCCATGTGTGTTTTTCTCTGGCAGGTGGTTCGCTGTTGTGGAAATAGCGCAATCTCCAGGATAGCTTCAGGAAGCACTTGACCAACGAGATGAGGGCTGGCAGAGGTGTGGGGCCCAAGAAAACTCCATACATGTACTCCCGCATGCTGGAATTCTTGAGACCCAGCATATTAGCTAGAGGGTATATAGCTTTACGTATGTGTATTTGCCAAATGGGTTCTCTGACCATACAAGTGTGTGTTTCCTGACGTATATGTGGGAGATCCTTGTAACTATGCACCTTAATGTTATCTTTTGTTTTGGAAACATAAAACATAACTTAAGTATTTGCATTTACAGCAAAACACTATGGACGTTTTGCCACGTTCGCTGGCCTGTATGATCAAGACCATGGTGCTACCCCAGAAGCCTATTGGGAGCACAGGAGCCCTGCGGAAGACGCACCCACATCTTTTCCCCTATCTGAGCCCTCTGACACAGCGGCACGCAGTTGAGCAGCTCTTCGGCCTGGTCGTCAGCGCCAGAGGGCTATAGATAGGAGTGTTCTCCCTGAAGTTGTCCATATGTCTCAGATTCATCAGGACATGTGGAAAGAGCTGTCTGGCCAAATCACACAGGGATTGGCGCATCTCCACATTGACCTGAGGGATCTGAGCACAAATGTACACATGTATGTACACCGGTATTTGATAACACTGGACAGGCATATGGAAAAGATGTCCTGTGATCAGCAGGCATACATTGTCCAGTGTTGTCAGGATGCTGTGTGATAAGCCAGACAGATGGGTCCAGACATGCAGCCACAACAACATTCTCGGGCCACCCAACACCCTTCAGATAGTCCTCCTCCTGTAGCCAGCAATGTCCCAATCAACACCATCGACAGGGCAGTCAGGAAATGGGACCAATGCCACAACAAGTGAATCCAGTATCCTCATGGGTGCTTGTAGGGCTCCCAACCAGGCACCTTTGTCATATCATCCACAGGTGGCAGGGCTTACCATGGTGGAGAGACATAATGCGACCTTATCTTTTACAACCCAACAAGATGTCTTGCCCTTGCAGCTATCGACCCACCAACAATACCGTTACACCCCAAATTCATCCTTTCAGCATTTTACCCAAGCTTCATGTTACTCATACCCGCAACACCCTTCCCAGCAACCTGGCCACTCCTCATTTCCTCAGTTGCCCTACCACCCTTCCCAGTCCCATTTACAAGGGCTTATGGCTCATACTGAAGCATACCAGCTCTTCCAGACAAGACGGGGCTTCCAGCAACAACCAAGCCTGCTCCCACTTATCAAACCGCACCATTGTGTGGACCAAGCTCCACACAGCCCTCGAACACTGGGCCAGCTTATGAAGCATCTGCATGACCCAGCCAAAGCCCACCAATTGTGGTGACCAGCTCAGCTCAAACACAACAGCAGGATTTGTCCGCCCCTTCATGGACTCCAGTGACTTGCGCTTTCCCAAGCATGGCCACAACCACCACTGTGACCACCACTGCGGCACAACAAAGTGCACCAGTTTTGTTTTCCACCCCACCGAGGGACTTTACCCAACTTTAATTTGTTCCTTGTGCGCACATATTAAAAAAGTGTTGTCAGTACTCTTTTGTTTCTTTTTTCAATGATGCATGTCGATTGGTTGTTTCTAGATGGTTTGTGAACATGTATGTAGAATAATCTAGAAGAAAAAGCACCCAATCCATATGGGTAAACGAATTCTTCTTTATTGGAACTCACAGACACATAATAAAAAATGTCATCTGTATGGCAGATGTTGGCAACATCTGCCATACAGATGCGATTTTTAATTGTGTATATGTGAGTTCCAAAAATAAGAATTTGTTTACCCATATGGATAGGATGCAGGCTTTTTCATCTACATTATTCCATGGTAACTTGTTGACGCCAGCCACTGCTGCTGCACCTGACCGGGTCTAATTGGAGGCACAAGAGTGAGCTTATCCATTCTCCTTTCCTTGCACTCAGTTGATAACACGTATGTAGGTCACTGTATGCACACACATACATTGACAGACAACAAATTCACCTTTGCAAACACATAAATCTGTGTGAATATCTCCATATGTGTACCCATTTTAGGGAATGTGGTTTGTTTCACATGCTCACAGAAACATGTACCTGTCTTGGTATGGTTTGCAAAGGTAGGTATGTATATACATATATATATCACTTGTGTATGTGTAGCTAAGGCTACACACACATGTAATGATTAGAAAAAACCACAGTTTTTGCATCCAGTACATTATGGCTGGTTATACCATACCATAAATAATGTATCACCATGTGTCAAAATAATTCTGGAACATATCAGGACATATCATCAAGCATGACCGATCGCACAAATTACGTATCAAGGTTATCCCCTAGGGGAAGGAACACGATCCAATGGTCATTTATATGAAAATATTAATTTTTATTAATCAAAGATTACTCGGTACAGGGGGTGAGAGTGAGGTAGAGAATCAGCAATGATACCACTTAGTTTAACAATATTATAACCTATGTATACTTCCAATACATGACATAAACTCTCCATTAATTATTGGTCAAAAGTACACATAATTCCATTCAAGGTAGTGAACCAATTCAATTCTTGATTAATATCTAACAAAGATCTCTTTTTATATTTGTATACAGTATATATTACACACTAGATATCCATAAGAGTGTGGTTTGTAAGGTTTATTTCACATATAGTTCATAGAGCAAAAATAGATGGAATCGGAGATGGCATATCTTTATAGTGCCCTACACATGTAACTCACAACTGCTCTCATGTTATTGTGGTTGCAATTTATCACCATATAATATATAGACCAATATCAGTTTGCTTTAATAATATCTCATGGAATCAGCAATTTATACTGTTTTTTGCTAAAAACTGAAAGAGGATCTATTAATTACCACAACAGTGAGAGCAGCACGTGTGTCACATGTGATCACCACTCAAAGTACACCTGCACAGCCTATATATGCTTAGTTGATTACAAAAGTAAATAAAGCACTGCACAAGGGAACAAGGCACCTGTGTCTGCAGCATTGATCAACCCCTCATAGTATCAGGAGAAGACCTCTGCTGCTGCCGTCCTTAGATAGATACTATATCAGTCAATGTGACAATAGACCACCCACCAAGGGTTCCAGTGCTCCAATATGCACTGCCATTAAATAGAGATCAATAGGAATCAAATGAATATTCCATTAGGGTTCAGTACCTGTATTAGATTAGTGCTGGTATCATGCATGCGCCCTTATGCGCATTTCGGATTTCTCCTTCGTCTGAGGGCTAGGTGAGTGAGGGGAAGGGGAGGTTTAAAAGAGAGCGTGAGCCAATCCGCATGCAGCGCCTGTTGCTATGGCGGCGGACGCTTACACCCAATTGTCTGGGCCGGCCGCGGTCATCACCGACGTCATGGAGGGGCGTGCCAGCAGGTCACATGACCCGCAGCACGTTCTCCATAGAGACGCCGACAGACGAGCGGGACGGCACCATTAGGCAAGCGACCGCACAGCAAGAGGGTGCTGCACCAGATACATCAGACCATTATATGATCAACCATATTCAATTGTAGTCAATCCTTGAGAGGGCCATATAGACAAGGTGTGACAGATCATAAGACAATTACACGCCCATATCATTTGTCTATTGCATATGGAATACAGACCATGTTATTTAACAGTATACATAGTTATATCTAACTAGCTGTGAGCCCGATGCAAATGCATCGGGATTCTAGAACGTGCATTAATTTGATTATAGTAGTTATAGCTGTTAGCCTGATGCAAATGCATCGGGTATCTAAAATATGTTTATTGTTTTTTTAAAGATTTTTAAATAATAATCGCATCATCAATAGCAATAATATAAGCCATAGCATTATTATTAGCAGTAATAGCAGTATTAATAGCATTATTAGCAGTATTATGAGCATTAATAAAAGTATTAATAGCATTAATGCATTATTATTAGCATTAATAGCATTATTAATAGCATTATTAGCATTAATAGCATTAATAATGCCATTAATAGGATAAATATTAGCATTGATAGCATTAATAGCATAATTAATAGCATTAATAGCATTATTAATAGCATTAATAGCATTATTATTAGCATTAATAGGATAAATATTAGCATTAATAGCATTAATAGCATTATTATTAGCATTATTATTGCATTATTAGCATTAATAATAGCATTTAATAACATTATTAATAGCATTAATAGCATTATTATTAGCATTAATAGCATTAATAGCATAATTAATAGCATTAATAGCATTAATAGCATTATTATTAGCATTAATAGAATTATTATTAGCATTAGAAGCATTAATAGGATAAATATTAGCATTAATAGCATTAATAGCATAATTAATAGCATTAATAGCATTATTAATAGCATTAATAGCATTATTATTAGCATTAATAGCATTAATAATAGCATTATTAGTATTAATAATAGCATTAATAACATTATTAATAGCATTAATAGCATATATTAATAGCGTTAATAGCATTATTATTAGCATTAATAGGATTAATAATAGCATTATTAGCATTAATAATAGCATTAATAACATTATTAATAGCATTAATAGCATTATTATTAGCATTAATAGCATTAATACCATTATTATTAGCATTAATAGCATTAATAATAGCATTAATGGGATAAATATTAGCATTAATAGCATTAATAGCATAAATAAGAGCATTAATAGCATTATTAATAGCATTAATAGCATTATTATTAGCATAAATAGCATTATTAGCATTAATAATAGCATTAATAACATTATTAATAGCATTAATAGCATTATTATTAAAATTAATAGAATTAATAATAGCATTATTTAGCATAAATAATATAGCATTAATAACATTATTAATAGCATTAATAGCATTATTATTAGCATTAATAGCATTAATAGTATTATTAATAGCATTGAATAGCATTATTAATACCATTAATAGGATTATTATTAGTATTAATAGCATTAATAATATACATTATTAGCATTATTAATAGCATTAATAACATTATTAATAGCATTAATAGCATTATTATTAGCATTAATAGCATTAATAATAGCATTATTAGCATTATTAATAGCATTAATATACATTATTAATAGCATAAATAGCATTAATTATTAGCATAAATAGCATTAATAATAGGATTATTAGCATTAATAATAGCATTAATAACATTATTAATAGCATTAATAGCATTATTATTTAGCATTAATAGAATTAATAATAGCATTATTAGCATTAATAATAGCATTAATAACATTATTAATAGCATTAATAGCATTATTATTAGCATTAATAGCATTATTATTAGCATTAACAGCATTATAATACCATTAATAGGATAAATATTAGCATTAATAGCATTAATAGCATAAATAATAGGATTAATAGCATTATTAATAGCATTAATAGCATTATTAATAGCATTAATAGCATTATTATATAAGCATAAAGCATTAATAATAGCATTAATAACATTATTAATAGCATTTAATAGCATTATTATTAGCATTAATAGCATTAACATAATAGCATTATTAGCATTATTAATAGCATTAATAACATTATTAATAGCATTAATAGCATTATTATTAGCATAAATAGCATTAATAATAGGATTATTAGCATTATTAATAGTATTAATAACATTATTAATAGCATTAATAGCATTATTATTAAAATTAATAGAATTAATAATAGCATTATTAGCATTAATAATAGCATTAATAACATTATTAATAGCATTAATAGCATTATTATTAGCATTAATAGCATTAATAGTATTATTAATAGCATGAATAGCATTATTAATAGCATTAATAGGATTATTATTAGCATTAATAGCATTAATAATAGCATTATTAGCATTATTAATAGCATTAATAACATTATTAATAGCATTAATAGCATTATTATGAGCATTAATAGCATTAATAATAGCATTATTAGCATTATTAATAGCATTAATAACATTATTAATAGCATTAATATCATTATTATTAGCATTAATAGAATTAATAATAGCATTATTAGCATTAATAATAGCATTAATAACATTATTAATAGCATTAATAGCATTATTATTAGCATTAATAGCATTAATAATAGCATTATTAGCATTATTAATAGCATTAATAACATTATTAATAGCATTAATAGCATTATTATTAGCATAAATAGCATTAATAATAGGATTATTAGCATTATTAATAGTATTAATAACATTATTAATAGCATTAATAGCATTATTATTAAAATTAATAGAATTAATAATAGCATTATTAGCATTAATAATAGCATTATTAGCATTAATAATAGCATTAATAACATTATTAATAGCATTAATAGCATTATTATTAGCATTAATAGCATTAATAGTATTATTAATAGCATGAATAGCATTATTAATAGCATTAATAGGATTATTATTAGCATTAATAGCATTAATAATAGCATTATTAGCATTATTAATAGCATTAATAACATTATTAATAGCATTAATAGCATTATTATGAGCATTAATAGCATTAATAATAGCATTATTAGCATTATTAATAGCATTAATAACATTATTAATAGCATTAATATCATTATTATTAGTATAAATAGCATTAATAATAGGATTATTAGCATTAATAATAGCATTAATAACATTATTAATAGCATTAATAGCATTATTATTAGCATTAATAGAATTAATAATAGCATTATTAGCATAATTATTAGCATTAATAGCATTATTATTAGCAGTAATATTATTATTAGCATTTTTTTTTTAATTATTATTTATTATTTGTTATGTATTTTTTAATTATGTTTTATTTATTTTTTTATAATTTTTAAATTATTTTTTAATTATTTTTTTATTATTAAATTTATTATTTAGGCTGAGAGGCAGTTGTCATTCAGGTGCGCTAAAGGGCTGATCTTATGAGCATATATTTTATTTTTTTATTATTATTTTTATTGAATTTTTTATTATTTTTAATTAATTTTTTTATTATTTTTTAATTCTTTTTTAATTATTTTTTTTATTATTTAATTTATTATTTAGGCTGAGAGGCAGTTCTCATTCAGGTCCGCAAAGGGCTGATCTTATTAGCATATATTTTATTTTTATATTATTATTTTTATTGAATTTTTTATTATTTTTAATTATTTTTTTTTATTATTTTTTAATTCTTTTTTAATTATTTTTTTTATTATTTAATTTATTATTTAGGCTGAGACGCAGTTCTCATTGAGGTCCGCAAAGGGCTGATCTTATTAGCATATATTTTATTTTTTTATTATTATTTTTATTGAATTTTTTATTATTTTAAATTATTTTTTTTTATTATTTTTTAATTCTTTTTTAATTATTTTTTTTATTATTTAATTTATTATTTAGGCTGAGACGCAGTTCTCATTCAGGTCCGCAAAGGGCTGATCTTATTAGCATATATTTTATTTTTTTATTATTATTTTTATTGAATTTTTTATTATTTTTAATTATTTTTTTTTATTATTTTTTAATTCTTTTTTAATTATTTTTTTTATTATTTAATTTATTATTTAGGCTGAGAGGCAGTTCTCATTCAGGTCCGCAAAGGGCTGATCTTATTAGCATATATTTTATTTTTTTATTATTATTTTTATTGAATTTTTTATTATTTTTAATCTTATTAGCATATATTTTATTTTTTTATTATTATTTTTATTGAATTTTTTATAATTTTTAATTAATTTTTTTTATTATTTTTTAATTCTTTTTTAATTATTTTTTTTATTATTTAATTTATTATTTAGGCTGAGACGCAGTTCTCATTGAGGTCCGCAAAGGGCTGATCTTATTAGCATATATTTTATTTTTTTATTATTATTTTTATTGAATTGTTTATTATTTTTAATAAATATTTTTATTATTTTTTAATTCTTTTTTAATTATTTTTTTTATTATTTAATTTATTTATTTTTTTTAAGTTTGACTGAGACGCAGTTCTCATTCAGGTCCGCCTTTTTTTTGGCCATTGACATACATTACCGGTGAGTCGGCGATTTTATGGCCGCCCACCTGGTTCTATTTGTCGGCCCTAAAATCGCGGACACACCGCTAATGCATCTCTATGGGCAGTCAGCCCGATTTCGGATTGAACGGCAACCAATCAGAAGTCGAGCTGACTGCCCATAGAGATGCATTAGCGGTGTGTCCGCGATTTTAGGGCCGACAAATAGAACCAGGGGGCGGCCATAAAATCGCCGACACACCGGTAATGTATGTCAATGGGGAAAAAAGGCGGACCTGAATGAAAACTGAATGAGGAGCTCTTCTGATTGGCTGAGGGCATTATCCATCGACCAATCAGAAGACGGCGTGAGATTTCATTGAGGTAGAATGGGGGATTTTTCCTCCATTCTATCTTAATGAGAAGGAAGAGGACGTCGGAGGTGGAATTTTCGGAAAAGAAGACAGAAGATCCCCGGGGCCGGACGAAGAGGCGGAGAGAAGAGAGAAGACCCCGGGGCCGGAGGAAGAGGACGCCTGGCCGGACGGACGATCGGACGGACGATCGGACGGACGATCAGATGACTTGAAGGCATGTAAGTGATGGACGGGGGCTTCGGGTGTAGGGCCTTAGGTGAGAGCGGCGTTAGGTTAGGGGACGGCGGGGGGTTAGGGTGTAGGGCTTTAGCGACAGGGGCAGGGGACAGCGGCGGGAGCTTAGGGGGTATCGGCGGGGGCCTAGGGGGTAGGAGCTTACGTAGGGGCGGCGATGGCTTAGGGGGTAGACGGCGGGGCTTAGGGGGTATCGGCGGCGGCTTTGGATGGTGCGAGTCGGGGGTTAGGTAGTCGGGGCTTAGGGGGTATCGGCGGCGGGTTTGGATGGTGCGAGTCGGGGGTTAGGTGGTCGGGGCTGCTGCGGGGTTTAGGGGGTTAGGGGCGGCGGTGCCTTAGGGGGTAGGCGGCATGGCTTAGGGGGTATCGTCGGGGGTCTAGGGGGTAGGGGGTTAGGGGCGGCGGTGCCTTAGGGGGTAGGCGGCATGGCTTAGGGGTATCGGCGGGGGCCTAGGGGGTAGACGGCGGGGCTTAGGGGGTATCGGGGGCGGGTTTGGATGCTGCGGGTCGGGGGTTAGGTGGTCGGGGCTGCTGCGGTGCTTAGGGGGTAGGGGCTTAGGTAGGGGCGGCGATGGCTTAGGGGGTAGACGGCGGGGCTTAGGGGGTATCGGCGGCGGCTTTGGATGGTGCGAGTCGGGGGTTAGGTAGTCGGGGCTTAGGGGTATCGGCGGCGGGTTTGGATGGTGCGAGTCGGGGGTTAGGTGGTCGGGGCTGCTGCGGGGTTTAGGGGGTTAGGGGCGGCGGTGCCTTAGGGGGTAGGCGGCATGGCTTAGGGGGTATCGTCGGGGGTCTAGGGGGTAGGGGGTTAGGGGCGGCGGTGCCTTAGGGGGTAGGCGGCATGGCTTAGGGGGTATCGGCGGGGGCCTAGTGGGTAGACGGCGGGGCTTAGGGGGTATCGGGGGCGGGTTTGGATGCTGCGGGTCGGGGGTTAGGTGGTCGGGGCTGCTGCGGTGCTTAGGGGGTAGGGGCTTAGGTAGGGGCGGCGATGGCTTAGGGGGTAGACGGCGGGGCTTAGGGGGTATCGGCGGCGGCTTTGGATGGTGCGGGTCGGGGGTTAGGTGGTCGGGGCTGCTGCGGGGCTTAGGGGTAGGGTGCTTAGGGGGTAGGGGCTTAGGTAGGGGCGGCGATGGCTTAGGAGGTAGACGGCGGGGCTTAGGGGGTATCGGCGGCGGCGGCGGGGGCTTAGGGGGTAGGGTGCTTAGGGGGTAGGGGCTTAGGTAGGGGCGGCGATGGCTTAGGAGGTAGACGGCGGGGCTTAGGGGGTATCGGCGGCGGCTTTGGATGGTGCGGGTCGGGGGTTAGGTGGTCGGGGCTGCTGCGGGGCTTAGGGGGTAGGGGGTTAGGGGCGGCGGTGCCTTAGGGGGTAGGCTTAGAGCGGCAGGGGGCTGTAGTGTACAGCGCGATGGTATACTACAGTCCCATGGCGCTTATGGGCATGGGACTGTAGTATACTATAGCGGTGTACAGTACAGCAGCGCGTAGTGGCTTAGAGCGGCAGGGGGCTGTAGTGTACAGCGCGATGGTATACTACAGTCCCATGGCGCTTATGGGCATGGGACTGTAGTATACTATAGCGGTGTACACTACAGGAGTATGGGCTTCGGTGGCTTGGTTAGCGGTGTAGCGACTCGCAATGCCCGCTTCGCGGGCATTGCTTCGCTAGGCTGCAACGACTCGCAATGCCCGCTTTGCGGGCATTGCTTCGTGAGTCGCCTTGGCCGCTACGCGGCCATGGGAGAGTCCAGGAGAAGCAGCTCGGACTCGCTAACCAAGCGACCGGAAGCAGCGCCGCTCCGACGGAAGTCGCTACGGCAATTATATAATAGATCACGGCATATACCTGCTTTAATGTATCACATATTAGTAATCATTCTATTAGGGATTGCAACACCAATCTCACGTATGCATATATGACCACATTATATTAATAAAAACATCTCATGGCACCCTCAAGGGTCATATAATGACTCAGAATGGATCAAAATATAAATGCCAGTTATATTCCAGTGGTCATCATGCATATATGACATAGATTGCAGGGATATATATAGAGAGACATGGGATTTTATAACTACCAACATCATATACAGTATGTTGTACCCGATAAAAATAATAACATCATATCATATTCACATCAGGATATGTGTCCCCTCAAATACATCCCATATATTCATAACTGTATATTCCCTACTATAAGCAGATATACCCCGCGACCAGACACATCACATCACATAAAAGTACATTCAATACATATGATCAATTAAATCCTCCATAAGGCGACATCAACAATGTAGATATTCTCTTTTTTCGGTGATCACTTGTTGAATGGTCAAATATAATCATATTCAATCGAAATCGAGATTGTCACGCTGCAAAAAGTGAAAGTTAAAAACAATTAATATACAAAAAATTAAAACCACATATACCCTAAATCAATGTTTGACTTCACAAATATGGGACATAGCTGATGGTTTCGTTAAGGCCTGCGGGTTGGACTGTCTTAAGTGTCCAAATCCAACGCGTTTCCAGTTGGGCTAATTTGACTGTGGCATTCCCACCCCGTATCCCTAAGTCTACCATCTCAATACCCCGTACCATGAATTCCTTCCCATTGCAATGATGATATTTTTTAAAATGCCTTGGGATAGTCTTCAACAGGGTATCATCCTCAACATTTTTGGCTGCCTCAATCCCTAATATATGTTCCCTAACCCGTACTTTCAATTGACGGCTAGTCAGCCCTATATAGATCTTTCTACAGGGACATACTCCATAGTATACAACCCATTTAGATTCACAGGTAATGCGTTGTTTAATTTTATATGAGTTGGATCCAGTTGAATCGACAAATGATCCACTACGCTCTATGTTAGGGCAGGCTACGCACTTGCCGCAGGGGAAGCAGCCAATTGAGGGTGGGAATTTATCCAAAAATGTTCTTTTGGTATATCCATCATAGTGGCTTCTAATGAGGTGATCTTTTAGATTCTTACCACGTCTGATGGCCATCAGTGGTTGAGGTGGTAGGATTTTTGCCAGAGTTGGGTCTGCCTGCAGAATATGCCATGATCTTTCTAGGGCTTTACGTATCATTCCATATCCACTATTGTAACCTGTAATGAATCTGACTGGGGTAGTGGATTCACGATTCACGCTTGAATATAACAATTGATTTCGAGATGCATGTTTCGCCCTATTGTATGCTCACTTTATCATTCTTTTGCTATATCCACGCTCTATGAATCTTCTCTTAAGGTCAACAGCCTGTCTCTCAAAGTCATCAATCTGAGAACACATCCTTCTTAGTCGAAGGAACTGGCCCATAGGCACAGACCCTATCATGTATTTAGGATGTGCTGATGTGGCATGTAACAGGCTGTTGGTGGAGGTCGGTTTACGGTATAGAGATGTCTGTAGTACATTTTCACGGTCACATGTAATAGCTACATCCAGGAATTCTATCCTTGTATCTGAGTACGAATATGTCAGATGTATATTGTTGTTATTGGAGTTTAGATGTTTCATAAATGGTTCGAGTTCTTTCACCTCATCCTGCCATATAAAAAAGACATCGTCAATATATCGCGTCCAAAAAGGGACGCGATCCGCAGGAATACCACCATTAGTCAAGAAGAGGTCCCTCTCCCACAGCCCCAGGAACAGGTTTGCATAGGCCGGTGCAAATGATGCACCCATTGCCGTTCCCTGGAGCTGCAGGTAGAAGGACCCCTTAAAAGTAAAAAAATTATGAGTCAATGAAAACTCCAATATACATAAGACAAATTCCACTAGATCCATTGGTAGGTGTGAACCACAGAGAAAAAACCTAACCGCCCGCAATCCATCTGCATGCTTGATATTTGTGTATAGGGACTCCACATCCCCACACACCATTACCGCACCCCCACCCAGGGAGATTCCATCTATTTTCTTCAGGAAATCTACGGTATCCCTCGTATATGATGGCAGTGATTCCACAAAGGGCTGGAGTATCGAATCCACCCACCTATTTACATTTTCCAGAAAGTTGTTATTTCCGGAAATAATCGGTCTCCCGGGTGGAACCGTCTGACACTTATGAATTTTTGGTAATAAGTATAATGTTGATATTGACGGTTCCACAATACGTAGCGCTGAAGCCAGCTGACCGGTGACAACACCCCCATCTACTGCCGCATCAAGTATTTTATCAAGTTCATCAATGTATTTGGAGAGGGGGTTAAAGGTCAATTTTTTATAACAGGTTTTATTGCGTAATTGTTTAAACACCTCCTCCTCATACATTGATTTCGGCCATATCACAATGTTGCCACCTTTGTCAGCCGGCTTCAGCACCACGTCCGGGAGACTTTTTAACTCATTTAACCGTTTTCTCTCACTGCCCTCTTCTTGACTGATGGTGGTATTCCTGCGGATCGCGTCCCTTTTTGGACGCTATATATTGACGATGTCTTTTTTATATGGCAGGATGAGGTGAAAGAACTCGAACCATTTATGAAACATCTAAACTCCAATAACAACAATATACATCTGACATATTCGTACTCAGATACAAGGATAGAATTCCTGGATGTAGCTATTACATGTGACCGTGAAAATGTACTACAGACATCTCTATACCGTAAACCGACCTCCAAACAGCCTGTTACATGCCACATCAGCACATCCTAAATACATGATAGGGTCTGTGCCTATGGGCCAGTTCCTTCGACTAAGAAGGATGTGTTCTCAGATTGATGACTTTGAGAGACAGGCTGTTGACCTTAAGAGAAGATTCATAGAGCGTGGATATAGCAAAAGAATGATAAAGCGAGCATACAATAGGGCGAAACATGCATCTCGAAATCAATTGTTATATTCAAGCGTGAATCGTGAATCCACTACCCCAGTCAGATTCATTACAGGTTACAATAGTGGATATAGAATGATACGTAAAGCCCTAGAAAGATCATGGCATATCCTGCAGGCAGACCCAACTCTGGCAAAAATCCTACCACCTCAACCACTGATGGCCATCAGACGTGGTAAGAATCTAAAAGATCACCTCATTAGAAGCCACTATGATGGATATACCAAAAGAACATTTTTGGATAAATTCCCACCCTCAATTGGCTGCTTCCCCTGCGGCAAGTGCGTAGCCTGCCCTAACATAGAGCGTAGTGGATCATTTGTCGATTCAACTGGATCCAACTCATATAAAATTAAACAACGCATTACCTGTGAATCTAAATGGGTTGTATACTACGGAGTATGTCCCTGTAGAAAGATCTATATAGGGCTGACTAGCCGTCAATTGAAAGTACGGGTTAGGGAACATATATTAGGGATTGAGGCAGCCAAAAATGTTGAGGTGATACCCTGTTGAAGACTATCCCAAGGCATTTTAAAAAATATCATCATTGCAATGGGAAGGAATTCATGGTACGGGGTATTGAGATGGTAAACTTAGGGATACGGGGTGGGAATGCCACAGTCAAATTAGCCCAACTGGAAACGCGTTGGATTTGGACACTTAAGACAGTCCAACCCGCAGGCCTTAACGAAACCATCAGCTATGTCCCATATTTGTGAAGTCAAACATTGATTTAGGGTATATGTGGTTTTAATTTTTTGTATATTAATTGTTTTTAACTTTCACTTTTTGCAGCGTGACAATCTCGATTTCGATTGAATATGATTATATTTGACCATTCAACAAGTGATCACCGAAAAAAGAGAATATCTACATTGTTGATGTCGCCTTATGGAGGATTTAATTGATCATATGTATTGAATGTACTTTTATGTGATGTGATGTGTCTGGTCGCGGGGTATATCTGCTTATAGTAGGGAATATACAGTTATGAATATATGGGATGTATTTGAGGGGACACATATCCTGATGTGAATATGATATGATGTTATTATTTTTATCGGGTACAACATACTGTATATGATGTTGGTAGTTATAAAATCCCATGTCTCTCTATATATATATCCCTGCAATCTATGTCATATATGCATGATGACCACTGGAATATAACTGGCATTTATATTTTGATCCATTCTGAGTCATTATATGACCCTTGAGGGTGCCATGAGATGTTTTTATTAATATAATGTGGTCATATATGCATACGTGAGATTGGTGTTGCAATCCCTAATAGAATGATTACTAATATGTGATACATTAAAGCAGGTATATGCCGTGATTAGATATAACTATGTATACTGTTAAATAACATGGTCTGTATTCCATATGCAATAGACAAATGATATGGGCGTGTAATTGTCTTATGATCTGTCACACCTTGTCTATATGGCCCTCTCAAGGATTGACTACAATTGAATATGGTTGATCATATAATGGTCTGATGTATCTGGTGCAGCACCCTCTTGCTGTGTGGTCGCTTGCCTAATGGTGCCGTCCCGCTCGTCTGTCGGCGTCTCTATGGAGAACGTGCTGCGGGTCATGTGACCTGCTGGCACGCCCCTCCATGACGTCGGTAATGACCGCGGCCGGCCCAGACAATTGGGTGTAAGCGTCCGCCGCCATAGCAACAGGCGCTGCATGCGGATTGGCTCACGCTCTCTTTTAAACCTCCCCTTCCCCTCACTCACCTAGCCCTCAGACGAAGGAGAAATCCGAAATGCGCATAAGGGCGCATGCATGATACCAGCACTAATCTAATACAGGTACTGAACCCTAATGGAATATTCATTTGATTCCTATTGATCTCTATTTAATGGCAGTGCATATTGGAGCACTGGAACCCTTGGTGGGTGGTCTATTGTCACATTGACTGATATAGTA
Organism: Allobates femoralis; assembly: GCA_033576535.1. NCBI lineage: Eukaryota > Metazoa > Chordata > Amphibia > Anura > Aromobatidae > Allobates > Allobates femoralis. The sequence goes on along the minus strand of JARQOC010000005.1, from coordinate 343,757,902 downwards.
TCTATCTAAGGACGGCAGCAGCAGAGGTCTTCTCCTGATACTATGAGGGGTTGATCAATGCTGCAGACACAGGTGCCTTGTTCCCTTGTGCAGTGCTTTATTTACTTTTGTAATCAACTAAGCATATATAGGCTGTGCAGGTGTACTTTGAGTGGTGATCACATGTGACACACGTGCTGCTCTCACTGTTGTGGTAATTAATAGATCCTCTTTCAGTTTTTAGCAAAAAACAGTATAAATTGCTGATTCCATGAGATATTATTAAAGCAAACTGATATTGGTGTATATATTATATGGTGATAAATTGCAACCACAATAACATGAGAGCAGTTGTGAGTTACATGTGTAGGGCACTATAAAGATATGCCATCTCCGATTCCATCTATTTTTGCTCTATGAACTATATGTGAAATAAACCTTACAAACCACACTCTTATGGATATCTAGTGTGTAATATATACTGTATACAAAATATACAAGAGATCTTTGTTAGATATTAATCAAGAATTGAATTGGTTCACTACCTTGAATGGAATTATGTGTACTTTTGACCAATAATTAATGGAGAGTTTATGTCATGTATTGGAAGTATACATAGGTTATAATATTGTTAAACTAAGTGGTATCATTGCTGATTCTCTACCTCACTCTCACCCCCTGTACCGAGTAATCTTTGATTAATAAAAATTAATATTTTCATATAAATGACCATTGGATCGTGTTCCTTCCCCTAGGGGATAACCTTGACACATGTAATGATATGTATGTGTTTGTACTGTAAGAGGGCAAAGGGACGCATAGTGGATGGCAGGTATGTGTCACATGCCTACCTGAGGTCTGTGATGTAAGCCGGCATTAGCATCTCTTAGTGGAGAGCAACACTGAGGGAGTTGTTAGTAACCAAGGGGCCGGCTTATGAGTCCTGAGAGTGACGGGCGGATCCAGGACTCACATACCCTCCCAGGGGCGTGGTGTCCGGCTATGTAAGGGAGGTTGGACTTAGGCACAGGGGGAAAAGTGATTAGGATTCTGTGTTTGCTGTGTGTGTTTTCCCTGTGGAATGGTTTATGAGCAAATAAACCCTTCTGGTCTCACCTATGCAAAGCTGCCTCCTCGAGCTTCCTGACGTCGCCAGCGAGCCGCTCCGTTACAATTGGTGGAGTTGAATGCGGGCACAGCTTCCAGCAGAAGACGTGAGACCGGTGGGCTTTGGTGTTTATGTCCTGGGTGAAGTCTGTCCTGACTCAGTCACAGCCTCCGGAGATCATGGAGGAGCTGATGAGACACTTGGTACAAGCTCAGCAGGCCCAGCAGGCTCAACATCTCCAGCTCTTACAACAGCAACAGGCGGCCCAGCAAGAGACCACCAAGCTGCTGACACAGCAGATCCAACTCCAACGTCAGCAACAGCAAGACCAGCATCAGCAGCAGCAGCAGCAGATCGATATCCTGGCTGAGGCGGTCCGGAGCACGTCAGCAGAGACAAGGTCAGTGGGCGATTTTTCTATTAGAAAAGCTGTGAGAGGAGCCCTGCAGAAAATGACTCCAGGAGATGACATAGAGGCTTTTCTGACTGTTTTTGAGCGTGTTGCAGAGAGAGAGGGGCTCCCACCAGCACAGTGGGCAGAGGTGCTGGCGCCATATCTATCCGGGGAGCCCCAGAAGGCTTATTATGATTTGGCCCTGCAAGACGCTAAGGAATATAGCAAGTTAAAAACGGAGATACTAGCCCGCCTGGGGGTGACAATGACTGTGAGGGCGCAGCGGGTTCACCAATGGGCGTATCATCGAGACAGACCGCCTCGCTCCCAAATGTTCGACCTGTTGCACTTGGTCCAGAAATGGCTGCAGCCGGAGAGCTCTACGCCAGCACAGATGGTGGAGCGTGTCGTGATGGATCGGTTTGTACACTCCCTGCCACGATCCGTTCAGACCTGGGTTGCCCAGGGTGATCCCCAGAACGCGGATGACCTTATCGGGCTGGTGGAGAGATACCAGGGATGGAAGGGCCTGGGGCCAGATTGCCCGCTCCTTACTGGGGGACCCAGCCGCGGGCCGAGGCCCAAAAGGGGGTGGGGCGTCCAAGGTCCCTAAGGGCGGGGGAGGCGGTGCCCAAGGTCCCTACAGGCGAGATCATATGTTGGAGATGCCATGGTCCAGGCCACATTGCGGCACGGTGTCCCTTGACCCCTGAACAGATTGATTGCAGCATGGGTCGCCGCTGTTCTTATTTTGCATACTCAGTCTGCAGTATGACCAGTATATCCAGCGAAGGGCCCCCAGCGTGTCCGGTGAAAGTGAACGGTAGGAGCGTGGTCGGGCTGTTGGACTCCGGGAGCCTCGTTACTCTGGTGAGGGACTTCCCGTCCCTTATCCTGGTCCCTGGGAAAAGGGTCGGAGTGCGGTGTATCCACGGTGACGCCAAGGACTATCCAGTAGCTCGAGTGGACATTGAGACGGCACATGGGGTGAGGACTCATGAAGTCGGAGTCGTCCAGGACTTGCTACAGCCCATCATTATCGGCCGGGACTTTTGTTTATTTTGGCAGCTGTGGGGGCAGGGTCCGGGAGTGGGGCCCGTGGAAACGACCTCTCCCCACTCTGACATGGCTGAGTTCCCGCTTGGTGTCCTCGTAGGGGATGAGGAGGAAGCACCGCCCGAGACCACGGTACTGAACTTGGGGGCGACCAGGGAGAACTTTGGGACAGCCCAACATAAAGACCTGACTCTAAGGGAAGCATTCAATAGTGTCACGGTCATCAACGGGGTCCCACAGGAGCCAGGGAGCGACACTAGGTTCCCCCATTTTATGCTAAGTGAGGAATTGTTATACCGGGTGACGAAGGTGAAGGACGACCGGGTGGAACAGTTGTTAGTATCGGGGCCGTATCGGCAGCAAGTACTCAACATGGCCCATTCCCATATCTTAGGGGATCATCTAGGGGTAGAGAAAACACAGGACCGGATACTGCAACGGTTCTATTGGCCTGGGTGTCACCGGGAGATAGCGAGATACTGCCAATCTTGCCCTACCTGTCAAATAACCACCCCTACCAGGCACTTTCGTAGTCCCCTGGTACCATTACCCATCATCGAAATCCCCTTTGAGAGAATAGCTATGGACTTGGTGGGGCCCCTGGTGAAATCGGCTCGGGGTCATCAGTATATCTTAGTTATCCTGGACTATTGCACCCGGTACCCCGAAGCGATTCCCTTACGCAACTCCTCGGCGAAGAGCATAGCTAAGGAGCTGGTTCAGGTGTTTTCTCGCACGGGGTTACCAAAAGAAATCCTGACAGATCAGGGTACCCCCTTCATGAGTAAGGTGATGAGCGAGTTGTGCAGGGTCCTTCAGATCACCCAGCTGAGGACTTCTGTATACCATCCTCAAACAGACGGCCTTGTCGAGAGGTTCAACAAAACCCTCAAAGGCATGTTAAGGAAAGTGGTAGAGAAGGATGGGAAGGACTGGGACTGTCTCCTACCGTATCTGCTGTTTTCCATTCGGGAGGTTCCACAGGCTTCCACGGGTTTCTCACCATTCGAGCTCCTGTATGGACGACATCCACGCGGTCTCCTAGATGTAGCCAAGGAAACCTGGGAAGCCGAAGTCACACCTCATCGGAGTGTCATTGAGCACGTCGCCATGATGCAGGAGAGAATGGAGAAAGTGATGCCGATCCTAAGGGAACATCTCCTGCGGGCCCAGGAGGCTCAGGCCCGAGTCTACAACCGCTCCGCCAGAATCCGGCAGTTTCATCCCGGGGACCGGGTCCTGGTCCTGATACCCACAGTGGAAAGCAAGTTCCTCGCCAAATGGCAAGGGCCATATGAGGTCGTTGAGAAGCTCGGCGAAGTGAACTACAAGGTCCACCAACCGGGACGAAGGAAGTCGTACCAAATCTATCATATCAACCTCCTCAAGGCATGGCGAGATCGGGAGGCCCAAGATGTGCCCTGCTCGGTGGGCAGGCCGGTGAACGACATTGAAGCCGTGACCATAGCGGACACCCTCTCCGAAAGCCAGAAACAGCAGTGTAGAGAGCTGTTACAGCAGAACAGGAATTTGTTCACAGAGCTGCCAGGGTGCACCACCGTGGTAGAACATGACATTCTGACGGAACCACAGGTGCAGGTGAACCTGAAGCCATATAGGATACCCGAGGCCCGACGGGAGGTGATCTCCAAGGAGGTGGCCCGGATGCTGAAATTGGGTGTGATAGAGGAATCCAAGAGTGGTTGGTCAAGCCCCATAGTATTGGTACCGAAACCCGACGGCGAATGGAGATTCTGTAACGATTATCGAAAACTGAACGAGGTCTCCAACTTTGACGCCTATCCCATGCCGCGAGTCGACGAGCTGATCGAGCGCCTGGGACCCGCCAGGTACATCACTACCCTAGACCTCACCAAAGGATATTGGCAGATCTCTATGGCATCGGGAGCCAAAGAGAAGACCGCGTTCTCTACGCCGGATGGGTGCTTTCACTATGTCCGAATGCCGTTTGGATTGCAGGGGGCCCCAGCCACTTTTCAAAGGGCCATGGATCGGATCCTCATGCCGCATAAAGACTACGCCGCTGCCTATCTGGACGATATTGTGGTTTTCAGCCTCGACTGGCAGAGCCATCTGGTGAAGCTCCAAGCGGTGCTGGATGCTCTGAGGACGGCGGGGTTTACGGTAAACCCAAAGAAATGTGCCCTGGGGAAGTCCGAGGCCAAATACCTGGGATATGTTGTCGGCAGAGGCATGATCAAGCCCCAAATCACAAAGGTCGCAGCGATCCAGCAGTGGCCGCGACCCTCGTCTAAGAGACAAGTCCGAGGCTTCCTGGGTATAGTCGGATACTACAGGCGGTTCATCCCTGAGTTTGCTGTAATGGCTGCACCCTTGACTAACCTCTTGAAGGGACTAAGTCGTCTATAGCTCAGTGGACGACGGAGGCGGAAGCTGCCTTTACGGGATTGAAAGAGGCTCTCTGTAGGCGACCGGTCTTGCTCGCTCCCGACTTCAAGAGGGAATTTGTTCTCCAAACGGATGCCTCAGATAACGGTTTGGGGGCAGTCCTGTCCCAGGAGATTCAGGGGGAGGAACACCCGGTCCTCTACCTGAGCAGGAAACTGTCCCTAGTGAGATGCGTTATTCCGTGATTGAAAAGGAGTGCCTGGCCATAAAGTGGGCGGTGGACACACTACGTTACTATTTGTTGGGGCGACAGTTCCGGTTGGTGTCTGACCATGCCCCTCTCCGGTGGTTGAGGGACTCGAAGGGGAAAAACGCGAGGGTCACTCGTTGGTTTTTGGCCCTGCAGGACTTTCGTTTCCGAGTGGAGCACCGGGCGGGAAAGCTCCATGGCAACGCTGATACTCTCTCCCGTATCACCTGTTTGGTTGTCCGCGGTGCCGAGCCCGACGGCTTTCGGCAGAGGGGGGAGGTGTGTAAGAGGGCAAATGGACGCATAGTGGATGGCAGGTATGTGTCACATGCCTACCTGAGGTCTGTGATGTAAGCCGGCATTAGCATCTCTTAGTGGAGAGCAACACTGAGGGAGTTGTTAGTAACCAAGGGGCCGGCTTATGAGTCCTGAGAGTGACGGGCGGGTCCAGGACTCACATACCCTCCCAGGGGCGTGGTGTCCGGCTATGTAAGGGAGGTTGGACTTAGGCACAGGGGAAAAGTGATTAGGATTCTGTGTTTGCTGTGTGTGTTTTCCCTGTGGAATGGTTTATGAGCAAATAAACCCTTCTGGTCTCACCTATGCAAAGCTGCCTCCTCGTGCTTCCTGACGTCGCCAGCGAGCCGCTCCGTTACAGTACATATATGTTTTGGCACTCAGAATGATGAGTTTACTGTTGTCCCAGTTACTGAACTTGGGGACGTGTGTGTACATACAGGATGTAATAGATAAAGATATGTGTTTAGACATATAGTTAGAAATCAACAAAGCAATGTAATGTTAAATATGACGAGGGACAGGTCACTGTTACAGCAAAGATACACGCTCACATACATGTTGCCATGTGTGCAACTATGTGAAGGTGAATACACATAGCTATGTTTTTTTTGTTTGGTTGTATGTTTGAGTCTGTGTTTAGGGATACATATATGTCTTGACCACACTTTGTTCCTGGAAATGTTTCTGTATCCATACTTGGATTAAAGAAAACATATATTGCCTGAAGGGTCCAAAGTCATCTAAATGTCCATGTATGGTCAGTCATATGGGCATATAGATGACTTCTGACCCTTCAGGTAATATATGTTTTTTGAGAAAAGTCATCTATATGGCAATATGAATGGCCATGCATGGACATTTGTAGTTTTCCAGTTTGTTTACTCAATTGACAGCTGGGTGTATGTGTTTTGTAAACATTGTTTGTTACTGATACCCACATATATCGAGCAATCATCATAACCTAGGTCGTAAATGTCTGCAAACAGGAAACAGAAATCAGAATCATATGTGCTTAAAAAATTTACTGGTTGCAAATCCAAATCACACACACAACCAACAAATGTAACATAGTAACATAGTAACATAGTTTTTAAGGTTGAAGGAAGACTTTAAGTCCATCTAGTTCAACCCATAGCCTAACATGTTGATCCAGAGGAAGGCAAAAAAAACCCCATGTGGCAACACTAATCTCCACATTGGGGGAAAAAATTCCTTCCTGACTCCAGATACGGCAATCAGACTAATTCCCTGGATCAACGCCCTATCAAAGAATCTAGTATATATAACTGGTAATGTTATAGTTTTCAAGAAAGGCATCCAGGCCCTTCTTAAATGTTAGTAGTGACTCACTCATTACAACATTATGTGGCAGAGAGTTCCATAGTCTCACTGCTCTTACAGTAAAGAATCCGCGTCTGTGATTATGATTAAACCTTCTTCCCTCCAGACGTAGAGGATGCCCCCTTGTCCCAGTCTCAGGCCTAAGAGTAAAGAGATCATTAGAAAGGTCTCTGTACTGCCCCCTCATATATTTATACATTATTATAAGATCACCCCTAAGCCTTCGTTTTTCCAAGCTAAATAACCCCAAGTTTAATAACCTGTCTTGGTATTGCAGACCCCTTAGTCCTCTAATGACTTTTGTCGCTCTTCTCTGGACCCGCTCTAGTTCAGCTATGTCTTTCTTATACACCGGAGACCAGAATTGTACACAGTATTCTAAGTGTGGTCGCACTAGTGACTTGTATAGAGGTAAAATTATGTTCTCCTCATGAGCATCTATGCCTCTTTTAATACATCCCATTATTTTATTTGCCTTTGCAGCAGCTGCCTGACACTGGCCACTAAATGTGAGTTTGTCATCTACCCATACACCCAGGTCTTTTTCAGTGACAGTTTTGCCCAGTGTTTTACAATTAAGCACATAATTATACCTTTTGTTTCCTCTGCCCAAGTGCATGACTTTACATTTATCCCCATTAAAGCGCATTTGCCATTTAGCAGCCCAAGCTTCTAGTTTACATAAATCCTCCTGTAATATAAAATTGTCCTCCTCTGTATTGATTACCCTGCAGAGTTTAGTGTCATCTGCAAATATTGAGATTCTACTCTGTATGCCCCCTACAAGGTCATTAATAAATATATTAAATAGAAGTGGGCCCAACACTGACCCCTGTGGTACCCCACTATTAACTGTGACCCATTCTGAGTGTGTTCCATTAATAACCACCCTTTGTTTCCTATCACTAAGCCAGTTCTTAACCCACTTACACATATTTTCCCCTATCCCCATTGCCCTCATTTTATGTATCAACCTTTTGTGTGGCACCGTATCAAAAGCTTTTGAAAAGTCCATATACACCACATCCACTGCATTTCCTTGGTCCAGTCCAGAACTTACTTCTTCATAGAAGCTTATTAGATTAGTTTGACAGGAACGGTCCCTCGTAAAACCATGTTGATAATGGGTCATAAGGTTATTTTTCTTCAGATACTCCAGTATAGCATCTCTTAGAAAACCCTCTAGGATTTTACCCACAGTAGAGGTTAAGCTTACTGGCCTATAAATGTAAAACTGTTTGGATCCAAACATTACAGGTAAAAAGTATACAACAACAAAAACAATATGGACGCTTCCATGTTAACATTAAAATGTGTTTGCATAAACAAATTATATAATTTCTTCCTGCCACGCCACGCGACCAGCATTGGAGACAAAATAATGTGCATAGCGATCCTGCATTTCTTCTACTGCCCTGGTAGAGCGGACAGACGGGACAGAGAAGTTCTCCAAAGAGCTTTCTTCAAGATCACCAGGTTCCACAGAACTGCGCTCTCTGGCAATATGAAATTGTGCAGCACCACACAGGCCTTCACAACTTCATCTATGGTCGCAGTTTTTAAATTGATAGTAGTGCCTAGGATTTTCCATTTACTAGACAGCACCCCAAACACACATTCCACCATGCGCCCGGCATGTGTCAGCCGGTAATTAAAGATCTTTTTAGGATATGTAAAACATATCATGACATTAGTATTACACACAAATAACACATGACGCTACGGGCAGATGTGTCATGCATGTGTGGACTCTGAGTCTCAGAAGTAAGGACAACTATGGACACTTGGCATGCTAAGGGACCAGCCATCATGTGATGTTAAATAAAATCCTTCATAGCCTCATCATCTTCAATGGGAGTTACATACACATTGAAAGCCACCGGGTCACATTGCCGGATTATGAAACATGGGTGGGGTGTGCCTGGTGGGAGCAGAGATTTCACTAAATTATAGACCAAAAGATGAGTGTCTTATTGACATGATACATAATTCCACAAAAATATGAATTGTCTGTCCTCCCACCATATACAGTTTTTTTTCTCACACTGAGATACACAGATGTACACATACCTTAGGGTACCGTCACACCTGGAGATATCGCCGGCGATTTCTATGGCGACGCACGTGCACACGCACGTTTTTGCGTGTCGCCCAACGTCGCCGTCGCCTCTTTACACGTGGCGACAACTCAGGCGACGAATCGGCGATGAGCCTGGCCGGAAGTTGCATGTGCGTCGCCCAAGCCCCACGGGGGATCAAGTCAGTGGTGGACGCTTCCGCGTCACACAGAGCAACCACATTAGCGATGTGGGCTGTGTTTTGTCCTGCGTCTCGGAGGTAGGCGTTAACATTATGTTGTGTGACGCCTCGAAGAAGTGTGATTGGTAGCAAACAAACACCAATTACTGTGTCCTTGTTCGCAGCACCACATCGTAAAATGTAAGCATGCCTGTGCGTATTGGCTTGGTGCTCAGTCAACTCTCGTATGATGTGTATCAGATTATTATCATAGGCATTGGCGTGGGCAACAAGGCAAAACACGGCGCTCGCGTGTCAAGTAATTGTATAGTGAAGCCGTATGGCGCTTTTATGTAATGTGTGTTGTGCTACTACGTTGGCTAATAAAATCACTCTTGCTTTGTTGGTCAGGAGAATATTGGAACCTTGACCAAGTATGTGTGTGCACATATATATTTGTGTGTTTGCAGTTATGTGGCACATATGTATTGTTCACCTAACATTGCCTTCTCCATGTGTGTACAGAATATGTATAATGAAATACATGTATATGGCGGAAAACACACAGGCACCATACAGTGTCACCACAAAGGCCTGTCCCTGGGTGCCATACATATGTCCCCAATGCTTATGTACCCTATAAATCAGACATGTCACCATACGTTTTTGGGAACACCATACTGGGACATGCATCTCTTTCCTGGGACAAATAAACACACAATATTTGTAACATAATTAATGTAATTTAGTCGCAGCCTTTGAAGCAACTCTGCATTGAAGATACAAAAAACCCAAGGTTCATAATAATGAAACAAACACTAAACACAGGTGTATGGTTGTGTAGGTCAAGATTATTTTGCACATTTGGTCTCTGTGTGGCCACAACAGGCCCAATGTCCATACGCAATGTGTGCGCAAAATCCAAACACTAAATACTGGAATCCTCCAAAATAAAAAATCCTGTGGAGACATATCCAGATGCCATCCACTTCATCTTCTTCATTGTTGAGTTCATTGAGGCTACTGTATGTTATGCTGCCACGACACTGCCCCAAGCCCATTAAAGTAGGAGCAGTAGCTGTCCCTGTTGCTTCTGGCATCCTGCTGTGAGCGGCCCTGGAGCACCGGCTGGAGTGACGGTAGTCCTGAGTCAGTTGCAGGGTCCACTGAATCCACATAAACTCCAGGCGTGTATGATTGAGTATCCCTACGATGCAAGAAGTTATGTAGCACACAACACGCCATCATTACCAATTGAATAGATTCCTGTTTCATATTTAAAGTAGTATGAAACACGCGGAATCTATTGGCCATGATCCCGAACGCGTTTTCAACCACACGACGGGCCGGGGATAGCCGGTAATTGAAAAGGCGTTGCTCAGTGGTGACATAATTTGTGGGTAAATTGAGGCGTCCCCTCCTAAGGTCTTCTCCAAAGGAGATGTTGGCCAAAACTCCCCCATCAGACACACGCCCGTTCATCCCAACATCCACGTAGAGGAACTCATAGTTGGCATTGATGAGGGCCATGAGGACCAAACTGAAGAACCCTTTATAATTAAAATAAAAAGACCCGCTGTTGGGGGGTTGTGTGATCCTCACATGCTTGCCATCCAATGCCCCCCCGCAGTTTGGGAATTGCCACCTCTCCTGGAAGCCAGTGGCAACTTGCAACCATTCCGCAGGGGTTTCTGGAAAACGCAGATAACTTGGCAAGAGACACCTCACAATGGCCTCACACGTCTCGGGGATTAGGCGGCTCAGCAGTGGGCGTGAGACTGCAGCAGTATACTGCAGGTCAGTCATCGTGCGCCCTGAAGCCAAGAAACACAGAGTCACAGCTAACTGCTCCTCTGGTGGCACAGCTTGATGCATGACAGTGTCCTCACACAAAATATGTGGGCGCACCTATTCCAACAGGAATTTGAAGCAGTCCTCAGACATACAGAAATTGTTCTGGAAATCATGCGGATTCCTGTCCTCCAGCTGACGGACTAGGCGCATGTGGCTCAGGTTGTCCCTTTGCAGGAACCTTATCAAGGACTCCTCCCACAATGTGGCCCCCACAACAAGCATGTGGTGCAAATCCATCCTGTGATCTGTATTCTCCAACGTATCCGGATATCTAAACAGACAAACAAACATTCATGTAAGCACATCTACAAATGCAGACACACAATTACATGCAGTATGGCAGCCACATACGTCAAGATTTTTAATTTTGGAGTAAGATTAAGTGATACCTGTCTGTCATGTGTCCACACACAATACACCTGCAACTGGAGCCCTGTGAAGCAGCTGACACATGGATGCTTCACTGGGCTCTTTGCACAGAGCCCTCTGGTATGGTGTAGTTTTTAATGTGTGATCTACAAACCTGATTTTTAAGGTAATCAATTGATTACCTTAAAAATTGTTACATACACTCAAGCTACGTAAAATGCTCATATTTATTCATGTGTACAGCCAGTCCACAGGACACCATGACGTCTACATTCTGTGGTCCTTTGGGCACATTCATTATTGAATTCAGCATTGCATTACATGTGTTTATACCAACAAAGACATTGTAATACATTACTAATCAGCAGTGTTGTAGCAGCCACACCCTGTAGCCTCAACAGCACATGGTCACTGTGTTCTTGACCACTGAGATAATGACAACCAGCCGAGTCTGTGGGGGACAAGGCAGGTTATTTGGCCAAGCAGGATACAAACACGTGTACACCTTGAGTTGTTTGCCACAATAATGAACTGTAGCATATGTATACATACTGTCTTCGTGTATGGTGATGTGTTTATGGCACGACTGCGGACAACAACCCCTCCTCTGCTGAAGCCAACCGTGTTGGTCAGTGTATTTGCACTGTGAACAGGACACACAAACTTTGTCAATACATTAGCTAAGATCACAATGTGCTACGGCGTTAGTAAACGCATATGCGTCAAACAAAGCCAGCCAATTCCGCTGTTTCACAACGCAACAGCTCAGAAAGACATAATTGCAGTATTCATGCTAGATGGCGCTACAGAAGTGTGACGTTGTGGCCATACCTACCTCCACAGTGTGTGCGCTGGGAACACACATGACGCAGGTGCATCGATGATTGTTAACACTCACACAGCCAATCAGGGCGCACCTTACCCATGTGCGCAATCAGCCTCCTCAATGGCGTCACACACTGATGAGGCTTCTGATCACACCTGTGTTCTGATTAAGGATGCTTAATAAACACCTGCCTGAAACTCCTTCACTGTGTTTCCAAGTGCAGTATAGGACACAGCGCCAGTGATCCCTCTGCACTGATACCTCTGCACTGTGAACACCTCTTCAGTGTCTGGCCAGTATTACGGTAGGTTTTTATGATTGTTGTTATGGACAAACTTTACTCTGTAGCATTGAGGGAAGATTGACATCATGTGCTCATGTAGTGGCAAAATAAATGTGTGTCTGCTATATTTTGGCCTTGTAGATTCAAATGGCTTTTATAAAGGGCCTCATACATGTGTTGGCCAATCATTAATATGTGTAATAATGTTCATAAATAAAGTAATGTTCCAAGCCACATTGAGAATCCGTTTGGATCTGCATGGCCTCCAGCTTTGGCAATTTATTGAGCGTTACAGATTGTGTCTGCACCACTGTGGTCCACAATCTGAACCCAGCCAAATCTGTGTGGATGCAATTGTGCCTTGCCAGTGTTTTTGCAGCAGACCTTTATATAGTGTGCTTTATAGTGTAACAATAAACATCCAAAATCTTGTAGGACATAGTGAATATTGTGTTCCTGGACTCCAACGCCAGGAGACACATGTAGCTGGAGGCCATGATTAAATATGGGAGTGATGTGGAGTCATGTTGGTTTTGCTATGGCTTTCATCATCAATGAAATGTGTAATTGCTGCTGGCTGTACATGATAAAACATCTGTCTGTGTAGGTGACATAGTGTGTGTTGCTGTTTCAGATGGCTGATGAACAGGACTTTGTTTGTGCGTTCATTGCGCTGTACGAGGAGAAGGAGTGTCTGTGGCGGACCACAATACCGGAATATCGAAACCGGGTGGTGAAGAGGGTGGCCTATGGAGAGTTGCTGGCACTATCGCAGCGGATGCTGCCTGATTTGGATCTCAACATGAAATTTGTTAAAACCAAAATTAAAAGCCTGCGGACAGTGTTCAGAAAGGAGCACGAAAAACTCCTGGACCGACAGGCAGAGATGGGCACGAAGGAGGCCAGACGACCACAGCTGTGGTACTATGACCTCCTCCTGTTCACCCTGGAACAAGGTCGGCCTTTGCAAACACTGTCCAGCAGGCGAAGTGCACAACTCTCCTCGGCCACTCCCCAAGGCACGGCTCTGTCACAAGAGGTACGTTGCAATTGTCAAGTTGGGAAGCCTACAACAATGTTGTGATTAATTAGGGGTGTAGTTGTGTAAACATATAGCAAAGCAGCTTGGGGTGACGCATCTTTAACTACACAATGGGTGGTACTGTAGGGGCCAGGGGAGTTGGCCATAATCATGTAGTAATTTTGGGAAACACATATGGGCCACCACACAAAAATATTATGTGAGGACAGTGACAATTATTTTGCCCCACACATTTAAATAGTGCTGGCTAAAGCAGGACACACTTCTTTTTGAAGGCTTAAAAACGTTGCACAACACACAATGATGTAGTGTAGGCAATTTGAGGGCTAGGTCTGCTATTTGTGACACAAGTTGTATTGTGACTTTACAGGACATTCCTGACCCGGAACAGAGCCAGCCGGAGGCCCCCATTTAGGACACACAGCCCTCTACAGTGGCAGAGGATGTGATGCCAGCTGCCAGTAGGGATCAGCCCAACACGGCACCAACTATCGTCAGGCGCAGAGGACTCCAACCGGCTCAAACCCAATCCGAGCTGGGCACTTGGGCGGCCAGGGTCCTGAGCCATCTCTAAAGTCAACCAAGCAGTGCCATTGGCCATCTGGTCAGTGAGCGCCTGGCTCGGATGGACAGGGACACGCGGTTGGCTGTGGAGAGGGTGATCCACCATGCTCTGGATGCCGCCGAGGATGGGACCCTGCGGTCATGAGACCTGCCTCCTCTTCGTTCCCAGCAGACTGGAGGCTCCCCTCCCGAAGGCATGGGAGCTCTAGGGCGTCTCACAGCCATGAGCGTGAAAGGGTTCGAGGGAGTCCCTACAGACACCGTCGCCAACATCACCACCGATCATCGGTGGAGGAGGCAGGGCCCTCACATTCAAGGAGCCACTCTAGACATCATACTGGGCCCCTGTACCACTGAAATGATCTATGTATGTGGCATGGCCACTCAGCCATATGGTTGTTTTTGTTTGCTTTGCTTATAATTTCTTAACTGTGTTCCGCTTGTGGCGTCAGCAATTTTTTTCTTATTTATTATGTTTTTTTCTGTAACCAAAGACATATTTGGTGAATGGCATTCCCATGTGTGGGATGTGTTTTGTTATGGAGCATGATTTTTAGTGTCCCAAACGATTGTGACAAATAAACACATTTGAGGACACAAATATGTACTTGTGATATCGTGTCAACCTTTGTTATGTAATAATGGTATGTGGTAAAACCCCGTTAACAGGGGTAAGAAATATTAAACATATACAAACATTCACAAAAACACTTATCAAGGGTCCATGCTTAAAAACACAGTATTTTCTAATAAAACACTTGACCAACAGGGTCCATTAATTCACTAAGTCACTAGATAAACCCAAAAACTAGGGTCCAATTTGAAACATACTTCAAAGGCAAGGAAGAGGCTGCCCTTCTTGAGGGGCAAAGCTGGGATGGGCACGTGTGTATTCGCCAATCAGATGGCCTAATTGGCTGAGCTTCAAAGCATCTTCTTCATGGGCCGCCACCAGGTCCTGCAGGGATGGGCTACCTACAGAGTATACATAACCTCAACATCAGCAACATGTTTGGAACACATAGCAGGTGTGTTTTCTTAGAAGTGTTTACACTTACCAGGGGGCTGGGGACCCACCATTGGGGGGGTTGGTGATGTTGAAGGGCTTATTACCCAGTCCATGGCATTGATTGTGTCATCTGTAATGAGATGAGTATATGTGTATTTGTTTTCGCCATAACAAAGGTCCCTACACACAAATTAACGCCAAAAAAAAGAGAAAGACAGATATAGTGCACAGTATATATGAGTAATATTGACATTACACACACCTTCTTGCACGTTTGTGGAGTCCTTAGGGGACCACTGTGCAGAATTCCCACCACTGGATATCTCTCCTTCCAAGGGTGGGGTTGGTGCAGCCCTTGGTGTCCCTTCCGAAGCTGATGGTATAGGACTGTGGGGTGATGTGGGCCCTTGGAGATGTGGTGGTGTCGGGGGTGTTTGCCCATTATTCTCTGGGGATGGCATTACTGCCAATGATAGTGTGGGTGAGGCAGCTGGCGTTCCTGCTGGCGGTTGGGCTGGCGAGCCTGGTTGGCTGGGTGGTGCTCCTACATCTGGTGATGGGGGATGCTCCCGCCTTTTGTCCCTACCTGTTGAGGCAGCAACATACATAATCACAAGAACAACATGGCCAGATATGTGTGGACTTATTAAACAGTGCTGTTTGCAGTTCATTAAGTCAGGTTGAATGCGATTGAAAGAAGGGCAGGATAGGCCAACATTATGTAATATGTGGGTAGGGTAAACATATGACAATATGTGGCTAGGTAAAGTAGACATATAGTTTACATGGGAAAAAAAGGTTTGTCCTCCTACACATGCAAGGTTGTAGGAGTTACCTAAAATATGGGTTATTATATAAGTGTGTGTGAGCTGTGGTACATACAGTTGATTCTATCATTGTGTCATTTTGTACACATGTAAACAATTCACTATTTATCTCACAAATAATCCATTAGTAGGCTGACATAAACAAATCAGCATACACAATGGCTGACATGTGCCAGGCCTTATTGGCCACTGTCTATCCGGGACCAAGTGCCTCTAGGTCCGCGCCGCTGCTCCAAATGAATATCAGAAGCACCGGAATGTTTTAAAACAAGTAATCTTCTGCTTTATTTTCTGACGCGTTTCAGAGCTAAAACCCAGCTCCTTCCTCAGGGAAGATACATGGACGCTGGGGTTGCCATGAGGTACAGAAGTTTTGGTCCATGATCAGAGATCTATGCACACAAGTGAGCTCACACACATTCGATCTAGACCCTTCAGTTTGGATTTTTCAGGACTTAGAGACATCACAAAGGGGGAATCTAGGTATGAGGTGGGTTCACGTCCTAATCTTGCTGGCGAAATGGATGCTACTAGTTTATTGGCTTAAGGCGGAACTGCCGGGAAGATTAGACATAGTGGCAGGACTGAAGAAGGCTCTAAAATCGGACAAAAGGGAAGTGCTGAGAGCTAAAGAGAACATGACAAAAGCATTTATGGGTAAATGGAGAAATTTCATAGAGACACAATTATCAGACGAGGAGATAAAACAAGTAATGGAACCACTGAAGGGGTCGTCGTGGTATCTGTTGGAGGAGATGTGTAATTCCCTAGGAAAACTGGGTCAGTAAATAACCTAGAGGCCTAACAGTAATGATAAATTTAGATTAACGTAAATTGAATGTGAGATGTGACATGCTTATGAACAGGGAAGATATTGGTAGCATATTTTGTCTAGAATTGTATCAACCGAAGACACACAAATGATATCATGCGCATTGTGTAAAAGGTGTTTGTAAAATCTTGTTTTTCTTTTGAAAATCTTTAATAAAATGAAGTTTAAAAAAAAAAAAAAAAAAACGGATCTGGCAAAAATCGGATGCAACCGGTCCGATTTTTCACAGGATCCGGTGAAAAAAACAGACAGAGCCATCCAGTTTTCTGCAATCCCATAGCATCCGGGAGACACTGGGAAGTGCGGCAAAAAACAGGATTGCACCTGAAACCTGAAAACCGTGGTGTGAAGCCAGCCTTATTTGCCATTCAACCCATCAGGTTCTGTCCGGTCCTGTCAGGGTGATCCTGCAAAAAAACAGGATCCACCCTGACAGACAAGAACCGTGGTGTGAAGCCAGCCTGACTTGGATTCCTAGGTGATTCTGCACAGTTAGGCTGGCTTCACACCACAGCTTTGTGCATCAGGTTCTGTCCGGTTTGAACCGGACATAACCTGATCCGGTTTTGCCTCCCATGTATCCCTATGGTGCCAGATTGGTCCTATTTGGCCATCAGGTTTTGTGTATTCTGTGCCTGATCCGGTTTTGTCAGGTTTTTCACTGTACCCAAAATCGGAGCCTGCAGCATTTTTTGTTTCCAGTGCAAAAATTGGACAAAACAGGACAGAACCGGATCCGCCACAATCCAGTTACCATATAATGGGAGTCTATGGTGCTGGATCTGTGAAAAAATCTGATAGTTTCCAGGAACCGTTATTTTGCACAAAGCATGCTCAAAAATCCTGCCATTCTAACTTCAGCACCATGGACAGCAGTATTTCATGCACAGGCTGTGAATTCAACACCTTGGACAGCAGCAGAGCAGACACAGGCAGACTTCAGGACCCATGGAAAGCAGAAAACGAATTCTGCAAAAAACAGGATCCGAGGCAATATTTGCACACACTTTGTGGACATCCTGTCCTGTCAGGTTCTGTCCAGTGGATCCTGAAAAAAAACAAGACTCACCCTGACAGACAAAAACCGTGGTGTTGAAGCCAGCCAGCCGGCGCTGAGCTTCAGCAATCGTCGTCAGGGAACCGGACAGATTTTCTGTTGGGTCCAGCGCGATCTAGCACCCATAGACTCCCATGTTATTGGCCACTTGATCCGGGAGGATCCAATTTTGTCAGAATTTTGCCCCGGACACAAGAATGCTGCAATTTTGTGTCCGGGGGAAAAAAAACGAATTCTGCCATATCCTCCCTGACAGATGGAAACTGGATGACAAAACACTGCTATCCGGCCCCATAGTATTCCGGTTCACACCGGACAGCCCCGGATCCTTAACACCGTGGTGTGAAGCCAGCCTTAGGCTGGTTTCACACTGCAGTTTTTTCCCTGATCAGGTTCGATCAGGTTTGTGTCAAAACCAGGAGTGTCTCTAAAACTCAGAACAGGTGTCAATCTTTCAATTATAGTTTCTTCCTTTACTATTCCTACTCCAGCCTAACTAGTATGTGTGATTGGAGGCACTTTGGATGGTGGATTCCTGCATCAACTTTCACTCAGCCAATAGGGCAAATTTTTGGAAACTCTATGCCCATACTACGTACAGTGTACAAACTTGGACACTATTCCTACACCAGCCTAACTAGTATGTGTTATTGGAGGTCCTTGGGATGGTAGATTCCTGCGTCAATCTTCACTCAGCCCATAGGGAGAATTTATACAAATCCTTTGTGTTGCGGTTGCTCTGGCTGGGGTACTTAGTAGCCGGGCAGGCAGTCTGTTGGGGTATCACGGTGGCGATTGCCCAGCTCCATGGTCCTGACCAGACAAGTTAAAGCGGGTTCAAAGTTTATAGTTTATCGTGACGCCATCTGAGGTGTCTAGTCAGGTTGGACCAGTGCTGCTTGCAATGGTCCCCAGGAGATAGGTGTTGTGGCAGCTTTGAAGTAGCACTTCCCTTAGATGGAGCGGGCCCCTGGGGTGTAGAATTGGTGTGATGTTGTGATGATTGGGAGTTGTAGTTGCTGAAGGTGCAGGTTGCAGAGAGCAGTGCAGCAGAAAGGAGTCAACTGAATTCAGTTCACCAGGTCCATGGTCCGGTCAGCCTGGAAGCAGCTGAAGTCCACTCCACCAGGTGGGATCAGTATACCTTCATTCTGCGCTTTATGCTTAGAGTCTCAGATGCCTGCGAGCTAATCTGTGCCTCTCTTTGTGTTCCTTTCATTGTAGTCTCCCAACCAGCAGGCAGTGCGAGACAATCAAGGGTACTGTTCTGTTTCTCACAGCTTCAGTCTCTCTATACTGCTGTGTTTTTGGTTCCACATTTGTGACCAGCAGACTCATAATCCTCTGGTCTCCAGACTTGGCTCCCAGGGCTTGCAGTCCCCTGAACAGCCCAGTACTCTGGTGTCCTCTTCTTCACGCAAATCTGGGTGAGCCTCCACAGCTCCCAAACCCCAGAGCATTCCACTCCTTGTGCATCCTCTCCATTCCCTTCCTCACACTACTTTTTCTGCTCTGTCCCCTCCCCTAGCCAGAAGAGGCAGCACCCCTAAAAACTAGGGGCTTGTACTCCCCCCTTCTGGTTAGGGATCAGGCTTGTGTGTGGATGCGTGGTTACCTAATATAGGGAGCTCCATTTACTTCCAGGCATGATACCACCACTGGTTAGGGAGGTGATATCATTGTGGCAACCAAAGCATAGGGGTGCCACATGTGCATATTCTGCAGTGGACAAATCTGGAATATAGAGTGGTCCTACCAAACTAATATTTGTCATTGGAGGCCCTTGTCACAACTTGTGCCACATTGTGACTAATATAGGAGATACATATTCAATCGAAATCTACTGTCACTCACTCTATTTGGCAGAAAAACATTGGTGGGTCGTGCCACATTGTGACTGTGCTTGGAGATACATATTCAATCAAAATCTATTGTCACCTACCCTATTTAGCAGAAAAACATGTCTGGCTTGTGCAATGTTGTGAATGAGATAGGGGATACATATTCAGTCAAAATTTACACTGACTGTTGATGACCAACTGATGGCCCTCTGAAAACTTGAATTGAGGACAACTACTACTACAGTAGTCCATTGTAGATAATGTTTGTCAAGGGAGGCCCTTGTCATGGTATCTTCCTGCACCTATGACACAGCCCGCAGGAGTCATTCTTGGAAATACAATGCACATTCTGCAGTTGACCAAGTAGTACATTATCAAGAAGTCTTCTCTTACTGTATAATTTGGGGAATATTGGCAATCACAATCTCTAAGCCATTTGGAGAAGCTTCTCCAACCCATCCTGGAGGGGGAGCACCAAGAGATATATTTGAGCTCATCATCCAGTTGATTAGTGCAGCTGTATTTTTCCAGTTCACAGAGTTCAGCCAAACCTGAGGATCGCAGGCCGCATTCACTGCTACCTTCTATTACTCCATGTCGCTTGCCCTTTTCCCATGTAGCCTCTACCCTTTAATGAGTTAAGTAATAGTGTGAGAGCCCTACAATATGAATAAGTGAGAGCACTCTCAAATGTAAACAAGATGGACCTCCAAAATTTCTAAAGAAGGGCACTTGCAAACATATGTTACAGGGCCACATGAGTGCTCTCAATAAACTCAGGTTTCTTGCCTACTGCAGGCCCTCAGAACATTTAATTGTAGGGCCACTAAATCACAGAGGTGGAGGAGGCTGAAGCCCATCCCTACAATGGACACATTGTAAACTGCTATGGAATATGTATACTTGCATGGCTTCAGATGCTCACTAAAAACACATCTTTTCAAGGCGGCCTTTCATGCTTCCTAACAAAATTCCTTTGTACTGTACATAGCCCATTCACTATCTCTCTCGACATAACTCTTCTTCAAACTCCACCAAACCCAAAAGGTCTACACAGATTGTCTGGTGACCATTCATGTAACTTTACTTCTATGCCCCATTTCCTCAAGATGCCTGGACCATCAGTGTAATAAGCCCCTGTACTTTGTGTAACCCTTATCTCGTTGTAGATTGTAAGCTCTTTTGAGCAGGTTCACCTTTATTTTTGCTTTATCTATTGTATTTTTTACAT
Organism: Allobates femoralis; assembly: GCA_033576535.1. NCBI lineage: Eukaryota > Metazoa > Chordata > Amphibia > Anura > Aromobatidae > Allobates > Allobates femoralis. The sequence goes on along the minus strand of JARQOC010000005.1, from coordinate 343,737,131 downwards.
TGATTCTATGCTTATTGTATTGTTTCCTATTACTGTACTGTATTCTTTCTCTACTAGAATTACTGTATTATATTGTGTATTTTCTTACTGTATTATACTGTATATTTTCGTCTATTACCCACTGTATTGTAAAGCGCTGCGGAATATGTTGGCGCTATATAAAGATTTATTATTATTATTTATTATTCCACTATCTGAGTGTCAATGAGAGAAGGACCGCACAAATGTCAAAGTAAGAGCTGTCCCTCCAAAACATATGTTACAGGACTACCTGAGGCCTCTGAGGTCAAAGATCAACATACTGTCACGTCCTACTGACGGACCTCACACGTGGACCCACTGGACCGCGTAGTGCGGATGCTGATACCGGGATGACAGAGAGACGGACCAGTACAGTAGAGTCAACAGGTTTATTTGAACACACACACACCCACGCCCCAGGGGAGGGCCACACGGTCACAGCACCGGAACACCACCGAAGGAGGCCCCGGAGCGCTTAACCCCTATACAGGGATACCGCCGGTACCAACCTCGGGGAGACCGATGAAGCGGACACGGGTGTTGAACCGACCCAAGGCAACGTGGGAATCAATACAGCAACCGGGTATAGGATCGGACACGGGGAACCGGGAACACGAGGAATCCGGAGCCAGGCTTGAGACAGCGATCAGCTTGGAAGAGATCCGGGAAACCGGCCAGGAACACGGCGGTCAGCAAGGAGCCGGCAGGGCAGGAATCTGTAGGAAGGAACACACAGAAATCAGGTAACAAGCCAAATAAGGAACGACCTGACCAGACCAGGAATGGCAACTCCACTGGGGGAAGTTGCCCTGGCCCTGACTGCCTAGAAACAGGAAGTTTATATCATAGCAGTAGATTCTTGGACAAAGTGCTTCGGTGTCCGCGCTGCTGCTCCGAGACCAAAGAAACACAGACACAGGAATGTCTGGTACAGCTACAGCCTTTATTTTCCGACGCGTTTCGGAGCCTCCTCCCGAGCTCCTTCCTCAGGGAACATCCTGAGGATGTTCCCTGAGGAAGGAGCTCGGGAGGAGGCTCCGAAACGCGTCGGAAAATAAAGGCTGTAGCTGTACCAGACATTCCTGTGTCTGTGTTTCTTTGGTCTCGGAGCAGCAGCGCGAACACCGAAGCACTTTGTCCAAGAATCTACATCACGACCACGGTCACCGTTGAGAGTGCGGTCCCTGCAGCAGCTGCTTGTACGCTGTTCTACCAGTTGTGGGTTTCACAACTGCTAAAGGTGAGCAATTCCACATTGACAAGTGAAAGTGTTTAATTGAGATAAGACCCTATATGCGCATTCTTTCTTTCACAGATTTTTATATCATAGCAGGGCAGTCCTGATTGGCAGGACACAGAGGGATGGTGATTGGCTGAGGGGAGGAGCATGATCCCTGCAGTTCTCCAGCAGCCACCGGTCTGGAGATGGAGGTTCATGCGCTCAAGCAGTAGCCCCAGAAAGGGAGGAGAAGAGCAGTGCTACTCCAGCAGAGGGCGCTGGAACCCTGTGGCAGACCCCCGAGGGGTAACACATACCTACTGGTACGCTGTAGCTGGCTTTGTAAAGTGCTGGAGAATAGCTAACTAAAAATCATGCATGACAGAGTTACCTACAAAATGTATGAGTCAGGGCCCTCCCAATTATAAAAGGCGAAAAAAAGCTACATCAGTATATGTGAAGAAACGCAAAAAGCGATATTGTTTTGTTTCTCTGGCTTATTTAGCCTTGTATACAAGCGATTATGCATGAAAAACTGTTTGTGAACCTTTATTGTCTGTTAAAGAGGACCTGTCACCCCCCTGGTGCTATGCTAACTGAATGTGGCACTGAATGCAGCATGTCAGCTGCATTCAGAGAAGGGGTCACCCATGTCTATAGCCCAGAGAAGGGGTCACCCATGTAAAAAAGATTTTATAAAGTTTATGGATAAGGAGTCCGGAGGGCCTTAATTAGTAATGAGTCATCGCTGTTGTAGGTGTGCTCCCCGCCTCCAGCCCTCTCTTATTCAGCCTCCTGTATGTGTCATCGCTGTTGCTGGTGCCCTCCCCGCCTTTAGCCCTCTCAGGTCCACCTCCAGCCTTCCCTTGTTCAGCCTCCTTTATGTGTCTCCCCTCCACAGAGCGCACAATGGGTTGGAGCAGTCCCAGCAGCTGAAACACCTCCTGCCTGTGACGTCAGCACCGGAGCCCGTCCCTCTGCATAAATACAGTATAATCTGGAGGAGGGCAGGCTCCAGTGCTGACATTACTGACAGGAGGTGTTTCAGCTGCTGGGACCGTTCTCGCCCATTGCTCACTCTGTGGAGGGGAGACACATAAAGGAGGCTGAACAAGAGAGAGGGCTGGAGGCAGGGAGGACACCATACAACAGCAATAACTCATTACTGAGTAAACTGCAATATGGACAGATAGGTATGGTCCACGCTGCTGAATACAAAATTGACAAGACGTTCAAGTTAAGGTGATCGGTGTCTTTATTCCATGCCCTACGCGTTTTAAGGCCGTCCCAGCTTCTTCCTCAGGAGAAACACCATCAATAATGTCCAGCAAGTAACATAGACAGTCATATAATATAATAGATAATAACAGCCAATGAAAAACAGCCACATCACAATGACATATCTGGAGGAGTGTGCAATGATGCTTACAAAGTATCTGATTCGTGCAGAGGAAGGAGGGGTATATAAAAGTGGGAACCACCTTGAAAAAATATTCAATATAATAAAATATTCAATATAATAAATGCAACAAAGTTAAATATAAAACATTTAAAATAAGCTCATATATTTAAACTAAATTTAATAACATCATACAATATATTTCACGAAAATTAAAAAAAGGTTTTTGCACACATTCCCTTTAGTGTTCGAACTATCGCTTAAAAACTTCCTATCACACTCTACCAGATACGTCATTGTAATGTGGCTGTTATTTATTGGCTGTTATCTATATACTAGTAAAAAGGCCCGATGCAGGTGAAATGAATTGTGTGTATACAGGTGGGTCAGTGGGTATCAGAGTATAGAGGCGGCTGTGGGTAGCAGAGCATAGAGGCGGCTCTGTGGGTAGCAGAGTATACAGCGCAGGCGGCTCTGTGGGTAGCAGAGTATACAGGCAGCTCTGTGGGTAGCAGAGTATACAGGCGGCACTGTGGGTAGCAGAGTATACAGGCGGCTCTGTGGGTAGCAGAGTATACAGGCGGCTCTGTGGGTAGCAGAGTATACAGGCGGCTCTGTGGGTAGCAGAGTATACAGGCGGCTCTGTGGGTAGCAGAGTATACAGGCGGCTCTGTGGGTAGCAGAGTATACAGGCGGCTCTGTGGGTAGCAGAGTATACAGGCGGCTCTGTGGGTAGCAGAGTATAGAGGCGGCTCTGTGGGTAGCAGAGCATAGAGGCGGCTCTGTGGGTAGCAGCATAGAGGCGGCTCTGTGGGTAGCAGATTATATAGGCGGCTCTGTGGGTAGCAGAGCATAGAGGCGGCTCTGTGGGTAGCAGATTATACAGGCGGCTCTGTGGGTAGCAGAGTATACAGGCGGCTCTGTGGGTAGCAGAGTGTAGAGGCGGCTCTGTGGGTAGCAGAGTATACAGGCGGCTCTGTGGGTAGCAGAGTATACAGGCGGCTCTGTGGGTAGCAGAGTATACAGGCGGCTCTGTGGGTAGCAGCATAGAGGCGGCTCTGTGGGTAGCAGATTATATAGGCGGCTCTGTGGGTAGCAGAGCATAGAGGCGGCTCTGTGGGTAGCAGAGCATAGAGGCGGCTCTGTGGGTAGCAGATTATACAGGCGGCTCTGTGGGTAGCAGAGTATACAGGCGGCTCTGTGGGTAGCAGAGTGTAGAGGCGGCTCTGTGGGTAGCAGAGTATACAGGCGGCTCTGTGGGTAGCAGAGTATACAGGCGGCTCTGTGGGTAGCAGAGTATACAGGCGGCTCTGTGGGTAGCAGCATAGAGGCGGCTCTGTGGGTAGCAGATTATATAGGCGGCTCTGTGGGTAGCAGAGCATAGAGGCGGCTCTGTGGGTAGCAGAGCATAGAGGCGGCTCTGTGGGTAGCAGATTATACAGGCGGCTCTGTGGGTAGCAGAGTATACAGGCGGCTCTGTGGGTAGCAGAGTGTAGAGGCGGCTCTGTGGGTAGCAGAGTGTAGAGGCAGCTGTGTGGGTAGCAGAGTGTACAGGCGGCTCTGTGGGTAGCAGAGTATGCAGGCGGCTCTGTGGGTAGCAGAGTATGCAGGCGGCTCTGTGGGTAGCAGAGTATACAGGCGGCTCTGTGGGTAGCAGAGTATTGAGGCGGCTCTGCGGTGGAGGGGTGAGGAGAGATGGGGCTCTGCGGTGGAGGGGTGAGGAGAGACGCGAGTCAGTGGTGGAGGGGTGAGGAGAGAAGCGGCTGTGTGATGGAGGGGTGAGGAGAGATGCGGGTCAGGGCTGGAGGGATGAGGAGAGAAGGGGCTCTGGGGTGGAGGGGTGAGGGGAGAAGCGGCTCAGTGGTGGAGGGGTGAGGAGATAAGCGTCTGTGTGGTGGAGGGGTGAGGAGATAAGCGGCTCTGTGTGGTGGAAGGGTGAGGAGATAAGCAGCTCTGTGTGGTGAAGGGGTGAGGAGATAAGCAGCTCTGTGTGGTGGAGGGGTGAGGAGATAAGCAGCTCTGTGTGGTGGAGGGGTGAGGAGATAAGCAGCTCTGTGTGGTGGAGGCCCTCATTCACACACCTCTTGTTCCTTTCTTTATTTGGTCCCATCTTCTCTCCAGCTTCCTGTATATCTCCTTCACGCTGGGTATACTCCATGGCTCCGCCCACCCGGGTCACATGCCTGTGACATCATCGCAGGTCCTGGTGCTCCATATAATGTCTTGTGCTGGGCAAGCTAATACAGCCCTGACGCTGAGGTGAGTGACCTGGAGGCTGCGGCGGCCCCCCCACACGTGCCGCCTGGGGCGGACGGCCCCCCCCACGCTACGCCACTGGGCTGATAGGAGAGTTGTGGCTGCGGGTGGGCAGCGGACACTGCTCGCGATGACGCTAAGCGTCATCGCTCGCAGTGCCACAATGCATTCTGGGATTCAGCTACAACGCCCGAATCCCAAACTGCGGATTATATAAATAGAAGATGACTGTTTATGTTACTTGCTGGTCAATATCGATGGTGTTGCTCTTAAGAAAGAGGCTGGGACAGCTTTGAAACGCGTAGGACATGGAATAAAGACTCCGATCACCTTAACTTGGACTTGTTGTCAATTTTGTGTTCAGCAGCGTGGACCATACCTATCTGTCCATATTGCGGTTAATTTTGCCACCTCGAGTGGGGATCCAGCGGTAGCTGATACTAAGCGTTGATACCAGTTGTGGGTCTCACAACCGGACAAGGTGAGCAGTTTAAATTATCAACTGCTTCAATTTTACCTGAGCGATTCAACTCATTGCACCCTTGTCTACCCCATTTTAGGTCATTACTGAGTAAGTTACTCTGGACTCCTTTTCCATAAACTTTATAAAGTCTTTTTTTACAACTTCCAAGAGGGCTAGAGACATGGGAGATCCCTTCCCTGAATGCAGCAGACACACTGCATTCAGTATTGCATTCAGTTAGCATAGCACCAGGGGGATGACAGGTCCTCTTTAAATGCAATTTAGATTAGGTTTGGTAGATGTTTTTGTGTATCTGTAACAGTGGCATAATCCTACGATAAAGCTATTCCCACAAACCATATGTGAGTCAGAAATGCATGTAGAAATATTTTCAGGCTCTTCCCATTCTGTTTCATCACTTTCCCACCAATTTCAGACTTTTCCTCAGGCGCCCAGACCTCTTTGTAGGGACCAACAGAAAATGACTCACGTTTCCTACTGAATTACATTGTACTCGCTATTCGGAACGAATACACGATTATTAGAAAGTTCTCGTAACGAGTGTAGTGATTACGAATATTACGATACTCGCTCATCACTAGTCATAGATAAAATTGAATACACTGAAGAATATTAATATACAATTGTTACATCCAACATACAGATGAAATCAATTACAATTAATTAGCGATTAATCCCTGCTTTTATTCAAGCTTTTTCAGCAGGGAATACACACAAGTAAGGCATACATAAAGGAAAAATCCCGTATATAGATACAGAGAAATAAAACATAACATGTTGAGCAAATGGGCTTCTTATTAGTAAATAAACATTGTGTCCCTCCTGTTATTCATTCCCTGTGGGTATTTTGTGTTTAACCTTATTATCCAAAAAGCTTCTCTCATGTATAATTTTTTCTCACAACCTTTTCTACTCCAAAATTTCTCAAATCATTTATTGACCCCCCTGTTCCTCTATAAAATGTTTAATGACACCTGAGTAATAAGTGTCATTAGTACTAATATAATGTGTTCGGCAAGTCGCTCTTCTATTTCCTACTTGTGCAGCACATGTACCTAATATTACACTGCGTACACTCCACACAGTAAATAACGTACATCGTGTCACAGTTGATGAAACGGTTTATTTTGTACTTTTCATAATTTTTTGCGTTTTTTTGCATATTGGCATGCATTCCATTTTTCTCTACGGTATAAAAATAAACCCTGAATTGTCAACTAGGTTTCTTTAGAAATAGAACCTTCAAACTGGGGGAAATTAAATTTCCAAATGGTCTGTGTTTCTTAGCAACAAACCTGTATACTTGCTACAGAATATTTTTTAATGATGTATGCTGATGTAATATCGGTATACAGTAAGTGTATTCACAATATTTTTAATATTATACTGCAAGCTGTATAGTGTACTAAAAGTTGACACATTCTTTACTTTATTATTTTCATTATCAGCAGATTAATTTTTACTAGACATCCTATTCTAATTTTTGCCCTGTTTTTTGTGTCACTTTTTCTTTCCACTTTTTGCATTTTTTTCAGAAGCCTCATTGTAACCTCTTTCTATTAACCTTTCAGTTATATGACCACATTCCTTTTGAAAAAGCTGCTCACCGGAGCAGATCCCCTTTGACGTGTAAATTCCCCATAAGGGGTAGAAGTGATCATGTGGTTCAGATGCAGGGCCGTATTTGGCCTTCATGCTGCCCTAGGCACTATAAGTGGTTACGCCCCCTACTGCCAAGTTAGACTAAGGTCCCATTCAGTTATCCATGTTCTTCATGGATACAACAGGTTTAATTGTCCGTCTAAAAGTCAAGAGATATGTCCGTTTTTTTTATTTTTTTTTATTTTTACTGTATCATAGATGAGAAGGGCCAAGACAAGTTTTTAGGTCTGGACAAAAACATATACAGCACATGGAAGGCATCCATGTGTCCCATCCATGTGCTGTCTGTATTTGACATTACAAAGTATAGGAGAATCTGAACGGTGCACAAGCTATGTGGATTAACAAATCTGCAGTCGCAGGCTATTAAATAACTGCTGACTGGCTCCATACAACCGGTAGGCAGCAATTGTCCAGACTTAGATCCAGACCCTTATTGGACGACATCTTCTCTGATAGGAATCATCTTTATTTTCATCTCTCTCTTGACCAGATGCCATGAGGACTTTGGACATCCACAGCTCTTCTCTGCAGATGTCCCTTTTCTCTGGTCTCCTGTAGCACATGTCAACATGATTCCCTTAAAAATAACACTGTCATTACTATTATACTTAAATAAAAAATATCCACACACACTGTGCACTTAAATAAATACTTACCCCACTGTGCTACCTTCCCAAAAAGTGACCCCCTGCACAGCTTGCACTCTCCATCCCTCCTGCACCCCTCATCCCCCCTGCAAAGCTTGCAAGCCCCATGCTCCCTGCACAGCCTGCACCCCCCATCCCCCTGCACTGGTTTCATCCTCCTTGTCCTCTGCACAGCCCGCCATGCCCTGTGCACCGCCCCCCCTTACCCTCTGCACACCCCTCCATGCACTCTGCACAGCCTACACCCCCCATGCCACCTACATCTCCCATCCCCCTGCCCAGGCTGCACCCTTCATGTCCCCTGCACAGCCTGCACCCTCCATGCCTCCTGCACAGCCTGCACCCTCTATGCCATCTGCACAGCCTGCAACCCCCATTGCCCTGCACAGCTTTCATCCTCCATGTCCTCTGCACAACTCTCATGCCCTCTGCACAGCCCCCCCATGCCCTCTGCACAGCCACCCCATGCCCTTTGCACAGCCACCCCAATGCCACTTGCACAGCCACCCCATGCCCTCATCTCACCTCCCATGCCCTCTGTATACCCCTCCATGCTCTCTGCACAGTCTTCCATGCCCTCTGTACACCCCTCCATGCTCTCTGCACAGCTCCCCATGCCCTCTACACATCCCTCCATGCCCTCTGCACACCCCTCCATTCCCTTTGCACAGCCCCTCATGCCCTCTGCACACCCCTCCATGCCCTCTGCACAGCCCCTCCATGCCCTCTGCACAGCCCTTCCATGCTTTCTGCATACCCCTCCATGCCCTCTGCACACTCCTCCATGACCTTTGCACACCCCTACATGCCCTCTGCACACCGCCATGCTTTCTGTATCCCCCATGCCCTCTGCACAGCCACCCCATGCCCACTGCACAGCCCCCCCCATGCCCTCATCTCACTCCCATGCCCTCTGCACACCCCTCCATGCACTCTGCACACCCCTCCATGCCCTCTGCACACCGCCATGCCCTCTGTATCCCCCATGCCCTCTGCACAGCCCCCCCATGCCCTCTGCACAGGCACCCCTTGCCCTCATCTCACCCCCATACCCTCTGCACACCCCTATGCCTTCTGCACACCCCTATGCCTTCTGCACACCCCTCCATGCCCTTTGCACACCCTTCCATGCCCTCTGCACAGCCCCCCATGCCCTCTGCACAGCCCCCCATGCCCTCTGTACACCCCTCCATGCTCTCTGCACAGCTCCCCATGCCCTCTACACATCCCTCCATGCCCTCTGCACATCCCTGCATTCCCTTTGCACAGCCCCCCATGCCCTCTGCACACCCCTCCATGCCCTCTGCACACCCCTCCATGCCCTCTGCACACCGCCATGCTTTCTGTATCCCCCATGCCCTCTGCACAGCCACCTGATGCCCACTGCACAGCCTCCCATGCCCTCATCTCACCCCCATACCCTCTGCACACCCCCCATGCCCTCTGCACACCCCTCCATGCCCTCTGCACACCCTTCCATGCCCTCTGCACACCCCTCCATGCCCTCTGAACACCCCTCCATGCCCTCTGCACACCGCCATGCCCTCTGCACACCACCATGCTCTCTGCACAGCCACCCCATGCCCACTGCACAGCCCCCCCATGCCCTCTGCACAGCCACCCCTTGCCCTCATCTCACCCCCATACCCTCTGCACACCCCTATGCCTTTTGCACACCCCTCCATGCCTTTGCACACCCCTCCATGCCCTTTGCACACCCTTCCCATGCCTTCTGCACAGACTTCCATGCCCTCTGTACACCCCTCCATGCTCTCTGCACAGCTCCCCATGCCCTCTACACATCCCTCCATGCCTCTGCACACCCCTCATTCCCTTTGCACACCCCCCATGCCCTCTGCACACATCTCGCACCCTCCATGCCCTCTGCACACCCCTCCATGCCCTCTGCACAGCCCCTCCATGCCCTCTGCACAGCCCCTCCATGCTTTCTGCATACCCCTCCATGCCCTCTGCATAGCCCCCCATGCCCTCTGCACACTCCTCCATGACCTTTGCAAACCCCTCCATGCCCTCTGCACACCGCCATGCTTCTGTATCCCCCATGCCCTCTGCACAGCCACCCCATGCCCACTGCACAGCCCCCCCATGCCCTCATCTCGCCACCCCATACCCTCTGCACACCCTCCATGCCCTCTGCATACCCCTCCATGCCCTCTGCACACCTCTCCATGCCCTCTGCCACCCGCCATGCCCTCTGTATCCCCCATGCTCCTCTGCACAGCCACCCCATGCCCACTGCACAGCCCCCCATGCCCTCTGCACAGCCACCCCTTGCCCCATCTCACCCCCATACCCTCTGCACACCCCTATGCCTTCTGCACACCCCTATGCCCTTTGCACACACCCTCCATGCCCTCTGCACAGCCCCCCATGCCCTCTGCACAGACTTCCATGCCCTCTGTACACCCCTCCATGCTCTCTGCACAGCTCCCCATGCCTCTTCACATCCCCTCCATGACCTCTGCACATCCCTCCATTCCCTTTGCACACCCCTCCATGCCCTCTGCACACCCCTCCATGCCCTCTGCACACCCCTCCATCCCTCTGCACACCCCCATGCCCTCTGCACACCCCTCCATAGCCCTCTGCACAGCCCCTCATGCTTCTGCATACCCTCCATGCCCTCTGCATAGCCCCCCCATGCCCTCTTCACACTCCTCCATGACCTTTGCACAACCCCTCCATGCCCTCTGCACACGGCCATGCCCTCTGATCCCTCCATGCCCTCTGCACAGCCACCCCATGCCCACTGCACAGCCCCCCCATGCCCTCTGCATACCACCCCTGCCCTCTCTACACCCTCCATACCCTCTGCACACCCCTCCATGCCTTTGCAACACCCCTCCATGCCCTCTGCACACCCCCATGCCCTCTGTCACAGTCCCCCATGCCCTCTGCACAGCCCCCATGCCCCTGTACACCCCCCATGCTCCTCTGCACAGCTCCCCTATGCCCACTACACATTCCCTCCATCCCTCTGCACACCCCTTCCATTCAACCTTGCACAGCCCGCCACTCATGCCCTTTGCACACCCCCCATGCCCTCTGCACAGCCCCTCCTATGCCCTCTGCAAACCCCTCCATGCCCTCTGCATAGCCCCCCATGCCCTCTGCACACTCCCTCCATGACCTTCTGCAAACCCCTCCATCCCTCTGCACACCCCTCCATTCCCTTTGCACACCCCCATGCCCTCTGCACACCCCTCCATGCCCTCTGCACACCCCTCCATTCCCTCTGCACAGCCCCCATGCCCTCTGCACACCCCTCCATACCCTCTGCACACCCCTATGCCTTCTGCACACCCTATGCCTTCTGCAACCCCTCCATGCCCTTACACACCCTTCCATGCCTCTGCACAGCCCCCCATGCCCTCTGCACAACTTCCATGCCCTCTGCACACCCCTCCATGCCCTCTGCACAGCCCCTCCATGCCCTCTGCACAGCCCCTCCATGCTTTCTGCATACCCCTCCATGCCTCTGCATAGCCCCCCCATGCCCTCTGCACACTCCTCCATGACCTTTGCAACCCCTCCATGCCCTCTGCACACGCCATGCCCTCTGTATCCCCCATGCCCTCTGCACAGCCACCCCATGCCCACTGCACAGCCCCCCATGCCCTCTGCACACCCCATTGCCCTCATTACCTCACCCTCACACCCCATGCCTCTGCACACCCCTCCATGCCCTTTGCACACTTTCCATGCCCTCTGCACACCCCCATGCCCTCTGCACAGCCTTCCATGCCCTCTGTAAACCCCCATGCTCTCTGCACAGCTCCCCATGCCCTCTACACATCCCTCCATGCCCTCTGCACACCCCTCCATTCCTTGCACACCCCTATTCCTTCTCCACACCCCTCCATGCCCTTGCACACCCTCCATGCCCTCTGCACAGCCCCTCCATGCCCTCTGCACAGCCCTCCATGCCCTCTGCACACCCCTCCATGCCTCTGCACAGCCCCCATGCCCTCTGCACACTCCTCCATGCCCTTCTGCAAACCCCTCCATGCCCTTGCACACCTCCATCCCTTTGCACAGCCCCCCATGCCCTCTGCACACCCCTCCATGCCCTCTGCAACACCCCTCCATGCTCTCTGCACAGCCCCTCCATGCCCTCTGCACAGCCCCTCCATGCTTTCTGCATACCCCTCCATGCCCTGCATAGCCCCCCCATGCCCTCTGCACACTCCTCCATGACCTTTGCACACCACTCCATGCCCTATGCACACCGCCATGCTTTCTGTATCCCCCATGCCCTCTGCACAGCCACCCCATGCCCACTGCACAGCCCCCCATGCCCTCATCTCATCCCATACCCTCTGCACACCCCCATGCCCTCTGCACACCCCTCCATGCCCTCTGCACACCCTCCATGCCCTCTGCACACCCCTCCATGCCCTCTGCACACCGCCATGCCCTCTGTATCCCCATGCCCTCTGCACAGCCCCCCATGCCCTCTGCACAGCCACCCCTTGCCCTCATCTCACCCCCATACCCTCTGCACACCCCTATGCCTTCTCCACACCCCTCCATGCCCTTTGCACACCCTTCCATGCCCTCTGCACAGCCCCCCATGCCCTCTGCACAGCCTTCCATGCCCTCTGTACACCCCTCCATGCTCTCTGCACAGCTCCCCATGCCCTCTGCACATCCCTCCATGCCCTCTGCACACCCCTCCATTCCCTTTGCACAGCCCCCATGCCCTCTGCACACCCCTCCATGCCCTCTGCACACCCCTCCATGCCATCTGCACAGCCCCTCCATTCCCTTTGCACAGCCCCCATGCCCTCTGCACAGCCCCTCCATGCCCTCTGCACAGCCTCTCCATGCTTTCTGCATACCCCTCCATGCCCTCTACTGCACACCGCCATGCCTCTGTATCCCCCATGCCCTCTGCACAGCCCCCATGCCCTCTGCACAGCCCCCCATGCCCTCTGCACACCCTCCATGCCCCCTCATGCACCCGCCACCCATGCCTCTGCACCCCCATGCCCACTGCACAGCCCCCCATGCCCTCTGCACACCCCTCCATGCCCTCTGCACACCCCTCCATGCCCTCTGCACACCCCATGCCCTCTGCACCCCCCATGCCCTCTGCACAGCCAGCCCCTGCCCCTGCCAGCCCCCCATGCCCTCTGCACAGCCACCCCATTGCCCTCTGCTCACCCCCATCCTCTGCACACACCCCTATGCCTCTGCACACCCCATGCCTTTGCACACCCTCCATGCCCTTTGCACACCCCTCCATGCCCTCTGCACACCCCCATGCCCTCTGCACAGACTCCATGCCCTCTGTCACCCCTCCATGCTCTCTGCACACTCCCCATGCCCTCTACACACCCTCCATGCCCTCTGCACATCCCTCCATCCCTTTGCACACCCCCCATGCCCTGCACACCCCTGCCCTCTGCACACCCTCCATGCCCTCTGCACAGCCCCTCCATGCCCCTGCACATCAGCCCCATGCTCACCTCCATGCCTTTGCAAACCCCTCCATGCCCTCTGCATAGCCCCCCCATGCCCTCTGCACACCCTCCATGCCCTTGCAACCCCTCCATGCCCTCTGCACACCCCTCCATCCCTCTGCACAGCCCCATGCCCTGCAACCCCCATGCCCTCTGCACACCCCCATCCTCTGCACACCCCTCCATGCTCTGCACCCCCCCATCCTTGCACCACTCCTCTCCATGCTTTGCCTGCCATACCCCTGCCATGCACCTCACTGCATAGCCCACCCCATGCCCTCTGCACACTCCTCCATGACCTTTGCACCACCACTCCAAGCCCTATGCACACCACCATGCTTTTTGTATCCCCCATGCCCTCTGCACATGCCACCCCCATGCCCACTGCACAGCCCCCCATGCCCTCTGCACACCCCTCCATGCCCTCTGCACACCCCTCCATGCCCTCTGCACACCGCCATGCCCTCTGTATCCCCCATGCCCTCTGCACAGCCACCCCATGCCCACTGCACAGCCCCCCATGCCCTCTGCACAGCCACCCCTTGCCCTCATCTCACCCCCATACCCTCTGCACACCCCTATGCCTTCTGTACACCCCTCCATGCCCTTTGCACACCCTTCCATGCCCTCTGCACAGACTTCCATGCCCTCTGTACACCCCTCCATGCTCTCTGCACAGCTCCCCATGCCCTCTACACATCCCTCCATGCCCTCTGCACAGCCCTCCATTCCCTTTGCACAGCCCCCCATGCCCTCTGTATCCCCCATGCCCTCTGCACAGCCACCCCATGCCCACTGCACAGCCCCTCCATGCCCTCTGCACAGCCCCTCCATGCTTTCTGCATACCCCTCCATGCCCTCTGCATAGCCCCCCCATGCCCTCTGCACACTCCTCCATGACCTTTGCAAACCCCTCCATGCCCTCTGTATCCCCCATGCCCTCTGCACAGCCACCCCATGCCCACTTCACAGCCCCCCCATGCCCTCATCTCACCCCCATACCCTCTGCACAGCCCCCCATGCCCTCTGCACACCACCATGCCCTCTGTATCCCCCATGCCCTCTGCACAGCCACCCCATGCCCACTGCACAGCCCCCCCATGCCCTCTGCACAGCCACCCCTTGCCCTCATCTCACCCCCATACCCTCTGCACACCCCTATGCCTTCTGCACACCCCTCCATGCCCTTTGCACACCCCTCCATGCCCTTTGCACACCCCTCCATGCTCTCTGCACACCCCTCCATACCCTCTGCACACCCCCATACCTTCTGCACAGCCACCCCATGTCCTTTCCACAGCCCCCCATGCCCTCTGCACAGTCCCCATGTACCTTCTGTATTTGGTTCCAGCTCCTGACAGACTCTCCTTGCCAGCAAAACTCAGCTCCGCCCTCCTGAGTCACATCATCGCACTGCGTGACATCATCGCAGGTCCTGTTCCACCCGGCATCAGGGTACAAAGGAGTGTATACTGCTCATCCTGTGCCCCTGCAGTGCTGACACCTCACACTCCCCTCCCCCCCCCGAAAAAAATATGCCAGTTTAGTTACTTAGTCTGTCGATAGGGTGTGACGACCATCTGCTGTGAGGCCGAGCTGCTGGCAAGGCAGCATCCCGAGAAACCCAGAGACCCTTTACTCCAGGGATCTGGAATTACAGCGGAGCCCCGGAGGTAACAGCCTAAGATGAGCAGCGGACCAAAGCAGGAAGGTCGCCAGGAAGGGAGTAAAAACCAGGATCCGAAAAAGTACACAGAAGTCACAGTCAAAACCGGGAGGGCAACTAAGGAACCAAATCATCAGGCTGAAGCAGGCTTAAAAATCCAGGCAAATGTCAGAGTCAAAGCCAAACACACACTAGATCGCTGGGGACACCAAGACTATATCTGGCGGCCTGCAAGACAGACCCCAAGGTACAGTGTCTTTAGCCCCCTTGAACTTTTCAACCTTTTGCCAAATTTCAGTCTTCAAACATAAAGATATAAATTCTAATTTTTTTTGTGAAGAATCAACATCAAGTGGGACACAATCGTGAGGGGGAATGAAATTTTTGGATATTTTAAACTTATTTAACAAATTAAAAACTGAAAAGTGGGGCGTGCAATATTATTCGGCCCCTTTACTTTCAGTGCAGCAAATTCACTCCAGAAGTTCATTAAGGATCTCTGAATGATCCAATGTTGTAAAAAATGACTGGTAATGAATCCACCTGTGTGTAATCAAGTCTCTGTATGAATGCACCTGCTCTGTGATAGTCTCAGGATTCTGTTTCAAGTGCAGAGATCATCATGAAGACCAAGGAACACACCAGGCAGGTTCGAAATACTGTTGTGGCAAAGTTTAAAGCTGGATTTGGGTACAAAAAGATTTCCTAAGTTTTAAAAATCTCAAGGAGCATTGTGCAAGCGATTATACTGAAATGGAAGGAGTATCAGACCACTGCCAAGCTACCAAGACCTGGCCGTCCCTATAAACTTTTATCTCGAACAAGGAGAAGACTGATCAGAGATGCAGCCAAAAGGCCCATGATCACTCTGGATGAACTGCAGAGATCTACAGCTGAGGTGGAAGAGTCTGTCCACAGGACAACAATCAGTCGTACACTGCACAAATCTAGCCTTTATGGAAAAGTGGCAATAAGAAAGCCATCTCTCACAGATATCCATAAAAAGTGTCGTTGAAGTTTGCCACAAGCCACCTGGGAGACACACCAAACGTGGAGTAAGGTGCTCTGGTCAGATGAAACCAAAATTAAACTTTTTGGCCACAATGCAAAACGATATGTTTGGCATAAAAGCAACACAGCAGGTCTTGTTCCTCTATCAAGGTCTTGTTCCTCTATCAAAAACTGTTCCCTCTTCTGTTGTGTGGTGTTTTTTTTTTTTTTTTTTTTTTTTTTTTTGTTGTTTTTGTGAGCCACGTACGTGTTCTTCAACTCGTGCTCTTCGAGCGACCAGCTTGTTTTAGATCTGGAGTGGTCTCCTAGGGTCGAACTTTCAGGCCTGTCGGGAGAAACCGAGGGTGGCGTCACACGCTGGAAAAAATGGAAGTATATAACTTTTGGGGGGGGAGAGGGAGGGGGGTTGGGTGTTATACAGGGGAATTTTGTTGTTATATGTTAGAAACGAATTAACGTATCGGGTATCTGATTATGCTCAACTGATGATGAAATCAGCTTTCGAACATGACCTCACTCAGGCTCACTCTGATCGCGTCTTAGATCGACATTTCTGGGACCATAGTTAAAGTGATCTCTTGGAATGTTAAGGGTCTTCGGACCCCAGAGAAACGCTCCATGGTCCTACGTCATTTGCGAAAGCTGAAAGGAGACGTGGTTCTCCTGCAGGAGACCCATCTCAAAGCATCAGAAATGTTCCGTATGCACAGAATGTGGGTTGGGACCGTATATGGCTCGGGAGCTGTGGGACGGAAGGCAGGGGTCCTCATTTTAATAAACAAAGCCTTCCCTCACACGGTAATCTCGGACGCACACGATGACGAGGGAAGACATGTCCATGTTCTCTTGAACACCCAGGGGGACCTATTAGCATTCATAATATATATGCCCCAAACTCCGCACAAATGCCCTTCCTTAGGAAAATGCGGACTTCCTTCTTGTCAGACACTGGTGATAATGTGATCCTGGGGGGGACTTTAATATGGTCATGTCTGACGGGGAAGACAGAAAACGTACCCACCAAGTACACGTGCACGGACGGGGTGGAGAAGGAGGAGACTTGAGAGATTTTGCTTCAGACCTACTCCTAGAAGACGTGTGGAGAATCCACCACCCTATGGATAGGGACTTTACACATTTCTCCCATCCGCACGGAACCTGGTCCCGCATAGACATGTTACTGGTGAGCCCGGGAATATTACATAGGATAAGTCACTCTGCAATAGGGGATCTTGTCATATCGGACCATAGCCCGGTACTCATAGATCTCCAAGACGCGTACCCGAGGGGGACGGATGTCCTGTGGCGGTTTCCACACTTTCTCCAAGGAGACCAGGATTTCCACAAGCTGCTGGGGGAATGGTGGACGGATTTCAGAGAAACTAATCTGACACACGAGGGGGAACCTGGTCTATTCTGGGAAACAGCCAAAGCGGTACTTAGGGGTAGAATAATTGCATACACTCTGACCATCAAAAAAAGAACGAGGAAATACTTTCAGGAGTCCAGTGCAGCGGTACGCAGAGCGTATACTGACTTCCTGGCGACTAATTCCCCCCAAACAAGGGAAGCATGGCAAAAGGCAAAAAATGACTTTGATAACTGGGCTAGACAAAGGGAACAACACAATAGGGCGCATTGGAAGCTGACTTATACAAACATGGAGATAAAGCGGGGAAGATACTAGCTAACCTAGCGAGAGGAAAACATACGGTCAGACACGGCATGTCCATGAAGAGGCCCGGGGGTGGATCCACCAGCGACCCTAGGGGAATCGCCGACATAATGGGTAAATTTTACACATCCCTCTATAAATCCGCACCAGCTAATATATCATTGGGAAGAGAGTGGCTAAGAGACCTTAGACTACCTAGGGTCGAGGAAGCAGATCTTCAAAGACTGAACACCGAGGTCTCGGCAGAGGAAGTATTAACCACCATAGCAGGCTTAAACCCACGGAAAGCACCTGGCCCGGATGGGTTTGGGGGGGGATTTTACAAGATCTTGAGGGAACAGGTGGCACTCCCCTTGCAAAGGCTGTACAACATCATCCTGACTGGACAGCCTATCCCCGATAATATGAATCTAGCATACATTAAGCTCTTACCGAAGGAGGGTAAACCGCTTGACGACCCGGCTGGCTTTCGTCCTATATCTCTGATCAACGTTGATCTGAAGATATTAGCAAAAATAATGGCGGAACGCCTGGCGAGTTTATTGCCAGATTTGGTGGGGCGCCAGCAAGCTGGTTTCGTCAAAGGGAGGTCGGCGGTGGGAAACATCAGGAGGACTCTAGCGGTGATCGAGGAGGTGAGACTGGGTAGGACCAACGGGGCAGATGAGCCGGCCTTAGTATTACTTGATGCCGAGAAGGCCTTTGATTCAGTAAGCTGGTCATGGTTAGATATGGTCTTGAACCACATGGGCATCAAAGGGGCCTTCAAGGTGTTTCTGGATTCTTTATATGATAACTCCAGAGCGAGAGTTCATATACCGGGTTTCCTGTCTGATGTAATAAAGCTGGAGAGAGGTACGCGGCAGGGGTGTCCGCTTTCTCCACTCCTCTTCAACCTGGCTGTGGAACCCCTGTCGCGCTATCTAAATGATACACCACTCTTTAAGGGCATAGAAGTGGGGGGCCAGGAGCTCAAATCAGGGTTTTTCGCCGACGATATCATCCTGTATATGTCGGACCCCAGAGGAGACTTGCCCGGTCTATTAGCTGCCATACAGCAGTTTGGGTCTTTCTCAGGCTTTCGGTTAAATATATCAAAATGCAAGCTCATGTTCCTCAGACAACAGACTGGGGGGGGTTGTGGACATTTGGGAGTTGGAAGTCATATACACGGTATCCCCATAGCCCACTCATCAATTAAATATCTGGGAATCCACATGGGAAGAACTCCGGGGCTAACCTATAACCTGAACTACAACCCTTTGATCACGAAAATTGAGAGGGAGTTGGTCAGATGGGAAGGGCTCCCCTTATCGCTTCTGGGAAGGAGCCACCTGATCAAAATGATCAGTTTTCCTAGGCTCCTGTATCCCCTACAGACCATCCCTTTCCTTCTTAAACACTCAGATATCAAAAAGCTCAACAGGGCGTTCTCACGATTCCTATGGAGGAACAGGAGACCCCGAATCCGACTTAGAACGTTACTGCTCCGGGGGGCCGAGGGGGGGCTGGGGGTGCCGGATGTCAGGGGTTATAATTTGGCCTGCCTGGCAAGACACATTTTTGATTGGTTTAAGAAATCAAGCGGATTTTCGGATTACGACCTGGAATCTGCGATATGTGCCCCCAGGGGTGAACCTAGCCTCTCTGCTGCCTGAGGCGAACTGCAAAACGGCGCCCCCCCCCCCACCCGCTAGAAAAAAAATTTTAATTGATAAAAATAAATCTGGTTCCTACAGATTTATATTTATCCTGTAAAAATGAGCAAAATAGAACTGCGGGGGGCGTGGCCTAGCTATGGAGGAGTGAGGACGCTGGTTGCACGGGCTCCCGCTCCCAGGTCTTTATAACAGCCAGATTTATACAGAATATCGAGGCACCGAGGAGATCATGAAAAAGGGGAAGTCGTCGAGACCACCAGGATCCGACCCCCAGCCTTCTAGGAGCTCCGGAGCCTCTATAACACGCTTCTTTAGCCCTGGGGAGCAGAATCCCGCCAAATCCCAGAGACCAAAGATGGCCGCGACTGGGAGGAAGGACGCGGTAGATCTAATGGCGACTGCAGCAGACGGAGCAGTGAGCCGGCGGTCACAAGCACAGAGCACCCGAGGGACATCTGAGAGCTCCGGTGGCCAGAGGATAATGAAAACTAGAGGCACAGGTAACCGGCAAACAGAGGGGATGGAGACGGGGGAGAGCTCTCAGTCCGGGCACATTAACTCAGCTGGAAGCCTGACGCCGCAGAGTTCCACACAGACAGGAGGGGTGAGTGGAGAAGCTGAACGCCAGAGACCCCTTACCATACAACAGATGGGATCCCCTACACCCGGGTCCCAAGTGCAGTTAATGATTATTGAAGAACACAGAGAAACCCCCTCCCCCACCACCTGCAACCACATATGCTTCGGTGTGCTCTGCCCAAACTCTACACTCTGATCCCTCCAGCCAGATCCATTCTGCTCAGATACACATGGATGAACAGCCTCAGAATATCAGTGTACTGAGAGAATTGAATGACTTAAGAGCCAGGATGGCATCTATTCCCACCCGTGAAGACATGGAGGCCTACATAGGTCGCCTAGAGCAGGCATACAGGAGTGAGCTATCTTGCCTGAGAGGAGAAGTCACCAGGGTGGATTCCCAGGGCCAAGATCACGCACATAGAATCTCAGCCCTAGAGGAAATTTGCAGAACACAACAAACAACTCTCCTGAACCAATCAAACCAAATTACACATCTGATTGATGCCTTAGATGACGGCGAAAACAGGGGGCGACGAAACAACCTGCGCATAAGAGGTCTGCCTGAAACAGTAGCTTCCAGAGACTTACCAAGGGTGTTGCAGAATCTATTTAATGAGTTACTGGGAGACCCCCCTTCAAATTACATAGAGCTGGATCGTGCTCATAGGGCTCTGGGCCCCAGACCTGCTGATTCGGACTGGCCACGCGATGTCATCTGTAGAGTACACCACTATCTAACTAAAGAAGCTATCATGATACGTGTGCGAAATGGCAAACAATGTAAATTTGAAGATAAGTTCCTGACCATACTCCCAGACCTTTCTAGGTTGACTCTCCAGAAAAGAAAGGCACTGCGTCCCCTCCTGGATACTCTGAGGGATCACGATCTACCCTATAGCTGGGGATTCCCCTTCAGACTTCAAGTCAGAAGAGAAGGCAGACAGATTACCCTGCGGTCTCCTGCCGATATGTCCTCCTTCACCTCGGCCCTGGACCTCCCCATGGTCCCTATCCAGGGATGGCCGGAGTTCCCACTAAGATTAGGAGAGGGATTTCAGAGACCAGGCGGGGGATTACGTCGCCGACAAGACCAGATCGAGGAGCGTAGACAACGTTTCTAGGGGGAACCGGAGACTGATTATACCAAACTTATCCATCTGAATGGAAATAATAACTGAGGACGGACCTAGCTTCTTGGAAAGAATTTTTTCCCCCTCGACTTTCCCCTAATTTTCCCCCCTATCCCTTTCCCTTCCCCATACCCCTTCCTCCCTATACCTTCCCCTATCCCCCTCCAACTCAAATTGACCCCGATGTTGAGTTCGGGACTGATGTTAATGACTAGCCCTCCTTGCGACGAACTGATCTGAGGAGATTATCACATGACGTATCCTATTGAAATGCCATTGGTAAAAAGTATATAAGTAGTCTCGCCTACTAATAATTTCCTATGTGTCCATTGAGGAGATTATCACATGAAGTATCCTATTGAAATGCATTTGGTAAAAAGTATATAAGTAGTTTAGCCTACTGATAATTTCCTATGTGTCCAACCCCCCTTTTTTTCCCCCAATCCACCCCCCCCTCCCCGCCTACACCCTCTCCCCCTTCCCCTACCCCACCCTCACCTTCCACCCCCCCCCCTCACCCCCCCACCTTCCCCTCCCCCCACCACCCCCCTACCCCCCCCCCCCTTTTTTTTTTTCTTTTCCCCCTCCCCCCCCCCCCCTTTTTTATTACTTTCTTTCCTGGTGAGCATATGAATCCCTTGCCTTTACAACACCAAACAGAAATGGTTTAGACCTGGGACGGGAGGCTCCACTGTAGAAGGCCTTAAACCCCACAGGGATTCCCTCCTGCACAGGTGCGGTGGGATAAGTAATTCCCTACCTTTTGACTCTAAATTTTAGAGACTAATTGTTTTTTCTTACTCATTATCCCCCTTGTTTTTATTCCTCTTTAGCTGTTCTTCGCTTGCTCAAGTATTGTGTTGAGATCTAACAAGCTGGTGGGTTAGAGTTTTACAAGTTGTCTTAAATAGCCATATATATTCATCTCTGGAATCTCACAAAGTCACAGACCAATCACCTAGTGTGATCCTATACATCTCCCCACTAGGGATCACATCAGCAAGCACATCTTTTCTCTCCTCTCTCTCTCTTTCCTAATCTCTCTCTCTTCTCCTTTCTTCTCTCTTCACCTTCGAGCCCTCCAGAGCCACCCGTTTTCTGAGTAGAGAATTGTTCTTAATAAACGTGGTATACTGACCCTGGCATTAACTTTTTAACCTTTATACATATTCCAGGTATAAAATGTCAGGCTTCAAGATTTGCTCTTATAATGTGAGGGGCTTCAACACCCCTCAGAAGCGCTCAAAGGTTCTGAATGAAATGCACAAATCTGGGGTTATGCTTTTACTACTTCAGGAAACCCATTTTAAGGATGGTCGTGTCCCTGTCATCGGAGACCAACGCTACAATGTTTGGATCCATAGCCCCAACCCAGTGGGGAAATCCAAGGGAGTATCGATAGCGGTCCATCGGTCCCTCACTCACACAGTCCTGGACACGGTCGTCGATGAGAATGGTAGGTATATTTTCCTAAAAATCAGAGTGGAATCCACAGTCTTCACAATAGCCAATTGGTATTTACCAAATAACAACCCAGCCAGCCAGTGTATAGCTCTTCTGGGAGCACTTGCTGACTTCGCGGAGGGAGTTATCGTGATAGGAGGAGATCTTAACTTCACTTTGAATCCTCTAGCTGATAGTTCCTCTGGTGGCAGAGGCCTATCGGGGTCCAAACTGAGGGCGGTTAAACGAGAAATGCAGAACTTGGGCTTGGTAGACTTATGGAGAGCCCTCCACCCCCACGACAGGGACTACACCTACTTCTCATCCATTCATAATTCCTACAGTAGGATAGACTACTTTTTAGTTAGTCAGAGATTATTGACATGGAAGCCACAGGCTACCATAGGCCAGATGTGCCTCTCCGACCATGCACCTATTTTCTGTCACCTGTGCCTGCCGGGGGGAACCAATAAACAATGGTCCTGGAGATTAAATGATAACCTCCTAAACGATGAACTCTGCTGCTCAGAGGTAAAGGAAGTAATTTCTGAATTCCTGTCTGTCCATGAAGCTGATCTGACAGCCCTCCCAACCCAGTGGGAAGCCCTAAAATGCGTGGTGAGAGGCGTATTAATTAAGCACGGCTCTAGAATCAAACGAGAAAAAAATAACAAAATAGATGCATTAGTAAAGAAAATTGGTGAACTAGAGGGTATTCACAAAAGGTCGCTGGAGCAACAGACGCTAGCAGACTTGATAAAAGCTAGAGACGAACTTAGGGGCCTCATTGACCAGAAATATCTAAGAGGAAGGGAAAGGCTGCACAGGTACCTATACGAATACGGGGATAAATGTGGTAGGCCCTTAGCTAGACTGCTCCACCCGAAAGGAGTCCCAGGGCGTGTTCCACAAATTAAACAACAAAACGGGGAAATTTCACAAAATCCTGAAATTATCCTGCAAGCTTTTAGGGACTTCTATAACCGCCTCTACAATATAAAAGGGCACTACTCTGATATGGCTGAAGAGAGATACAAAGAAAAACTTAACACTTATATGGAAAGCGCAGCACCACCAGCAATTGCCCCTGATTTAGCTAATACTCTAGAGATGGAATTCTCTGAGGAAGAAGTGAGAGAGGTGATTCGGGGTTCCCCAGGGGGTAAGAGTCCGGGACCAGATGGGTTTACCTCCAAATTCTTCAAACTATTCTGCCCCCAGGTGGCTCCGTTCCTAGCAGGACTTTTAACGCCATTAACACGGATTGCTCGTGGGTCCCCCAGTCTCTGGAGGCCCACATTAGTGTTGTCCCTAAGCCTGACAAAGATCTTTCGGAAGTGGCCAGTTATAGGCCTATTTCCTTAATAAACATAGATATTAAACTATTTTCTAAACTTCTTGCCAATCGCTTAGCCCCTCTCCTTCCCTCTGTGATACACAATGATCAGGTGGGCTTTGTACAGGGGAGGGAGGCTAGAGACAACACTAATAAGCTCATGCTGCTTATGACTCGGTCGAAGGCCCGTAAGATCCCAATGTGCATATTATCAGTGGATGCGGAAAAGGCCTTCGACCGAGTCAATTGGGGCTTTCTCGAGGCCTCGTTGGAGCGGTTGGGCCTGGGAACACGATTTAGAAGCAGAATTATGTCACTTTATAGTTGTCCCACAGCCAGGGTCAAAGCCAATGGAGGACTATCGGCGCCTTTCTCGATTAACAACGGGACCCGTCAGGGGTGCCCTCTCTCCCCATTACTCTATGTAATTATTATGGAATACCTTGCTGTGGCCATTCGTGGGAGTCCTGATATTAGAGGGGTGGAACTTAATTATAGACAATATAAAGCAGCTCTTTTCGCTGACGACTTATTGCTATTTGTTACTCAGCCTCGTACGTCCTTCCCCTCGATACTCAAGGTCTTCGACGAATATGGTAAACACAGCAACTTCAAAATCAACACCCATAAGACAGAGGCTTTAGACGTCTCCTTACCTAGGGGGAGAGGGAGCACCTGGCAGAGTCCTTCCCATTTAAATGGCAGAAGTCGAGTTTGAAATACCTAGGAATAGTGGCCCATAGAGACACCTCTAAATGGTTTAGTCTAAATTACCTCCCTCTGTTGCAAAGAACAACAAAGGACTTACGCAAATATGACAAGCGTTGTATGTCCTGGTTTGGCCGAATCAATGCCATAAAGATGGATGTCCTACCCCGTTTTCTATTTTTGTTCCAAACAGCCCCACTAGCAGTCCCAGCTCAGTTTTTTAAGCAACTGCAATCTCTTATTTCTAGATTTGTCTGGGGAGGGAAACGTCCCAGAATAAGGATACAGACTCTATACAGACACAAATCTCTAGGTGGAGCGGGACTGCCTAACTTTAAAAATTATTATATAGCAGCAGTTCTAAATCGCTTGATTGATTGGGAATACCACGGAAAGAACAAACAATGGGTGGAATTAGAGCAGACAACAGTGGGAGCCCCTCTTTGGACCTTGCCTTGGATACTGCCAGCAGACAGACCTCAATTGGGTATAGACGACTCCCTTATAGCCACAACTTTAAAATTTTGGGACCTACCGATTACAAAAAATTTAAGAGCCAGAGGCCCGGGACCTCTTACTCCCCTTCTTCACAATCCAGCGTTCCCCCCGGCACTGCAGGCTCAATCATTCCTGAAATGGCGGTACGAGGATCGACCTCGTATAATGATGTCATTTGTTAGAGGGACCCTCAGGACGGCTGACGATCTAGCCGGAACAGCCTCTGGTAGGACATGGTTGGAGTACGCACAGCTTAGGTCTTATACAGCTAGTCTACCCTCGGAAGTAGACTTCTCGGCCCCCCCGACTCCATTTGAAAAATTGTTTCTTCTTGATTCCCCGCCAGCTCACACGATTTCTCTCATCTATTCTCTTATTAACACAAGAGCAGACACTGACAGACCTAAATTCATGACTAAATGGGAGAGAGAATTGAAAGAAGAGATCCCTGACGAGGACTGGGAGAGGGCCTGCACGTACACTCATAAACTCTCCATGGCGTGCCGAGCCCAAGAGAGAAACTATAAAATCCTGGCTAGATGGTACCGTTGCCCATCCAACCTACATGCGGCCTTCCCCTCAGTCTCAGATAGCTGTTGGAGGTGTAACAGAGAGGTGGGATCCATGCTACACATCTGGTGGGATTGTGAAGGTATTAAGCCCTTTTGGCGAGCAGTTTTCCAACTATATGAGAAGGTCAGTAGTAAAGTACAAGTGATGACTCCTGATATAGCCTTACTATCGATACTCCCTGGCTCTATGAAATCTCAGAAGACTGATCTGCTTAGATTTTTTCTAACTGCAGCCCGGACGGTCATACCCAGGTACTGGAAGTCTTCTATTACTCCCCCTCTAGCAGACTGGTTGGCGGAGATAGTGAAAATACACCGCATGGAAGAACTCACGGCGGAGGTCTCCGATGCCAGGGAACGCTATCTCAGGACCTGGAGTCCCTGGATTTTCTTTAAAGACTCTCGGGCTTTTGAGGAAGCATTCTGAGAGGGGGATGGTGGGAAGAGTAGGAACTCGGTATAGGGATTTCCCTTATCAGAGGGATATTTGACCCCTTGCTGAGATCCCCCTTCCTATCCCCTCTATTGTATAGGGATAATCTTTCTCTCACCCTGCATTCTTTACACTTTTTCTTCTATACTGCTACTTATCCTGTCCTGTTTTCTCTTTCCACTTAGTGCTTGGTGACCTATATGAGGAGAAAAACAGTAATAATAGTAGACTATGTACCTAGGATCTTAGGTCTGGTATACCAGACGGCCCTACCTGGATCAATAGTTACAAGATTGCCTCCAGAAAACAAGGGGCTATATCTTTGTTAATTAGTTTGTCTCCTACTTATAACAGCTACTCTTATATTTCACACGATGCCTCAAAATTACATTAAGTCCCTATGGAAGGGCTGAGAAAAGTGATGTAACTTAGTGACCCGGACTCATGCAGATGAACAATACCGACATATACTTGAGCGTTTACAACTTGATAACGTTAAGTACCTAATGCATTACTTTATATAATTGCATTGTCTCTTTGTAGTAGGTTTGTTTTGTTTTCTGTTATTTTTCTTATTCTTTCTCCCTGTCTCCCCTAACATGTTTTTTATTGCAAGGCAATCACCGAAATGCCTCACTGTTTATGATAGAAAAGGTCAATTTCTTGCCCTTAAAGGTGGTCTTGATATGTTATCTCTTTTTTAAGACAGTTGCTCAGGAGGCCCTGTTGGCCCATAATTGTTAGATATTTTCTAAGACATGATAACCAAGAGGTACTTGGTTAACCTAACTGTTGATATAATGTCTGTAACAAAAATTCTGTGACCTTCAATAAAAATATATTGAACATAAAAAATGAGCAAAATAGTGGACATTTTAGTTTACTGAAACAGAAAAAAAAGATCTCCACACAAAGATGTCTGCACCATCACACGCACATACAAGAACAACACAGAAGAATCCAGAACAAGGATCATTAATGGCAATGGCAGCTTGGCACAAGCATTTAGACACATAATGACAACTGGCAGAGCCGTGGTCCTGCAGGCAGAACTGATTGCCAACCTCTGGCACACGCCTGCAAAACTCTGGACCGCTGCCTGGCACTGAATATTCAGACAAGTCGCCATGCCGCACCTTCCACACAACACAGGTAAAGACCTGCAGTCTGAGCATCAACAAGCCGCCACTGCACTAAGTTGGTAAAATGGCGCTTCTTCTCCATCCAACAGACCACACTTACTCCCGAATTGCTTAGCCAATCACAAACGCCACACACGGGGCTGTCTTTATGTAATTAATAACAGGGTCCTTCCTATTGGGTTGAGCAAAGGATATGGGAGCAGGAAGGGGGAAGAGCACCACCGACCAACTGCTGCTCAGGAGAAAGATGGCTGGATGCCTGAATGTACCGAGGGGCAGCACTGGACGTGGTGTGTAAGGGTGGTTTCACATTTGCATTCAGAACGCAAGCGTAACAGAACGCAGCCAAACGATGCGTTCCTATGTTTAACATGGGAACGATTCCGTTTGGATGCGCATAATTTATACGCCCTCCTCCGCCCTCCAAATGCAACATGTTGCATTTTTTTTGCGTTCACAGGTGCTTGTTTTATCAGCAAGTGCCCGCGAGTGCACAAACAATGCATGGATCTCAATGGATCCGCACTGTCCTCCGCATGGCAGCGCAGGAGAACGCTGCGGATCACATTGAAATTTCGTCGTCGGCGGCTGGGAGGTGGAGGATCTCCGCCACAGATCTCCGCCTCCCGGCCGCCGTCGAGATCACTGATTGACTGGCCGAGCACCATACTGATGAGAATCTCCTCTGCGTTCACATCAGTATGGCAGCGTTTGCCCTGCGTTTGCATGCCCTGCGCATGCAGACACAAATGCAAATCTGAAACCAGCCTAAGTTATGGCCAATCAGTCCTGCAGCAGAGGGACAATGCATCCTGCATCATAGAAATCATAGGGCCCCATAGCAGAAGTTCTAATTGGGCACCCCCCAACAAAAGCAATATTTGGCTGGGTCACATAGGTACATCTCTCACAATATGTCAGCCTTTACAAAGTAATTTTCCTCCTACTGAAGCCCCTAGATTCCCCTTTCATTGCCCCTCTAAAGTGTGATGCCAACAAAAGTGCCCCACAAACACTGTATGATCCCCCACAGTGCATTCCTCCACATGCACAGTATGATGACCCTACTGCACCTCCTGCAACTACCCCAGTACAGCATGATCCCCAACTATGACCGCCGCCCAGCCCTCCATGTAGTAAAATGGACCTATGTACAGTATAATGGCCCGCAACACAGCCCTCAAATAGCCCTTCATAAAGTATAAAGGCTCCCTTGTAGCCTCCAAGTATTATCATGCCTCCCACAGAGCCCTCCAAATATTATAATGGCTTCCAAATAGTATAATTTGCTCCATATAATATAATACACCCCCATAGTATTCCACATAGTATACCACATTCCTCCATATATTATGCACCCCCATAGTCTTCTATAAAATAGAATGCACCCCCCACAGTACTCGATATAGAAAAACGCACCCCCACAGTCCTCCATATAGTATATTGCACCCCGTAGTCCTCCAAATAGCATATTGCACCCCCACAGAACTCCATAGAGAACAATTCACCCCCACAGTACTTGATATAAAATAATGCACCCCCACACTCATCCATGTAGTATAATGCACCCCACAGTCCTCCATATAGAATAATGCAGCCCCACAGTCCTCCATATAGAATAATCACCCCCACAGTCCACCATATAGATTAATGCACCTCCACAGTCCTCCAAATAGTATAATGCACCCCACAGTCCTCCATATAGCATAATGAACCCCCACAGTCCTCCATATAGCATAATGCACCCCCATATTGCATACTGCACTCCCATAGCTCTCCATACAGCATATTGGACCCCCATAGTCCTCCATATAGTATAATGCACCCTCATAGTCCTCCATATAGTATAATGCATCCCCTATAGCCTTCCTTATAGTATAATGCACCCCCATAGTCTTCCATATAATATAATGGGCCACAATAGTTCTCCATATAGTATATTGCACCCCCATTGTCCTATATTATATTGTACATTACATAGTTTCCCATCAGTGTACTCACTAAAAAAAACTATTAAAAAAATAAAAAGTAAATACCTCTTCTCCTCAGCATCTCCTCTGCCGCTCTGCACGTCTCAGCACAGTGGCGCTAAGTGATGACATCATTGTTCCCCGCCGTGCTGAGCTGCAGAGGGGTGGACAGCGGTGGCAAGGACTTGGGAGAAGAATGCTGCCGGCAGAGGCGGCCGGGACTATAGGAGCAGCATGCTCGGGGGGGCCACCACTGGTACACACATGGCTCCGCTCCGTACACCTAGTACACACTCAGCTCCGTACACCACGTACGCCTCGTACACAAGCGGCTCTGCTCAGTACAACTCGTACACAAACGGCTCTGCTCCGTACACCTCGTACACAAGCGGCTCTGCTCCATACACCTCGTACACAAGCGGCTCTGCTCAATACACCTCATACACAAGCGGCTCTGCTCCGTACACCTCGTACACAAGCGGCTCTGCTCCATACACCTCGTACACAAGCGGCTCTGCTCCGTACACGTTGTACACATGTGGCTCTGCTCTGTACACCTCGTACACATATGACTTCGCTCTGTACACACCGTACACACGTGGCTCCGTTTCGTACACACGTGGCGCCGCTTCGTACACCTCGTACACACTGGGCTCCGCTGCGAAAGCCTCGCACACACGGCTCTGCTCCGTACACCTCATACACACGCGGCTCCGCTCCGTACACCTTGTACACACTCGGCTTCGCTCCGTACGTCTCGTACACACGCAGCTCCGCTCCGTACACTCTCAGCTCCACAATGTACACACGTGGCTTCACTCTATACACCTCGTACACACACGCCTCCGCTCTGTACACCTCGTACACACGCGGCTCTGCTCCGTACACCTCATACACACTCGGCTCTGCTCCGTACACCTCGTACACACACGCCTCCGCTCTGTACACCTTGTACACACTAGGCTCTGCTCCGTGCACCTCATACACACTCGGCTCTGCTCCGTACACCTCATACACACTCGGCTCTGCTCCGTACATCATTGTTCCCCGCCGTGCTGAGCTGCAGAGGGGTGGACAGCGGCGGCAAGGACTTGGGAGAAGAATGCTGCCGGCAGAGGCGGCCGGGACTATAGGAGCGGCATGCTCGGGGGGGCCACCACTGGTACACACATGGCTCCGCTCCGTACACCTAGTACACACTCAGCTCCGTACACCACGTACGCCTCGTACACAAGCGGCTCTGCTCCGTACAACTCGTACACACACGGCTCTGCTCAGTACAACTCGTACACAAACGGCTCTGCTCCGTACACCTCGTACACAAGCGGCTCTGCTCCATACACCTCGTACACAAGCGGCTCTGCTCAATACACCTCATACACAAGCGGCTCTGCTCCGTACACCTCGTACACAAGCGGCTCTGCTCCATACACCTCGTACACAAGCGGCTCTGCTCCGTACACGTTGTACACATGTGGCTCTGCTCTGTACACCTCGTACACATATGACTTCGCTCTGTACACACCGTACACACGTGGCTCCGTTTCGTACACACGTGGCGCCGCTTCGTACACCTCGTACACACTGGGCTCCGTTGCGAAAGCCTCGCACACACGGCTCTGCTCCGTACGCCTCGTACACACGCGGCTCCGCTCCGTACACCTTGTACACACTCGGCTTCGCTCCGTACGTCTCGTACACACGCAGCTCCGCTCCGTACACCTTGTACACTCTCAGCTCCACAATGTACACACGTGGCTTCACTCTATACACCTCGTACACACACGCCTCCGCTCTGCACACCTCATACACACACGGCTCTGCTCCGTACACCTCGTACACAAGCGGCTCTGCTCCATACACGTCGTACACAAGCGGCTCTGCTCCGTACACGTTGTACACATGTGGCCTGCTCTGTACACCTCGTACACATATGACTTCGCTCTGTACACACCGTACACACGTGGCTCCGTTTCGTACACACGTGGCGCCGCTTCGTACACCTCGTACACACTGGGCTCCGCTGCGAAAGCCTCGCACACACGGCTCTGCTCCGTATGCCTCGTACACACGCGGCTCCGCTCCGTACACCTTGTACACTCTCGGCTCTGCTCCATACACCTTGTACACACTCGGCTTCGCTCCGTACGTCTCGTACACACGCGGCTCCGCTCCGTACACCTTGTACACTCTCAGCTCCACAATGTACACACGTGGCTTCACTCTATACACCTCGTACACACACGCCTCCGCTCTGTACACCTCGTACACACACGGCTCTGCTCCGTACACCTCGTACACAAGCGGCTCTGCTCCATACACCTCGTACACAAGCGGCTCTGCTCCGTACACGTTGTACACATGTGGCTCTGCTCTGTACACCTCGTACACATATGACTTCGCTCTGTACACACCGTACACACGTGGCTCCGTTTCGTACACATGTGGCGCCGCTTCATACACCTCGTACACACTGGGCTCCGCTGCGAAAGCCTCGCACACACGGCTCTGCTCCGTATGCCTCGTACACACGCGGCTCCGCTCCGTACACCTTGTACACTCTAGGCTCTGCTCCATACACCTTGTACACACTCGGCTTCGCTCCGTACATCTCGTACACACGCGGCTCCGCTCCGTACACCTTGTACACTCTCAGCTCCACAATGTACACACGTGGCTTCACTCTATACACCTCGTACACACACGCCTCTGCTCTGTACACCTCGTACACACGCGGCTCCGCTCCGTACACCTTGTACACACTCGGCTCCGCTCCGTACACCTCGTACCACTCGCTCTGCTCCGTACACCTCGTACACACGCGGCTCTGCTCCGTACACCTCGTACACACGCGGCTCTGCTCCGTACACCTCGTACACACGCGGCTCTGCTCCGTACACCTCGTACACACGCGGCTCTGCTCCGTACACCTCGTACACACCGGCTCTGCTCCGTACACCTCGTACACACGCGGCTCTGCTCCGTACACCTCGTACACACGCGGCTCTGCTCCGTACACCTCGTACACACGCGGCTCTGCTCCGTACACCTCGTACACACGCGGCTCTGCTCCGTACACCTCGTACACACGCGGCTCTGCTCCGTACACCTCGTACACACGCGCTCTGCTCCGTACACCTCCTACACACTCGGCTCTGCTCCGTACACCTCGTACACACTCGGCTCTGCTCCGTACACCTCGTACACACACGCCTCCGCTCTGTACACCTCGTACACACGCGGCTCTGCCCTGTACACCTCGTACACACTCTGCTCTGCTCCGTACACCTCGTACACACACGGCTCCGCTCTGTACACCTCGTACACACACGGCTCCACTCTGTACACCTCGTACACACTCGGCTCCCTCTGTACACCTCGTACACACACGGCTCCACTCTGTACACCTCGTACACACTCGGCTCCCCTCTGTACACCTCGTACACACTCGGCTTCGCTCCGTACTCCTCGTACATACACAGCTTCACTCCGTACACCTCATACACACGCACCTCCACTCTGTACACCTTGCTCCACTCCATATACCTCATACATACACAGCTCTGCTACATTAATTTACACTGTAAAGCCTCAGCCCCACACATAAACTTCACCTCATCCAGCACCATGGTGGAGTCCTGGCTGCATACTGAGGAGCTGATCATGTGACCCGCCTGACTCCTCCCCTCCTTTGACATCATCACAGGTCCTGTCAGCGCGAGGCACAGTGAAGCATGAAGCCGGCTCACACAGCCGGCTCACACAGCCGGCTCACACAGCCGCACGGGGGGGGTTTGGAGACCGCGGCCGCTAACACAGCTCACACTGCCACACTGGAGGGGGGGGTGTTTGGACACCGCGGCCGCTGCCGCTGCGGCAGGAGATGCCCCGCCAGCAGCCCCAGATACGCCAAGCCTGGTCGCAGCGTCGGCGGCCAGGACTGTAGGAGCGGCATCTGCAGGGTGCCGCACTACCACCAGCTCCTGAAGACGCCGCCCCATGTCTACCAGCAGAGCTCGCCGCCTGAGGCTGACACTTCATGTCGCCTCATGGATGGTGCGGCCCTGTGTGCCCCCTGGGATCCGGTGGCCCTTCTGCATTCCTCCAACGCCCGTTTGGAACCTCACATCAAAAACTCGGCATTGTTCCGGGATACTAGGGGAGCATGGAAGGCGATAAGAAGGAAACTGGGATTGTCCTGGAAGATATCTAAATATCTCAGTCCCTGGCGCCAGCCAGACTTTGAGCTGGGAAGGGAAAATGCCTTGTTCAGGATTTGGAGAGACAAAGGGGTTAAGACACTGGGAGACATCTTACACCGTCAAGAGGGAAGGTGGATGACGGGGGAAGAGGTACGAAGCAAATGGCAACTAGGACTGGTGCATGACTTACAATACAATCAACTGAGGCACCATCTGTTGGGGTCGTTGGTGGATGTAAAACGAGAGTGTGGGGACTCGCCCTGGGATTGCTTGCTCAGGGGAGACCTGGGCCCAATTTCGATTTCTACAGTCTATACTGCCCTGGGAATGGCTCTTCTGCCATCAGGCGGTTCAGAGACTTTCAAAGCTTGGGTGTCTAGACTGGGGGAGGAGGACATAGGCCAAATCATACTAGAAGGTGGGCGGTAGTGAAGAAAAATGTAATTAGCGAAAGATGGAAAGATTCGCAATACAGGCTAATGCACAGAGCCGTGATGGGTTTCACCATTCCCCCGACGCCCACCCAGACGGATAGGATACAGGCCTGCCCAAAATGTGGATTGACGAAATCTGACATGTTCCATGGGATATGGGAATGTGATAGAGTAAAGAAGGGATGGACCGCTGCAAGGGACGTGACTCTACGGTCATGTGGCCTGGGACCGCCCATGGAACACAGAGCCTGGGTTTTCCATTACGCGCCTGACATCAACTTTTCAACAGAATCAAAGAAAATGTTCCACATGATTGCGTTGGCCTACAAGAGGCTGCTGCTGCGGCACTGGCTGGACAATGCAATCCCGACAAAATCGGAACTAGTAGAAGAGATGAAAAGAGCTTTAGAGTCAGAAAGAATTGGAGCAATGTGTGAGAGGGACACTAAATCTGGAAAATTTTTTGCTAAATGGCGAATGTTTATGTCTTCTTACTTATCTAGGGCTGAAATTGTGCTTTCTGTAACGCCATTTCGAAATACGGAATGGTACCTTCTGGAAAACCTCCAAGGGTCGCTGGGAAAGTTAAATATAGAGGGAGCAAGTGGTGAGACCTGATACGAAGGCCTACAACACTGAGGACGACGACCTATTGGTCATATGCCTTATTGCTGATGGAGTGGCGATATATTGCTGAGTAATGATCAGATGGGGGAGGGGGGAAAGTTGTTGGATGATGTTTAACAAGTATTACAACTGATAATATTACATGCTTTGGATTGTATAATATTTGAAAAACTTCAATAAAAATATGTTTAAAAAAAAAAAAAAAAAAAAGCAACACAGCTCATCACCCTCAAAACACCATCCCCACTGTCAAACAAGGTGGTGGCAGCATCATGGTTTGGGCCTGCTTTTCTTCAGCAGGGACAGGGATGATGGTTGAA
The DNA here is from genome assembly GCA_033576535.1 of Allobates femoralis. NCBI lineage: Eukaryota > Metazoa > Chordata > Amphibia > Anura > Aromobatidae > Allobates > Allobates femoralis. Next base: position 343,702,544 of record JARQOC010000005.1, on the reverse strand, counting down.
CTTGATGGGAAGATGGACGGAGCCAAATGCAGGACCATTTTGGAAGAAAAACTGTTGGAGTCTGCAAAAGACCTGAAACTGGGATGGAGATCTATCTTCCAGCAAGACAATGATCCCAAATATAAAGCAAAATCTACAATGGAATAGTTCAAAAATAAATGTATCCAGGTGTTAGAATGGCCAAGTCAAAGTCCAGATCTGAATCCAACTGAGCTGAAAACGCTCTCCATCCAACCTCACTGAGCTCGAGCTGCCTTGCAAGGAAGAATTGGCAAGAATTTCAGTCTCTCGATGTGCAAAACTGATAGAGACATACCCCAAGCGACTTGCAGCTGTAAGCGCAGCAAAAGGTGGCGCTACAACTTATTAACTCAAGGGGGCCGAATAATATTGTATGCCCCACTTTTCAGTTTTTTATTTGTTAAAAAAGTTCAAAATATCTAATAAATTTCGTTCCACTTCATGATTGTGTCCCACTTGTTGATTCTTCACAAAAAAATTTGAATGTATATCTTTGTTTGAAGCCTGACATGTGGCAAAAGGTTGAAAAGTTCAAGGGGGCCAAATACTTTCACAAGGCACTGTATTTGAAGGGCATGGTTACTAGAGATGAGCGATGTTAGATTCGAAATGTTCGCCAATCTCAAATTCGAGCTGTTTTGGGCGGTGTTCGAGTCATTCGACTAATGTAAACAATTAGCTTTAAATTCGGCAGTTTGAGGTTATGTTTGATAACAGTTCGTTCACCAAAAGGACCCTATAAAGTGGCCTGTGGGCAGAGGAAAAAGCTGAAATGGGGGCATTATTGTTTAAAAGCCGCCGGCTTTTAAACAATCATTCAGCCCGATCCACTGCCCCCCCGCAGCCTCCCATCCTGATCCTCCGCTCACCCTGCCACCTCCCATCTCGATCCTAAGTTAGGACCGGGCGGGGAGCAAACCACCAGGGAGTATGGAGCGAAGGACCAGGGCGGGGAAGCCGGCGGCGGTGAGAAGACTTCACCGGCGGCCTTTCTGCTCTGTGCTGCGCTCCCCGCTCCCTGATGCCCCCTCCCTGGATCTGCTCGCCCCACCCGGTCTTAACTCAGGATCAGGCGGGGGAGAGGTGGTTGGAGCGATGAGGGGGGCATCAGGGAGTGGGGAGCGCAGAGCAGAAAAGCCCGCGGTGAAGTCTCACAGCTGGCTTTCCCACTGGTTATTTCAAATGATCAGCTGATGCAGATCAGCTGTTCATTTGAAGAATCCGTGCAGTGCTGTCAGGGAAAGGTTCATATGAGTTCATGCAGCAAGAACTCACATGAACTTTCCCACGCCCGGGTGCTGCACAGCTCAGCTACATCTCTGGTAGAGGTTCTCTACCAGAGATGTAGCTGAGCTGAAGAAGAAAACCTGATTGGACTACGTCGGACGGAAGAGGAATTTTTTAATAAAGATGGAGTCTCTAAGTGTATTTTTTGTTTTATTTCCAATAAAATATTTTTTATCTGTGTTGTTTTTTTTTAAAAAATTCACTAGAAATTCATGGCGGTCATGTCTAATATTGGCGTGACACCATGAATTTCGGGCTTAGGGTCATTTGATAACACAAAGCTGGCCCTAACCCCTTTATTACCCAGTCAGCCATGGCACCAGGGCCCTTGATGAGCTGGGTTCAGCGCCAGAAGATGGCACTCCTCAGTGCTTTTTTTTGTAAAAGAATACTTTGCGGTACTGGGGCAATGAGCGGGGGGGAAAATGGTTGCTGTCAGGTGCCGGCAGCTTGAGGGGGCAGGCGGGGGGGGGGGGGCTGTGCTTTTAGGCGTTGGTAGCGGGGTTTTGCTGTCAGGCGCTGGCAGCCTGAGGAGCAGGGGGGAGGTGCTGTTGAGAATCCTATGCACCAGGCAGTGGGCAACATGTGAAGTCATACAGTGGGCGGCGGCAAACAGCAGTCCCCATATACAGATGTGGCCAAAAGTATTGACACCCCTGCAATTCTGTTAGATACTGCTCAGTTTCTTCCTGAAAATGATTACAATCACAAATTCTTTGGTATTATCTTCATTTAATTTGTCTTCACAAAAGAATTTGTGATTGCAATCATTTTCAGGAAGAAACTGAGTATTATCTGACAGAATTGCAGGGGTGTCAATACTTTTGGCCACACCTGTAGCTCCCCCCCTCTGCAGATTTTCCGCCGTACCGGCACATACCCCCATAATAAATGCACTGGCACTTCTCTGAACGCGCCATTTTCTGGGGTGGCTGCGGGCTGTAATTCACAGCAGGTGGGGCCCATAAAGCTTGGGTCTCCCTGCGCTGCAGATTCCAGCCCCCTGCTGCCTAGTTGTACCTGGCTTGACATAGAAATAGTGTGGAGCCCCACTTATTTTTTTTTATTTCATGAAATTCATAAAATAACAATAAAAAAAAGGGTTTCCTTCTATTTCTGTTTACATGCAGGTACAAATAGGCACCTGCGGGTTGGAGGCAGCCCGTTCCTGCCTGCTTACCTGGCTGGACACAAAAATACGGCGAAGCCCACGTCAAATTGTTTTGGAAAAATTTATAAAAAAATACATGTAGGGACTGCATCTTTATTAACCCCTCGAGGCCAGAGCGCAGCGGCAGTGTAAGTGGGGTTAACTCAGGTCACCCGAGGATCTCACATGAATCTTTTCCTGACATCACCGCGGCTTCTTCAAATGAACAGCTGATCTGCATCAGCTGCTCATTTGAAAAAAACGTCGGGAAAGCCAGCGGTGAGATTTCACCGCTGACTTTCCTGCTCTGTTCTGCGCTCCCCGCTGCCCCCTCATCGCACACCCCGCTGCCTCCACGCCTGATCTTAAGTTAGGACCGGGCAGGGGGAGCAGGTCCAGGGAGCGGGGAGGAGACATCAGGTAGCGGGGAGCACAGCACAGAGCAGGAAAGCCGGCGGTGAAGTCCTCTTCTCACCATCGGCTTCCCCGTGTGTGTCTTTCGCTTCCCACTCCCGGTGCTCCCCCTCCCTATAATTGCTCCCCCCACCTGGTACTAACGTTATAACACATTTTACATTGATTTTCAATGGTGTTCAAAGTGTTCGAAGGGGGGGTGGCTCATCTCTAATGGTTCCTCCCATAGGCTGGAGATCACTGCCTGATGATCTCATCCGGACCGCCCCTGACACGACTAACACCAACCACCCCACTATTGACAGAAGAATGAAGGCTGCGCCTATCAGACGCCTCTGCAGGACCCTCTCTTCTGCAACCAACATCACCCACAGGAGAAACACGGCAGCGCCCAGCAACAGAGGCGGACGTCGAAGGAGCAGGTCCATATGAGGACATGGCCCTCCTATCACGGGTACCATCAGCTGAAGGAATACGACGTTTCCCAGCGGCCGAGGCAGGAACACCAGCCACTGAGTCCAATGTGACAGGATGGGGTTGAAAAAAAAAATCTTTCTAATGGCTTTTTTCTTTTTTCTTAAATCCTACTGATGGCGCAGCCCCTCACAACCTGCTGCCCCAGGCACCCATCCTCCAGTATGAATGGAATAGAATATCCGGCACCACAAGTTTCTTCATGCAATTAATATCCTTTTATTTCTTCATATAAATTTCCAAGGATATCATGAATAAGGGGCACACAGACCCCACGGCCTGACAAGTTACGAACGTCACTGCATGTTCTTATTCAAAAACATTTATTGTAACAACAAATGGAACTTATATAGGCTGTATGACAAAATACACAAAACTGAATTTAATTAATTGAAGATACTAGAATATCCTATGTCACTAAAAGAAGCTGCTGAAATTTATTCACAATAATTGTAAGTTTCTCATTCACATATAACATATACAAAGTATCTATTATATAATTGCCTAGAATTCTACTTCCGTCCAAAAGCCAACTTCCGTGGCTTTGTCCGGAAATAAATGTCCGGAGATAAATGTCCGGAGATAAGTGACGTCACCAGCGTTTACTACACCCGCTCAGGGTGGACCAAGATGGCGGCCCTAAGTAGAGCGGACCTCCGGAAGGTCCGCTGCACTTAGGGCCGAAAACCGCCGGACATTTATCTCCGGAACGGCCGCGAGGTAGCCGGGAGCCAAGATCGGCTCCCAGCTACCTCGCGCCCGTTTCGCTGGCTGGTAGATCCGGAGGTCGGCTCGGGGATCCACGCGGCGGACGGAGCTACCTCGCGCCGCCGGAGCGAGCCGGGGATCTCCGTGCCAGCCGGGATTTGCCCGGTACCGCCACCGCAATTCTGATTGGTCGCTCACTTGCGAGCGACCAATCAGATTCAAGCCGCGGCAAAGCGCCATCTTTAAAAAGCTAAGAAGTTAAAAAAATTTTAAAGATGGCGCCGTGTTTCTCGGCGCTCTTCTCATTGGTCGCCGTCAAGCGCGAGCGACCAATGAGAAGAGTGGGGCGGGCCATGGCGCCATATTTGAAATCCAAAGTTCCCGCTGGATTTCAAATATGGCGCTGTACCCCGCCCCACTCTTCTCATTGGTCGCTCGCGCCTAGCGCCGACCAATGAGAAGAGTGCCACCATCTTTTACATTTTTTTTTTTTTTTATATTCTTAGATTTTGAAACATGGCTCCCCGCCGCGTTCAGCGCGTCGACCAATCAGAATACCAGCGCGCTGTATGGCGCCATCCTTCAAATACACTGTACTCAGTGTATTTGAAATATGGCGGCATAGCGCGCGCCGCTATTCTGATTGGTCGGCGCGCTGAAGGCGCCGACCAATCAGAATAGCGGCGCGCGCTATGCCACCATATTTGAAATACACTGAGTACAGTGTATTTGAAGTATGGCGCCATACAGCGCGCCGCTATTCTTATTGGTCGCTGGCAGCGACCAATCAGCATAGCACTGCGCCAAACGGCGGTGCAGGCATGATGTAGCCGGGAGCCGAGGCCGGCTCCCGGCTACCTCGCGCCCGCTCCGCCGGCGCGACGTTGCCGGGACCCGACCTCGGCTCCCAGCTACCTCGCGCCCGCTCCACCAGCACGAGCTAGCCTGGAGCCAACTTCGGCTCCCGGCTACCACGCGCCCGCTCCGTGCCCCGCTCCGCTATCCTGATTGGTCGCCGGCAGCCGCGAGAGACCAATCAGCATAGCGCCGCGCCGAACGGCGACATCTTTAAAACCTATTTTGTAACATCAGATTCAAAGATGGCGCCATTTCTCGCGGCGTGCTTCTGATTGGTCGGTGCATGCCGCGAGCGACCAATCAGAATCGCGCCGCACTGCGACACACTCCGCTCGGCGTTTTAAGGCGCGCATTTTGAATTTTTACCTTAGACACAGTTTCTACTGGAGGCGGTCCTAGTGACGTCGCACTTCAAGCTGCTGCCTAATTTTGTCAAAAAAGAGCTAAGTCTGTTTACCTACACTATATATATTTCGTTGTGAAGTGGTTCAGTGACATTTTTACACCAATATTGAACTTCTGTTTGGTGTTTTCTCTATATACAGTCATGGCCAAAAGTATTGACACCCCTGCAATTCTGTCAGATAATACTCAGTTTCTCCCTGAAAATGATTGCAATCACAAATTCTTTGGTATTATTATCTTCAATTAATTTGTCTTCAATGAAAAAAACACAAAAAGATTTGTCCTAAAGCCAAATTGGATATAATTCCACACCAAACATAAAAAAGGGGGTGGACAAAAGTATTGGCACCCTTAGAAAAATCATATGAAGCTTCTCTAATTTGTGTAATTAACAGCACCTGTAACTTACCTGTGGCACCTAACAGGTGTTGGCAGTAACTAAATCACACTTGCAGCCAGTTGACATGGATTAAAGTTGACTCAACCTCTGTCCTGTGTCCTTGTGTGTACCACATTGAGCATGGAGAAAAGAAAGAAGTCCAAAGAACTGTCTGAGGACTTGAGAAACCAAATTGTGAGGAAGCATGAGCAATCTCAAGGCTACAAGTCCATCTCCAAAGACCTGAATGTTCCTGTGTCTACCGTGCACAGTGTCATCAAGAAGTGTAAAGCCCATGGCACTGTGGCTAACCTCCCTAGATGTGGACGGAAAAGAAAAATTGACGAGAGATTTCAACGCAAGATTGTGCGGATGGTGGATAAAGAACCTCGACTAACATCCAAACAAGTTCAAGCTGCCCTGCAGTCCGAGGGTACAACAGTGTCAACCCGCACTATCTGTCAGTGTCTGAATGAAAAGGGACTGTATGGTAGGAGACCCAGGAAGACCCCACTTCTTACCCCAAGACATAAAAAAGCCAGGCTGGAGTTTGCCAAAACTTACCTGAGAAAGCCTAAAACGTTTTGGAAGAATGTTCTCTCTTTTTGGGCAAAGGCATCAACATAGAGTTTACAGGAGAAACAAAGAGGCATTCAAAGAAAAGAACACGCTCCCTACAGGCAGACATGGCGGAGGTTCCCTGATGTTTTGGGGTTGCTTTGCTGCCTCTGGCACTGGACTGCTTGACCGTGTGCATGGCATTATGAAGTCTGAAGACTACCAACACATTGTGCAGCATAATGTAGGGCCCAGTGTGAGAAAGCTGGGTCTCCCTCAGAGGTCATGGGTCTTCCAGCAGGACAATGACACTTCAAAAAGCACTAGAAAATGGTTTGAGAGAAAGCACTGGAGACTTCTAAGGTGGCAGCAATGAGTCCAGACCTGAATCCCATAGAACACCTGTGGAGAGATATAAAAATGGCAGTTTGGAGAAGGCACCCTTCAAATATCAGGGACCTGGAGCAGTTTGCCATAGAAGAATGGTGTAAAATTCCAGCAGAGCATTGTAAGAAACTCACTGATGGTTACCGGAAGCGGTTGATCGCAGTTATTTTGGCTAAAGGTTGTGCAACCAAGTATTAGGCTGAGGGTGCCAATACTTTTGTCTGGCCCATTTTTAGAGTTTTGTGTGAAATGATCAATGTTTTGCTTTTTGCTTCATTCTCTTTTGTGTTTTTTCATTGAAGACAAATTAAATGAAGATAATAATACCAAAGAATTTGTGATTGCAATCATTTTCAGGAAGAAACTGAGTATTATCTGACAGAATTGCAGGGGTGTCAATACTTTTGGCCAACACTGTTTACTGCCTATTGTTCACTGACTGTTATACTGAGAGACTGCCGTTTATTAACCTCTTCTGTGCCAACTCTGCACACTGGGTATATTGCTCTATTATTTGCCACATAAGGACATTGTCCATTATTGCTAAGCATCTAGTATGTCATAATTGTCACTATCATATCAAACAAATGCTGATAAATATATTTGCATTATTATATCGAATTAACAATACAGAAGAGAAAAGAAGAAATTATATTTGCCCCAGGATGATGTACAACAATTTATTATTCATTGAAATAATAATATGTAGCTTATATTACAAAAAGCCATATGCCAATGATGTTGTATGATTCTGTTAAATAATCAACATCCTGTCCAAGGGCAGATTCCCCCTTATTCCCTCTGTGATCTAAAACAAAAAGAAAATGCAAATTACAATTGCCATGTATAAGCTAATAATTTGTTTTAATTAAATATTATGTAGATATTACATTCAATATACATGTAGTATGAATTTTCACATACAAACTATTTGGCATGTATTCAACACATATACACCAAAAAGATATAATTCAGTAAAAATGTCGCCATTGTATGTATATAAGCACATACTAAACAATTATCCTTAGTCGATACATGTCAATAAAATATTTCCAATTGAACATATGTTTATTACATTCAACATATATACAGTACATGTAAATTCTCCAATGCACATTTAAACATATACATAACCAGATGGTATTGTTCGATAATAATAGATTTCTCCTTTTTATACATATGAATCAGGGGTCTCAAACTCGGCTGGGCTGGTGGGCCGCACGTAGAAAAAAAGGAGAATTTTGTGTACTCACCGTAAATTCCTTTTCTCTTAGCCTCCACTAGGAGGCGACACTAAGCAGAATCTGCAAAAGAGTAACAGTGGCTCCTCCTCTGCAGCATATACAGCCTAGAGCAGGAAGTGCTTCTCCAGTTTTGTGCTAAAGCAGTAGGAGAATTAACAGAAGAAAGACAAGAATCACAGTAAAATAAGGCCTGTTAAGTAAACAGGCAGCCACATAATAACAGTAAGGTAAAACGTGTAACCGAACAGGCAACTACGTAATAACAGTATAAGCAGGCCTGTAAAATAAACAGGCAACTATATAACCTCTCAGGAGTAAGATGAGAACCTAGTAACGGCCCGAAACGGGCAACAGGGTGGGTGCTGTGTCCCCCAATTAGAAGCTAAGAGAAAAGGAATTTACAGTGAGTACACAAAATTCTCCTTTTCTCCTTCGCCTCATTGGGGGACACAGGACCGTGGGACGTCCTAAAGCAGTCCCTGGGTGGGAACAGCAATGGAAAATCACTAATAATAACAATAACAATGCACCTACAGGTGGGCTAATGCCGCCTGGAGGGTACAGCTTCCTAGACTTGCAGTTGCCGAGGACTGAGTGAGAGCCTAAGGCGTCTGGCAAGCATGTGCATGCCGTCTGCATTACACACTTGTTGTGCTAACTCCTGGTGCCTAATAGCTCAGTAGCCCAGGAGACTCCAGCGCTCATAGTAGAATGCGCTGTGCCCGCCGCCGGAAAAGACACAGCACCATGGATGAATGGTGCTACCTAAAAATAAAAAAAAAAAAAAAAAAAAAAAAAATAATAATAATGCTAAAAAGCACCCCGGATGGTGGATTTAAGCCATCTGATCAAGCATTTGTAGAACCTGGCCTGCCTGCTGCGTTTATCCTTCTGGAAAAAGGAAAAGAGGTTTCTAAACGGAACTTGTCCTGAGCGCGTATATGTGTAGAGTTCTGACCAAGGTGTAGGAATGCAGAGCATTACTGACCGGATGAACTGGCACTAGACGTAGCGCTGTCAGAAATATATATTCAGGCAGGCGGACAACAAAAGAAACCACCATCTGGAGGAAAAAACTAACCAGATGTAGGGCAACCTTGTCTGGGTGAGAGACCAGAAAAACAAAAAACAAAAAAGGCGGTTTACCCGAAAACGCTGCAAATTTAACAACTCTGCGGAGAGATTAATTGCCATCCAGAAAACAACTCCTTGTGTGAGAAGATGAAGGGATTTTTCCCCATGTCTTAAAATGTGGTTAGCATAAAGCTGTGAGGACGAGGGACATGACCCCCGGGACTAGTAGACTTTGAGAGGGAGGAACAAGTCGGCAGACTCCTTGAAGAAAGGATGTGTAATTGAGGTCTGGTAGCAAGACATTGCCTAGAGGGGATGAAAAAAGGTTTGGAACTTGTCCTAAGGACAGATGTGAGTGTAGAACCGGTCGGGTGGGCCTGGGAATCCTTGAGAGGAAACCGTGCTAAGGCGTGCTAAGGCGAAAAACCACAAGAAGAAGGGAAAATAAATTGATTTTCCATGTTGATGGAATATCTCTTCTGAAAGCGGTGTCCGCGCTCTGATTGAGGTTGCGACAACATTACGTGAACACCCGGAGTTTCAGGGTCACGACGTCTATTTTAGAGCCGATGAATTATTATAATGGTAAGACGGCCTTCAGAGAGCAGGTCTGGACGATCGAGTAGGCAGCATAGCACGTGTGCTATGAAGTGGACGAGCTCGTCATGCCAAGTGTGTGTGGCCACAAGGATGATTTGTTGACAGTCCAGTTTGATTATCTTCACTACCTGGGATAGTGGTAGCCTGGGGAAAGAGAAGTGGAGTTGGAATTGGGTCCAGTCCAAGATCAGACCTTCCGCCAGCCATGACTGTGGGTCGTGGGACCTGGCTATTAAGCTAGGAACCTCGGTAATGAGGTGAGACACTATTATGGATGCTTCCGGAGTTCTCCAGTGACGTCAGAGTTGCATGAAGACATCTGGATGTAGGGACCCTATTCTGAGGTAAGCCCTTGGCAACAGAAGAACTGCTTGTTCAAATCATCTACAAGTGTAGAATAACAACCGGTAATACTGAGTTTGTGAAGTCCGCCTAGTGAAGAATGTGGTCAACGTTCTTCATTGCCTGGGAACTGCGGGATTCGCTCTAGTGAATCGACATATGCCACAGTCGTGGCATTGTCAGACTGCCTTCTGAAAAGGCGGTCCACCAGAAGAAGGGATAAATCTTCAGTGTTGGTAATCTCGCCCAAATCTCCCGAAGGACGATGAGAATCGTTGATTCCGATCAGGACCGTTGGTCCGAGTGTTGAAATATAGGTACAGCGCACCTTATTGTGTCCGACTCACGTAGGTGAATAGTACCTTTCAACTTGGTGGAAGAAGAAACTTCTCCTGCGTACTAGTAAGTGGCTGAGCCACCACAGGAGATACCACATGGCTGGTACTGGAAGAAGACACCTCCTGATACGATATCGTACCATCTTATCTCATGACGTGAGCATGGACAACTGCGGTGGCCTGAGGAGCAACAGCGTCAAGGAACTACCAGTGCTACCACCGTCCTGCCACTGACCGTCATGTCAGGTCTGACAGGCTGAGGTGACCGTTGAAGGAGAGTGCGGACTTCTGGTTGAAGTATCTATGCCTAGTCTTGGAAAAATCTGATCAGTGCTTTGAATGTATTGAAATGCGTTCCGAAAATACTAGAGACTGCAGTGAAAACTGGCGTAGACTCTTGGAGGATGACCAGCCAAACAAGTCTTAATAAAGTGTTCACCGTGATAGCGACGCTGTGTTCTCAATCCCTGAAGGTCGTGCGTTGAGGAGTAAATTGTCCAGGTATGGAAGATTGACCTGTCCCTGAAATGCAGGAAAACCAGACGACTGCCATAACTTTTGTGACCACTTAGGGAACTGTAACAAGTGTGGACGGAAACGCCACAATTAAGAATGGGCTGTGCAAATCGTAATTATGATAAGTGGCTGCAAGTGGAACATGCAGGTAGTGGTCCTGTATATCTAAGGATGCAATGTATTCTCCGTTCTCCAAGGAACATTATGGAGCGGAGAGAATCCATGCGGAAAAATCAGTCCCAGGTATCTGTGTCTAGCTGTGTCAGTCTAGCACAGGATGTACTGCACGTTCTTGTTTATAGACTACAAAGAAATTGGAATAGCACCTTTAAACCACGCTCTGCGTGTAGCACAGGCATAATGACTCCCTGATTAAGGGGCTCCTGACACGAGTTTGGAGGGTTGTCTGTGATCGCTACATGTGCGCTGATCGAGTTTGTGTCGATCTAGACGATGATCCGCTATATGAATTCCCAAAAGGTTGGAAACTGGATTGCTGACTGCGAGTGAGGCACCGCCTGGTGCAGTGCGATTGGCATCTTCAAGGCATGGTAGCGGACTCTGATGCCTGCTGTTGTGTTCTGTTCAGCGGAAATGTGTCCCTAGGGAAAACTTGTTGTCAGATAGGGTACCGCACGAACCCATGAAGTCCGAACCCAACACAACTCCCTTATGGTGAATGGGGCGCGGAGGGTCCCATGGTTACGGTCTTGTGTCCTGTGAGACACAGCTGAATGTTTTAAGTATAGACATCTAGCTTCCTGTGAGATGGAACGTTGATTTAGAGATGCATAAAGGTTCGAGTCTGGGATTGCAAAAACGTCAGACTTCGGAGGCATCGTCCTGCTGCATACTAGTTTCCCATAAACTGCGATATAGTTGCAGACGTAATAACTGTCTATCTAGATGTAGCAGTATGTCTGATAGGCACTGGCATCATTGGCTGACACGGTGGAAGGAAAGCCAGGCTGTGCCTATTAGTGGGTCACCCGCACTAGGCAGAGGAACTCTGCTCGCTGGGTGAGAGTCATAAGAGGTAAAACTTCAGATGAACATAGGCGAAGCCGTGTCACACTGTGACGACACAGAATAAACACATTACATCCACAGGGCATTTAGTGGATCACGTCTCCCCTGTGCGTACTGAGAACAGCCTGATGCCTAATTTCTTCACTGACATTATGTATAGCTGCTGAAAATATGATTTTACAGCAGCACAGAGTATGTTAGGAGAGATCTTGTAGGGCACGTACACTCAGTGTGATGTGAGAACAGTGCTGTGCTGCAGCAGGTTAAGAAGTTGACAAATTCACCAAAAACCTGTATTCACAGCAGCACAGAGTATTTCAGGACCGAAATATGTCGGGCTGCCCACTTTCTTCCCATGGAGTCCGGATTCCTGTAAAGGCCTACGTAGGCTGTCACGCATGGCGTAGGCTGACACGCATGGCATAGCCTGTGACACATGGCGAAGCCTGTCACTGGTGTACAGGGGGAGAGGAAGCTGCAGCAGGGAATTATATCCCTGCTGGCTGTCCTGTATCTGCCCCACACAGCCTGTCACACCTGGGTGGTGGTGGGGGGGCTGCAGCAGGGAACACATCCCTGCTGAATGTCTTGTATATGCCCCCGCAGCCTGTATAGAGCCGCTACACTTGTGTGTGCTTGTGCCCACAATTCATCATGGCGCCCAGGCTGCAGTTTGGCGCCGCCGGGAGGAGGGGGCGGGAACATGGATGGGCGCGCAAAACCAGCGCCCAGAGGGACTTCCCGCCCTCCCTGTGATGAGGCGCCACATCATATGACGCTATTCGGAGGGCGGGCGGTGGGCGGGAATGGGCGGCGCCGTCCACGCTAGGCCTGAAGCCGGGGCCTAGCTAATTTGCGGCCCCGCAGATGGCTGGGGGTTGGCGCAGAAGCCCGCGACCGATCCGGATCCGCAGGTCTGGCGGCGAGGGGGGCCATGGCGGATCCCTGCCGCCCAGGTACATTGCTGCCTGCTCTTGCAGGGGCAGCGTAGGGGGAGTTGGGCACCTTTTCCCCTGCCTTGAGCTGTGGGAGCCATGCAGGGAGAAGGGGGACAGGGAGACACCTCTGTCCCAGGACCTCAAGTTGCCATGCTCCGGAGGCAGCCACAGTCATATACTGTTATATATGGAGGACAGTGCAGGGCTGAGTGGGCTGAACCCAGACCCCACCAGGATCTGATATGGTACCAGACCCAGTTAGAGAAGTGCAGCTGCGCTGCTGGCACCTTTGGTGCCTCAGCCCAAGCACCCAGAGGGTGATTAGGGGGTCGTCTCTGAGCCTGCACTCTTGCAGGCAGCCATTTAGAATCCCAGTCTAGAATGCAGCATGTGCTGCTGGTACCTGTGGTGCCTCAGCCTAAGCACCCAGAGGGTGATTAGGGGGTCGTCTCTGAGCCTGTGCTTCTGCAGGCAGCCATTCAGAATCCCAGCCCATAATGCAGCATGTGCTGCTGGTACCTGTGGTGCCTCAGCCTAAGCACCCACAGGGTGATTAGGGGGACGTCATCTGGCAGGTAGTCCAGCTCTGGCTTCAACTCAGGACCCCGAGGGAGTGAGGAAGGTGGATGTTATGCTGGGCTGTCTCAACTTTAACCCAGCAACCCAACAGTGGGAGGCCGAGAAAGGAGTACGGCATATGTAAGGATTCTCAACTTCAACCCAGCGCCCCAACAGTGGGTGGTCGAAGAAGGAGCATGGCGGGGGCCACGCCGGACCCACTTTTCTTCATTGGAAGAAAAAAAGATGAAAAAAATAGAGAGTAAAAATGGTCGTGTGCCTCCTTCGACACTAAGCAAAAACTGGGGAAGCACTTCCTGCTCTAGGCTGTATATGCTGCAGAGGAGGAGCCACTGTTACTCTTTTGCAGATTCTGCTTAGTGTCGCCTCCTAGTGGACAGCAGCATAACACCCACGGTCCTGTGTCCCCCAAAGAGGCGAAGGAGAAAATTGATATCGGGGGGCCGCATTGCTTGTAGGACTAAGGGTACCGTTACACGTCGCAACATCGCATGCAATTTCACTGGCAATTTGCTGGTTGCAGTGAAATCATGGACACATTGTTCTATTTTGTTGCTGTGTACAAATAGAACAATGTGTCCATGATTTCACTGCAACCAGCAAATTGCCAGTGAAATTGCCTAGCAATATTGCTGCGTGTGACGGTACCCTTAATACCAGAATTTTTTGCTCAATCTAGTAAAGTACAAATACTGATCTTCTTGTAGGAATGTCCCCATACTGGTCCCCATTGTATATTAATTTCCCCATCCTGGTCCCCTTCTTAAAGTAATGTTCCTCACTGGTCCCTATGTGTAGTAATGTTCCCATCCTATATTAATGACCCCCATCCTGGTCCTCATCATGTAGTAATGTCCCATCCTGATCCCCTTCTTGTAGTAATATCCCCATCTTGTAGTAATGTCCCCATCCTGGTCTCCATCTTGTAGTAATGTTCCTCCCTGGTCCATATGTGTAGTAATGCCCAATCCTGGTCCCCATCCTATATTAATGTCTCCCATCCTGGTCCTCATTTTGTAGTAATGTCCCCATCTTTTAGTAATGTACCCTCCCTTGTCATCTTGTAGTAATGTCCCCCATCCCAACGCCTTTTTGTAGAGATGTCCCCACAACCTGGTCTCTGTTCTTTTTGTTCTATCGCTCACACACACACTCACACATATACACACCCGCACACTGACACATATGTACACACACACACTCACATACACACTCACACATACATCCTCAGACATATTCACACAAACACATACACACGCACACATTGACACACTTACATAGGGCCATATTTGGAGTTCCTGCCGCCCTGGGAACTTTTAGCGGTCACGTTCCCCCTCCCCCCCCCCATGCTGCTATCTTCGGCTGTAACAGCGCCTTACCTGACTCCACTCTTCTCATCCTGGCAGCTTCTTCCTCTGTGGCTCCCGGTCTTCCGCTTGCTGGTACCAGCCAGCACCCAGCACCGGCCTGCAGCCGGCAGCTGCCAGCACCCAGCATTAAGTGGCACCTGGCAGCCGCCAGCACCCAGCGGCCTCTAGCACCTGGCAGCCGCCAGCCCAGATGGTAGCCGGCAGCTGCCAGCACCCGGCATTAAGCGGCACCTGGCAGCTGCCAGCACCAGGCGACAGCTGCCAGCACCCGGCATTAAGCGGCACCCGGCAGCCGCCAGCACCCAGCAGCCGCCAGCACCCAGCGGCCGCTAGCACCTGGCAGCAGCCAACCCAGGTGGTAGCCGGCAGCTGCCAGCACCCGGCATTAAGCGGCACCTGGCAGCCGCGAGCACCCAGCAGCCGCTAGCACCTGGCAGCTGCCAGCACCAGGCGACAGCTGCCAGCACCCGGCATTAAGCGGTACCTGGCAGCTGCCAGCACCCAGCAGCCGCCAGCACCCAGCGGCCACTAGCACCTGGCAGCCGCCAGCCCAGGTGGTAGCCGGCAGCTGCCAGCACCCGGCATTAAGCGGCACCTGGCAGCCGCGAGCACCCAGCAGCCGCTAGCACCTGGCAGCCGCCAGCACCAGGCGACAGCACCAGGCGACAGCTGCCAGCACCCGGCATTAAGCGGTACCTGGCAGCTGCCAGCACCCAGCAGCCGCTAGCACCCGGCAGCCGCCAGCACCAGGCGGCAGCTGCTAGCACCTGGCATTAAGCGGTACCTGGCAGCCGCCAGCAGCCGCCAGCACCCAGCGGCCGCTAGCACCCGGCAGCCGCCAGCACCAGGCGGCAGCTGCTAGCACCTGGCATTAAGCGGTACCTGGCAGCTGCCAGCACCCAGCGGCCGCCAGCACCTGGCAGCACCAGACGGCAGTTGCCGGCACCAGCTGGTCCCGCCCAGCACCAGCCGCCGGCGATGTGCCGCAGGAATACACTCACACATATACACACACTCACACATATACATACACTCACACATATTCACACTCACATACAAATATACACACTCAGAAATATTCACGCACACACACTCACACATACACACAAATACACTCACACATACACACACTCACACATACACACAAATACACTCACACATATACACATAGACACACTCACATACACACAAATACACTCACACATATACACACAAATATACACACAAACACACTCACACAAATATACACACACTCTCTCTAGCTCTCATACACACCTTAATGATGCCCCGGGCCATGGAGCCGCCGCGGTACCCGCCTTATTGTGACTTGCGGGTACCGCTGAAACAAGTGCCATCGCGCCTGTACACTCATGCAAGCAGCCGGCCGGCGGACCAATCAGGAGCCTCCTGTCACAGGAGGCTTCTGATTGGTCCGCCGGCCGCCTGCTTGCATGAAGGCTTATGATTGGTCCGCCGGCCGCCTGCTTGCATGAAGGCTCCTGATAGGTCCGGCGGCCGCCTGCTTGCATACAGGCGCGATGGCACTTGTTTCAGCGGTACCCGCAAGTCACAATAAAGCGGGTACCGCGGTGGCTCCCTGCACAATTGGCACGGGGCATATTATTTCTTCAAGGTGCCCCGGGCCGCAGTGGGAAGCCTGGCGGGCCGCACGCGGCCCGGGGGCCGCGTGTTTGAGACCCCTGATATAAATAAACATATACCAAATAATTATACATAGTCAGCATTCACCTTGTGGGATCTCAGATCACGGCGGGGAATATTGCAATCGCTGCTGCGGCACTTTGGATCGCGCTGGCAGTGAATGACAACGCGATTTAAAAAGTTAACACCGCCAATCACTGATCCAATTGGCGGTGTTGGTTACATATCTCAGCTGATGGTGTCAGCTGAGATGTGGGGCGAAAGATGTGAGCTCACCGCGGGAGCTCACATCAAAGGGAGGGAGCCAGAACATGACGTCATGTGTCGGAAAGAGGTTAAACTGTACTACTTGGGTCGCAAATTCTAGATATCCTTCCACAAGCTTCTCACAATAATTGGGCGAATTCTGACAGAATAATTGGGTCCATTCCTCCTGACAGAACTGGTGTAACTGAGCCATGTTTGTAGGCTGCCTTGCTCACCTGCCTTTTCACCTTTGCCCATAAATTTTCAAAAGTATTGAGATCAGGGCTTTTTGATGGCCACTCAAAAACATTGACTTTGTTATACTTAAAGGTAACCTATTACCAGGTTTTTGGCACCTAATCTGAGAGAATGTGTGAGTAAGTGAGAGTGCGTGAGTGAGTGAGTAAGAGTGAGTGTGTGAGAGAATGTGTGGGTGAGTGTTTGTGAGTGTTGAGAATGGGAGTGTGTGAATGTGTGTAAGAGAGTGTGTCAGTGTGTGAGAGACAATGTGTGGTGTGTGTATGCGCGTGCATGTGTGTGTAAAAAGGTGGTAGACCAGGATGGGGACATCAGTACAAAAGGGGACCAGCATGGGGTACATTACTACACTATGGGGGCCAGGATGTGGACATTACTATAAAAGGGGTCCAGGATGGGGGACATCACTACAAAAGGGGACCGGGATGGGGACATTACTACAAAAGGAGATCAGGATGGGGGACATCACTGCAAAAGGGGTCCAGGATGGGGGACATCACTACAAAAGGCGACCAGGATGGGGACATTACTACAAAATGGATCAGTATTGGGACATTACTACAAAAGGGGAATCAGGATGGAGGACATCATTACAAAAGAGGACCAGAATGGGGGACATTAATACAAAAAGGTGATCAGTATAGGGGACATTATTACAATATGAGGACCAGGATGGGGGCATTACTACAAGATGGGGACCAGGATGAGGAACATTACTACAGGAAGAGGGACAGGAAATAGGACATTTCTACAAAATGGGATCAGGATGGGGCATTACTACAATATGAGGACCAGGATGAGGGCATTATTACAAAAAGGGGACCAGGATAAGGAACATTAATACAATATAGGGATCAGGATGGGGTATTACTACAAGGGGACTAGGATGGGGACATTACTAGAAGATGAAGCCCAGGGAGAGACCATTACTGCAAGAAGGGGATCAGGATGGGGACATTACTACATAATGAGGACCAGGATGAGGATATTACTACAATATAGGGACCAGGATGGGGACCATACTACAAGATGGGGATCAGGATGGGGACATTACTACAATATTGGGACCAGGATGTGGGATATTACTATAGGATGGGGACCAGTATGGGGACATTACCACAAGAAATAGACCAGGATGGGGACATTACTACAAGAAGGGAACCATGGTGGAGACTACTAAAAGAAGATCAAGATTTGGATATTACTACATTAAGTAAAACATCTGGTATTACTAAAAATGTCACTTAGTCCTACAAGCAATGCGGCCGCCCAGTATCAATTTTTTTCTGTGTGGCCCACCAACCCAGCAGAGTTTGAGACCCCTGATATAGTATAATACAGTGTCACAGCCCTCCATATAGCATAATAAAGCCCCATATAGCCAGTCATATAGCATAATTCAGCCTCACAGCCATCCATATAGTATAATGCAGCCTCACAGCCCTTCATCCTATATAATAATTGCCAGTTTCTGGCATCTGGCCACTATGCCGCTATTCCGGCATGCACTGTGACCGATGCGGCGCGAGCAATGGCGCGCATGCGCCATCGCGAGCCGCCGCCTTCCTAACACTTGTGGCGTCCTGGCAACCCCGGCGCATGCACGGTGGACACCGGGAGCGAAGGCCCCAACGCCTCCTAGCAACTCCCCGTGCATGCGCCGTCATGCTGGAAGCGGCTCGAGCGATGGTGCGCATGCGCCATCGCGAGCTGCCGCTTTCCTATCACTTGCGGCGTCCTGGCAACCCCGGCGAAGAGGGAACAGAAAGAGAGTGGGGGGGCTGAAAGAGAGCATGGGGGGACAGAAGGCCAAAAAGAGAACACAGGGGGGCAGAAAGAGAACACATGGGGGGACAGGGGGGCAGAAAGAAAACACCAGGGGGGCAGAAAGAAAAGACATTGGGGACATGGGGCCAGAAAGAGAACACATGGGGGGACGGGGGCTCAGAGAACACATGGGCGTCGGGGGGCAGAAAGAGAACACATGGGGGCAGAAAGAACACATGGGGGAGAGAGGGTCTGAAAGAGAGGACAGGGGGCTAGAAACAGTACAGAGGAGGGGGCAGAAAGAGAGCATGGGGATGGGGGACAGAAAGACAACACATGGGGAGACAGGGGAACCAAAAGAGAATGGAGAGGCTGAAAGAGAGGACAGCGGGAGCAGAAACAGTACAGAGGAGGGGGCAGAAAGAGCATGGGGGGACACGGTGGCAGAAATAGAACACAAGGGGGGGACAAGGGGGCAGAAAGAGAATGGGGGGACTGAAAGAGAGGATGGGGGGGCCAGAACCAGTACAAGGGAGAGGGCAGAAAGGGAGCATGGGAGGGGGACAGGGGAGCAGAAAAATTGCACAGGGGGCCAGAAACAGTACAAGGAGGGTAGAAAGAGCACAGGGGCCAGAAACAGTACAGGGGGCACAAACAATACAGGGGGGCAAGAACCAGTACAGTGGAGCCAGAAAGACTACGGAGGGAGGCAGAAAGACTGCATGGGGGCCAGAGAGCGCACACTGAGGTACAAAGCAACAACAGAAGGGGCTGTACACGGAAGGAGACAGTGCACACAGACAGCAGGATCACGGAAGGAGAGAGTGCATGCACGGAGGGACAGATCACCGAAGGAGAGAGCTCTCGGAGGAAGAGAGCATGCACGTAAGGAGAGAAAGCGCACAGAGGCAGACACAGCGCACGCACAGAGGGAGATAGGGTGCATGGAGGAGCTGACACAGGGGGATGACAGCTCAAAGGACACATCAAGGGGTCTTCAATACCAAGACAGGTTATTAAACTTGGGGTTATTTAGCTTGGAAAATAATGTATAAATATATGAGGGGACAGTACAGAGACCTTTCTAATGATCTCTTTACTCTTAGGCCTGAGACTGGGACAAGGGGGCATCCTCTACGTCTGGAGGAAAAAAGGTTTAATCATAATCACAGACGCGGATTCTTTACTGTAAGAGCAGTGAGACTATGGAACTCTCTACCACATGCTGTTGTAATGAGTGAGTCACTACTAACATTTAAGAAGGGCCTGGATGCCTTTCTTGAAAACTATAATATTATTAGTTATACATACTAGATTCTTTGATAGGGCGTTGATCCAGGGAATTAGTCTGATTGCCGTATTTGGAGTCAATGTGGAGCTTAGTGTTGCCACATGGTTTTTTTTTTGCCTTCCTCTGGATCAACATGTTAGGCTATGGGTTGAACTAGATGGACTTAAGGGGGTGTCACACGCGTCAATATCGCCTGCACGATATCGGCTGCACGTGACGTTGCAGCGATATTGACGCGTGTGACATACTGAATCAACCAGCGATAAATCGCTGGTTGATGATCGCCAGGTTTTAGAACCTGCTCTAAAACCTGGCGATTGTCGCCCGGTGGACACGCAGCATCGCTGCGTGTGACACCGGGAGTAGCGATATTCCAGCTCCCAGCGCCTCTCACAAGCGCTGGGAGCTGGTAACTAAGGTAAACTGCGGGTATCTAGGCAGCGCGCGCTGCCTAGATATCCGACGTGTACCTTAGTTACCAGCCTCCTCTGCTCACCGGCTGGTATCTAAGGTACACAGCGGGTAACTAGGGTCCCTAGTTACCCGCTGTGTACCTTAGATACCAGCCGGTGAGCGGAGGAGGCTGGTAACTAAGGTACACGTCGGGTATCTAGGCAGCGCGCGCTGCCTAGATACCCGCAGTTTACCTTGGAGACCAGCCTGCTCCCGCTTCCAGCAGCCTGGCAGCGGGAGCAAGACATCGTGGAAACGATATTTAAATCGTTTCCACGATGTTTCTGGTCAATTGATAGCTGGTGAGTCTGCCTGTGTGACAGCTCACCAGCGATCAGCCGTCAATGTCGTCAGCGATCATCTCACTGACGACATTGACGCGTGTGACAGGCCCTTTAAAGTCTTCCTTCAACCTTAAAAACTATGTTACTATGTTACTATGTTATCATAGAGGGAAGAGAGACCACATACAGGGAGGACAACACAAATAAGACTGGTATCACATTACAGAATTTTTATTTCCGATCCTGTCCGATAAAAATGGGACAGCATCGGAACAATTCTGGCCCCCATGCAGCCCTATGGGCATCAGACCGAATCGGATGTGCACTAAATGCCATCCGATTTGGTCCGATGCGATTCTGTCCGATTTTTTTTATCCGTGCAAAAATCGGAGCATGCTCCGATTTTTGCACCGAAAATAAAATCGGACAAAATCGGATCGGACCAAATCGGATGGCATTTAGTTCACATCCGATTCGATCCGATGTTTTTAACATGGTGCCCTATGGAGCAGGGTCCGAGGAGACATCTGATGTGCCCTCGGACCCGATTTTACTGTACTGAGCATGCTCAGTACAGTAAAACTGCTCCTAAACATCTAATTTTACTTCCGCAATGTATATACATACATTCCGGAAGTAAAATTAAGTAAGGCAGGGGTTAAAAATAATAAACCATCTATGCTCACCCGTCCACGATCCCTCGGCGTCTCCAGCACATCCTGCCTCTAGGACCTGCCGTGATGTCACAGTCACATGACCGGTTACCACGGTAACCGGTCATGTGACTGTGACATCACGAGAGGTCCTAGGATCAGAAGAAGACAGCTGGAAGCGCCGCGGGATTTGTGGACAGGTGAGAATAAAATTTTTTTTATTTTTTATTCCGGGGGAGGGGGAGTACTGGGAACATGAGGGGGCCACACAGGGGAGAAGAGGGGGGACACACATGGGTGAAGAGGGGGAAAAAGAGGGGGAAACAGAAGGGAGAAGAGGGGGGAGCACCAGGGGAGATGAGGGGGACAACCAGGGTGATGAGGGGGACACACAGGGGTGATGAGGGGAGCACCAGGGGAGAAGAGGGGGACACACAGGGGAGAACAGCTGTGACAGGTGACAGGAGGAGCCGGCAAACTGATCCTGCAGAATGTCAGATCGGATGCCTATTTGGCATCCGATTGCAGGTATCAGTTTAGATCCAATGCTGTCCGATTAATATCCTCAAGGGTGCACACATCCATGTAAAGCAGGCGCAGGGGTCGGCAGGCGCCGGGCCCCTGTACCTCCAGGCCCAGTTGCACTTACGATCCTGGTTGTTATGCCCCCTGGAGAGAGAGGACAGGGGGGAGAGACAGGTCAAAGGAGAGCACGTAGGGGATAATACAGCACAGTCAGGGGATAAACCACACACCGGGGATCGAGAAAGCGGACGAGGGGAGATAGACAACCGGCGCATCCATCTAGACTTACTTATACCTGCAGGAAGCTCATTAATTTTGATGTCCTCAGTAATATGTACCTGCAGGAAGCCCATACATTCTGTCCATACATACATCCTCGGAAATATATACTTTGCAGGAGCCAACACTCTTATCTTCACTAATATATACGACCAGGAACCCATACATTCTGATGTCCTCACTAATATATACCTACCAGGAGCCCATACATTGATGTCCTTACTGAGCCTAGAATGTCTCCTGCCAGGTTTTAACTTGAGCCCATACATTCTGTCGTCAATAGTGAACCAGCTAGAATGTATAGGCTGCAGTAGGACCTGGCAGGATCCCATACACTCTCTAATCATCTCTACGTCCACGAATTGTGATTCATTTCGTCAAAATTCTCACTTTCAATAAAGCTTTAAAAAACAAACAAACAAAAAAAAAAAAACCTGAAGAGTGACGGTAGAGCCACGTAGACACGAGGGGAGCATTGTGCGGGCGGGCACTTCAGTTGGAAGATTGGAAAAAGTGGGAAGGAACACAGAAAAGCAAAGTTGGGCGGAGATTAGACTCGCTGATTTCAGGAGCCGCCGTGCTGTCAGGGAGCTGCTGATGAAAGAATAACCTACTCAACTGAAGGAAGTCATGTCCTCGCCTCCCAAAGAAAAGACGGATTCCAAGGCCGGTCACCTGCCTGCTGGTATACTTCTGCGGGTGGGGAGCTAAGGGACTTGTTACAGGCCGAGTCGGAGTGTGCACTGCCATATGCTGTAGGAAACCTTTTGGCAATGGCTGTTTTATGCCTTCCGACAACAGCACAGTGCTGCACACACTGCAGCTTGTTTTACTGGTATACTATAAGGCTATGTTCACACATTGCGCATTTTTGAGCGGTTTTTTGAGCGCGCTTTTCAAAAATGCGCAATGTGCCTTGTGTCTGCCAGCAAAGTGAATGTGAAATTCACTTTGCCGTACTGACATAGCGTGAAAAAGCGCCGGCGTAAAAAGAATGACCATTTCAATTCTTTACGCAGCATCGCCCGCACTTTTTCCCATAGGGGTCAGCACTGGTGCATCTGATGTCACAGAGGGGGAGGAAGAACCCTGCTTCCTCCTCCCCTCTGTGAGATCTGTGACAGCCCCACTTGATTTTGTATTAATCTACACTGCGAAATCAAAATTAAATAACGCCAAATGCATTAAAAATAATAAAGAATTAATACTTACCCTTTCCGACGCCTTTTCGCGGTCTCTGGTGCAGAGGCAAGGTGACGTTATCGTCCTGCCAGGGCCTTTCATAATGACGTCCTAGGCGCTGATTGGCCGCTCATGGTCATGTGATATGTATTACATGACCGCAAGCGGCCAATCAGCGCCTGTGACGTCACTCTGACATCATGAAAGGCCCTGGCAGGACGATAACGTCACCTTGCCTCTGCACCACAGACCGCGAAAAGGCGTCGGAAAGGGTAAGTATTAATTCTTTATTATTTTTAATGCATTTGGCGTTATTTAATTTTGATTTCGCAGTGTATATTAATTCAATGCAAAATCAAGTGGGGCTGTCACAGATCTCACAGAGGGGAGGAGGACAAGGATTCTTCCTCCCCTCTGTGACATCACTTCTCCCCTGGGCTGTAAAAAAGTGTACTGTCTGAACAGCACTGCTTCTTTTTTTGCGCAGATAAAAAAAACGCTGGTAAAAGCGCCCGCGCAAAAAAAGTGCTATGTGTGAACATAGCCTAAGGGTGGAAACACACTGGCGAGAAAAAACGGTCCTATTCTCATCCTGGAGAGTTGAACGAGTGACATCCTTTTTTGATCCGTGTGCAATCCATTACAGCAACTATTTACTGTACAATCATTTACAAGAACATTTTACAGTTACAAATGCTACAGAATAATAAGGTATCAGTGAAAAAAACGGATGCTTCTCTCATGGTCCATGTGCTGTCTTTTTGACTTTGTCGGTCCCATTGACTTGCATTGGCAAGTCTCGGCCGTGACTCGCATACTATCGCAGAATGTTGCAGCTTTTTTGACATCTGGATTGTTGATGAGAAAAAAGCGTCCGGCACATGCTATCTGTTCTGAGTTATTAAATAACATTGATTCGAGTGCAATTGCAAGATGTTCTCGCATTGCACTCGTACGTTTTTCACACCAGTGTGTCCATACCCTAAGGGGGTTTACGCATAACCAAGAACAAAATTCCATAATCCTAGCCTTGTGCAGATGGTGTTACTCTAAAACCCAGGAGTGTGTAGCCATATGGGGTTTTGAAACTACAACTCTGTTTGCTCTGAAGGCACAGTTGTAGGAATATTGGGAATTGTTTCTCTGCACCTGGAGGGGTCCAAAGTGGAAACCAAGAATCAAATTGTTAGGGTACGTGTTTTCACTACTTCCAAAATGTTGTATTCTACAGTTCTATGGATATATTTAGAAAAATGCAATGCCCACTGGGCTTTTTGTTGTAGCGTAACTGGCAAGCTGCGTGGCTGTCTAAGCTGCAGCATGTCAATTTATGCTTGCGGAGATGCTAGAGTTTTTAGCGGGAGGACGCAGCAAAAATATGCTGCTCCAAGAAACCTGGTCATGGGCACGGACTCTGCATTCTCTTGCAGAGAACACTAGCATCTCCGCAAGAGGTATGCGCTGCATCTAGGATATCGTGTCTGTTGATCATGGGCACGTACCATTAAAGGGAATCTGTCGGGTCATTTATGCCCCCAAGCCTATCACAATCTGTCCCTGCAGCTTCCTAGAACATCCCTAACCATCCCTTTATGAGCAAAATGTGTACTCTACAGTCATGGCCAAAAGTTTTGAGAATGTCACCAAAATTATATTTCCACATGATCTGCTGCCCTCTGGTTTTTATTTGTGTTTGTCTGATGTTTATATCACATACAGAAATATAATTGCAATCATATTATGAGTACCAAAAGGTTATATTGACAGTTAGAATGAGTTAATGCAGCAAGTTAATATTTGCAGTGTTGACCCATCTTCTTCAGGACCTCTGCAATTCTCCCTGGCATGCTCTCAATCAACTTCTGGATCAAATCCTGACTGATAGCTGTCCATTCTTGCATAACACTGGGGTACACAATTTTTTAGGAGTTAGGTCAGACAACTGTCCACCCGTCTCTTGATGATTGACCACAAGTTCTCAATGGGATTAAGATCTGGGGAGTTTCCAGGCCATGGACCCAAAATCTCTATGTTTTGTTCCCTGAGCCATTTAGTTATTACCTTTGCTTTATGGCAAGGTGCTCCATCATGCTGGAAAAGGCATTGTTGGGCGCCAAACTGCTCTTGGACGGTTGGGAGAAATTGCTCTTGGAGGAAATTCTGGTACCATTCTTTATTCATGGCTGTGTTTTTAGGCAAGACTGTGAGTGAGCTGATTCCCTTGGCTGAGAAGCAACCCCACATATGAATGGTTTCAGGATGCTTTACAGTTGGCATGAGACAAGACTGGTGGTAACGCTCACCTCTTCTTCTCCGAATAAGCTGTTTTCCAGATGTCCCAAACAATCGAAAAGGGGATTCATCAGAGAAAATGACTTTACCCCAGTCCTCAGCAGTCCACTCCCTGTACCATTTGCAGAATATCAGTCGGTCCCTGATGTTTTTTCTAGAGAGAAGTGGCTTCTTTGCTGCCCTCCTTGAAACCAGGCCTTGCTCAAAGAGTCTCCGCCTCACAGTGCGTGCAGAAGCACTCACACCAGCCTGCTGCCATTCCTGAGCAAGCTCGGCACTGCTGGTAGTCCGATCCCGCAGCCGAAACAGTTTTAAGATACGTTCCTGGCGCTTGCTGGTCTTTCTTGGGCGCCCTGGAGCCTTTTTGACAACAATGGAAGCTCTCTCCTTGAAGTTCTTGATGATGCGATAGATTGTTGACTGAGGTGCAATCTTTCTAGCTGTGATACTCTTCCCTGTTAGGCCATTTTTGTGCAGTGCAATGCAATGATGGCTGCACGTGTTTCTTTAGAGATAACCATGGTTAACTGAAGAGAAACAATGATACCAAGCACCAGCCTCCTTTTAAAGTGTCCAGTGGTGTCATTCTTACTTAATCATGACTGATTGTTCACCAGCCCTGTCCTCATCAACACCCACACCTGTGTTAATGGATCAATCACTAAAACGATGTTAGCTGCTCCTTTAAGGCAGGACTGCAATGATGTTGAAATGTATTTTGGGGGTTAAAGTTCATTTTCTAGGCAAAAATTGACTTAGCAAGTTATTGCTGTTAAGCTGATCCCTCTTTATGACATTCTGGAGTATATGCAAATTGCCATTAGAAAAACTGAAGCAGTAGACTTTGTTTAAATTAATATTTGTATCATTCTCAAAACTTTTGGCCATGACTGTAATCGCTGTGAAAAATGATCTTATCACTTACTTTCTCCTATGGTAATTAGCACGGTGCATGTTGTCGTCCAGACTCTAGACACTGGGTCGTTCTCTCATTTGCCATCTCCACAGCTTTGGTGGGGAATTTGAATCCCGGCCACTACATCGGAATACCCATAACTTGGGTGTTCCAATATAGCGGTCAGCATACTTCCGATGCGACTAGCCGCTCATTTCCCGGCTGCGTCACCGCCAACCTGCCTGCGGTGGGACATGAGCCGCGGCTACCGTCGGGAGATCGACGTGTTTGTCACTTGTCACGATCCCACAATCCAGTAACGGTGCCGCGGTGGATTGTGAAATAGCGACATGAGCGCCAGGAGACCATGACGGAGGCCATTGGCAATTAGATATATCATATATATATATATATATATATATATATATATATATATAATAATATATATATATATATATATATATAATACACACTATGCATATTTATATTATAAGATAAAAAAAGCGGGCAGCACTGAAACAAAATTTGTGATGAGAAAAATATCACAAACTTTCTTGGAGTGCTGCTGGCTTTTTTTCTTTTCCTGTTTATAAGGTTTGTACTTCTGGCCGTATGCACAAGAGACTGCTGAAGGCTGCACATACAATAGAGAATACACAGTAGAGACTGCTGCTGGCCGTATAAGCTATGGAGACTTCTGCTGGCCGTATACACAATGGAGACTGCTACTGGCTGTACATGCAGTAGAGAATGCACAATAGAGACTGCTGCTGGCTGTACACGCAGTAGAGAATACACAATAGAGACTGCTGCTGGCTGTATACACAATGGAGACTTTTGGCCATATACACAAGAGACTGCTGAAGACTGCACATACAATAGAGAATACACAGTAGAGACTGATGCTGGTTGTACACACAGAGAATACGTAATAGAGACTGTTGCAGGCAGGGAACCCGCCGCCCCCACCTTGCCTCTCCCCTCACCTCACCTCTCCCCCCACCTTGCCTCTCCCCTCACCTACCGCTGTTCTCACCCGTCTGTACACAGGGCGGGCTGTGTGATGTCACATCAGCCCGCCTTGTGTACAGACGGGTGAGACCATCGGGAGGTGAGGGGGATATTGCCCCCCGCCTCCTACTCCACCCGCATCCGTACTGCCCCCCCTCGGCTCCCGCTGTTCTCACCCATCACTGCAGTCATGTGACAGGGCGGGCTGATGTGACATCACACAGCCCGCCCTGTCACATGACAACTAGAGAAGACGCCGGGTGAGAACAGCGGGATCCTGCCCCCCTTGCTCCCCCCCTCCTCCATACCTGCCCCCCCGGCTCCATACCTGCCCCCCCCGGCTCCATACCTGCCCCCCTGGCTCCATACCTGCCCCCCTGGCTCCATACCTGCCCCCCTGGCTCCATACCTGCCCCCCTGGCTCCATACCTGCCCCCCTGGCTCCATGCCTGCCCCCCTGGCTCCATGCCTGCCCCCCTGGCTCCATACCTGCCCCCCTGGCTCCATACCTGCCCCCCTGGCTCCATACCTGCCCCCCTGGCTCCATACCTGCCCCCCTGACTCCATACCTGCCCCCCTGACTCCGTCCTGCCCCCTGACTCCGTCCTGCCCCCCTGACTCCGTCCTGCCCCCCTGACTCCGTCCTGCCCCCCTGGCTCCATCCTGCCCCGCCGGCTCCATCCTGCACCTTTTGCTCCCTCCTACCCTCCCCCGGCTCCATCCTGCCCTGCTCGCTCCATCCTGCCCCCCTGTTTAGCGTTGTTCTTTTCAGAAGTGCACAATACTGGTTTACCCCACTTTTATGCACCACTAGAGATGAGCATGGCTGGATCATAGGCAGACTCAGTTCAAAAAGACTCGCTCTGCTTCATTATAGGGAATCATCTGCCAGGGTCTTTGTCTGAATCATGTATTTCAGAGATTTATGAGGAATTTTCAGTATAAGCGCTCGGCGTAGAGCGACTGCTGTCTTTTTGAGGAAGAATGAATAAATTAACAGCATAGTAGCATAGTAACATAGTTTTTTAGGTTGAAGGAAGACTTTAAGTCCATCTAGTTCAACCCTAGCCTAACATGTTGATCCAGAGGAAGGCAAAAAAAAACCATGTGGCAACACTAAGCTCCACATTGGGGGAAAAAATTCCTTCCTGACTCCAAATACGGCAGTCAGACTAATTCCCTGGATCAACTCCCTATCAAAGAATATAGTATATATAACCGGTAATATCATAGTTTTCAAGAAAGGCATCCAGGCCGTTCTTAAATGTTAGTAGTGACTCACTCATTACAACATCATGTGTAAGAGTGTTCCATAGTCTCACTGCTCTTACAGTAAAGAATCCACGTCTGTGATTATGATTAAACCTTCTTTCCTCCAGACATAGAGGATGCCCCCTTGTCCCCGTCTCAGGCCTAAGAGTAAAGAGATCATTAAAAAGGTCTCTGTACTGTCCCCTCATATATTTATACATTACTAGAAAAAGGCCCGATGCTATTGCATCGGGAGTGCGGTGTCATGAACAGGTGCCGTAAAAATAGCCGCTGAATAGTACAGTCTTCTCTCCGGAAAGTACGCTGTTGTTGCGGGATTTATATGGAGTATATGGTGGCTCAGTGGTTAGCACTGTATATGGTGGCTCAGTGGTTAGCACTGTATACGGTGGCTCAGCAGTTAGCACTGTATATGGTGGCTCAGTGGTTAGCACTGGTAACGGTGGCTCAGTGGTTAGCATTGTATATGGTGGCTCTCAATGGTATAGCACTGTATACGGTGGCTCAGTGGTTAGCACTGTATACGGTGGCTCAGTGGTTAGCACAGTATTGTGGCTCAGTGGTTAGCAGTGTATACGGTTGCTCAGTGGTTAGCAGTGTATACGGTGGCTCAATGGTTAGCACTGTATACGGTGGCTCAGTGGTTAGCACTGTGTGGTGGTTCAGTGGTTAGCACTGTATATGGTGGGTTAGTGGTTAGCACAGTATATAGTGGCTAAGTGGTTAGCACAGTATATGGTGGCTCAGTGGCTAGCAGTGTATACGGTGGGTCAGTGGTTAGCACTGTATATGGTGGCTCAGTGGTTAGGACAGTATATGGTGGCTGAGTGGATAGCACTGTACATGGTGGGTCAGTGGTTAGCACAGTATATGGTGGCTCAGTGGTTAGCACTGTATACGGTGGCTCAGTGGTTAGCACTGTATACGGTGGCTCAGTGGTTAGCACAGTATTGTGGCTCAGTGGTTAGCAGTGTATACGGTTGCTCAGTGGTTAGCAGTGTATACGGTGGCTCAATGGTTAGCACTGTATACGGTGGCTCAGTGGTTAGCACTGTGTGGTGGTTCAGTGGTTAGCACTGTATATGGTGGGTTAGTGGTTAGCACAGTATATAGTGGCTAAGTGGTTAGCACAGTATATGGTGGCTCAGTGGCTAGCAGTGTATACGGTGGGTCAGTGGTTAGCACTGTATATGGTGGCTCAGTGGTTAGGACAGTATATGGTGGCTGAGTGGATAGCACTGTACATGGTGGGTCAGTGGTTAGCACAGTATATGGTGGCTCAGTGGTTAGCACTGTATACGGTGGCTCAGTGGTTAGCACTGTATACGGTGGCTCAGTGGTTAGCACAGTATTGTGGCTCAGTGGTTAGCAATGTATACAGTGGCTCAATGGTTAGCACTGTATACGGTGGCTCAGTGGTTAGCACTGTGTGGTGGCTCAGTGGTTAGCACTGTATATGGTGGGTTAGTGGTTAGCACAGTATATAGTGGCTAAGTGGTTAGCTGTGTCCCCCTGTCCTGTGGCCCTGTGTCCCCCTGTCCTGCGGCCCTGTGTCCCCCTGTCCTGCGGCCCTGTGTCCCCCTGTCCTGCGGCCCTGTGTCCCCCTGTCCTGCGGCCCTGTGTCCCCCTGTCCTGCGGCCCTGTGCCCCCTGTCCTGCGGCCCTGTGTCCCCCTGTCCTGCGGCCCTGTGGCCCCCTGTCCTGCGGCCCTGTGGCCCCCTGTCCTGCGGCCCTGTGGCCCCCTGTCCTGCGGCCCTGTGGCCCCCTGTCCTGCGGCCCCTTGTCCCCCAGTCCTCTGGCCCCGTGTCCCCCAGTCCTCTGGTCCCGTGTCCCCCAGTCCTGTGTGGCCCCCTGTGTGTCCTGTGTGGCCCCCTGTGAGGCCCCGGGGCACTTCAGCTCTGTGCCGGTGGGAGATGAGTGCCGCGCGCGGTGCTCACCTCCCTGTGGCTTCGGGGCTGTCAGAGCATGACGGCGGGGCTGGGCGAGGAGCGGGCGGAGGCTGAGGGAGGTGTGCGGGTACTGCGGCAGTGTGGCGGTGCCGCCATTGCTGGTGGCGCCGGTGATTGCGGCTCGCGATGGCGCATGTGCGCCATCACTCGCGGCGCTGGCATCCGGCCGCGGTGCATGCCGGAATAGCGGCACAGTGGCTGGATGCCAGAAACTGGCATTTATTATATAGGAGGATTATAAGCTCACCCCTAAGCCTTTGTTTTTCCAAGCTAAATAACCCCAAGTTTAATAACCTGTCTTGGTATTGCAGACCCCTCAGTCCTCTAATGACTTTGTTCGCTCTTCTCTGCACCCGCTCTAGTTCAGCTATGTCTTTTTTTATACATCGGAGACCAGAATTGTATACAGTATTCTAAGTGTAGTCGCACTAGTGACTTGTATAGAGGTAAAATTATGTTCTCTCATGAGCTTCTATGCCTCTTTTAATGCAACCCATTATTTTATTTGCCTTTGCAGCAGCTGTCTGACACTGGCCACTAAATGTGAGTTTGTCATCTACCCACACACCCAGGTCTTTTTCAGTGGTAGTTTTGCCCAGTGTTTTACAATTAAGCACATAATTATACCTTTTGTTTCCTCTGCCAAAGTGCATGACCTTGGTAGGTTAATAATTTGTTTTATTTATTTACTCTGTTCACCAAGCAGTCTCAGTGATTAGGCGACTTTATTATTCAGGTCGGTGCAATTACAGCGATACCAGGTTTATATATTTTTTTTTTCTTTGGCTACTATCATATACTATCATATATGGTACTATTTTTTCCTTTGGCTATCAATGCTTTTTTAATTGTTGCTTCGCCATATTTTGAGAGCTATAATTTTTCAAAATTTCTGCTGGCAGTTATGTGAGGGCTTGTTTTAGTTGTTAGATGAGTTGTGGGTTTTTTTTATTTTTATTTTTATTATTTACTATTTTCAAGCACATGTATGGATCTGTTTTTATTCCAATCTTTGTGAGGTAGAATAAACATGAAACAGCAAATCAGGAACTATTTTTTTTTTTTTGTTCTTTATACTGTTCAGAGTTTGGTAAAAATGATATCGCAGGTTTATTCTTAGGGTACGATTATAACAATACCACATTTATATCATTGTATGTTTTGTCACTTTTATAAAAAAAAAATTTCATCAGAGAAAAAAAATAATTATTTTTATATTTTTTTTCTCAGAGCCATTACTTTTTTGCTGACGGAGCTGTATGGCGGCTTGTTTTTTGCGGTATGAGATGACTTTTTAGCATTACCAATTTTATGTATGTTTAAGGGTGTGTGCCCACATAGTGGTTTAGTGTCGGTTTAGCAGCGAAAACCGCCGGCGGTTTAGCACAGGTTTTATTTAAATTTATATAAATCCCTAGCAGCTTTAGGACTTACAAGTAACCCTATGTGATTTAGAAAACGCTATGCACACATAGTGGGTTTATGTGAGCGAATCCGCCAGCGGTTTCCTAGCGGTTTAGCAGCATACAACATGTCAATTCCTCTCAGCGGTTTTTGAGCGTTTCCATGGACAAAATCCTCCATAGAAAACCGCCGGAAAAACCGACTGTAAAACGCTGTGCACACGCTGAAAAAAACGCTGGGAAAC
The DNA here is from genome assembly GCA_033576535.1 of Allobates femoralis. Classification (NCBI taxonomy): domain Eukaryota; kingdom Metazoa; phylum Chordata; class Amphibia; order Anura; family Aromobatidae; genus Allobates; species Allobates femoralis. Next base: position 343,670,207 of record JARQOC010000005.1, on the reverse strand, counting down.
CGCTGATAAACCGCTGGAAAACCGCTGGTGACTTCTGAGCTCAGGAGTCTAGGCTCCTTGAATTTTCCACCGGTTTACTGACGATTTGAATGTCACTAAACCACTATGTGGGCACACACCCTAACTCTTTTATTGGGTTTTGTTTCACTTAGTTTGGTGGTATGATAAAAAAGCATAGATTTATGCCACATTTTTATTTCTTCACGCTTTCACAAAAGGGTTAAAATAGTGCGACAGATCTGGTTGTTTCGGACATGATGCCAAATATGTGTATTTTTTTGGTTATATTTCTCTAAAATGTATTTATTGTTATCATTTACAATTTCTAAACTTATTTCTTTTTTCATAACTTTTTTACTTAATCTCTATGTAGGACATTAACTTCTTTCTTAGTCAAATTAATGAATATGCATGGCAATACATTACACCTTTCTGTTTTACACTGACAGATTGCATGTTAAAATCTGCTTCTTGCTGGGTCTAACAGACCGCCATACATAGCAGACCCGGAGGTCATCATTTGATCTCTGGATGGCATGACAACCCTTGGCTCCCTGTGATTGTGTCACGGGGTGCCAGAGTCGAGTGGAAGGGAGCGCATTAGTCACAAACGTCTATATGCTGAGATCACTATTGATTGTTGCATATCGAAAAACATTGGGACCTTCTTTTTACTGATGAGGTTCCATTCAGTCTGTGTGCCAAAACCAGGAGAGGAACTGTTTTGCTAAATTTACCTGGATCGGGGCAGAGCCCGTACTTACGTAGCGCTCACTGACTTACAAATCAGGCATGAATGATAACATTCTCTATAGCAAGATTAAATTTATTTGTTTACAAAGCAGCACATGAATTGTCATCAATTGAATACAGGCTTAACACAAAGTAGTTTACCGCGTATTGTAGCTGCATAACCTTCATCATTGGGGAGGTCACGATCAGCGAGAAGGGACCACGGCTTGCTTCAGAGACGTCCATCCATGTTGGCCTGTGGAAAGGTTTTTCCCCCCCAACTCACTGAATGTGACCAGCTTCAATTTATACCATTTTAGAATATCCCTGATCACGCGCTGATGGCATGATCCTGCCGTGACCATCAGCCACAAGATATTCACTTTTTCTGTGACTGGCTGTGCAATACACCCATGTGTTTTCCTGTCCCAGGATGTGGTTTCCTGTCACAGAGTGTGTATGTCTCAAGAAGTTCAGCTCATGTCTTCACCATAACGGCATAATGTCAAGGAGAGTTCACTCTTTTTGTATTTCAACCGAGTATTGATACATTATATGGAATAAATAAAGCCTGTGGTCAATATATTCTAATTATGATTACCTGTTCTATACCTATTCTATCCACATCCACACGCCATTCTTATCACATTGGTATCACAGGAACTTGCAGAGAATAAGTATCATTGAAAGATTGACACCTGTTCTGAGTTTTGGAGACGCCCCTGGTTTTGGCACACAAACTTAATGGAACCTGATCAGGGTAAAAACTGCAGTGTGAAACCAGCCTAAGAATTGGCATTCTGCATAAGGATCGAGGCACCTACAGGACTCTCAGGGTTCTGATTTGCGCCTGTCACAAAACCCAGCAAGCACCAACATTTATCTATCGTGGCCGCTTTAAAAGTGATTAAATATGTAGAGGCTGCTAATAAGAACTGCACACCAGCTCCTACGTCATTCAGTGTGTAGATATATAATAACTGATTGCTGAGGGTGTAGGTGTCCTACCTCTAGTGATCTGATATTAAGGGGAACTCCGGGGAGAGGAAAAAAAAATGTATGGTCCCTGCCCTCCTACACAGTGAAGCTAAGCCGTCCCACTACAGTTCCAAGATGTTTAGAGTGCTTATAAATCAAAAAAATAGTATCTGCTCCTCAGCACTCACCCCTCCGTTATGGGGCCAATATGTCACAGAGCAAATTCGGCTCGGGCATCTTCGAGCTGCAGCTGAGAACAGGGGTGGGGTGGGGTTGAATGTAGATGCCGGCTTCGATGCTTATACTACATGCCAGCCCCCACTTTGTCATCCACACTTTATATACCTACTGTATGTATCGCTGTACTCTCCTGAGCCGAGAGTGACAGCTGCACAAACATACACGCTGTCACTTGGCTCAGGAGAGCTGACTTGCGATGTGATCATTGTGCTGGCAGTACTAATAACAAAGTAGGCATACAGTGCGGGCACCAATTGCAGGACCTATAGTGATGGCTGGAATTACGGAGGAGGGGGGGCCCATCTATAATATAAAAGCCGAAGGCCACTTCCGGAGAACCCGAAGGTTACTTCTGTGATGGCCTTAGACCATGCTGCTGACGTCACAGTGCGGGGTAGCCGCGCCGAACTTTCCGTGCAGCTACAGGCACCGGCGTTTGAACGTTCCGCTCGCCCAAGTTCCGCCCTTCGCCGTAACCCATCGGCCCCTCACTACTGTCTTATCAAACACACAGCCTCTCACTACAGTCCTCCCAAACACACACATACCATCCCAACCACATCACACATACACACTCACACACACACACTGTCAGCATCCACCCGTAGTTCTTACATACCACCCCATCTTCCTCGATCGTCCCGATCTCCGGGTCATCCAGACGTCTTCCCTCCGACCCCGACCTCTTCTTACTCTGGCCGGGAGCTCCACGTCCTGCTTCCTCTTAGCCGGCATCTTCCCCGCAAAATGCCTCAACAAGATGGCGGCCGCAATCATTCTTTAGTTCCCGCCCACAGTCCCCGCCCAGTTCCCGCCCCCAATTACGTCCCCTCAGGTCGCGCCCGCCATCTTGGTTGGGGCAAATACAGTTTCAGGCGCAAAATTTGAATTTTTATCTTAACAGCACATTTCTCCTGCTTCCCCTCTGCCCCTCCAGCCTCTTCCCCTCCCCTCCAGCCTCTGCCCACCTCGCTCGCCCCTCCAGCTCTGCCCCTCCACCTCTGCCCCCTCCAGCCTCTCCGCACCCTCCCAGCCTCTGCTCCCCTCCAGCCTCCCGTCCTCGCCCTCCAGCCTCCCTCCAGCCTCCCTCCCCTCCAGCCTCTGCCTCTCCCCTCCCGCCTACCCTGTCCTCTGCCCTCCAGCCTCCCTGTCCTCTGCCTCCAGCTCCCCTCGTCCTCTGCCCTCCAGCCTCCTGTCCTCTGCCCCCAGCCTCCCCTGTCCTCTGCCTCCAGCCTCCCTGTCCTCTGCCCTCCAGCCTCCCTGTCCTCTGCCCTCCAGCCTCCCCTGTCCTCTGCCCTCCAGCCTCCCCTGTCCTCTGCCCTCCAGCCTCCCCTGTCCTCTGCCCTCCAGCCTCCCCTGTCCTCTGCCCTCCAGCCTCCCCTGTCCTCTGCCCTCCAGCCTCCCCTGTCCTCTGCCCTCCAGCCTCCCCTGTCCTCTGCCCTCCAGCCTCCCCTCGTCCTCTGCCCTCCAGCCTCCCTGTCCTCTGCCCTCCAGCCTCTCCCTGTCCTCTGCCCTCCAGCCTCCCCTGTCCTCTGCCCTCCAGCCTCCCCTGTCCTCTGCCCTCCAGCCTCCCCTGCCTCTGCCCTCCAGCCTCTGCTCTGCCCTCCAGCCTCCCTCCTGTCCTCTGCCTCAGCCCTCCAGCCTCTGCCTCCAGCCTCCCTGTCCTCTGCCCTCCAGCCTCCCCTGTCCTCTGCCCTCCAGCCTCCCCTGTCCTCTGCCCTCCAGCCTCCCCTGTCCTCTGCCCTCCAGCCTCCCCTGTCCTCTGCCCTCCAGCCTCCCCTGTCCTCTGCCCTCCAGCCTCCCCTGTCCTCTGCCCTCCAGCCTCCCCTGTCCTCTGCCCTCCAGCCTCCCCTGTCCTCTGCCCTCCAGCCTCCCCTGTCCTCTGCCTCCACCTCCCTGTCCTCTGCCCTCCAGCCTCCCCTTCCTCTGCCCTCCAGCCTCCCTGTCCTCTGCCCTCCAGCCTCCCCTGTCCTCTGCCCTCCAGCCTCCCCTGTCCTCTGCCCTCCAGCCTCCCCTGTCCTCTGCCCTCCACCACCCTGTCCTCTGCCCTCCACCTCCTGTCCTCTGCCTCCAGCCTCCCTGTCCTGCCTCAGCCTCCTGTCCTCTGCCCTCCAGCCTCCCCTGTCCTCTGCCCTCAGCCTCCCCTGTCCTCTGCCCTCCAGCCTCCCCTGTCCTCTGCCCTCCAGCCTCCCCTGTCCTCTGCCCTCCAGCCTCCCCTGTCCTCTGCCCTCCAGCCTCCCCTGTCCTCTGCCCTCCAGCCTCCCCTGTTCCTCTGCCCTCCAGCCTCCCCTGTCCTCTGCCCTCCAGCCTCCCCTGTCCTCTGCCCTCCAGCCTCCCCTGTCCTCTGCCCTCCAGCCTCCCCTGTCCTCTGCCCTCCAGCCTCCCCTGTCCTCTGCCCTCCAGCCTCCCCTGTCCTCTGCCCTTCCAGCCTCCCCTGTCCTCTGCCCTCCAGCCTCCCCTGTCCTCTGCCCTCCAGCCTCCCTGTCCTCTGCCTCGCCCCTTCCTTGCCTCCGCCTCCCCTGTCCTCTGCCCTCCAGCCTCCCCTGTCCTTCCTCCAGCCCTTCCGCCCTCCCCTCCTCTGCCCTCCAGCCTCCCTCTGCCTCCCTCTGCCCTCCAGCCTCCCCTGTCCTCTGCCCTCCAGCCTCCCCTGTCCTCTGCCCTCCAGCCTCCCCTGTCCTCTGCCCTCCACCCCGCCTCTCCCCCTGTCCTCTGCCCTCCAGCCTCCCCTGTCCTCTGCCCTCCAGCCTCCCCTGTCCTCTGCCCTCCAGCCTCCCCTGTCCTCCTGCCCCTCCAGCCTCCCCTGTCCTCTGCCCTCCAGCCTCCCCTGTCCTCTGCCCTCCAGCCTCCCCTGTCCTCTGCCCTCCAGCCTCCCCTGTCCTCTGCCCTCCAGCCTCCCCTGTCCTCTGCCCTCCAGCCCCCCTGCCTGCCCTCCAGCCTCCCGTCCTCTGCCCTCCAGCCTCCCCTGTCCTCTGCCCTCCAGCCTCCCCTGTCCTCTGCCCTCCAGCCTCCCCTGTCCTCTGCCCTCCAGCCTCCCCTGTCCTCTGCCCTCCAGCCTCCCCCTGTCCTCTGCCCTCCAGCCTCCCCTGTCCTCTGCCCTCCAGCCTCCCCTGTCCTCTGCCCTCCAGCTCCCCTGTCCTCTGCCCTCCAGCCCTGCCTCCCTCAGCTCCTGTCTCGCCCTCCAGCCTCCCTGTCCTCTGCCCTCCAGCCTCCCCTGTCCTCTGCCCTCCAGCCTCCCTGTCCTCTGCCCTCCAGCCTCCCCTGTCCTCTGCCCTCCAGCCTCCCCTGTCCTCTGCCCTCCAGCCTCCCCTGTCCTCTGCCCTCCAGCCTCCCCTGTCCTCTGCCCTCCAGCCTCCCCTGTCCTCTGCCCTCCAGCCTCCCCTGTCCTCTGCCCTCCAGCCTCCCCTGTCCTCTGCCCTCCAGCCTCCGCCTCTGCCCTCCAGCCTCCCCTGTCCTCTGCCCTCCAGCCTCCCCTGTCCTCTGCCCTCCAGCCTCCCCTTCCCTGCCCTCCAGCCTCCCCTTCTCCTGCCCTCCAGCCTCCCCTGTCCTCTGCCTCCAGCCTCCCCTCTCCTCTGCCTCCAGCCTCCCTCCTCTGCCTCCTGCCCCTGCCAGCCTCCAGCCTCCCTTCCTCTGCCCTCCAGCCTCCCCTCTCGCCTCCTCTGCCCTCCAGCCTCCCCTCTCCTCTGCCCTCCAGCCTCCCCTTCCTCTGCCTCCAGCCTCCCCTCCCTCCTGCCCTCCAGCCTCCCCTCTCCTCTGCCCTCCAGCCTCCCCTCTCCTCTGCCCTCCAGCCTCCCCTCTCCTCTGCCCTCCAGCCTCCCCTCTCCTCTGCCCTCCAGCCTCCCCTCTCCTCTGCCCTCCAGCCTCCCCTCTCTCCTCTCCCCTCTCCCTCCCCGCCTCCCCTCTCCTCTGCCCTCCGCCTCCCCTCCTCTGCCCTCCAGCCTCCCCTGCCCTCTGCCCTCCAGCCTCCCCTGCCCTCTGCCCTCCAGCCTCCCCTGCCCTCTCTGCCCTCCAGCCTCCCCTGCCCTCTGCCCTCCAGCCTCCCTCCCTCTGCCCTCCAGCCTCCCCTGCCTCTGCCCTCCAGCCTCCCCTGCTCTCCTCAGCCCTCCCAGCCTCCAGCCTCCCTCCTTGCCCTCCAGCCTCCCTCTCTCTGCCTCCAGCCTCCCCTCTCCTCACTCTCCTCACCCCTCCAGCCTCCGCTCTCCTCACCCCTCCATATGCAATGTACAGTATGTGTATATATGTGTGTATGTACTCACTTCCGTCACTTTGTCCGCACTTCCGTCACTTTGTCCGCACTTCCGTCACTTTGTCCGCACTTCCCTCACTTTGACCGCACACATACACACACGCGCACACACACACACAATCCGCTATAGTTAACACCGGCCCTGCATCAGCCGCCTGGATCCTCAGTCGACATGTCGCCACCCCCAACTACTGGATCCAATATAGTGTCCAAGAAGTGTCGCCAAACTTCCCGGACGCCATATTGGATCCAGTCGTCCGCGGGTGGCGACATATCGACTCAGGATCCAAGCGGCGAGGAAGATGCAGGGTCAGTGCTAACTATAGCGGAGTGTGTGTGTGTATGTATGTATGTGTGTGCTCACCACTCTGCCCACGCCGCTGCGCTGACCACTCTGCCCACGCCGCTGCGCTGACCACTCTGCCCACGCCGCTGCGCTGGCCACTCTCACCGCACTCACTGCTAACCACTCAGCCACCGCACTCACTGCTAACCACTCAGCCACCGCACTCACTGCTAACCACTGAGCCACCGCACTCACTGCTAACCACTGAGCCACCGCACTCACTGCTAACCACTGAGCCACCGCACTCACTGCTAACCACTGAGCCACCGCACTCACTGCTAACCACTGAGCCACCGCACTCTGCTAACCACTGAGCCACCGCACTCACTGCTAACCACTGAGCCACCGCACTCACTGCTAACCACTGAGCCACCGCACTCACTGCTAACCACTGAGCCACCGCACTCACTGCTAACCACTGAGCCACCGCACTCACTGCTAACCACTGAGCCACCTGTATACACACAATTCATTTCACTGCACTCCCCTAACTATTAGTAAATAGACTATATATGTATTCTAGACTACCCGATTCTTTAGAATCAGGCCGCCATCTAGTAATATTCATATACGTAAAAAGCGGTCTCTGACTGCAATAATCGGTAGAGCACTTTGAGCTGAGTGACAGTGTGTATCTTTGTACAACTGTCACTGTCCGCTCATAGTACAGAGGTATGATACAGCTGGCATATATGGTGTGTGGGTGGCATAGAGTGGAGACTAGCATGATTGGGGGAGCATCGAATTCTGCAGCCAAACTTCCGTAACACCCCACTGTTCTTTGCAGCAGCCTGAAGATGCACAACCCTGAAACTGTTTTCTGACATATTGTTCCACACGGGAGGGGTGAGTGCTGAACAGCAGATACTATTTTATTAATTTAAAAGCAATCTAAACATCCTCTTTTAAGGCTGGTTTCACACTGCAGTTTTTCACTGATCAGTGTCCATCCAGTTTGTGTGCCAAAACCAGGAGTGTCTCCAAAACTCAGAACAGGTGTCAAACTTTCAATTGTACTTTTTCTCCGCAAGTTTCACTCCTGGTTTTGGCACACAAACTGGATGGACACTGATCAGTGAAAAGACTGCAGTGTGAAGGGGGAATAAGAGTCAACCCCTTTCGAAGGAAACCTGTTGGGTCTCCTGACTTTCACACTGCTCCAATTGATACTTATTACTATGGTAATGAGGCATGCCTAATCCGGATAATGCACAATGTTTGTTCCCCTGTACTGGACCTGTCCTGTCCTGCACATCTATTTATTATACATTGGCCTGTCTTTTGTTTATTATTTGGTATGCTTGTCTAAATTATGCTACAGCAGTTTTTCGTAACTCCATTCCTCAAGACCCACCAACAGTGCATGTTTTCACGATTTACTTTGTATTGTACTGGTGATGATTCCAACACCTTTGCAATGGTGAGGAAATCCTGAAAACAGGCACTGTGGGTGGGTCTTAAGGACTGGAGTTGAGAAATACTGTGCTAGAGGAAAGTCAATAGTTGCATGTTTTCAACCAATGTATGTGCTATGTTAAAGCTACCTTTCCTTACATTAGTATGCGCATATCCCTCAATGTTTTCACATTTGTGTCTCTAAAATTATTTTCATTTTGTTAAACTACACTGGTGATCAAAATTAGAGAACAAACAATTTCCTTAATGTTAAATTGTGTTGTCCTAACATGAGTAAATTAGTAGTATTAGCGGCCAAAAGATGTGTGAAAAAATATATACACAATCTTTATTAGATGCAAAAAACAATTAAAAACACCGCTGAACATCTTCCAACAAAAAGCCCACAAACAATGCATGGTGGTATGAGGTGCTCCATGTAGATTCACAATAATTCTGTTTCTATTCTTAGGTGCAACCTGGGATCACAGAAACAGGCCAAAGCAATACACAATATCAGGGGCTGACTGGCGAAGCAAAACCTGGGTGGCAAAATTTTTCCGGCAGCCCTTGGTTGAGGACCGGGGGGGGGGGGGTTATGGTGCTGTCGGAATTTTCGGCGGCCCGTCTTTGGTGCGCCCCCCCCATCGCGCCACGCCCCCCTGCAGAGAGAGGTGTAGCCAAGGGGAGCCTAGAGGTTCCCATTATGGTTGGAGTAGTGGATGGTTGCTAGATGACCGCCAGGGGAAGGAGGTGTCAGTCATGTTTTGGGTGGGTCGCAATCATGTGGAGAGAGCTAGTTTGCCCCTATAGGGTCCATGAAGGAGTGAAAAGGACTACGGCAAAGTATATATACTTTTAGACTGACCACTTTTTTTCTTCGTACAAAATCATCCCCATGCATGACAGTGCACCATCTCTTGGTACAGAGCATAGCCCTGAGTAATTGGCTGCTATGGACATAAAAGTAGAGAAAACCATGGTGTGGCTACCAGTCTCTTCTGATCTCAGCCCTATTGAGAAACTTGGAAGTACCATTAAGCAAAAAAAATCTAAGATGCTGTAAGACATTAACCGTCAAACCAGCAGCTCTGGGAGTCAATTCTGACATCCTGCAAACAAATGCAATCAGAAAACATCCAAAACCTGACAAGTGCAATAAATGCAATATTTGTGAAGGTGATATCAAAGAAAGGCGATATACAATATGAGACATACTGGTAGGATGTTTTCATTGTGAGCCCCAATGGGGACAGTGTTGATGATGTATGTAAAGTGCTGTGGAGTTCATAGTGTAATATAAATGTAAAAAAATATTTCTTCATATGTCGTCACAATACCGGGATCTGAGGATCTTCTATTTCGAGGTCAGGGGCTCTCTGATGCCATGACGCTGCCTGTCTCGCTGTCTTCCTCTTTTGACACTGTAGTGCGGTGGACAAGAGAGCATTAACTGGTTAATAACGAGAAGTATGGAGTGTGTACTGAGCCATAAACCTCCCCATACCATGAAGTATGGTGTGTACTAACTGAGCCATAAACCCTCCCCATACCATGAAGTATGGTATGTGTACTAACTGAGCCATAAACCCTCCCCATACCATGAAGTATGGTGTGTACTAACTGAACCATAAACCCTCCCCATACCATGTCCAGCAGACATTGTAGGATTACTACATGGATTTTATTATTAGGGCACGGACACACTGGGGTGAAACTTGAATAAGTGCAATGTGTGATTTTATCGCAGTGCAGTCAGTTAATCAACGTCTGAAACACATTGGCGAGTGTCGGACGCTTTTTTCTCATCCAGATTCTGGATGGGAAAAAAGTCACAACATGCTGCGACAGTATGCGATTCATGTGCGAGACTCGCCAATGCAAGTCTATGAGTTCGACAAAATCATTGACAGCACACAGACCATCCGAGAGGCATCAGTTTTTTTCACTGATACATTATCATTCTTCAGCTGAGACAACTGTAAAATGTTCCTGTAAATGATTCTACAGTAATAGCTGCTGAGAAACAAAACAGATTGCACATGGATGGGATCTAAGAAAACTGTCGGACACTCGCACAGCATTTGGATGTCCCAGTGGCCAGCCACACAGACAGCCCGCCACAGCCACACACAGAGCCACAACCATACAAAAACAGTCAGCCACATAGACAGCCAGCCACATAGACAGCTACACAGACAGAGAGAGCCACACAGAGAGATACAGCCACATAGACAGCCACACACATAGCCACAGCCAGCCACACACAGAGCCACATCCAGCAACATAGACAGCCATAGCCAGCCACACACAAGCAGACACAGCCAGCCAAACACAGACACAGCCAGCTACACACACACAATCAGCCACACACATACAGCCACACACAGCCAAAGCCAGCCAGCCAGCCACACATACAGCCACACACATACAGCCAGCCACATAGACAGCCACACACACAGCCAAAGCCAGCCACACACACAGCGAGCAATATAGACAGCCATAGCCAGCCACACACAGACATACAGCCAACCACACAGCCAGCCACAAACACACAGTCAGCCACACACAGCCAAGCAGCCCCAGCCACACACACACAGTCAGCCACACACAGCCACATAGCCCCAGCCACATAAAGACACAGTCACACAGACAGCCACATGCAGCCACGCAGCCCTAGCCACACAGTCAGCCACACAGACACATTTTGCCACACACAGCCAGCCACGCAGCCACAGCCACGCAGCCCCAGCCACACAAAGCCCCAGCCACAAAACCCCAGCCACATACGGACAAATAGTCAGCCACACAGACACAGCCCCACACACAATCAATCATACACACTATCAATCCTATACACACAATCATACACACACCTAATCCCATACACAATCCTATACATGCATACACAATCATATACACATTAAGACATACACATATTAAAGTGCTGTACAAATCATGTGAAAAGGATGACAGAAAAGACAGTGTAATCAGCTAATCCAATCTGCATACAGTGCACTGCTGCTGAAATAGATATGGCACAGAGAAATCAGCCTGTCCAATATGCTAAAATTGCACCACTACCACTATTAAAGACAGATACAGCTACATCCAGATGAAGATGATAGTTACAGCCCAATTATATTGACAATGCAAATCTCCTGTAATAAATCCCTTCCCATGTATGGGGGGTTTGATGCTCAGGGACACTGGCCGCACATCTCCCACCTTTCTTGTTGCATAATGTGAACAGTAGATTGCGGTTTCCTTTTGGCGGGAAGCACGATGTGGACGGAGCCTCGTCAGTATTGGCTATGGCCGGCAGCCACACACAGCCCTCACTGCTGAGATGCCGGCACTGCACAGGTAGCCGCCGGCCGCATCCCAGTACAGAGAGGCAGAGGGGCCGCCAGCAATCATGCTGCCCCGGCCCGTATAGCTGTCCAGCCCGCCCCTGGGTACGAGGACTACTTTGCCCCAGGAGGCAGTGTTCCAGCCAGGGCCGGACTGGGACCAAAAAGCAGCCCTGGAAAACAAGCCCCACCAGCCCACAAACTAGAACACCCATCAGCCTTGATCAGTGAAATTTGCTTTTACGTTGTCATGACCTCATCACTTTCGCAGGCTGCTTTCACATCAGCGGTAAACTGATGTTTGCGGCCAATCCAGCAGGTGGCACCGCATCTGCCGGATCAGCCGACTTGCAGCCCAGATGCGGCAAGCCCCATGCATATTGTACGGCAAGTGCTGTTCTGCCAGGTGCAGCAGATCCGCCACTTGCAGCGGCGAAAAAAACCCCCCACCGCTTACAGCCACGTTTCTTGTGATCGTGGGGTCCCAGTGGTCAGATCCAGAGCGAAGGGCAAGTCACCATCTGTACAGAAGAGAAGTGATGACTTCCATATTGGGGATAATTAATTTAAACAACAGTTAAATGCTGAAAATCAAAGTCCAATACCACCTCTGACAACTGGACAGGAGAAGTGGTACTGTGCAGTGTATATATACGGAATAATACAGATACTGAGGATTACACCCAGTATACAGGACAGGTGAAGTGTATATATACAGAATACAGATACTGAGGATTACACTCAGTAGACAGGAGAATTATATCCAGCATACCCAGGAGGCTGTGCTTTATAGATAGGATGCTGTGGTATATAGATAGCCAAGACTCAGCCTGATCCTAAAGATGGGTAAAGATGAAAGGTGGAGGCAAAAAGTCCAGTGCTAGGCGCAGAGAGAACAGAATTCATGGAGACACCGGGAAGAACACAGAGAGAGCTCTCAGGAAAATTTTCTGTTGCTGCACATTACAGACTGCGGGCCGTATACACAACACAGACTGTCTGCTGTGTACACACTAGAAGCTGCCTGCTGTATACACATTACACACTGCGGGCTCTGGGCACGTTAAACAGTGCGGGCTCTGGGCACGTTACACAGTGCGGACTCTGGGCACGTTACACGCTGCGGGCTCTGGGCACGTTTACACGCTGCGGACTCTGGGCTCGTCACACGCTGCGGACTCTGGGCTCGTCACACGCTGCGGACTCTGGGCTCGTCACACGCTGCGGACTCTGGGCTCGTCACACGCTGCGGACTCTGGGCTCGTCACACGCTGCGGACTCTGGGCTCGTCACACGCTGCGGACTCTGGGCTCGTCACACGCTGCGGACTCTGGGCTCGTCACACGCTGCGGACTCTGGGCTCGTCACACGCTGCGGACTCTGGGCTCGTCACACGCTGCGGACTCTGGGCTCGTCACACGCTGCGGACTCTGGGCTCGTCACACGCTGCGGACTCTGGGCTCGTCACACGCTGCGGACTCTGGGCTCGTCACACGCTGCGGACTCTGGGCTCGTCACACGCTGCGGACTCTGGGCTCGTCACACGCTGCGGACTCTGGGCTCGTCACACGCTGCGGACTCTGGGCTCGTCACACGCTGAGGACTCTGGGCTCGTCACACGCTGCGGACTCTGGGCTCGTCACACGCTGCGGACTCTGGGCTCGTCACACGCTGCGGACTCTGGGCTCGTCACACGCTGCGGACTCTGGGCTCGTCACACGCTGCGGACTCTGGGCTCGTCACACGCTGCGGACTCTGGGCTCGTCACACGCTGCGGACTCTGGGCTCGTCACACGCTGCGGACTCTGGGCTCGTCACACGCTGCGGACTCTGGGCTCGTCACACGCTGCGGACTCTGGGCTCGTCACACGCTGCGGACTCTGGGCTCGTCACACGCTGCGGACTCTGGGCTCGTCACACGCTGAGGACTCTGGGCTCGTCACACGCTGCGGACTCTGGGCTCGTCACACGCTGCGGACTCTGGGCTCGTCACACGCTGCGGACTCTGGGCTCGTCACACGCTGCGGACTCTGGGCTCGTCACACGCTGAGGACTCTGGGCTCGTCACACGCTGCGGACTCTGGGCTCGTCACACGCTGCGGACTCTGGGCTCGTCACACGCTGCGGACTCTGGGCTCGTCACACGCTGCGGACTCTGGGCTCGTCACACACGCTGCGGACTCTGGGCTCGTCACACGCTGCGGACTCTGGGCTCGTCACACGCTGCGGACTCTGGGCTCGTCACACGCTGCGGACTCTGGGCTCGTCACACGCTGCGGACTCTGGGCTCGTCACACGCTGGGACTCTGGGCTCGTCACACGCTGCGGACTCTGGGCTCGTCACACGCTGCGGACTCTGGGCTCGTCACACGCTGCGGACTCTGGGCTCGTCACACGCTGCGGACTCTGGGCTCGTCACACGCTGCGGACTCTGGGCTCGTCACACGCTGCGGACTCTGGGCTCGTCACACGCTGCGGACTCTGGGCTCGTCACACGCTGCGGACTCTGGGCTCGTCACACGCTGCGGACTCTGGGCTCGTCACACGCTGAGGACTCTGGGCTCGTCACACGCTGCGGACTCTGGGCTCGTCACACGCTGCGGACTCTGGGCTCGTCACACGCTGCGGACTCTGGGCTCGTCACACGCTGAGGACTCTGGGCTCGTCACACGCTGCGGACTCTGGGCTCGTCACACGCTGCGGACTCTGGGCTCGTCACACGCTGCGGACTCTGGGCTCGTCACACGCTGCGGACTCTGGGCTCGTCACACGCTGCGGACTCTGGGCTCGTCACACGCTGCGGACTCTGGGCTCGTCACACGCTGCGGACTCTGGGCTCGTCACACGCTGCGGACTCTGGGCTCGTCACACGCTGCGGACTCTGGGCTCGTCACACGCTGCGGACTCTGGGCTCGTCACACGCTGCGGACTCTGGGCTCGTCACACGCTGCGGACTCTGGGCTCGTCACACGCTGCGGACTCTGGGCTCGTCACACGCTGCGGACTCTGGGCTCGTCACACGCTGCGGACTCTGGGCTCGTCACACGCTGCGGACTCTGGGCTCGTCACACGCTGCGGACTCCTGTGGCTCGTCACACGCTGCGGACTCTGGGCTCGTCACACGCTGCGGACTCTGGGCTCGTCACACGCTGCGGACTCTGGGCTCGTCACACGCTGCGGACTCTGGGCTCGTCACACGCTGCGGACTCTGGGCTCGTCACACGCTGCGGACTCTGGGCTCGTCACACCGCTGCGGACTCTGGGCTCGTCACACGCTGCGGACTTCGGGCTCGTCACACGCTGCGGACTCTGGGCACATCTGAGACTGTTGGTTATATCTTGCATACACAGCACTATACTGTATATACAGGTCTCCACACTATATATACACAGTATATAGGCACACTAGTACAGCATGTAGTGTGGACCTGTATATACTGTATAGTGTTGTGTAGAGACAGAGAGACACACAGACAGACACTGTCAAACACACAGATAGAGACACTCAGACATACAGAACAACACTCAGAAAGACACACACAGATATGATACTCACATATACCAGTAGGACCTGTGATGATGTCACATGGAGGGGAGGCATCCGGGGTCACATGATCATCTCAGAGAGAGATCAGGAATGTGATGAAGATGGTGGGAGGGCTTGGGACCTGCCCCTGTCATCCTGACTGCTGAGAGAAGGGCACTGCTTTGGGGAAACGGCCCCGCCCCCTTTGCGTCCGTGGCCCCGCCCCCTGCATGCGTGGCCGCTCGGTGACAGATTAAAGCAATGCTGGGGCTGGAGGAGCTGGCGGCCCACCCGCACCCCACAAGTGGGCGGCCCAGTGCGGGCCTGGTTCCAGCCCTTGCAGTTGAGGAGGGGGGGGGGGCTGTGGCTGCTATCACGCAGCCCGCACTTACCATGCTTCCTGCCGGCATGTCCTCTGTCGGCTGCTGTGCAAGCAGCTGTGGCCGCAAAGCAGCGCCGCCGGGCCGTTTCAGTATGGGCGGCCCTAGATGAGGGCAATTCCACCAGCCTGGGGGGCACTTGCCCCCCAGCCACCTGGGCCAGTCCGCCCCTGCATAATATGCAAGGACAATTGCTGTAACACAAAAACACCTTGATTGGTAAAAACAATTGAATCAAAGAAAGAGACACATAGACATTGCATAGAACCATAAAAATAGAGTAAAGCAATATGTACAATGCAAATGAGAGCCTAGAATGCTAAAGACAATTGAAGCTAATAGGTACATTGACCACAAATCAGTCACAAAACTATGGAAGAGGCTGGAAGAAGAGTGGCCCAAAATCACACCAGAGCAGTGTGAAAGACTAGTAATTTCCTGTGACTGCAGATGTGCTGTTAAGTGACTGTTGTAACCTTCACAAAATTTAGTTTTCGTTAAATCTGTTTTTATTTAGCAAAAACGAAACCGTTACAGTACATTACGGAGTGTTATTTGTAGGCAACGCAGGTCTCATAATCGGATGGATACAGACAATTCTTCTATAGACGACTGGGAGGCGAAGGCACTTGACGGTGGGTGTCGAGCCCTATCTCAGTCAAGATATTACATGAATATAGGGAACAAATCAAACATCAAGGCCTGACTGTGGCCAGAATTGTACAAATAGTAAATCACTTTGAGTGGAAATAAATTACCGTAGACTAAACTTTGTTTCTGAATATAAAGGTAATACTATAATCAAACCAACACAAATCTTTCTAAGAGAAGGGAGTAAGATGTGGGAAGAGAGTAGAAGAGAAAGAAAGGTAGGGAAAAGGTCCGCGAGAGGAGTGGGGGGTATGCAGTATAGAGGGGAGAACTAGGAGCAGGGGAAGGGTGGGGGGAAGGGAGAGGGGTGTTGGAGTTTCCCTGGGGTCTGCTTCTGGGCTTTTGCCTCTCGGCTTTAGGGTGGCCGATAGAATAATTTTGGGAAGTCGGGGGAGTCCCGGAACATGATGCATTCTGTCCATATGACGTTGAATTTACCCATGGATACCGCATTCTCGGCCGCCAGTTCCTCCATCCGGAAAATGTCTACCATCTCCTCGTACCATTCAGCTATAGGAGGTTGTTCTGTAGATTTCCAGTACCTTGGGATGACGGACCTGGCTGCCGAGAGACAGAAGCGGAGGATGGCCCGTTTGGTGGCTTTAATCGATCCGGGGCATATAGATAGTAGTGCCATCTCGGGGCTGCCAATTATTTGTTTGCCTGTGATGAGGTTGTAATTCCGTTGTAATTTTATGGTTTCTCTCTTGGGCTTTGCATGTGTTTGCTATCTTGTGTGTGAAGAGGAAGCTTTTTTTTCAGTCAGCTAAGTGATTTCTTTGCCGAGTTCTTTCTCCCATGCAAGCTGGAAGGGGCGCTTCCCAGTAGTCTTTTGCTATGCAATGGCGCAGTGTATTGCAGAGACTGCGTGGGAGGGTGGGGGGATTTGTTTTGGAACAGTTCCTCTAGGGGGGAGGGGATAGATCTGACCTTCCCCGATTGAACTGCCGAAGAGTGGAACGACCGCAATTGAAGGTATTCGTACCATTTTAGGGGTGTTGTTGGCAAGATTCTTTGAGTGAGTTGAAGGAGGGGAATTCGCCATTGTGGAAAATTTTCCCCGTGCGGATATCCTCCTCTCGTCCAGCCCAAGAAAGTCGTCCTGTGTAACCCTGGTAGGAAGGCGGGGTTTGAGAAAAGGGGGGTAAGTGGGCTCATTGTCCCTCTCGTAGGAGAGTGGGTTATGTAGGACTGCCAGATTTTTAGGGTCTCTGCATTAAGGTCGGACATAGGGCCAATTCGTTGTAGGTATAAGGGGTGTGTCCGGGGAGGTAGTGTAGGGGAATCTGTAATCCTTCTTTTTCTGGTCATCATAATGGGAGACCCAGACAATGGGGTTTAGGGCTCTGCCCTCCGGAGGTCACACTAGGTACTACAAGTTTGTAGACACCGCCTCCTCCGCTTATAAACCCCCACCGTAGGAGACATCCTCAGTTTTAAACTTAGTGTGCTCGGAGGATCACGCTTTGCTTGCACTTCACTGCATTCTCACAGCTTACGTGATGGCGTCTGAAGACAAGGTAAAATGGTCCCCGTCGGGGACCCTCGACAGTCTCCCCGCTCACCCTTTGTGGAACACGCAGGTGGAGGTACCGGAGGGCAATATGCCTGGACACTCTGTGTTCTCCCGGTACGCTGTCGCACTCCTTTTTCCATCCCTTCCTGGGGGCTCTGGAGAATGGGAGTTGGGAGCCTTGCACAGCTCCGCTCCGTCCGAGGCCTCCCTAAATGGTGCTTACAGACCGGACTGGAGCCAGCCCAGTCTGAGGCCTCCCTAAATGGTGCTTACACTCCAGACTGGTGCTGCACCCCCGTCCGAGGCCTCCCTAAATGGTGCTTACAGACCGGACAGGCACTGAGGCCCGTGCGTCTCCTGTGTGCCTGGGGGTAGTGTCGGACACTTTATGTGTCCTGACACTCAGACCGCGCGTACCCTCGGGTCCGCGGTTCTGTCGGTGTGCCCTGTGCTGGGGTCACCCTGGCTGACCGCCCTGTGTATCACAGGGGCTGCGGCTGTGGACTGCAGGTGTTTGTATATACTGACAGTCTGTGTGTGTATGTTGTATTCACACTTTCCCGCGCTGCGGGCTCCAGTCACCTCCATTAATGAGGCTGCCTGGAGGATGGGAAGCAGCCATTGCGGTGACGTCACCGATGGGCGTGTGTGTGTGTTTCCCGCGTGTTCTCGGCGCCGCCCACGACTTTGCTCTCGGCGGCCATCTTCTCCCTCACTTCCCGGCTGGGATCTATCGCAGCACGTGTCGGCACTTCAGGGGAGACCGGAACTCGCGGAGGTCACGCACACACACCGCTTCCTCCTACCGCTTACGGCGGTCGGTAAGCCACCGGGTTTCCCGGTTTGTTTTTTGTGAAAATTGGCTTATATTCTCCCCACTGTGGCGATGTCCTCAGTTGGGAAGCATGCTGCTAAGGCGGCGGTGGTCACCATTACCTGTGCTACATGCAAAGGGACACTGGTGGAGGGGTCCTGCAATAATTGTGGACGCCCAGAGACCCGGACTGCCACTACTGAGTCTGCAAATCCGGGATTATACCCTGAGGTTCAGGTGATCCCAGGGCCATGGGAAACGCAGAATAGGATCAATGAATCCCTGCTGTCCCAGATGTCCTCCATGTCGCAATCCCTGGAGGCACTTCATAGGAGACTGGAAAACCCAGCTACTCCTCCCAGTTACCCCCGGGTGTCTCTTACTTCTACTGTGAGACCCCCTAAGCGAGCTCGTGAGGCTTCTCCCGAGCTCCAGGCTCTCTCTGAGGAGGAGCGTTCCTCTGATGGTGAGGAAGATGATGGGGGTTCTACTCTCGGGTCTGTGTCTGAACCTCCAGATGGGGTGGAGGATCTGGTGTCCTCCATCAATGAGACATTACGTCTTGTCACTCCTCCTGAGGAGGTGACTGTACACCCCAAGGAGGTCTATCAATGGCTGCGGCCGGAGGCCAGACCAAGTGGATCCTTCATGGACCACACTAATTTTGGAAGGGTGATTAGAGCACCCAGGTTACATCCTGGGCGGCGTTATGTCCGTAAACCCAAGGACAATCGCTTTCCTTTTCCCCAGGAGGTGCTTCAGGAATGGTCGCAGTCTCCAAAGGTGGACGCTTCCATGACCAGGATTGCTGCACGCTCCTTGTTTTCCGCCTCTGATAGCTCCTCATTGAAGGATGCTACTGATAGACAGGTCGAGCAACTCGCCAAGTCTTCCTATGAGGCTGTGGGGTCTTCCTTTGCCCCTAATTTTGCCGCGGTCTGGACCCTACAAGCGATTACCACCTGCTTGGATGGTATCACTGAACTAGCTAGGTCCAGTCCAGAGGTCCTGGCGCTTACCGACAGAGCAAAGGCTTATGCGGATTACGCCAGGACGGCAACTTTGGAAACTGCCACTCGCTCTGCTGTGGCCTCCGCCAATGCAATTGCGATCCGCAGGCTGTTGTGGCTGCGTCTTTGGGACTCAGATACCACATCTAAGAAGATTTTGCAGAATCTTCCATTCGCTGGTGACAGGCTTTTTGGCACCGAGCTGGACGGATTCTGCTGAGTCTAAGATCCCGCAGAATAAGCCTAAGCCACGGTACACCGTGAAAAGGAACCCTAAGCAGTGGTCCTTTCGTTCCAGCTCACAGTCATCAACGACGTCCGCTCGCTCGGACCGAGGGGGAAAGCCTGCTACTCAGTGGCGTTCCAAGAGTCGTCAGAAAAAGCCGGCGGGGGCAGCGGCTGCCACCCCAAGCCCGCCTCGACATGACTCGATCTCTCGTCCTGCCTCCCCACAGGTGGGGGGACGCCTGTCTCGATTTCAGGACAGGTGGCTCCTTCACGTTCAAGACCAGTGGGTTCGAGACGTAGTCTCAAGAGGTTACAGGATAGAGCTGACGTCAAAACCAATACCCCGATTCCATCGGTCGGTTCCATCTCCAGAAAAGGCTCAGGCTTTTCACCTGGTGTTGGAGGGACTCCGCAGAGACGGAGTGGTGGTCCCAGTGCCCACGGGAGAGAGGTTCAGGGGTTTTTACTCCAACCTCTTTATTGTCCCAAAGAAGGACGGCTCTTTTCGCCCGGTTTTGGACCTCAAGTTGTTCAACCGTCACGTGTTGGTTCGGAAGTTCCGCATGGAATCCCTGCGCTCCGTGATCGCGGCTGTGTCGCAGGGAGACTTCCTAGCGTCCATCGATATCAGGGACGCTTACCTTCACGTGCCCATTGCACCAGCTCATCAGCGCTGGTTGAGATTCGCAGTGGGGGAAGAGCACTTCCAATTTGTGGCACTGCCATTCGGGCTAGCCTCGGCACCGCGGGTGTTCACAAAGGTGATGGCCTCCATGATGGCTCTCCTGCATGTGCAGGGACACGCCGTCATACCCTATTTGGACGACCTGCTGGTCAGGGCGCCATCGGAAGACCTTTGTCGGGTGAGCCTGGAGGTGACCATGAAGTCTCTGGAACAGTTCGGGTGGCTTCTCAACATTCAAAAGTCGACCCTGGTTCCGACCCAGTCATTGACGTATCTGGGCATGGACTTCCACACGGACTCAGCC
Source organism: Allobates femoralis (assembly GCA_033576535.1). Taxonomy (NCBI): domain Eukaryota; kingdom Metazoa; phylum Chordata; class Amphibia; order Anura; family Aromobatidae; genus Allobates; species Allobates femoralis. The sequence goes on along the minus strand of JARQOC010000005.1, from coordinate 343,649,806 downwards.
CTGGTGTCCCTACCTCAAGCCAAACAGCTAGCGATCCACTCAGGAGTGCAGAATGTCCTCCTGTCACCACAATCATCCCTACGGGTATTGATGAGACTGGTGGGACGCATGGTAGCGGCGATAGAGGCGGTGCCGTTCGCACAGTTTCGCCTCCGTCCTCTCCAGCTGGAGATTCTTCGCAGATGGGACAAGAGGACGATCTCGCTGAATCGGCTGGTGACGCTGTCACAACCGACCAGGGACTCCCTACAGTGGTGGCTCCAGCCACGTCACCTGTCACGAGGCCGGTCCTTCCTAAAACCGTCATGGTTAGTGGTGACCACAGACGCCAGTCTGAAGGGCTGGGGTGCGGTGTTCTTGCACCACAGGGCTCAAGGCCTCTGGACTCAGTCAGTCGGCATTGCAGATCAACGTGCTGGAGATCAAGGCGGTCTATCTGGCGCTCCTGGCGTTTCAGAAATTCCTGTCAGGACACCCCATTCGGGTGCAGTCCGACAATGCGACGGCCGTCGCCTACATAAATCATCAGGGAGGGACCAGAAGTGCTCAGGCCTTCGCCGAAGTCCACCGCATTCTAGCTTGGGTGGAGGAAAACGGCTGCCTGATCTCCGCAGTTCACATCCCAGGGGTCGAGAACTGGGAGGCCGACTACCTGAGCCGACAGGGGATGGACGCCGGAGAGTGGTCTCTACATCCAGACGTCTTCCGGGACATCTGCGGCAGATGGGGCACTCCGGACGTGGATCTGATGGCCTCACGGCTGAATCATCAGGTGCCCCGATACATGGCAAGATCGTGGGATCCTCAGTCTCTGGGGGCGGATGCCCTGATCCTGAGTTGGTCCAGCTTCCAGCTGCCATATGTGTTCCCGCCTCTGGCTCTGATTCCCAGGGTCCTGTGGAAAATCAGGATGGAATGCAGAGTAGCCATTCTAGTGGCTCCAGATTGGCCCAGGAGGTCCTGGTACCCGGACCTGTGGCAACTGTCAGGCGGACACCGGTGGGCTCTTCCAGAACGCGCAGATCTACTCGCACAAGGCCCATTCTTCCACCTCAATTCCAGGGCCCTCAGATTGACTGCATGGCTCTTGAGGCCTGGCTGCTGACATCCAGAGGCTTCTCTCCTACAGTGGTTGCCACTATGAATAGGGCTAGGAAACCTGTTTCGCGGAAGATATACCACAGAACGTGGAAAATCTTTTTCTCCTGGTGTGCCTCTGGTGGACGCTCACCGTGGCCATTGTCCATCCCGACATTGTTGGCCTTCCTACAGTCGGGGTTGGAGTTGGGATTATCCCTTGGCTCTCTGAAAGGTCAAGTATCAGCACTTTCAGTGCTGTTTGACAGGCGTTTGGCGCTCCTCCTGAAGGTCCGTCAATTTCTGCAGGGGGTGTCTCGGGTGGTTCCGCCTTACAGGCGACCTCTGGACCCTTGGGACCTCAACATGGTCCTGGCGGCTCTGCAGAAACCGCCGTTTGAGCCACTGAGAGACATCTCTCTCTCTCGTCTGTCCCAGAAAGTGGTCTTTCTGGTGGCAATTACGTCTCTGAAAAGGGTCTCAGAATTGGCTGCACTTTCGTGCAAGTCACCCTTTCTGGTGGTTCACCAAGACAAGGTGGTGTTGCGCCCACGGCCAGAATTCTTGCCGAAGGTGGTTTCAACGTTTCACCTAAACCAGGAGATTGTTCTCCCATCATTTTGCCCCGCTCCCGTTCATCAGGTTGAGCGCGACCTCCATACTCTGGATCTCGTGAGGGCTGTACGCATTTATGTGTCCAGGACCGCCTCCTTTAGGAGTTCGGATTCCTTATTTGTCCTCACGATGGGTCGCTGTAAGGGGTCCGCGGCTTCGAAGTCGACCTTGGCCAGATGGATCAAGGCTCCCATTCAGGAGGCTTACCGGTCTTCTGGTTTGCCTCTCCCGGTGGGTTTGAAGGCACACTCTACTAGAGCTGTAGGTGCCTCCTGGGCCTTGCGACATAGAGCGTCTGCTCTACAGGTGTGTCAGGCGGCCACTTGGTCCAGCCTGCACACTTTCTCTAAGCACTATATGGTGCATGCCCATGCCTCTGCGGATGCGAGTTTGGGCAGGCGGGTTTCTCAGGCGGCGGTTGCCCACCTTTAAAGGGAACCATGTGTTATCCGTCTTGTTGAGGAACTCTTCCCGCCCTGGGGTATTGCTTTAGGACATCCCCATTGTCTGGGTCTCCCATTATGATGACCAGAAAAAAGAGAATTTTGTTTACGTACCGTAAATTCTTTTTTCTTTAATCATCAATGGGAGACCCAGCACCCACCCAGTTGTTCCGTTGCATGTTTTGCATTTGTTCTGTTCTCTGTTGAGACAGTGTTTTTCGGGTTGTTACACCGTCTGTGCACGGCATTCTTCCCGATGTTTCGGGTGTGGTTTATTTTCTCCTCGCAGCTTATGGACTAAACTGAGGATGTCTCCTACGGTGGGGGTTTATAAGCGGAGGAGGCGGTGTCTACAAACTTGTAGTACCTAGTGTGACCTCCGGAGGGCAGAGCCCTAAACCCCATTGTCTGGGTCTCCCATTGATGATTAAAGAAAAAAGAATTTACGGTACGTAAACAAAATTCTCTTTGTTCCAGCACTACCCATCATTTGTTGTGGTGTCTATGTTCCCAATCTATTAACCTGGCCAACGATGCGGCCACGAAATAGCTGTGGAAGTCAGGTAGGCCCACTATTCCGAGTTGGGCGGGGGCTGACAGGGTCTTCAAGTTTATCCTGGGTTTCATTGATCCACATACGAACTTCCCTATGCGGGAGCGAAGCTTGGAGAAAAAGACTCTATGGGGTGATATGGGGACGGTTTGGAAGATGTAAAGGGTTCGAGGGAGGAAGTCCATCCTAACTACGTTTATCCTTCCCATCCAGGATAGTTTGAGCAGTCTATAGGAGGATAGCTGCTTGTCTAGTTGGGATAATAGAGGATGGTAGTTTAGTGAGTAGAGTTTCGATAAGTCGGAGGGAATATGTATTCCCAGGTATTTGATGGAGTCTGTTTTCCATTTGAAGGGGAAGTTTGTTTTCAGGGAGGAGACCTCTTTTGAGGGGAGGGATATATTCAGCGCCTCCGACTTAGTGAAGTTGATCTTGAAGTTGCTTAGGGAGCCGAATGCTTCGAGTTCCTTCAAGATAGATGGGATTGAGACCCTCGGTTGGGATATGTAAAGGAGGAGGTCATCGGCAAACAGGGCTGTTTTATGGGGGCCCTCTTAAGTCTGTATGCCATGGATACTGTCGTTACCCCTGATGGCATTAGCCAGGTGTTCCATGACCACCACATGGAGGGGGGTGACAGCGGGCTGCCCTGTCTGGTCTCATTTTTGATGGCGAAGGGGGTCGATAGGATGCCATTGACCCTGACCTTGGCCGTTGGTGAAGAGTATAGTGAGAGTACTCTGTGTAGGAACTTGGGGCCTAGGCCGATTTGGGTGAGTGCCTCCCTCATGAAACCCCAGTTAAAGACCTTCTCAGCATCTACAGATAGTAGGTTAAGAGGGAGGTTATGAGTTTGAGCCTTGTTAATCAGGAGCAAAGTCCTAATGGTGTTATCTCTGGCCTCGCGGCCTTTGACAAAGCCCACCTGGTCCATGTTAATTATAGAGGGGAGTAGGGGCGCTAGGCTGTCGGCTAGGATCTTTGAATATAGCTTTATGTCGATGTTTAGTAGGGAAATAGGTCTATAGTTGGCGGCCAGGGCAGGGTCTCTCCCAGGCTTGGGTAAAATGCTTATGTGGGCTTCCAGTGATTGTGGGGCGAGGTCGGTGCTGCAAATATGGAGTTAAATGTGGCTAACATTTGGGGCAGTAGTTGGGCCTGGAGTGTTTTGTAAAAGATTGGGGTGAACCCGTCTGGTCCGGGGCATTTGGATGTCGGGGTGGCTTTGATGGCGTCTCATGCTCTGTAAATTCTGCTTCGAGGGTCTCTGTCTTGTTTTTTTAGGGGAGGGAGCGCTGTGGATTTGATATATTCCTGGGTCTTCTTGAGTAGGTCGTCTGGTGCCATGTCTGAGTATTTCCCTTTAATGTTGTATAGGTCTTTATAGTAGGCGCGGAATACCTCTAAGATTTCGGAGGGGTTATAGATATTCTTTCCATTTGCGGACCTGATCTTGGGGATAAAGGTGTAATTTGCTCTGGGGTGGAGCATGCGTGCTAGGAGGCGCCTGCATTTGTTAGAGACTCTATAGTAGTAGTTTTTGGTTCTTTCCGTCTGTCGTTTGAATTTCTGGTCTATTAGTCCTCTGAGTTCCTGTCATTTGAGGATTAGGTCTCGTAGTGTTGATTGGGTTAGTGTCTGTTTGTGTGATGTCTCTAAGGCATGTATCTGGGAGATTAGTTTTTCGATTGATTCGACTCTAAGCTTTTTAAGTCTAGCTCTGTTCTTTATCAGCGTTCCCCTCAGACAGCACTTCAAAGCTTCCCATTTGAAGGGCTGTGGAGTTGGGTCAAGTTCGTGGACCTGGATGAATGCTTCAATGTCACGTTTCAGCTCTGTCAGGAAAGTGTTGTCCTTCAAGAGGTTACTGTTCAGCCTCCAGGTCCATGGCCTGCGGGAGGTGTCTGGTAATGTTAAGCTCAAGAATGTCGGGGCATGGTCTGATAAGAGGAGATCTCTGATACTGGCAGTTGGGGCCCATGAGAGGGTGCAGTGGCTCACCAAGAATAGGTCAATGCAGCTATAGGTGTTGTGTACGTGGGAGTAGTAAGTGTAGTCTTTACCTTGGGGGTTAAGTATCCGCCAGATGTCGACAAGCTGAAAAGTGTGGAGGAGTTTCTTGAACGCCCTCAGGCGTTTGGTTGGGACTGCGCCTTTCCCTGAGGTGGAGTCCGTTCAGTGGTCCATAGTGAAGTTGAAGTCGCTCCCGATAATTGTCGTCCCTACAGCGAATTCGACTAGTCTGGTCAGGAGGGACCTGCAAACTTTAGTTTGGTCCCTGTTGGGCAGATACCAGTTAACAACAGTCAGAATGGTATTAGCTACGCGTACTTTGAGGAAGATGTACCTCCCCTGTATCGAGTCTAGAGTCTAGTACCTCATGGGCTAAGTTTTTGTGGAACGCTATTGATACTCCCTTTGACCTAGAGTCGGCATTGGTGCTATGGAACCATACCGGGTAGAATTTGCTCTTGAAATCAGGCAAGGACCCAGTTTTGAAATGCGTTTCCTGGAGTAGTAAAATTTGGACATTTCGTTTATGCATGTCGGAGAGAATTTGGGAGCGTTTTTTGGGGGTATTGAAACCTCTCACGTTGAGAGTTCCAATTTTTAGGTCGGCCATGTTACAGGGGTATCTAGTGGGATACCTTAAAGAGGGGCAGTAAGGGTATAGGGCTGTTAGTGTGGGTGGGCAGTCTGATGTTAGGGTCCGGGTTGTGGAGGGGGTGAAGTATCCCAGGTGGGTTGGGTATGGTGGGAGTGGAGGGGTTGAGAGGGGGGGATAGGGCTGAGCTTAGTGGTGGGGCGAGGTGGAAGGGAAGTAGACTTAGTGAGAGGGGTAGGATAATGAGGAGAGCTTTTTGGGGAGATTAAGGTGACTGTTCCCAGTTTCCGGGGTCAGTGGTGTGGTGGGGGTAGTTGCAGTAAATTCCGCACCTGCCTTTAGTATGCGGATCCCCTTGGGGCGAGGCCTTTCCAGGTAGAGCAGGACCTCCCCACACCAATGGCTTTTAGTACATAAGCATATAAATCAATAGCATCAGTAATTAAAGTAGTAGCGGAGTATAGGTACAAATAGAAATATTCAGTTCTCAGATGATGCAAGCAGGGACTTACGGTGTGGTGTCGTATGTAGGTCGCCCATGCGGCCTAATGCTTAGCCATGACTGAGGGGGTTGGGGGCCCCCTTTTCTGATTCCCCTTGACCCAGCTCCCCCCCTTCTTGTGCGCCGCGGTGATCTTTGTTCCCTCGGGGCCCCGGGTCCACCTCCTCCCCAGGGCGGACCCAGCCTCTCCATGATGTTGGGGACGGGGCACTGGATCCCAAGGCTCTCCAGGAAGGCTGGGATATCTCTTGGGAGGCTTACAGAGAAGAGTTGGCCCTCCCTGCGTACCTGGAGGCGGAAGGGGAAGCCCCAGGTGTATAGGGTTTTGTTGCTGCGCAGGACATCCAGTACAGGACGGAGGGCCCTGCGCTTTTGCAACGTGAGGCGGGACAGGTCGGGCATCAGTTGGACAGGGTGGCCTTGGTATGATAGGGGGTTGCGGGTTCGGGTTGCGGGTTCGGGCCCCTGCGAGGATGTCTTCCTTAGATCTGAAGTTGTGCACCCTGCAGACAACATCCCTCGGCCTGGCTCCTTCAGATGGGGGGGGGGGGGGGCCCAAGGATCTATGTGCTCGATCTAATTCAAGCGGCGTACCCTCGGGCTTATTGCGGATGAAGTTAAAGAATCTGCGAAGGGTAGTGTCCAGATCCCTTGCCGGGATGGATTCTGGCAGGCCTCGGACCCAACGTTGTTCCGCCTGTCGCGGTTCTCTAGGTCCTCCATTAGGTCAAGCAGGCACTCGAACTCAGGGGTTTGGCTATGGACTTGCCTCTCGAGGGCATCTATACGCCTTATGAAGTCATTTGTAATGGATTCAGTGATGCAGACTCTATTAGTGAGCTGGTGGACTTCGCCTCTGAGTGCAGCAGCCTCGGCCTTAAAGGAGGACTCCATTCTATGGAGAAAGCCCCCCATCTCTTCCCTGGTGGGTATAGCTTCTATGCGGGCTCTGAGGTCATCCCAACCTCCCCTGCTTGGTGTCTGGGGGGCATGGGGGACATCTGGGGATGTGTGAGCTCTCCCATATTCTGTGGCCGGGTCCCTAGGGCATGTAGTCAGGGTCAGCTCGGTGTCTGGTTGGGACCTGTTTAGATTCCCTCCGGGGCTGCCCCATGGTGCCTGTGTCATCCCCTGCCTCTCTTGGGGTTCCTTAGCTTCCAGGGGTGTACTGTTGTGTGTCCCTCTTAGGCTCTCTGGATTTGCCAGGGCCGTGTACATTGTGCAGCCCTGTGTTACCTCCTGCAGCCAGAGTCCTCCTGTGTGTTTTGGGCCTCCAGGGGGCCCCGTGCCCGGGAGAGAGTTGAGCAGGGCCTCTCCTCCTTCCTGTGTGCTGTTGGTGGTGCAGAGGATGGAGCAGCCCCGAGATGCAGCCTCACGTGGGCTGGTGGGCGGCTGCAGATCTATTGGCCGCCGGTCTGTGCTGTCTCCTCCGGAGTTCGGCAGGGTGAGGGGCCTCTCTCTGCTACTACTGCTTGTGGCCTCCTCCGGTCCTGCCTCGCTGCCCCTCCTTCTTTCGGTGCCGGTTGGTGGTGAGTTGTGGTCTGTGTGCCGCTGATCTGTGCAGTCTCCTCCGGGGTTTGATGGACTGGGGGGGCTTCTCTCTGCATCTTGTGGTGTCCTCCGTTTGTGCGGCGCTGTTCCTCCTCTGTCCGGCGGGGTCCGCCATCTTGTGGGCCGCTCGGCCTGTGCCTACCCGGCCCGCACTCCTCAAATACCGGGTAATTCCCGCGGTGGGGTTCACCAGGGAACCCGGGCGGGTGCTGGGCTGGTGCTCTCTTTTTGGCCGGCATATGCAGCCTACATAAGAGATGGATGCTGCTGGATTCTTTTAGTTATTGGCGTGGGGAGCATGAGCTAGGATTTTAGTGTCCTCTCCTCTCCATGGCCAGAACACGCCCCCCCACAAAATTTGATTTTAATCTTTTTCTGTGCTCAAGTCATTGCTGTTTTCTAATTATGATCGTCATGTTTTGTGTATAATAAAAAAATGTTTAAAGTTGGTATACTTTGGTTATTTTCTAAAACATTTCTAGTGGCACACTGTACTGCTTATACAAAAACTTTCAAATTTTGATAAATGTAGATTACATTCTTATTACTTGGAACAGTGGTGCTCAGAATAGTTGGAGTCTTGTATAAAGAGGGCGGAAGATGTGGATAGTCTGACACGGCAACCTGCCCTATCGTCTTTCCAACTCTCCTTTTTGGAGGAGCAGCATGTAACTTCCAAAGTTCACGTGGTGGTTTGCTAGACAGAAAAAAGTATTAGTATAATTTGGGTTACTGCACTTACACCAATCAAGTATGGTAAGGGGTAAGGTGGTCCTACGGGATGGATACTGTAACCAAAAATGTATAACATAGACAAATACGGTACACATAAAAAGCTAATGGTAAGTACTGATATTTACCTAGTTAGAAGACTATGACTGATGCTGGCAAGGAAACTGTTATGAGAGCAAAAGGACCCTTGTTTGACACCATGTAGAAAAATGGTGTGCTATCAGCTGTTAATAGTCATAATTTTACTAGTTCTGTCATTCTGATACACATATGAACCCAGGGGTTCAGTTACACTCAAGCTAGAAGTATAAAGGAAGTACCATAAATCTTTGCACTGTTGGATTCAATATAATCCTGGTCAATCTTAGTGTCCAGCCAGAAAATAGCAATAGGGTATGCCTGGTGCAGCTGTAGAAACCAAGTTTCTTGATGATTCCCTGAGGAAGTCACTACCGTGACTGAACGCGTGGGATCTCTGGTGGGGTTCCTCTGACACAGCTGGCATTCCTTCACCTTGTCTGGTAACACTATACAGGGCACTTGTTTAGAAGCCTAGGACCCAGGATATAGTCTCATCAGTGTCCACTCTGAGCGCTCACAGTCGGATACTTCCTCACTTATTAGGCCATTCTGTTATCATTAACAAGCATCTATTAGGTCTGTTAATCCATTAAGCCATCATCTCTATTTGATATTCATTTATGATTGCTTCTTGATTTCTAGTATTCTCAGGTTCAAATCTGGAGTCGCTGTGTGTGTACATTGGAGTGTACTGGGACCATTTGTATTATTTGTGGGTTCTGAGTGGACCTGTATCTACAGTCATATGAAAACGTTTGGGCACCCCTCTTAATCTTACTCTTTTTTTTTTTTTTTTTGTTTAAAATTGTTTTTTTGCAACAGCTATTTCAGTGTGATATATGTAATAACTGATGGACACAGATTGAGATTGAGTTGTTTGGTCATACAACAAGGCGTTATGCATGGCGCCACAAAAACACAGCATTCCAAGAAAAACACTTGCTACCCACTGTCAAATTTGGGGGAGGGTCCATCATGCTTTGGGGCTGTGTGGCCAATGACGGCATCGGGAATCTTGGTATAGTTGAGGGTCGCATGTAGTCCACTCAGTATCAGCAGATTCTTGAGAATAATGTTCAAGAATCGGTGTCAAAGTTGAAGTTACGCCGGGGATGGATCTTTCAGCAGGAAAATTATCCAAAACACCGCTCCAAATCTACTCAGGCATTCATGCAGAGGAACAATTACAATGTTCTGGAATGGCCATCCCAGTCCCCAGACCTGAATATCATTGAACATCTGTGGGATGTTTTGAAGCGGGCTGTCCATGCTCGGTGACCATCAAACTGAAACTGGAATTGTTTTGTAAAGAGGAATGGTCAAAAATACCTTCATTCAGGATCCAGGAACTCATTAACAGCTACAGGAAGCGACTAGAGGCTGTTATTTTTGCAAAAGGTGGATCTACTAAATATCAATGTCACTTTTCTGTTGAGGTGCCCATACTTCTGCACCTGTCAATTTTTGAAATAATGCATATTTCACATTTTCGGTTAGTACAATAAACCTCATTTCAATCCTGAAATATTACTGTGTCCATCAGTTATTACATATATCACACTGAAATAGCTGTTGCAAAAAAACTATTTTAAACAAAAAAAAAAAAAAGCGTAAGATTAAGAGGGGTGCCCAAACGTTTTCATATGACTGTATATGCCTTATGTACAATTGACTGGACTCTGTAAGGTTTGCTATTGAAATTTACACAACTGTTGCCTTTTCTGTATTGACTACTTGCTGGCCATTGGATAATTTATTGTATTTATAGACAACAGCTGTGATTTCTAAGCTGTAGTAACAAATTGTTTTGAAAGGGGATATATTGATTACCAACTTTTTATAAAAGAAAGAATCTTTCTTTTATAAATACCTGGCTGAAGGAGCACTATGAGCGCTGAATATACACTCAGGTGGGATCGGGGGAGCTGCGGATCTACCGCCGTCAAGCAGGTCCTGGGGCTGACACTCCCTGCAGGGAGTCCCTCAGCCTTGTGGGGACAGGAGCCTCCGGGTGCTGCTTCCTCCTTCGCCGGAGGCTCTGGGTGTCTTATTCCAGTGGCCCCCGGCTTCTCACGGCTGCGGGGACCATTCAGCGCCAAACCGGAAGTTTAGGATGACGCACTTCCAGTTCGCGGTTTCAAGCAGGAAATTCAAGCTTTGGCCAGCGGTGGGCGCCAGAGGAACAGGAGGACATGGCAGTGGGACCTGACCTGCCTGGGAGTAATAGCTGGCGGTGCCATACTGTGTTGGGATGTGTCAGGCAGGCTGTACCATCCTGTACAAGGCTGTGCTGTGCCATGCCATGCTGAGCTGTGCTGTACCATGTTATGCCAGGCTGTACCATTCTGTGCAGTCGTACCATACCATGCTGTACTGTACCATGCAATGCCATGTTGTACCATACTCTGCTGTGTCGTGCCGTACCATGCTGTGCCGTGCTGTGTCATGCCATACTATACCATGCAATACCGTGATGTGCCGTACCATACCATACTATGCTGTGCTTTCCCATACTGGGCCATGCTGTGCCATACAGGGTCAGGCCGTGACATGCTAGGCCATGCCGTACCATGCTATGACATGCTGTACATACTGTGCCATGCTGTGCTATAACATTTGATACCATTCTGTGCCTTGCCATGCCATGCTGTGCCATGTTGTACCATGCGGGGCCATGTTGTGCTTTGCTATGCTGGGACATGCTATGCTATACCGTGCCATGTGTTTTCTATATCATGCTGTACTACACCTTGCTGTGCCGTACTGTACAATTCTGTTCCAGGCTGTGATATGCTGTACTGTGTTATGCGATGCGATGCTGTGCTATGTTGTACCATGCTGTACTGAGCAGTGCTGTGCTGTGATGTGATGTTCCTTGCTGTACTGGGCCGTGCTGTGCTGTGCCATGCTATGCCTTACTGTACTGTGCTTTGCTATACCATTTCTTGCTATACTAAACTGTACTGGGTCAGGCCGTTCTATACATGGAGGATTCATCATTCTGATGCCCCTCCCGATTTTTTTTTTGGGTCTTCTATTGACAGACCTTAATCCCACTTATGGTGGTGAACAAAAGCAGTACGGGTTCAAAGGGCAGTCGGTCTTTGACATACAAAAAAGGCCTGGGAAGCCTCAGCGGCAACTACAGTTAGGGCCAGAAATATTTGGACAGTGACACAATTTTCGCGAGTTGGGCTCTGCATGCCACCACATTGGATTTGTAATGAAACCTCTACAACAGAATTCAAGTGCAGATTGTAACGTTTAATTTGAAGGGTTGAACAAAAATATCTGATAGAAAATGTAGGAATTGTACACATTTCTTTACAAACACTCCACATTTTAGGAGGTCAAAAGTAATTGGACAAGTAAACATAACCCAAACAAAATATTTTTATTTTCAATATTTTGTTGCGATTCCTTTGGAGGCAATCACTGCCTTAAGTCTGGAACCCATGGACATCACCAAACGCTGGGTTCCCTCCTTCTTAATGCTTTGCCAGGCCTTTACAGCCGCAGCCTTCAGGTCTTGCTTGTTTGTGGGTCTTTCCGTCTTAAGTCTGGATTTGAGCAAGTGAAATGCATGCTCAATTGGGTTTAGATCTGGTGATTGACTTGGCCATTGCAGAATGTTCCACTTTTTTGCACTCATGAACTCCTGGGTAGCTTTGGCTGTATGCTTGGGGTCATTGTCCATCTGTACTATGAAGCGCCGTCCAATCAACTTTGCAGCATTTGGCTGAATCTGGGCTGAAAGTATATCCCGGTACACTTCAGAATTCATCCGGCTACTCTTGTCTGCTGTTATGTCATCAATAAACACAAGTGACCCAGTGCCATTGAAAGCCATGCATGCCCATGCCATCACGTTGCCTCCACCATGTTTTACAGAGGATGTGGTGTGCCTTGGATCATGTGCCGTTCCCTTTCTTCTCCAAACTTTTTTCTTCCCATCATTCTGGTACAGGTTGATCTTTGTCTCATCTGTCCATAGAATACCTTTCCAGAACTGAGCTGGCTTCTTGAAGTGTTTTTCAGCAAATTTAACTCTGGCCTGTCTATTTTTGGAATTGATGAATGGTTTGCATCTAGATTTGAACCCTTTGTATTTACTGTCATGGAGTCTTCTCTTTACTGTTGACTTAGAGACAGATACACCTACTTCACTGAGAGTGTTCTGGACTTCAGTTGATGTTGTGAACGGGTTCTTCTTCACCAAATAAAGTATGCGGCGATCATCCACCACTGTTGTCATCCGTGGACGCCCAGGCCTTTTTGAGTTCCCAAGCTCACCAGTCAATTCCTTTTTTCTCAGAATGTACCCAACTGTTGATTTTGCTACTCCAAGCATGTCTGCTATCTCTCTGATGGATTTTTTCTTTTTTTTCAGCCTCAGGATGTTCTGCTTCACCTCAATTGAGAGTTCCTTTGACCGCATGTTGTCTGGTCACTGCAACAGCTTCCAAATGCAAAACCACACACCTGGAATCCACCCCTGACCTTTTAACTACTTCATTGATTACAGGTTAACGAGGGAGACGCCTTCAGAGTTAATTGCAGCCCTTAGAGTCCATTGTCCAATTACTTTTGGTCCCTTGAAAAAGAGGAGGCTATGCATTACAGAGCTATGATTCCTAAACCCTTTCTCCGATTTGGATGTGGAAACTCTCATATTGCAGCTGGGAGTGTGCACTTTCAGCCCATATTATATATATAATTGTATTTCTGAACATGTTTTTGTAAACAGCTAAAATAAGAAAACTTGTGTCACTGTCCAAATATTTCTGTCCCTAACTGTATAAAGTCACATATCGCTGCTTCATTCTGTAGCTAGATCCATAACTGTCTGGCTAGATGAATTGGAGGGTTGTCTTGTATGACTCCCCCAGAATTCCATACCTAGCTAGGTCCTTTTTATAAGCTAGTTCTGCAATGGTATTTTAATAAGGGGACAAGAATTCCAGCCGTGTTTACACCTGTCCACAGGAACAGGACGGGTCTCAAATGAATCCCTAGATTTTTGCCACTATTATTCATGATTTTCGAATAGATGCCCAATTCCTGACTCAAAAATTTGGGTTGATAAAGGGTCCCCACATCTTTTAGTCGGCTGAAGGCAGACGTAGAGGAGCTTTGCCTCAGGGGGTCATTATTCCTGTTGGAACCATATTTTGATCATTATCATTGCTGGTTTTCCATATTGAACCTGGCCGGAGAGTTTCGTATGATAATGAATTTAAAACCCCCTGAATCCTTGGGTCAGATACGAACAGTTCCGCATGGAAGCAAAAATCTGACATGACTTGATGTACAAGGACGCAGTTTTGCACTAGACCTGATGGATGTTATCATCTGTCGATTCTTCTTCCGGTCATCGATTGGAGGTTTACCTTAGTGTCAAGAAGTCAGGTTTTCCACTACAAGTTCTGGTGTCTTTCTTTCAGCCTCTCATTCTCTCTGAAATTTTTTTTAAGAAGATCATGGCAGATGTGGTAACTTATCTATGGCGCAGAGGTAGAAAAATCATTGTCTGCCTGGACGAATTCTTGATAGTGACAGATTCCCCTCAGTTGATGACATGCCATCTGGAATTAGTCTTTTTGACGCTAACCTAGTTGGGCTGGATCCTGAACAAAGAAAAATTAAACTTGTCCCAAGCACTTCATGCATCCTTTGGGAGTTATCTCGACTCTCGTTCAAGTACGTCCTCTTTCCAGAAGACAAGTTGATCTCAATCTCTCACAGGCTTTGTTTCTAGGTAAGGAAGAAACTCCCATTAATCCGAGAAGTGATGAGTATTCTGGGAATCATGACTGATGGAGACAAGTCCATTCCAGGGCTCTGCAGTAATCCATCCTGGCTGTGACAGACAAACACCAGAATTGTCTGGACATGGAGATATTCTCTGTCCACAGATGCCCAGGACTCCCTACATTGGGGGCTCGACCAGGAAAATCTACGGACAGGAGTGGAATGGACCTTGGAGCCTTGTCTTCTAGTAACCACAGACGCAAGCCTCTCCGGAGGGGGAGCTCGAGTGGGGGATCGTTATCTTCAGGGGACTTGGTCCACAAAGTTTCAGACCCGAGCATCGAATTTCGGGGAATTACAGGCAATTTGGGAAGCCCTAAGGAGAAGCAGAGTTGTCCTGAAGGACAGACAGGTGAAGATACTATCAGACAACATAATTGCAGTCTCCTTCATCAGACATCAGGGCGGTCAAGGCATCCAATTCTCAAGTCTTTGGCCTACAAAATATTCCTGGACATGGGAAAGATGGTGAAATTCGAGAAGCAGAGTACCTCAGCAGGCGTCAGATGAAGCCTCCGGAGTGGGAACTGAACGCGAAAGTGTTCCAGCAACTGACGCGCAGATGTGGTCAGCCTCACCTAAATCTTTATGCGTTTAGTACAAATATGAAGAAGTCATCTATCTTTTCTCTCGACCCAGGAGATCATCCTCTGGCAGTGGACACACTCTCACAGTATTGGGGAGACGGCTTAACATATGCCTTCCCAACTACTCCCCCCATTCCAGGGGTCCTGCGAGAACTTTGGGAAGATGTGGCGACAGTCATAACAGTGGTCCCTTTCTGGCCAAGGTGGAGTTGGTTCTCCCTTCTCCGTCATCTGGCATTGGAGGACCCAATCTTTCTACCATTGAGGGGAGATCTTCTGACGCAAGGTTCGCTGTTTCATCAGAATTTTCAACAACTACAGCTTTCGGCCTGGCTTCAGAAGGGGAAATTTTCAAGACCAATGGATTATCCGATAAAGTGATCCATACTATGCAGGCTAGTAGAAAACCTGTCACTCAGACAATATATCACAAGGTCTGGAAGACCTTCTGTTAGTTTCACTAAAGTGTAGACACCGCTTACCTGGACATTCCGGTGATACTTGATTTCTTAAAGTGGGATTTGACACAGATCTTAGTCCACGTAAGTTGAAGGTACACAAGTGGCACTAAGTGCTTTCTTCGACACATCATTGTCCTCACATCATTGGATACTCAGATTTGTCAAGCCAGTCCATAGACTTTGACTTGCCCAGAGAATTTATTCCCCTCTGTGGGATCTGAATCTTGTCCTGAGAGTCCTTTGCAATCCATCCTTTGGACCACTTGGGGAATTGGACATAAATAACTTAACTCTGAAGACAGTCTTCCTGGTGGCTATCACCATGGCTAAACAGTTGGATGAGATTCAGGCTCTCTCTGTGGTCGTGCCATATATGCAGATATGAGAGGATTGTATTATTCTCATACTTGTTCCAAGTTTCTCCCTGAAGGTGGCGTCATCGCTGACTTTAATCCAAGAAGTGGTTCTTCTGTCATTCTGCGACAACCCTACGGCTCCGGAGGAAGAAGACTTTCACCGTCTCTATGTCCGCAGTGCATTGCTGGCCTATGTGAAACCACTCGGAACTGGAGTTTAGATTCTAATCTTTTCATACAGTTTGGGGGTAATAATGGAGGCAAGAAAGCTTCAAAACCATCCATAGCTAGATCGATCAGGTGCATGATTCATGTAGCGTATCATTCAGAAGGGCAGTCTTCCCCAGAAAATATCAAATCACATTCTACCAGAGCAGTTTTCACATCATGGGATACTGGAGCAGGTGCTACCATTGAACAGTTATGTACCACAGCCTCCTAGTCAGGCTATACTACATTTTGCAGACACTTCAAATTAGATATTCTCTCACAACAGGGAGCTGTGTTTGGCCGGAAGGTGCTTCAGGCAATTGTCCTACCCTAAGCTATGAGTTCTTGGGTATACTCCTACAGTGTTGTTATGGGGACGTACTGGAAAACTGGAGTTAGTTTTACTGGTAACAATGTTTCCAGGAGTCCACATGACAGCACCCTTATTTCCCTCCCTATTTTTCTGCTATATGTAATTTAACATGTGTTTGACTAAACCTAGAATAATTTTTTTTTTTTTTTTTAAATCATTTGGTCTTTTATTAAGATTTAAGTATAATAATACAACATAAACGGAATATCATTCCCGAACAATAGTACAATAAAAATTGAC
The DNA here is from genome assembly GCA_033576535.1 of Allobates femoralis. NCBI lineage: Eukaryota > Metazoa > Chordata > Amphibia > Anura > Aromobatidae > Allobates > Allobates femoralis. The sequence goes on along the minus strand of JARQOC010000005.1, from coordinate 343,633,609 downwards.
ACAGACAATAAAGGAAGAAAACAAAAGAGGAAGATAAGGGATTAGGAGGGGGGATGGGAGGGAAGGAAGGTCCAATCACAGGTGTATACTCATCAAAATTCAATAGGGTATATTAAATTGCATTAAGAAGGATCCCAGTGGTGGGAGGAATAGTTGATTATAAATCCACGAAACGAATAGTGAACAGCATATCCGCTAATGGTCAAGTTAACAAGCTGACAAACTGGTGATAAGATCAATTGGAGTCAGAGCCATATGCGGAGGATAGCCATGGGTCCCACCATCCCAACCTCTCAGACTTAACGTCAAGATCATGTGCCAGGGTGGTTTCGTGCAGCCCAATTTGTGAGGTCAATTCGCCCTTTTAGGGTATGGAGAGAAGCCTCCAGTGTCTGAATAGGCATAGTCTAGCCGCAATTAAAATATTGGTTACAATGGGGGCGGAGCATTCCAGGGATGTCCTCAAGTCCGAGGCCCAGCAGAGCCATGGGTCCGCCAAGGTCGAAGGGAAACCCAACGACCTCGAAGATCAGTGACTCAACTATGTCCCAGAACCCCCGGACCCAAGGGCAGAGTCACTACACATGTTCCATGGAGCCCACCTCCAGGCCACATTTCCAGCACAAGGAGGCTGAGGACCGCTGGATTTTTGCCAGTCGACGGGGCGTCAAGTACCAGTTTAACTGGATTTTCTTCGCCTGTTCCAAATGTAGGATACAAGACGAAAACCTAGAGGTGTGGTTTGCGGCTCTAATCCAGGAGTCCAAGGGGGCTGAGAAGGAGAGCCTTCGCTCCCAGATCGTCATATAAGGGAGCTTTTGCTGAGCCCCAGCCAAGAGCAAGGCCCAGTACAAAATTGACACCCCATGAGTAGCAGAGCATTGGGGTTTAAAATATCTTTGTAAGCGATCATTAACAGGGGATTCGTCCCATGATGGTGCACGGCATGTGGAGAGGAAATGGGGAACCTGGAGATACTGGTAAAATACTACATTCGGGAGAGCATAAATACTGTGTAGTTCTGACAAGGGTCGGAGGTCAGGACCATCCATTAGGTCATAACGGCATAACGTCAGTATATTTGAGGCCACCCAGCAAGACAGCGAAAAATCCAGTATACTACGTTCTATGGCCCCGAGAGAAATAAATCTAAATAAAAAGGCAAGATGAGAGTAGCCCACAAGGTACCATACTTTCAGTAGAGCAGTCATTGTTCTCAGAATCCCGCCGGGGGAGGAGGGCCGGAGAAGGCCCATCTCCAAGAGAGTCCTAAGGGACCCTGGAGGGGCATGATGTGCCTCAATTTGTAGCCAAGGTATGGGGGGGTCAGCCCCCGACCACCAAATTTTTGCGTACTCCAAGAGGGCCGCTCTATAATACGTCAGGACGTCCGGGACTCCCAGTCCCCCAGCAGCACACGGAAGAACCATCACTTTATGGGCAATACGAGGGGGCTTTTTGTTCCAAATGAACGAGTTGATGAGGCGTTGAAGGCTAGAGAGACAGGTGCGAGGAAACAATAGGGGTAGACAGCGAAAAAGGTAAATCAGTTTTGGGAGAATAATCATTTTGGTAATGTGTATGAGGGCGGTCCAGGAGAGGACCAAAGGGGAGATTCTGTCAAGCTCCCGTGAAATCTCCCGCTGCATTCTATCAAAGTTTTTCTTAACAACAGAGTGCAGACGGGATATAAAAACCTCAATATACATGAAACCCTCATGAGACCAGGAGAAGGAGAAACGTCGCTTAAGACGCTCCTGTACAGGTTTAGGTACATTAATAGGAAACAGCACAGATTTGGACATGTTAATTCTATAGTAAGATGCTGCTGAAAATTCCCCGAGGACGGACATGATGTCCAGCGAAGACTAGACAGCTAAACAAGAGAAGACCACATCATCCGCATTCAACCCAATCTTATGCTCCCGCCCCCCCAATGACAAGTCCATGAATGCCGGCATTGGCCCTGACCGCAGCGGCCAATGGTTCCATAGCCAGCGCAAAAATCAGGGGAGAGAGCAGGCAGCCCTGTCTCGTCTCGTTATATCAAAGCTACTTGACATGAAGCCAGAGGCTCGGACAGAAGCTGAGGGGAGGGAGTATAGGGTCATAATGGCCGCCTTAACTTGGCCCGTGATGCCAAACTTACTCAACACCTCTCCAAGGTACCCACAGTGAACTCTGTCGAACGCTTTTTGTGGCATCCAGAGACAGGAGAACATCGGGGGCCCCGGATCTCTCCAAGACATCCATGATATTAATTAGACGTCTGGTTCTGTCGTGAGCCTGCTTGCCCGGGACAAAACCAACCTGATCAGGGTCATCTAGAAACTGCAATACCCCCATGAGCCTGTTCGCCCAGATCTTGGCATATATCTTTATGTCGCAGGTTAGCAACGCTATAGGGTGGAAATCTGGCGTAGTAGGCGGCTTCCCCGGTTTGGGCAGGGTAGCAACGATCGTCTCCAAGCCCTCCCTCCCAACCTCTCCCCTGGACCGCCAGCACTCGAAGAGCCTCAGTAGGAATGGTAGGATAGGAGAGAATTGTGCGTAGTAAGAAAACGGGAACCCCTCCGGGCCAGGCGTGGAATGTTTTTTAGCGGATCTAATCACCTGAGAGACTTCAGGGGTACTCAAGGGGCCATCCAGAAGGGCCAATTGATGCGGGGACAATTTAGGGAGATGAACCTTATCAAGGAAGGCCGCAATAGTTTCAGGGGTAGGTTGCTGGGTATTAGGATCTTTATTTAGATTATAAAGGGATTCATAGTAGTGTCGAAATTCTTCGGCTATTTTTACAGGGTGGCGAATCTGCTGTCCAGAGGGTTTGACGAGATGTGAAATCCTAGAATGTGCCAATCTCTTCTGTACCCGCCTGGCGAGCAGGGCCCCGGCCCTGTCACTCATGCCATAATACTTAGCTTTAAGGATTTTAAGGTGTTTTTTCGTTTTATGGAGGAGCAGAGTGCGGAGATTATTTCTCACCTCAGTGAGCAAGGACAGGACTGCAGGCGAGGGGGGTGTCTTATGTTGTTCCTCTAAGGACTGCAAGGAGCACAGAGTGGCATTGAGTTCAGCTGTACTCTGCTTTTTAACAAACAATGCCGTTTTTATAAGAAGACCTCTGAGCACAGCCTTGTGGGAAAACCAAAGGGTATCATCCCGCACCTCACCATTATCATTTACCGTAATTTAAAGAATTCCGTCAGGTGATCAGTCACTTCTTTGGAGATCCGGGGGTCTGTCAGGAGGTATGAATTAAGTTTCCAGAGAAAGGGACGGTGAACTGCAGAGGGATCCGCTATCTGTAGGGAGGTGGGGGCGTGGTCTGACCAGGTAATGCTGTCGATAACGGTGGCAGTGCAGGCTTGTAATAAAGCATCATTTACAAAAATATAATCAATTCTACTATACGTATGATAACGAGGAGATAGGAATATGTAGTCACGCTCTGTACAGTGGAAGTATCGCCATATATCATGTAAGCCGTGCTCTGCCATGAGAGGACCCATTTCTCCCCTTGAAGCAGTTATATCAGAACAATCAAGACTCTTATCCATGGGAATGTTAAAGTCGCCACCTATTATCGTGCGACATCAGCCATACATGGTAAGCCTATCCAGGAGTGAACTCAAAAAGGACTTTTGTCCCACATTAGGTGCATATAGGGATACAAGGACGTAGGAGGTATTAATCAAGCATGAAAGGATCAGGTATCTCCCCTTTGCATCGGGAAGAGATTCAGTCAGCTGGAAGGAGACCGAGTTCCTAATAAGAATAGCCACACTGGCTCTTTTAAGGGGACTATTAGCAAAAAACTGGAAGGGGAAGGTTTTAGATTGTAGTCTAAAGTTATCCGTAGCTAGTAGGTGGGTTTCTTGAATAAAGACACTGTCACTCCTGGATTTCCCAAATTGCCTCAGGACCATCGACCGTTTGGCGGGCAAGTTTAGGCCGTTAGCATTCAGAGACAAGACAGCAATACTCATAATACCAGATTATGCAACTAAAATGGAAACATTCCCTCCCAACCCAACCACATATAGGCCATAAATCATCATCATTGGGACCTGCAGGATGGAGAGGGGAAGGGGTGGGAAAAGAACGGAGGTTATGAGGAAGGGTCCCCGGCCGTAAGGACAGGGGTTCAAAAAAGGTCTGAAAAAGTGCAAAAACAAAACAGTCCAAAAAACAGTAAGTGAAACATGAGACGCCAAAATCCTTGTGCCTCAAAAGAGTGACCAAAACTCACTAGTGGGGGAAAAAAATTCTCAGATTGCAAAGCGGACCTGAAAAAAAGAGTTCGTCAGAGTCCAAACCAAGGACCAGAGCCAGGTCCTAAGAGCCACAATCACCAGGCATGTGAATATTCAGAGTCAGAGTCAAACAGCCTTCTCCCATTCCTTGGTAACTGTATGGGCAGATGTTTTAGGGCTGGAGCCAGAGTGGGGGGCGGGGGGAGTCTTCTCAGAGTCCGGGCTCAGGCCCCAGTCTTTAACCCCTTCAGGACCCGGCCTATTTTGACCCTAAAGACCTTGGCCTTTTTTGCAATTCTGACCAGTGTCCCTTTATGAGGTTATAACTCGGGAACGCTTCAACCGATCCTAGCGATTCTGAGATTGTTTTTTCGTGACATATTGGGCTTCATGCTAGTATTAAATTTAAGTCGATAATTTTTGCGTTTATTTGTGAAAAAATCAAAAATATGGCAAAAATTTTGAAAGTTTCACAATTTTCACATTTTTTATTTTTGTTTCTGATAAACAAGAGAGATATGTGACAGAAAAAAGTTATTAAATAATATTTCCCACATGTCTACTTCACATCAGCACAATTTTGGAAAAAAAAAAAATTTTTGGTAGGACGTTATAAGGGTTCAAAGTTCATGAGCAATTTTTCATTTTTCAACCAAAATTTACAAAACCATTTTTTTTTAGTGACCACATCACATTTGAAGTCCTTTTGAGGGGTGTTCATGACAGAAAACACCCAAAAGTGACACCATTCCAAAAACTGCACCCCTCAAGCTACTCAAAACTACATTCAAGAAGATTATTAACCCTTCAGGTGCTTCACAGGAACTAAAGCAAAGTGGAAACAAAAAATGGATATTTTAATTTTTTTATCAAAAATGTTCTTTTAGCCTCAATTCTTTCATTTTCACATGGGCAACAGGATAAAATGGATCTTAAAATGTGTTGTGCAAATTCTCCCGAGTACATCGATACCTCATATGTGGTTATAAACCACTGTTTGGGCGCACGGCACGGCTCAGAAGGGAAGGAGCGCAATTTGACTTTTGGAGCTAATTTTACATTCAAAAAGAGAAATTGCGCTCCTTCCATTCTGACCCCTGCCGTGCGCCCAAACAGTGGTTTATGACCACATATGAGGTATCGGTGTACTCAGGAGAAATTGCCCAACAAATTTTAGGATGAATTTTATGCTGTTGCCATGTGAAAACGAAAAAATTTAGGCTAAAAGAAATTTTTTGTGAAAAAAAAAAAAGTACTATTTCATTTTCATAGATCAATTTGTAAAGCACCTGGAGGTTCAATATGCTCACTACCCATCTAGATATGTTCCTTGGGGGGTCTAGTTTCCAAAATGGGGTCACTTGTGGGGGAGCTCCAATGTTTAGGCACACAGGGGCTCTCCAAACACGACATGGTGTCCGCTAACAATTTGAATAAAAATCAGCTCAAATTGTTAGCTGTAACCATGTTGTGTTTAGTGAGCCCCTGTGTGCCTAAACATTGGGGCTCCCCACAAGTGACCCCATTTTGGAAACTAGACCCCCAAGGAACGTATCTAGATGCATAGTGAGCACTTTCAACCCCCAGGTGCTTCACAAATTCATCCATAAAAATGAAAAAGCACTTTTTTTTCCACAAAAATTTCTTTTTTCATTATTATGGATCAATTTGTGAAGCACCTGGGGGTTGAAAGTGCTCACTATGCATCTAGATACGTTCCTTTGGGGGTCTAGTTTCCAAAATGGGGTCACTTGTAGGGGAGCTCCAATGTGGAGACACACAGGGGCTCTCCAAACGCGACATGGTGTCCGCTAACAATTTGAATGCAAAATGAGCTCAAATTGTTAGTGGACACCATGTTGCGTTTGGAGAGCCCCTGTGCGTCTCCACATAGGAGCTCCTCCACAAGTGACCCCATTTTGGAAACTAGACCCCCAAGGGAACTTATCTAGGTGCATAGTGAGCACTTTCAACCCCCAGGTGCTTCACAAATTCATCTGTAAATATGAAAAAGTACTTTTTTTCTGCAAAAATCTTTTTTTTTCATTAATTTGTGAAGCACCTGGGGGTTCAATATGCTTACTACCCATCTAGATATGTTCCCTGGGGGTCTAGTTTCCAAAATGTGGTCACTTGTGGGGGAGCTCCATTGTTTAGGCACACAGGGGCTCTCCAAACGCGACATGGTGTCCGCTCACAATTTGAATAAAAATCAGCTCAAATTGTTAGCTGTCACCATGTTGCGTTTGGTGAGCCCCTGTGTGCCTAAACATTGGGGCTCCCCCACAAGTGACCCCATTTTGGAAACTAGATCCCCCAGGGAACGTATCTAGATGCATAGTGAGCACTTTGAACCCCCAGGTGCTTCACAAATTCATCCGTAAAAATGAAAAAGTACTTTTATTTCCACAAAAATTTTCTTTTTTCATATTTACAGATTAATTTGTGAAGCACTGGGGTGTTCAAAATGCTTACCACCCATCTAGATAGGTTCCCTGGGGGGTCTAGTTTCCAAAATGGGGTCACTTGTAGGGGAGCTCCAATGTTTAGGCACACAGGGGCTCTCCAAACATGACATGGTGTCTGCTAACAATTTGAGCTGATTTTCCATTCAAATTGTTAGCGGACACCATGTTACGTTTAGAGAGCCCCTGTGTGCCTAAACATTGGAGCTCCCCCACAAGTGACCACATTTTGGAAACTAGACCCCCCAAGGAACTTATTTAGATGCATAGTGAGCACTTTGAACCCCCAGGTGCTTCACAAATTCATCCGTAAAAATGAAAAAGTACTTCTATTTCCACAAAAATTTTATTCTTTCATTTTTACAGATTAATTTGTGAAGCACTGGGATGTTCAAAATGCTCACCACCCATCTAGGTAAGTTCCCTGGGGGTTCTAGTTTCCAAAATGGGGTCACTTGTAGGGGAGCTCCAATGTTTAGGCACACAGGGGCTCTCCATACACGACATGGTGTCCGCTAACAATTTGAATGGAAAATCAGCTCAAATTGTTAGCGGACACCATGTCACGTTTAGAGAGCCCCTGTGTGCCTAAACATTGGAGCTCCCCCACAAGTGACCACATTTTGGAAACTAGACCCCCCAAGGAACTTATTTAGATGCATAGTGAGCACTTTGAACCCCCAAGTGCTTCACAAATTGATCCGTAAAAATGAAAAAGTACTTTGTTTCCACAAAAAATTTATTTTTTCATTTTTACGGATCAATTTGTGAAGCACCTGGGGGTTCAAAGTGCTCACTATGCATCTAGATACGTTCCTTGGGGGGTCTAGTTTCCAAAATGGGGTCACTTGTGGGGGAGCTCCAATGTTTAGGCACACAGGGGCTCTCCATACACGACATGGTGTCCGCTAACAATTGGAGCTAATTTTCCATTCAACTTGGTAGCGGACACCATGTCACGTATGGAGTGCTCCTGTGTGCCACCAGCACAAGGGCAACTGGAAGAGTTGGGGTACAGCACCAGAAAATGGCACCTCTAATGTGCTATTTTCTGGGGTGGCTGTGAGTTGCAATTTGCAGTGTGGGGGGCCACAACATTTGGGTCTCTCCACGATGAGGATTGCAGCCCCCCAACTGCCAAGTTTTACCTGGCTGGCATCAAAAAATAAGGCAAAGCTCCTTGTCATTTTATTGGTAGAAGTAAAAAAAAAAATGGGTGGGGCTCCACCATATTTTTGGTCCAGCCAGGTACAACTTGGCAGCTACGGACTGCCAGCAACCCCCAGCTGCCTCGTACCTGGCTAGTACCCAAAAATACAGCAAATCCCTTTTTTTTTCCTTTCTAGAACTAATTCTAGAAAAATAAAAATGACATAGGGCTCCGCCATATTTTTGGTCCAGCCAGGTACAACTTGGCAGCTACTGACTGCCAGCAACCCCCAGCTGCCTCGTTGTACCTGGCTGGTACCCAAAAATACATCAAAGCCCTTTTTTTTTTCTTTCTAGAACTAATTCTAGAAAAAAAAATGACATAGGGCTCCGCCATATTTTTGGTCCAGCCAGGTACAACTAGGCAGCTGGGGGCTAGATTCCACAGCATGGAGAGGCCCAAGCGTTCTGGGCTCCCCATGCTGCGAATTGCAGCCCGCAGCCGCCCCAAAAAATGGCGCATTCATTGAAGCGCCATTTTCTGGCGCTGTACCCAGACTCTTCCAGTTGCCCTGGTGCCGGTGGCAAACTGGGTAATAGAGGGGTTAATGCCAGCTTGTTATTGGCAGCTGGCACTAAGCCCGAGATTCATAATATAGGGCCAATGTTAGACCCGCCATTAGGAATCTGTGGTAAATAGTCAGAAAATACACACAGAGAAAAATCTTTTTATTTGAAAAAAAAACAAACAAAATTTGGACTCCATCTTTATTATAAAGATCCGACGTAGTCCACAACGAAGGTCCCACGGCGCTCGACCGCCTCCGACGTAGTCCACAACGAAGGTCCCACGACGCTCGATCGCCTCTGCTCAATCCAGAGATTGCAGCAAGGGATCAAGTGTCCTCTTCCTACAGCCTCTGGGGTCAGAGTTATGGTGCACTGTATGACAATGATCTGTCATACAGTGCACCATGACTATGATCCCAGAGACTACAACAAGAGGATACTTGATCCCTTGTTGCACCCATCCATTCACCTATGCACCCATCATCCATGCACACACACATCCACGCCCGCTCGCTGACATCCACGACAGTCATCCACGCACGCAGTCATCCACGCACGCAGTCATCCACGCACGCAGTCATCCACGCACGCAGTCATCCACGCACGCAGTCATCCACGCACGCAGTCATCCACGCACGCAGTCATCCACGCACGCAGACATCCACGCACGCAGACATCCACGCACGCAGACATCCACGCACGCAGACATCCACGCACGCAGACATCCACGCACGCAGTCATCCACGCACGCAGTCATCCACGCACGCATCTAATCCACGGACGCACACATCCACACACGCACACATCCATACACGCACGCATACACGGACGCACACATCCATCCATGCAAACATCCACACACGCACGCATCCACGGACGCACACATGCACACACGCACGCATCCACGGACGCACACATGCACACACGCACGCATCCACAGACGCACGCATCCACGGACGCACGCATCCACGGACGCACGCATCCACGGACGCACGCATCCACGGAAGCACGCATCCACGGACGCACGCATCCACGGACGCACACATTCATCCATGCACACATCCACACATGCACGCATCCACACACGCACGCATCCACGGACGCACACATCCATACACGCACGCATACACGGACGCACACATCCATCCATGCACACATCCACGCACGCACACATCCACACACGCACACATTTATCCATGCAATATCCATGTACACATCCACGCACACACACATTTATCCATGCAATATCCATGTACACATCCATGCACACACACATTTATCCATGCAATATCCATGTACACATCCACGCACACACACATTTATCCATGCAATATCCATGTACACATCCACGCACACACACATCTATCCATGCAATGTCCATGCATACATCCACACACGCACGCATCCACGGACGCACACATCCATCCATGCACAACACGCACGCATCCACGGACGCACACATCCACACACGCACAACACGCACGCATCCACGCATGCACACATCCACACACGCACACATTTATCCATGCAATATCCATGTACACATCCACGCACACACACATCTATCCATGCAATGTCCATGCATACATCCACACACGCACGCATCCACGGACGCACACATCCATCCATGCACAACACGCACGCATCCATGGACGCACACATCCACACACGCATCCACGCATGCACACATCCACACACGCACACATTTATCCATGCAATATCCATGTACACATCCACGCACACACATCTATCCATGCAATGTCCATGCGTACATCCACACACGCACGCATCCACGGACGCACACATCTATCCATGCACAACACGCACGCATCCACGGACGCACACATCAATCCATGCACAACACGCACGCATCCACAGACGCACACATCCATCCATGCACAACACGCACGCATCCACGGACGCACACATCAATCCATGCAATATCCATGCACACATGCACAGACGCATGCACACATCTATCCATGCAATGTCCATGCACACACACATCAATCTATGCATTCATTCTTTCATTCATTCATTCATTCTTACCTCATCAAGGACCCACCGGTGAGGAGGAGGGACCCAGGAGAGAAAGAGGGGCCCACACAGCACAGGAGGAAGTGGGAGAGGTGAGAGGAGGTGACTGCACAGGGGGGAGGGGTGACTGGATGGGGGGGCCGTGGATGAGCAGGGAGGGGGCTCATAAAGATGACCGGCGGGTCCAGCCCTCCGGGAGAGGTGGGAGGGGACGGGACACGACACAGGGAGAGGGGGATGAGCAGGGATTCGGCTGATCGGTGGGTGCACTGGAAGGTGCAGCCCACCAGCAGATAGATCGGGAGGGGGCTGAGGAGCCTGACTGGCGGCTCTGTATGTATCCGCCGGCAGGATGCACCCGCGGAAACATACAGAACCGGAAGAGGGGGGCGGATTGGAGTGTCGGGGGGGTCCCTAATCTTTACTGTGCCGGGAGGAGGGGGAGGATACTTGCCAATCCGCACCTCCAGATCTGATTGGAGAGATCCAATCGGATCTGGAGGGGTGAATCTGTCTGATTCGCTCTGATGGCAGTTTCAGTTTTAACTGCCAATCAGAGCGACTTTAGCCACGGGGGGGAGCTAAGCACCCCCCCCGGGCTAAAGTATAGGTTGTCACTTAGCTGCGGCTCTATTAACCCCTTGGTGATCGCGGTTAACAGAGCCGCAGCAAGAGAAACCCAAGATGACGCAGCATATGCGTCCAAGGTCGGGAACGAACTTGTTTTCATGACGCATATGCTGCGTCACGGGTCGGGAAGGGGTTAAGGGCTCGCCCCAGCGGCTGGGTGAATGAAAGATTTTTGTAGATCCCTTGTAGCGGAACCGATTATGGACCGGGGACCCCCAGGAGTACATGAGGCCTCGGTCTCGCAGGATCTTGCAATATTGAGCAAATTCGCGCCTCCTGGCTAGGGTGCCCGAGGAGAGATCTGGGAAAATGGATATGCCCGCGAAAGGAGAAGTCAGCGTGGGTTTCTTCCGCATGGCCTGTGGTACAGCATCAGCAAGAGATGGCTTATCAAGTTGGATCAAAATGTCTCTGGGGAGTGCCTTATTGACGTGTGGGGGTTTGAGGATCCTGAAAGTTTTAGCAATCACCAGCTCTCCTCCCTGTGCATCTGGGTGCAGTTGGGTCAATAACACTGGGGAACAATTTGAAAAAAACTTTCTGTTAAGTTTTTGTGGTTAATCTCTTTTTATTAATTATAGAGAAAAGGGTAAAACAGTACATGTCATACAAATAAGTATAAATACAATTCAAAACATCAAATGAAGAATACACCGTTGAGTCAGCAAAACAAAATGTCATTCCATATACAATCACGGAGAGAAATACCCTCCTAAGGTGTAAGGTGATCTGTATCTTAATCAAGAACCGAAAATAGGGGAACATGAGACCCCTATCCTAATCTAGGGACCTCTGAACTAGAGGGAGTTGGTATATTCTTGAAAAATATAATAGTACTAACTCTTTTTCGTCAAATTGGACAGTAGTAAATGTGTCGCTGATGGTGTAACACTTATTATCTCCGTACTGACAACATAGGATCAGTGAAAATTAGGCCTCGCATTGTCATCAGGAAGTTCAGTCCCTCTTGAATAGATTTGTCTCTAATGGCATCCCCCCTAGTGATAGGTATGAAGCTCTTATCAACATTGCTAGAGCTTTCATAAAGGGATAAACCAACAGGTACTCCCCAAAACTAAAGCTAATAAATAGTCTAGAGAGGGTAAAAAGAAAGTTAAGTGAAGAGAGAGAGAGAAAAAAAAAGAAAAAAATACAGATATTAGGAGGGAAAATATATACTGTATTAATTCAATCGGGTCTAGAAATGAAGAGGATGGGTCTAAAGAGGGGAGAGGAAAAGGGTTAAGAGAGACCTCGAGCCCGTGCCGACCATTTATCATACCATCTAATCAACCTCAGAGGGAGTTCTCTCCAGGACAATCGAGTCTTGGTAAAGAATCCATTCAGTCCAGGTCACTGAGAATTTGTCGCGAGAGCCTGAAGCATCAGCCGCCAATTCCTCCATTCTAAATAAGTCAGTCATCTCCTTGAACCAGTCAAGTAAGGAAGGTACCTGAGGGGTTTCCAGAATCTCGGAATTAGTGTACGGGCGGCTGAGACACAGAAACGAAGTATATCTTTCTTGTTAAGCCCAATAGGACCCGGAAAGATGGATAATAGAGCTACTTCAGGGCAACATTTAACCTGTTTACCAGTTATTCGAGTGTAAGTGCCGAACACCTCAGACCAGAACCGCTGGATCTCATCGCAACTCCACCAAATGTGGAGCACCGTCCCTGGTGCTTTCCCACAGCGCCAACATCTGTCTGAAATTTCAAGGAACACACGGTGTAAATCTACAGGGCATAAGTACCATCCAGTGAGCAGTTTGTAACTCTTCTCTTGTGCGATACAGGCACTGGCTAATTTGTGTGTAAATAAAAAGCATTTCTGCCACTCGTTAACAGCGATGTTCCTGCTTAATTCCCTTTCCCAAGACCGCTGGAAGTGTAAGGTGTCCTGGTTGCGTAGGGATCCTAAAGCCATGTATAAGGTCGAAATTTTGCGTTTCGGGGGGAAGTCCTGTTGAAACAATCTCTCCAGTGTATTTGGTGTCGATCTCACCATGCACTCATTTCCGGACTGGAATAGGAATGATCTGTGTTGGAGGAATTCAAACCATCTAAGAGGTCTAGTAGGCTCTATAGATTGGATCTCCCTCATTGAGGGTAAATCCCCGTTGGAAAGGGTCTGTCCCATTCAAGGGTCGTTTACACTCTGCCAGCACAAAAATCTTTGCTTACCAAACCCAGGCAAAAAAGCCGGACTGTAAAAAAGGGGGGCGAGAGGACTAAGTTTGCCATCTGTAAACAATGTTTTGGTCACTGAGTGCCACACTTGCATAGTGGTCTTGGTCATGTCAGAAAGGGGGGTAGTCCTTTTATATCCCTGGGGGGAATCCAGAGTAGATGTCTTAGCGGGATCTCCAGACCATCCTGCTCCACCTCCACCCATTTCTTGTTGGATGTACAATAGTGCCAATCCATGACTCTGGTAAGAGAAGAGGCTAAAAAGTATCTATGAATATTGGGCAACCCGACCCCTCCTCCAGATCTAGGTAAGGAAAGTATATGGATCCCCAACCTCGATTTCTTCCCATTCCAGGTAAATTTAATAATGAGGGATTGTATTTTAGCAAAAAAACATTTTGTCCGGGGGAATAGGCACTGTTTGAAAGATGTACAGGATTCGAGGAAGAACATCCATTTTAATAACGTTTATTCTCCCGAACCAGGATAGCCTCAATTGACGATATGAAGAGAAAGCCTTCTCTATGTCAGATAGGAGGGGAAGATAGTTCACTTTAAACAATTGTCTAAGATCTTTTGGGATGTAAACTCCCAAGTATTTGATAGCTTCCTCCCTCCATTTGAATGGAAACTGTCTGGACAAGTGAGAAACCAAATCTCCGGGTAGAGAGATATTAAGAGCTTCTGTTTTGGAACAGTTGACCTTAAAGTTACTCAACCGCCCAAACTGTTCAAATTCCTTCAAAATGGAAGGAATAGATATCAGAGGCTGCGAGACATAAAGGAGGAGATCGCCAGCAAACACCGCTGTCTTATGGTGACTATGACCCACTTCTATCCCGTGAATGTCAGTGTTGGCTCTGATTGCTGTGGCTAAATGCTCCATAACAATAATGTATAGCAGGGGTGATAACGGACATCCTTGCCTGGTCCTGTTTGTGATATTAAACGAGGGAGACAGGATTCCCCCAATCCTCACCCTTGGATGATTGGGCCATTCCATGTCACGTGAACCAATGATTATTACCTCTATATTTTTAATTCTTTTGAGATTTTGTTATTTGATAATGGCATGTCAGACAATGCAAAATGTGAAGAGAAATTTTTTTTTTAAAATTTATTTTTTTTTTAAATTATTTTCAAAGTTCGGAAAAAGTGTGAATTTCGCTGTTGCCTGCCTTTTACGTTTCTCCTCATAACTCAGGCTAGGAATAAGATAGAGAGACAAAATAAACACCATTCTACTCAGAACTATACAGGCTTTCACCAGATATGTCACAAGAGGATCTTTGTTAATATTTTACCCATGCAAAAGCAAACGCAAAATTTTGAAAAAATCGGCGATGTTTAAATATTTAAAAAACTGCCCATATGTCTGCTTTGCTCTTAGCCACATCTGTACCAAATTTCAAGTTGGGGTCTTGATGGGATCATATTTTAAAATATTTTACTATTAATAGCGTCAATGTGTCATTCCATATCAAAGTGATCTAAATATGAATATTTTTTTACCTGATGTCTTCAGATTTTTTTAATTTTATTTTCTATATGAAGTACTACTTTAGTTAATTACAAATAAATAGTTTTGAATTTTTTTCTTTATCATTTAATTTTTTACAGATTTTTAAAGTTTTAAAAAAGCGCGAATTTTGGCCTGGTATGACTTTACATTTTTTTATCTCGGGCTAGAAATAAGATAGAGAAACAAAATAAACACCATTCTACTCAATACTGTACAGGCTTCACCAGATATGTCACAATAGTATCTTTTATTTACCCATGCGAACGCAAAAGCAAAATTTTAAAACGCATTTCCGAAAAATCTGCATAATTTAAATATTTCAAAAACTGCACAGGTGTCTGCTGTGCTCTTAGCCACATCTATACCAAATTTCAAGTTGGGATCGCGATGGGATCATATTTTAAAATATTTAACTATTATAGTGTCAATTCGAAAATCTGAATTCAGATCTGTTCAGCCTGTGGTCTAAAAGTGTGGGGTTTATATTCACCAAATAATCCATGATTTTTAGACATTACTGAATTATTTTGATATGTTACAGCTTAGAAGCAGGAGAGGACATGTAGGAGAAAGCTTTGTTAGAGCTCAACCTGAGAATGAACAATATTGTATTGAATATTGTACAAACCAGGACTACGAAGAGGAGGAGAGTTTGTTACAACATCGGTTACAGGAAGCAGAACCCATCAAAGGGACTCAGCAATCCCACACTGTCATTCCTTGTAGTGAAACAGAAATAAAAACAAGGATTTTTTCCTTCAGCAAAGACAGTGAAGTCCATGAAGTGGTAGAAGGCTGCACAAGATTGGCAATTTATGACATAACTGGCTATGTGACCTGTGAATATGATTGGTGCTGGTGGCGGCTACTGTACTCTCCAAAGATTGTGAAAAAGTGAGATAATAGTGAGCCCTTGTGGACAGGGTCCCTGCCCCTCCTGTATCTGTACGTCCTGATCGCCTAGATTTAGTGTACTTGTTCTTGTCTCCCTCATCCTCATGTAAAGCGCCATGGAACCCAATGGCGCTATATAAATAAATAATAGTAATAACTCAGTGACAGGCCGTACATACTCTGACTCAAAAGGAAATGGCGATTGCTAGTAAGCGCTTATGGACAAGATTACATTTCACCCACTTAAAAGGGACAAATTGATGATAAAAAGCCACTTTAAAGCGAACCTGTCACCCCCTCCAGGCATCTAAAGATACCATAGCCACCTTCTGCAGCACTAAGGCTGCAGTCTGACAAGGTGTCTATAGCATTTTTGCTCCCTTGATTCACTAAAATAAAGACTTTTATAAGATCTGTTTCAAACCAGATCCAAGACCGGGAGGCGGGTTTTCAAGTGTCTGTCTCCCTCCTCTGTGGTGTCAGTCATCCCTCTCTGCTCTCTGTGCACCTCCTCCATGGACACCTCCCTGCATTACAAAGCTTTGTCAGCTCTGCTACAACATAGAGCTGCTGGTATAGGAGACCCAACAGTAGTAAATCTACCGGTAGCAGGAGGATCCTGAGCGGCAAAGCACTGCCCCTGCTACATTGCAGCCCTTGAGCTGAGCAGTTTTCACTTTCAGGTTCTTGTACCCAGCAACATTGCTCCGTCCTCAGCCCCTGACCTAAAGCACAAACTCAACTCTGCTGCACTGCTGACAGCTCAGCTCAAGGGCTGCAATGTAGCAGGCAGTGCTTTCTCTGCTAAGGATCCTCCTGCTAGATTTACTACTGTGGGGTCTCCTATACCAGCAGCTCTATGTTGTAGCAGAGCTGACAAAGCTCTGTAATGCAGGGAGATGCCCTGGAGGCAGTGCACAGAGAGCAGAGAGGGATGACTGACACCACAGAGGAGGGAGACAGACACTTGAAAACCCGCCTCCCGGTCTTGGATCTGGTTTGAAACAGATTTTATATAAGTCTTTATTTCAGTGAATCAAGGGAGCATAAATGCTATAGCCACCTGCTCAGACTGCAGCCTTAGTGCTACAGAAGGTGGCTATGGTATTTTTAGATGTCTGGAGGGGGTGACAGGTTCGCTTTAAAAACGTACTATTAATTGTTTGATTAGTTCATATTTTATGGAACGATGATTTAACTACTGTACTATTCTTATTAAACACTTCATAAATGACATGTTTAGTGATATAATAGAAAACTAATTTACATGTATAAATAGGGGTTAACATTTTTGGTTATTTTAATCTTGTTTAATCAAACTTGAGGATATGATCACCTTTCTTCTTTTGGTTTGTTCAATGCATTCAGGGTGAAATTGCTGAGCGTTGTGTTCTGATGATTAAGATGTATTTATCCTGGCACTTACGGGATTTGTGTTTTGTGTTTCTTTTTTGTTGCATATAAATGTTTTATTCAATAAGTTGTAATAACTCCTACAACCATAAAATAAAAAATATATACATTTGACAGGTCCCAACTTGAATCTCTGCACAAATATAACCAAGAACACAAGTAACACACAGGCATTTTTTCACAATTTTCAAACTAACATTTATTTAACAATTGCGCATCAAAATTTTGAATTTGATTTTTCCCAAACAAAATATAAAAAACCATAGTCTTGTGACATATCAAATGAAAGCTGTTACCGTTCTGAGTAAAATGATGCCTCTCCCATTTCATTATTTTATTTCTAGCCGAGATAAAAAAATGTAAAGTCATACCAGGCCAAAATTCGCACTTTTGTAAAACTTTAAATATCTGTAAAAAATTAACTGATTAAGAAAAAAATTCAAAACTTTTAATTTGTAATTACCGTATATACTCGTGTATAAGCCGACCCGTGTATAAGCCGACCCCCCTATTTTTGCCCCCAAAACCTGGGAAAACCTATTGACTCGTGTATAAGCCGAGGGTGGACCCCAGCACAGGTATACAGCCCCCAGCAGTGTGGTATACAGCAGCCCCAGAGGTATATACAGCAGCCCCAGTTGTAGTATACAGCAGCAGCCCCAGTGGTATATACAGCAGCAGCTCCAGTAGTTAGTATACAGCAGCCCCAGAGGTATATACAGCAGCCCCAGAGGTATATACAGCAGCCCCAGTGGTAGTATACAGCATCCCCATTGGTAGTATACAGCATCCCCAGAGGTAGTATACAGCAGCCCCAGAGGTAGTATACAGCAGCCCCAGAGGTAGTATACAGCCCCAGTGGTAGTATACAGCAGCCCCAGAGGTATATACAGCCCCAGTGGTAGTATACAGCAGCCCCAGAGGTATATACAGCCCCAGTGGTAGTATACAGCAGCCCCAGAGGTATATACAGCCCCAGTGGTAGTATACAGCAGCCCCAGTGGTATATACAGCCCCAGTGGTAGTATACAGCAGCCCCAGAGGTATATACAGCCCCAGTGGTAGTATCCAGCAGCCCCAGAGGTATATACAGCCCCAGTGGTAGTATACAGCAGCCCCAGAGGTATATACAGCCCCAGTGGTAGTATACAGCAGCCCCAGTGGTATATACAGCCCCAGTGGTAGTATACAGCAGCCCCAGAGGTATATACAGCCCCAGTGGTAGTATCCAGCAGCCCCAGAGGTATATACAGCCCCAGTGGTAGTATACAGCAGCCCCAGTGGTAGTATATAGCAGCCCCAGTGGTAGTATATAGCAGCCCCAGCAGCCCCAGTGGTAGTATACAGCAGCCCCAGCAGTAGTATACAGCAGCCCCAGTGGTAGTATATAGCAGCCCCAGTGGTAGTATATAGCATCCCCAGCAGCCCCAGTGGTAGTATACAGCAGCCCAGTGGTAGTATATAGCAGCCCCAGCAGCCCCAGTGGTAGTATACAGCAGCCCCAGTGGTAGTATACAGCAGCCCCAGTGGTAGTATATAGCAGCCCCAGCAGCCCCAGTGGTAGTATACAGCAGCCCAGTGGTAGTATATAGCAGCCCCAGCAGCCCCAGTGGTAGTATACAGCAGCCCCAGTGGTAGTATATAGCAGCCCCAGTGGTAGTATATAGCAGCCCCAGCAGCCCCAGTGGTAGTATATAGCAGCCCCAGTGGTAGTATACAGCAGCCCCAGTGGTAGTATACAGCAGCCCCAGTGGTAGTATACAGCAGCCCCAGTGGTAGTATACAGGAGCCCCAGCAGCCCCAGTGGTATATACAGCAGCCCCAGTGGTATACAGGCCTCAGCAGTATATACAGCAGCCCCCAGGGGTTATACAGCACCCCCCAGGGGTTATACAGCGGCCCCCTGGGGGTACCCAGCAGCCCCCTGGGGGTACCAACAGCCCCCAGGGGGTACCCAGCAGCCCCCTGGGGGTACCAACAGCCCCCTGGGGGTACCAACAGCCCCCAGAGGGTACCCAGCAGCCCCCTGGGGGTACCAACAGCCCCCACAAGCTGGCACTGTCCCCCCTTGTAAGTGCCCCCCCCCCCGCTACTTATACATTACCATCCCGGTGTTCTAATCGGCGCCGCTCCTCCGTGCTGCGTCTTCATCCTCCCGCGCTGGCTGCATCCGGGTTCTCCAGCGGTCGCGCGATGACGTCACATCGCTGCGACAGCCGGAGATCACGGATGGAGCCAGCGTGGGAGGATGAAGAAGCACCGAGGAGCGGCGCCGATCAGAACACCGGGATGATAATGTATAAGTACCGGGGGGGGGCCCTTACAAGGGGGGACAGTGCCAGCTTTTGGGGGGGCCATATGCACTGCTTCCCCCTGCCGCTGATTGACAGGGGGATGCAGTGCATATTTAATGAGCGGCCCCACGTGACGGGGCCGCTCATACAGCAGCCCCCCCCCCGCCTCCTCCAGCCTCCACAGCCCCCGGGACACAGCCCCCCCGTATATGACCCGTGTATAAGCCGAGGGGGGGACTTTTCAGCCCAAATTTTGGGCTGAAAAACTCGGCTTATACACGAGTATATACGGTATATGCCGATGACATTATCATTTCCTGCTCCAAGCCGGAAGTATCCCTGCCGAGGGCTTTGTCTTTGCTTTCTTCATTTGCTCAGGTTTCATACTATAATCTCAATGCGGCTAAATCTCTGGTTTTCACGGTCAATATCCCCCAGATCAGGCTGTGACTCTCTCGGGCTCTCTTCCATTTAGATGGTCTCCTAAGGGCATCCCGTATTTGGGAATAACGTTGTGTCCCTCAGCTGAGCTTGTGAAGCGTAACGTGGACCCTCTTCTGGAAGCACTGGAGAGAGCAGCGGATCCTAAGGGGCTTCAGCCCCTTTCCTGGATTGCCCGAATCCAGGCATTTAGAATGTCGTGGCTGCCTAAACTTCTTTATTTAGATGCATTCCTCTGATCTTCCTGCAAAATTGCTAGCCCGATTACAGAGGGGGGTGAATCGATACATCTGGGCCTCGGGTCATCCCAGAGTTCAGAGACATGTGATGTACCGAAAGATGAACAGGGGAGGTATGGGCGTGCCGGACGTAGCCTCGTACTATAGAGCTTCTCTTTTGGAGATCGCTGGGCTGTGGTGGGCGGAGGAGAGACTCTTGGGCTGGGCAAGAATAGAGGCCTCCGTGGTGAGAGGTGGGTCCCTGGAAGATTTGCAGGTGGCGGAGACATTGGGCCCGGTGGACTCAAAGGGCCTTCTGGGTACGATGGAGGCGGCGGTGAGGGCTTGGAGACGTGCTCCGGAGAGATGGACCAAAGTGCAGGTGGTGGAGATCCCGCTGGGATCTCTCCGTCTGCATATTCCCTCATTGAGAGTGTCGAATTGGATAGCTCAGGGGCTGCGAACCCCGGCTGACCTGGTTGGCCCTTCTGGCGCGATAGCTGGAGAGGACCTTGGGGCTCGATCTCCGTCTCTCCGGCGCACCTACTTCCAGCACTACCAAGTTTCCCTTTTTTTTTTTTAAATATTTTTATTGAGTTTTCATTTTTAATAACAAGGAAAAAAGAAAAACAATCCAACCCTCATACCCCCCCAGCCATCAATAGTTACATCGAAAATACATCCAACAATCTCCCAAGACATACAAGGTCGGACATTGATTATAAACAATATTCAATAACAAAAACTACACCATAGTCACATCTCCTAACAGTCATAAGAAATTAAATGGAAAAAGTGTTACGCCTGCCCGTAGCCTTCCCAAGGACCCTTGTAACTCCTCCAGAAGATACCAGGACGATTGCACAAACAATAGGACTACTGAGTGCAGTTCTGCTGACGATAGCTTAGTGGTTATGAACCCTCTCCAAGTCTCAAAAAACTTCCCCGTCAACGCGTCTTTATCCCTTGCCGCTTCCAGGCATTCCACGTGCATTACTGCCTTCAATTTGTTGAGTATACCAGTCATGCCAGGGTTGTGCCCAGATAGCCAGTCCCTCAGGATTAGCCTTTTGGTAACCATTGCCAGCATATGGAGTATTCTAGCAGGTTTGCCTTCCCACACTCCAGATACCGGGAAATGAAACAACCAGGCAAGCATATCCAATGTAACGGTTTTGCCAGTCACCTCCCTCGCTAAGGCTTCCACCCGCTTCCATAGTTTCTGCACCTCCCCACACAGCCATATACCATGCACCATATCTGTTTTTGGTTGTCCGCATTTCGGGCATTGTTGTCGTCTATTAGGGAACCTAGCATTCGGGGTATGGTGAATCCGTAGATTGCCCTGTGTATGATCCTATATTGTACATCCCTCCATTTTTCGCTGATTATATTTTTCCTCAGTACCTCCCAGCCCCTCAGAATCGTGTCCGCTATATCAGTCCGAGGTATGTACTTTAGCCACCCGCGAAAGATATTATCCTCCCTTAAGGCCAGAGTCGTGTCTCGTAAACTACCATAAAGGTAAGACACGTTGACAGTCAGAGGGTCCGCTCCCAACCAGGTATCCCAGATAGTCAATCTGCATTCCTGTGATACACTCTGAAGGTGTCGAAGGACGTGATGGTGTAACTGCCTGTATTGGATGATATGGTACGGGCTCAATTGGAACCTTTCCAAGACTTCTGACTCCGTTAACCACCTTCTGTCAGGTTTGTGTAACAAATCCCCCAATGTGTGAATCCCCTTTTCTTGCCATGATGCGAATAAGGCGTTCTCACGCCCTAATCTGAATCCTGCGTGGGCCCAAGGATTAAGATATTTCGACGTTTTCCAAGTCATCATTAACTTCTTTTGAACCGCTTTCCAGCACATAGCCGTATCCCTATAGATGATCATGTTTTTCAGGTGTTTACGCACGGCCGGCCATGGCGAGTGCAGTAAGCTGGCCGGTTCCCAGGGTCTGCATAGCGCCGCTTCTATGGTATAATTAGAGTATTTGTTGGACTTTTTGAGCCAGTCTATAACATGACGTAATAAGCACGCCAAATTATATCCCCCTGATGTCAGGGAGATTTAGCCCCCCTCCAAGTTTTGGGAGCATTAAGGTGCGACTGGCTATTCTGGCCTTCCGTCCCCTCCAAAGAAAGCTGTGTTGAGTCTATGCACATCCGCCCTTCGCAGTAGCAGTGGTATAGTCTGCAGTGGATAAGCTAACCATCTTAAGTAGATGGCACCTCCCCCGAAGAGTCAGCGGCAGGTCCCTCCATCTCTCCAATTCCCGCGTGATTTTGGTAATTAAAGGGCCATAGTTCAGAGGGTAAATTTGGCTAGTGTCGCTGCTGAGTATGATGCCCAGATATTTGATGTAGTGAGTTTTTACTTGTATGCTCTCCATCTCCGCCCCTCCCCTGGCCCCCCCTTCCCCAGGATGGCGACGAGGCTTTCCCAGTTGCAAGAGCTCGCATTTAGCTTTATTGAGCTTAAAGCCTGAGAATGTGCCAAAAACCGTGAGTTGCTGAAGCAGTTCCCTTAAGTCCCTCTCCGGTCTATTCATATAGATGATGACATCATCAGCAAATAGCGCTGACTTCACCGTCACCCCTCCAATGTTGATGCCCTCGTGTGAATCATTGCCGTTCAAATATCTGGCAAGAGGTTCGATGGCCAGATTGAAGAGCAATGGCGAGAGAGGGTAGCCTTGCCGCGTTCCCTTTTCCAGAGGGAAAGGGGCGGACAGAAAACCGGGGGTACATATTCCAGCGCTCGGGTTCTCGTATAATGTTTTTAGGAATGTCCTGAACGGGCCTTGTAGGCCTATCTCTTCCAATACTAAGTTCAACCAGGACAGATTGACATTGTCGAACGCCTTTTCGGCGTCCAACAAGACCAATGCCGGACGATCATCATGTAGATTCTCTCGATGCCCCACAGAATCCAGCACTAACATAGTTTGTCTGATATTACCCACCGCCGATCTACCCCTAACAAATCCCGCCTGTTGTGGGCCCACAAGAGATGGCAGTAGCCCCGCCAAACGGTCCACCATAATCTTGGCCAGAATTTTCAGGTCTTGATTTATCAGTGAGATGGGGCAATATCCGGCCGCGTCAGTGGAGCTTACATTCCCCTTTAGCAACAATTTAATGTGTGCCGTGTTAGTGTGGTTCGAGATCTTGCCCCCCGCTAGTATGTCATTAAAAAGAGAGACTAAGCAAGGAGCCACCTTGTCGCACAAAGACTTGTAATAGTCGCCGGTAAAACCATCTGGACCCGGAGCTTTATGGGCACTCAGGTTTTTGATAATCATTTGAACTTCAGCCAAGGAAATCTCAGCATTCAAGGTGGCCAAGCCGTCCTCAGCTATGGTAGGTAGTGAGACCTTCTCAAGCCAGTCCCCTCCCACCTCCTTTGCATTCTGCACTGTATCCTGTGTATATAGTTTGGCCTAAATGAGAGTTGATATCTTTTGGTGCATGAAGGATGTTACCCTCGAAGTCCACTAAAGAGGCAAACATCGTGGGCTTAGTTTTACCCCTGGCCAAGTTCGCTAGGATCCTCCCTGCCTTGTCTCCATACTTATAGAGATATACCTCCCATTGTTCCTTACTCCACTGTTCCCTTCGTTTAGCCCAGACGTCATACTCTCTCTTTGCTCCCACCCATTTCTCCTTTGTTAGCGGTGAAGGGTTGTTTTTAAATTCCTCATATGTCCTTCTTACCGTTGAACTAGCTAGATGAAACTGTTGAAATGTTTTCTTTTTTTGAGTGCTGGTGTATGCCATTATTTTCCCCCTCATGACCGCCTTACTCGTTTCCCAGTATAACCGAGAGTCCGTCTCATGGTCTGCATTGTGGAAGACGAAGTCAGACCACCACTCCCCCAGGAGTCTGTCAAAATTGGCGTCCCTTCTAAGATGTGATGGAAAGCGCCATATAAAGTCAGTGCCCCAATGTGCACGTCTCTTAGTTCCAGGGCCACGGGGCTATGGTCGGAAATTACCATATTTTCAATACCCACTCTGACCACTCTAGCCAATAAGTGGTTGCTGAGTAGAAAGAAATCAATACCAGACCAGAACCCGTGGGCATGGGAGTAATGAGTGAGTTCCCGGTCTAGGGGGTGGTGTATCCGCCACACATCATGCAATGCCAGTCCCCTCGCCAGCGTATGTAGCGGGCTCAACTTTCGGTCGTCAGGGGTGGAAGCGGTATTCAACTGGTCGCGTCGCCTATCTTCGCCCCCAGAGAAGACACTATTGAAGTCCCCTCCCACGATCCGGAGATGCTCTGTATCTCCTAACTGCTCCTCCTGCAGGTGGCAGAAGAAGGCATCTTGCGACTGGTTAGGGGCATATATGTTCGTGATACTAAGACGCCCCGCTGGGCTATCTAAAACCAACCGCACATACCTTCCCTCATCATCTTTAGTTTCAGAAATAATTGTACAGGGGAAATTTTTATGGATAAGTATCAGTACCCCTGCCTTCCTCCCCACCGATCCAGAGCCGTGCACCGCCCCCACCCATAGCCTGTGCATTCTAAAAAGTTCCGTGTCTTGAAGATGCGTCTCTTGTAGGAGAGCCACATCTGTTTTCAATCTCTTGAGATGTTTGGGTACCATCGAGCGTTTCTCGGGTGACCTGAGGCCCTTAATATTCCAGGACAACAGATTAACCATGATCAAGAAACAGTCGATGGGATATGTCAACCCTCGCTATGTCCAGGGATGTTTCGAGTAGATCGCTGAAAAATAAGCATACTGTACAAGATGGCTGTAACAACATAAATTCACGCCCCCCACTACCCCTGTAACCCCTCAACAAGCAGTCTAGTGACCGCGTACCGAACAGTCCAATAGAACGAAATCCTTCCCCCGCCCACCTTCTCCCCTCCCCAAAACTATTCAAATAAAGGATATGGACTTCCATATTCTGAAGGGCACACCTCTCCAACACTCCCGCCCTGCGGCCGTAGTGTATGTCGAGATAGTCAGCACCGTGCACTGGAGTCAATCGATACCTATTAACAGTAGTCTAACCGCATTGTTGTCATTATCAATAACATTAACATTTCCCAAGAGTCGATTAAGGCATCTAGTGTG
Source organism: Allobates femoralis (assembly GCA_033576535.1). NCBI lineage: Eukaryota > Metazoa > Chordata > Amphibia > Anura > Aromobatidae > Allobates > Allobates femoralis. The sequence continues at coordinate 343,608,427 of JARQOC010000005.1, read as the reverse complement.
CAATTGCCCAGATAACGCAGACCAGGATACGAGATCCGTAAGACATGACTTCGGTCCCTACTGGCGCTGAAAATAAGGAAAAACAAGAAAGGGAAAAGAGTCACCATATGTTCCGTTCAAGTCCCATCATGGACCTCCGCATCCCTCGGTCCAAGCTCAGAGTCCGTACGACGTCTCCCTCCACTTCTGTCACGTCGCTTGGACCTCTGTTCGTTTGGCGAGCTGGGTCCAGTGCTAGTTTCTCCCTCAGACCCCCGGGGAGAGCCTTCTCGTGGCCCAGGGGTCTCCGGACGTGAATTCTCGCCCCCTCCTTGGGTTCCAATGTGGTGCTCCCGTTGTCCTCCATGGTGGCTCCCAGCCGGGTTCCGTTGGGTCAAGCTCCTAAGGGCCTCCTCAGGACTATGATGCACCCTGATGGAGCCATCCGGACCCCTATATTTTAGAATGGCCGGATACAGGAGTTGGAATCGTACATTGCATTTGTACAAAATACTGCACGCCTCCCCAAAGGCTCTCCAATTTCTCGCGACCTCAGGAGAGTAGTCTCCGAACAGTAGGACTTGTGTCCTCTGATTAGAGGGGTCCGTAAGCTCTTATAGGAGCGTAGGAGATTCTCCTTGTCCCGATAATTTAGATAGCGAGCAATAGTTTGTCTGGGCTTCCCTCTCCCCTGGGATGGAGAGCCTGGTTTGATTATGTGATCTGGCGGGGGGCCTATGCGGTGAGCTCTTTCTACCATGCAAGGACCCCTACTCCCCAAAATCCACGGGAGGTCAGTCTCAAATATGTCCAGCAATGCAGAGGGGGCGATGGTCTCGGGAAGCCCCACCATGCGCAGATTGTTGCGGCGGGAACGATTTTCTAAGTCCTCCAGCTTATTGACTGGACGTTCCTCCCTCTCTTTATAGGTAGAGACTTGTTGTTCTAGCCAGACTACCTTATCTTCGGTGTCTGACAGTCTTTGCTCCAGAACTGTAAGCTTGGATTCCTGTGCAGCAGCATCTGCTTTAACGTCTCTGAGGGATTCCTGCAGCAGCTCCTTTATCATATTCTGAAACAGATGCCTCAGCTCCCTTGCTAGCTGGGAGGAGACCTCAGTGGCCAGGAGCTTATAGTCTATAGAGGACCCAGGCCCACGCCCCTCCGCTCCCTCCAGCGTCTCACCTCCCCCGCCGCTGCATCGTCCCGGGTGTCCTCCAGCTTCTCTCCCTTGTGATCGGGGCTGTAATTTGTTTGCTGCCTCCTTGCCTCTGTTGTTCGCCCCACTCGGCGCCATCTTGGAGGAGGAGGGCCTGGTCTGCCTCGTCGCCATCTCCGCCGCACCCCGTCCGCCGCCAGTGCTCTGGAGCCACCGGTGCATGCGGGGATGATGCAGTGACTGGTAAGTGTGCCTCCGGTATCGGTTGTCGGCGGTTTGCACGCCTTTTTTAGCGGGTTAGCGGCCGCGGGCTTTGGGAGCTCATCCCCTTGCGTCCTCACCCTTCAGGCCGGAAACCGGAAGTCCAAGTTTCCAATTTTATGGCGGCCAGGCGTGACAGGGTGTGGTGGACGGCGCTAGTGCCTTCCCCGCTCCGGTCCCTCCTGACAGCGGGCCATAATGCTTCCGGGGGCCTCGCCAAGTTGTACGCGGGCCTCCAGGATGAGGGGACACCCATGGCTCCGTCATACAGGAAGAGGTGGGAAGACCTATTAGGGTTTACGGTAGATGAGGAGGATTGGGACAATGCTGTGCAGGTTCTGTCCAGGGCGACTAAATGTATAAACCATCTCGAACATCTCAAGAAGTTTCACTTACGATGGTACCTTCCCCCGGTGAGAGTCGCGGCTTTTGGCGCTGGATCGTCCCCTCTGTGCTGGAGGCTGTGTGGTCAGAGGGGAACACTGGCTCATATATGGTGGAACTGCCACAGGTGACACAATTTTTGGCCCTAGTGGAGGGGCTGTTGAGGTCCCTAATGGAGGTGTTTGTTCCCCTCACGCCACAAATGGCCCTCTTGCATATAGGTCTGATGGGTCTTCCCCCGGTACCCCGCCTGGTGGCCTCCTTCGATCTGATTGCAGTGAGGTTTTGCGTTGCGTCTAACTGGCGCTCTGCTTCACCTCTGGGGATGGCTGATCTTACTGCCAGACTAAATCTCATGTTCACCCATGAATACTTCCTGGCTATGGAATCCGGACATAGGAGATATGTCCGGGAAGCATGGGAGTGTTGGGCTTCCCACCCCTTGGCGATTCCTGTCCCTGTAGACGCGGGGACTGGACTGAGATGAGATTTATCCTAAACCCTTTTCTTCCTCTTTTTTTTTTTTTTTTTTTTTTTTTTTAATCACTTTCTTGCTTATCTTTATCTCTTCTATCACCTTACCTCTATGCCTCCCCCCCCTTCCCCTCCCTCCCCCTTCCTGATACTTATGCCTATGTGTTTGTAAGTTTAATTGTTAATGCTTCCCGGTGTGCGTATGGTGGTCGCTGGTGCGGAAAACTGAGGGACGTATTTGTTATTTTCTCTTTTATTTGTGTATGTGAGAAACATAAAACTTTTCTTTTCTCAATAAAAATAATTATGACATGCTTTTTCAGCATGATTATAAGGTACTAGAGAACCTGAAAAAGGATATCAGAGACAAGGAGGCAAAGCTGGATACTTTTAATTTCCTTACCCTGGTTGAACCTTTTCAAAAGAGATTGAACAGTATAGTGCAGAGGTCCCCAACTCCAGGCCTCAAGGCCCACCAACAGTGCAGGTGTTCAGGATTTCCTTAGTATTGCACAGGTGCTAATGTGATCATCTGCACAGGTAATGATTCCAAGCCCTGTGCAATACTAAGGAGATCCTGAAAACCTGCACTGTTGGTGGGCCTTGAGGCCTGGAGTTGGGGACCTCTGGTATAGTGGACAAAGCAGTAATTATGGCAAATGAAAAACAAAAGTACCTTGGGGACAAGCTGGACTTTGAAAATGTCAAAGCCTACAGATGGTCTCATCACGGGAACCCTCGTGCCCCTGGGGGGTGGGACAGGACCGACCAGATCCCTAAAACATGCTAGACCCAGTAAGCCCAACATACCCACAGATCTCCAATCTAGTGATGATTTTTTATCTACGGATCCCAGCGATCTAGAAGACGCACTAGATGGGGAAGAAGAGGTAAAGTCAATAACAGCAATTGTGGGCAAGCGAAAGTCTCCGACTTACGAGAGGAAGAACAGGGACAACAAGAAATAACTTCTATGGTACAGCCATCCATACTTGACTCCATGACAGAGACAGAACGTCGGACATTAAGTGACCTCACCGTGTTAGCAACAGAGAATGATTTAACTAACACCAATAGGTTTCCGGGACGTTTGCCATCACATTTTAACTGGACCAGGTCTTACACACTGCATTCAACTTGGCGATTATCAAGAAGAAAGAGATGGATTACTTGACTACAAAACACTCAAGGATCCCAACCTACTACATGCTACCCAAGATTCATAAAAGGCTGCAGGAACCACCAGGTCCACTGAATGAGTGCCATCACTTCAATTCCATCTTTCCATCTTAAACATGAACCCTTGCAATATTGGGCTCACCTCTGAAATCTCCAGCTCAATGACCTGGGCTGACAGCTATGAGATTGTCAAATTTAAAAGATCAAATCAACAGAAGTCTCTTTGAGACCTGTAACGCGCATTGAGAGGTCTTCAATTGTCATTCTCGAAATCGGATTTATGTGATCGTATGTGGCTGCCTGAAGATTTATGTTAATATTTTGTTAATATTTTACCCATGCAAATGCAAACGCAAAATTTTAAAAAGCGTTTCCGAAAAAAATGGTTTAATTTAAAAATTTCAAAAAATGCACATGTGTGTGCTATGCTCTTAGCCACATATGTACCAAAATTCAAGTTGGAATCGCGATGGGATCATATTTAAAAACATATAACTATTATAGTGTCAATGGGTCATTCCAAATCAAGTGATCCAAATATAAATATTTTTTTACCTGTTGCCTTTAGACTTTTTTTAATTTCTATATGAAGTTCAATTTCAGTTAACCCCTTCCCGACCCATGACATTACACAAACGTCATGGGTTTCGGTGCGTTCCCGACCCATGACGTTGTGCAACGACATGGCGGGATCTGGGTCCCGCAGCACCGGTGACAAGTCACTGGTGCTGTGGGCTTATTAGGACCTATACGTCATCTTTGGGGGGTTGCTTAGCCCCCCTGTGGCTAAAATCGCTCTGATTGGCAGTTTAATGTGAAACTGCCAATCCGAGCGATTCACCCCTCCAGATCTGATTGGAGCTCTCCAATCAGGTCTGGAGGGGTGGGTCGGCGGGTTCCTTCCCCTTCCTAAGCCCCCTTCCGCTCCGGTAATCATCAGCTTTCTTTTCAACAAATCTGTTTTATTGGTATATAACACATAAACAGTAAGAATCAATAATGAAGAGTCGTTATATGATCTCATAGACCAGTTGCAGTCACTCAAAACAGTGAATTAACAGTTGAACTTCATTGCTGGTATCAAAACTAGCATGTCAAATACATCGAATAGAAAGCAATTCTCAAAAACAAGAGTTAACAAACGGAAACGATCATAAGTTCACATCTTCTTGTCGCCCTTTACACGTATCAACCCTTGATCCCGTTACTGGGACAAGGAACGAGAAGCTTCCCAACTATAAAGGCCTGAGAAACTTGTAAAGGGACCTATTAGAGAGAGGTCCAACGCACACAAAAGAGAGTATAGGAGAGAAAGAATAGAGAAAGCAGGAAAGAGACCAGAAAGGGAAGGGGTGGGGATAAGGTGTAACAGGAGAAGGGCGATTAGAGAGCAGTAATCCGAGATATCAGGTTACGGTCAGATTTCGGATAAAATATATTGTTAGTCAACCCGAAGGAGTACTATAACAAGAGCTCAGTAAATTCAGGGGTTTCTTTAAACATTATCCAACCCGTCCATGTACAATAGAATTTGGAGGTCAGGACACCAGTGTGTGCCGAGAGTCTTTCCATCCTGCATAGGAAGTCCATCTCCTTCACCCATTCAAGGATAGTTGGAGAGGATTGAGATTTCCACTTCCTCAGGATTATGGTCCGCACTGCCGTAAGACAGTGTCGGAGCAGGTCTCTCTTTATGGTTTTGGGAGATCCCGGTATCATCGAGAGCAGTCCGATTTGTGGAGAGAACAGGGTATGGCTTCACCCGTAATGTGTCCATATATCTCAAACACCTTACTTCACAGTCGGGCGATAGCGGGACACTGCCACCAGACATGCAAGAATGATCCAATTTCCACTCCACATCTCCAGCATTGATCCAAAATCGTCGGGAAAAACTTGTGAATTGTTTGAGGACATCGATACCACCTGGAGACCAATTTATAATTTGTCTCCTGGTTTTTACATGCCATTGCCATTTTATGTGTGCACAAGAATGTCTTTTGCCAATCCTGAGTCGAGAAGGAAGCATCCAAATCTCGTTCCCATTCCTTGACAAACCACAAGGATCCAAAATCTCCACCCGGTGCCAGCAAAACATATATACGAGAAAGCGTATGGCAGGGGGCCGGGCTTTGCAACAAGAGCGACTCGAATCCCGTATTCTCCGTCAATAAGACAAAGAGCGGAGAGAGGGATGAGATAAAGACCTCAGCTGCATATATTGGTACCAGGGAACTGATCCCTCCGGGTCCAAGGAGCAAAGGTCCGCTCTGGAAGGAAAGGTCGACCTGCCCAATAAGACCTGAGCTAGCCTTGTTTTTGAGTCAGATTTCCATAACAGAAACTTAGAGGCGTGTACTGCCAGAGGGAAGTCGGGGTTGCCAAACAATGGGGTCATTGGTCCGGGGGACGAAGTTAATTCCGCACACTCCTTCACTCTGTCCCACAGCCGCAACGTATCACTCGTCAATATAGACAGGAGCACACTAGGTGGACGCTTATTTTTCGGGATCCACGGCAATGCTGTCAGTGGCCATTCCAGAATAGTCTCCTCCAGAGTCACCCATAGTCGAGAAGAGGTCCCATGGAACCAGTCCACAATCCTCGTCAGAGTGGCCGCTGCATGATATAGGCGGAAATTGGGCAGACCCATCTCCTTTAGTTCGAGTCAGTATGTCATGGGCCAGACGCGGTTTAGAAGTGCCCCAAACGAAATATCTGCAAAGTGACCTCAAAGACTTAAAAAAAGGCTCTGGGAACCGCAATCGGGAGGGTCTGGAAAAGATATAAAAGCTTCTGGAGAATGTCCATCTTTAAAACGTTTATTCTCCCGAACCAAGACAATCCCTTACGTCCATAGTCTCCTAAATCCTTCTGAACCCTCTGCAGCATCGTAGTGTAGTTGAGGGAAAAAAGTTGGGAGAGGTCTGCGGAAATCTGTACACCCAGGTACTTAAGGGATGAGGTGCACCATTTAAATGGGAAAGAACCCCTGAGCCTGTCTACTCTGTCTACAAGGAGACTGATATTTAAAATCTCAGACTTAGTGAGATTGACTTTGAAGTTACTCACGCAACCATATAAATCAAACTCCCGTAGAATGGAGGGAAGAGAGACCTCGGAGTTAGAAACATATAGTAACAGATTGTCCGCGTAAAGTGCTAGTTTGTAGTGCTTCTTACCCTCCTCTATCCCCCACACATCAGGGTTTGATCGCAATGCTGTTGCTAGATGCTCCATGACCAGGGCATACAAAAGAGGTGAGAGGGGGCTCCCCTGTCTAGTGCCGTTGCGGATGAAAAATGGGTCCGAAAGGGTCCCATTACAACGGACCCTAGCCGATGGGTCTGTGTATAAGACCATAATCTTTTGAATAAATCGGGGCCCTAGATTGATCTGCTCCAGTGTCTTCTGCAAAAAGGACCAGTCGACTCTGTCAAACGCCTTCTCCGCATCAATTGACAGAACACAGGCAGGGATATTTTTTTAATGGTTGAGAGAGATCATCAGGACAGATTTAAGAGTGTTGTCCCATGCCTCTCTTTGCGGAACAAAACCCACTTGATCACCGTCTATCAACCGATGAAGAAAAGGCGAGAGTCTGTTTGCCAAGATCTTAGAGAATAGTTTAAGATCAACATTGATCAGCGAGATCGGCCGATAACTCGAGCAGATCTCCAGGTCCTTCCCGGGCTTAGGGATGACCGCAATCGTCGCTTCCAATGACTGTCTAGGGAAGGGGTTCACCTGAGATACATCGTTGAACACCCTGGTCAGGAAAGGCAGCAACTGCAACGAAAAGGTCTGATAAAACCGGGCCGTGAAACCATCTGGTCCGGGACTGTTATTCCCCGGGGTTGATGCTATTGTCTGCGAGACCTGTTCCTGGGAGAACGGGCTCTCCAACTCCTCCACTATCACAGGGGGAAGGGTGGGCAAGGCTGTTTTGTGTACATATTCTGAGGCGTCTACACGTGACGTCCCCGTTTCAGTAGACCGAGGATGGCCCCTGATGTTGTAAAGGTCCGTATAGTACTCTCTGAAGGTCTGCGCTATTGCGTCAGAGTGGTGCACCAGCCTGTTTGCGTGGTCCCGGATCATTGGAATAAATTGATTGCGGATTCTAGGGTGTATACGCCTGGAGAGAGGCCCACCACATTTGTCTGCAAACTCATACATGAAACGGGAAGTACGTTCTCTAAATCAGAGGTCCCCAACTCCAGGCCTCAAGGCCCGCCAACAGTGCAGGTTTTCAGGATTTCCTTAGTATTGCACAGGTGCTAATGTGATCATCTGTACAGGTAATGATTCCAACCCCTGTGCAATACTAAGGAGATCCTGAAAACCTGCACTGTTGGTGGGCCTTGAGGCCTGGAGTTGGAGACCTCTGCTCTAAATAAAGCGTAACTTTGATCTAGAAGCTTCCGCAATTCGTCCCGTTTCGCAGTTAGTGTCAATAACGTGTCAGGTCTAGAATCCCTCTTGTTTCCTGCTCAAGGGAGTGGATGTCGGTCAGCACGCCTTCAATCCGCGCTGATCTTTCTTTTTTCAGTCTCGCCCCTTCCCTAATAAGTACGCCTCTCACGACACATTTTAAGGCTTCCCACTGAGTAGGGAGTGGGGTCTCGTCAGTTGCATGTATTTGTATGAAGTCTGCTATAGTCTGTTCAACCCTATCGGTGGTGTCTTTGTCGGTCAGAAGGTTGGGATTAAGTCTCCATTGCCATTTCTGTCTCGATGAGTCTGGCGGTGTTATTGTCAGGAATATCGGTGCATGATCCGATAGCGTCATCGAGCCTATTTCAGCCGTGGGATGCCAATCCAAGAGCTGGTGATGTATGAAGAAGTGATCGATGCGGCTATAGGAGGAGTGAAGCGGTGAGAAGTGTGTGTAATCCTTCTCGGTGGGGTGTAGGATACGCCATACATCCACCAACCTACAGGCATACAATGCACGTTTAAGGGACCCCAATTGTTTGAGCGATGTGCCCGACTTACCTGAGGAAGCGTCAAGTTTTGCGTCCATTACCAGGTTAAAGTCCCCTCCAAGGATCAGCTTCCCTCTCGAGAATTCGTCTAGACGTCGTAGAATTCAGACGCCCATCGCTGTCTGGCCCTTGTTAGGAAGATAAATGGTAGCTAACGTGAGGACATGGTTATCAATGAGAAGCCGAAGTAGCAAATATCTCCCCTGTTTATCTGCCTCAATCTCTTGCACCGTGTGGGCTACTGATTTATGTATCGCTATGCTGATACCTTTAGACCTCGACTCAGGATTAGAGGCATGATACCATGACGTATAATATCGGTTGGAGATGGGAGGGAAATGGCCAGTCTTAGGTGGGTCTCCTGCAGTAGAAGAATGTTGACCCCCATTTTATGCATGCCATATAATATCTGCGCACGTTTTGGCGGCACATTAAACCCTCTCACATTCAACTAGGCTAATTTCATCGGGGCCATGTCTATTTTCACACCAGAGAAGGGAGGATTCCATTACTGAAGCTCCGACCTCCAACAAGAGGCAATGTACACCTGAAGGGAGTGGGGCAGAAGGGGAGACAGGGACGGGATTACGAGTAGAGTGTAAAGACAAAGTAAGAGGAACAGAAGAGAAGAAAGAATAGAAAATTAGGAAGCCTACTAAGGAGCAGGCCGGTCACCAAGCCTAAGTTGGCGACAACCAGTTGGGAAAAAACGCCAATAAGGCGAGTCCAACCGACTTGAATATCAAGTCTCCCTAATGGGGGTAAAGAATAACAACAAAACCGAACAGAGCAGCTAAACAGGAGGCAGTCCCGCCCGTCCGCCAGACCCTCTAATAGCACAGTGTAATAAGAGCCATAGGTCGGCCCATTGCTTTCCAAATAACATTATGAGTAAGAACATGCCCCTCAACCCTCAGTCCCCCTCCCTCCCCCCCTAAAAAGCAAAGCATCCCCCCACCTAAACATATCAACACAACACTTGTATATGGATGCAAAAGTCTGGCTGTACTCCCAGTATAAGAGACAGGGCCCTGAAAATGCAAATTGAATAACATCCTGTAGATGTTAAGAGTTATATCGAGTGGGAGGCCGCAGGATTCCCCATGTGATGAAACAATCAAAAGCTGACCAAGCTCCAGTCAGACGAAAAGTCATTGCTCGACCAGGCCGTCTCTGGTGGAACCTCTGTGACAGGACCTCTGAGGTAGATATGGACGCATCCGAGGTCCCCCATCTCGCTGGAGAAAGGGATTATGTGGCCAATCAGGAAGTTCAATGTCCGGCAGGCCCACGCCGCTTGTAAAGGCTGGCAGGTCTTTCAAATCTTGTAGAAGGAAGAGCCCCTGCTGGTTTCTAACCTGGAGCTGAAAAGGAAAGCCCCATGAATATGTTAAATCCTTGTCACATAGCAGGTCCAGGAGGGGTCTGAGGGCACAGCGCTTAGCCAGCGTAGCTCTAGAAAGATCTGCTAGGAGGTGAATCTCAGCCCCATCAAAGTCAATAGGGCCTTTCAGACGGGCACTTCTCATAATCTCGTCTTTCAAGTGATATTGGTGCAGCCTGCATATCACGTCACGTGGGTTATTAGGATCCGTAGGCTTAGGGCGGAGCGCTCGATGTACTCTATCAAAGACTATAGCCGTGTCGGGAGGCCTGTCCAAGATTGAATTGAAGAGGTCCTGAAGAGTCGGTGCGAGATCCGCTGGGCCGGTTGCCTCTGGAAGACCACGGACCCGGATATTGTATCTGCGGTCTCGGTTTTCAGAGTCTTCCATTAAGTAAAACAAATGGGCCAGCTGTTCTGAGTGTTGGTCCAATGTCGCCTGAAAAGCCTGTTGTGATGCGGCTTGCGCTGTCGTGGCGGTCTCTAGGACTGCAACACGTTCCGTAACCTGAGATACTTCAGAGCTGAGATTTTGTATCTCTGCCCTGCACAGCGATTCAAGGCGGGATATATAGCCCTCCATGTCCGCTTTAGTTGGTATATTACACATACAGGACTGAAGGTCTTTTATCTCGTCAAGCATGGCATCCGGCGAAGGGGGTCACTCTGTTTGGTGCCTGGGCTCCCCCCTCCATAGCTGATAGTTGGGCACTTCTTCCTGCCTGCTGAGAATCTGTAGTAGGGTTAGGGGTCTCCTGTGAGGACGTGTCTCCCCTCCGCTGTTGTGAGGACCCTTGAGATGAGGACTCAGTCAGAAATTTTTGTATACTCTGCTCCCTGCCCTTTGCAGCTCTATTCCTAGTAGGAGATGAGGACTGATTCCTGGGCTTTGGGCGCATAGCTTAGTGTGATCAGGTCTAAGAGTCTCAAGTTCAAACAGGAACAGTCTGAGGATATGGCACAGGTTCCCTAAGGCAGCTGCTGATACTGATATGAGGAGGTGGGATGAGGCCAGGGGATAGCAGATAACAGAGGCTCGTAAACACTACTTATCTGGAGCTCCCTGTTCAAGGAGGGAGGTGGTGTGTCTTCAGCTTGTATCACCTCGTGCAGTCACCTCAGCTTTCCCCTGTGTAGCAGTCCCGATGTTAGTATGGCTGAATGGGGTCTCCCAGGGAGATAAGCAGTGTGTAGACAGGCAGTGTTATCAGCACGTGCAGGAGTGTTTCTCAGACTCACTCAATCCCGGGAGGCAGAGCAGACAGGCGACGACAATGGAGGTGAGGAGAGGAGGGGGCGGTACCTTCTTCTTACTGAGCCGCAGCCATCTTGGCACAGCTCCAGCTTATAGATGCTACAGGTATTAGGGCCAGAATGTTGCTCCTGCAGCCTCTGTGATCTTCAGCAAGGAGCTCCCGGTGATCAGAAGGATCCGGGGATGCCGGGGAGCTCGTGGCCACCGCCCTGGGACCGGGTTTCGGGCAGGAAAGCCACCTGCTGCAGCAGAGCTCTCAGGCAACACGTCTGCTCGGCTCCATTGCTAAGCCACTCCCCTGATCATCAGCTTTCTTCTTTCCCCCCCCGTCCCTTCCCTCCACCCCCCCACCTCTGGTCCCGTGTCCCTCCTGATCTGTCATCTATTTCCCAGCGGGCTGCACCCGCCGGTCAGCCTCCTCAGCCCCTCCGATGCTCATCTAAAAGTCTTCATGTCCCCCCTCACCTCTCTCACCGTAGGGCTCAGAAAGGAAGGAGCGCCATTTGACTTTTTGAATTGAAAATTCGCTCCAAAAGTCAAATGGTACTCCTTACTTTCCGAACCCTGCCGTGCGCCCAAACAGTGGTTTATGACCACATATGAGTTATCAGTGTACTTGGGAGGAATTGCCCAACACATTTTAGGATCCATTTTATCCTGTTGCCCATGTAAAAATGAAAAAAGTGAGGCCAAAAGAACATTTTTGTTGGAAAAATTAAAATGTCCTTTTTTTCCTTCCACGTTGCTTTAGTTCCTGTGAAGCACCTCAAGGGTTAATCATCTTCAATGTAGTTTTGAGTAGCTTGAGGGGTGCAGTTTTTGGAATGGTGTCACTTTTGGGTGCTTTCTGTCATGTACACCCCTCAAAGGGACTTCAAATGTGATGTGGTCACTAAAAAAAATGGTTTTGTAAATTTTGCTGGAAAAATGAGAAATTGCTGATGAACTTTGAACCATCATAACTTCCTAACAAAAAAATGTTGTTTTTTCAAAAATTGTGCTGATGTAAAGTAGACATGTGGGAAATGTGATTTATTAACTATTTTGTGTCAGATAACTTTGGTTTAACAGAATAAAAATTCAAAATTTGAAAATTGCCAAATTTTCCCAAAATTTTCATTTTTTTCACAAATAAACGCAAAAATTACACAGGTCAACAAAAAAAATTTTTTTTTCTGGTGCCCAAAATATTTTTTATGAATTTGGGGTATTTTTGGGGTGCTGATTCTGAATATGCTATCAGTTTTGCCAGATTGGCTCAAGTTTTTGAGATTTTTGGTATCTTATTTATAGCACTTGTTGGTAAATGCGACGCATCATCTCATTAATTTCTTTGGATTAGTACTTGAACTGAGCAGTTCTCAATATAGTTTTGTGTTAATTAGTGTTCTAAAAGTTTGTTCATAGCTTGATTTTTGCACTAACTTTATGTTTGTTGTCTGTTGTCCAGTGAAAAGCATGAACTCATCAAGAAGAAGTTGTCTTAACGATCCAGACTCATTCTGTTACATTTGTGGTGAATATACACTGACAAAACATAGAAGAAACATAACAGACTTCGTTAAAAAAGTAGCAAAAAAACGTCTTTTTTGTTACACATTTTACGAAAAATTCAAAAACATGAGCCAATCTGGCAAAACTGATGACATATTCAGAATCAGCACCCCAAAGTTACCCTAAATTCAATGAAATATCTTTGGCACCAAAAATGCTGTTGACCAGTGTTATTGACCGAAATTTACCACTAACATGAAGCTAAATATGTCACGAAAAAACTATCTCAGAATCGCTTCCGTTGAAGCGTTCCAGAGTTATTACCTCATAAAGGAACACTGGTCCAGAATTGCAAACAATGGCAAGGTCAGTAAGGCCCAAAATAGGCTGGGTCATGAAGGGGTTAATTACAAATGAAAAGTTTTGAATTTTATTCTTCATCAGTTAATTTTTTACAGACTTTTAACTTTTTTTAAAAAAAGCACAAATTTTGGCCTGATATGGCTTTACATTTTTTATCAAATCAAATAATTAAGATAAAGAGGTGGGAGAGACGTCATTTTTCTCAGAACGGTACCGGTTTTCATTTGATATGTCACAAGACTATGTTTCTTTATATTTTGTTTTGGAGAAATCAAATTCAAAATTTTGATGTGCAATTGTGAAAAAAAAATGTTTTAAAATTTGTGAAAAAATGAATGTGTGTTAAGGGCCTTTCACACTTGCGTTTTTTTTCCTGATCTGGTAGATCAGGAAAAAACCTTATTCTTACAGGATTCATTTTTTGCCCATTCACTTTAATGATTTCAGGAAAAAACCTGGAAACAAGATTCTACCTGAAATCATTAAAGAAAATGAATCCTGTAAGAATCGGGTTTTTTCCTGATCTTCTAGATCAGGAAAAAAACGCAAGTGTGAAAGGCCCCTTACTTGTGTTGTTCTTGGTTATATTTGTACAGAGATTCAACTTGGGACCTATCAAATTTATATATTTTTTTCGTGTTTGTGTGAGTTTCTACCTTTTTTCTTTTCAAATTGCAACTTATTGAATTCAACATTTATATGCAGCAGTAAAGAAACACAATAAACAAATCCCATCACAATCCCAACTTTAATTTTGGTACAAATGTGGCTAAGAGCATAGCAGACCCATGTGGATTTTTGGAAATTTTTAAATTAAACCTTTTTTCGGAAATGCGTTTTAAAATTTTGCGGTTGCATGGGTAAAATATTAACACAGATACTCTTGTGACGTATCTGGTGAAAGCCTGTACAGTTCAGAGTAGAATGGTGTTTAAACGTCACCTGCTTAACCCAAGAGGAAGTACGGCATCGTCTAAAAATCACTAAAATTGACAAATCCCCGGGCCCAGATGGGATACACCCCAGAGTGCTGCAGGAATTAAGTACTGTCATAGATAGACCATTATTTTTAATATTTAAAGATTCCATAATAACAGGGTCTGTACCACAGGACTGGCGTATAGCAAATGTGGTGCCAATATTCAAAAAGGGGACAAAAACTGAACTTGGAAATTATAGGCCAGTAAGCTTAACCTCTACTGTGGGTAAAATCCTAGAGGGTTTTCTAAGAGATGCTATACTGGAGTATCTGAAGAAAAATAACCTCATGACCCATTATCAACATGGTTTTACGAGGGACCGTTCCTGTCAAACTAATCTAATAAGCTTCTATGAAGAAGTAAGTTCTGGACTGGACCAAGGAAATGCAGTGGATGTGGTGTATATGGACTTTTCAAAAGCTTTTGATATGGTGCCACACAAAAGGTTGATACATAAAATGAGGGCAATGGGGATAGGGGAAAATATGTGTAAGTGGGTTAAGAACTGGCTCAGTGATAGGAAACAAAGGGTGGTTATTAATGGAACACACTCAGAATGGGTCACAGTTAACAGTGGGGTACCACAGGGGTCAGTGTTGGGCCCGCTTCTATTTAATATATTTATTAACGACCTTGTAGGGGGCATACAGAGTAGAATCTCAATATTTGCAGATGACACTAAACTCTGCAGGGTAATCAATACAGAGGAGGACAATTTTATATTACAGGAGGATTTATGTAAACTAGAAGCTTGGGGGGGGCGTGACCTGGCCATGGAAGTGTGAGGAAGCACCTCCATAAGCTCTGCAGACCCGGGACTTTATAGAGCTATTCAACTTCACAATCTCTGCTCCAATGTCACGGAGAAAGAAGCCTGAAGATGCTGTGACAGCCCTGACACCTCCTGAGAAGCAAGGGAGAGAGGCAGGCATGGCAAAACTGTTTGGGACAGCAGGAAGAAAGGCAGCACGCTCCTCTGTAATGGCACAGGGAAGACCTCATGCTCAGAAGCTGCAGGCACAGTCACCTTCACAGCTGCCACAGAGAAACCCCCACAAACAATACACTGGAAGCCAGGTAACAGCTGTTATCAGCTCCTCAGATAAGGGGAAGGAGAGATCAAGGGAGTCTGCAGTTGTGGAAACATTAGAGGAGATTGCAGACACTGGAGAGGAGACGGAGGAGACATGGAGGGATACTCACCCCTCCCCTACACAGGCTGCAATAATGGTGCCTGCTTCAGACCAGTCCAGCAGCTCCTACTCTGAACTGAGGGCTATTAGGAGCATGATTGCTGCTCTCCCCACCAGACAAGACCTAGACTGTTTAATGGCCCGCATGGAGGCATCCCAAGCCAAAGCCCTGAGCCCCATTAAGGAGGATATAGAGACTCTAAAGTCACAATCCACTGCTGTGTCTGAGACCATAGCTGCCATTGAAGAGAGAGTCACTGCC
This sequence comes from Allobates femoralis, assembly GCA_033576535.1. Lineage (NCBI taxonomy): Eukaryota > Metazoa > Chordata > Amphibia > Anura > Aromobatidae > Allobates > Allobates femoralis. Next base: position 343,593,072 of record JARQOC010000005.1, on the reverse strand, counting down.
TTGGAGAGACATGCTACACGCTCTAATGCACATATTGTTGCCCTGATTCTACAAGCAGATGACCAGGAGAATAGGGAAAGGCGCAACAACATACGCCTGAAAGGATTGCCTGAGACCATTACAGCTAATATGCTCCTTGACAGGACTCTAGACATCTTTAATACGGTAACGCAAAGATCACCAGGCTCATCATATAAAATTGATAGGATACATAGAGTATCTCGCCCTGGCCCAATTGACCCAGACAACCCCAGAGATGTTCTGTGTAGATTTCATAATTTTACAGACAAGGATGCTCTGATACAAGCGGCTTGGTCTTTTGGCGACATTCTGATTGACAACGTAAATGTTCGCCTCTTCCCAGATGTTTCTAGTCGCACCTTGTATATGCGACGGCAGCTGCGCCCCTTACTTGTGAAGATTAAAGAGCGGGGAGCCACGTACCGCTGGGGTCATCCCTTCCATCTTATAGTGAGAAGAAACAACAAGACATATTATCTTTGGCATAGGGATGACCTTCCTGGACTATTTTCGTTCTTGGATATCCCATCCATCCCGATCCCGGATTGGCTCTCTTTGGAAGGATTTCAGAGGTTCGCAACAATGGGCCGCCAACGCAGTTCCCTTTCAGATGCTCTCCGCAAGAGGAAGACACGGAGTGGCAATGCTCCACGTACGCCCTCGTCACAGCCTGGCAGCCCGAGGGGCGGAAGAGACGAGGCGTTTGCAGAGGACTTACCAACATGAGATTCCTGATCCACCTTTGTTGGAACTGATTGAGCTATATGAGGTTGATGCCTCAGACCTCACCCAGAATTGCTCTAGACTGGTCTGCCTGGTAACAATTGTTATATAAAAAGATAGTGCATTCGTTACGTATAACAAATTTATTAAGGGTTTTGTGTTGCTTTTTCCCTTTTATCGATTGTAACTTTTTCTTGTTGACTTTTAAAGAAGTTGATAATGTGGTGTAAAGAGATGATCTTGATGATATACAAGAGTCCTGGGTCTGTGGATCGTTGCCTTTTGGTCAGTTACGGTCCCTACGACTCTCTCTCTTTCTCTTTTCTGTTTTCTTAGAGAGAGTTGATTTGCTGGCTTGACCGGCTTAGACTAAAATAGTCTTATCTTCCCTTTAATCTTTTTTTCTCAATCTCTTTGTTTTACACTCCTCTACACCTCCCTCCCCTCTTACCTCCCCCTCTTTCCTGTACCTTGGTCCCCTTTTTCCTTGAAGTTCCTAGTTAGCAGAAGGGAACACTATGACACATAGCACCCTATCTGCTATACAAATTGGCACGCTGAATGTGCAAGGTCTACATGATGCAGGGAAAAGATCTATTTTGTTTAACTATTTGAAAACTAACAAAATTCATGTTGCTTTTCTTCAGGAGACTCATATGTGCGAGAACAAGCCTTATAAGCTCTCCAGTCATTGGTTTCCTTCATCATATCACAGCTTATCTAATAATTCACACTCTTCTGGTTCCAGTATCGTGATATCGAGGTCGATACCATGGGAATTTGTGGACTCCTGCAGTGGTGGCAACGGAAGACTCCTTATGGTAAAAGGTAAGATCGCCTCCAGAACATATACATTTGCCTCGCTATACCTCCCTAACTCTGGTCAGATCACAACGCTCCTGCAGTTTTTAGATAAAACTGAGGTCTTCGCAGAGGGAACGCTGGTTCTAGGGGGAGATTTCAATGTTACACTTGACCCCGACCTTGACACGTCTCGAGGCAGGTCTAGTATGTCTAAAGCAGCTATTAGAAGGTTGAACAGAGCGCTCCATGATCACCAATTACTAGATGCTTGGCGCCTCTTGTTCCCTACCTCTAAAGACTATACCTTTTACTCCCCAATACATGACGTATATTCTAGACTTGACTTCTTTCTCCTGAGACACACTGATCTGACACAACTAATAGATGCTTCTATTGAGCCGATTTCCTTTTCAGACCATGCCTTGGTTAAGATTTCCCTTATGCTCCACTCCCCGATCCCAAGACAGTGGCAATGGAGGCTAAACGCTTCTTTATTAGAAGACACAGTAGTCCTAGCGGACGTCTCTAAATCATTGAAGGATTACTTTGATTTAAATGTTTCCACAGATGTGACACCTGGGGGAGTGTGGGAGGCTCACAAGTGTGTAGTTCGAGGCATTTTAATCAAACATGGTGCCCGACTTAAGAAAATTAGAGATACAGAAATCCAAGATCTAATGATTAGACTGAGAGACCTCGAAACTAGGCATAAACGTCACTCTCTCCCTGATCTGAAGAGAGAACTATTAGATGTTAGGGAGAAGCTACGCACTACTTTACTATATAAGGCAAAAGGAGTACTTACCAGATGCCGTAGACATTTCTATGAATATGGGAATAAGTCCGGTAGAGCTTTGGCGAGGGCCTCTAGAATTTGCAGAGCTACTACGTATGTTTCTGAAATATCACACCCAGATACCTCAAAACGCTCAAAGTTTCCCCACGACATAGCTGAGGCATTCAAACATTACTATACCACTTTGTATAATCTTGACACGAATAAAGCGCCGGTAGCATTGAATGCACTTACATCACGCATAAGAAAATATATTACATCTTCGGCTATGCCGAAATTGGCGGATTCAGTTTCGCAATCCTTAGAGATGCCTATCTCAGATCAGGAGATTGAAGATGCGTTGTCCTCATCTAAATCGGGGAAAGCACCTGGCCCAGATGGGTTTACGGTTGGTTATTATAAAAAATTAAAAGAAGCTCTATTGCCACACCTAAAAGCCTTTTTTAATGCCTTGGCGATATCTACACCACCCAAAGATGCATTAAGAGCTAATATAACAGTGATTCATAAACCAGGGAAAGATCCTCTGCTATGCTCCAGTTACCGCCCAATATCCCTGCTGAACGTAGATATTAAGCTTTTTGCAAAAATTTTGGCGGCAAGACTCTCCCCGTTCATACCGGACTTGATTCACCCAGATCAGACGGGATTTGTCACGGGTAGGGAGGCCAGAGACAACACCACCAAAGCTATAGACTTAATTTATACAGCCAAGACATCTAAAACCCCGCTGATGTTACTATCTACAGACGCAGAAAAAGCGTTCGATCGCGTACATTGGACTTTTATTAAAGAGACATTGTCTCACATCGGATTGGGAGCTAAGATGCTTGGTTGGGTGCTCTCTCTGTACTCCGTCCCGTCGGCAAGAGTGCGGGTCAACGGGATCCTTTCGGAGTCATTTGATATTAACAATGGCACGCGTCAGGGATGCCCGTTGTCCCCATTAATTTTTATTTTGACTCTCGAACCGTTATTGCGTCATGTCCGAATGAATGGAGATATTTCAGGCATGCAAGTAAAATCAGGTGTACATAAAATTGCGGCATATGCAGACGATCTCCTGTTCTTTCTAACAAATCCAGAGGTTTCTCTCCCCATTTTATTGAAAGAATTGGAGACATATTACACTCTCTCCAATTTTAAAATAAATAGATCAAAATCTGAGGCCCTAAATGTGTCGCTTCCCCTGAGTCAAATTACTAGAATACAGAACGCCTTTACATTTCATTGGTCTCCTAAATCTCTTCGCTATTTAGGGGTACAGATTACTCCAGATGTTAGAGATCTGTATGGTGCAAATTTTCCTTCACTGCTGCGGTCAATTACAGTAGACTGTGAGAGATGGCTATTGTCTACTTTCACATGGGCTGGTAGATGCCAGCTTTTCAAAATGAATATCCTTCCGAGGATATTATATTACCTACAGACATTACCTATCACCATTCCATTATCCTTCTTTAAGACAATTGCACAACTGCAGACAAAATTCATCTGGGGTAACTCGAAACCACGTCTAGCGAGATCAATCCTGTATAGACGCAAAAAAGATGGTGGTGTGAATCTCCCAAATATCAAACTGTATTACATAGCCACCCACCTCACGGGTAATAGATTGGTGCAGGCATGGTACAAATAAATTGTGGGTACAAATCGAACAGGATTTTACTCCTTTCAGACTTCAGACATTACCCTGGGTGTCACTTCGAAAAGAAGAGTTATTATATGACCATCCGACAATTGGGTCTACTCTCAAGATTTGTGATCACACGTTAGTTAGATCCTTAATGATACCATCTGCCTCTGTCTTGAGTCCGATCCTTAGTCACCCGGACTTTCGACCAAGTCTTGATGACCCCGTGTTCCAACGTTGGATAAAAGCAGGTCTGGATAGGATTGAAAAATGGAGTGAGGGAGAAGCGTGGCCAAACATTGAACAACTTAATTCAATTACCTACCCGACGGCTCTGGGTTTCTGGAGATGTGTACAACTTGTGCACTATCTTCATAGACTCCCTCCTAAGAGGACGTTTTTAAATCCTAAGACACTGTTTGAATCTCTATGCTCTACCACAGTTGACTGTAGGCATGCTTTATCACAGACATACGCGTGTTTGATTTCTCCACCAGACCTCCCGACTCCCCATTTCATGCTGCGATGGGAGACAGATCTTGGTCTCAAACTGTCTACAGAACAGAGATCTGCAATTTATTCTTTAGCTCACTCTACCTCGATAAGCTCAAAGCTGCAGGAGGCAAATTATAAATTATTGACGAGATGGTATAGAGTCCCAGCTTATTTGCATAGACTCTTTCCTTCTATAGACCCGAAGTGCTGGAGGTGTGGTGGGGCGGATGGTACAATACTACACGTGTTCTGGGAGTGTGCGAAGCTCCAACCATTCTGGTCGGAGGTGAAAAAGATTACAAGGCAAGTTACGGGATACACGGATGAGTTAGATCCTGGCCTCTTCATGTTGCACCACGGTAGGATTCCACCAAACAAATATAAACATACACTGTTGAGGTTCTTAGTCATGGCTGCGAGATCCTGCATTCCGATACTTTGGAAAAAGGAGACATGTCCTTCTGTGGCTATGTGGATAGAGAAGGTGAACGACCTCATGCTTCTCGAGGACCTGACATCAGCTATACATGATTCATATGAGAAGTTCAGAAACACGTGGTTTAATTGGATGAGTTTCCAACAATCTGACCTGTATAAGTCTCACAGAAGCTCCTGAGGAACTTGCTCTTAAGAACTGGTTAGTAAATGGGTGCGATTGAGAGTTCCTTTTACTCCATTGAGGTTTGGTAACTTCACGAGACCCCTACCTTACCCTCCCTTCTACCCCTCTTCATACCCCCCCACCCATCCTATCCCCCGTTCTGGTCTATTCTACTCTTTTCTTTCTTTATGTGTTTCCTATCTTTTCCTTTCTTTTTTGTTTTTTTTATCTTTCATTGTCATTATTATTGGTAATAGACGGGTACCTATGGAGTAGGTAATGCTTGTTTTATAATTCTGACTGGCAAACAACTCCGATGTGTTATACTAGACAGCTTGTTTTTCATGCCAGAGTTAGTTTTAATATTCTATAGTAAATTGAATACTTTTATCAAGCTTATTGACTATTAGAAACTGATTCCGTGATTCAATTAATGAGAATATATTTTATTAAGAACAGTTCTTTGTACTTGCAAGATGATTGAATCTGTAAGTTTTGGTTCTTTTTTCTATTGTTACTATAAAACGAAAAATAAAGAATTATAAAAAAAAAAAAAAAAAAAAAAACTAGAAGCTTGGGCTGCTGAAATGGCAAATGCGCTTTAATGGGGATAAATGTAAAGTCATGCACTTGGGCAGAGGAAACAAAAGGTATAATTATGTGCTTAATTGTAAAACACTGGGCAAAACTGTCACTGAAAAAGACCTGGGTGTATGGGTAGATGACAAACTCACATTTAGTGGCCAGTGTCAGGCAGCTGCTGCAAAGGCAAATAAAATAATGGGATGTATTAAAAGAGGCATAGATGCTCATGAGGAGAACATAATTTTACCTCTATACAAGTCACTAGTGCGACCACACTTAGAATACTGTGTACAATTCTGGTCTCCGGTGTATAAGAAAGACATAGCTGAACTAGAGCGGGTCCAGAGAAGAGCGACAAAAGTTATTAGAGGACTAAGGGGTCTGCAATACCAAGACAGGTTATTAAACTTGGGGTTATTTAGCTTGGAAAAACGAAGGCTTAGGGTGATCTTATAATAATGTATAAATATATGAGGGGGCAGTACAGAGATCTTTCTAATGATCTCTTTACTCTTAGGCCTGAGACTGGGACAAGGGGGCATCCTCTACGTCTGGAGGGAAGAAGGTTTAATCATAATCACAGACGCGGATTCTTTACTGTAAGAGCAGTGAGACTATGGAACTCTCTGCCACATGATGTTGTAATGAGTGAGTCACTACTAACATTTAAGAAGGGCCTGGATGCCTTTCTTGAAAACTATAATATTACCAGTTATATATACTAGATTCTTTGATAGGGCGTTGATCCAGGGAATTAGTCTGATTGCCGTATCTGGAGTCAGGAAGGAATTTTTTCCCCCAATGTGGAGATTAGTGTTGCCACATGGGGTTTTTTTTGCCTTCCTCTGGATCAACATGTTAGGCTATGGGTTGAACTAGATGGACTTAAAGTCTTCCTTCAACCTTAAAAACTATGTTACTATGTTACTATGTTATTTTGTTTCTCTAACTTATTTCTAGCCCAAGATATGATAAAAATGTAAGGCCATACCAGGCCAAAATTCACACTTTTTTTAAAACTTTAAAAGTGTGTAAAAAATTAACTGATGAAGAAAAAAAATTAAAATCTTTTATTTTGTAATTCAATAAAATTGTACTTTATATAGACAAAAAAAATCTAAAGACGTCAGGTAAAAAAAAATTCATATATGGATCACTTAATGTGGTGGTGATTAGCTCTCATCTATCCTTTTACTTTGTTTGCCAACCTATTCCTAACTTTTTGATTTTCTTATGCTGGACAGAACCATTTTTCCTCATGTTGAGGAACCTGTTTTTTTAACTATTTTCATTTCATATTTTGACAATGAGAAACCAAAATATAATTCTATCTATCTATCTATCTATCTATCTATCTATCTATCTATCTATCTATCTATCTATCTATCATCAAAAATAATAGCAGCACACTGGTTAAGTCAATGCATGCTAACACTGATGTTTATTAGTGTTATATTGGTGTTATATTTGAGAAAAAAATAAAAACTAAAAAGTTTTTTCAAAAAAACTCCAGATGTAAATTTTTTTTCCGTTTTTTATGATTCTTTGTGCATGCATTGGCCAATGGATGCCAGCCCTTCAACCACGTCTCGGTGACCATAATTCTGAAGGGTCCCTATCTACACTAAAAGTCTCTCTCGTACCCTAGGGGTCTCTGTTTCAGTGGGCGGTAGTAGGAGACATACCTCTTCAGTAGCACCCAGTGGTAGGGAGGCAGGAGGGCAAGTCCAGCAGCAGAGCCAGCTGCTCTGCACCAATATAACACTTAGGCTGGCTTCACATTTGCGTATGTGAACGCAGCTTATGCTGCGTTCCTATACGCAGTCAAACGCATGCGCACTGCGTTCCTATGTTTAACATAGGAACGCATAGTGCTTGCGTTTGCTGCGTTCGGGTGCGGATGCGGACGATATCTGCTCCTTCCGGTGTCCAGCGTCCGCACCCGGGACGCAGCCAGTTGCATTTTTTTGTGCGCTCGGGGACTTGGAAAATCAGCAAGCGTCCCCAAGCGCACAAAACATGCATTGTCTTCAATGGGTCCGCAGTGTTCTGCGCTTGACAGCGCAGGAGAACGCTGCGGACCCATTGAAAAATCTCCCGGTGGCCGCCGGTGATGTCACAGGAGCTCACCGACGGCCACCGGGAGATCAGCTCAGCCTCTGCTGATCTCTTCTTCCCCGCCGCCGGTAATCTGCTAGCGATGTCGGTGGGGAGAACAGCTGATTTGACAGCTGTTTGAATCTTCCCGCGCCGACATCTCCTCTCGGTGTCGGCGCGGGAGATTCAAACAGCTGTCAAATCAGCTGTTCTCCCCGCCGACATGTTCCGGAGCTTACCGGCGGCAGGGAGGCGGAGATCTCCGGCGCTGATCTCCGCCCCCCGGACACCGCTGATTGGCTGCTGGGCTGCACAGTGATGTGTCCGCAGGCAGACATTCTCCGCTGCGGACACATCAAAATGGCCCTGCTTTGCACTGCGTTTGTGTCTGCATGCCATCAGCATGCAGACACAAACGCTAATGTGAAGCCAGCCTTATAAACATCAGTGTTAGCATGCATTGACTTAACCAGTGTGCTGCTATTATTTTTGATTATATATATATTGCACAGCTATATAGATTTGCACCTGGGCTGAAAAGCTTAAAGGAAGGGCTGTCTTTTTTCTATTCATTTATTGTGTGCAGAGCAGCTGGCTCTGCTGCTGGACTTGCCCTCCCATCCGTTGGCCAATGCATGTGCAAAGAACCATAAAAAACGGAAAAAAAAACGGAAAAAAAATTTACATCTGAGTTTTTTTGAAAAAACGTTTTAGTTTTTATTTTTTCTCAAAAATAACACCAATATAACACTTATAAACATCAGTGTTAGCATGCATTGACTTAACCAGTGTGCTGCAATTTTTTTATTATATATATATTACACAGCTATATAGATTTGCACCTGGGCTGAAAAGCTTAAAGGAAGGGCTGTCTTTTTTCTATTTATCTATCTATCTATCTATCTATCTATCTATCTATACTATCTATCTATCTATCTATCTATCTATTATAGTGATGGCAAATTGCTGCCATATGCCTGATTCAGTTAATGATATTATGTAAATGAAATTTGTTGCATTAATACTACTGCTTATGTATTTGAATATTTTACTAGAACCTAGCTGATGCCACTAATTGTTTCGGTATATGGTTGATAGATCTACCTGAACTTTACAGGTCCCCTACCTTTTCTCTCTTTCCTATGTCAATGATTCACACACTCAACAGCACAAAAACCTTTATTTAATATCGTTCCTCCATGCTTTCTACTCCTTTTAATATTCATGATGGTTACTGTGCCTCATTTACTCCCTGTAACTCAGCACCTATAGTTTAAATTGCACCGTTTCACAGCGCATGCACCGCCACCATATTGATACTCCTCAATGAAACTTGCTACTCCCGCCTGCACATGCGGATTAAGCGCTATGCGGTCTCCACCCCCTATGACGACTTCCATTATGACTGCTTCCGGCTGCGGTTGCGGCTCTGGACGTGGCGGCTGGACCTCTCTATACACCCTTAGTGACGTCCTTACACAGGTAACATAGTAACATAGTTTTTAAGATTGAAGGAAGACTTTAAGTCCATCTAGTTCATCCCATAGCCTAACATGTTGATCCATGGGAAGGCAAAAAAAAAACCCATGTGGTAACATTAAGCTCCACATTGGGGAAAAAAATTCCTTCCTGACTCCAGATACGGCAATCAGACTAATTCCCTGGATCAACGCCCTATCAAATAATCTAGTACATATAACTGGTAATATTATAGTTTTCAAGAAAGGCATCTAGTCCCTTCTTAAATATTAGTAGTGAGTCACTCATTACAACATCATGTGGCAGAGAGTTCCATAGTCTCACTGCTCTTACAGTAAAGAATCCATGTCTGTGATTATGATTAAACCTTTTTTCCTCCAGACGTAGAGGATGCCCCCTTGTCCCCGTCTCAGGCCTAAAAGTAAAGAGATCATTAAAAAGGTCTCTGTACTGTCCCCTCATATATTTATACATTATTATAAGATCACCCCTAAGCCTTTGTTTTTCCAAGCTAAATAACCCCAAGTTTAATAACCTGTCTTGGTATTGCAGACCCCTCAGTCCTCTAATAACCTTGGTCGTTCTTCTCTGCACCCGCTCTAGTTCAGCTATGTCTTTCTTATACACCTGAGACCAGAATTGTACATTGGCATTCCTTCTTGTCTGGTAACCTTATACAAGGCACTTTTTTAAAAGCCTAGGACCCAGGATCTAGTCTCATTAGTGTCCAATCTGAGCACTCACAATGTGATTTTCCCTCACTTATTAGGCCATTTTGTTATTAGCCCGCACATACCCTCTATATACAGGTTGAGCCTCCATATTGCCCTATATACAAGATCAGCCCCACATTACCCCAATAGATCAAGGATGAGCACCTACATAGACCCTATATACAGGATGAGCACTCACTGAGCCACCAGATATAATATGAGCACCCATATAGCTCTTATTTACAGTATGAGGCCCTACATATAGAATGATCTCACAACCCCCAATATACAGTATAATAATATTTTTCAATAAACTTGTAATTGTTTAAATAATGGTATTGAGGCTCCATATATTCTGTAGGATTTATGTTCATAAAGAGGCCATATAGTGGGCTTTGGAATTTTTTTCTCATTATATGTTGTTTATTTGATATTGCTTATCGTATATACTTGTGTATAAGCCGAGTTTTACAGCACAAAAAATGTGCTGAAAAGTCCCCCCCTCGGCTTATACACGAGTCATATACGGTACTCGGTATACAGCCCCCCCCATCAGTGGTATACAGGGCCCCCCCCCCTTGCTGCCACACACCTGTCGCCGCCGCCGCTCTGCACCGCACTCCTCTGGGTCTTCATGCTTCTTCCTGCTTGTGACCGGCGGGCGCAGGCAATGACGTCATTGTCTGTGCGCCGGAGGAGGAAGCAGGAAGAAGCATGAAGACCCGGAGGAGCGCGGTGCAGAGCGGCGGCGACAGCGACAGGGATAAGTATAATGATCTATTCATTTACAGGTGGGGCCTGTATATACCACTGGGGAGGCTGCTGTATATACTACTGGGGCCTGTATACTACCACTGGGGAGGCTGCTGTATACTACCACTGGGGAGGCCTGTATACCACACTGCTGGGGGCTGCATACCTGTGCTGGGGTCCACACGAGTCAATAGGTTTTCCCAGGTTTTGAGGGCAAAAGTAGGGGGGTCGGCTTATACACGAGTACATACGGTATACATTCTTCAGACATTGCAGTACATAAAACACCTTAACAGGTTAAAAAATCTGCACCGTTACTGCTGTTGTAGTGGTTGATACAGTTGAAGGGCCTGAGAGGTTCGCTTTAACAATAGCCTCCTCATCTGCCACTTTACCTCACTTCTTATACATGGTCAAAGCAGCAGTCTATTGTAAGTGTAAATGTACATATTGTCACTTGGTTGTGTGCATTTTTAAGGCATTTAAACTAAATACATTGTTATGCTATTTTTCAGTGAAGGCTGGAGGAATGCGAATCGTACAGAAGCACCAACACCCCCCACATGGAGATGCTAAGGAGGATAAAAAGCAAGTGGAGGAGAACTGGGAAAGTGGTATTTTGTAAGTGTATTTGTGTATACTCTATACTAAATGCCTAAATGCTGCGAATAGTGGACCAGAGGGCGACCCGTACAGGCTGGTCAGTAGATATGAAGAGACTGTGGAACACTGGCTTTGTCAGTGAGATGAATCCTGGCAGCTCCATACGATCCCAGAGAGACTGATCTAGCTGGAGCAGGAATCCTGATGGCTCTGTGTGTATCAGGAGAGGCTTGACCAGTCCCAGGATTCTGTGTAGACAGAAGTGTTAGAATAATGTGGAAACAAGGCAGCAGTCTTTTTAGTGCAGAGCTCAGCAGAGTGTGGCCTGAACAGAGGCAACGTTCTTAGGAAATGAACATGTTGCTCAGGCCTTTTATTCACAGGGCATCACAGCACAGAAAGCCCTAATAGAGAACAGGTGCACTGCTCCTTTAATTGTGTGCCGGAAGCCGGCACGCATCCTAAGAGCATTCCCCGAAGGCCTGCCAAAAGAACGCAGCTTCCTAGCAGAGAAGGAAGCACTCGGCCGCATGGAGCCACAGACAGGGTGAGCAGTACCAGTGGAGCTGCGTGGTGGGCACCGATCTCCTGCTTGGCAAAAACTGGCCCCGCAGCAGGGACAGAGCAGGTGAGATGCCACTTGATGTTCACTGGTCTCCTTGTCCATGAGAGACTGGCCCAGCGGCTGAGGGCATGACAACCATAAAGTAAATAAAAAACTTAGCAAAAACTATCTACTATATAATTGCCTAAGGTTCTCTGTCCGCCACGGAAATTGCGCGCCAGCGCTGATTGGTCGCCCGGCAACCAGTTTTGTGCATTTTTCACAAGGACACAACTGAACAGAATAATGGGAGGAGTCTTGTGAAGAAAATTTGCATTTTCTCAGTGCATTCTGGGAGAAGTGAAGAGTCTTCACAAAATGAGGAAGCCCTGATTTTGGCTGTTGCAACGGAAAGGAGGACATGAGGAAGCCAGAGGAGGGCACGGTCTTTGCTGCTTTAACATCATATAAACAGACTGAATATGAAAGAGGCCAGGAAAAGTCAAACGTCACATGCCAGATATATAAGCTTGTGTCTCAGTTGGAGGAAAAGTGGCAAAGTATAAAAAATAGAAGAGAAATAGTTGCCATTCGTCCTTGGAGTCTAGCAAAGAACTCAATTGCGAGTCTTACTGGATCTTTAAATTAAACACGAAGTCACCAGGAGGCTTGAATATCAGGCAGAATCTCATTCTGCAGTACTCTTAAACTAATATATATATACTAGATGCCGGCCCGATTCTAAAGAATCGGGTAGTCTAGAATCGATATATAGTTTATTTACTAATAGTTAGGGGAGTGCGGTGAAATTAATTGTGTGTATACAGGTGGCTCAGTGGGTAGCAGAGTATACGGTGGCTCAGTGGGTAGCAGAGTATACGGTGGCTCAGTGGTTAGCACTGCGCGGTGGCTGAGTGGTTAGCAGTGAGTGCGGTGGCTCAGTGGTTAGCAGTGAGTGCGGTGGCTCAGTGGTTAGCAGTGAGTGCGGTGGCTCAGTGGTTAGCAGTGAGTGCGGTGGCTCAGTGGTTAGCAGTGAGTGCGGTGGCTCAGTGGTTAGCAGTGAGTGCGGTTGCTCAGTGGTTAGCAGTGAGTGCGGTGGCTGAGTGAGTGGTTAGCAGTGAGTGCGGTGGCTGAGTGGTTAGCAGTGAGTGCGGTGGCTGAGTGGTTAGCAGTGAGTGCGGTGGCTGAGTGGTTAGCAGTGAGTGCGGTGGCTGAGTGGTTAGCAGTGAGTGCGGTGGCTGAGTGGTTAGCAGTGAGTGCGGTGGCTGAGTGGTTAGCGTGAGTGCGGTGGTGAGTGGTTAGCAGTGAGTGCGGTGGCTGAGTGGTTAGCAGTGAGTGCGGTGGCTGAGTGGTTAGCAGTGAGTGCGGTGGCTGAGTGGTTAGCAGTGAGTGCGGTGGTCTAGTGGTTAGCAGTGAGTGCGGTGGCTGAGTGGTTAGCAGTGAGTGCGGTGGCTGAGTGGTTAGCAGTGAGTGCGGTGGCTCAGTGGTTAGCAGTGAGTGCGGTGGCTCAGTGGTTAGCAGTGAGTGCGGTGGCTCAGTGGTTAGCAGTGAGTGGCGGTGGCTCAGTGGTTAGCAGTGAGTGCGGTGGCTCAGTGGTTAGCAGGAGTGGGGTGGCTCAGTGGTTAGCAGTGAGTGGGGTGGCTCAGTGGTTAGCAGTGCGAGTGGGGTGGCTCAGTGGTTAGCAGGAGTGCGGTGGCTCAGTGGTTAGCAGCGAGTGCGGTGGCTCAGTGGTTAGCAGCGAGTGCGGTGGCTCAGTGGTTAGCAGCGAGTGCGGTGGCTCAGTGGTTAGCAGCGAGTGCGGTGGCTCAGTGGTTAGCAGCGAGTGCGGTGGCTCAGTGGTTAGCGCAGTCGTGAGTGTTGCAGCAGTGGGGCTAGTGGTGGTTAGCAGCGAGTGCGGTGGCTCAGTGGTTAGCAGCGAGTGCGGTGGCTCGAGTGGTTAGCAGCGAGTGCGGTGGCTGAGTGGTTAGCAGCAGGTGGCTATGGTAGCGGAGTGCGGTGGCTGAGTGGTTAGCAGCGAGTGCGGTGGCTGAGTGGTTAGCAGCGAGTGCGGTGGCTGAGTGGTTAGCAGCGAGTGCGGTGGCTGAGTGGTTAGCAGCGAGTGCGGGGCTGAGTGGTTAGCAGCGAGTGCGGTGGCTGAGTGTTTAGCAGCGAGTGCGGTGGCTGGTTAGCAGCGAGTGCGGTGGCTCAGTGGTTAGCAGTGAGTGGGGTGGCTCAGTGGTTAGCAGTGGAGTGGGGTGGTTAGCAGTGAGTGCGGTGGCTCAGTGGTTAGCAGTGAGTGCGGTGGTTGAGTGGTTAGCAGGAGTGCGGTGGCTCAGTGGTTAGCAGTGAGTGCGGTGGTTGAGTGGTTAGCAGTGAGTGCGGTGGCTCAGTGGTTAGCAGTGAGTATGGTGGTTAGCAGTGAGTGCGGTGTGGCTCAGTGGTTAGCAGTGAGTGCGGTGGCTCAGTGGTTAGCAGTGATGATGCGGTGGCTCAGTGGTTAGCAGTGAGTGCGGTGGCTCAGTGGTTAGCAGTGAGTGCGTGGCTCAGTGGTTAGCAGTGAGTGCGGTGGCTCAGTGGTTAGCAGTGAGTGCGGTGGCTCAGTGGTTAGCAGTGAGTGCGGTGGCTCAGTGGTTAGCAGTGAGTGGGGTGGCTCAGTGGTTAGCAGTGAGTGGGGTGGCTCAGTGGTTAGCAGTGAGTGGGGTGGCTCAGTGGTTAGCAGTGAGTGGCGGTGGCTCAGTGGTTAGCAGTGAGTGGGGTGGCTCAGTGGTTAGCAGTGAGTGCGGTGGCTCAGTGGTTAGCAGTGAGTGCGGTGGCTCAGTGGTTAGCAGTGAGTGCGGTGGCTCAGTGGTTAGCAGTGAGTGCGGTGGCTCAGTGGTTAGCAGTGAGTGCGGTGGCTCAGTGGTTAGCAGCGAGTGCGGGTGGCTCAGTGGTTAGCAGTGAGTGGGGTGGCTCAGTGGTTAGCAGCGAGTGGGGTGGCTCAGTGGTTAGCAGCGAGTGGGGTGGCTCAGTGGTTAGCAGCGAGTGGGGGTGGCTCAGTGGTTAGCAGCGAGTGGGGTGGCTCAGTGGTTAGCAGCGGTGCGGGTGGCTAGTGGTTAGCAGCGAGTGCGGTGGCTCAGTGGTTAGCAGCGAGTGCGGTGGCTCAGTGGTTAGCAGCGAGTGCGGTGGCTGAGTGGTTAGCAGCGAGTGCGGTGGCTGAGTGGTTAGCAGCGAGTGCGGTGGCTGAGTGGTTAGCAGCGAGTGCGGTGGCTGAGTGGTTAGCAGCGAGTGCGGTGTGATGCGTTAGCAGTGAGTGCTGCTGTGGTAGCAGTGAGTGCGGTGGTGAGTGGTTAGCAGCGAGTGCGGTGGCTAGTGGTTAGCAGTCGAGTGCGGTTGTCTCGAGTGGTTAGCAGTGAGTGCGGTGGTTGTTAGTGGTTAGTCAGCGTGAGTGTGCGGTGGCTCAGTGGTTAGCAGTGAGTGCGGTGGCTCAGTGGTTAGCAGTGAGTGCGGT
Organism: Allobates femoralis; assembly: GCA_033576535.1. Taxonomy (NCBI): domain Eukaryota; kingdom Metazoa; phylum Chordata; class Amphibia; order Anura; family Aromobatidae; genus Allobates; species Allobates femoralis. The sequence goes on along the minus strand of JARQOC010000005.1, from coordinate 343,577,759 downwards.
GGCTCAGTGGTTAGCAGTGAGTGCGGTGGCTCAGTGTTAGCAGTGAGTGCGGTGGCTCAGTGGTTAGCAGTGAGTGCGGTGGCTCAGTGGTTAGAGTGAGTGCGGTGGCTCAGTGGTTAGCAGTGAGTGCGGTGGCTCAGTGGTTAGCAGTGAGTGCGGTGGCTCAGTGGTTAGCAGTGAGTGCGGTGGCTCAGTGGTTAGCAGTGAGTGCGGTGGCTCAGTGGTTAGCAGTGAGTGCGGTGGCTCAGTGGTTAGCAGTGAGTGCGGTGGCTCAGTGGTTAGCAGTGAGTGCGGTGGCTCAGTGGTTAGCAGTGAGTGGGTGGCTCAGTGGTTAGCAGTGAGTGGGGTGGCTCAGTGGTTAGCAGTGAGTGGGGTGCTCAGTGGTTAGCAGTGAGGGTGGCTCAGTGGTTAGCAGTGAGTGGGGTGGCTCAGTGGTTAGCAGTGAGTGGGGTGGCTCAGTGGTTAGCAGTGAGTGGGGTGGCTCAGTGGTTAGCAGTGAGTGCGGTGGCTCAGTGGTTAGCAGTGAGTGCGGTGGCTCAGTGGTTAGCAGTGAGTGCGGTGGCTCAGTGGTTAGCAGTGAGTGGGGTGGCTCAGTGGTTAGCAGTGAGTGGGGTGGCTCAGTGGATAGCAGTGAGTGCGGTGGCTCAGTGGATAGCAGTGAGTGTGGTGAGATTGGTCAGCACAGCGGGGTGGGCAGAGTGTATATTACAGTATATGTAGAGTTTGACTATAGTATATGGTGGAATTTTATAGCACATGTATAGCAGCACTATGGTATATGGCCATACTCAGCTCCCCCCTGGTTCTCCTTTCAAAAATAAAAAAATCCTCAGTGAGGATACACACCTGTCCGCCGGCTCGCTCCACCTTCGTCTTCTAGGTCCTACAGGGGTTTAGGAGCCGTTCTTGCCTGGGAAACTGTTCAGCTGATCGGTCACATGACCGCTAACTGCCAGGGGGGCAGGATGGATTAGGGGGGCAAGATGGTGACGGGGGGTGGGGGTGGGGTCAGGATGGAGGCGGCGGGGGGGCAGGATGGAGGCAGGGGCAGGATGGAGCTGGTGTGTGTGGGGGGCAGGATGATGGAGGGGGGGGCAGGATGGAGGTGGGTTGGGGTGGACAGGATGGAGTCGGTGGGTGGGCAGGATGGAGCTGGTGTGGGGGGAGGGGGGGCAGGATGGAGCCGGCGAGGGGGTTAGGATGGAGCCGGCGAGGGGGGGGGGGGGGGATGGAGCGGGCAGGGGGGGGGGGAAGGATGGAGGTGGTGTGGGGGGAGCAGGATGGTGAGGGGGGCAGGATAAAGCTGGTGTGTGTGGGGGGGCAGGATGCAGCTGGGGAGGGCAGGATGGAGGCAGGGGGGGCAGGTTGGAGCTGGTGTGTGTGTGGGGCAGGATGGAGCGGGCAGGGGGTAGGATGGAGGGGGGGCAGGATGGAGGTGGGGTGAGGGGGACAGGATGGAGCCGGTGGTGGGCAGGATGGAGCTGGTGTGGGGGGAGGGGTTGGGGTGGAGCCGGCGGGGGGGTTGGGGTAGGATGGAGCGGGTGGGGGGGGCAGGATGGAGGCGGTGGGGGGGTAGGATGGTGGGGGGGGCTATGGAGGGGAGAGGGGGGCAGGTTGGAGCCAGTGGGGGGTAGGGGCAGGATGGTGGTGGCAGGGGTAGGGGCAGGATGGATGAGAGGATACACGCCCGTGTGCCGGCTTGCAGGACCTGTGGATGCCTGGGAAAATCAGCTGATCGGTTTCGCAGGTAACCACAGGTCCTCAAGGCATGGAGCTAGAGGACGTAGATGGAGCGCGCCGGCGGACGGGTGAGTATCCTCTATGACGTGTTTTGTTTTTTTATTAGAAGCAAGCAGGGGGGGCCGCAGGAGCAGGGGTGGGGGGGGCGCAGGAGTCGCGGGGGGAGATGACCACCCGCGGGGGGGGGGGGCAGGACCACCCGCGGGGGGGGGCGCAGGAGCCGCAGGGGGGCAGGTGCAGTGGTGTGGGGCCCGCAGGAGCCGCGGGGGGGGGGCGGGAGAAGCCGCGGGGGGGCCGCAGGAGTGGGCGGAACTTCCAAGAGCGGAACGTTCCTCCGCCGTTTCCTGTAGCTGGGCGTCGCCCGGCTAGCCCGCAGCGGTGACGTCACCACCATGGGTCCGGAGGCCATCACGGAAGTACCTTTGGGGTTTTCCGGAAGTGGCCTTCGGCTTTTATATATTAATATATATATTATATAATATATATATATATATATATATATATATATGTATATATAGACCAAAAAATTGACCGCAGCACTCCAATGAGGTGTATTCCGCCTTTAATGGCCTTCAGGCATCATAGTGGGACGTTTCGGTCCTCAGACCTTCTTCCAGCTGGGTCAATTTTTTGGTCTGTATGATAGGGTGAATGGACTAGCCCTGGACTGCTTGCACCACCCTTATTAGGGAATTTAGTGCTGCTCTATTTTTTGCTCTATATTATGTATATATAATATATATTATATATATATATATATATATATATATATATATACATATATATATCATAAAACAGGGTATTTAACTTGTTTCTCTGCTATCCGATATATATTTTCTGCTGTCGAGTAATCTGCAAATGCAGGGTGGAGAAATGCAGGGTGTTTTAAAAAAAATTCCTGTTTCCTGCTGTTGCTGGACTGCAACTATTGCAACTATTGTGTCGCCTAAATCCAAGGGCATTATTTTGTGCACCAGGAACGGGATTCATCAATGCTCGAGGAAGACCACAGTGGGGTGGGCTGAAAAAAAACAAACATTTTTTTTCCTCTGAAAAAATAATAGAATAGCCACATTGAAATATATCTCTTCAGAATACAAAAAGAGAACAAATGTGTAATGCACTTGAAGAAGCAGAAGAATGGAAGCATGTGACCCAGATAAGCAGGAGGATTGGGAAGCAGTCAGTACCCATACTGCTAGGGGACCAAAGCACTGGCACTTATGCAGGATAATGATAAACAAAAAAATCAAGATAAGACTTTGCCAACAAAGAACAACCTTGTACGCCCTCCAATTCCCCTTAGATGTAGAAAAAAAAATTTGTTGTGAAGAATTATTTATTTATAGAGCACTATTGACTCCACGGTGCTGTATAATGAGAAAGGGGTTATCAGCAAGGATTTGGATTTCTGGATCACTGAATGAATTACCTATGTGATAGACTACTTAAAAGAGATGTTCTACACCCTACCAAGACTGTAAAACATGTTTGGAAGTCGCCTTGCTTCCCTAATCAGGAGAACTTTAAACTAGAACAATGTGGGAAGGGACGCAAAAGGTCAGGAAAAGCCATACACCTGTCAAATACTATTGAGAACTCGCCTAGAAATGGAAAGGAACAACAAAGACAAAAAAAATCAGAATGGGAATATTGGATGAATAAATATAGAAAAGCTAAACTCAGGGAGACAGCATCACCAATACTAAATAATAATATATGAGGTCTCATGCATACACTAGACAAAGAACCAATTTACAGTTGTGGCCAAAAGTATTGACACCCCTGCAATTCTGTCAGATAATACTCAGCTTCTTCCTGAAAAGGATTGCAATCACAAATTCTTTGGTATTATTATCTTCATTTAATTTGTCTTCAATGAAAAAACACAAAAAGAATTGTCCTACAGCCAAATTGGAATAATTCCACACCAAACATAAAAAAGGGGGTGGACAAAAGTATTGGCACTGTTAGAAAAATCATGTGATGCTTCTCTAATTTGTGTAATTAACAGCACCTGTAACTTACCTGTGGCACCTAACAGGTGTTGGCAATAACTAAATCACACTTGCAGCCAGTTGACATGGATTAAAGTTGACTCAACCTCTGTCCTGTGTCCTTGTGTGTACCACATTGAGCATGGAGAATAGAAAAGACCAAAGAACTGTCTGAGGACTTGAGAAACTAAATTGTGAGGAAGCATGAGCAATCTCAAGGCTACAAGTCCATCTCCAAAGACCTGAATGTTCCTGTGTCTACCGTGCGCAATGTTATCAAAAAGTTTAAAGCGCATGGCACTGTGGCTAACCTCCCTCGATGTGGATGGAAAAGAAAAATTGACGAGAGATTTCAACGCAAGATTGTGTGGATGGTGGATAAAGAACCTCGACTAACATCCAAACAAGTTCAAGCTGCCCTGCTGTCCGAGGGTACAACAGTGTCAACCCGTACTATCCTTCGGCGTCTAAATGAAAAGGGACTGTATGGTAGGAGACCCATGAAGACCCCACTTCTTACCCCGAGACATAAAAAAGCCATGCTGGAGTTTGCCAAAACTTACCTGAAAAAGCCTAAAGCGTTTTGGAAGAATGTTCAGGTGAGACAAAAGAAGAGCTTTTTGGGCAAAGGCATCAACATAGAGTTTACAGGAGAAAAAAAAGAGGCATTCAAAGAAAAGAACACGGTCCCTACAGTCAAACATGGCGGAGGTTCCATGATGTTTTGGGGTTGCTTTGCTGCCTCTGGCACTGAACTGCTTGACTGTGTGCATGGCATTATGAAGTCTGAAGACTACTAACAAATTTTGCAGCATAATGTAGGGCCCAGTGTGAGAAAGCTGGGTCTCCCTCAGAGGTCATGGGTCTTCCAGCACGACAATGACCCAAAACACACTTCAAAAAGCACTAGAAAATCGTTTGAGAGAAAGCACTGGAGATTCTAAGGTTGCAAGCAATGAGTCCACACTCCTGAATCCCATAGAACACCTCTGGAGAGATCTAAAAATGGCAGTTTGGAGAAGACACCTTCAAATATCAGGGACCTGGAGCAGTTTGCCAAAGAAGGATGGTCTAAAATTCCTGCAGGGCATTGTAAGAAACTCATTGATGGTTACCGGAAGCGGTTGATCGCAGTTATTTTGGCTAAAGGTTGCGCAACCAAGTATTAGGCTGAGGGTGCCAATACTTTTGTGTGGCCCATTTTTGGAGTTTTGTGTGAAATGATCAATGTTTTGCTTTTTGCTTCATTCTCTTTTGTGTTTTTTAATTTAAGGCTACCTTCACACTACGATTTTTAAGGGAACCGATGCAGTCCGATAAAATCAGCCAGCATCGGCTCTCTTCTGATGCCTGGAATCGGATGCCAAATAGGCATCCGATTCCGGCAGAAAATCGCTGCCTCCGGGCTGAGAAAAAAAAAAATGTATATGCTCACCTGTCCCCGAGGCCCCCGCCGTCTCCCGCACGGTCCCGCAGGCTCCCGGTGTCCTCCCGGTGTCTCCAGAGGTCGTCTTCTTCTGAAAAGGACCTGCCATGATGTCACAATCACGTGACCGCCTGTTAACATGGTATAACAGACGGTCACATGACTGTGACGTCACGCAAGGTCCTTTTCAGAAGACGAAGACCTCTGGAGACACTGGGAGCCTGCGGGTGATGGCAGGGGCCTCGGGGACAGGTGAGCATACATTGTTTTGTTTTTTTTTAACCCCTGCTCTACCAGTTAGGAGCAGTTTTACTGTACTGAGCATGCTCAGTACAGTAAAATCGGGTCCGAGGACACATCAGATGTTTCCTCGGACCCTGCTCCATAGGGCCCCATGTTAAAAACATCGGATCGAATCGGATGTGCACTAAATAGCATCCGATTTGGTCCAATCCGATTTTGTCCAATTTTATTTTCGGTGCAAAAATTGGAGCATGCTCCGATTTTTGCACCGATAAAAAAAAATATGAACCATGTTTTGTTAAATTTCAAAACTAAATAAAGAATGGAAAAAAAAAAAAATTGGACAGCATCGGAACGATTGGCCTTGCACTAGGGCTGCAGGGCCAATCGTTCGTGCTGCCAATTTTTTTTTTTTTTTCCATCTTTATTAGTTTTGAAATTTAACAATACATGGTACATATAACATATTTTTGTATATGCTTCTAAAATCAAGCAGTACCTGAATATTAACAGAGTAAACATAATCGACAACGTAAACAGTTTGTTTCTCAGTTTTTTCCTGGGTTTTCTAACGGCTCCATATCTACATTACTTTTAAAAGATTATTCGGTTGTGAAATCAAATAATATCATAACAGTACAACTATAAAACTATAAAGATAGTACCCTTCCATGGCTGCTGACCGGCGGGCACAGTCGTCGCCTCCAAAGAACCTTACACGGGCTCCTGAAGACAGGGGCATGATATCGCATGTGGTTTGGGGGATGTCTTACGGTCGCTGCGGCCTCCTGGTTAATTATTAATATCTCCACCCTCCGCCTTCTCTCTCCACGGCTTCCACTTTTTAAGAAATGATTTGTGGGAGTTCATTTCCCAGCTGGATAGTTCTTCTAGTCTGTATAGATCTGAAACTTTGGCCAACCATTCCTTCTCTGTGGGTGCATGTTGTTGCTTCCATTTTTGGGTTACTAGGTGCTTTGCAGCTCCTATCATAATAGGGGTAGCCCATGTTTTTTTGGGTTGTAGTTTTTTGATGGGAGCGATAAAAGAGCTTCTACTGTGGTTAACTCAGATCTTATGAGGTTCATAGATTTTAAAGCCGTATTTACTCCCAACCAGAACTTTTTTAATTTCTGACATGTCCAAAATATGTGGGTTAAATTCCCTCTCGATCTCTCACATCTCCAGCAGTTCGGGGACTCTGTTAGTCCCAAGTGAAACAATCTCTCAGGCGTATAATACCACCTTGATAGGAGCTTAAAGGACGTTTTCTGTAGTAGGACACATCTAGAAAAGCCATGTGAGTTCTGGCAGAGTTTTACTTTGTCTTCATTAGAAAACATGGCACCAAGTTCAATCTCCCAAGAGTGTAGAAAGAGTGGGAAAGTGGGCTGTGTATTGTCAAGTAAATTATATATCGTAGAGATAATTTTAGGGATTGGTGGTTTTAGATTTGCTAGTATTTCCAGCCACTTCCATCTTGTAGAGACCATGATTGGGCTCTTGATCTTTTTCATGTAGTGGGCCACATGTAGTTCTTGTAAAAACGTCTGTGGTTGCTGTTTAGCTTTTATTGGCCACATATTCCTACATGGGATGTTTCCTCGCAGTAACCATGAGATGGGTTTATTCGGGATGATCTTCCATAGATTATATGGGTAGTAAAATCTGCGTCTATCAGATATGGTATCAGCTGCATCGGAATTTTGTCTAAAAAGCCACATTCGGGGAAGTGAATCGGGACCAATTTTCGTCGTATAGCTAGTGTAGTAGCAAGAATTTCATCAAAATTATCCCTATCTGGCATGCTGTCTGTCCACAACAGTTTGTGTACCTTGGTATCTAGTAACTGCATTTCTATGTGTTGTCTGTTATTTTGAGAGGCCATATGAGTAAGTTTCAGCCATCTCGCTAAGTGAATAGCTCTATGATAAGAAATGAGATCCGGTAAGCCTAGGCCCCCTCGTCTCTTAGGGAGCATAAGAATTCTGAATGGAATCCGGGCTCTCTTTTGTTTCCATACGAATTTGGAGATTATTCGATTTAGAGTCTGAAAGAAAAGGCTGGGCAAGGAAACCGGAACCATATTCATAACATAGAATATTTTGGGGAGAATATATGATTTTATAATGTTGATTCTTCCCAGCCATGAAAGCAGTGGCAAGTCGTATGTCTTCAGTGTATTTTTGATGTTGCTTATAAGCGGGATTAAGTTGTGTGTGTATAGTGAGTGGGGGTCTTTTGTAATTTGTATTCTTAAGTATTTAAGTTTATCTTTGGGCCATTTAAAAAGTGTTGTCTTTTGTAGCGCCTGCACCTCTGTCATGGAAGCTGTTATATTAAGCGCTTCCGTTTTGTCTAGGTTGATTTTAATATTAGACAGTTCCCCAAAAGTCTCCAGGAGGCCAAGGAGCTCCGGCACCGCCACCGTCGGATTGGATATCATCAGCAACAAGTCATCAGCAAACGCTGCTGTCTTTATCTGGAGATCTCCAATTTTAATTCCTTGTATTTTGTCATTCTGACGGATCGCCTGCATTAGCATTTCCATAACCACCACAAATAAGGTCGGGGAGAGAGGGCAGCCCTGCCTGGTCCCGTTGCTAATTTTAAATTTGTTAGATAGTAGGCCATTCACCCTGACCCTTGCCGTGGGAGAAGTATATAAGTCTAGAATTGCTTCTATGAGGGGAGGAGGAAAGGCAAATTTGCGCAATGCGCTGTCCATGAATTGCCAGCTCACCCGATCGAAGGCCTTCTCGGCGTCCGTTGAGAGGACGACGAGAGGCCTCCCCGTGCGCCTAGCGTACGAGACAGCTTGCAGGGCTTTGGTTGAGTTGTCCTTTCCCTCCCTTCCCCTCACAAATCCGGCCTGGTCAGGATGAATACGATCCCCCAGGACCAAGTTAATTCTGTTTGCTAAGATTTTTGCCCAAAGTTTCATGTCTGTATTTAGTAATGAAATTGGTCTGTAATTATTGCAAAGGGTGCCATCTCTCCCCTCCTTTGGTATTATAGTGATGTAGGCTTCCAGTGCCTGTGGCGGTGGAGTAGAGCCCGACAGTAAGTTGTTGAAAAATTTTCTATGTGTGGTATTAGTATGTCCGCGAATTTCTTATAATAAATTATAGGGAACCCGTCAGGGCCTGGTGCTTTTCTGTTCAGTATAGATGCCAGAGTCTCCTCCACCTCCTTTCTCGAGATCTTAGCCTGGAGAAGTAATTGGCCTTCAGGAGTTATTGTAGGAAGTTTAAGCGTATTGAGAAATGTTTGAATTTTGTCATTAGCAGTGATGGGGTCTGACATTGATTTCGAAGGGTTTAAATTATATAGGGAGTCATAGTATTGTCTGAAAGCTTCTGCAATGTCTTCAGAGTCAACTAAGTCGCTTACACCATCCTTCCGGATTCGCCAGACAAAACAACTCTCTTTTTGTTTTTTAAGTAGTTTTGAAGTTAATTTGCTACCTTTGTTGCCGTGCATGTAGATCTTATGTCTACAGCGGGCAAATATTTTAGCCGAGTTGAAGTTTAGCAAATCCTTCAGTTTATTGCGAAGTGATGTCCGGTCTGAAAGTGTCACATTGCTTTGTTTGTTCTTATGTAGTTTTTCTGTTATGTTAATCTGATGCAATACGGAAGAGATTTCCTTCTCCCTCTGCCGTTTGATATGGGAGCCAAGAGCTATCAACTCTCCCCTTTGCACCGCTTTGTGCATTTCCCGGACTATCGGGGTAACCGTATTGTTAACTACGTTTTCTCTAAAATATCTTGTCAATGAAAATTTTATTTGAGCCAAATGAGCAGGGTTCCCTAACAGAGATTCGTTCATCCTCCAGCACAGGCTTCGCTGGGGAAGGGTGGCTATTTCCATTTCTAGCAACACAGGTGCGTGGTCGGAGATCGTAATGTTACCTATCGAGGTGCTACGTACTAGTTTGATATATTTTTCCTGTATTAAGAGGTGGTCCAGCCTGTGATATGTATTATGTGGGATTGAGAAGTATGTGTAATCTTTTGTTGTAGGGTGTTCTATTCTCCATGGATCTACCAAATTTGATTCCCTCAGCCTGTTTAGCAAGCCATTTCTTTGTTTTAAAGAAATGGAAGATTTCCCGTTTGAAGCATCTAACAATGGATGTAATGTCAAGTTTAAATCGCCTCCCACAATCAAAATTCCTTCTGTGAACAGGTTTAGTGTGTCCAAGGTCTTTAGCAGCCAATGTACTTGTCCCTGATTGGGTACATAGAGATTGGCCAGAGTTATTGTCGTATTAGCTAAAACCCCTTTTACAAAAATATATCTGCCCTCTGCGTCGGATAAATGATCTCTTACTTCAAATGGACATCCCTTCTTGAAAGCTATGCTTACCCCCTTTGACGCAGTGTTAGAGCAGCTATGAATCCAAGTGGGGTATCGAGAGAAGGCGGTATTAGGCCTTCGTCCCTTTTTAAAATGTGTTTCCTGAAGGAATAGAATTTGTGCGTTTTCTCCTTCGCCTCATTGGGGGACACAGGACCGTGGGTGTTATGCTGCTGTCCACTAGGAGGCGACACTAAGCAGAATCTGCAAAAGAGTTACACTGGCTCCTCCTCTGCAGCATACACCCCTGGAGCAGGCAATGCCTCACCAGTTTTTGCTTAGTGTCGGTAGGAGGCACATCTAGTTTTTATTTCTTTCTAAAAATTCTTCACTTTTTAATTTTTTCTTCAATAGAAGAAAAGTGGGTCCGGCGTGGCCCCCGGCATGCTCCTTTCTCGGCCACCCACTGTTGGGGCGCTGGGTTAAAGTTGAGATATCCTTACATATGCCGCCCTCCTTTCTCGGCCACCCACTGTTGGGGCGCTGGGTTAAAGTTGAGATAGACCAGCGTTCCATCCTCCTTCCTCATTTCCCCACTGATGGCGACATGAGTTAAAGTGAGGTTCTGCAGCATCTCCTCCCATGCACAGAAGCAGGAGACGTTCCCACTAAAGCCATTAAGCTGGGACACAGACTGCAGAATGAGGAGCAACAACCCTCCCCACTTTACCTAGTCGGTACTTGGGTTGAGACATCTTTAAGGTACCCCCTGAGATCCCTGCTGCTGCAGGTTTGGAGATGTTCCCAGGACCCCTATGCGGCTCCCCTATGGGGCTCCCCCCCCAGAGACGTTTCCCGCCATTTACCGGTATATGCCTGCGGATCCGGTGCTCCGGGAACTCCGTGCTGGTCATCTCCCTCCCTTCTCACCCCTGCAGGGGTTTGATGGTTGAGACCTGCTCCAGCCCGCATACAGCCACTTTAGTGCGCGGCACTAAGAGCTCCGCCAATACCAGTGGGGTCACTGTCTTTAATATGTGTTTTTTACAGGGGGTCTCCCGCTGCGGAAGTTCCGGACACCCGTCCGGTCTTCCGCGCCTGCCTGCCCCCGTTTTCGGGGCCGCATTGTACTCTAGGCCCCGGCTTGGGCCTACATTTCTGCAGCGCCGCTCAGCCCCGCCTCCCGACCGCCCGCCGGATGACGCTGCGGTCGCGTCATCCAGAGGCGAGACGGTCTTTCTTGGCGCCTTCTCGCTTACATCGCGAGATCTCCTGTGCGCCCTGAGGATCTGTGTCCTGCCCCTCCTCCTCCGCTCCGGAAGCCGGCGGTCTCCATGGCATCAGGACGGAGTCCTGTATCAGAAGGCAGCCATGCAGGTGCACGGGCGGGGGATCCACACAGGGGACACAGACTGGTCAGATTTCTGATCAGTCGGCCCCCACACTGGGCAGCATGTGGCAGCGGCGACAACGCTGCATCAGAGGCAGGCGGCCATGCAGGTACACTGGGGATTCCTTACGGAGGACACAAACTGGTCAGAGGTCTGATCAGTTGGCTTCCACACTATGGACAACATGTGGCAGCTGTGATAACGCTGCAGGACTGCTGGCCAGTCTAGTGCTGCTATTGCAGGAGTAAGCAGCTCTATACTTTACTGCTACATAAGCTAGCCTGCTTCTCACCATATATTGTGTCAGAAAGGGCTTTATAAGTAGCACGAGACGGTGTGGCGGTAATGCCCCGTATGACGGGCCATTCTTTACCCCTCCCCAGACTGATTCTGTCTAGTCCATGCACTACTATGGCACCTGAGGATCTATTACAGCCCCTTCATGCTTTCAGTCTGACCGGGACTGTGAGACGTACTTAGGTCTAGTACCGCCAGAACCTAACAATTTAGTAGGAGATATAGTGGCGTCCAGTAGCAGGTCCTGGATATCTCCGACCCACCAATTGAGGCTGCAGACACATGGTGTCTTTTAAACGTGCAATTACGGCGCACATATTTTGCAAATGATCTGTTTTCAGGGTTATTTTCCCAGCTCATCACCCTGGCAAAAAACTACTTAATGCACGTTATCCATTTTCCCGGCTGCGACCTCACCTGGCCCACATTACCTCAAGCCCCTTTATTTAGCCAATCGCACAGCATTAGCAGCTGTCAATACTATTCCCATCACCTCCATAGGTAGAATAGCCATCGCACATGGCCTCCAAAAGAATCCCTCACAGGCTTCAACTACCTCAGCGGACGTCTGCTCAGAGAACAACTACACTGATTGGCTTTAGATGCCATGTAAGACAAATACGCTTATTTCCCTCAGCGCCCTGCCAGGCAGCCCCGTAATCGCCGCCAGCAAACAAAGGAGCCCACTGTGACGCAGTGGGTTATGACCTCTGGCAGTGGCCCGAGATAGGATGCTAACCCGGGTTTCACTGCCCTTTCGCCTCAAGACTGGATAAGCAAAGCGGTGGACACAGCGTTTTCCACTTGCTTACCATATTTTTGTTACTCATCGACTAGTTCAGACTGGCAGAGACAATCTCGCCAATTTACGCTCAAGCAACCTTACACCTTCTGTTCCCTTATTCTTACACCTCCCTGACTTGCAATACTATCCTGAGGCCCACGAACACCAATCCTGCTTCGGCGGACCAGGCAGTTCAGGTCGCAGGCGCAGCCGACTTCCTGATACGTCAACCCCTTTCAGTTCCAAAAAAAAAAAAAAAAAAATTTTCTCAGTGAAGGCCCAAGCTTTCTTCACAGCGATTAAGTCTCTTCTCGGCTCAGGAGTCTTGGTACCCGTACCATGCGAAGAGTGTTTGTTTTTTTGGCAGTTTCTACTCAAATCTGGGTAGTCTCCAAAGAGAAAAGTACAATACGGCCTCTACTAGGCCTACACCAACTGGACAGGTATGTCCAGGTTAGCCATTTCCGCAGGGACATTCTTCACTCCATAGCTATGTCCAGGAAATAGGAGGAATTCCTCACATCCAGGAATCAACAAGAATGCTGCCAATAAATGACATCTCCGGCTTGGCTATAGATTCAGGAGTCTCCTGAATGTTCATGCATGTCATGGCGACCGTCCTGATTTTTCCTTCATCCAGGAGCGTTGTCATACTTCCATTCCTGAACGACCTGCTCATCGAAGACCTTCTGTGAAGGTGAGGGGCATCTTCTTCATGGTCGGCACTCTGAAAAATGATCGGCTACCTAGTCAACCTCCACAGGTCTACTCCAATTCCAGCTCGGTCTCCTATCTTACTTAAACTGCATTTCACTATACCAACAGCCTGAGTCAACCTTCCTCAAGATGTGGCTTGGGCCCTTCGGCTATAAGTCCGTGCCCTCCTTCGCCAGGTTCCGCAGTCCTTCAGAACTGCCATAAAGGTTCTAGGCGGAATTGTGGCAGCAATAGCAGCAGTACCCTTCCTCAGCTGCACCTCGCATCACGTCATAGGAAAAGAAAGCCTGTGTTTTTCTACAAAAGGCTTCACCGCCAGAATTGGCCCAGCAGTCCCTCTACCGGTTACTCTGGCCACTCTCTCACGCGGGGACAGTCTTCCTCTACCATGTAAGAACGTCCTGACCACTGATGCAAGTCTATCTGGATGGTGCGTGGTGCGCCCCCATCGCAGGATACAGGTCTTAGAGTCCCGCCTGGAATCACAGATATCTTTTGAAGATCGGGCCGTCCTTTTGACACTAAAGCTCCTCAGCTTTCTTCTCACAGGCTACCATATCAGGCTACAGTCAGACATTAGTACGGCCGTGGCATGTGTGGACCACTAAGGCAGAACTCACAGCATCCAGGCGGTGGTAGAAGTTCTTTTCCTAGGCATAATCCACGAACTGTCCTGTAGGCCATCCACATACCGTGCATGGACAATTGGGATATGCATGTCCTCAAAGCTGCCAAGCAATGGACTCAGGGGACTGGTCCCTACATCCAGGCGCCTTCTGTCAGGTCGACGTTTAAACAACCCTGTATGAAGCGTGTGTTTATAGACACTAGGTGTGGGACAACACTGATTTGTTAATTTAACAAATAATTTATTAAAAGCTATATTTTAAATAGTGCACTTTATATTTGATGTATGTTAAACACCCCCGGCAGCGGAGCTCATGGCATGACAATACCAAGGTTCCTGTACTCCTAGCCAGGTTCTCCGACCATAGTCGCTAGGAACACATGTACTAGTGTTTCTTGCTCTCTGTCCTTATACCTAGGTAGTGAGATGGATCAAGCAAAACTATCACCAGATCATCTTCGCGCTCCAGACTGGCACAGTAGCACTTGGTACGCCGGCCTCGTACAACTCTCAGCAGACGTGCCTGCCAGCCCGCTCAGTCCTACGCCCGCATTCACCGTTTTTGCTGTCGGTCTTCGTCGGCACTTAGTTTGTCGGCATAGCCCTTAACACGTGAGTCTTCATCCATGCTGGCCTTTTCTTGGGATGTTCTGGCACCCATACTCAGAGCGGGACACCAACTTCAGTAAATGTTTACCATTGTACATAGAACAGCTATCTTGCTTGGTGTGACAGTCTACGTCGGTCCCTTGGGACTTTTCTCTAACAAGAATTCCCAGTTTATTTCGCTTGAGCCTAGACTAATGATTGTCCTTCAGTTTCCTCACAGGACAGGTTTCAGCCTTTTCCATCCTATTCCTCAACCACCTTGCTTCAATTCCTGTTGTGTAATTCTTTCTCCAAGGTGTTTGTCTTCTACCTCCTTATTCCAGGAGACCACTGGACCCAGGTGACCTCACTTCGTCCTCACGGAACTACAGGGACCATCCTTCAAGCTTCTCTCAGGAATTCCTTCTTCCACTCCAAACAGTCTCCCAGCTTACAGTTTTTTCCTGTACGCCGCCATGTCTAGTCTTCCATCTGAACAAGGTTTTCTCTACGGTCGACCCCATCTTTTTTATCCGAGGTGGTGTCATCTTTCCACCTGGCTAAGAACACTGCTTGCCATCACTGTTCCCAACGTTTGTTCATCGGGTCAACACAGCTTTTTCTTTTTCATATGCTGGACCTCGTCAGAGCCCTATGTGTCCAGGTCAGCACCTCAGGAGGTCGACCTGTCTCTCTCTTATTTCTTACAGGGTGGAAACGCACGGGTTTGCCAGCCTCTCTGACTTCTCGAGCCAGTTGGTTTAGACCAACCCTCCAAGATGCTCTTACCATCAAAGACCCGCCCCTTCCGGCAGGTCGCAACACACATTCTATTCTGGCTGTAAAGGCCTAGGCTGTTAAACACCAGGAGCCATAACCACAAGTATGTGAGGCAGCCACATAGTACAGCTTACATGGTTTTCCGCGGCGCCATAGCGTTTTTACTCAGCCTCCGGTGGTGGCACGTTTAGGTAGTCGTGGCCTCCAGGGGGCAGTAGCCCACCTGTAGGGACATAGTCCTTCACTGTTTTTGTTCAGTGTTGGTAGTTCCATTGCTTTTCCCACCCAGGGACTGCTTTAGGACGTCCCACGGTCCTGTGTCCCCCAATGAGGCGAAGGAGAAAAGGAGAATTTTGTGTACTCACCGTAAATTCCTTTTCTCTTAGCCTCTAATTGGGGGACACAGCACCCACCCTATTGCCCTGCTGGGCCTTTTTTTCTACAATTCTTACATAGCTTCTCAGCTGTTACAGGGTCAACAGGTTATACACGTTTATCTATTATCACTCTGTGAAATGTTGAGTGTTAAGACTTGTGCCTGTTTGGTTACAGGCCTTGTAGTATTGTGAGCCTGTTTGGTTACAGGTTTTGTTATACACTCGTTGCTCCGTTGACTCTTCACGGTTTACGCATGTGCCTGCTTAGCTGCAGGCCTTGTTGTACTAATAATACTTGCTAACTTTTACCGGTTACACTGTTATTACTTTGTTGGCTATATCTGTTTACACAGGTTGTCTGCGTGGTTACAGGCCCTGTTTTAATGTTATATTATATGTTAATCTCCTACTGCTTTAGCACAAACTGGTGAGGCATTGCCTGCTCCAGGGGTGTATGCTGCAGAGGAGGAGCCAGTGTAACTCTTTTGCAGATTCTGCTTAGTGTCGCCTCCTAGTGGACAGCAGCATAACACCCACGGTCCTGTGTCCCCCAATTAGAGGCTAAGAGAAAAGGAATTTACGGTGAGTACACAAAATTCTCCTTTTTTATTTAATGTGTGTAAGATCTGGCTACGGTTGGCCGGGGAGTTCAAACCTTTCACATTGTAGGAAGCCACAACTACCGTTTTCCCTGTCCTTCCATCATCCACAGCCATGGGAGTTGATGAGTGGTGCCGTTTGTATCATGTATCTGAAAGAGAAAACCATTAGAACATATACTGAACTATGTACATATAAGTGATTTAGACTCATCTTTTGCAGGGGGGGGGGTGCAGTTCCCAACGTAGGAAGATGAGTACATACTATAAAACCTCGGGTGGTGGAAGTAATTAATATAACGTCAATATAACAAGATAATAATTACTCAATTATACGGGAGAGAAGATTCTCTCAATCTAGTGAAAAAAAAGAGGCCTGAGCAATATATTTTTAACAAGTCTTTGGAGTTACAAAGCTGACCTCATTAGTTTTGTGTAGTATAAACTGACAAGTCCATTAGGGTATGTTTGAGGTGATGAGGAATAACAAGGGGTGTGGGGAGGGAAGTACAGGAAAAAAGAAGCATAGGAACAGAGCAGAAAGAACAGCAGAAAGAGGGGAGAAGGGGCAAAGCAGCGTGGGAAGAAAAAGGGAATACTCGAAAAGGCATAGGTATATCATTTTTAAACTACAAATTCATAGAAATTAGTGTTAATATAGTGATCATCAACATTTTTGAGGCTGATCTAATCGGAAGTCGGAGAGCACTGTATGAAAAGTCAGTCAGTCTCTGTCGTTGTGTCTCCCAGACATGAAAAATAAGAGGAAAAAATAACTAGATTTGACATCTTTTCTAAGATCTATAGCAATGTCTCAGTCAAGTAGGATCCCTTTTGTTTGTGTTCTTCTTAGATTTTGGGGATGACATTTTCTTCTTGATTGACCACTCTGCCGGCCTGTTTAGCGTTGGGAAGTCCCCATTCCCAGCGTTGGGACATACCCATGTCAACCGGAAGCCAAGATGGAAGTTTTATGGGTGTAATCTGAAGCGGTTCCCATGCCTCCGATAGGTCTTCTGGGGTTCTTATTGTAATTTGACGTCCATCTTTGGATATTCCCAGACCGAACAGAAAGAGCCATCTAAATCTTAGCCCTTTAGCGACGAGAGCATCAGTCAAGGGCTTGAGAATTCTACGCTTTGCCAGCGTGATTGGTGAGATATCTTGGTAGATCTGGATTGCTGTGTTGTCATAGCTTAATGGGGAACTTTCTCTTGCTCCTTTGAGGATGGCGGCAGTGTCAAGATAATTGAGTAGCCCGCATATCACGTCTCTCGGTGCGTCTCCAATCGCCGGCTTCGGTCTCAGTGCCCTGTGTACGCGCTTAATGATTATGACCTTGGCTCTTTCAGCGCCTAAAATGTTCGAGAAGATTTCCATTGAGACTCTATTTAGTGCCTCTGGGGCAAAGGACTCTGGGATGCCCCTCAGTCGTACGTTTTTGCATCTGCTTCTGTTTTCTTGGTCTTCTATGGATAAAAAAATGGTGTTCTGGTGTTTCTGATGAACCAGGACATGGTCTCTCAATGTGTGAGATGCGTCTATTATATTTGTCTGGTTGTTTTCCAGAGTCTCCACTCTATGGCCCATTTGTTGTAGATCTGCGCGCATAGCATTAATCTCTCGTGACAGTTGTTTTGTGTTTTCTGCCATTAGTTTTCTCATGAATGAGCGGGTTAAAGGCTCTTCCGACATGGAGTCACAGTCAGAGTCCTCTATACTTAGATCGGAATGTCCTGTAGCCTGGGCAGGTTGGGTATTTTGCAGTTTTAGTTTTGATTGGGATGCTGCGTGGTCCTTCTTTTTGTTAAATATTTGTCAAGTTCCCCTTGGGGATTGGTATCTCCCGTTATTGTGCTTTGTCTCGTTAAACTTTTTGCCCGATCTATTTGTGTGCGCACCATTGTTGAACTATATTGATCCGGCGTTAATTTATCACCACTCGAGGTTTACAGTCTATGACATCATATTCATATTTTATATGCTTTCTTTGAAGAAGAAAAGGGCATTTTATAGTTTGTTATAGGCTTCAAGTTGAATACTGGCAGTACAGCCAAAGAGCCACCAGATGGCGTTCGCAAACAGTCTGTTATCCTTTCAGGATGGAAAGTTATTCCACTAGGTGTAAAATCTCTGACTGGTCACAAGGTGGCAGTCTTAATTTGCAAATAAGGTGATGGACCTTAAAAATGGAGACCGTCTCTAATGGGAAAGCCGCAGGGGGGGTGGTTTTCCTTTGTAACTATGGCACATTCACCTCCACAACAGGACCCCAGGCAGACTCTTGGTTGAATAATTGTATTTGCTGCTCTCTACCAGGGTGGTATGGTTCCTATGGGGTTCTGGTTGCTGGGTGCTTTGTAACTGCGTGGGGGCGCTTCACTGGGGTCACTCTTTCGTCTCCTTGTGGGTGCTTTCACTGGGTACAGTCTTTGCTTTCCTCCTTCACTCACCACCACTCTCCTTCCATAACAAGTAGCGCTGCTCTCCCTCTACTTCCTTGGGTGACCCCCCTGGCAGGTCTCCTCCGGCCTCCCTCCTTTCTCTGCTGCCCCCACCGCTCCTCTTCCCGACACCTCTGTCCCCACACCTTATCTCCTCTGGCACTTCTCTCCGGCGGTGCACGCTGTGTTCTGTGCCGCCCGCTGTCTCCCAGGGATCTCCGTCTCCACCGCTGCTGATATAGTGCTTGGAGGAAGAAGACCCACGAGGTGGGTCTAGCAGGAAGATGGCGCCTCCGTGCGCACCGCTCACTCCCTCTCCCGGCCACCTCCGGGGCTCCTGGGCTTCAGTCTCCGGGTCTTCACCGGGGGAGATGAGGTCCTTCTCAATCCCCAGACATGGTCCCCGGTTTTTAAGCTGTTTATGCCCTTTCCTTGTGTCTTCCTGTGGCTTTGGTATAGGAGCTTCAGCCCAGCACGTCTGCTCCCTCTACTGCCCTAGCCACGCCCCCCGATGCTGTCCAATTTTTATCGGACAGCATCGGAAATAAAAAATTCGTAGTGTGAAACCAGCATAAGACAAATTAAATGAAGATACCAAAGAATTTGTGATTGCAATCATTTTCAGGAAGAAACTGAGTATTATCTGACAGAATTGCAGGGGTGTCAATACTTTTGGCCTCAACTGTAAATAGAAAACAGAGTGCGTATGAGCAGCACCAGGACTCCCAAAAAATAATATATATAATTGAGCCAACCACATAATCCAGAGTAGTGTGAGTTATTAACAAAGTTTATACACATATATAAATGAACATACTTTAAAAACAAGTTAAAAATGAGCACCATAAAACCTCTACATGAGGTGAGTGGGTCTAGTACCCTATGCCCAAGGCAGATGTTATAACACAGCCTATCTATGACATATAAACTGTAGTGTTGTCTAATAGAATTATTCAAGGCAAACATACAATGCATCTTTTGTCTACAGAAATAAAGTACATAATCAGCATATATGTGGACACATAGACAATTGCATGTATGTCATAAGCACAATATTTACCCACATGATCAATGTAATGTCATACAGATCAGGACAAGGTCCTTAAAGCAGGCATAGGGGATACAAACAATAGTGTGCTGTGTAATTTCTCTGCCAGCCCTTGTATGGTTTTTCTGCTGCATTCTACCTCTCTTCTACTATTCAGCCTTCTCCTATTGATCCATGTGTTATGGCCATACCAGGGCCACCATCAGGGCCTCACAGCCCTTACTCCAGCCAGAGGCCCGGTGATTGGCTGGGAGCAGGGGGGCCCGGCAAGGCTGACACGGCCCCGCACCTTTTATCCCTAGGCTAATCGGCTCAGGGGCAGGGGGTGAAGCGTTAAAATCTCCTCCGTTCAGGGTTAGGCCCTGTGTGGCAGTGCATTCTGATTGGCAGGGGGCAGGGTCTGTGTGCAAGCTCCCTATCAGTAGCACTGACACACAGGGCCCACCTACCACGGAGGAGAATTACACATGTGTGACTGGAGCAGTGGTTCCAGAGGGGGGCGCTGCAGGGAGACGCCACACTTTGATTTGCTGCTCCTGCTCCACTCACTCTATGTCTGCCGGAGAGCATTGTAGGGGCGGGAAATATGTCCTCTGAAGTGCTCTGCTGCTCCAGCCGTCCTGATCCTGTGATTGACCATCAGTGACTGCTGTAATAAAAGCATCTGCAGGACATCAGCAGTGTGAGTATGACTGCATTGCTCCTTACTGTGTGTAAGGTCAAAGGGAATGTGAGGGGGGTGTAGAGGGGATGACATTACTCTCCAGAGAACATGGATGAAGGGGGAATAATCACATATACTTGTCCTGAAAGATGGAGAGGGGAATTTAATTGCTAGTGCTGTATGTTTTGTTACTGACTTGGGGGCTTCATTTTACTGTAAGGGTATATGAATTACCTAGATAGGAGCCACATCTACTTACATAATTGCCTTGTGGTTTCCGCTTCCGTCCAGATGTCTACCTATCCGACAATCCACCGCAACGACTGCAGTGCCATATTAGCACACCCAAGTAATTCTGTTTGATGTATTTTGTCTGCTAAAAATATCTGGGGTATGTTTGACTCTATGGACCAGCACCAAACTTTAATGCTGTTTTGATGTATTTTGTCTGCTGAAAATATCTGGGGTATGTTTGACTGTATGGACCAGCACCAAACTTTGGCTTTCTGTCAGTACCTTCCAATGTCTATTGCTCTATTCTCTACTAATCACTACCATGTCTTTAACTGCACTATTTGTGTTTCCATGTGCCACCACCACCAACTTGTATCGCCCCTCCATCACCACTCATCCACATCAGCCCCTCTCTCCTGCCCTACCCTATGTACAGCTCCCATGCTATCTTCAGTTTACTGAGGATTCTCAGCCCACCATATTCTAACATTTGTCATAATAAACCAAGTCCTAAATGTAAAAACTTTCTGCTCTTCCTCTTTTTGCTGCTGCTCCTGTCAGGTGATATCTCCCCCAACCCTGGTCCGCCCTCTAACTTCAACCCCTCTCCCACCACACATAGAAACCCCACTAACCTTATTACCATCACTTGTGCTCCTTCATCTCCCTCTTTTAACTGCGCTCTCTGGAATCCACGCTCTGTATGCAACAAACTTCCCTTCATTCACTACTACTTTCTCACTAATTCTCTTAACCTGCTGGCCCTCACAGAAACCTGGATCCAGGATTCAGACACTGCTTCCCCTGCTGCTATTTCTCATGGCTGCCTACATTTCTCTCATTTACCTAGACCTGGGAACTGACATGGTGGTGGAGTTGGCCTCCTCCTGTCCCCACAGTGTACTTTCCAGGTCATTCACATCCAGCCCCATCACTCTTATTCCCTTCTTTTGAGGTCCATACCATTAGACTATTCCATCCTCTCCCCCTCAGAGTAGCAGTGGTATATCGCCCCCCAGGGTCACCCACCCAGTTCCTTGACCATTTCTCCGCGTGGCTCCCGCATTTCATGTCCTCAGATTTACCAACCCTTATTCTGGGAGACTTTAACATTCCCATAAACAGCCCCATCTCCCCATCTGCATCCCAGCTCCTATCTCTAACCACCTCTCTTGGCCTCTCACAGCTCTCAACCTCTGAGACGCACAAAGACGGTAACACCCTTGACTTGGTCTTTACCCAGCTCTGCTCATCCTCCTCCTTAGATAACTCACCTCTTCTCTCCGACCACAACATTCTCTCCTCACTCACTAACCCTCGGGCACCACAGCCCAATCCTACCTATCACACATCCAGAAATCTACAAGCCATTAACCCTCATGCACTCACAGACTCCCTCATCTCATCTCTGTCCCCAATCTCGTCAATCTCCTGTCCAGATCAGGCAGTAAATCACTACAATGACACTCTCAGAAGCTCCCTGGACCAAGTAGCGCCCCTCACCTTCAGAACCTCCAAACAGAGAACAAAATAGCCTTGGCTCACATCACAAACTCAATTCCTCCAGGGATGCTCTAGGAGTGCTGAATGTCTATGGAGGAAAACTCGCTCACCAGGAGACTTTATCCACTATAAATTTGATAAAGCCGAAAGCCGGGCTTTAATGTTTATGCTAACCAGAATAGACTGATTTGTAAAATAATAATTGGATCGGCACCTGATCCGGTATAGGGACGCTCAAAGAGAAAGACACATCAGGCAGCTTGTCTTCCAAGAGAGAGTCTGATTCTTTATTCAAAGGGTCAGATTATATAACCAATTCATTGGACACTCATACAATGGGATATTACATAACAGGATAATACGTGGCAAGATGGTGGACACATAGTCATAAAAAAATGTACAAAATGCAAGTAATGTGCTAAGGCCAGACATAGATCTATCAACACCTTCATAGGGATATGACTCCCAATCAATGAATGTTCTTATTCACCAGTTATAAACTATTTGCTATAGTCATTAGACATCTGTTTGCTGCACTTTATGCGCTCAGGGTCACGGTCCGCTGACTCTATGCCGCCTGTATGGCCATTATTCTTACAGGGGAAAACAAAAAGAGACAGTCTAGGGAATGTTTGGCTATACTCCCATACCTGTGTCTGCACATTTTCCTATGTCCTCATTCCCAACTATTGCCATATTGTATCACTTAAAAGGGTATATAAAGTAAAAAGAAATATTAAAAGGAATAGAATGATAAGCCACAAAATGGCTCCTAGAAGAACAAAATGGCTGCCAATATGAGCAGATACAAAGATCAGACAACTTCTTTAACAACTCCCCTCTTTTTATCATTCCTATTCCTCATCTGACCTTGCCTACCTCCAGGTCCGCAGAGCTGCCTTACTTCACAATACACCAGGCTTCCCCTATGCATATTATGGGGTGCTACCATTCGGACAAACCCTGTTTACCGGCCCTGGTTTCTCCCTATACTGTCCTTCCTACAACCTCTAGATACTAAGGGGAGTGTTTAGAGTCTATCAGTACTTAAAGATATATATATATATATTGATTTAAACGCTATGCTACGGATTATAGGTCATTCGATAAATTCATCTTGTATACAAAAAAACTGATTATATACTGGTTAAATGATACGTAAACAGTGGTATATTTTATACAGTGTAACAGTTCTCTTTTTCTTGCATCTCTGGCGATGGGCATGGTTTCAAAGGGTTTCCACAATGGGAGCAGTCAGCCAGATCCGCCAGAGCTTCCTTATCACAGAGTATACACTTGCATCTTTTGATAGTGGTCAATGTCATGAGTACTTGAGCGTGTTTGGGGTCAGTGGCCTTGTCTTTAGCCTTGCTCCGTTTATTTTTACCTGGAAAACATTTGCAATTAGCTCCTAGAATTTTCTTTACCATCATTACAAACAATTTTACCAATATTGCGGCTACCAGTATTATGAACGCCCCCAGGATCACGAAATGTATTATTCCCGTTACCCAACCGCCTACTCCCTTGAATAAGTTCATAGGATTCAACCAGGAGAGCCATGAAGGGAACGGCTGGTCATCCCAAGAGTGGGCTTTTTTAAATTCCTCTTTTATTCTTTCTGCCTGTTCGAGGTCATGGGTCACCTGCATTAGTCCCAAGGGACTTATTCGGTTACAGCAGCTTGGCCCTATCACTGTGCACCACCCCCCAGAAGAGGCAGTAAGATAGTCTAGAACCATTGAATGCTGATTGGTAATGATGATAAGCTGTTTTGTATATGCTGACTCTACATCTATGGCATCAAACAGAAGATCGGTCACATTATCAAGAATATCTCCTAATTGCTCAATCATTTGTGCATTTCTCATCGTACCAACCATTGTTCCTATTGGTCCTGCAAGGACCATTCCCACCTTGGCATACCATGGGGTACTGAACATATGTTTGATGTGATGAGGATGCGCTTCAGCTTCTCTTTTTGAAAGCATGTGCCGGGGGATGTTCTTATATGGAAAATCAGCATCCTCCCATACCCAGGTTGCAGGTTCCAGCCTTGCAAGGGTACAATACCCTTCAGCACCTACTGGAAGCCACCTGTAGGCCTTTTCTCCACAAACAATGTATATACATACCGTTTGGAAGTTGAAACTGATATTCGTTTAATAATGCCATAACTATAGAGATGAGCCTCATGTTTTGTGTATACAAGCACCATGAGTCCTCTAAATCAGTGGTAATGGATCTATAATATCTTAGAGGCTCACAAAACAGTGCTGGTGAGGATGTGGTTTTTGCTTTTGGTGTACCAAATTCACTCTCCTCCTCATATACTGCCCCACGATTGGCACACATCTCGGTGTTACCATTTGCAAATGCATAATCATTTTCCTCGGTCCAATTAGCTACATGCACATATCTTTGAAGACAAGGCTCCTTGTTACAATATGGATCTGCTACTCCCTTTATAGGTGGGGTTTTCCTTTTTATAGAAAAACTAATTTTCAAATGATGGGGGGGTATTTTCCCCAAGTATCGTTTACGTGTTTCCTCACTTTCCCACATCCCATCATGTTCTTTAATTACATACATCTTACTGGTGTCTTTACCTTGGCCCCGTGGATGTAAGGTTAAATTAAGCTGGAGCCAAGGTGGTCTAGTCCACCCTGTTATAGGTAAGGGAGCAGAGATTTTACTCTGTTGGTCATTTAATTGTAAAGCATTCATTTTCCAACACTTTGGACCCATTAGCTCTGTCTCTGGAATTGGCGTTACAAAATAGGGCATAGTCTTAGCTGCAATAGGTGCATGTGAACATATCCAGCAATTTGAGAGATTGCGGGCCTGTGTTATATACTCATGATATTTAACAAACTTATTACCGTATATACTCGTGTATAAGCCGACCCGTGTATAAGCCGACCCCCCTACTTTTGCCCCCAAAACCTGGGAAAACCTATTGACTCGTGTATAAGCCGAGGGTGGACTCCAGCACAGGTATACAGCCCCCAGCAGTGTGGTATATACAGGCAGCAGCCCCCAGCAGTGTGGTATATACAGGCAGCAGCCCCCAGCAGTGAGGTATATACAGGCAGCAGCCCCCAGCAGTGAGGTATATACAGGCAGCAGCCCCCAGCAGTGTGGTATATACAGGCAGCAGCCCCCAGCAGTGTGGTATATACAGGCAGCAGCCCCCAGCAGTGTGGTATATACAGGCAGCAGCCCCCAGCAGTGTGGTATATACAGGCAGCAGCCCCCAGCAGTGAGGTATATACAGGCAGCAGCCCCCAGCAGTGTGGTATATACAGGCAGCAGCCCCCAGCAGTGTGGTATATACAGGCAGCAACCCCCAGCAGTGAGGTATATACAGGCAGCAGCCCCCAGCAGTGTGGTATATACAGGCAGCAGCCCCCAGCAGTGTGGTATATACAGGCAGCAGCCCCCAGCAGTGTGGTATATACAGGCAGCAGCCCCCAGCAGTGAGGTATATACAGGCAGCAGCCCCCAGCAGTGTGGTATACAGCAGCCTCCCCAGCAGTGTGGTATACAGCAGCCCCCAGCAGTGTGGTATATACAGGCAGCAGCCCCCAGCAGTGTGGTATACAGCAGCCCCCAGCAGTGTGGTATATACAGGCAGCAGCCCCCAGCAGTGAGGTATATACAGGCAGCAGCCCCCAGCAGTGTGGTATATACAGGCAGCAGCCCCCAGCAGTGTGGTATATACAGGCAGCAGCCCCCTGCAGTGTGGTATATACAGGCCCCCGATTACCCACCCCCGTAGTTTATGCAGGCCACCCGATCCCCCCCCCGTAGTATATACAGGCCCCCCGATTCCCACCCTCCCTGTAGTATATACAGGCCCCCCGCGCTCTATATACAGGCCCCCGGTTGCAGCCACAGACCTGTAAGAGAATCGCTTTCATACTTACCCTCCTCACTGTCATCGCGCGTCCTCGTCTCCTTCCAGCTTCTTCCCGGCGCATCCACAATGACGTCATTGTGGACGCGCCGGGTACAAGCGGGAAGGAGACCGGAGGAGCGCGGGTAACAGCGAGGAGGGTAAGTATGAAAGCGATTCTCTTACAGGTCTGTGGCTGCAACCGGGGGCCTGTATATAGAGCGCGGGGGGCCTGTATATACTACAGGGAGGGTGGGAATCGGGGGGCCTGTATATACTACGGGGGGGGGGGATCGGGTGGCCTGCATAAACTACGGGGGTGGGTAATCGGGGGGCCTGTATAAACTACGGGGGGCCTGTATATACTACGGGGCGGGGGGGATCGGGGGGCCTGTATAAACTACGGGGGGGGGGGGATCGGGGGGCCTGTATAAACTACTGGGGGAGAGCAATGTAATATGCACGGCTCCCCCTGCCGCTGATGGACAGGGGGATGCCGTGCATATTGCATTGCACTAATGAGCGGCCCCACGTGACCGGCCGCTCATAGTGCAGCCTCCCCCTGCCTCCTCCAGCCCCCGGACACCGGCCCCCCCCCACTCAGCTGTATAGTGACTCGTGTATAAGCCGAGGGGGGCACTTTTCAGCACAATTTTTGTGCTGAAAAACTCGGCTTATACACGAGTATATACGGTATCCCATTCTTTTGTTTGCTCCTCGCTTGATAACAAGCCAATTTCCTCAGCTACCTCTTTCTGCTGAAGCACTCCTCTCTCCCACGGCTTAAGTGGGGTTTCATCTCTTATCTCTTTCCCTGGGGAAGCAGTGTGACAGAATAAAAGTAAGGGTATCAAACAATACTTCCCCACGGTCATCTTTTCACTCTTGTGAAACTTCTTGCAGTGGGACGCGTGGATCCAGATGGTCTTCCCTTCAAGCTTCACTGAGGTTGGTGTAGTGAGCTGAACTTGAAATGGACCTTCAAATCTGGGTTCCAGGCTTTTCCTCACGTGCTTCTTAACTGTCACCCAATCTCCTGGCTTAAGTGAGTGTGTACCTTCCAAGGAGGAGGGATCTGGAATGGAACTAAAAACACGTTTGTGAATTTGATGCAACACCTTTTGTAAAGCTCCCACATAAGCTGTCATGTCAGAATGCAATGTTTGCAGCTGCTGAGGAAAATACAGTCCTGTCTTTGGTGGTTCCCCAAACAACACCTCATAAGGGCACAACCCAGTCTTTTTGTTTGGAGTAACCCTCACAGAGTACAAGGCTATTGGGAGACATTCTGTCCATGGCTTCCCTGTCTCTGCCATCTAAAAAAGGGGTGAGAATGCGCAACATAGGGTCTTATCCTTAGGAGACAGGATTATTAAGGTGAAAATTAGGAACTGCTCACCTGATTAGGTTGTGTAGCACACAACCGGCGTGATCGCTCAGAACAATACAGCTGCTGCCAGGACCGTACCTCCACAGGTCACTGTGGTCACAATAAGCTTCCAATAAGACAAAGTACCTCGTGGTCCGAGCTGCTGTGTTCGTATGATGTAAAAACCAGATACAGCGGAATGTCTGGGTATAGTAGTAGCTGTTTATTTTCCGACGCGTTTCAGAGTCATATCCCAAACTCCCTGAGGAAGGAGTTTGGGATATGACTCTGAAACGCGTCGGAAAATAAACAGCTACTACTATACCCAGACATTCCGCTGTATCTGGTTTTTACATCATACGAACACAGCAGCTCGGACCACGAGGTACTTTGTCTTATTGGAAGCTGTCTCTGCCATGACCTTTTGAACTTTCAACTTTAAGGTCCCATTTAGGCGTTCGACCTTCCCAGAACTTTGTGGCCTGTATGCGGTATGAAAAGCCTGCTCTATTCTTAGAGCTTGCAAGACCTCCTGACAGACTTGGGAGGTGAAGTGACTTCCCCTGTCGCTTTCTATTACTTCTGGCACTCCATACCTGCACACTACTTCAGATAGTAATTTCTTAGCAACAGTTTTGGCAGTGGCTTTGGCTGTGGGCCAGGCCTCTGGCCATCCTGAGAATAGATCTGTGCAAACCAGTACATACTCATAGGTGCCTACCTTTGGAAGCTGAATAAAGTCAATCTGCAACCTTTGGAAGGGGTAGAGTGGCCTAGGCGTACATTTTTGCGGTACCTTAACCGTCTTACCAGCATTGTGGCATGCACAGATTACACAACCCTGTACGTGTTTAGCAGCAGCATAATGGAACCCAGGTGCCACCCAGTGATGTTTTACTTGTTCTGCCATTGCGTCTTTGGACTGATGAGTTGGCCCATGTGAGAGGGCGCACATCATAGGATATAGTGCTCTAGGAAGGCAATAGTTAGTACCTACCTTCCATAGATCATCCTCTCTTTGGGCATTTGCACGTATCCATTCATCTTTTTCACGTTTCGAAGTCTGCGCTTGCAGGCGCATTAAAAGGTCAAGATCCACCCTCCCAGACACTTGCACAGTGTAGATTTCTGCTGGGAGAGGGAGCAGGGCAGCTGCCTTGGCCGCCTTATCTGCACGGTCATTTCCTCTAGCCTCTTTGGTGCGCTCCTTAGTGTGAGCCTGCACCTTGATCACTGCAACCTTTCTGGGCAGCTCCAGTGCTCTAAGAAGCTGCGCTACTGAGTCTGCGTTCTTTATGGGTTTACCTGAGGCTACCACAAACTGTCTGCTTTTCCATATGGGGCCGAAATCATGCACACAACCAAAAGCATAGCGGCTATCGGTAAAAATGTTCGTCTGTAGCCCCTCTCCAATGACACATGCTTCTGTCAGAGCCTTTAATTCAGCTTCCTGGGCAGACATCCTAGCAGGTAGTGGTTCACTTTTTAGAACTTCATGTAGGGTAACAACAGCATATCCAGTATGCGGCACACCATCTGTATAGAATCTGGACCCATCAACATAGAGTTCTAAATCTGCATTGTATATTGGTGTCTCCTGTACATTTGCCAATGGCTGAGTCTCAATCTCCATTAGCTCAAAGCAATTGTGCTCAACTTCATTTGTTAAATCATTGTCTGTTTCTGGCAATAAGGTGGCTGGATTAAGTACTGTGCACCTCTTCACGGTGATGTTTGGAGGTGTCAGTAAAGCCACTTCATATTTGGTCAGCCTGTTCATTGATAAATGCTTTGTGCGTGCTTGGAGTAACACTTCCTGCACAGAGTGTGGTGCCTGTATTTCCAAAGTATTGTCCAATACCAAGTCAGCAACTCTATCTTTTAAAATTGCACAGGCCGCCACTGCCCTGATACAGGAAGGTGCTCCTTTTATCACTGGGTCAAGTTGGGCAGAATAATAACCCAGTGGTCGGTACTTTCCCCCATGTTTTTGTGCCAACACTCCTTTGGCATGTCCACTCAATTCATAACAAAACAGATAGAATGGGAGATCATAATTTGGGATTCCAAGTGCTGGTGCAGAGAGAATGTCCTTCTTCAGCATGTCGAACCCCTCTTTGGCTTCTGGGGTCATTTCATAAGGATTGCCCTTATTGCAGGATGCCAATACATCATATAAAGGCTGCATTTTCTCTGATGCTGAAGGAATCCATTCTCTACAGTAACCCACCAACCCTAAGAAGGTTCTCAATGTTCTTTCACTGTGAGGTTGCTTGGCCTGACTGATTGCCGTTTTCCTATCATTTGTAATGTGTTTTGATTGAGCAGAGATGCAATGGCCAAGAAAAATTACCCTAGTCTGGGCTATCTGCAACTTGTCCTTTGCCACCTTGCATCCCTCCTGAAACAAAAACCTCAACAAAGACAGTGTTTCCTGTAAACAAGTTGGTTTGTCAGGTGTACATAGCAGCAAATCATCGACATACTGAATCAATTGAACATGTTCATTCCCTGGGTGCCAGGACAAAAGTATGGTTGCCATTGCTTCTGAGAACACAGATGGAGAAGTGGCGCCACCTTGTGGCAGTCTTGTCCAACAATATTGTGTGTTCTTATGCGTAAATGCAAAAAGCAATTGACTATCCGGATGTAGCGGAACTGAAAAGAATGCATTGCTTAGATCAATCACCGTAAAGACGGTTGCCTGTGGAGGAATTTGATTTAGCAAGGTATGCGGGTTAGGCACTATGGGGGTGTCAATAACCATCAATTTGTTAATTTCGCGTAAATCATGGACCATTCTATACACAGCAGGTTGACCAGGTATTTGCTTTTTCTTTACCGGAAAAAGTGGTGTGTTATAAGGGGATCGGCATTTCCTTACAACTTCCACCTTCAAATAGTCGTCCACCTGATGTGAAATGGCTGTGTCTTGGTCTCTGCTCAGGGGATATTGTCTGATACATACCGGTATGACACCTGGCTTCAATTTAATTTTCACTGGCATTATTTTCAGTAAACCAACATCAGTTTTGTCTTTTACCCATAGTGCGGTTGGCACCTCCTGCAGCATCTGATTTATCTGCTCATCCAAATCCGTATGCAGTCTGTCATCACCTATCTGAAGGAATGACATCATTACAGTAAGAATTGATTCAGACAAAGGACCCTTTACTGTGATTCCTTTCTTACCATAGGTAATAACAGCATGCATAGCATTGAGTATGTCAGCACCTATCAAGTTTACAGGGCAAGTGTCAGACACAAGCAACCGTGCACACAAGTCTGTTGTGTGTGCAATCCTCACCATCATTGGCTTAGTTTCTCTCAGGGGATTCATTTTGCCCCCTGCCCCCATCCCTTCAATTGTTCTGTTTGTTATGTATTGTTCCGGCATATGTTGCTTCCTGATTATTGTGCGGCTCGCCCCCGTGTCAATTAGGCAATCTACACTCTTGCTGGTGGGAAGGGTTAATTTTGCTATGGCTGACGGTCCGCCTGTAGGGGGGACTACAATCATTTGGTTTTCAAGGGGGCTGCCTATTTCCTAGTCTGAGTCATTACTGACAGTAGCAATATTCATTGCAAATTTCGTTTGTCCTGGTTGTCCTGATCCTTTCCTGTTTGGGCAGTCCCTTTTCATGTGTCCCCTCTGCCCACATTCAAAACACAATCCTCTCTTCTTACACTCCTCTGAAGTGTAAGATTTAGGTTTTCTCAAGCCATACTGGAGTGATTCCAGTGATTTTTGTATGGCCTCCAGGGGTCCCCCTGGCTGCAAATTAACCATCACAGAAGCAGATTTCTTAGCCTTCTTCTGCTTTGTCTTGGTTAATTGATCATCTATGGCCCTTACTATTGGCAGTGACAAAGTGAGGGGTTGGTAAAGACATTCCACCCGTGACTTTGTCACCTCCGCCCTAAGGTCTTCTCTTAACCCCTTAAAGAACATGTCTTTTAGGAATTTTGCTTCTTTCTCATTTTTGACATCATAATCATGGTCAGTAAATGCTGTTACACAACGGGCATGAAATTTATCAACAGTCTCATCCTGTTCCTGCATAACCTCTGGCAATTCCGCATACAGTTGATCTGTAAGCTGTCTAGCTACAGCCCTGAGTCTATTCATGTAGAGGATCCCAGATTCCTTTGTCTTTTTGTCTGCAGGTATCTCCGGGAATGGATTTTTATCTTTTCCCTCTTTTATGTCTTCTACCTTACTTGCAAAAGGGGCTCCTGCTGCTAGAGTACATAAACCATGCATGTCACACCATGTCCCCTCATAATTCTGTGTTATATCATTCATCCGTTTACAAAACCCCATGGGATTTTTAAAGGGGTCAGGGAATGAATCAATTAAAGATAATTGATCAACTTTGGTCCACGGCCGAAACCATTGTGTTACCTCTTTCGCAGCCCCTGGTTGACCATTAGCTCCTGTTTCTGAAGTGACCTGTGTCACAACTGGGAGAACTGTCTCGTGCGTGCATATGGTGCCCTTTGTTCTCTCAGTGTTGCAGTCACTACAGTGGTTATGTAGGTTTGAGTTGACTGTGCTGCATTGTTTACAAGCCCAGGCTTTTGAACGTGTGAATATGTCACAGTCAGGTGCATAGGGCTGTGGTCGCTGTTGCTGAACTATAGCATCATCTTTAGCATGTGTGTGCTTAACTGAGGTGCTGGGTTCGTGATTCTCCGTGTCTCCAGAAGCTGGAGATAGTGATAATTGCATCTTAAATGCTTGTCTGCGTGTTCCCTGAATACCGCCCTCTGTTGTGTCAGAACCAAATGAATCATCTAAAGATGTGTCTGGGAGTTGTCCATAGAGGCTGCGGTAATCATATGGAGGGGGAGAGGTCGTAGCTCCAGGGTACATGGCATGTGGCATTACCCTCCTCCGTACCTCCACTGTAGGGGGTGAATAGTGTACTGTACTAATGCTAGATGTGGAAGCTGGTGATCTACTGTCTTCTGTCGTGACTGGACTAGAAGTTACATCTGATACACTAACTGGTGACATTGTCTTAATGTCAGGGCTCTGCTGTCCTGAAGCTGGCACGGGTATAGCGAGCTGGCCACTGCCCCCAGAAGGAGACAGATGTCCGGCCGGCACTGTACCTGGTAGTACTTGTCTCTGTCCTCTATGCCTGCGCATAAACTCTTCATCATCGTCATTTATAAGGGGATGATGGCGTTCAGAAGTCCGGATCCAGGCTTCAACTTGATGCCCGTATCCGTGCTTCTGAATCCATTGGTCATTTTCGCGACAAAACTCTCGCCAACGGAAAACATCCAAACATCCCGAAGCTGGCATTCCGGCTTTAAGCAAAATCCTGGCTGCGTCCTTGACTGCCCTCTGTCCATGTTGTGCCCTCACTAGATCTATCATTTTTGGTCTAGGATCCTTCTCTTGTTCCGACCTAGTGAGATGCTTACTGAAACTGGTCCCCATAGCGTCTGTGAAGGGTAGCGATCCCTCCCACAGTATTTGCTATTTCTGGACTAGATCTCCGCTGATTCACCCGTGCTGAATAAAACTTGGTTCAGCCTTATCCTCTAGTCTCTTATTTCAGACTAGACCTTTGCCGAACCACCTGTTTTAGACAGAACTAGAATCAACCCTATCCTCTAGTCTCTGTTCCGGTCCAGTTGTCACAACCTCTCGGGCAAGTAGTGCTAACTGAGCTTTCTGGTCTGCTCTAAGCCTGTTGTAAATCTGTCTTAGTATGCAAATAAACACTAATGCATACAATGCAATGCCAAAACTTACTCCAATGTATTCCTCATACACCATATTTCACAGCAGGATAAAATCACTCAGAGTCCTCATCTGAGGCTGACACCTCAATGCCAGAATCTACACCCTCTTCTGAGTATCTGAAATTGTGTGTCACCTGTCTCCTAGTGTTTGGTGAATACCACTTAAACCGGATCACCTGTTTCCAACTTCTCTTAACTGTATATGTGTAGGGTATTACATGAAGTGGTATAACTATGCAGGGATTGCCTCGTAGGTTGATATATTCGTGTGCGGAGACAGGCTCGGGATAAATGTGTTCCAAATACCACGTCTGAGCTGTACCTCTTAGTTCTAATGTCACAGTACAAAGGCAATATTCACAGGTCATATCAGATCAACGCACTTACACTTCAATACTGTAACGCCCTATAAAACGCAGTGTAAACAGTTATACAGGACAGTTGAGAGAAAAATAAAACTATTCACTTTACAATTGATATCCAAGGAGGAGAACAGAAGCTGCTGCGGACTGGGTATGATCCTCTGGCTGGCCGTTATTCAGAGGGCACCTGAACTGTATATTACCAGGATACCAAAGATTGTATCCCTCAATATCTGTCAACAATGTTCCTAAAGCCCAGTCCTCAAAGGGGGTACCATGAACATTGAGACGGAACACCATATAATTTGGAAGTGTGGCAGATAGAGGTCCAAACCCAGTGCGCTCTTTGTTATACCCGTAGTCTGTTATTTTAACAATTCTCCAGCCTGCCAATGATATAGCTAACATCAAACCAAGTTTGCAATCAGAACATGACATGTTGGAAATTCCTTACTTCCATTACAAAGAATATAATATTAATCAATGTAAAGTAAATGCAAATATCACAATTCCTAGAAGGGGGAGAAGAAAACTTGTCTGGAACCAAAATCACGCTGCACATATACTGCTCATACGGCCTGCCCAAGCATCAGCTGGTATAGGCTTATTTCATTCAGGCGAATGTGTCTATGTGATTATACGTCCTAGTGTTCCTGAATAAGTATTCCAGGTGCCAGTTGGCCAGGAATCAAACCTAATGGGCTCCTGTCAATCAGGACCTTTTTCAGATCCCTACAGCTTTCATACAACCAGGCAATTCAGCCAAGGAGCGCCGTTTATAGCAATCAATTCTCTTGTATTCACTTTCTGACACACGCACACTGATTCAATGGTGCAACAAAAACAAACACACTATTATAGTATTTACTTTAGGTGGCACATCGGCGGTAACAAGCAAAGGTTTCAACAACAAGTCTTAGCTCTTGGACAGCAGTAGGACACAGTAACTCCCCAGTGGCACCAGTATGTAGTCTAATACCTGCAAACACTTGCTCAAGTGTTAACCCAACACTCTCCGGGTGTGGAACATAATGAGAGTTGATCCTAACTTCAACACACCTTCTGCCGTCTCCCTGACTAAATGCAGACTCCCAACCCAAGGGGCCCGTCAACACAGGTAATACAGAAAATAATCTTATATCTGGTTCCAATTGCCACCCAATATGCCAGTGTAAAAGGAGACTGCAAAGACAGTTATCACACGGCATTAAGGAGAAAATACAAAATACAATTCACATTAGCTGCTGTTTAGCTGCTTCGTAAAGCAGGAAGAAGGGAGGGGTGAGGAGCGTGAGGAGACAGCGTATGAAAGGTCAGAGAGGTCTCAACGCTGGAGATTCCTCTCTCTCTACCTCTCTCTCTCTCCCTCTCCCCCTCTACACGCTGGCTATTCACGCGTCAAGAGAAATAGACAATTGAAGTAGAAAACAGGCAATAGCACAGCAAATAACAATAATATACCGTATTTAGCAAAATTATAAGAAACAGAATTAAGTACCTGAAAACAGTAAGGGATATAAACAAAGTTAAAACATATCACATACAAGTAATAAACAGGTTTAGGATAAGTAGGAAAAGGGAAACAGAAAGCAAGAGAAATAGAGAGAGTGAATGAGAACAATTAAATCAGTCTACCTGAGAGTTTCCAGGTTTGTGTTCCCCGTGATCTGACGCAGGCGGCCAGTGCCCCCGGGGTGGAGCACACCGTGAGTCAAAGGCTCAACTTACCGCGGTTTCGTGTGGTTCACCAAGGAAATGGCAGCTTGTATGTTCAGATCAAGAGAACAAAAAGGTGGAAAAGAAAAAAAAAATAAAAAATAACCTCGGGGTGGAGAAAACGAGCTGGGGGCCTCCAAATTGATAAAGCCGAAAGCCGGGCTTTAATGTTTATGCTAACCAGAATAGACTGATTTGTAAAATAATAATTGGATCGGCACCTGATCCGGTATAGGGACGCTCAAAGAGAAAGACACATCAGGCAGCTTGTCTTCCAAGAGAGAGTCTGATTCTTTATTCAAAGGGTCAGATTATATAACCAATTCATTGGACACTCATACAATGGGATATTACATAACAGGATAATACGTGGCAAGATGGTGGACACATAGTCATAAAAAAATGTACAAAATGCAAGTAATGTGCTAAGGCCAGACATAGATCTATCAACACCTTCATAGGGATATGACTCCCAATCAATGAATGTTCTTATTCACCGGTTATAAACTATTTGCTATAGTCATTAGACATCTGTTTGCTGCACTTTATGCGCTCAGGGTCAAAGGTCCGCTGACTCTATGCCGCCTGTATGGCCATTATTCTTACAGGGGAAAACAAAAAGAGACAGTCTAGGGAATGTTTGGCTATACTCCCATACCTGTGTCTGCACATTTTCCTATGTCCTCATTCCCAACTATTGCCATATTGTATCACTTAAAAGGGTATATAAAGTAAAAAGAAATATTAAAAGGAATAGAATGATAAGCCACAAAATGGCTCCTAGAAGAACAAAATGGCTGCCAATATGAGCAGATACAAAGATCAGACAACTTCTTTAACAACTTCATGCTAAAAACTTACAATTCTGCCCTTCACCTTGCCAAACAGACCTACTTCACCACCCTGGTCTCCTCACTATCCAACAATCCAAAAAAACTCTGACACCTTCCACTCTCTCCTCAGTCCTAAAGTGCAGGCCCCCATCACTGACCTCTGTGCTGATGACCTGGCTTCTTACTTCATGGAGAAAATAGACAACATCCGCCAGGAAATCGGCCCTCAGCCTCCAAGCGCTGCCACCCAAATACTTCCCCACATCTCCTCCGGTTCACTCTCCACATTTGACCCAGTCACAGAAGAAGTCGTCTCCAGGCTCCTCTCTTCCCACCACATGCACTACTGACCCCTTTCCCTCACACCTACTCCAGTCCCTCTCTCCAGTCGTCACCACTCATCTAACCAAAATCTTCAATCTCTCCCTCTCTTCTGGCATCTTCCCCTCCTCCTTCAAACACTCGAACATTACTCCATTATTAAAGGAAACCACTCTCCACCCATCCTGCACAAATAACTACAGACCAGTCTCCAATCTCTCCTTCATCTCTAAACTCCTG
Source organism: Allobates femoralis (assembly GCA_033576535.1). NCBI lineage: Eukaryota > Metazoa > Chordata > Amphibia > Anura > Aromobatidae > Allobates > Allobates femoralis. The sequence goes on along the minus strand of JARQOC010000005.1, from coordinate 343,541,498 downwards.
GAGCGCCTGGTCTACTCCCGCCTCACCCGTTAGCTCTCCGCTCACTCTATTCTAGATCCATTACAGTCTGGTTTCCACCCCCTTCACTCTACAGAAACTGCCCTCATTAAAGTGACCAATGACCTTCTGACAGCAAAACGTAATGGTGACCACTCTGCTTATTCTCCTTGACCTCTCTGTAGCTTTTGACACTGTCGACCATCAGCTCCTACTCTCTATGCTGCACTCCATTGGCATAAAGGACACTTCTCTCTCCTGGCTCTCCTCCTTCCTTTCTGACCGCTCTTTCAGTGTATCTTTTGCTGGCTCCACTTCTTTCCCTCTTCCTCTCACTATTGAAGTCCCTCAAGGTTCAGTCCATGGCCCTCTTCTTTTCTCTCTCTACACAGCCCTGATTGGAAACACCATCAGCAGGTTTGGCTTTTAGTACCATCTATGCTGATGACACAGTATACACTTCAGCCCCTGACCTTACCCCTGCGGTATTAAAGAACACCAATGACTGTCTAGCTGCAGTTTCCAATATCATGTCTGCTCTCTATTTGAAACTAAACCTTTCCAAAACTGATTATCTTCTGCTCCCCCCATCGACTAACCTCCCTAAATCTGACATCTCTCTCTCAGTGTGCGGTACCACGATAACGCCTAGACAGCAGGCTCGCTGTCTGGGTGTTATGTTTGACACCGATCTTTCTTTCTCCTCCCACACACAATCTCCCGTCCGCTCCTGTCGCTTACACCTGTAGAATATCTCAAGAGTCCGCCCCTTTCTCACCGTGAAAACAACAAAAACCCTCACCGTGGCCCTAATCCATGTAAACTTAGTTCTATGCCCCATTTCCTCAAGATGCCTGGTCTATCAGTGCAATAACCCCCTGTACCTTGTGCAACCCCTATCCCGTTGTAGATTGTACGCTCTTTTGAGCAGGGTCACCTTCATTTCTTGATTTATTTATTGTATTTCGTTTTTACATTGATTCTATGCCTATTGTTTTGTATCCAATTATTGCACTGTATTTGTTCTATACTGTTATTACTTACTGTATTATATTTTCTGTACTCTAACCCCTACATTGTAAAGCACTGCGGAATATGTTGGCGCTATATAAATAAAGCTTTATTATTATTATTATTATTATTATTATGGCGCTGGCAGACACCCAACACTTCACATGCCGCCCACCTACCTGCCGCCCACAGCAACCCGCACACACCCTTGCCGCCTGCCAATCCACCGATGTCCAGTATCCTATGGTGAGTTACAGGCTACAGGACCTGCGGTGATGTCACAGTCATGTGATCAGTCACATGACAGTCACATCCCCACAGCTCTGGTAATAGTAAGGAATTCACTGCAGTAGGAGAAAGTGGGGGTGAGGGGGGACAGAGACAGGTGTCAGAAGGAGAGCAAGGAAGGGGCAGAAAGAGCAGTGAGGCAGAAAAGAGAGCAAAGGGGGGGGCAGAAACAGGGGGCATAAAGAGCAGTGGGGCAGAAAGAGAGCAAGGGGGGGCAGAAAGAGCAGGGGGGCAGAGACTTGGCAGAAAAAAGAGCAAGAGGGGGCAGAGACAGTGTGCAGAAAAGAGCAAAGGGGGGCAGAGATGGGCAGAAAGAGCAGTGGGGCAGAAAAGAGAGCAAAGGGGGCAGAGACAGGGGGCAGAAAGAGCAGTGGGGTAGAAAGGAGAGCAAGGGGGGCAGAGACAGGGGCAGAAAGAGCAGTGGGGTAGAAAAGAGAGCAAGGGGGGCAGAGACAGGGGCAGAGACGGGGAGCAGGAAGAGCAGTGAGGCAGAAAAGAAAGCAAAGGGGGGCAGAGACAGGGGGCAGAAAGAGCAGTGGGGTAGAAAAGAGAGCAAGGGGGCAGAGACAGGGGGCAGAGACGGGGAGCAGGAAGAGCAGTGAGGCAGAAAAGAAAGCAAAGGGGGGCAGAGACAGGGGGCAGAAAGAGCAGTGGGGTAGAAAAGAGAGCAAGGGGGGCAGAGACAGGGGCAGAGACGGGGAGCAGGAAGAGCAGTGAGGCAGAAAAGAAAGCAAAGGGGGGCAGAGACAGGGGGCAGAAAGAGCAGTGGGATAGAAAAGAGAGCAAGAGGGGCAGAGACATGGGGCAGAAAGAGCAGTGGGGCAAAAAGAGAGGAAGGGGGCAGAGACGGATGCAGAAAGAGCAGTGGGGCAGAAAAGCAAGGGGGGCAGAGATATGGCAGAAAGCAGTAAGGCAGAAAGAGAGCAAGGGGGCAGTGACAGGGGGCAGAAAGAGCAGTGGGACAGAAAAGAGAGCAGGGGGTAAGAAAAGAGCATGAGGGGCAGAAAAGAGAGCATGTGGGGCAGAGACAGGGGCAGAAGGAGAGCACAGGGTGGTAGTGCACAGTGGGGCACAAACACAGCATGAGGGCAGAAAGAGAGCACAGAGAGGGGCCAGAGTGTGCACAGTGGGGCAATAAGAGAGAGGGGGCAGAAAGAGCATAGGGGGGAAGAGAGAGGGGTAGGGGAAAAACAGCACATGGGGGGCAGAGCGTAAAGAGAGAGTGCGCACAGAGTGGAAATGGGCGCCTGGAGGGAGCAGAAATTGTGCGAAGGGCAGAGAGAAGGGTGGGGCAGAGAGTACTCAATGGAGCAGAAAGAGTGCAGGAGGGGCAGAGAGTGCACAGAGGGACAAAGGGTGCATGGTGGGAGAGAGAGTGCACAGTGGGAGACAGAACGCAAAGGGGGAGCAGAGAAAACACAAGAGAAAGAGAGCGTACAGTGGGAGAGAGGGCACAGACAGAGAGAGCGCATGGAGGGAGAGCACATGGGGAGATAGCACAAAGGAGAGAGTAGATGAGGGGAGAAAGCAGCGCACAGGGGAAGGCCGCTCAAAGGAGAGCGCACATGTGAAAAGAAGACAGCACAGGGGAGAGACAGCATAGGTGGGCGGGGGGGGGGGGGGGAAAGACAGCAGAAGGGGGAGAGGAACAACACAGGGGAAATAGATGGCCGCTGCTCCCAGCACCACAAAGCTCGCCCCCATCGTAACATCACTGCCCTCCTGATTCAATAGCATCGGGCCTCCATCTAGTGACAGTATAATCACATATACACATTCTTTTAAAATGACATTCTTCATTAAAATCACTTCCTTTCATATAATCATAAATTAAGCCCCCTTTACTAGATTATAATCATACATTATAGTCCCCTCCCCCACTGGAGTATCATCGTACAATAATGCGTGCCCCTTCCCCCCTACTACAGTAATATCACATATTAAGGCTACATTCACACACAGCATTTTGGCTGTGTTTTGTGAGGATCTGTTTTTGGAGGAGAAAATGCAGGATCCTCACAAATAATCACCAATGTCCAATGAATTGTATTGTGCTTTCACTATATACATAATATATTTAAAAAAAACCTGCCAAAAGGGGTTTTTCTCCTAGGAGTTACCCCTGGTGGTTTAAAGTGAAGCTGCACCACACCAGTAATTTTTATATTAAATTCCTTTGTTGTTTAAAATTTATATAATTTAAACAAAATATCTCAATAAAGTATATATTTGATATACACTTAAATTGAGCCACATATGAGTATAATTATTGCTCTACTGCACAGTTATATTAAGAGAACTCCTTCATTTATATATGTAATAGTCTCCCTATTAAGTGTTATATTTCAATTATATTATCTGATTTCCATAGACCTATTGGGGCCTATAATCTTAAAGGGGTTGTGCCACCATGGCATATATTGCTAATGCTGCACATACCATGTAAATAATTGTTTTTGTAAATTATACCCATTAAAAATGATGCCCCATTCAAAAACTATGTGCCTATAAAGTATAGTATGGCGCCCCCTACTGTGAACATACATGGCCGCTCTGTCCAACCTGTAAACCCTCTCTTCAGGTCGCGCATGCCTGGTTCCCTCTCTTTGAAGTGTGTGAAGATCCCTCCGCGCCTCAACCGGCTGGATCTCATACTGACAGCTGCTATGTGTCAGGAGCGTCTGTGGTGCTGTATGGCTCCAGCTCCAGGCTTCTCACCCTCCACAGCTGTTCACACGGACATTGCCACCTCCCGCAGGGAGGAGAAGCAGTGGAGCACACAGGCTGTCAGTGCTGACACAGTATGTGAGGAGATGTGAATTGTGAGAAATACAAAGCGAGGGACTGACACCGCTCACTGTATAACACTGCTCTGCTATCTCCATCCCTGGCTTTGTATTTCTCCCTATTCACATGACAAACTCCTCATATCTACAGCTACTGACCAGCACTGCTATGCTGCCTGCTGCCTGCTTCACTGATTAACCTCTACACACAGAAGGCGCAAGGCCGGCCCAGAGGGAGAGTGTGGGGGGGACAGCAAAACCGCTCTCTGCTCTGTGGCCCCATCTCCTCTGGAGGGGGGAGGGGCCCCTGCACACACAGCCAGAGAGGAAGGAACACTGCTGTCCAGGAGCCACATGGGGGGGATAGAATGGGTGACTCACTATGAAGTGGTATATATAAGTGTGTGTGTATGTATATATGTCAGTGTATGTATATGTGTGGCTATGTTTGTGTGTATATATACTCCCTGTCCTCTGCCCCTGATTCCCTCTGTTCTCTGTCCCTGTTCTCTGCCCCTGATTCCCCCCTGTTCTCTGCCCCTGTCCTCTACCTCTGTGACCCCCTGCCCTCTGCCTCTGTGTCCCCCTGTCCTCTGCCCCTGTGCTCCCCTGCCCTCTGCTCCTGTGTCCCCCTGTTCTCTGCCCCTGTGTTCCCCTGCCCTCTGCCCCTGTTCTCCCCTGCCTTCTGCTCCTGTGTCCCCCTATTCTCTGCCCCTATCCTCTGCCCCTGTGCTCCCCTGCCCTCTGCTCCTGTGTCCCCCTGTTCTCTGCCCCTGTCCTCTGCCCCTGTGTCCCCCTGCCCTCTGCTCCTGTGTCCCCCTGCCCTCTGCTCCTGTGTCCCCCTGCCCTCTGCTCCTGTGTCCCCCTGCCCTCTGCTCCTGTGTCCCCCTGCCCTCTGCTCCTGTGTCCCCCTGCCCTCTGCTCCTGTGTCCCCCTGCCCTCTGCTCCTGTGTTCCCCTGTCCTCTGCCCCTGTGCTCCCCTGTCCTCTGCCCCTGTGCTCCCCTGCTCTCTGCTCCTGTGTCCCCCTGTTCTCTGCCCCTGTGCTCCCCTGCCCTCTGCTCCTGTGTCCCCCTGTCTCTCCTGTTCCCCCTGTCCTGTGCCCCTGTTCTCGCCTCTGTCCTCTGCCCCTGTGCTCCCTGCTCCTCTGCTCCTGTGTCCCCCTGTTCTCTGCCCCTGTGCTCTCCCCTGCCTCTGCTCCTGTGTCCCCCTGTTCTCTCCCTGTCTCTGCCCTCTGCTCCCTGTGTCCCCCTGTTTCTCTGCCCCTTGTCCTCTGCCCTGTGTCCCCTGTCCTCTGCTCCCTGTGCCCCTGTTCTCTGCCCTTGCCCCCTGTCTCTGCTCCTGTGTCCCCCTGTTCTCTGCCCCTGTGCTCCTCCTGCCCTGGCCCCTGTGTCCCCCTGTTTCTCCCCTGTCCTCTGCCCTGTGTTCCCCTGTCCTCTGCCCCTGTGCTCCCTGTCCTCTGCCCCACTGTCCTCTGCCCCTGTGCTCCACTGTTCTCTGCCCCTGTGTCCCCTGTCTCTGCCCCTGTGCCCCCTGTCCTCTGCCCCTGTGTCCCCTGTCCTCTGCCCTGTGTCCTCTCCCCTGTGTCCCCCTGTCCTCTGCCCCTGTGTCCCCCTGTCCTCTGCCCCTGTGTCCCCCTGTCCTCTGCCCCTGTGTCCCCCTGTCCTCTGCCCCTGTGTCCCCCTGTCCTCTGCCCCTGTGTCCCCCTGTCCTCTGCCCCTGTGTCCCCTGTCCTCTGCCCCTGTGTCCCCTGTCCTCTGCCCCTGTGTCCCCTGTCCTCTGCCCCTGTGTCCCCTGTCCTCTGCCCCTGTGTCCCCCTGTCCTCTGCCCCTGTGTCCCCCTGTCCTCTGCCCTGTGTCCCCCTGTCCTCTGCCCTGTGTCCCTGTCCTCTGCCCCTGTGTCCCCTGTCCTCTGCCCCTGTCCTCTGGCCCTGTTCTCCCCCCCTTCTACCGGCGTTACCATTGCAGGCTAACGTCTGCAGGAAGAGAATCTGTGTGAAGCCGGTCATGTGACAGGGCGGGCTGATGTGACTTCTCACAGGGCCTCTCACATGACTGGCTCCAAATAGATTGTCTTCCTCCAGCCGTCAGCATGCAATGGTAACGCCGGGGAGGGGGTGGACGGAGCGGTGGGGGGGGAGGAGGAGGGAGAGCGAGCAGTGGGGAGAGCGGGCGGCAGCACCGCTACTGACCACTATATGGGTGTTCCAATATTGCGGTCGGCGTCCTTCCGGTTGCACGCAGCCGGGAGATGAGCTAGCGCCACTGATCTCCCGATGTTAGCGGTGGCATTTGTGTCATTTTGACTTCTGTCGCCTGTGTCGCTATCCCACAATGGTGCCGCAGTGCATTGTGGGATAGCGACATAAGCGCCGTAAGTCTGCGACACATTATTGTTGATTATATAGTAGATGTATATGTGTGGGTATGTATATGTGTCAGTGTGTGGCCTACTACTGTATACTCAGTGCTGTGTGCAAGCTCCTTATGTATCATAGGGGTTGTGTATGGGCTCCTGTTGTATACTGAATGTTGTGTGCAGCCTCCTGCTGTATACTGAGTGCTGTGTGCAGCCTCCTGCTCTATATTGGATTCTGTGTGTGTGGCCTCCTGCTGTATACTGGGTGCTGTGTGCGGGCTTCTACTGTATTCTTAGGGCTGTGTGTGGCCCTCCTGCTGTATATTGGGAGCTGTGTGCAACCCCTGCTGTATGCTGGGGGCTGTGTGCGGCCTCCTGCTGTATACTCTGGGCTGTGTGCAGCCTCCTGCTGTATACCCCCCCTTGTGCGTTTTGTCTCAGTCTCTTTCCCCCTTGTGTGTGTGTCTTTTGTGTCCACCCTAGTGTTGTCCGTCCTCCACCCACACTGCTCTGTCCTCCACCACACTCTACTGCTCCGTCCTCCACCCACACTGCTCCGTCCTCCAACCACACTGCTCCGTCCTCCACCCACACTGCTCCGTCCTCCACCTCACTGCTCCGTCCTCCACCCACACTGCTCCGTCCTCCACCCACACTGCTCCGTCCTCCACACCACTTCTCCGTCCTCCACCCACCTGCTCCGTCCTCCACCCCACGCTGCTCTCCGTCCTCCACCCCACTGCTCCGTCCTCCACCCACATGCTCCGTCCTCCACCCACACTGCTCCGTCCTCCACCCACACCTGCTCCGCCTCCGCCCTCACACTGCTCCGTCCTCCGCCCACACTGCTCCGTCCTCCGCCCTCACCTGCTTCCGTCCTCCGCCCTCACCTGCTCCGTCCTCCGCCCTACCTCCCTGCTCCGTCCTCCGCCCTCACCTGCTCCGTCCTCCCCCTCACCTGCTCTGTCCTCCGCCCTCACCTGCTCTGTCCTCCACCCTCACCTGCTCCGTCCTCCACCCTCACCTGCTCCGTCCTCCACCCACACTGCTCCGTCCTCCGCCCACACTGCTCCGTCCTCCGCCACACTGCTCCGTCCTCCGCCCACACTGCTCCGTCCTCCCGCCCACACCTGCTCCGTCCTCCGCCCTCACCTGCTCTGTCCTCCGCTCTCACCTGCTCTGTCCTCCACCCTCACCTGCTTTGTCCTCCACCCTCACCTGCTTTGTCCTCCACCCTCACCTGCTTTGTCCTCCACCCTCACCTGCTTTGTCCTCCACCCTCACCTGCTGTGTCCTCCACCCTCACCTGCTCCGTCCTCCACCCTTACCTGCTCAGTCATCCACCCTCACTGCTCCCCTCCCCATTCCCACCTGCTCCGTCCTCCATCCTCACTGCTCCGTCCTTCACCCTCACCTGCTCCGTCCCTCACCCTCACCTGCTCCGTCCCCCCCCTCACCTGCTCCGTCCTCCACCCTCACCTGCTCCGTCCTCCACCCTCACCTGCTCCGTCCTCCACCCTCACCTGCTCCGTCCTCCACCCTCACCTGCTCCGTCCTCCACCCTCACCTGCTCCGTCCTCCACCCTCACCTGCTCCGTCCTCCACCCTCACCTGCTCCGTCCTCCACCCTCACCTGCTGCTCCGTCCTCCACCTCACTGCTCCGTCCTCCACCCTCACTGCTCCGTCCTCCACCCTCACCTGCTCCGTCCTCCACCCTCACCTGCTCCGTCCTCCACCCTCACCTGCTCAGTCATCCACCCTCACCTGCTCCGTCCTCCACCTTCACCTGCTCCGTCCTCCACACTCACCTGCTCAGTCATCCACCCTCACTGCTCCCTCCCCCATTCCCACCTGCTCCGTCCTCCACCCTCACCTGCTCCGTCCTCCACCCTCACCTGCTCCGTCCTCCACCCTCACCTGCTCCGTCCTCCACCCTCACCTGCTCCGTCCTCCACCCTCACCTGCTCAGTCCTCCACCCTCACCTGCTCTGTCCTCCATCCCCATCTGCTCTGTCCTCACTGCTCTGTCCTCCGCCATTGCCGCTCCATATTATTGTTGTGGCCTGAACGCTGAGTATCTCTGTGGAACATGTCATGTTACAGGGCGGGCTCACGTGAGCTTGCGTATCACATAGACCCTGTCACATAACCTGCTCTATGGAAATCCTCAGCATTCAGGCTGCAACGGTAATACGTGGCTGGAATAGGAACGGAGCAAAGAGGGAGACCGAGCAGCAGGGAGACTGGGCGATGGCAGCGCTAGTAGCAACCATATCGGAATACCCATCACTTGGGTGTTCCAATATGGCAGCCGGTGTGCTTCTGATGACGGACAATTTTAGGTAAGTATATATTAGATGTCCTGCGTTGCCTATAGCAACCAATCAGAAGCTGAGCTGTGATTGGTTGCTATAGGCCACCTGGTAAATATCCACTCTGTCAAAACAGCCAATGCAGCATCTATAACCTCACACACACAAACAGTAAATAAGCCTTTTTTTGGCAACTGACTGTAAGGCAAAGGGTTAAAATTTCCTCTCAAAATATAGTAATAGACGTTCCCTGAGTGAAGTGAGGTGTGTGCAAAATTTTGTGATTGTAAATTTGACCGTGCGGATTCCTTTAGTGGACATATATACACTCAGCTGTATATATCTATTATATAATCACGAATGGGTTTTTTGCCCCTTCTGAGTCCGCTCGCGCTGCGAGTCAGCGTGGTCATGTGGATACGCCCGAAGCATTGGCCGCGAAGCGGCCATTGCGAGTCAGAGACTCGCTCTTCTAGAATCCCGATGCATGTGCATCGGGCACCCAGCTAGTATATATATATATATATATATATATATATATATATATATATATATATATATAATGTATGTGTGTATGGAATGCACAGGTGCAGACTGCCATGACGGCATTATATAAACATATATTTATTATATATAAAATATGTGTATAACTGGAATGTACCACAGATACGTCAGACTAACCAGTAATATATGGGAAAGTGAAGAGTGATCATGATATTGTATGTCAGAGGACTATTTGAACCCAGCAGTGCGGAGGGATACAATGAAGGCAGGAATTTGGCAGTTGTGGTCACATGATCCTTTTTTGAACCCCTCCCACAATCTCTCCTGTTCAGCTCAGCATGGATGAGAAACAAGCACTCAAACATATGAAAAGGGAATGTTCATTCATAATAAGCACTGTAAACATTTTTTTGTGAATATTTACACCTCTTTTGAAATTTTTGCCAGAAAACTGTGTGGTGGCACAACCCCTTTAAGGATAGCTTTTTCCTCAATCTCCCCTCCTTTTTCCACAGGGTTCGTTGGTATTTCAGCATTTAAGAAAACCCGTAGGGATATATGAGATAATAACCTGCCCACCATTATATATGTCTTCCTGTGGTACTATCCACTCCCCACCATACTCTAAGGGTAATAGAATATAAAAGTATCGTGTATACTGACTGGGATCGAAGCACAAGTCAATTAATTGTGCAAAAATTGACAAAGTTTATTGAAAAGGTACTGTCAGGATAAGTTGATATGTTCTCATGATTTTTAAGATGTTTTCACCCTTATCCAGAGCAAGATGGTTCACTTGTACAGGACTTGCATAGACTTTGGCTTCACCCTCCTCCAATCGGAACCTTTACGACGGGTCCTAAATACCAAATCTAAGCTGAGTGTATCTTATCTTTTCCCTCCAGAAACTCTTTGTTTAAACCTACAGTCTTTCAATGTCGAATTTAAGAAGACCCATTCATGCCACAAACATATAATTCATATTTTTAGATTATTCACATTTTTGCGCATTTAATGATATGTCTTGTATATCTATGTAACACTCAGGAACCTGGGAAATGAGTTCTGGCTTTCTGAACATCATAAGTATGTCATATTTGGTATCAATATTCTCAGAATTAAATGAAAGTAAACATGAGGTGTGTATCATGGATATGGGCCCACCCCATACCCAGATATGAAGAATGAAGATTTATTAAGCATGGTGACAGAGGAGGGTCTAAGAGGAGCATCCCACCAGGGAGGGGAAACCTATGAGGTGGGGGCTGAAGTTTTACTGCCTTTATTAAAACTAGAGCAGCCATGTTTGGGCTGATTTCACCCTGGGGCACAGACATCAAGACTCTATCGCTGTGTGGAGGAATCATACCTTTCTGGGGAGCCATTCTCCCAACGGATCTAAGTTTGTGACCGCGTGGCTAGGTCTGGCAATTTCTTATTTCATTCCTTTTATTTTTATAACTGTTTATGCATACATGTAAATTGTCTCTTATGTAATATCTTGAAAAAAAATTTTAAGCAGTGCCCACTTTGGGACTAAAATATTATAATTTACTAGTTTCGTTCTTGTTCTACGACGATCTGACATGTTACCAGAGCAAGTGACCGATCTCCCTTAAAGAGATCGGTGGTGGCAGCATAACGTTTTGTATTTATGGGATATTGTGGGCCTGAGGGTGACTTGATCGAGGTATATATACATTCCTGGCAGGAACTGGTGGTATATATACATACTGTCACATCATGTGTGGCAGTATACAATATAAATTAGAGCAGCTAGGCTCCTTTCTTATCCTGTGGCAATACCAGATTTGGCCAGCAGGCTAAGGGGGTGCCAGAGAGCTGCAGGTCCTGACTAAGTCTTCGTGACAGGTACACTTTTGGACACAAATATTAAAAACATTTAAAATTGTGTAAACCACAAAAATCTCATTGACCCATAGCTTTTCTATTAACAATCAAATACTGGGACTAGAAGAATGTGTCCTTAGGTAGTAATAACCTATTAACAGGTGAAAACAACAATTACTGGATCATATAAAAGCAAAATGAAGATCCACTTATATAATGAACAGGGAGATGAAGCAAATGCAGCCTATAGACCTACAAAGCAGCTGATATCAAATCAAGGAGTCATTCATAATGTGAAGCTGACAAAAGGATCACAATTTCAGGTTGTCACCAACCAAAAGGAACAAACGGCTTAGTTTAATTAAGCAAATACACTATTAAACACACTATCCTGTATAGCAAGCTCCAACTGTGTGGAATAATCCTATAGGCCAAAGGGCTATCACTAGACTGAATGCTGTTGTACAATGTTATGATCCAGACAATCTGTAAGAAGGTGAAATAAGAAAAAAAAGGGGTTATACAACCTGTAACATGAAAGGTCTGGATGAGCTGGTAAGATAGGCAGGCTGAACAGAATCTCCCTGGAATAAAGTGTTCACCTTGTCCTGCATGAGGTTAAGGTTTGCTATGGGGACAGTAAGGCCCTGTCACCCAACGCGTGTCGCCGTCAAAAAGGGCGGCTTCATCAGGGACAAGGAACGCAGGTACAGTTGTGGCCAAAAATATTGACACCCCTGCAATTCTGTCAGATAATACTCAGTTTCTTGCTGAAAATGATTGCAATCACAAATTCTTTGGTATTATTATCTTCATTTAATTTGTCTTCAATGAAAAAAACACAAAGAGAATAAAGCAAAACCTTGATCATTTCACACAAAACTCAAAAAATGGGCCAGACAAAAGTAGTGGCACCCTCAGCCTAATACTCGGTTGCACAACCTTTAGCCAAAATAACTGCGATCAACCGCTTCCGGTAACCATCAATGAGTTTCTTACAATGCTCTGCTGCAATTTTAGACCATTCTTTTTTGGTAAACTGCTCCAGGTCCCTGATATTTGAAGGGTGCCTTCTCCAAACTGCCATTTTTAGATCTCTCCACAGGTGTTCTATGGGATTCAGGTCTGGACTTACTACTGGCCACCTTAGAAGTCTCCAGTGCTTTCTCTCAAACCATTTTCTAGTGCTTTTTGAAGTGTATTTTGGGTCATTGTCCTGCTGGAAGACTCATGACCTCTGAGTGAGACCCAGCTTTCTCCCACTGGGCCTTACATTATGCTGCAAAATTTGTTGGTAGTATTCAGACTTCATAATGCCATGCACACGGTCAAGCAGTCCAGTGCCAGAGGCAGCAAAGCAACCCCAAAACCCATCAGGGATCCTCCTCCATGTTTGACTGTAGGGACCGTGTTCTTTTCTTTGAATGCCTCTTTTTTTCTCCTGTAAACTCTATGTTGATGCCTTTGCCCAAAAAGCTCTACTTTTGACTCATCTGACGAGAGAACATTCTTCCAAAACGTAGGCTTTCTCAGGTAAATTTTGGGAAACTCTATATCCTACCATGCAGTCCCCTTTCATTCAGATGCCGACGGATAGTACGGGTTGACACTGTTGTACCCTCGGACTGGAGGGCAGCTTGAACTTGTTTGGATGTTAGTCGAGGTTCTTTATCCACCATCCGCACAATTTGTGTTTAAATCTCTCGTCAATTTTTCTTTTGCGTCCACATCTAGGGAGGTTAGCCACAGTGCCATGGGCTTTAAACTTCTTAATGACACTGCGCATGGTAGACACATTCAGGTCTTTGGAGATGGACTTGTAGCCTTGAGATTAATCATGCTTCCTCACAATTTGGTTTCTCAAGTCCTCAGACAGTTCTTTGATCTTCTTTCTTTTCCTCATGCTCAATGTGGTACACACAAGGACACAGGACAGAGGTTGAGTCAACTTTAATCCATGTCAACTGGCTGCAAGTGTGATTTAGTTATTGCCAACACCTGTTAGGTGCCACAGGTAAGTTACAGGTGCTGTTAATTACACAAATTAGAGAAGCATCACATGATTTTTCTAACAGTTCCAATACTTTTGTCCACCCCTTTTTTTATGATTGGTGTGGAATTAGATCCAATTTGGCTTTAGGACAATTCTTTTTGTGTTTTTTCATTGAAGACAAATTAAATGAAGATAATAATACCAAAGAATTTGTGATTGCAATCACTTTCAGGAAGAAACTGAGTATCATCTCACAGAATTGCAGGGATGTCAATACTTTTGGCCACAACTGTACATACCGAGCGCTGTGCCCTTTTATAATGCTACCAACTGATGCTGCATCCGGCGCCGTGGTCTGGCGTCCGGAAACAGTGGGCAGACGTCAGTGATGACGCACATAGCGGAGGAGAAAGTAAACTGCCGTCAGTAGGCAGTATTGCGCAGGCGCGAGACCATCCGGTCTAAAGCGGTGTACTGCGCATGTCCAGGTTGCGCAGTCGCCGTCTATAAAGCGGTGTGCTGCGCATGTCAAAGTTGCGCAGTCACAGTCTATGGGAGCAAATTACATGTTAAGGTGGTGGCTGGGGGATTATACACTGGGAAGTTAAGTGCTTTTTGCTCCATGGGAGTTTATAAAAGATAACTGAACTCTGCATAAGACTCATGATTGGGAGATAAAATTAAACAGTGTGGCACATTAAGAAAAAGGGGGTAGATGTACAGATACATATGGTCTTCTGTGGTACCTAATTGGAAGTAATAGGTTAATTGTAATTTGTAGTATATCTACAGTTTTTTTAGGTGTTTTTAAGCTGTCCTCAAAATACCTACATAGAAAAAAGATGGTTATTCTCTGTGAGGAAGTTAGTTGAACTATATGGGATAAAGCACATATGTTAATAAAGTAGAAGAGGACAAAAAAGTCTGATTACATATTATAAGATGACCTCCATAAAGGCCTATGAAGGATAAAGAGAATAGAGATGGAGAAATTTCTTCAAATACATATTCTTAAAGAGGCACCAGCGATGAGTTTGGGGAGATCCAATATAGTCTCTTCATATTCCCACACATGTTGTAAATCCCAATAGACATGGATCCAGTTGTTACCATCAACTATCTCACTTGTTATTCTTCATAAACTTCTTCATTGAGGATCTGTTTATTGCTTGTATATTTGATTATACCTCAGTATGCTCTTACAGTGGTGATACGTAGGGGAGGAACCACAAACATAATCTGTTGAAATAGAGCTGAAAAATATTATTTTGATATACAGGATAGTGTGTTTAATAGTGTATTTGCTTAATTAAACTAAGCCGTTTGTTCCTTTTGGTTGGTGACAACCTGAAATTGTGATCCTTTTGTCAGCTTCACATTATGAATGACTCCTTGATTTGATATCAGCTGCTTTGTAGGTCTATAGGCTGCATTTGCTTCATCTCCCTGTTCATTATATAAGTGGATCTTAATTTTGCTTTTATATGATCCAGTAATTGTTGTTTTCACCTGATAACAGAGGTTATTACTACCTAGGGACACATTCTTCTAGTCCCGGTATTTGATTGTTAATAGAAAAGCTATGGGTCAATTTGATTTTTGTGGTTACACAATTTTAAATGTTTTTAATATTTGTGTCCAAAAGTGCACCTTTTCAATAAACTTTGTCAATTTTTGCATAATTAATTGAGTCGTGCTTCGATCCCAGTCAGCATACACGATACTTTCATATTCTATTACTCAGGTCTTATGCGTGTGACTGGTGATCACGCTGTAGTGACACCCTAAAATCACCTTTCACACTCTAAGGCGTGCATGTATTCCTATTCTCCTACCTTTCACAGTGCTCTCTGCAGTGGCGACTACTCCCATATGTCATATGAGAGAAGTCGCCACTGCAGAGAACACTGTGAAAGGTAGGAGAATTGGAATACTTGGATTGGTAATACCTTAAATAGTCTGTACCCACCATATGAATATAGCCTAACACCCACCCCTGGAGTATAATCAGAAAATAATGCCCCCTCCCCTGAAGTAATCAGATAAGCATATCACTATTGAATAGAATAATACAGACATCATTTGCCTACAAAGATGTTGGCTCGCTTACTCAGGGAGCCGAGATATGTATGATGTATGTTATATGTCAATAAAGGGTTAAATAAGGCCACTAGAGTAAAATCACTAACCCCTTCACCCCCAGGCAATTTCCATTTTTTCCCTCCCCTTCTTCCAAGAGCCATAATTTTTTTAATTTTCTGTCAATATAGACCTATGAGGGCTTGTATTTTTGTGGGACAAGTTTTACTTTTGAATGACATCATTTATTTTACCATATAGTGTACACTAAAACGGGGACAAAATTCCAAGTGCGGTGAAATTGCAAAAAAAGTGCAATTACACAATTGTTTTTTTTATTATTTATTTATTTATCATGTTTACTATATGGTAAAACTGACATGTCAGTATGAGGCCTTGGATCATTAAGAGTTCGCAGATGCCAAACATGTTACATGTACTGTTATCCAAGTAGTGAAAAAAATTCAGACGTTTGTAGAAAAAACAAATTGCACTTTTGTCGCAATTTTCTGCGCCCCATAGCATTCTAATTTTTCACGATCTGGGGCTGTGTGATGGCTTATTATTTGTGTTTTGTGCTGACGTTTCTAAAGATACCAATTTTGGGTAGATGTGATGTTTTGATCGCCTGTTATTGCATTTTATAGCAATGTTGCTGCAACCAGAAAATAATTTATTTTGGCGTTTAGGCTTTTTTACCGTTGCACAGTTTACAGATCTGATTAATTGAATTTATATTTTGATAGATCGGGCATTTCTTCACGCGGCGATAACAAATATGTATACATATATTTTTTAATAGTTCTATTTTCAATGAGGTAAAATGGAGGTAATTTGAACTGTTAGGTTTTTTTCACATATTTTAAAACTTTTTTTTTCATTTTTCCTTTATTTTACACTGCCCCCTATGGAGCCTCAGCACTGCACACTTCAGGCTGTCATGGAAATGCCCCATGCTGTTATGTGAACACATTGAGGTCCCGTGATCGCATCATTATCAGATCTGTGTGGCAACGGTAATGTTAATGTGTGATTTAGTAAGGACGTGGTGCAGAAGTGGAGTTTTTCCAATAGTCGGCGGTGAAACTTTGTAAGGTTCAAGGGATGGTGGTGGAGCTAGGATGGGGTCCCCAAAATTTTGCCAGTGAGGAGCCCTGAAATTGCTAGTTTTAAAGTCTCAGGCCTGTGTTACTGGTGCCGTGGGGAAAAATTAGTTCAGTAATGTACAAAACCCCAGCACTTAGAGGTTCGAAAAGAAAAAAAAAGGAAAACACGCCAAACGTTGTAGACTGGTTAACTGTGTTTTGTTCTCTTGCAGCTGAGCACAATTTTTTTTTGTCAATGTTAGCTACGTTTCGGCTGAACCAGCCTTCATCAGACTCACTGATTTTAACTAGACATAAACAATCAAATAACAAGAAAGACAATTGTCACAAAAGAATATGTATAACATGCTTTGTTACATAGTTTAACACGAGAAAATTATCAAACACCGATCCATCAAAGAGCAAAAGAAATTATATAAATCCATATACAGCACATATGGTAAAACAGAACTTCCCGTACCTAAATGCAATTATGCTTAAGAAGAAAACTGCAACGCAGACACATGGAACCAATGTGAAAAATTCTGTGTATAGAAACAAACAATTCTTACAGCATAATTGTGTGTATGATCGCGTTATCATGTCTCGGGTGTATATACTGTAGGGAGTTCGTAGTCACGATTGGTGCATTGGAAACATGTGCAATAATTTAATGAGATAGGAGAAAGTATTTTAATATAGTATCTGAAAATTTATTGGAACGGACCAAGCTTACCATATAGAATTAGGTAAAAGCAAGGTCAAGGGTCACCAATATCAGTCATCAGGGGGTCCCAACGTGGCAATATTGTACTAAAACGATGTGCTCCATTTCATAGTTGTGGCAATTAGACTCTGTATATAAAAAATAATAATGGGTAAACACAGCCCTCGGGATAATCTAAAGATAATAAATAATAAGAGATAATTTGTTACCTGGAGAGCATGCCCCGGGGCTTAATATCCCTACCAGTTTTGTAGGGCCCTCGGGTTGTCTGTAAGGGGTCTAAAGCAATAAAACAGATTACTACAATACAGTTGGGGGCATGGCCTAGCGGCATGTGAGAGAGGCAGCAAGACCGCTGAGCTCCCGCATACAACCCGGTTTAGGAGCCGCTGAGTTCCCGCAGCGCGGCTAAAAACCTACTGTGTGCAACAGAGAAGGCGGCGGGAGCTGGCTGGAGAGTACAGACATGCTCACACAGGACTGCGGCCATGGTAAAAGGCGGCCGCCGCCGGGTCACAGGAGAGGCCGGGAGGCTTATCCAAGACGGCGCCGCAGCTGAGGCGCGCTCCACAGCACAGGCTGCAGAGGAGAGTGCGGCCAGAAACAGGGCAGTGGCGGCCTGGCTGCAGCAATATGCCAGAGTGGAGGAGGTGGAGAGGGAAGCGGCCCAGGAGGCCGACGAGGAGGACAGAAGTGAAGGTACACATGGAGATCTGGAGGCTGGAGAGGAGGGGGAGGAAGAGACTGAAACCATGAGGCAGCAGGAGACTGGGACAAGCTGGGGAGAGCTAGTGGAACCGAATTGTAAACAGATGCAACAATTGCAGATGCAAATGCCAGCAGACCCCACTATAAAAGACGTATTATTGGCAGTCATGCAGTGCGGTTCAGCTATATCTACTCTACTGACCCAGCTTGGTTATATGCAAGAATCATTACAAACAGTAAAGCACAACCTGCATAGGGTTAAAGAATGCACTGGTGATTTGGAGAAAAGAGTTCATGCTGCTGAAAGCACCCTGACCACCAAAGTGAAATTTCAGACAGAGTCTTAAAGGGACAGCTCTGCTTTATGGGCCAAAACTGATGATCTGGAAAATAGGTCACGCCGCAATAACGTGCACATAGTGTGAGTCCCCGAAAGATATGCGTTTTTTGAGGCGTGGATCAAGGACAAGATAGGGGCGGACAATTTAACGCACCTATATGCTGTGGAGCGTGCACATAGAGTCCCTGCTCGCCCTCCCCCTTCCAGGGAGCCAGCCACGTACGGTGCTAGTGAAGATGCTGCACTACAGAGATAGAGACAATATACTCCGTTTTTCTAAGGATCACCCAGATCTCTCCGTGGATGGCTCTAGAGTCTCGTTCTATCCAGATTATTCCCTGATACTCCAAAGACAGCGTGCCATATTCAGCGAGGTCAAGAAGAGGTTGAGGTCGCTTGAAGTCAAATACTCTATGATTATTCCGGCGAAGCTAAGGATTGAGGCTAGAGGCAAAACTCATTTTTCTGGGCTCAAAGGACGCGATGAACTGGATCGACATGAATTAAAGGCATCTGCGGAAGGAGTTAGAGGAGCAGGAGCCTGGATGAGGGAGACCTGGTCGTGATATCCGGTCTCTGGGAGGTTTTCCTTGTTCTTGTTCCGATCACAAGATTTCTGTGATATTGGGATTCAAACTGATATTTCCCTTTGTTTGGTATTTTTCTATTGATTGCTCTATGTAAGAAGTTCATAATATTTTGCTATGGTTTTATGCGAGTATTGAGGGGGATAGATCTGAATGTTTTATGCCATGCTGCGGGGTGCTATCCTGAAAGGAAAGGGGAGCATGAGGGCATTGAAGTGCTCATTACATAACCTGAGAAAAGGACAATGCTATCGTCCTTACAGTTAATGCTTCAGTTTGTTCTTTTGGGTATGTTGCGGGGGGTGGGGGGGGGGGAAAGGGGATTCAGGTCTGGTAGGGGCACCACTTTTTATGTGATCGTAGGCTATAGCTATGATAAGATGGGATGGTCTCGAGCTCTGATTGCAAATATACCAAAGAAATGGGGTCTATCAGGGTAATTAGTTGGAACACTAGGGGCCTAAAGACTCCGGTAAAAAGACAGGCAATTTTTACCTTCCTCATGGCTCAGAAACCAGCAATAATTTGTCTACAAGAGACTCGCCTCACTGCTGATACTATACATTTATTGGATAAGAGATGGGTGCAGGAGGGATTCCATTCTACATACTCTGAATATGCTAGAGGAGTGAGCATACTGGTATATTCGGGGATTCAGTTTACATGTCATAAAGTAATCACAGATCCTGAGGGACGGTTCGTCTTAATTTACTGCAGTATACATAATGTACAAATGGTGATTGTCTCCGTTTATATCCCCCCGCCATATAGCAGTAGACCTGTGCAACAGATTCTTCACCTCTTGAAGGACTTTCCAAAAACTCCATATTTGCTGGTGGGGTATTTTAATAACATACAGGATTCACATTGGGATAAGGGGAGTCGTGAGCCACTTAAATTGGGAGGTAATTGCACACCATTTGGCATACTGATTAAAGAAGTAGCCTTGGTTGATATCTGGCGAAGCCGCAACCCGAGCACTTATCAATACTCGTGTTTTTCGTCTAGCTATTCGTCTTTGTCATGTATAGATATGGCCCTGAGCGATTGGTCCATGCAAGAGAAAATACTGAATGTTGAATATCTGCCACGTACTGTCTCGGATCACTCACCTATGTCTATTGAAATCAGGGGGAAATCTGCCCAGATGGGTGAAAGACCCCAGTGGAGGCTGAACCCATTTTGGTTGCAAATCATAGATAAAGATGACCATTTTGTCCCAGAGCTAAAAGAATATCTTAAATTTAATCAGGGCACTGCTTCCGGCTTGGTGGTGTGGGACACATTAAAGGGGCATGTGTATACGGGAAATATCAAAGGCAAAGACGAAGACTATAGGGTGCACACTGAGCGTGCCTTGGGGGAGCTTGGGGAGGCGGAAAAGGCTGCCGCACTGGATTTCACTCTTCCCGCCAGGAAGCGATTGAAACAAGCCCAACAGGTTATGACAATAATTATGCAGGAGGCGTCTCAAAAGAGATTATTTAAATCCATACAGTCATCTCAAGAAGCGGAAAGTGTGGGTCATCTGCTTTCTGTTATTGCTTCGGCTCAAAGGGGGTCCTCTTTTATAGCTCAGCCTTAAAACTCTGAGGGTAGGGTGGTAGGTGATACACCTGAAATATTGACTGTCCTGAAGACATTTTTGTAAAGACCTGTATTTGTCACACACTACGGCCACAACGGAAGATATAACTCGATTTCTAGAGTCTTCTGATCTCCCTAAACTATCTAACTCCATTAGGCATAGCCTTGATAGACCCATAAGCCTGGAGGAATTAGACGAAGCTCTTGGCTCCATGCCTAACGGCAAGGCACCGGGTGTTGATGGGATGCCGGTTGAAATATATAAGAAATATAAGAAGCTTTTGCTTCCGACATTGTTGGACATGTATAATGAGAGTATGGCTTCCGGCGTCCTCCCACCATCCATGAGAGAAGCGACTATTGTATTAATATTAAAAAAAAGATAAGGATTCAACGCTGCCAGTGTCGTATAGGCCTATCTCCCTTCTCACGGTGGATACTAAATTACTGGCCAAGGTCTTGGCCAATCGATTATCAAAGGTAATTGAATGCTTGATACATCCTGACCAGACAGGCTTTATGCCCAGAAAATCAACGGCCCTCAATTTCAGGCGTCTGTATTTAAATATGCAGGTGCGGGCGGATAATGCGGGGCGAAGGGTGTTTCTGTCTCTGGATGCCGCCAATGCCTTCGACAGCGTTGAATGGAATTATTTATGGGCTGTGCTTGAGTGTATGGGTTTTGGTCCGGGCTTTATAGGCTGGATCAGACTTCTATATACGAACCCACAAGCCAGAATACGAGCAAATGGCTCAATGTCTGATCCCTTTCATTTGTACAGAGGCACGAGGCAGGGCTGCCCTTTGTCACCGCTCCTGTTTGCCTTGGCAATTGAGCCTTTGGCATCGGCTATACGACGAGATCCGGGTATTGTGGGCTTTAGATATGGACCATCTGAGGAGAAAGTGGCGTTGTACGCAGATGATTTGCTTTTGGTTTTGGCTGACCCTGATGACTCTTTGAAAAATACTATGACACTTCTTAATGGCTTTGGAAAGGTATCGGGGTTGGTCATAAACTGGGATAAGTCCACTGTGCTCGCGCTGGATCCAGGTGTGGACATACCTGTGCAAATTCCAGTAGTGACAAAATTTAAATATTTTGGATTGATGATAGCCACCGTTCTGGAGGACTATGAGAACCTGAACCTGTCCCCGCTGGTGGCAAGGATCAAACAGAAAATTAGAGCCTGGGCCAAGTTGCGTTTGTCGGTGGTGGGAAGAGAGAATCTATTAAAAATGGTGATTATGCCGCAGCTTTTGTACGTCCTCCACAACTCCCCTGTTTGGTTACCTCTGGTATTAATGCCATATTTAGGGAATTGATATGGTTGAAGGGTGGCGCCAGGATTAAATTGGAGCACCTACAGAAGCCTAAGGGTAAGTTCACACATTGGCGGGTGCACAGCGGGTTAGGGTCGGCGGCGGCAGGGCGGACCCGACAGGAAGCGCTCGGCAGCCGTCCACCGGCTTCCTGTCGGGTATGTGCGGCGGAAGACGGCCGGGAGACAGGCGGGTGCACAGCGGGTTAGTGGCGTCGGTTCTGCAGCGGCTGGAAGCAGCACATGATTCTGCTTGCAGCCGCTGCAGAACCGGCCGGTTTATAGAACATGATCATTCTTTGCTAACCCGCTGGGAACCCAGCGGGTTAGCAACGGATGAGCATGTGGAAACCGCTGGTGTGTGCACACCGGGGGTCGGTTTCCATAGGTTTATATGTTAACCCAAAAGCCGCTTTTGGATTAACATAAATTTGCATAAACCTCATGGAAACCGACCGGCGGTTTCCGCTGCTAAAACGGCCCTAAACCTGTATGTGTGAACTTACCCTAAAGATGAAGGGGGTCTGGCGCTCCCCAATCCATGGATATATTTTTTGTCATCCCAATGTCAACACTTGGTGGGGGGGATGGAAAATGAGGAGGGCAGAATGGGGGGAGGAGGGAGAACCATCCTTAGATACTTATTGGGTCAGGGCTCGCTGTTAACCAGTTTGGAGGCCGGAAAGCTTCGCCCATTAGCTTCCAGATTCCCAACTGTAGCCCTTATGCTGAAGGTCTGGAACAAGGTCAAGCAGATTAGGAACATTACGACTTTCACAAAATACTCTCCCATATGGGATAATAACAATTTGCCGGCAATGCTGTCATTGAAAGGGTTCGCACAGTGGAGGAGGATTGGTATATGGTCGCTCTCGCAATTATTGGGGAAAGAATCTTTCAAGTCCTTTGAAGAACTGCGGCTGGAGTTCCCTTTGCTGCATTGTATGTTTTACCAATATCTACAGCTACGGCATGCCTATACTATCCAGAATAGAAATTCCCCTATTCCAGCATGATTGTATAGTTAATATTCTTGGTGTACCATCGACTTAGAGGTCTGATCTCATTCATATACAATGGCCTGTCCAATGTGGTTTTGTCAAAACATCCAATGGGAGCGCAGCTGAAGTGTTAGCAGCAACTGGGGCCGATCTCAGGGGAACAGTGGGATCATGTTCTTCAGATGGTTCCTAGGCTGTCTCTTAGTGAACCCAGTCGATTATCACAGATTTACGTACTGTATAGGGTGTATAGAACTCCTAAGTGGTTATGTGACGTGGGATTGAGGCAAGACTCGTGCTGTCCCAAGTGCTCGATGGGGGAGGCGGATATTTTACATATGTTGTGGACATGCCCCTGTCTGCAGGTATTTTGGATTATAGTCCTTAATCTCATCCACATGACTACAGGACAGGAGATCCCTAGGGACCCTGTGGGTTGTGTTCTGTGGGTATCCTGGGTTGTGTAGAAGATGTACGGGGAGATGAATATCTTCAAATCACGGTAGCTAGAATGCTATACGCCACCAGGAAATTAATTGCCTCTACTTGGATTTCAGAAAAAGCACCTACTAGACAAGAATATATTAACAGACTAAACTATATTTTGCTAAGAGAAAGGTATATCTATATGAAAAGAGGAAGGCCCGGGCTGTTTGAAAGGCTTTGGGGAGGTTGGCTCGCACTGTACGATTTACCGATGGGTGAGATGAGTATTAGGATCTAATGTGTTTACGTTTTTGGGGACGGCTCGTGACGACCTACTTATTTGTTTACATCCTATGTCAGTGTAGTTATTTGGTTATATCGATCAGACCTGTGGGGGGGAGGGGGGTTAGGGGAGGAGGGATTGCTATACATGTCTCGTTATTATGCTTTATCTTTCTGTACATAATCGTACATATGCTTCATGTATATTGCTTTGTTTTGTATGACTTATAAACTCAATAAAAATTATCTGATTTAAAAAAACAATACTGTTAACTGATCACTTGTCTATAAGGTAGAAGACCTTTAATGAATGTGGATACTGTTATCGTAGGAACAAACCTTACTCAAACAAAAGCAGCTCCACGTATATACATGCAGTTAATGTTCCCACTGACAGAACAACCTAAGAGTTAATAGTAAAGCAAGGTGTTGTTATAGTACTGTCTATATACTATATCTCTATCATTATGTTTATTCAGTTCATTATATGTACCTTGATATTAGAAACAGAGAGCCAGGGCCGGCGTTAGGGGCAGGCAGCCTAGGCATTTGCCTAGGGCCCCCAAGTTTCAGAGGGCCCCCTGGCCCGGCCGGACTATAGTCGGCGCCGCTGCGCGGGAGCGCCGCGGCCGCTTGCAGCGCTCTGCACCGCGCTCCGCCTCCGGCTTCTTCCTGGTGACCGGCGCCGGGCGCAGCCGCAGGCGATGTGTCGTCACAGGAACCAGGAAGAAGTCGGAGCGCGGTGCGGAGCGCGGTGCAGAGCGCTGCAAGCGGCAGGGAGTAAGTATCATGATCTCTGTATTCTTTTACAGGGGAGGGGGGCCCTGTATACAACACCACCAGTGGGGCCCCTGTATACAACACCACCAGTGGGGCCCCTGTATACACCACCACTGACTGGGGCTGCCTGTATACACCACCACTGACTGGGGCTGCCTGTATACACCACCACTGACTGGGGCTGCCTGTATACAACACCACTGGGGCTGCCTGTATACAACACCACTGGGGCTGCCTGTATACACCACCACTGGGGCCCTGTATACACCACCACTGGGGCTGCCTGTATACACCACCAGTGGGCCCTGTATACACCACCAGTGGGCCCTGTATACACCACCACTGACTGGGGCCCTGTATACACTACCACTGGGGCCCCTTTATGCACCACCACTGGGGCCCTGTATACACCACCACTAGGGCTGCCTGTATACACCACCACTGGGGCTGCCTGTATACACCACCACTGGGGCTGCCTGTATACACCACCACTGGGGCCCTGTATACACCACCACTGGGGCCCTGTATACACCACCACTGACTGGGGCTGCCTGTATACACCACCACTGGGGCTGCCTGTATACACCACCACTGGGGCTGCCTGTATACACCACCACTGGGGCCTGTATATACAACTGGGGAGGCTGCTGTATACCACTGGGGCTGCTGTATATACTGCTGGGGCCTGTATATAGCACTGGGGAGGCTGCTGTAATACTGCTGGGGCCTGTGTATACCACTGGGGAGGCTGCTGTAATACTGCTGGGGCCTGTGTATACTACTGGGGAGGCTGCTGTAATACTGCTGGGGCCTGTATATAGCACTGGGGAGGCTGCTGTATACCACTGGGGCTGCTGTAATACTGCTGGGGCCTGTATATACAACTGAGGAGGCTGCTGTATACCACTGGGGCTGCTGTAATACTGCTGGGGCCTGTATATACCACTGGGGAGGCTGCTGTATACCACTGGGGCTGCTGTAATACTGCTGGGGCCTGTATATACCACTGGGGAGGCTGCTGTATACCACTGGGGCTGCAGTATATACTGCTGGGGCCTGTATATACAACTGGGGAGGCTGCTGTATATACTGCTGGGGCCTGTATATAGCACTGGGGAGGCTGCTGTAATACTGCTGGGGCCTGTGTATACCACTGGGGAGGCTGCTGTAATACTGCTGGGGCCTGTGTATACTACTGGGGAGGCTGCTGTAATACTGCTGGGGCCTGTATATAGCACTGGGGAGGCTGCTGTATACCACTGGGGCTGCTGTAATACTGCTGGGGCCTGTATATACAACTGAGGAGGCTGCTGTATACCACTGGGGCTGCTGTAATACTGCTGGGGCCTGTATATACCACTGGGGAGGCTGCTGTATACCACTGGGGCTGCTGTAATACTGCTGGGGCCTGTATATACCACTGGGGAGGCTGCTGTATACCACTGGGGCTGCAGTATATACTGCTGGGGCCTGTATATACAACTGGGGAGGCTGCTGTATACCACTGGGGCTGCTGTATATACTGCTGGGGCCTGTATATACCACTGGGGAGGCTGCTGTAATACTGCTGGGGCCTGTGTATACCACTGGGGAGGCTGCTGTAATACTGCTGGGGCCTGTATATACCACTGGGGAGGCTGCTGTAATACTGCTGGGGCCTGTATATAGCACTGGGGAGGCTGCTGGATACCACTGGGGCTGCTGTATATACTACTGGGGCCTGTATATACCACTGGGGCTGCTGTATATACTGTATACAACTGTACGGGTACTATTTTTTATTTCATAGTTTGGGGCCCCACTCTCAATCTCGCCTAGGGCCCCACTTGGTCTAAAACCGGCCCTGCAGAGAGCCCCTGGCTTCAATAAGTGCCCAAGAAAGACTATGATGCTTAGGGAGAGGTATATGCCTATAAGATAGAGCATATTATGTAAACAAGTGCAGGATGCGTGGCTGGGTGTTATGCCCAAGATAATAGCCTTTACCTGTGCAGAGCAGCTGTGTAGCATTATGGGGTTGCGGGGACATAGTGCTCATATCTGTGAACTTAGGTAGTCTGTGCTCAGGTGCTGTGTAACGCCGGGATTGCCAAGACCTCCCCCTGCTTCCTGTCTTTGGAACGCAGGAAGCGATCTGGCGTGGAGCGCAAGCTATCGGTACTGCGCATGCGCGGGGCGTGGTGTGACTGACGTTGCTCGGGACAGGTCAGGTGACTGCAGGTCCCGCCTCCCTCTCTGCTCCATCAGTATCTCTGCTGAAGGAAAAAGGAGATACAGTTAGTGTCCGCACTTATGAGTTAGGGGCTTCAAAAAAGTACACAATAGTGACATAAATTAGCAAGTATTAGGTATTATAGGGTGGATTAAACAGAAAGTGCAGGATTTTGGTCAGTATTTATATAGAATATAGCGCCCGTGTAAATGGCCCATTATAAATGGGACCCAGAGAGATGAATATCCAAAGGATTAGTGTGTCAAGAATGCCATTCTCAAGATGTTGCCCACCTGACCATCCTGTACCTTATATACACCACCTTGGCAATAAACAATAAAATGAAACAATAAGCATTATTTCACACTTAATAATGAGTTATAGTAGACGACCAGGTCACATCATAAATTATCCAAAACGACTGGGTATCCCCATGTCTGTCATTGTAGATTGGAATGGGTATGAAAACCGGAGAGGTGAAAACCAACATGTCAGTCCTGTTGAACAGTAATGTATGTATCTAATATATAATTGCCGTAGCGCACTTCCGTAAGTTTCGGCGCTACTTCCGTCGTCGTGGACGTGGCTGCTCAGCAGCCACGTGACCCATGAAGCATTGCCCGCGCAACGGGCATTGCGAGCCGTTGCAGGGGCGCGAGCAATGGCCGCGAAGCGGCCATTGCGAGTCTCCCGCCCCGGCGACGACCGACGAGAGCCGAGCGCCGTGGCCAAAAATAGAACCAAGGGCCCGGCCATGCATAGCTCTAAAGACCGCTATGTATCTCAATGGGAAGGGAGGCGCTATGCTCATTGGTCGGCGCAGCACACAGCGACCAATCAGCATAGCGCCTCACTTAAGCGGGAAATTTGAAACTCAAAGTCCTCCATTATATCTCAATGGGAAGTGAGGCGCTATTCTCATTGGTCGCTGTGTGCTGGCGCCGACCAATGAGAATAGCACCTCACTTACAGCGCTAAATGTGAAACTCCAAGTCCTCCATTATATCTCAATGGGAAGTGAGGCGCTATTCTCATTGGTCGCTGTGTGCTGGCGCCGACCAATGAGAATAGCGCCTCACTTCCCATTGAGATATAATGGAGGACTTTGAGTTTCACATTTAGCGCTGTAAGTGAGGCGCTATTCTCATTGGTCGGCGCCAGCACACAGCGACCAATGAGAATAGCGCCTCACTTCCCATTGAGATATAATGGAGGTCTATATCAATCTATATCTATCTATCTATATCATTATCTATCTATTATCTATATCTATATATATCTCTATCTATATTGACCTATATCTATCTATATCTATCTATATCTATCTCTATCTATCTATCAATATCTATCTGTCTATCTATCTATCAATATCTATCTATATATCTATCTCTATCTATCTATCTATATCTATATCTATCTATCTATATCTATATCTATCTATATATCTATCTATCTATGTATATCTATAGCTATATCTATCTATATCTATCTATATCTATCTATGGCGAAGCGGCCATTGCGAGCCGTTGCAGGGGCGCCCCGGTCCCGCCACGGCGACGACCGACGAGAGCCAAGCGCCGTGTCCGAAAATAGAACCAAGGGCTCGGCCATGTATAGCTCTAAACACCGCTATGTATCTCAATGGGAAGTGAGGCGCTATGCTCATTGGTCGGCGCCAGCACACCGCGACCAATCAGCATAGCGCCTCACTTACAGCGGTAAATTTGAAACTCAAAGTCCTCCATTATATCTCAATGGGAAGTGAGGCGCTATGCTCATTGGTCGGCGCCAGCACACCGCGACCAATCAGCATAGTGCCTCACTTACAGCGGGAAATTTGAAACTCAAAGTCTTCCATTATATCTCAATGGGAAGTGAGGCGCTGTGCTCATTGGTCGGCGCCAGCACACGGCGACCAATGAGAATAGCGCCTCACTTCCCATTGAGATATAATGGAGGACTTTGAGTTTCTAATTTACCGCTGTAAGTGAGGTGCTATTCTCATTGGTCGGCGCCAGCACACGGCGACCAATGAGAATAGCGCCTCACTTCCCATTGAGATATCATGGAGGACTTGGAGTTTCACATTTAGCGCTGTAAGTGAGGTGCTATTCTCATTGGTCGGCGCCAGCACACAGCGACAAATGAGAATAGCGCCTCACTTCCCATTGAGATATAATGGAGGACTTTGAGTTTCTAATTTACCGCTATAAGTGAGGCGCTATTCTCATTGGTCGGCGCCAGCACACGGCGACCAATGAGAATAGTGCCTCACTTCCCATTGAGATATAATGGAGGTCTATATCTATCTATCTATCTATATCTATCTATCTCTATCTATATCTATCTATATCTATTTATCTATCTATATCTATATCTATCTATCTATATCCATATATAATATATATATATCTATATCTATCAGATAGATATAGATAGGTAGATAGATATAGATATAGATAGATAGATATAGATATCTAGATCTACCGTATATCTATCTATATCTATCTATCTATATCTATCTATCTATCTATATCTATCTATCAATATCTATATCTATCTATCTATCTATGTATATATCTATCTATAATCTATTATCTATCTATGGCGAAGCGGCCATTGCGAGCCGTTGCAGGGGCGCCCCGGTCCCACCCCGGCGACGACCGACGAGAGCCGAGCGCTGTGGCCGAAAATAGAACCAAGGGCCCGGCCATGCATAGCTCTAAAGACCGCTATGTATCTCAATGGGAAGTGAGGCGCTATGCTCATTGGTCGGCGCCAGCACACAGCGACCAATAGCATAGCGCCTCACAGCGATTAAATTTGAAATCAAAGTCCTCATTATATTCTCAATGGGAAGTGAGGCGCTATGCTCATTGGTCGGCGCCAGCACACAGCGACCAATGAGAATAGCGCCTCACTTCCCATTGAGATATAATGGAGGACTTTGAGTTTCAAATTTCCCGCTTAAGTGAGGCGCTATGCTGATTGGTCGCTGTGTGCTGCGCCGACCAATGAGCATAGCGCCTCCCTTCCCATTGAGATACATAGCGGTCTTTAGAGCTATGCATGGCCGGGCCCTTGGTTCTATTTTTGGCCACGGCGCTCGGCTCTCGTCGGTCCCATTGAGATATAATGGAGGATTTTGAGTTTCACATTTACCGCTGTAAGTGAGGCGCTATGCTCATTGGTCGCTGTGTGCTGGCGCCGACCAATGAGCATAGCGCCTCACTTCCCATTGAGATATAATGGAGGACTTTTGAGTTTTAAATTTAGCGCTGTAAGTGAGGCGCTATGCTCATTGGTCGGCGCCAGCACACATCGACCAATGAGAATAGCGCCTCACTTCCCATTGAGATATAATGAAGGATTTTGAGTTTCACATTTACCGCTATAAATGAGGCGCTATGCTCATTGGTCGCTGTGTGCTGGCGCCGACCAATGAGCATAGCGCCTCACTTCCCATTGAGATATAATGGAGGACTTTTGAGTTTCTAATTTAGCGCTGTAAGTGAGGCGCTATGCTGATTGGTCGGCGCCAGCACACAGCGACCAGTGAGAATAGCGCCTCACTTCCCATTGAGATATAATGGAGGATTTTGAGTTTCACATTTACCGCTGTAAGTGAGGCGCTATGCTATCTATATCTATCTATATCTATCTATCTCTATCTATATCTATCTATCAATATCTATCTCTATCTATCTATATCTATCTATCTATATCTATCTCTATCTATCTATCTATATCTATATATATATCTATCTATATCTATCTATCTATCTATCTATCTATCTATCTATCTATCTATATCTATGTATCTATATCTATCTATCTATCTAATATGAAAAAGATCCTTGCAGCACACAGCTACTACCAATGATGTACAAAAGCTACTAGCTATATATATTTGAAGAAAAAGTTTAAAAACTTACGTTTTTTTTCAAAAAACTCAAAAATCTCCAATTTTTTATTTAATTCTGAAGTTCTTGGTACATACATTGGCCAATGTCTGTTTGCTCATCAACTGCGACAAAGTGACTTCAGGGTCTGATGAGTCCTACGCTGGTATCCCTATCCTCCTTGTCCGCTACCCCACTACTAAGTGGGCAGACACCATCTAGACCCTCCATCACCTGTAGGTAATGAGGGTGCACATTGCAGCATGGATCCTGCAACTCCATATGATAAATAACAAGAAAGAAAAAAAAAAAACTGCACAGCACTCAAAGACAAATGTGAACTGGTGCTGGTACATACATTGGCCAATGTCACATTTGTCTTTGAGTGCTGTGCAGTTTTTTTTTTTTTTTCTTGTTATTTATCATATGGAGTTGCAGGATCCATGCTGCAATGTGCACCCTCATTACCTACAGGTGATGGAGGGTCTAGATGGTGTCTGCCCACTTAGTAGTGGGGTAGCGGACAAGGAGGATAGGGATATCAGCGTAGAACTCATCAGACCCTGAAGTCACTTTGTCGCAGTTGATGAGCAAACAGACATTGGCCAATGTATGTACCAAGAACTTCAGAATTAAATAAAAAATTGGAGATTTTTGAGTTTTTTGAAAAAAACGTAAGTTTTTAAACTTTTTCCTCAAATATATATAGCTAGTAGCTTATGTACATCATTGGCAGTAGCTGTGTGCTGCAAGGATCTTTTTCATATTATATAACCCTGCAGCTTTGCTAGCACCAGTTCACATTTGTCTTTGAGTGCTGTGCAGTTTTTTTTTTTTTTCTTGCTATCTATCTATCTATCTATCTATCTATCTATCTATCATCTATCTTCTATCTATCTATCTATCTATCTCTATCTAAAAGTCCTCCAGTTGTACTGCCACTGCGAAGTTAACCCCTTATATACCATTTCTGCCTTAATTCCATACTTTGTAGTCTCTATTACTACTGCCAGTAGGAACATTAACCCCTTATATTCCATTATTGTTGTTATTTCTATTACACAGTGTATAGTTGTAATGACACTGCGAAATTAACCCATTATATACCAGTTCAGCATTAACTGCATATTTGGTAGTGTTTATAACTACTGCCACTGCTACATTAACCCCTTGAACACCATTTTGGATATAATTTACAGCACTGAGTCTGTTGTGGGAGTGCCTGTGGGTCATTAACTCCTTCAATAACATTTTTGATATCATTATAAGTTCCTACTCTGTTATAGTCCTGTTAGTCAAACATTAACTCTTTTTCTACACCTCCACTATATTGCTACCCTCACGGTTCTGCCTACATCGGCTACTTAGTCATATATCTTATTATTTAAAACTCTTTAAAAAATTATATACAGATTCTAGACTCCCGATTCTTTAGAATCGGGCTCACAGCTAGTGTATATATATATATCAATTTAGCTAGAGGGTAATATGTCATATTCCCTGTTGAGTCCATATGGTGCTAGTGTCTGTAGCTGGTGGATGAAGTAGGATTCTCTTTCCTTTAACTTCTGGACCCTATTACCACCTTGTCTACCCACAGTCACTTGTTCAATAATCTGAAATTTCAATTGGGCCACGGAATGTCGGTGTTCATTAAAATGGTGCTGTATGGGCAGTATGTTCTGTTTGCACCTAATTGTGGACTTGTGTTTCCCTATGCGGTCACGGGCATGCTAGGTAGTTTCCCCAACGTACCTGAGACCGCATGGGATCCTGTCACCTCCAAAACGCCTCCTAAGCTACCAAAACATGTCCCTGCAGCATCCTATCACTAATCTCACAATCCTTTTGTCTTCTAAAAGCATCTTGTGAAAGTGCATAAAAACGTTTTAATACTCACTCATTAGGGATTAGAATTAGCAGGGGCTATATTCTTTAGCCCTTAGGGCGTGTTGTTTTGCAGCCTGAATGATCCACCCTCTCTCTTGTCTGTGCTGCTGTGATGTGGAGCTGAAGGCAGGACAAATGATTTGCATTCTGTGAGTGACAGAGAGGGGGGAGGGCAATGCCTGCACAAGCAGAGCACACAGAGAGAGGGTGGATCATTCAGGCTGCAAAACAACACGCCCTAAGGGCTAAAGAATATAGCCCCTGCTAATTATAATCACTGATGAGTGAGTATTAAAACGTTTTTATACACTTTCACAGGATGATTTTAGGAGACAAAAGGAGTGTGAGGTTAGTGATAATATGCTGCAGGGACATGTTTTGGTAGTTTAGGAGGCGTTCTGGAGGTGACAGGATCCCTTTAAAGTTTTAAAAAAGCGTGAATCTTGGCCTTGGTATGGCTTTACACTTTTCATGATCTCTCGGCCTAGAATTAAGATAAAGAGGTGGGAGAGGCATCATTTTTCTCAGAAGAGTACCGGCTTTCATTTGATACGTCACAAGACTATGTTTCTTTATATTTTGTTTTGGAGAAATCAAATTCAAAATTTTGATGCGCAATTATGAAAAAAAATGTTTGTTTTAAAATTGTGAAAAGCATGTGTATTACTTGTGTTCTTGGTTATATTTGTACAGAGATTCAACTTGGGACCTATCAAATTTATATGTTTTTTCATTTATAGTTGTGTGAATTTATTCCTTTTTTCCTTTTCCGGTATCATGAACTGTTCTCTGAATTGGTGCCATTTTTTCCTTGACCTTCTACTGTTTCACCTACCAGCTCAAGGGTCATTTTTTTTTGTAAATTTTTTTTGGGGCAATAACCTGGATAATGGATTCTTTTTTTCTGCAATGGGCGATTCTTCGATGTCAGAAAGTGATTTATTCAAATACTCTATTGTTAAATCAGGATTTATAAAATCCTCTGTGTTGGAAGTTACAGGTTCTTCAAAATGTTGTGCCTGCAGAGGATTTTTCTCTTTTGCAAGTTGCTTTCTACAACTGTCACAAATTTTCAAGCCTGCATTTAATGATAGATTTATATCAAACATCCAATCTTGTACCGGCCTAAGATTTTTTCTTGTTGTGTGTCCAGTTTTTTAAAAAGGATTGCAACAGCATATATTAAAAAAATGCTGTTCCTTGAGAAGTAGCAGCTATTGCTGTGTGAGAAAAATACAGTTAAGGGGCCTTTCACATGAGCGTTTTTGCTGATGTGCGGCAGATTCATCACGTCTGCCTAATGGCCACATTTGCGACTCCTATCCGGCAAGCCCCATGCATTCTCTATGGGGCTTGCGGTCCGGAGCGTCAAGTGTGGTTACGCCGTAATGCCCGGATCTGGCACTTGCGGCCACGAAAAAACAACGCTCCTTGCGGACCGCAAGCCCCATAGACAATGCATGGGGCTTGCCGAATCTGGGCCACAAGTGGGCCATTAGGCGGCCAATACGGCATATGCGGCGCCACCTGCCGGATCGGCCGGCAAACGTCAGCAAAACGCTGATGTGAAAGGGGCCTAATATTAAGTAAGGAAGATGGGTAACAAAAATAAAGATTTACAGTACACTTGAGATATAACTGTGTTACTATAAAGTGAGTGTTTAGGTGCATTCACATGCATATTTGCTGCGTATTTTTACGCGAGTGCTCTTGCAGTTTTTGTGCCAAAACCAAGAGTGGCTGATTATAACCAGCAGTGGGTGATTAAATACAGAAGTGGAGCACTTGTTTCTATTAGACTTTTCCTCTGATTGTTCCACTCCTGGTTTTGGCTACAAAAACTGCCACAGAACTCTCGTAATAATACGCAGCGTGTGAACACACCCTAAAGGCTAGCGCATACGCAGCTTTTTCTGTCTGCGGATAAACGCTGCAGTTTTGGCAGCTTTTTTCTACAGAGTTTTTACCACAACTGAATTAGTTTTTGTCATCGCTAATGAAAACGATGGCAGCTTATTTTATATAAATAGTGATAAATGCTGCATTTATTACAGCAATCAAAAAGTAGTGCAGGCAGTAATTTACTCACTCTGAGTATTTCCAAAAACACTGTATGTGTTTAACACCATTGATATCAATGCATTTTCTGACCGATGTTCATTCAGAATAGCGCTGTGTGTATTAGCCCTTAATAAGAAAAGCATTTAACTATTAATATAAATTTATTCAAACTTTAAACACACTCACCAATATTGTAGTACACAGACTCCCTTGATGCCTTTGTAATAATAATAATAATAATATTTATTCATTTATATAGCGCTATTGATTTCATAGCACTTTACATACATGAGTAATGCTGTCTCTCTTGGGAGCTCACAATCAAAACATCAGTATGTCTTTACAATGTGGGAGGAAACCAGAGTGCCCGGAGGAAACCCACGCAAACACGGGGAGAACATACAAACTCCTTGCAGATGTTGTCCTTAGTGTCCTTGGTGGGAATTGAACCCAGGACCTCAAGACCCCAGCGCTGCAAAGGCTACAGTGCTAACCACTTGAGCCACTGTGCTGCCCCTACAGACTATTCTTTGTTCGAGAGTGAACATGTCCATGCATGTCAAGACATGAAAGCTCTGTCTTGATGGTAGGCAGATACTTAACATGATTGACAGAGCTGCTGGCCTGTCATCTGCTCTGCATTCAATGTCTACCCCTGTTCATTCTCAGATCGAGACCTACCAAAGCATTCTCCTCTGTCCTCTCCTTGCTTCTAAGCTGAAACAAAATAAAATAATAAATAAAATACAGTAATATCTAAAAATCATGGAGGATTTGGTAAATATAGACCCCACACTTTTAGACCACAGGCTTAACAGATCTGAATTCAAGATTTTTGAATATGATCCCATCGCGATCCCAACTTGAATTTTGGTACAGATATGGCTAGGAGTATTTTTAAATAAAACATTTTTTTCAAAAATGCGTTTTAAAATTTTGCGTTTGCATGGGTAAAATATTAACAAAGATACTCTTGTGACATATCTGGTGAAAGCGTGTACAGTTCTGAGTAGAATGGTGTTTATTTTGTTTCTCTATCTTATTTGTAGCCTGGGTTATGAGGAGAAATGTAAAGGCAGGCAACACCAAAATTCACACTTTTTCTGAACTTTGAAAATCAATTAAAAAAATTTCTAGAATTTTTTTTTCTGCACATTTTGCATTCTCTGACATGCTATTATCAAATAACAAAATCTCAAAATAATTAAAAATATAGAGGTAAAAATCATTGGTTCACTTGACATGGAATGACCCCACATTTTTCCACAGGTGTGTTTGTACATTGATGTACCATGGTTGATTAACTATGCAAAACATGATGTATCCTGCCTCTATTGTATGACCACTGTATACCCAAACAGTTTGCTCTGATAGCCGACATATACACATATGATTTAACATGAAGGTGCCCACTCGTATTTGTGCTGCTTTTTTGAGACTACCGATATATGCATTGCTGCACCGCGTTTGCGTGTATGTTGCTATAGACATGGCCAGTGTAAGCACTGCCTTCACAGCCACTCCTTGACAGCCTGCGGTCTGATCTGGAGCGTGCTTCCGGCTTATGTTCCTGCCTGGAGTGCACCACATCACGCACGAGTCACCTCCTGTATGACGTGCGGATGTCAGTGTGTTCATCTGGCTGGGAACTTCCAGTTTTCGCTGCGCTCTGGCGTTAGACATGGTCTGCAAGCAGCACACGTGGGGGAAACATTAATTCTATCAACACTGTTAATTATGCATGTCGGCTTCTGGACTCTGACATTCTGGGTTGTCTTGGCGACATTTGTAAGTTACCACAATGATTTGATACATGTGTTGAGATTGATTGTCTAATTGGGCAACTATGGCTTCATAATTGAGGATACACATATATATATCATGAGTGGACAGAAAGCGGTACTCACACAGGACTGTTTGCAAAATGAGGCTACTTTATTGTAGATCCATGGGGTTAAGGTGCAGCTTAACCCCATGGATCTACAATAAAGCAGCCTCAACTGCAAACAGTCCTGTGTGAGTGCCGCTTTCTGTCCACTCGTTGCACTCATGAACTGTTATGCTTTCCAGCTGAGCACCACAAGTAGAGGATTACCCTGGTGAACCAGTACCATGAATCGCCAAAAAAAAAAAAATCAGTGCCTAGTTCCTGTTCGTTTTTTCATATATATATATAATATATATATATATATATATATAATATATACCACTTTGAGATAGGATCTGTACCCCTGAGGAAGCCACTCTGGTGAAACGCGTGGGGCCTGCTTTAAGGACCTTGTTCTGATCTGCCAACAGTATGAAATTACATTGATTTTGTGGGTAAATATTGTCTTTATGACATACATGCAGTTGTCTATGTGTCCACATATATGCTGATTTTGCACTTTATTTCTGTAGACAAAAGATGCATTGTATGTTTGCCTTGAATTATTCTGCTATTAGGCATAACACCACAGTTTATATGGCATAGGCTGTGTTATAACATCTAACTTGGGCATAGGGTAGTTGACCCACTCGCCTCATGTGGAGGTTTTATGGCGCTCATTTTTAACTTGTATGTTCGTGTGTGCATTTACATATGTGAATAAACGTTATTAAAAACCCCACCACTCTCAACACAAATATTTATCTCACCATCGCTCTTACCTCCCCACCTGAGCTCTTCTGCTGACCTGCTCCTCAATCTCACACATCTCCTGCAGAAACACAAAGCAAGCCGGCCACTTTAATTCTCCCACGTGCTTGCTCTCTCTTTGCTTCTCCTATCAGCGGGCAACATATGTCCTAACCCAGGACGTCCACAGACAATATTACCCACTATTTTTCTCCCTCTGATCAGCCCACACCTACAAGAAGCAGCCGCAATCTTTTAAATGTAAAACTCATTTCCCTGACCCCCTCTCCACCGCCCCCTCTCTCTGGAGCACTCTGGAGTGCCTGTTCCGTCTGTAATAAACTATACTTCACTCACGACCTCTTTACCTCTCACAAACTCTCTTTCCTGGGCTTCACAGATACATTACTGACACCCTCCCACACTGCTTCCCCTTCTGTGCTGTTCTATGGTGGACTTCGTTTCTCCCACGCACCTCGCACTGGCAACAAACATGGTGGAGGAATGAGTCTTCTCCTTTCTAGCAACTGCACCTTCAACCCAATTCCTCCTCCCTTATCATCTCATCCTTCGAAGTGCACTCTGTTCGTATTTACTCTCCCCCAACCTCCAAATGGCTGTCATTTAATGACCCCCCGGGCCCAGCCACTGCCTTCTTTGACCAATGCTCCATCAGGCTTGTTCAGTTTCTGTTGACATTTCCACCATCATCATGGATGATTTCAACATCCCCATTGATACCAACCAGTCAGCAACCTCCAAACTCCTTTTACTTGCTTCATACTTTGGCTTCTCTCAATGGTCCACCACAGGCAGACACACAGACGGACATACACTAGACCTCATCTTCACCCGCCTCTGCTCACTAACCCCACAACCACCCCTCTCCCCCTATCTGACCACCATCTACTTACCCTCTCATTCTTGTGCTTCTCACCTGCCACCCATGTCCACCAACTCGCACAACCTCGCAGAAACCTCACACACATTGACACTCACATACACTCTGACTCTATTCTACCACTATCCTCCATGTCCTCACTCCACGACACAGATAATGTCACCGCTTTCTACAATTGTACACTCACAGCAGCGGTTGATGCAGTTGCACCTCTCGTTCACGGCAGAACATGACAAATCAACAGACACCACTAAAAAGCTGCGGTGAGAGTCTAGGTTTGCTCAGCGGCACTGGGTAGAAAACACATTCAAAAGAAGACTACACGTCATTCAAACAAGCACTTCTCAAATTCAAGTCAGCACTCAACACCACTAAACAGATTTACTTCATTACCCTCATATCCTCCTTGTCCCACAACCCCAGGCAGTTATTCAACACATTTAACTCCCTCCTCTGCCCCCACTGCCCCCCCTACTTCTCGTATCTGTCAGAAGACTTTGCAACACACTTCACCAGCAAGATTTATCAAATCAGACAAGTCTTTGCTGACCAACCACCACAAATCCCATTTATACCAGACCACTACCCTCCCCCACTAACCCTTCTCCCCTCCATCACTGAAGGAGAACTTGTGCACCTCCGCTCCAAATTGACACTTTTTCATTGGACTCGATCCTTTCCCACCTCCTCCCCAATTTCACCACCACGCTTATACCAGCCCTAAACCACCTCTTTAATCAATCACTAACCTCTGGTACCTTTCCTTCCACTTTCAAACACGCAACAATTACACCTGTCTTGAAGAAGACATCCCTTGACTGGCCCTCCACATCCAGCTACCGCATCATATCGTTGCTCCCGTTCACCTCCAAACTTCTTGAAAAGCATGTCCACACTGTACCTTCCTCCCACCTCTCATCCTACTCTCTCTTTGACAACCTTCAATCTGGCTTTCGGCCCCACAACTCCAACGAAACTGCCTTAACCAAAATTACTAATGAACTACTTACCGCCAAAGCTATTGGACAATGCTCCTCGTCATTGACCTGTCCTCTGCATTCGACACAGTCGACCACTGCCTCCTAATACAGCTCCTCTTTTCCATTGGTATCACCGACCTTGCCCTCTCTTGGAGCTCCTCCTACCTTTTCAACTGCACATTTAGTGTTTCCAACACCCACACTACCTCCTCAGTCCATCCCGTCTCTGTTGGGGTCCCTCAAGGCTGTGTCCTGAGACCCCCTTCTTTTTTCCATCTATACCTTTGGCCTAGGACAACTCATAAGATCCCATGGATTCCAGTACCACCTGTACGCTGACGACACTCAGACACCTCTCTGCTGTCCAGAATCCAGAGGAGCACACCTCGTTGAAAGCTCTTCTACGGTTATTTACTTCTGTAGAGTAGTCGGCAAATACCATTACCCTATGGCCTAGGATCAGAAGAGGCTGGCGTCTGGCTTTGTAGGTGCGGAGTATCTCCTGCTTGTCTCTGTGGTTGAGATACTTTGCAATAGCATGACGAGGATTATTGAGAGCTCTGTCCCTTGCAGAACCAGTAGGCACACTGGTGTATGCGGGATCCCTGGGGGGACCGATTTCGTGCGTGCGTTCAGTCTTACACCTATGTGCCAAGCCTAATGATTTTCGCAGTTCCACCTCGAATACCTCAGCTGAACCGGGGAGACAGACTCTGGAAGATCCACTATTTTCAAGTTGTTTCTGCGCGCTCTATTTTCTATATCGTCCAGCTTATTGAGCGCATAAGTAGAGCGTTTTTGCAGTTCCTCAAGTTGGTGTTCCAGTTCCTCCACCCTGTCTTCCATCACTGCCACCCTGCTCTCCGCTTCCTGTAGCTGCTGATCATGTTTCCCCAACTTGTTCTGCATCTCTTGAGTAGCTGCAGTAACCAACTCAGCTACAGCCTCTCTAAAGTCAGTGGCCAGGTGGACCGCCATTTCTTTGGCCAGGAGCTTATAGTCCATCTGATGTGCTGCAGCAGAATCATCTCCACCATTATCTCCTCTCACTGACTCTCCACTCTGATTCTGCGGCTGGTCAGTTTTCCTCCCTCCTGTTGTAACCTCCTTGTCCCCACATGAACGAGGACCCTCTTCTTCCTCCAGCAATCTCCCTCCCTCATGGGCACTGAGCGGAGGAGATGGAGGAGACAGAGGGGACGCCGACACCACCATTTTAAAGCCCGCGCTCCGGCTCCCGCCATCATGTGCAGCCTCGGCGATCGGAGCGTTCAATACCGCGTCCCTGGCCCTGACAACATACCGGTCCATGGTCGCCGCCATCCTGGACCTGCTTGTGGGTGCGCTGGGCTGAATAGAGATCTGGGGGCTGAGGATTCGGGCGGATTGCGGCGACGGGCTCCGGAGCTGCCTCAGGTGCGTCCTCCCATCAAGGCGCCGGAACCGGAAGTCCATTTCCCAAGTTTTAAACATCTCAAGGAGCACTGTGCAAGCGATCATATTGAAATGGAAGGAGTTATCAGACCACGGCAAATCTGCCAAGACCCGGCTGTCCCTCTAAATTTTCATCTCGAACAAGGAAAAATCTGATCAGAGATGCAGCCAAAATGATCCATGATCAATCTGGATGAACTGCAGAGATCTACAGCTGAGGTGGGAGAGTCTGTCCATAGGACAACAATCAGTCGCACACTGCACAAATCTGGCCTTTATGGAAGAGTGGCAAGAAGAAAGCCATTTCTCAA
This sequence comes from Allobates femoralis, assembly GCA_033576535.1. Taxonomy (NCBI): domain Eukaryota; kingdom Metazoa; phylum Chordata; class Amphibia; order Anura; family Aromobatidae; genus Allobates; species Allobates femoralis. The sequence continues at coordinate 343,501,167 of JARQOC010000005.1, read as the reverse complement.
AGATATCCATAAAAAGTCGCGTTTGAAGTTTGCCACAAACCACCTGGGAGACACACCAAACATGTGGAATAAGGTGCTCTGGTCAGATGAAACCAAAATTGAACTTTTTGGCCACAATGCAAAACGATATGTTTGGCGTAAAAGCAACACAGCTCATCACCCTCAAAACACCATCCCCACTGTCAATCGTGGTGGCAGCATCATGGTTTGGGCCTGTTTTTCTTCAGCAGGGACAGGGAACATGGTTAAAATTGATGGGAAGATGGACGGAGCCAAATACAGTGCCATTCTGGAAAAAAACCTGTTGGAGTCTGCAAAAGAACTGAGATTAGGACGGAGATTTATCTTCCAGCAAGGCAATAATCCCAAACATAAAGCAAAATCTACAATGGAATTTTTCAAGGTGTTACAATGGCTAAGTCAAAGTCCAGACCTGAATCCAATCGAGAATCTGTGGAAAGAGCTGAAAACTGCTCTCCATCCACCCTCACTGAGCTCGAGCTGTTTTGCAAGGAAGAATGGGCAAGAATTTCAGTCTCTTGATGTGTAAAACTGATACAGACATGCCCCAAGCGACTTGCAGCTGTAATCGCAGCAAAATGTGGTGCTACAAAGTATTAACTCAAGAGGGTGAATAATATTGTACGCCCCACTTTTCACTTTTTCATTTGTTAAAGTTCAAAATATCCAATAAATTTTGTTTCACTTCACGATTGTGTCCCACTTGTTGATTCTTCACAAAAAAATTAGACTTCATATCTTTATGCTTGAAACCTGAAATGTGGCAAAAGGTTGAAAAGTTCAAGGGGGCCAAATACTTTCACAATGCACTGTATATAAGTGAGCACGGAATGACGGCACACTCTTAAGGACTGTTAGGTGTAGATGGAATCTGCCCAGCTCAGCCTTAATGGCACTGTTGGAGGTGCTCCAGTGGACCTGGAGAAGGTGCTTACAGAATTCAAGGTGAAATATATCTGTTGGACTAGAATCCCACTTTGGCAGTGAAGTCTGGTGTCCTCACACTTACCAAGACTGGTCAAACAGGAGTATTAGGGTGTTGATAGTCGAAAATGTTTAGCTAGACCCTCACTAATGGCTTCCTTCAGATGGCGTAGCATATTCTGCAGACCTTGTCTTTCAGTGTCTCTATGGTATGTTTGAAGCTCCCTGACTGATGAATCTCCAGGCAGGTATATTTGTTCATTCTTCTAAAAGTACCGTTACACGGCACAACGTCTTGGCCGATATCGCTTAAACATCACGGTTTAAGCGATTTTAAAACAACATCGTAAGTCCATCGTTGCGTGTAACAGCACGCTAACGACAACGATAAATCAATGGATCAGAGTTGACAGGTTTATGAACATGTTCTCAAATCAGGCGATTTCAACTCTACCAATCTGGCGGATCGTTGTGAGTGACGCCGCGATAACGATGTTGTTTGCGATTTTTGTGTTTGTCAAAGCAATCTCGTAGGCGTGCCTGGCCGTTGTGTGTTGCGCTCCCCGTGTCCAGCGATTGGTGGTTAGTTTTGCGTTCTGATTGGCTGGTCTTGGCAAAGGCGCCATATTTGTTTTTGTGTGCGTTCATCAGTAGACTAGTACTCATTGACTTATTGTTCTCTTCAAGTTCTTTAATACATTTAAACAAGGAGCCTCATTGAAGTCACCATCCTTTTCTATTGGCGTTTAGCTAGGTGCGTGTGTACGAAACTTAAATTGCGTTATAACGATAGATTTGGTGACGCATAAAAATAGATATGTGGTTATGTCAAATCCTTATTTATGGTAGCTGAAATGTATGAGCCATCATGTGCCCCATATAGAAAGAAGTTGACACATATGGGAACCGTCAATACTTCATTGCTCATGTATGTCTGCCACATTGTCACACAAAGTATGTGAACATATGAGTTCAAATCACACATGCCAAGTGCATACACACATTTTCTAATATAAACCAGCACGGACAGCTAAATTGACACATATCTATGTGTATGCACTCACACATACTTAATACATGCATCGTAATATGCATACACATGTACATAATGTTGTGTGTAGCTTACCAACGTGAAAACAACACGTACACATAGCCATACATTGTATTGGCAACAGTGCACACACAAGTGTTCCTGTGTGACAGTTTGGGGATGCCACAGTGTCTTGCCCAACCCTAAACAAATGGCAACAGACTTGAATGGCGAGATGGTAGAAAGGGCAAATGTGGTAATGAAGTGGCCATCTTGCCAGACAAGGCTGACCAATGGTAACGCAGTTGTAACGACCAATCGGAGTGGTAGGGGCACGTACAAACACACTCTGGCACGTCTATCTCCCAGCCTCTGTCAAACAGTACGCCCACATTGAGCTTGGGGTTGTGCTGTGTGACGCCGTGATAACGACCACCAACATCGCTCGCTGTGTCTTTCAGCCGATGTCTGAATCACAGGATCGTTGATGTTCGGTCACGATATCTATACGTGTGACATCTCACCAGCGATGTTGAAAAGATATATAAAAAAGAACCTATAAAAACATGTCCCTGCATCATCCTATGACCATTCTCACAGTCTGTTTGTCTGCTAAATGCTGGCTGTAAAAGTGTTAAAAAACATTTTTATACCATTATAATGAGTAGGAACCATATCCCTTAGCCCTCATGGCGTGTTGCTTTGCTGCCTTCCTCGCCAGAAGATCACGCCCTAATGGGCGTTATCTTGTATTCATATTCTTGTCAGGCCCTGCCTGCTTTGCACGTCGCTGTCTGGGCATGTAATAACGCGAATTGCGTCATTTCCGGTTTGGGTGACATTAGTACACCCACGCCGCTCGTCCGGCTCCAAGCACAGCAATTGCGCATGCATGCTTGAGACAGGACAGAGCGGTGTGGGTGTACTGACGTCACCCAAACTGGATATGACGCGATTTTCTGACAAAGAAGGCATGCAAGCAACACGCTCTGAGGGCTAAGGAATATGGCCCTACTCATTATCTATTATATAATCACAAATGGGTTTTTTGCCCCTTCTGAGTCCGGTCGCGCTGCGAGTCAGCGTGGTCATGTGGATACGCCCGAAGCATTGGCCGCGCAGCGGCCATTGCGAGCAGTTCTAAGGCGACTCGCTATGCCCGCGCAGCGGGCATGGCGAGTCGCCTTAGCATCGCGAAGCATTGGCCGCGAAGCGGCCATTGCGAGTCAGAGACTCGCTCTGCTAGAATCCCGATGCATGTGCATCGGGCACCCAGCTAGTCTATTATATAATCACGAATGGGTTTTTTGCCCTTTCTGAGTCCGCTCGCGCTGCGAGTCAGCGTGGTCATGTGGATACGCCCGAAGCATTGGCCGCGCAGCGGCCATTGCGAGCAGTTCTAAGGCGACTCGCTATGCCCGCGCAGCGGGCATGGCGAGTCGCCTTAGCAGCGCGAAGCATTGGCCGCGAAGCGGCCATTGCGAGTCAGAGACTCGCTCTTCTAGAATCCCGATGCATGTGCATCGTGCACCCAGCTAGTAATGAATAATGAGTAAGTATAAAAATTTTTTTAGTACTTTTACAGCCAGCATTTAGCAGACAAAAGGATTGTGAGAATGGTCATAGGATGATGCAGGGACATGTTTTTATAGGTTAGGTGGCTTTTTGAAGGTGATAGGTTCCCTTTAACAAGAAGAAAAGCAAAGTCTTACATCTTGTCAAGAAAAATGAAAAAAGCATATACAGAATGGGAGGAAAAGGACTATGCAACAGCAGACTATATACACTACTTTTTGGTCAGACATCATCTGGAATACCATGTCTATTCTGGGCACCACATATTAAACAAGATGTAAACAAACTAGAGCAAGTTCAGAGAAGAGGGACCAAAATGGTGACTGGTCTGCAAAGCATGTCCTACGAGGATTGGTTACAGGATTTGGTAATGTTTAGCTTGTAAAAAGAATACTGAGGGGAGTATATAACTGTATACAAATATCTCAAGGGCTGTCACACTGCAGAGAAATAAGCTTTATTCACATGGAAACACTAGAAGCGGTCTGATGTAACTAAATGGGAGACTGATTCTTTTTTTTTTTTTTTTTTTTAAAAAACAAATTTTTATTGAAGTTTTGAGGGAAACAAGAATCAGAACACGTCCCAAGGCCATCTGAAACATATCCCCTGCGCAGAGGGGGTGAAACATGGAGGACAAAGATAACCAAGTAAAAAAAAAACAAGATTCGGGGGAGGGAAAAACCAGTTTGCGGAGCCGAACAGTCAATAACAACAGTAATACATGAGTCAAAAATAATTGTAGCAAAGATTAGCGGTCTACAGAGACTTAAATCGGGCCGTCACCCAGGGGTCCCACCCAGGGCCGGCTCCAGGTTTCCGTGAGCCCCGGGCGAAAAAGTCTCAGTGGGCCCCCTTTGGTACATATTGCTGCATGTATGCATGTAGGTGTGTGTGTATATATATACTAGGTGGCGGCCCGATTCTAAAGAATCTGGTAGTCTAGAATCTATATATAGTTTATTTACTAATAGTTACGGAAGTGCGGTTAAATGAATTGTGTGTATACAGGCGGCTTTGTGGGTAGCAGAGTATACAGGAGGCTCTGTGGGTAGCAGAGTATACAGTGGCTCAGTGGTTAGCACTGCGCGGTGGCTCAATGGTCAGCACTGCGCGGTGGCTCAGTGGTTAGCACTGCGCGGTGGCTCAGTGGTTAGCAGTGAGTGCGGTAAAAGTGGTCAGCGCAGTGCCGTGGGCAGCGTGGTGAGCACAGTGCCGTGGGCAGCGTGATGAGCGCAGCGCCGTGGGCAGCGTGGTGAGCGCAGCGCCGTGGGCAGAGTGGTGAGCGCAGCGCCGTGGGCAGAGTGGAGTGGTTGGCGCAGCGCTGTGGGCAGAGTGGTCAGCACATACACACACTCTGCTATACTTACCACCGGCCCTGCGTCTTCCCCGCTGCCTGGATGCTCAGTCGACATGTCGCCGCCCCCAGACGACTGGATCCAATATGGCGTCCGGGAAGTCTCGCGATACTTCCCGGACGTCATATTGGATCCAGTAGTTCGGGGGCGGCGACATGTCGACTGAGGATCCAGGCGACGGATGCAGGGCCAGTGGTAAGTATAGGTAGATGTGTTTGTGTGTCTGTGTGTGTGTGTGTTCCGCTTACGGCCGCCATCTTGCCTCACCCTGAACGGGTGTACAGCTCAGGTGACGTCACCGGACAAAGTGACGGAAGTCACTTTGGCTTTTATATGATAGATATATATATACAGTCATATGAAAAAGTTTGGGCACCCCTCTGAATCTTATTCATTTTTTTTTGTTTAAAATTGGGTTTTTGCAACAGCTGTTTCAGTGTGATATATGTAATAAATGATGGACACAGTAATATTTCAGGATTGAAATAAGGTTTATTGCACTAACAAAAAATGTGAAATGCATTATTTCAAAATTTGACAGGCGCAAAAGTATGGGCACCCTTCTGATTTTCATGATTTGAATACTCCTAACTACTTTTTACTGACTTACTGAAGCACTAAATTAGTTTGGTAACCTCATTGAGCTTTGTACTTCATAGCCTGGTGTATCCAATCATGAGAAAAGCTATTTCAGGTGTCCACTTGCAAGTTGTTATCCGATTTGCATCTTCTCTGCGGAGTGGCATCATGGGCTCCTCAAAACAGCTCTCAAATGATCTTAAAAAGAAGATTGTTCAACATAGTTGTTCAGGGGAAGGATACAAAAAGTCGTCTCAGAGATTTAACCTGTCAGTTTCCACAGTGAGGAACATAGTAAGGAAATGGAAGACCACAGGGACAGTTCTTGTAAAGGCCAGAAGTGGCAGGCCAACAAAAATATCAGAAAGGCAGAGAAGAAGAATGGTGAGAACAGTCAAGAACAATCCACAGACCACCTACAAAGACCTGCAGCATCATCTTGCTTCAGATGGTGTCACTGTGCATCGGTCAACAATACAGCGCGCACTGCACAAGGAGAAGCTGTATGAGAGAGTGATGCGAAAGAAGCCGTTTCTGCATGCACGCCACAAGCAGAGTTGCCTGAGATATTCAAAAGCACATTTGGACAAGCCAGTTTCATTTTGGGAGAGGGTCCTATGGATTGATGAAACAAAGATTGAGTTGTTTGGTCATACAACAAGGCGTTATGCATGGCGCCACAAAAACACAGCATTCCAAGAAAAACACTTGCTACCGAGTGTCAAATTTGGGGGAGGGTCCATCATGCTTTGGGGCTGTGTGGCCAATGACGGCATCGGGAATCAAGTTGAGGGTCGCATGGATTCCACGCAGTATCAGCAAATTCTTGAGAATAATGTTCAATAATCAGTGTCAAAGTTGAAGTTACGCCGGGGATGGATCTTTCAGCAAGACAATGATTCAAAACACTGCTCCAAATCTACTCAGGCATTCATGCAGAGGAACAATTACAATGTTCTGTAATGGCCATCCCAGTCCCCAGACCTGAATATCATTGAACATCTGTGGGATGTTTTGAAGCGGGCTGTCCATGCTCGGCGACCATCAAACTTAACTGAACTGGAATTGTTTTGTAAAGAGGAATGGTCAAAAATACCTTCATCCAGGATCCAGGAACTCATTAACAGCTACAGGAAGCGACTAGAGGCTGTTATTTTTGCAAAAGGTGGATCTACTAAATATTAATGTCACTTTTCTGGTGAGGTGCCCATACTTTTGCACCTGTCAAATTTTGAAATAATGCATATTTCACATTTTCGGTTAGTACAATAAACCTCATTTCAATCCTGAAATATTACTGTGTCCATCCGTTATTACATACTAGTAAAAAGGCCCGATGCAATTGCATCGGGAGCGCGGTGAAATGAATTGTGTGTATAGAGGCGGCTGTGTGGGTCGCAGAGCATAGAGACGGCTGTGTGGGTCGCAGAGCATAGAGGCGGCTGTGTGGGTGGCAGAGCATAGAGGCGGCTGTGTGGGTCGCAGAGCATAGAGGCGGCTGTGTGGGTCGCAGAGCATGGAGGCGGCTGTGTGGGTCGCAGAGCATGGAGGCGGCTGTGTGTGTCGCAGAGCATGGAGGCTGCTGTGTGGGTCGCAGAGCATGGAGGCGGCTGTGTGGGTGGCAGAGCATAGAGGCGGCTGTGTGGGTGGCAGAGCATAGAGGCGGCTGTGTGGGTGGCAGAGCATAGAGGCGGCTGTGTGGGTGGCAGAGCATAGAGGCGGCTGTGTGGGTCGCAGAGCATAGAGGCGGCTGTGAAAGTCGCAGAGCATAGAGGCGGCTGTGTGGGTCGCAGAGCATAGAGGAGGCTGTGTGGGGCGCTGAGCATAGAGGCGGCTTTGTGGGTAGCAGAGTATACAGACGGCTGTGTGGGTAGCAGAGTATACAGGCGGCTCTGTGGATAGCAGAGTATGATGTGGCGGGAGGCTGGAGGGGTGAGGAGAGCAGAGGCTGGAGGGGTGAGGAGAGCAGAGGCTGGAGGTGTGAGGAGAGCAGAGGTGGGTGTGAGGAGGAGAGTGGAGAGGGTGAGGAGATTTGCGGCTGGAGGAGGGTGAGGAGTGGTCAGGATGGAGGAGAGGTGAAGAGAGGTCAGGCTGGAGGAGGGGTGAGGAGAGGTGAGGCTGGAGGAGGGGTGAGGAGAGGTGAGGCTGGAGGAGGGGTGAGGAGAGGTCAGACTGGAGGAGGGGTGAGGAGAGGTCAGGCTGGAGGAGGGGTGAGGAGAGGTCAGGCTGGAGGAGGGGTGAGGAGAGGTCAGGCTGGAGGAGGGGTGAAGAGAGGTGAGGCTGGAGGAGGGGTGAAGAGAGGTGAGGCTGGAGGAGGGGTGAAGAGAGTGGAGACTGGAGGAGGGTGAGGAGAGGTGCGGCTGGAGGAGGGGTGAGGAGAGGTGCAGCTGGAGGAGGGGTGAGGTCAGGCTGGAGAGGGTGAGGAGAGGTAGGTAGGCTGGTGAGGAGGTAGGTGGAGGTGAGAGAGGTGAGGCTGGGACGGGAGAGGTGGGCTGGAGGAGGATGAGGAGAGGTGCGCTGGAGGAGAGGGTGGAGGAGAGGGTGAAGAGAGTGCGAGGAGGGGTGAGGAGAAGTCAGCGCTGGAGGAGGGGTGAGGAGAGGTGCGCTGGAGGAGGGTGAGGGAGGTCGGCTGGGGAGGGTGGGAGGGGAGGGGGTGTGAGGAGAGGTGCGGGCTGGAGGAGGGGGAGGGTGTGGAGGTGAGGAGAGGTCAGGCTGGAGGAGGGGTGAGGAGAGGTGCGAGCTGGAGGGAGGGTGAGGAGAGGTCGGCTGGAGGAGGGGTGAGGAGAGGTCAGGGCTGGAGGAGGGGTGAGGAGAGGTCAGGCTGGAGGAGGGTGAGGAGAGGTAGGCTGGAGGAGGGGTGAGGAGAGGTCAGGCTGGAGGAGGGGTGAGGAGAGGTCAGGCTGGAGGAGGGGTGAGGAGAGGTCAGGCTGGAGGAGGGGTGAGGAGAGTCGGCTGGAGGAGGGGTGAGGAGAGGTCAGGCTGGAGGAGGGGTGAGGAGAGGTAGGCTGGAGGAGGGGTGAGGAGGTCAGGCTGAGGGGTGAGGAAGGTGAGGCTGGAGGAGGGGTGAGGTAGGCAGCTGGATGGAGGGGTGAGGAGTCAGGCGATGGAGGGTGAGGAGGAGGCGGGATGAGGGTGAGGAGGGTCAGGCAGAGAGGTAGGAGGGTCGAGGGAGGGTGGAGGTCAGGCTGGAGGAGGGGTGAGGTCGGCTGGATGGAGGGGTGAGGAGAGGTCGGCTGGATGGAGGGTGAGGAAGGTCAGGCTGGATGGAGGGGTGAGGAGAGGTGAGGCTGGATGGGGTGAGGAGTGAGGCTGGATGGAGGGGTGAGGAGAGGTCAGGCTGGATGGAGGGGTGAGGAGAGGTCAGGCTGGATGGAGGGGTGAGGAGAGGTCAGGCTGGATGGAGGGGTGAGGAGAGGTCAGGCTGGATGGAGGGTGAGGAGAGGTCAGGCTGGATGGAGGGGTGAGGAGAGGTCAGGCTGGATGGAGGGGTGAGAAGGGCAGGCTGGATGGAGGGGTGAGGAGAGGTCAGGCTGGATGGAGGGGTGAGGAGAGGTCAGGCTGGATGGAGGGGTGAGGAGAGGTAGGCTGGATGGAGGGTTGAGGAGAGGTCAGGCTGGATGGAGGGGGTGAGGAGAGGTCAAGCTGGATGGAGGGGTGAGGAGAGGTCAGGCTGGATGGAGGGGTGAGGAGAGGTCAGGCAGGAGGAGGGGTGAGGAGAGGTCAGGCAGAAGGAGGGGTGAGGTCAGGCAGGATGGAGGGGTGAGGAGAGGTCAGGCTGGATGGAGGGGTGAGGAGAGGTCAGGCTGGATGGAGGGGTGAGGAGAGGTCAGGCTGGATGGAGGGGTGAGGAGAGGTCAGGCTGGAGGAGGGGTGAGGAGAGGTCAGGTTGGAGGAGGGGTGAGGAGAGGTCAGGCTGGAGGAGGGGTGAGGAGTGGTCAGGCAGGAGGAGGGGTGAGGAGAGGTCAGGCTGGAGGAGGGGTGAGGAGTGGTCAGGCTGGAGGAGGGGTGAGGTCAGGCTGGAGGAGGGGTGAGGAGAGATGCTGCTATACTTAATGATTCTGGTGAGTGTGTGGATAGAAGGTGGGCCACCTTGGCATTTGTACTGTTCTCCACTGCAGCCCCTTGTGTATTGGAGATGAGGGCGTTGTATGAGTGCCCCAGTGCCCCGTCCACACACTGCTCCCTCACCTCGAGCCCTCTGTGCCAGCACCAAGGCAGTGGGCGGCTCTCCCGGAGGGTGGTCTCCGGCGGCTCCCGGCGACACTGGCGCCGTGGTGGCTGTCAAAGGCTCGTGGCATTGAGGCTGGGGCGCAGGGCAGCGTGAGGGTGCAGAGAAGTGTTTGCGGTGCTCACCTCCATAGCTGCTCCGCTGCAGGGGTGAGGGGCGGGATCCGGCATTTTGGTTGGGTGACTTTGAGCCGGGGGTGTGCCAGAACTCCTCCGCTCCAGTGCCCCGTCCACACCGCTGGCTCAGCTCCAGGCTTCTGCGCCTGCAGGAAGGCAGTGGGCGGCTCTCCCGGAGGGTGGTCTCCGGCGGCTCCCGCTGACACCGGCGCCGCAGTGGCTGTCAAAGGCTAGTATACATAGAGGCTGGGGCGCAGGGCAGCGTCAGGCAGGTGACGGTGCAGAGAAGTTCTATCGGCGCAGAGCGGCATAGGTGCTCCGCTGCTGTGGTGTGGGGGGCGGGAACCGCCATCTTGGTAGCGTGTCAGGGCCGGGAGTGTGGCAGAACTCGTCAGATAGTGATAGGGAACGTCGGTGTGAGGTAGTGCGGCTGCGGCTCGCGATGACGCTGCGCGTCATCGCTCGCAGTCGCGCAAAGGAGCTTGGGATTCGGCGACAACGCCCGAATTCCAAACTCCCGATTATAAAGTAGATATCACACTGAAATAGCTGTTGCAAAAAAAATTTTTAAACAAAAAAAAAAAAAAGAGTAAGATTAAGAGGGGTGCCCAAACGTTTTCATATGACAGTTTTATGTATATATATATATATATATATATACATATAATATATATACACATACTAGATGGTGGCCTGATTCGAACGCATCGGGTATTCTAGAATAAGTCTGTAGTTGATACGCTGTGACTGACAGAACTTGTTCAGTCAACGTGAGTGAACTACATCTACATATAAATATATATATATATATATATATATATATGTGTTATATGGTGGTACATTACATTGCATGTATAGCAGCACTATGGTATTTAGTGTTACATCACATGTATAGCAGCATTATGGTATTTGGCGGTACATTACATTACATGTATAGCAGCGCTATGGTTTATGGCGGTACATGACATTACATGTATATCAGCGCTATGGTATATGGCGGTACATTACAGTACATGTATAACAGCACTATAGTACATGTATAGCAGCACTATAGTATATGTCAGTACATGTATAGAAGCGCTATGGTATATGGCGGTACATTACAGTACATGTATAGCAACACTATAGTATATGGCGGTACATTACAGTACATGTATAGCAGCATTATGGTATATGGCGGTATATTACAGTACATGTATAGCAGCACTATGGTATTTGGCGGTACATTACATTACATGTATAGCAGTGCTGTGGTTTATGGCGGTACATTACATTACATGTATATCAGCGCTATGGTATATGGCGGTACATTACAGTACATGTATAGCAGCACTATAGTACATGTATAGCAGCACTATAGTATATGGCAGTACATGTATAGAAGCGCTATGGTATATGGCGGTACATTACAGTACATGTATAGCAACTCTATAGTATATGGCGGTACACTATAGTACATGTATAGCAGCACTATGGTATATGGCGGTACAGTACATGTATAGCAGCGCTATGGTATATGGCGGTACAGTACATGTATAGCAGCGCTATGGTATATGGCGGTACATTACAGTACATGTATAGCAGCAGTATAGTATATGGCGGTACATTACAGTACATGTATAGCAACGCTATATTATATAGCGGTACATTATAGTACATGTAGAGCAGCACTATGGTATATGGCGGTACATTACAGCACATGTATAGCAATGCTATAGTATATGGCGGTACATTACAGTACATGTATAGCAGCACTATAGTATATGGCGGTACATTACAGCACATGTATAGCAGCACTATGTTATATGGCGATACTCCGCTCCCCGCGGCCCCCCACTCCTCCTGGCCCCGTTCCTCCTCCACAGTAAAAGTAAAAATAAAAAAATACTCAGTGGGGATACTCTTCTGTCCGCCGCCTTGCTCCACCTCCGTCTTCTATGTTCTACAGGCCTTTAGGACCGGTCGTTGCCTGGGAAACCGATCCCAAGGGGGGCAGGATAGTGATGGGGGAGGGCAGCATTGTGTCGGGGGGGGGCAGGATGGAGCAAGCGGGGCAGGATGGAGCAGGAAGGGGGGCAGGATGGAGCGGGAAGGGAGGCAGGATGGAGTGAGCGGGGCAGGATAAAGCCGGAGGAGCAGGATGGTGGCGGGGGGGGGCAGGATGGTGGGGGGGCGGGGCAGGATGGAGCCGTAGGAGCATGATGGTGGTGGGGGGGCAGGATGGAGGCGAGGGAGCAAGAACAGTGGTGGGCAGGATGGAGCGAGCGGGGCAGGATGGAGCGAGCAGGTCAGGATGGAGCGAGAGGGTCAGGATGGAGCCAGAGGAGCAGGATGGAGGTGGAGGAGCAGGATGGTGGCGGGGGGGCAGGATAGAGCAAGCGGGGCAGGATGGTGCCAGCTGGGCAGGATGGAGCCGGCGGAGCAGGATGGTGGTGGGGGGGCAGGATGGAGCCGGCGGGGCAGGATGGAGCAGGCGGTTCAGGATGGAGCCGGCGGGGCAGGATGGTGGTGGGCGAGCAGGATGGAGCCAGCGGGGCAGGCTCATGGGGGGGGGGGCAGGGTGGAGCCGGGGTTGGGGCAGGATGGAGCCGGGGTTGGGCAGGATGGCCGGGTTGGGGCAGGATGGAGCCGGGGGGGGGGCAGGATGTAGCCGGAGAAGCAGGATGGGGGGAGGGGGCAGGATGGAGCCTGGGGGGGGGGAAACAGAATGGTTGCAGGGGGGGCAGGATGGATTTGAGGGGCAGGATGGAGCCCGGGGGGGCAGGATAGGGTAGGATGGAGCTGGGGGGGCAGGATGGGGGGAGGGGGCTGGATGGCGCCAGTGAGGCAGGATAGTGGTGGGGAGGGGGCAGAATGGAGCAAGCGGGGGGGGGCAGGATGGAGCGAGCGGGGCCGGATTGAGCCGGTGGGGGGGGGCAGGATGGATACAGGGGGGCAGGATGGAGGCGCTCCTATAAGGATACTTACCCTCCGCCGGCGCGCTCCACCTGTCTTCTAGCTCTCAGGACAGGACCTGTCATTCATTGCCTGGGAAACCGATCAGCTGATCTAGCTAGCTAATCTAGCAACCAACAGTTTCTGTGAATTATTAATAGCAATTTCCTCAACATAACCAAGCACATACACCAGTGGAGTATGGGGCACTATACATTCATACTGCCCTTCAATTAAGTTGAGCTCCACCATCCAGAATTCCTGCGATCTCGGGCATTACCACAACATATGTAAGATGCCTGCTTCCTCATTCATACATCTCGGACATTCAGAAGTGCTTCTAATACCTACCTTATTCAAAAACGCAGGAAATCTATAAACTCTATGCACTGTGTACAATTGTGACAACCTCTATGGCTAGCTCAATGATAATTTTGGAATGTATTCCAGGATAGTCTCCCAGATCTCATCATCTAATACCCCAAGCTATTCATTCCCATTTATCTCTAGGCCGAATAGGGTGCCTCAATAAAAAGGTGTGCAAAAGATCTTTATATACCGTGGATATAACCCCTTTTGTGGTTCCATCCACACATATATAGTCAAGAACAATGTCCTTCTGTACCTCCAGTTCCCCCACACGCCTTTGTTGTCAAAAATGCATGTTGGACTCTGATATACCACAACCGATCTGCCTCTGATATCTGAAATTCTTCCTGCGACATATAGCACAACCGTTTCTGCGTCCACACTTTCTGCTCTTTCAGTTTATTAAATTCAGCTAAGTTATAATTTACCCAGATGGGAGTATGTATTGTCAGCCCATTCACCTCTCTGATTGTTTTAAATTTAGTCCATACCTTATGCACTAGATACATTGTAAGGAACTTTCTACCAAAAACACCAGCTTCCAGTCCCTGTACGAAGGGAGCCCTCCATACCACATGCTCTAACAGAACCTGCACTGAGTTCCCCCAAGCCTTCGATATTCATCCTCTAATGTGCTGAGATTGAGATGCCAAAAAATAGATCCAAGGATTAGGCAGCGCAAGCCCCCCACCTCCTCCGTGGATCTCTGCAACAGTTCCAATTTTATTCTAGGCTGACGTGTCCCCCAGACCAGTTCTCGGTTGACAGAGCTGAGCCTCTGGAACAACCCCCAAGGGAGTCAGATTGGTGAATTATACAAAACATATAAAAGTTTAAGCAGCTGGGGAGAAGGAAGGGCACCAGAGCTGCAGGCTGCAGGGCGAACAACCAAGGAGCGACCGGTGCATGAACCAGCGGTGCCAGCAACAGGGCGACACGCAGTAAATCTTGACATAAAGAGAGAAACAGCACTCACCGGGTCAAGTCTGTGCTTTTTATGACCCGTTGAAGCGCACACAGCGCGAAACGGTGCCGATGTCATCTCTGCCTCTCCTCCCTCCCTGCACTGTGTGAATTGCGTACCTGAAATAAAAAGCACAGACTTGACCCGGTGTTGACGCTGTTTCTCTCTTTATGTCAAGATATAAAAGTTTAAGCGTAAGTACCATTTTAGACAGATTTGTGCTACACACCACGGAGAGACACAATTTACACCATGTTTGAACTTTATCCCTCAATGTAGCCAATATCGGGAGCACATTAAACTTCATGTACTCAGTAACCGATACAGTAAAATGGATACATAAATATTTAAATTGATCTACCAATTTAAAGGGATCCTGTCACCTCCAAAACGCCACTTAAGCTCCCAAAACATGTCCCTGCAGCATCCTATCACTATTCTCACACTCCTTTTGTCTCCTAAAAGCATCCTGTGAAAGTGCATAAAAACATTTTAAAACTTACTCATTATGGCCACTTTACACACGGCTACATTTCTAGCTTATCCACAGGTAACTTACTGGCTGCAGTGAAATCATGGAGAGATTATTCCATTTGTACACAGCAACAAGATAGAACCATGTCTCCATGATTTCACTGCAGCCAGTAAGTTACCTGTGGATAAGCTAGAAATATAGCCGTGTGTAAAGTGGCCAATAAGGGATTATAATTAGCAGGGGCTATATTCTTTAGCCCCTGAAAAATTGGGGAACTGAAACCTGCAGTTCCAGCAAAGGTAATAGATTTTTTGATAACTATGAGAGACAATTATCATTCACAACTGTTTCAGGACCTAACAAAAAGGGGGGCACTGTTAGACCTAATATTAACCAACAGTCAGAAAGCATATCATATATATGGGTTGGGAGTCACTTGTGTAATAGTGATTAAAAAATAATAAGTTTTCATGTACCCTTTAATAAGATGTATAGTAGAGGGGCTACAAGGAAACTAAACTTCAGGAAGGCAAATTTCCAATGGTTGAGAGATGATCTTAGTGCAATAAACTGGGATGATGTCCTGAAACATAAAAGTACACAAAGTAAATGGAAGATATTTATTAGCATCCTGAATATGGGAATAACATGCTAGAAATAGGAGGAAACCACTATGGCTAAATAGAGCTGTAAGGGGTGCAATAAGCAACAAAATGAAAGCATTTAGAGAATCAAAGCAAGTAGGTAGTGATGGGGCATTAAATAATAGAAAATTAAATTCTGTAAAAACCAAATCAAGGTAACTAAGATTGAGGCAGAGAGACTCATTGCCAAAGAAAGTAAAAATAATCCAAAAATATTCATTAACTACCGTATATACTCGAGTATAAGCCGACCCGAGTATAAGCCGAGGCCCCTAATTTTACCCTCCAAAACTAGGGAAACTTATTGGCTTGAGTATAAGCCTAGGGGGGAAAATGAAGCAGACTCTCATCACGGTATACAGCCCCTCTCATCATGATAAATGGCCCCCCATTACTGATATATAATCCCCCATCACTGGTATATAGGACCTCCATCACTGGTATACAGTTCCCCCCCATCAGAGGTTACAAACCCATCAATGGAATACAGCCCCCCATAAGTGGTATATACAGGCCCCCCTCAGTGGTATATACAGGCATGCCATTAGTGGTATATACAGACTCCCCATCAGAGGTTACAGCCCCCCTCAGTGGTATATACAGGCCCCCTCAGTGGTATATACAGGCCTCCCTCAGTGGTATATACAGGCCCCCCATCAGTGATATAGACAGGCCCCCCATCAGAGGTTACAGCCCCCTTCAGTGGTATATACAGGCCCCCTTCAGTGGTATATACAGGCCTCCCCAGTGGTATATACAGGCCCCCCCAGTGGTATATACAGGCCACCTTCAGTGGTATGTACAGGCCCCCTTCAGTGGCATATACAGGCCCCCTTCAGTGGTATATACAGGCCCCCTAGTGATACGGTATATACAGGCTCCCCCAGTGGTATATACAGGCTCCCCCAGTGGTATATACAGGCTCCCCCAGTGGTATATGGTATATGCAGGCCCGCCCCCCCCAGTGGTGTATACAAGCCCCGCCCAGTGGTATATGCAGGCGCCCCCCGGTATATACAGCCCTCCTGCTGCCGCACACCTGTAAAAGAATAGCGCATACTTATGCTCCTCGCTGTCACCGCGCATCCTCCGGTCTTCTTCTGCTTGTACCCGGCGTCATGTGATGGCGCAGAAGCAATGACGTCATTGCGGCTGCGCCCGCCGGGTACAGGCAGGAAGAAGACCGGAGGATGCGCGGTGACAGCGAGGAGGATAAGCCGAGTATAAGCCGAGGGGGGCACTTTTCAGCACAATTTTTGTGCTGAAAAACTCGGCTTATACTCGAGTATATACAGTACATACATAGTAATAAAATAAAAAATTATAGTGTTGGCCCCCTTAAAAATAGTCTGTCTGAAATGGTGGAAGAGGATGAGGGAAAAACCAATATGCTAAATTACTTTTTTTCAACAGTATGTACATAGAAAAATCCCATGACAGACCACGAACAAAAATTATCCATTAAATGTCACCTGCTTAACCCAGCAGTATGGTGCAGTCTAAAATTCAGTAAAATTTACATATCCCCGGCCTGGATGGGATACCCCTGAGTACTGCAGAAATTTAGTTCCATTCTAGACAGACTATTAGTTTGAATCTTTGAAGACTCCGTAATAACAGGGTTTGTAGCACAGGACTGGCACATAGCAATTGTGGCAATATTCAGAAAGAGGACAAAAACAGATCTTGGAAATTATAGGCCAGTAAGCTTAACTTCTACTGTTGGTAATATCCTTGAGGGTTTCCTAATGGTGGGTTTACATGTTGCGATATCGGCGTCCAACTCCGACCAAAAGTCATGTGGTTCGCGAGTTGGACCCAATATCATTCGCACGTTGTACGGTGTGAACGTACAACGCGATGCAGGAACGATTGCAAAACGATATGGGGGGTCGAATGAGCGTGCTATTCAACTGCCCGATATCGGATGCCGGTTGGGGCTGGATCGTCCCGTCTGACAGCCCAACTCCGATGTGTACTGCCACGTCACCCATTCACTCCCATGTTAAATGGTCGTTCCTGGGTTGGGGGGCGTACACATCGTCGGGACGTTGTATTCTGATATCGCGCTGTCTAAACCGGCGATGCAGGGAAAAGCGCACTCAAATAGCGCGCTCCCGCGTCGTTGGATACGATATCGGGCCGATATCGCAACGTGTAAACCCACCATAAGGGATGCTATACTGGGGTATCTGAGGAAGAATAACCTCATTTCCCAGTATCAACATGGGTTTTCAAAGGAACGTTCCTGTCAAACTAATCTGATCAGCTTCTATGAAGAGGTAAGTTCTGGACTGGAGCAAGGAAATGCAATGGACGTTATGTACATGGACTTTTAAAAAGCGTTTGATACGGTGCCACACAAAAGGTTGATGCATAAAATGAGAACAATGGGTCTATACCCAGGAAGATATGTGTAACTGGGTTAACAACTAACTCGGTGAAAGGAAACAAAGGGTGGTTATTAATGGAACACACTCAGACTGTGTCACAATTAACAGTAGGGTACCACAGGGGTCAGTATTGGGCCCGCTTCTTTTTAACATTTATTAATAACCTGGTAGGGGGCATACAAAGGAAAATATCAATATTTACAGGTGACATTAATCTATGCAGAATAATCAATATAGAGGCGGACGATTTTTTATTACAGGAGGATTTATGTACCGTAAGTTGGAGGCTTGGGCTGAGAAATGGCAATTGAACTTTAATTGGGATAAATGTAAGGTCATGCACTTGGGCAGAGAAAATAAAATGTATAATTATGTGCTTAAAGAGGACCTGTCACCAAACCAGGCATGGTGATCTAATTACAGCACTGGATGCAGCATGTCTGCTCCATCCAGACAAGGGGTCACCCAGCACTTGAGCAGTCCTGTACCCCGAGATAATACACTTAGAAAACTTACATGCTGCAGCCATTAAGGAGGTGGCCAGAGGCTGGAGCCAAAGGGCAGATTCACACCCCCTGCATGTTTAATCTGCCCACTGCTGCCAATCATTCTCTCCCTCTTCAGCAGCATTAAACAAAGGTTTTTTTTTTTTTTCAGAACTTGCCGTTTGGCCCCGCCCCCCTGAGGGTTCATAGATTAATCCGTAAAAATGAAAAAAGAAAATTTGTGTGAAAAAAGAAAAAGTACTTTATCCTTATTACAGATCAATTTGTGAAGCACCAGGGGGTTCAAAGTGCTCACTATGCATCTAAATAAGTTCCTTGGGGGGGTCCAGTTTCCAAAATGGGGTCACTTGTGGGGGAGCTCCAATGTTTAGGCACACAGAGGCTCTCCATACGCGACATGGTGTCCTCTAACAATTGGAGCTAATTTTCCATTCAACTTGTTAGCGGACACCATGTTGCATATGGAGAACCCCTGTTTGCCACCAGCACAAGGGCCAACTGGAAGAGGTGCCTCTAATGAATGCGCTATTTTCTGGGGTGGCTGTGGGTTGCAATTTGCAGCGTGTGGGGTCCACAACGTTCAGGTCTCTCTACGCTGAGGATTCCAGCCCCCCAGCTGCCAAGTTGTACCTGGCTGGCAACCAAAAACATGGCAAAACTCCATGTTATTTTATTTGTAGAAGTAATTTAAAAAAAAAAAAAATTACGTGGAGCATCGCCATATTTTTGGTCCAGTTAGGTACAACGTGGCAGCTACAGACTGCCACCAACCCCCAGCTGCCTTGTTGTTGTACCTGGCTGGCAACCAAAAATACAGCAAAGCCCATTTTTTTTAATTGCTAAAACTAATTCTAGAAAAAAATTACATGGGGCTCTACCATATTTTTGGTCCGGCCAGGTACAACTTGGCAGCTACGGATTGCCACCAACCCCCAGCTGCCTCGTTGTAGCTGGCTGGCAAATAAAAATACAGCGAAGCCTATTCTTTTTTTTAAAATTTCTAGTATTAATTACCGTATATACTCGTGTATAAGCCGAGTTTTTCAGCCCAAAATTTGGGCTGAAAAGTCTCCCCCTTGGCTTATACACGAGTCAATACGGGTGGGGGCTGTGTCCGGGGCTGTGGAGGCTGCAGGAGGCGAGGGGGCTGCTGTATGAGCGGCCTCATCACGTGGGGCCGCTCATTAAATATGCACTGTTTCCCCCTGTCAATCAGCGGCAGGGGGAAGCAGTGCATATAGCCCCCAAATGCTGGCACTCGCCCTCCCTTGTAAGGGCCCCCCCCGCTGGTTATATTACAATCCCGGTCTTCTGATCAGCGCCGCTCCTCGGTGCTCCGTCCGTCCTGCTGCATCCGGGATCTCCGGCCGTCGCAGGCATATGACGTCATCGCGCGACGGCCGGAGATCCCGGATGTAGCAGGACGGGAGCAGAGAGGACGGAGCGCCGAGAAGCAGCGCTGATCAGAAGACCGGGATGGTAAGAGAAGCGGGGGGGGCCCTTGCAAGGGGGGGCGAGTGCCAGCATTTGGGGGCTGCTGGGGACCCCCAGGGGGCCGCTGGGGACCCCTACGGGGCTGCTGGGGACCCCCTGGGGGCTGCTGGGGACCCCCTGGGGGCTGCTGGGTACCCCCTGGGGGCTGCTGGGTACCCCCAGGGGGCTACTGGGTACCCCCTGGGGGCTGCTATATGTACCCCTGGGGGCCTGCTGTATACCACTGGGGCTGCTGTATACTACCACTGGGGCTGCTATATACTACCACTGGGGCTGCTGTATACTACCACTGGGGCTGCTGTATACTACCACTGGGGCTGCTGTATACTACCACTGGGGCTGCTATATACTACCACTGGGGCTGCTGTATACTACCACTGGGGCTGCTATATACTTCCACTGGGGCTGCTATATACTACCACTGGGGCTGCTATATACTACCACTGGGGCTGCTGTATACTACCACTGGGGCTGCTGTATACTACCACTGGGGCTGCTATATACTACCACTGGGGCTGCTTTATACTACCACTGGGGCTGCTGTATACTACCACTGGGGAGGCCTGTATACCACTGGGGGGGCCTGTATACCACACTGCTGGGGGCTGTATACCTGTGCTGGGGTCCACCCTCGGCTTATACACGAGTCAATAGGTTTTTCCAGATTTTTGGGGCAAAAGTAGGGGGGTCGGCTTATACACGGGTCGGCTTATACACGAGTATATACGGTATAGAAAAAAAATGACGTTGGGGCTCCGTCATATTTTGGTCCAGCCAGATACAACTGGGCAGCTGGGGGCTGGAATCCTCAGCATGGAGAGGCCCAAGCATTCTGGGCCCACCATGCTACAAATTGCAGCCCGCAGCCAACCCAGATAATGGCACATTCAGTAAAGCGCCATTTTCTGGCATTGTATCCAGACGCTTCCAGTTACCCTGGTGCCGGTGGCAAACTGGGTAATAAAAGGGGTTAATGCCAGCTTTTTCATTGGCAGCTGGCCATTAGGAATCTCTAGTACATAGTCAAAAACAATACACACACAAAAAAAATCTTTTTATTTGGAAAAAAACCCCAAAATTCAGACTCCATCTTTATTATAAAGATCCGACGTAGTCCACAACGAAGGTCCCATTATACTCGATCGTCTCAATCCAGAGACTGCAGCAAGGGATCAAGTGTCCTCTTTCACCAGTCTCTGGGGTCAGAGTTATGGTGCACTGTATGGCAATGATCTGTCATACAGTGCACCATGACTGATCCCAGAGACTACAACAAGAGGACACTTGATCCCTTGTTGCACCCATCCATCCACTCATGCATCCATCCATCCACCCATGCACCCATCATCCACGCGTGCACCCATCCATGCATGAACATATCCACGCACACATGCATGCAGGCACACATCCATCCATGCACACACACATCCACACACATATCCACACACACATCCACGCACTTATACATCCACGCACGCACACATCCATCCACGCACACATCCATCCATGCACGTACACATCCATACACACATCCATCCATGCACACATCCATGCACGCACACATCCATGCATGCACCCATCCATGCATGCATGCACTCATCCATTCATTCATACATCCATTCATACTTACCTCACTCCACGGGTGAGGAGGAGGGGCGCCACAGCCGGAGCAGAGGAGGCTAACCGGCTGGTGCCCTGGCGGGTGCAGCCTACACGGAGAGGTGAGGGGGAACACTGGCACCAGAGGTTGGGGGCGGGACAGGCGGGGGTGATGATCATGGGATGGGGCTGAGAAGGCTGACTGGCGGGTGCAGCCCGCCAGCAGATAGATAGTACATGAGGGTCACGGGACCCAAGGAGGGGGGGCGGATGGAAGGGATGGGGGGCCTGATAAGCACCGGAGCAGGTGGGGGCTGAGGAGGGCACCCTCCGACCCACCCCTCCAGATCTGATTGGAGATCTTCAATCAGATCTGGAGGGGTGAATCGCTCTGATTGGCAGTTGAGAGTGAAACTGCCAATCAGAGTGACTTTAGCGACGGGGGGGCTAAGCCACCTCCCTGGGATAAAGTATAGGTCCTTGCGATCCCGCAGCATTGGTGACATTTCACCAGCCCCGGTCACTGTGCTGCGGGAACCTGTTCCCGCCATTTTTTATTTCCACACACATCCAGAACTTTTGTTTCCCCAGTTTATAAAATTCCACCAAATTTGTATTCATCCATACAGGGGTGTAATTTGTCACTCCATTGACTTCTCTAAACTTTTTAATTCTAGACCATATCTTCTGTACCAAACCCAGGGTGGGAAGCCCTACCCCCCCAATCGTCCCATATCTCCAGCCTCCAAACCCTATACTAACGGGCATCTTTTTGTCATTTCCTCCAGAATTGTCCGTGACGAACTCCCCTTCCCCTTTGAAACCGATCCTCCAACATGTTGGGTCTGGGATGCAAAAAAATAGAACCACGGGTTTGGTAAAGCAATTCCACCCTCTGTCTTTGGTCTCTGCAAAATTTCTAGTTTAATTCTAGGTTGGCCTCCACCCCAAACAAGATCCCTAAATAAGGCATTGAGTCTCTGTAATAGTCCCCATGGGAGCCACATAGGCGAGCTATGGAGCACATACAGGATCTTTGGCATAAGTATCATTTTAGCCAGATTTGCCCTCCCCACCACCGAGAGACGCAATTTACACCAAGCTTGGGCCTTATCCTTCAAGTTAGCTAACAGTGGGTCCACATTCAATTTAAAGGGATCCTGTCACCTCCAGAATACCTCCTAAGGGTGGATCCTGGAGCCTGCAGAACAGCCCGCCCTAAAGAATATAGCCCCTGCTAATTATAATCACTAATGAGTAAATATTAAAATGTTTTTATGCACTTTCACAGGATGCTTTTAGGAGATAAAAGGAGTGAGATTAGTGATGGGATGCTGCAGGGACATGTTTTGCTAGCTTAGGAAGTGTTCTGGAGGTGACAGGATCCCTTTACCAAAATCTGTAACTGGCAAGGCAATCTGTATTCCCAAAAACTGGTTTACTACTTTGTCTAGTACATCCAAGTTCTCCCAATTCTTCAGTTCTCTGTCTGGGATGATTAAGTGAATCTTGCTTTGAGCAGGGAGTTGGATCAGATGACCCTGTAGGTCCCTTCCAACTCTACCAATCTATGACTCAGACAGTCTAGAGCAGTGATGGCGAACCTTTCAGAGGCTGAGTGCCCAAACCGCAACCCAAAACCAAATTATTTATGGCCAAGTGCCAATACGGTAATGTAATCTAAATTGCAGCTGTGGTAATCATAAGCACTGCACAAGGGGAGAGCAAGCAGATGCTAAATCTCTTCCTTGTGCAGTTGTAGTCCTGAAACACTGATGATCATTCAATTATGTTAACAATAAATTGATTTTAAACTTACCTTTGCAGTCTTCTCTTCTCTTCAGCAGTGGTCAGACAGCTCATGTGTACTGCACATTGAAGCTGAGCTGCTGCCACTGCCCTTACTAGAAACAGCAGGTGGATTGATCTGTATGGAAAAAATGCAGTCTATTAGACAGATAGGAGATAGATTTTATCATGGAATGCAAGCAGATTTCATACTGAAATCCTGGTCCTCATCTTGTAGTAACATCTCCATCCTGACCCTCTCTTTGTAGTAATATCTCCATCCTGACCTTCCCCTTGTAGTAATGTGTCCCATCCTGACTTTCCCCTTCTAGCTATGTGCTCCATCCTGACCCTCTCCTTGTAGCTATGTGCTCCATCCTGACCCTTACTTCTAGTAATGTGCTCTATCCTGACCCTCTCCTTGCAGTTAGGTGCTCTATCCTGACCCTCTCCCTGTAGTAATGTGTCCCATTTTGACCTTCTCCTTGTAGTAATGTGTCCCATTCTGATCTTCTCCTTGTAGTAAATGTACTCCATCCCGACTTTCCCCTTGTAGTTATGTGCTCCGTCTTGTCCTTCCCCTTCTAACTATGTGCTCCATCCTGAACTCCCTCCTTCTAGTAATGTGCTTCATCCTGATTCTCTCCTTCTAGTAATGTGTCCCATCCTGACCTTTCCCTTCTATATATGTGCTCCATCCTGACCCTCTCCTTGTAGCTATGTGCTCCATCCTGACCCTCTCATTCTAGCTATGTGCTCTGTCCTGACCCTCTCCTTGCAGTTAGGTGCTCTAGCCTGACCCTCTCCCTGTAGTAATGTGTCCCATTTTGACCTTCTCCTTGTAGTAATGTGTCCCATCCTGACCTTCTCCTTGTAGTAATGTGTCCCATTCTGATCTTCTCCTTGTAGTAATGTGTCCCATCCTGACCCTCTCCTTGTAGTAATGTACTCCATCCCGACCTTCCCCTTGTAGTTATGTGCTCCATCTTGTCCTTACCCTTCTAGCTATGTGCTCCATCCTGACCCCCTCCTTCTAGTAATGTGTCCCATCCTGAACTCCCTCCTTCTAGTAATGTGCTTCATCCTGATTCTCTCCTTCTAGTAATGTGTCCCATCCTGACTTTCTCCTTGTAGTTACATGCTCCACCCTGACCCTTTCCTTGTAGTTATGTGCTCCATCCTGACCTTCTCCTTCGATGTTCTCCATTTTAATTCTTTCCTTCTAGCTATGTGCTCCATTCTGACCCTCTCCTAGCTATATGATCCATGCTGACCATCTCCATGCATTTATGGCCCCATCCTGACCCTCTCCTTGCAGTTGTGCTCCATCCTGACCCTCTTCTTGTAGTAATGTCTTCATCCTTATCCCCTTCAGTAATGTTCCATCCTTGTCCCCTTGTGGTAATGTCCCCATCCTGCCCCCATCATGTAGTAATGCTCCATCCTGCTGTAATGCCCTATCCTTGTCCCCTTGCAGCAATATGCCCCCCATCCTGCAGTAATATGCCACATTCTTGTCCCCTTGAACTAATATGCCCCATCCTACACTAATGTGCCTCATCCTTGTCCCCATGCAGTAATGTGCCCCATCCTTGTCCCCTGGTGGTATTGCACCACCCTTGTCCCCATCACATAGTAATATGCCCCATCTTGCCCACTGGCAGTATTGCCCTATTCTTACCTCCATCACATAGTAATATGCCCCATCCTCGTCACCATCACATATTAATCTGCCCCATCCTGCCCCCATCACATAAAAATTTGCCCCATCCTTGTCCCCATCACATAGTAATCTGTCCATCCTTGTCCCATCACATATTAATCTGCCTCATCTGCCCCATCACATAGTAATCTGCCCCATCCTTGTCCCCATCATGTAGTAATCTGCCTCATCCTTGTCCCAATCACATAGTATTCTGCCCCATCCTGCCTTCATCACATAGTAATCTTCCCCATCACATTAATTTGCCCCACCACTGTACCTATCACATAGTAATCTGCCCCATCAAATATTAATATGCCTCATCCTTCTTCCCATTACATAGTAATCTGCCCCATCCTACCCCATCACATAATATGCCCCATCACGTAATAATGTGCCCCATCACATAATATGCCCCATCATTCCCCATCACATAATAATATACCCCATCCTGCCCCCATCACATAATAATATGCCCCATTCTGCCCCATCACATAATAATATGCACCATCACATAATAAAAATGCCCCATCCTGCCCCATCACATAACAAACATGCCCCATCAAATAATAATATGCCCCATCAGCCCCATCACATAATAATATGCCTCATCCTGCCCCATCACATAATAATATGCCCCATCCTGCCCCCTGTTAGTATTGCCCCATCCTGCCCCCTGTTAGTATGTCAAAAAAACATACTCGCCTTCCTGCTTTCACCGCTGCTGCAGCTTTCCTCTCCTGGCATCCTCTGTCTTCTCCCGACCCGCGCTGAGCACGGTCACGTGACGCCGGGCGCGTCACATGACCGCTGTCACATGACGCTGACCAGGAGCGCGGGGCTTGCAGAGTCGCAGAGAGGAGAAATGTCTCCTCTGATCCGACACAGTCTTGAACTGCCGGCGCTGCGGCGTGCGCCATCAGATCAAAGCGACAGTGTAGTGGCAAGGCCGCGTGCCAGCAGAGACGGCTCAGTGTGCCCTCCCTGGCACGCGTGCCATAGGTTTGCCATCACTGGTCTAGAGTAACTCTGCTGACTCATTAGTGAAGGGATTCATCGTGGGAGGGGTGTTAACCCGAATCCCATATTTCTGAGATGTAGCTGGATACCTAGATGTAAGTGCTTGGCATAGAAAACAGTTCTGGACCCAAATGGCAAAAAATAGCATTCAACTCAACTTTCAAAAAAACAAGTCCCTACTACTGTCCATCATCTGTTAACGGAAATATAGGGTGCTTCCACGTAACTGGTATCACAACGGTTCTGGAAAAGTGATATGGCTCCTTGCTCCCCCAAAAAGATAACCGCAAAACCCACCTGAGCCCCACAATGTCTAAACCACAGTTAATGTCCACATGTTTGGCATGGTTGTAGTGAGGAAGTTTTTCTTCGAAGCATGAGCTGGACACAATATGTGAGCAATACAATCTATTGGGCACTACAAGGGCTTCTTTGAAATTCTGATAATGCAATATTCACTGCATTTGACTCAATGAGTGTTTTCTAGGAATGAAATTGTCACTTTACCTACTGTGAGACAAGGGATATAGCTCAGCTGGGATCTATGCTTTGGCTCAAGCAAGCGGCTGTGGAGTCATGGTGGACAATGGCAGACTGGCAGACTTCACACAGATAGGGTCACAGCCATGTTTATTGTGCACACTTATCTCTGTGTTACACCAGCAAAACAGGAAAATAAATGTCTAAGGCTGCTTTCACATCAGCGTTTTACGCTGATCGCGGTAGTTGCGGTGAAAAAAACGCAACTGCCGCGATTACCGCATAACGGCGGCACTTGCGGTTCACTTGCGGCAAGCCCCATACAATGTCTATGGGGCTTGTGGCAGGTGCGGCAAGTGCGGTTTCGGCACTTGCGGCAGATGCAGCCGCGAAAAAAAGCGGCATACCGCGGTTTTTTCGCAGCCGTACCTGTTGCAAGTGCCGAAACCGCACTTGCCGCACCTGCCGCACACTTACCGCAAGCCCCATAGACATTGTATGGGGCTTGCCGCAAGTGTGCCGCTATCGCGGCCGTTATGCGGTAATCGCGGCAGTTGCGTTTTTTTCTCCACAATAACTCCGAGCGCCAGCATTTTCTCTACGTCCTGGGCAATGGCTTATCTCTGGGCCTTGGGAATTCAATATGGTTTCAACCGGACCCGCGTCTGAGGGTCGGTGACCATGTCATGTTTAATTGAGTACGGCCGGGAAGTTCCGAGAAAACATCTGTGTTTCTCTGTACGAACTCCTTGGTTTCTTGTATTTGGCTCTGTAACAGCATGTCTGCAATACCCCCCTCTGGAAGTACTTTCTTTGGGTTAGTTTCCCTAGATGTTGGTGCCCCTCGAGACCCACTATCAAGTGTAGCCCCTGCCGCCAGACTCTCGCTGTCCCACCATGGCTTGAGTAAGTTTATGTGGTAGATTTGTTCTAGCTTTCTCTTGTCTGGTTGGTGTATTCTATAATTCACTTCACCTATTCGATCCAGCACCCCATATGGACCCTGCCATTTCGCAAGAAATTTATTGTCTACAGTAGGTACCAACACTAATACCCGGTCTCCAGGTTGAAAGACTCGTGTTTTAGCCGCCTGATTGTACACCCTGCTTTGGGTGTGTTGTGCACGCTTTAAACATTCCTTCACTATTGGCATAACCGCTGCAATTCTGTCCTTCATAAGTGTTATGTGTTCGATTACACTGTGGTAAGGAGTTAGCTCTTGCTCCGAAGTCTCCTTGGCAATATCTAACAGGCCCCTGGGACACTGCCCATAAACCAACTCAAACGTGAAAAGCCCGTGTAGGATTGGGGTACCTCTCGAATGGCAAACAAGAGATATGGCAGAAGAGCATCCCAATCCCTCCCGTCCTTATCCACCACCCTTTTCAACATCCCCTTTAGGGTTTTATTAAAGCGTTCCATCAACCCGTCGGTCTGAGGGTGATACACTGAAGTATGCAGGTGGGAGATTTTTAGTAGTCTACACAGGTTCTTGAGTATCCGAGACATAAAGGGGGTCCCTCATCCGTAAGTATCTCTTTCGGAATGCCTGTGCGAGAAAACACGTTAACAAACTCCTTTGAAATGGCTTTCGTATTGGCATTCCGTAAGGGTACAGCCTCGGGATAACGGGTGCCGTAATCCAGTACCACCAGAATATATTGATGACCCCTGGCAGACTTAACTAATGGACTGACTATATCCATTGCTATCCTCTCGAAGGGCACCTCTATTACTGGCAAGGGCACCAGGGGGCTTCTAAAATGTGACATAGGTGCGGTCAACTGGCACATAGGACATGACTGACAGTATTTGGTTATGTCTCTTACTAGACCCAGCCAAAAGAAACGTTGCAGAATACGGTCTTTTGTCTTTTCTCCAGCCAGGTGACCCCCCCAAGGGATACTTATGCGCCAGGTCTAAGACCACCTGATGAAAGGCCTTGGGCACCTCTAGCTGTTCTACCACCATTCCTTGCACTTTGTGTGTGTGATACAGCATGCCCTGTTGCACCGCCACATGTGGGAACTCATTTTGAGCCCCTGGGTACAGTGGTGTTCCCTTAGAAACCTTCACATTTTCCTATGCCCTTGTTAGAGTAGAATCCCGGTGTTGAGCAGTCCCGAAATTATCGCTGGCCAATTCAAGACCTGGCATCTCTATAGCATCCTCTAGCTCGTCTGACTCGCCTGCAAACACAGCCAAGGGAGAGTCTACTGATTCTGGAGATACCCCTGAGGTGGGCCCCCTGTCGTCTTGCTCCAATGGCTCATGGGCCAGCCCCAGGGTTTTTTTCATGGGTTTATCCTCAACCAGAGTGTTCAAGCCATTTTGAAGTTCCACAAGTCCCAGAATAAGGGAAAGTCTCTCCCCAGGATTACACTTTGCCACATAGACTTTACAACCGCCGCCTTACGTCTTTTGACCCCCAATGGCGTGGCAAGAGTGATCCAGGCAGTGGGGTAGTTTTTAGTATCGCCATGTATGCAGCTAATGCCCACAGTTGCCTCTGTGAGTGCTTCGGGGTCCACCAAACTGGCATGTACCAAAGTTACTTGATATGCACCAGAGTCTAAGACGGCATTCACACCAAAGCCATCGACCTCAATTCGACACACGTGTTCTTCAGTTCTGGTGAGGACCTCCGCAGCACAGACACCTTGTACCAGGGGCGTAACTACAACAGGTGCAGGGGTTGCGATCGAACCTGGGCCCTGCAGCCTAGGGGGCCCCAAAAAAAAGTGTCTTTGGCCCATAGAAAAAGACTACTACTATTAAAGATTTGCAATAATTAGGCGCCCTGTTGGAGCTTTCGCATCGGGGCCCCAGGGCCTGAAGTTACGCCACTGCCTTGTACGGTAGCATTACAGTCCATCGGCTCTGTAGTCACTGGGCAGTTAGCTGCTACATGGCCAAGCCCATGACACCGCCAACACTGTATAGGCCCTGGCCTCACCCATTGGGGACCTTAGTCTGGGTCTGCTGGCTTGCTGAGAGACCATACCACGACCATAGTCCTTTGTGGACCTGCTGCCCCTAAGTGTAACACTCTCTTCTTTTGAAGAAGGAGTAGTCTTCGCAGGACTTTCAGGCGACTTCCTGGGTCCCCAGCAAGGTGATAACGTCCCCTGGAATAGGCTTTCAGAAGCGCTGTACCGCTCGACCATATTCACCAACTGGTCGGCGCTAGTTGGGTCCCCCTGTCCGATCCACCTCTGGATCTTAGCAGGTAATGATCACAGGTACTTGTCTAGGACAACACGTTCCACCATCTGTGCAGGCGTCGGAGTTTCTGGCTGCAGCCATTTTTTTTTTACCAGCTGGATGAGGTCATGCATTTGTGAACGGGCTGGCTGATGTTCCACAAACGTCCATAGATGTACCCTCTGTGCCCGTACATATGTATTTACTCCCAGCCTTGCTAGGATTTCACCTTTAGTTTCACATAGCCCATAGCATCAGCTCCACTTAGATCATAATAGGCCTTTTGTGGATCCCCGACCAGGAATGGAGCAACTACTTCAGCCCATTTGTCCACTGGTAAGTGCTCACGTTCTGCAATACGTTCAAACACGGCCCAGATGTGCTTCCACATAATCGTCAGCAGTCATTTTAAGTAAAGTCTTTTGTACGGCTTTCTGCGCACTAGCACGGTCCTCCACATCACAAGGCTGCCGAACCAAGGCCTCCTTTATTGCCCTTAACAGCTCTTGCTGCATTTGGTGCTGCTGCTCCAGCGCCTTCTGGAAATAAGTATTAGTCCTGCTGTTGTTGGATATTTGCCTGCAGCAACTGTTTCACCAGGTCCTCAATATTGCTGATCTCTTGGCTCTTCTGTAGCACAGGAGCTTTCAGCCAGGGCATAAACAAGAGACAATGCACACAGAGTGGCTTCTCTGCAGTCACAGTCCAACAGCCACTGATGCCCGCATTCGAAAAACCATTTGTGAGACAAGGGATATACGAGGGGCACCGGCAGATCAAAGCGGCAGTGTTGTGGCAAGGCTGCGTGCCAGCGGAGACGGCTCTGTGTGCCCTCACTGGCACGTGTGCCATAGGTTTGCCATCACTGGTCTAGAGTAACTGCTAACTCATTAGTGAAGGGATCCTTCGGGGGAGGGGTGTTAACCTGAATCCCGTATTTCTGAGATGTAGCTGGATACCTAGATGTAAGTGCTTGGCATAGAAAACAGTTGTGGACCCAAATGGCAAGAAATAGTATTCAACTCAACCTTCAAAAAATACAAGTCCCCACTAATGGCCATCATCTGTTAATGGAAATATAGGGTGCTTCCACGTAACTGGTATCACAAAGGTATCACAAACGAGGGGAAACATACCTATTTTCTAGTACATCTCCCCTTGGCACTTCACATTACAAAGGGGGGTCATTTCCAGAATGTGGGCAATTGAGGAGGTTTCTGCTGTTCTGCAACTTGGAGGCTCTCTACAAAGGGTCTGCAAACTATTTTGGTAAAATTAGTGGTCCAAAAATCAAATGGTGTTTAACGTTCCTGGGACTCAGCAGCTTGGTCTGTATTTTTTCTCCTTTTCTGCTTTAAACTTACTCAGGCCTTGGTATTGATTGGTGGGTGTGAGATGTTCATATAGAGTCTTCCTTTTGAGAGCAATGTAGCAGATCTCATAAACCCAAGTTTAACTGGGACATGGTGTGTTACAGCTTATTGTCCCCAAGGAATATTGTTAAACACTATAAACTCCTATATACTGTATGGGATTTATCAGAAGTATTTATCAGAACTTTCAGGTGTTATTAGTGTGGAACTTTAATATTTACACTGTGTATTGGTCTGACATACTATTTATTGTTTCAAATGTATGTAAAATGCTATGCAATTGATAGCACTATATAAATAAATATTATTATTATTTATAACTATGAGCAGGACATTTGGTGATATTGTTTCCCTATACATTATCAGGTAATTTATTTTTTATCGGTTGTCCATGACAGCACCCAGAACGAGGGAGAGGGATCTGCCCTGCAAGGACAGGGAACCATTAGGCTTTAAAAGGGGCGGTTCCTCTCCCCATGACAATTGGTTCCTTGTCCTTGAATGGGGAGCCTCAGGAATGCTGCTACCAGATGGGCTGCATGGAGCACCGTGCGTGGATCACATAGGGCTCTAGAGGGTGTGACCTAGGTGCGGGGTGGCCGGATCGGGCCCCGTTGGTCCAGGTGCCGAGGCTGCGGCTCTCGGAGAGGAGGCTCTGGCGGTTTGCTGGGGCCTTCTGTCCGGCAGCGCCGTGATGGTAACGGTGCCACCTGGTGTCCGGTACAGCGCACGTGCCCAGCCTGCCAGGTTCTGAGTGCGCCGGACTTCCAGGGGTGAGCATGTGACATCACACGTGGTGGCGCCTGCTGGTTGGCGACCGCTGCGCCCGGCGCTGAAGTAAGGGGGCGATCCCAATTACGCGGCCAGTCATGTGACGAACCTGGTCTTCCGGGTAGATCTGGGGCGGCGGCGACAGTGACACAGTTGTGCTGGGGGAATCCAGAGTGCATAAGGGTGGGAAAATTGAATTGGAGCGTTGCCTCAGTTATCCATTCGCTTCCTTGCCCTTGGAGACGTCCAGCAGCAGGATGAGTGGAACGGAGGCCCCTCCACTAGAGACAGAAAAGAAGTCACACCGCAGCAGCAGTCACTTTTCTCATGAGGCTTCCAGAGGAGAATTGTCGCAGGGCAAGGGTCCTTCTCCGGCTCCGACACAGCAAAAGTCCAGGAAGTAAAAACACGATGGCAGACCCTGATAGAGAGACCTGGTTACAGGCCAAGAAAAACTTTGATATGTGGGCAGAAAGGAGGGAAGGACTATATAAAAATAGATTGGAACTTAATCTACATAAATTTGGGGATAAAGCCGGTCGATTATTGGCACGCTTATCACGGGGTAGATATCCTCCTTCCCCCATCCAAACTATAATTGACAAACATGGTAACACCTGGACTACCCCGAAAGATGTAACCCAGGCACTGGGAAAATTTTATGCATCTCTTTACTCAGATAGTGACATTGATATGCCTGAGGGAGCCGATTGGCTGCACCTAATTCGTTTACCAGGTATTTCAGAAGAGGACAAACAATTTCTAAACAGTCCTGTCACTGTGGAGGAAATAGAAAATGCTATAAAAAATAAATCCAGGCAAAGCGCCAGGCCCTGATAGATATAATGGTGCATTCTTTAAAGCCTTAAAAGAACAAATCTCTCCTATCCTACGTGACCTATTTAATGCAGTATTACAGGGGGCCCCTATACCGGAAAGAATGAACTTGGCCTATATTAAACTCATCCCTAAACCTGGTAAGATACCAACGGATCCGGCGAGTTTTCGACCAATTTCGCTAATAAATCGGGATCTAAAACTTCTTTCAAAGATAATGGCCGATAGACTGGCGACGGTAATGCCTAGCTTGGTACCCCCTCACCAGGCGGGATTTATTAAGGGAAGATCAACTACTACTAATATTAGAAGAGCGATGCTCTTGCTTGATGTCATGGGGAAAAGAATAGGATTGGAGAAGGGAGACCCAGCCGTGATCACGTTAGACGCAGAAAAAGCGTTTGACAATGTACAGTGGTCATGGTTGGGTAGGGTCCTGGACTCTATTGAAATTGTGGGGCCTTTTCGGCAATACCTGCAGGCCTTGTATCACAGACCAAAAGCCTGTATTAGTACCCCCGGGTACTTATCAGATTCCTTCTTCTTGCAGAAGGGAACGAGGCAGGGATGTCCGTTATCCCCCCTCCTCTTTAATTTGGCAATAGAACCTCTGGCCTTATACCTTGAAAATAATAATACCTATGACGGATTCAGAGTGGGGGCAAGGGAGGTTAAGCTGTCCCTTTTCGCTGATGACATTATTCTCTAGGTCCGAAATCCCGAAAGGGACCTCCCTCGCATCCTTGAAGATATTGAAAGATTGGGCAAACATTCAGGTTTCTGCCTAAATAAAGGTAAATGTGAGATTCTGTTCATCAATCCGAGGAGTAAACTCTCGCGACGCACTCACCCCTACGATCTTCCAGTCGCCAAAGAAAGTATAAAATATTTGGGGATTCAACTGGCTAGATATCCTGGCCTGACCTATAGACTTAATTTTGCCCCAATCCTTTAAAAAATAGAAAAAGAATTGGCGGGATGGATTGGACTACCACTCTCTCTGACTGGGAGATGCCATCTGCTTAAGAAGATTAGTTTTGCGAGATTGTTATACCCGCTCCAGAATATCCCCATGCTGCTAAAACACACAGATATAGCTAAATTAAACAAAGCCTTCTCAAAATTCTTATGGAGGGGGAAGAAACTCAGGCTGGCCTTTGGTGTCTTGATGCAGTCAAAACGGGAAGGAGGTCTCCAACTCCCGGATGTCCGAGGATACAACTTAGCGTGTATTTTACGCAATGTTCTTGACTGGATTAGGGGCACTAATAGGTTCTCTGATGTAGCCCTAGAGGGAGAATTTGCTAAGCCCTGGGATTTGTCTGCTCTGCTACATTCACCGCTGTTATACTTACCTACAGCCCTTAAGGGCACTGTTATATATAGAGACACGATTATGACTTGGAAAGGAATAAGGAGAAAATTACATTTATCTTGGAAAGTCTCAAAACGATTGGAGATGCCCGGCCTTTCCACTAGGTCGTGAAAACTCTTTATTTAAGGCTTGGAGGGAGAGAGGTATCAGGACCCTGGGAGACCTTATGAATGTAGGAGAGAGGAGGTGGATGACAGAAAGAGAGGTATTATCTAATTATGCTCTCTCTCGATTTCATGCCACACAATACCGACAGTTGCATCACCATCTTCTCTCTCGGTTGCTGGATATTTCTGGGGAGGTCGTAGACAACTTATGGTCCGACCTGCTAGCTATAAGTGTAGATGACGTGTCCATTACCTCTGTCTATGCTAAGCTGCAGCAAATTTTAAGACCAACAAGAAAGAGGGTTCTTTTCACTAAATGGAGGAAACATTTGGCTGACCCGGACCTCACTCAGAAGATCTTAGAGGGCTGGGGAACAGTTAGACGGAGATGGAGAGACTCCCAATTTAGGATCATCCATGGGACCATACAAGGCTTTAACATACCGCCGACACAGGCCAACTTGGGAAGATGGGTGAATTGCCCTAAATGTAAGGCTCCTATGACGGATCTGGAACATGGTCTTTGGTCATGTCCCGCTTCTCAGAGATTTTGGAAGGTAGTCTACACCTGGGCGAGGGGGATATGTGGGGGTTTGGAAAGGCTGAACCCGATGCTCTGGCTCTTCCACTATTGTGGAGATTTGGTGGAAGGTAGTCAGCCACATGTACTATTTCACTATATTGCAATTATAGCAAAAAGTCTTCTTCTTCAACTTTGGCTTAATGATAATCCTCCTGATTTATTTCAGGTCAAGACCTCTCTGAGGACTGTTCTTGCAATCGAATCACTGGAGACACTTAGTAACCCCAGCAAATTATCACAAAAATGTTTTCATAGATGGAGAGTATACATTGAAAAGGAATTTACTGATGCTGAAATTACAGCTTTTATGCTACCTTATAGGTCCTCAGCTTGGTATGCCATGGAGGACTTGAGGGGTACTCTAGGTAAACTGAAATGTCCAATCTAATGGTGGCACTTAATCTTTATGGTTAATGAGATGTTGGAGTAATGCGAGCAACTTAAGGATGTTATCTAGGGAAAGGGGTGGGTGGGATTAGGAGATGTCACTATCTTCTCAACTGTTTTGTTTAAAGTGAATTTTTTTTTCTTTTTTCTGTACACGGATATCTACTGTTATAATATTGATTACTGTAATATTCCTTTCTGTCTGTGGGTATGTTTGTATTTTTTGAAACAATAAAAATGATGGTTAAAAAAAAAAAAAGTCCAGGAAGGCGTCTGCTAAAACCAAAAACTGTCAGTGTAGGCTCTGCGAATGTGCACTCCCGGTGGCCTGGGCAAAAAAAGCTGTGTAGGACTTGTATAAAATTGACCATTACGGAAGAGACACCAAGTTTTTCTTCCAGTTTACAGACCTTAATTATGACCCCGGTGGAGAATGCCTTTAAGTCCTTTACTCAGGGACAGCAGCTGTCATCTGCCTCTGATGTACCACCTCAGCCCATGGTTGACTCCCGATAGATCTGAAGGGTAGTATGAGTCCTCAAAAGCATCCTCTTTCTGATGACAATCCCGGTAGACGCCATTGTTTTTTGGTAGAGGATGTGGGCGGTTTAGTTAACGCAGCCCGAGCTACCATGGGGATTGAGGAGAAGTCCCAGCCATCTAAATTGGACTTAATGTTTGAGGGGCTAGGACAGAAAAAGCGTAATTCTTTCCCTCTGGATGAATGGCTCCAAGATCTAGTTTTTAGAGAGTGGAAGAAACCAGATAAAAAGGGAGCCCCAACTGCTTTTCCAAAACGCAAATATCCTTTTGAAGAGGCATCTTGCTCATCATGGGATAAAGCACCCAAATTAGACGTGGCGGTAGCTAAGGCATTGAAAAAGTATGCCTTACCATTTGAGGACATGGGCACCCTAAAAGATCCTCTTGATAAGAAGGCTGACCAATTCCTTAAAAATACCTGGGAGTCATCAGCTTTGAAACCAGGCCTCGCGGCTACCTGTTCATCTAGGTTCCTGATGTTGTGGCTGGACCAACAGGTATCGCAACAAAAAAATAGAGTGTCTAGAGAGGAAATTCTGGCCTCCGTTTCCGATATGCAGGGAGCTGTAGCCTTTCTTGCAGATGCAGTGGCAGACTTCACCATGCTGACAGCCAGATCCGCAGCTTCCTCCAATGCAGCCAGGAGGGCGTTGTGGTTAAAGTATTGGCCGGGTGATCTGCAGACAAAAATTAAGGGTGTGTGCACATGGTCCGGAGGAGCTGCGTGTTGGACGCAGCATCTCCGGGCCTGAGGGAAGCTGCGGGTGGCCGCAGTGAGACTGCAGCCGCCCTGTACTCACCATGTGCAGCGGGTGCGGGGCGGCTTCTCCTTGCAGTCACCTAATGGCAGCCGCTTCCGACTCCGCAGCATAAAATAAACATGCTGCGGAGGAGCGGACTGCTGGCAACCCGCACCGCAGCTCCAAACACGCAGTTAAGCATAGTGAGAATGGGATTTCTTGAAATGCAGTGGGACATTCTCAACCATCACTAGGTTCTGGGTTAGAATCTAAAGGTCAAACTGAGGCTGCGACCAGCTATCCTACAATATCTCCGCTGGTGGCTGGATGATTCGATACTGTCCTCAGGGGTCCCATGGTGGTCCCCCGCTACAAAGGTAGTCAAAACTGATGCCAGTCCCTCAGGGTGGGGAGCGCATTTAGATCAGGAAGTACTTCAGAGGGGATTGGTCAGGTTTCCTGAAGGACTGTTCTTTCAACATGAGAGAGTTGGTAGCTGTAGATCGTGCCGTAGCCGGGTTTCTGCAAGCATTAATCGGTCATCATGTCAAAGTCCTGTCCGACAATCAGATAAGGTGTTTCTTGCCTATATATACCACCAAGGTGGGGACACGGTCGAAAAGGTGGCAGAGACACCTAGTCTTCATCTCAGCAGTACATATAAGGGGGAAGGACAACAACAAAGCAGATTTCCTCAGCCAGGTACACCTTCACCAGGGCGAGTGGGCACCGAATCAACAGTGTTTCTCTAGATCACAGACGTCATGTGGGGAATCCCCAACAAAGATTTGTTTGCGACCAGGTCCAACCATCAAGTTTGGTTTTGCTCTCTCCCCAGAGATCATCTATTTGTGATGGATGCGCTTCTGATCAACTAGGACTTCAAGCTGGCTTATGCCTTTCCCCCACTAATTCTGGTACCAACAATCCTGCACAAAATTCAGGAAGACCATGTGGCGCCCCGCAACGAGTGCGTCACAGGAGGGTATTGCAGCCATAAATGCAGCAGCAATATTCTCTGACCCAGCAGTCATCTGGTTAACTTAGAGATCCAAACCCTGCATGCCTCACTTAGCATAGAGGGCCAATCCAGGTCCTGGTGGGCGGAGTGCAAGGGTAGGGTGTAGAAGAAGGCAGAAAGACACAGACTTAAACTCGGAGAGGAAGTAACGTAGGAGCGGGGGCTCTGCACCGCTGTGCAGCCCCCGGGCCGTCACCGGTCGGGTGTTAGCACCTGAGGCCTGAACAACCGGGATCGGGCATCATCAGACACGGGTTCCAAAAGACTCCCGTACCCAAATTACAGCCGGTTCACTGGTACCGAAGCTGGCAGCAGTTCACCTCTGCTACGGGAACCAGAAGAGTGGAGGAGCAGTTTCACAGGAGCACCCCAGCACCCGCCAAATTCCAGTCGTCTAACCAGCGGTGTACCCACCGAGGGACCCAAGGCTCCCCAAAACATCCATAACGTACATCTTGGATAGGGATTGAAGCAGCCTCCCCGTACCCGATCTGGTATTCCTGGGCGACAATGGCAAATACTTAGCTAGAATGGAGGAACACCACAGATCTCTGAGGGACACCTATCACTGCTGAGTCCACCCGGTTCACTACCCATTAACTGTGTGCCATGTACTGCTTGCTGGTTACAGTAAAAGACCCGTTACAGAGACTTAAAGTGTCCGTGCTTCCTTATGACTGCATCCGTCCGCACACAAGGTAACCGCAGCTGTCGCAGAACATCTTATGCAGCTCCAGCCTCCGGGGATCACCGCTCAGCCTGTGGGGAGCGTTCCATCTTGCTGCTATCCATCCCCCGGAGGCCCCGCAGCGTCGGTAAGACTTACTGAATTTCTCATAGACCAAACAATAATGAGTATTCCAACACTGATGAATGCGATTAATAACCGCATTCATCCACCACCAGAAAATCTGCAAAAAATCAGTGCAAAAAATCGGCACAGGAATCACACAAAAAGCTCTCTGTTTATAATAAATATTTTTTTCTTTTTTCCAGTTTGTAGCAAGTGCTATCAAAAAAGTATCAAAAACAGGGCTATTGGTCTGTACGTTTTTTGCAAAAAATATACGTAAGCTGTCTCACCTCGTCACGGTTGCCCTAGCGAGACAGTCCCTAGCTGATGTGTGCATTTAAAACCTGATTGTGTGAACATACCTCAATCCAGGCTCCAGCCAGGACTCCACTCTGTGGGCTTTTTACCTGTGAAACAGCTTATGTGTGGACTACTCATAGGGGAAGGGTGGGTCACTTCCCTTCCTCGAACAGGAGAAATACATTCACCAAACAATAATGAGTAGTCCAACACTGATGAATGCGATTAATAACCGCATTCATCCACCACCAGAAAATCTACAAAAAATCAGTGCAAAAAATCGGCACAGGAATCACATAAAAAGCTCTCTGTTTATAATAAATATTTTTTCTTTTTTCCAGTTTGTAGCAAGTGCTATCAAAAAAGTATCAAAAACAGGGCTATTGGTCTGTACGTTTTTTGCAAAAAATATACGTAAGCTGTCTCACCTCGTCACGGTTGCCCTAGCGAGACAGTCCCTAGCTGATGTGTGCATTTAAAACCTGATTGTGTGAACATACCTCAATCCAGGCTCCAGCCAGGACTCCACTCTGTGGGCTTTTTACCTGTGAAACAGCTTATGTGTGGACTACTCATAGGGGAAGGGTGGGTCACTTCCCCTATGAGTAGTCCACACATAAGCTGTTTCACAGGTAAAAAGCCCACAGAGTGGAGTCCTGGCTGGAGCCTGGATTGAGGTATGTTCACACAATCAGGTTTTAAATGCACACATCAGCTAGGGACTGTCTCGCTAGGGCAACCGTGACGAGGTGAGACAGCTTACGTATATTTTTTGCAAAAAACGTACAGACCAATAGCCCTGTTTTTGATACTTTTTTGATAGCACTTGCTACAAACTGGAAAAAAGAAAAAATATTTATTATAAACAGAGAGCTTTTTGTGTGATTCCTCTGCCGATTTTTTGCACTGATTTTTTGCTGAATTTCTCATAGGTGGCATCACGAATAAATGAACCCCTTAATCTGTTCCCACAAGACGTCTTCAAC
Source organism: Allobates femoralis (assembly GCA_033576535.1). Taxonomy (NCBI): domain Eukaryota; kingdom Metazoa; phylum Chordata; class Amphibia; order Anura; family Aromobatidae; genus Allobates; species Allobates femoralis. Next base: position 343,461,948 of record JARQOC010000005.1, on the reverse strand, counting down.
TTTTGATCTGCACTCAACCGGGCCCCACTGCCGGCAGGCGCGGTCCACCCGTGACAAGGGGGAAGGAGCTACAGCCTGTCTAAACCAGAGTCCCTGGCCACGGTGAGTCAACCAGGCATGAGTAATCTTGATATCCTCCTTCTGGACGAGGAGGCCATGGTTCTTCTAGCTCCAGCAGATGTCGGTCTCCAATCCCTGGGTCCTTTTGGATCTTCCAGACCTCCTCTCCCAGGGGGCTTCATCACCCTCAGGCAGATAGATTGCACCTGATTATCTGGAATTTCAAAAAGTGTCTTTTAAGTAATACGAGGTTCTCTGCTGCAGTATCAGAAACTCTCCTTAAGGCTAGCAAACCTATAACCTCCCGAATTTATCATAGGACCTGGAAAAAATTCCTGACAGTGACAGGGACAGATCCAGAAGTGGAAGCCCCTATCAACTAGTTAATTAAGGGTGGGAGTGCATAATTAAGGGTTTATAAGTAGCAGCTTGTTGGGGCTTCAGTCCTTTGGAAGTACACTGAGCTGTAGGCTGATTATCTGCTAAGGGAAAAAAAAAACTTTAAATCTTTTAAGCGAGTGTGACGAGCTGAGTGTGATCGGGAGCGCAAGTGCGGAAGTAAGTGTGTGACTTGTGATTCAGTGACTTTGGATTCCGGGAGTTTGGAAGGGAGGACTTACTGAATTGCTGGTTGTATTTTATTAATACTTGCATTCTTTTTACTTATCATTTCTGTCTGGTGCAATCCCCATTAGGAAATGAGCTCCATAATTGACAATGCCATCCAGTGTACATCTTGCCACATGTATGCAATCCTTGAACAGCCGGTCGAGGGTGCATACTGCTGTGTGAGATGTGAGTACTTTGTGCATTTGGAAGCCCAGATACTGGATCTGAATGAACACCTGGCAATGCTGAGATCCATAGACAATATGGAAAGGAGTCTGCTGCTCACTGAACAGCTGCTCAATGGGATAGATGTGGGGCAGGATGGTAGCATGGAGCTGCAGGACAGTGAGGTAGCTAGCTGGGTGACAGTTAGAAGGTGGGGTAGAGGGAAGAGTGCCAAGGAGGCTAGCCCTGATCTAGCACACCCCAATAAGTTTGCTAAGCTGGCAGATGAGAGGGGTGTGAGTTCAGGTATAGCACTGCTGCAGCAGGGCATGTCCTCTGAAAGCCGGAGGAGTGTCAGCTCAAGTAAGGGGGAGGACAGGAGAGCAGGGCAGGCCAGGCAGGTGCTGGTAGTGGGGGACTCAGTTATTAGGGGAGCAGATAGGGCAATCTGTCACAAAGACAGGGATCGTCGAACAGTGCGCTGCCTACCTGGTGCTAGAGTCCGGCACATCGCTGATCGGGTTGACAGATTACTGGGAGGGGCTGGTGAGGACCCAGCGATCATGGTGCACATTGGCACAAATGACAAAGTTAGAGGTAGGTGGAAGGTCCTTAAAGATGATTTCAGGGAATTAGGCTGCAAGCTTAAGGCAAGGACCTACAAGGTAGTATTCTCTGAAATACTGCCTGTACCACGTTCCACACCAGAGAGGCAACGGGAGATTAGGGAGATAAATAAGTGGCTCAGGAATTGGTGTAGGAAGGAGGGGTTTGGGTTCCTGGAGAACTGGGCTGACTTCTCTGTTGGCTACAGGTTCTATGCTAGGGACGGGCTGCACCTCAATGGGGAGGGTGCAGCTGTGCTGGGGGAAAAAATGGCTAGAAGGTTGGAGGAGTGTTTAAACTAGGGATTGGGGGGAGGGTATTCTTTGTACAGGAGGGGAAGATAGTGTAAATAATAACCTGGGCACAAGTAGTAAAATTGGGGGTGGCATGGGGGGTGGGGTTAGAACAGTCAATATAGTAGGAAGGAATAGAGGTAAAGATGCATAAAGTGCATGTACACTAATGCCAGAAGCCTCACCAACAAAAGAGATGTCGGGCATTAGATCCGGAACAGCTTTCACAATGGATCGCTACGTCACAAGGAGCAGTGACGGAGCGACAGAGGGCGCCGACAGCGGGGATGGAGGAAAAGGCGCCAAACCTCTAATGGCGGCCGCCGAGGTAGGAGAGAAGCGGCAGCAGCCCCCGCATATTATAGACAAGGGGACCACAACTTTAGAGGGACAAGACATGAGGGTGAAGACCGGAGGGGCTATGAATGCAGATGCCCAGGCCATTGAAGCAGAGGGTCTGATGGTGGGCGGTGGGGGAGGACAGTCACAGTCACTCACTGTAGAGAGCAACGTGGCTGCAGCGATTACAGCACACAAGCTTGATTACAAATTACTAGCCAAGGAACTGGCAAACCATCTACCTGACACCTTTAAACAGGCAGTCTCTAACCTAGTCGCTGCAAGCACCCAAGAGATGCAAATTAAATTGGGGCAACAAGAAAAACAGTTACATGAAGCAGAATCCAGGGTTGCAGCTGTGGAAGATAGAGTGATAGAGCTGGAGCAGCAGGTCCAGTTCCTCCAGAAACAAACTATATTTGCTTTTAATAAAATGGATAACCTGGAAAATAGGAGCCGCAGAAGCAATTTAAAGATTGTGGGCCTCCCTGAATCCATCTCCATGTCCCAGCTGGAAGGGGTGTTTGAGATAGAACTGCCAAAAGGATTGGGTCTGTCACATAAATGTAGAACAGAACGGACCCAAGAATCGGCCCTCCTCGTGATCCCCCTAGATCTGATAACACCATTGGCTTGAGTCACGACAAAACGGCAGACAAACCACGCCACGCCATTGCCAAGTATTTGAACCACAGAGATAAGGAGGAGATTCTATGCGCTTATAAAGCCAGAAGACAACCCCTCATGATTCTCGGCCATAAAATCCAGGTCTTTGCAGATTATTCCATTGAGGTTTCCAGGCGTAGGAGGGCCTTTGGCGAAGTATGTACCACTCTGTTAAAAAAAAAAACGTACGCTTCCAATTGAACTACCCAGCCACGCTGAGGTTCAGATCCCCGGAGGGGGAACATGATGTCTTTCACTGACCCAGAGGAAGCGATGGCGGAGATCACAAATAGACAGAAATCTCCCGATAGGGAACGATCAAACCCCAATAGCCCAGGAGACTCAAATTCGCATCCAGAGCAAGAACTCCCATCAGGAAAAAATCATGAACCCACAAGAGCTTATAGACTGCGCTCTGAGACCCATTTGGAGGGACCGCAGATGGGACATACAACACCGAAACACCAGCGTCAGTCCACGCCCAGATGGTCTAAGAAGAAATAAAATTAAGACAATATTCTATTTTACTTAATTGAGGATTCGGCAGGGCTGCAAGGCTTTAAAGCTTTACTCCACAGGGAGCTGGAAGACCCGAGAGAGGGGAGGTGCAGGGTATCCCGCTCTCCTGGCGCACCTGAAGGACTCTTCTTTGGAGACTTACATATTCATATGGATGACCAGCTCCTCTCTCCCCCCTCCCCCCCTTTTTTTTTTTTTTTTTTTTTTTCCCTATTAAGACTACAAGACTAGTGGTTATCCTATTACTGAATAGATTACGAGAGGATCTAAGATGTTTTAAGAGGGGAGGGAAGAGGTGGAAATTTAATGATAATTTGCATGACACTTTGGGTAAATGATTTTTGTCAATAATACCTTTGTTAATAGCCCTTAAGGCCACGAAACTATCACACATAGGTGAACTATATAGAAGAATTTATATCTGTTATTCATATATTTGTGGGTTTTGGGAATATTTGCATATGATAACTCTGTTTTTAATATTAAGAATTTGGTAGGTGGGGGGTTCGGTTGTGATTCGTGTATACCACGACCATGGAGGAAAAAAGTGAAGTCACAAAATCACAGACGTGGAGAGTAAAGGTCCTGTCACACGCGTCAATGTCGTCAGCGATCTGATCGCTGACGACATTGACGGCTGATTGCTGGTGAGCTGTCACACAGACAGACTCACCAGCGATCAATTGACCAGTGACATCATGGAAACGATTTAAATATCGTTTCCACGATGTCCTGCTCCCGCTGCCAGCCTGCTGGAAGCGGGAGCAGCCTGGTCTCCAAGGTACACGTCGGGTAACTAGGCAGCGCGCGCTGCCTAGATACCCGACGTGTACCTTAGTTACCAGCCTCCTCCGCTCACCGGGTGAGCGGAGGAGGCTGGTAACTAAGGTACACAGTCGGGTATCTAGGCAGCGCGCGCTGCCTAGTTACCCGCAGTGTACCTTGGATACCAGCTCCCAGCGCTTCTGAGAGGCGCTGGGAGCTGGAATATCGCTAGTCCCGGTGTCACACGCAGCGATGCTGCGTGTCCACCGGGCGACAATCGCCAGGTTTTAGGACTGATTCTAAAACCTGGCGATCATCAACCAGCGATTTATCGCTGGTTGATTCACTATGTCACACGCGTCAATATCGCTGCAACGTCACGTGCAGCCGATATCGTGCAGGCGATATTGACGCGTGTGACAGGCCCTTAAGAGACAGAGAAGGGGGATTTCATTTGGGATAGGGAAAAGGATAGATTACACAACTGCCTTAATATTGTCACCAGATTTGATAGGTTTAAGATACGCACTTACTAAACACCAGGAACTTAGACTCCTTTTGGGAATACGCTACCTTTTGAGACCTTGTGATTGCTTATTTAAACTCAAATATAAAATGCAGCGATGGTCAGATGGGTCTCGTGGAACATAAAGGGCCTGCGCTCTCCGGCGAAGCGCATGATGGTACTTCGCCATCTTAAAAGGTTGAAAACAGATGTGGCCTTGCTCCAAGATAACACATCTGACATCTGAAGACTATTTTAGGCTTCGGAAATTGTGGGTGGGGGACGTTTTTGGATCCAGTGCAACAAATAGGAAAGCTGGGGTAATAATACTCCTAAATAAATCTTTGGCATATACGGTCTTGTCTACGACAACAGATAATGAAGGCAGGTTATTACACATGATTTTGCAAATACAGAACATCACGTATAGCCTTTATAATATATATGCCCCTAACACAGCGCAAAAACCTTTCTTCCTGAAACTACAGAACCATCTTTTGACAGACCAGGGATATTATAGGCTAGTGGGAGGTGATTTTAATTTGGTAGTAAATGAGGGAGAGGACAGGAGCCATAGGGGTTTGATACCGCCACTTCCTATTAGGCAGGGCCCTCTGGAGGACCTTCTCACTAACTGCAATTTGATTGACTCATGGCGCACGCTACACCCCTTGGAGAGGGAATATACCCATTTTTCCCATGTACATGAATCTTGGTCGAGACTAGATATGTTCTTTGTTTCCCAACAGTTATTCCATAGAATCTTGGAGTCGAAGGTGGAAGACATGGTTATTTCTGACCATAGTCCTCTAACATTTGAAACTAAAGACGTATATCAAAAGGGAAAAGATTACTTATGGAGGTTTCCTGATACATTAGTCAAGGAGGAAAATTTTGTTACATTTCTTGGGGAGTGGTGGGCGGATTATTCCAGAAACAATGCGGAACACTAGACGAGTCCGGGATTGTTTTGGGAAACAGCAAAAGTAGTTCTCCGAGGGCAAATCATGGCCTACAGCATACGATTGAAAAGACGGGTAAAAGAACAATATATAAAAGCCAGTACCAATGTTAGAAATGCGTACCTTCAATATAAACTGACAGCGGCGGAGGCAGATAAAGAGGCATGGCTGACGGCCAAAAAAACATTTGACTCATGGGCCAATAAAAGAGAAGACATATATAGAAGCCATATGGAAATTGAATTAAACAGATTCGGAGATAAAGCTGGTCGACTATTGGCACGATTGGCAAAGGGTAGACGACCTACTACACCTATTATGTCAATTAAAAACAAACACAGTGAGCTTCACTCGGATCCCGGAAAAATAATACAGTTACTGGGGAAATATTACGCTTCCATATATAAAGAGGGAAATGTAGAAAGACAGGGGGGAAAGGCATGGCTGAACTGCATAGAATTGGATGGTTTGTCAGGGGGAAGACAAACAATTCCTAAATAGATCTATCTCTACAGAGGAAATTTTATCTACAATTAAACTTTTGAATCCGGGAAAAGCCCCGGGGCCAGACGGTTTTAATGGTGCCGTCTTCAAATCATTAAAAGAACAAATTTCACCTGTGTTAAAAGATCTATATAATGATATTCTACAGGGTGCCCCAATACCAGACAGACTGAACATGGCGTATATAAAACTCATCCCAAAGCCTAACAAACCGCCTTCAGATCCAGCTAGCTACAGACCTATCTCGCTTATAAACCAGGACCTTAAACTTTTATCAAAGATTCTAGCGGATAGGCTGGCCATGATTTTACCTAAACTTATATCACCGCTTCAAGCTGGGTTCATTAAGGGGCGCTCCACGGTAACAAACATCAGAAGAGCGATGCTCCTGTTGGATGTAGTGAGACACCAAATAGGCGAGAGGGAGGAGGGTCCGGCCGTGATCACCTTAGACGCTAAAAAAGCATTTGATAATGTGAGGTGGTCATGGCTGGACTTAGTCCTAGACCGGGTGGGATTGATGGGCCCTTTTTGTCAATACCTGAAATCATTATATGATAACCCTAGGGCCTGTGTTAGTGTGCCAGGTTTCTTGTCAGACACATTTAAATTGGAAAAAGGCACACGGCAGGGTTGCCCGTTGTCACCCCTCCACTTCAATCTTGCAATCGAGCCTTTGGCAAGATATCTGGCTTCACGGAGGGTCTCAGAGTTGGGGAGACGGAAATTAAACTGTCCCTGTTTGCAGACGACATCATCCTCTATATGCAGAACCCAAGGAGAGATCTCCAAACCACTCTAGAAGACATAGAAAAACTAGGAAAATTATCCGGATTCCGTTTAAATAGGGACAAATGCGAGATTCTCTTTCTTGGAAATGGAAACTCTACTTTAGGAGGAGAGACACTTTTTGGGATATCTAAAGCTAGGGAAAGCCTGAGATATTTGGGTGTTCATTTGGCTAGAACACCGGGATTGATATATAAGCTTAATTATGCCCCAATTATAGACAAAATTGAAAGAGCGTTGAAGGGCTGGAGAAATCTGCCTCTGTCGTTGTTAGGTCGCTGTCATCTTATTAAGATGATTAGCTTTGCGAGACTGCTTTACCCGCTCCAAACTATTCCTATGCTGTTAAAGCACTCAGACGTTAAAAGGCTAAATACAGCTTTTTCGGGATTCCTATGGGGGAAAAAGAGAGCAAGAATAGCTATTCCTACCCTGATTCAATCAAGAGAGGAGGGGGGATTTGGCTCCCAGATATCAGGGGTTACAACCTAGCGTGCATCATGAGAAATGTCTTAGATTGGATAAACGACACTAACAAATTTTCAGATATATGTCTGGAGAGGGAATGGGCGAGACCCTGGGATTTACATGCTCTTCTACATTCCTCTCTGTCAGAACTACCACCCAACATCAAACAAACGACAATATGCAGAGACACAGTGATGACGTGGAAAACAGATTGAATCCTTGGGCCTGCCCGGCCTTCCCGCAAGGCAGAGAAAATGTGCTTTTTCGGGTATGGAGGACAAGGGGCATTACATCAATGGGAGACCTTATGCATGCACAGGAGAGAAGGTGGCTGAACGGCAGAGAGATACTGACAAAGTTTAACCTTCCTGAGGCACATATATTGCAATGTTCGTAACTGTACCATCACCTAATGACCCGAGAGTGCGATATTTCTAAAGAAATAGATGACGAAGAGTGGGAAGGTTTAGTGGGGACGAGAACGGAAGACCTGTCCATTTCCTATCTGTACGGTAAATTGCAAAATACACTCAGACCAGCTCTCAAACATAAACTATTTTCCAATTGGAAAAAGCACTTCAAAGACCCCGACTTGACACAAAAACTACTAGACGGCTGGGCGACGGTAAGGAAATTTATTATACCCGAAAAATGGAGAGACTCGCAATATAGACTTATGCATGGCATTATACGGGGTTTTAATATTCCACCTTCTCCGGCCAATCAAGGGAGATTAACACAGTGTCCCAAATGCAAACAAAACATGACAGACCTTGAGCATGGGATATGGTCCTGTTCGGAGTCACAGAAATTTTGGATCAGGGTGGGGAACATGGCTGAAGGTCTATTTCCTGAAGAAAGCAAATTAGACCCGATATTGTGGCTGTTTCATTACTCAGATAATGAGGGTGGGATGAGAAAACCACATATCCTATTTCATACGATATCTATAGCTGCGAAAAGACTTTTACTCCAGCACTGGCTGGACGAATTCGTGCCAAGACTTGAATCGGTCCGAGACGCCCTCATGAAACTCTTGACAATAGAATCTAGAGAGACGCTTAAGAGACCGAACAAATTGGCCAAAAAATTTTTTCTTAAGTGGAGACAGTTTATTGAAAAAAATTTCTCAGGTCCTGAGATCAAGATATTCATGACACCCTTTATGAATACAGAATGATACGCATTAGAAGATTTGAGAGGCACGTTAGGAAAATTAAGATGTAGTTCCTAGATAAGGTGAATTGGAGTCAAAAAGACTGAGTGCAATCTATGACGATAGAGATGAGGTAGTGTGTAAGGGGATATAGGGGTTAGGGGGGGGTAGGGCTGAATACCTATTTGTTCTTCTATTGTTTTTCTATTCTTCTTTTCATGAGATGGGAAGATTTCCTACTGAACTTTAGATGGAGATGATCAAATTGATTGGAGAAATAACCTGTTTATGAGGCGGCATTTTTGTCTAGGCAATTCACGATCCATTTGTACTACATGTTCCTCGTAATGATTCTGTGTCCCATCTCATTATTACATATGTATTTTCTCTCATGTTTTTGTTACATTTTGAAAAAATGTATTAATAAAAATGATGGTTCAAAAACAAAAAAAAAAGAAGGGTGGAGCAACAATAAGAAGATTGACCGGAGTAAATTCCGCTTCATTTTTTTCTATTGAGAAATATTGACATTAGTGTGGTTACCCCTGGATCTGTCCTTAACTTTAGGGACTGTTTATTGCTGACCTTTAGTGTTCCTACTGACCTACGCACTGGTCCGTATCTATAGGGATAATCCTCCCACTCTGCGGATGGCACTGATATAGCACATCGAGACGGAGGGGCTTGCTCTTGTACCCCCCACCTACGTCTTCGCGGGGTGATCCACTGTCACTGTCCTGCCCTGCTAACGGACCCTGAGCCCGTGGTGATCACCCCCTTCTTAAACTCTCACTTACATTTGGATAATCATTTCAGGGCCTGTTCCATTTGGCAGCTGATAGTTTACCATCTAGTGGCCTATCGGCGAGCCGAGTGGGTCTCGGTGTCGTCACTCTACTACTTAATCCAAAATCTGATTATAATTGCTAACGGATTGGGGCTCTCTGAGGATACTCGGACCCCTTCAGTTAACCTCCCTTCAACGCTTTCTGTGTTTCTCTGATTATAACCCTCATTGGGGATGGTTACAATATCCTCCCCTCTTCTCTTTTTATTTGGCTTGAGCCTTTGCCTGCAGAACTGCTTCGGCCATGTCTTCGAACCCACTGCTTGATTTTCTGGAGCACTATTTGGGCCTTTGTGGTACTCAGTAAGGGAAACCCAGTTGATTAGCTTGGGTATCCTTGGTTAGGTTCGTTACTCCCAACGATTGGGCACCCTCTGCCCTTGTTGGACTCTTCTTTGCTGCCCTTCAAGGCAGTACAACAGCATTGTTGTTTGATTGGATCTCCAACGGCGTTCTAGACTTGCCCACTGTAACAACCTTTGGTATATCCTCGTGAGGCCTCCCCCGCAGGATTAGACGAGGTTCAAAGAATACATAGCTTCTTTCCCGTTTCATCCCCTATTATGGCTTCTTCTAAGAACAAAATGGATAAATCTAAACCCAATCTCATGGACGACAAACCGACTGGAACTTCGACAAGACATAGATCTAGGTCTCCTAGATTACATCAAGCGGATTCGTGGTCTCAGTAACAGGATCCAATGGAGGGAGTGACTCTAACCGACCCTCAGCCTGCCAAGCAGAAGAGAAAAGAAATGGCCACCAGGAAGAAGACCTCTTCCCAAAAACCGGTTGTGTTGGAAGGCTCGGGCTCGGACGGGGATAACTCTCCTACTGCCAGCCCATTAAAACAACGAATGAGGAGGGAAGCTCCAGCCTCGGCGGCAACTAATCCGTTAGAGGCCTTCGATTGGTCACAGCCAATTGACCAGAAATTCTTCAGAGGTATCTTCACTGCACTAAACTCTAGGTTTGATGATTTACAACTCTCGTTAGACTCAATCTCACTAAGAACGGATTAGAATGAATCTGATATTCTTGATCTTTCACACAAACACGACAAGCTTGTTAAAGCTCACCATCTCCTTTCAAAAAACTTCGAAACAGTTTCTAATAAAATCACTAACCTGGAAGATAGAGATCGGGAACAGAACCTCAAATTTAGGGGCATCCCGGAGATGGTCAAACATGATCAACTCAGCCCTTACATCAAGAAACTCCTGAAAAGCGCAATCCCCTCCCTAACAGATTTGGACACGACGGCAGTGCGAATTCACCGTATCCCCAAGCCCAGATCCCTCAAACCAGAAATCCCTAGGGATGTTATTATGAAGTTTCAATTTATGCACGTTAAATATCAACTTCTTGACTTCATGCGCATAACGAGAGTTCTTCCAAAATCTTATGCCGATGTCAAAATCTTTGCGGATCTATCGAGGGAGACCATGCTCCGGAGGAAACATCTTGCCCCTCTCTCCAGTATTTTGCAGCGTAACCAGATCCCATATAAGTGGGGTTTCAACCCCACCAAGGTTCTCTTTCACTAACAGGGAAAGTCTTGGGCCCTTTCAGGATTGGAAGACGGTCTAGGGGTCCTTGGGGACCTAGGCCTCAAAGTCTCTTGAAAAGATCCCATAATTTTAACAGCTGATTAGTTTAGCCAGAACTTGAGCCACACAAGGAGGTAATAGATCGTGATCACTTGATCCCCTCCGCACTGGGACAAGTTATAGACACTTGTCTACATTCACTTTCATAAACCACTTGTTTTGATTTATAGTTAAGTTTAACCCCTTCAGGACCCAGCCTATTTTGACCCTAAAGACCTTGGCCTTTTTTGCAATTCTGACCAGTGTCCCTTTATGAGGTTATAACTCGGGAACGCTTCAACCGATCCTAGCGATTCTGAGATTGTTTTTTCGTGACATATTGGGCTTCATGCTAGTATTAAATTTAAGTCGATAATTTTTGCGTTTATTTGTAAAAAAATCAAAAATATGGCAAAAATTTTGAAAATTTCACAATTTTCACATTTTTTATTTTTTTTCTGATAAACAAGAGAGATATGTGACAGAAAAAAGTTATTAAATAATATTTCCCACATGTCTACTTCACTTCAGCACAATTTTGGAAAAAAAAAAAAAAAATTTTGTTAGGACGTTATAAGGGTTCAAAGTTCATGAGCAATTTTTCATTTTTCAACCAAAATTTACAAAACCATTTTTTTTAGTGACCACATCACCATTGAAGTCCTTTTGAGGGGTGTACATGATAGAAAACACCCAAAAGTGACACCATTCCAAAAACTGCACCCCTCAAGCTACTCAAAACTACATTCAAGAAGATTATTAACCCTTCAGATGCTTCACAGGAACTAAAGCAAAGTGGAAACAAAAAATGGATATTTTAATTTTTTTATCAAAAATGTTCTTTTAGCATCAATTCTTTCATTTTCACATGGGCAACAGGATAAAATGGATCTTAAAATGTGTTGTGCAAATTCTCCCGAGTACATCAATACCTCATATGTGGTCATAAATCACTGTTTGGGCGCACGGCAGGGCTCAGAAGTGAAGGAGCGCAATTTGACTTTTGGAGCTAATTTTACATTCAAAAAGTGAAATTGCGCTCCTTCCCTTCTGACCCCTGCCGTGCGCCCAAACAGTGGTTTATGACCACACATGAGGTATCGGTGTACTCAGGAGAAATTGCCCAACAAATTTTAGGATGAATTTTATGCTGTTGCCATGTGAAAACGAAAAAATTTAGGCTAAAAGAAAATTTTTGTGAAAAAAAAAGTACTATTTCATTTTCACAGATCAATTTGTAAAGCACCTGGGGGTTCAATATGCTCACTACCCATCTAGATATGTTCCCTGGGGGGTCTAGTTTCCAAAATGGGGTCACTTGTGGGGGAGCTCCAATGTTTAGGCACACAGGGGCTCTCCAAACGCGACATGGTGTCCGCTAACAATTTGAATAAAAATCAGCTCAAATTGTTAGCTGTAACCATATTGTGTTTAGTGAGCCCCTGTGCGTCTCCACATTGGAGCTCCCCCACAAGTGACCCCATTTTGGAAACTAGACCCCCCAAGGAACGTATCTAGATGCATAGTGAGCACTTTCAACCCCCAGGTGCTTCACATATTCATCCATAAAATGAAAAAGCACTTTTTTTTCCACAAAAATTTTCTTTTTTCATTATTATGGATCAATTTGTGAAGCACCTGGGGGTTGAAAGTGCTCACTATGCATCTAGATACGTTCCTTTGGGGGTCTAGTTTCCAAAATGGGGTCACTTGTGGGGGAGCTCCAATGTGGAGACGCACAGGGGCTCTCCAAACGCGACATGGTGTCCGCTAACAATTTGAATGCAAAATGAGCTCAAATTGTTAGCGGACACCATGTTGCGTTTGGAGAGCCCCTGTGCGTCTCCACATAGGAGCTCCTCCACAAGTGACCCCATTGTGGAAACTAGACCCCCAAGGGAACTTATCTAGATGCATAGTGAGCACTTTCAACCCCCAGGTGCATCACAAATTAATCTGTAAAAATGAAAAAGTACTTTTTTTCCCCAAAAATCTTTTTTTTTCATTAATTTGTGAAGCACCTGGGGGTTCAATATGCTTACTACCCATCTAGATATGTTCCCTGGGGGGTCTAGTTTCCAAAATGGGGTCACTTGTGGGGGAGCTCCAATGTTTAGGCACACAGGGGCTCTCCAAACGCGACATGGTGTCCGCTCACAATTTGAATAAAAATCAGCTCAAATTGTTAGCTGTCACCATGTTGCGTTTGGTGAGCTCCTGTGTGCCTAAACATTGGGGCTCCCCCACAAGTGACCCCATTTTGGAAACTAGACCCCCCAGGGAACGTATCTAGATGCATAATGAGCACTTTGAACCCCCAGGTGCTTCACAAATTCATCCATAAAAATGAAAAATTACTTTTATTTCCACAAAAATTTTCTTTTTTCATATTTGCAGATTAATTTGTGAAGCACTGGGGTGTTCAAAATGCTCACCACCCATCTAGATAAGTTCCCTGGGGGGTCTAGTTTCCAAAATGGGGTCACTTGTAAGGGAGCTCCAATGTTTAGGCACATAGGGGCTCTCCAAACATGACATGGTGTCCGCTAACAATTTGAGCTGATTTTCCATTCAAATTGTTAGCGGACACCATGTTAAGTTTAGAGAGCCCCTGTGTGCCTAAACATTGGAGCTCCCCCACAAGTGACCACATTTTGGAAACTAGACCCCCCAAGGAACTTATTTAGATGCATAGTGAGCACTTTGACCCCCAAGTGCTTCACAAATTGATCCGTAAAAATTAAAAAGTACTTTGTTTCCACGAAAAAATTTATTTTTTCATTTTTACGGATCAATTTGTGAAGCACCTGGGGTTCAAAGTGCTCACTATGCATCTAGATACGTTCCTTGTGGGGGGTGTAGTTTCCAAAATGGGGTCACTTGTAGGGGAGCTCCAATATTTAGGCACACAGGGGCTCTCCATACGCGACATAGTGTCCTAATAATTGGAGCTAATTTTCCATTCAACTTGTTAGCGGACACCATGTCACGTATGGAGTGCTCCTGTGTGCCACCAGCACAAGGGCAACTGGAAGAGTTGGGGTACAGCACCAGAAAATGGCACCTCTAATGTGCTATTTTCTGGGGTGGCTGTGAGTTGCAATTTGCAGCATGGGGGGCCACAACATTTAGGTCTCTCCACGATGAGGATTGCAGCCCCCCAACTGCCAAGTTGTACCTGGCTGGCATCCAAAAATAAGGCAAAGCTCCTTGTCATTTTATTGGTAGAAGTAAAAAAAAAAAATGGCGTGGGGCTCCGCCATATTTTTGGTCCAGCCAGGTACAACTTGGCAGCTACGGACTGCCAGCAACCCCCAGCTGCCTCGTTGTACCTGGCTGGTACCCAAAAATACAGCAAAGCCCTTTTTCTTTTCTTTCTAGAACTAATTCTAGAAAAAAAATGACATAGGGCTCCGCCATATTTTTGGTCCAGCCAGGTACAACTAGGCAGCTGGGGGCTGGATTCCACAGCATGGAGAGGCCCAAGCGTTCTGGGCCCCCCATGATGCGAATTGCAGCCCGCAGCCGCCCCAAAAAATGGCGCATTCATTGAAGCGCCATTTTCTGGCGCTGTACCCAGACTCTTCCAGTTGCCCTGGTGCCTGTGGAAAACTGGGTAATAGAGGGGTTAATGCCAGCTTGTTATTGACAGCTGGCACTAAGCCCTAGATTCATAATATAGGGCCAATGTTAGACCCGCCATTAGGAATCTCTGGTAAATAGTCAGAAAATACACACAGAGAAAAATCTTTTTATTTGAAAAAAAAACAAACAAAATTTGGACTCCATCTTTATTATAAAGATCCGACGTAGTCCACAACGTAGGTCCCACGGCGCTCGACCGCCTCCGACGTAGTCCACAACGAAGGTCCCACGACGCTCGATCGCCTCTGCTCAATCCAGAGATTGCAGCAAGGGATCAAGTGTCCTCTTCCTACAGCCTCTGGGGTCAGAGTTATGGTGCACTGTATGACAATGATCTGTCATACAGTGCACCATGACTATGATCCCAGAGGCTACAACAAGAGGATACTTGATCCCTTGTTGCACCCATCCATTCACCTATGCACCCATCATCCATGCACACACACATCCACGCCCGCTTGCTGACATCCACGCACGCAGTCATCCACGCACGCAGTCATCCACGCACGCAGACATCCACGCACGCAGACATCCACGCACGCAGACATCCACGCACGCAGACATCCACGCACGCAGACATCCACGCACGCAGGCATCCACGCACGCAGGCATCCACGCACGCAGACATCCACGCACGCAGACATCCACGCACGCAGACATCCACGCACGCAGACATCCACGCACGCAGACATCCACGCACGCAGACAGCGACGCACGCAGACAGCCACGCATGCAGTCATCCACGCACGCAGTCATCCACGCACGCAGTCATCCACGCACGCAGTCATCCACGCACGCAGTCATCCATTCATTCATTGATACATACAAACATACATGCATACTACATACATACATGCATACTACATACATACATACATACTAATCATGCATACATACATTCATACATACATACTACTACATAGATACATTCATTCATTCATACACACATACTACATACATACATACTACATACATAATACATTCATTCATTCATACACACATACTACATACATACATTCATTCATTTATTCATTCATTCATTCACACATACACACATACTTACCTGATCCAGGAGGAGGAGCCCACACCGGAGCTGGACCGCGGCTGCACCGGCGGACCCGCCGGTAGATGAGAGAGGGATGGGGGGGGGGGATACGGGGCATGGGGGTGTTAGCTTCATCAGCCCCCTCCGTGATCGCACGGAGAGGGCTGTGGAAGCTGACAGACGGTGATAGTCATTTACCGCCGGCGGGCATACCGCCGGCGTGATGACTGTTACCGCCGCCGGGGGGGGGGGGGGGGGGTGGTAGGACGACTATCGCCATGAGGGCGATCGGGGGGCCCTGGAGTGAGGGGGGGCTAGGAGGGAGACGGCACATGCCATCCCGCCCCTCCAGATCTGATTGGAGATCCATCAGGTTGTCCAACCCACCCCTGAAAACTGAAATACCACTTTATTTCATTGTAGAGGATTGTTTGAGTTTGATCTCTTATCCCACATTTCTATGTTCCTTTAAATTTAAATACTTGCCTGTCTCATACCTGATTTAGACTTATCTTTTATTACCTAGTTTGTGTGATACCTCACTGGAATATACTACAGTTTCCTCCTTAGATTGCTTTGTCTATATTACGATTTTCTACCATGCTTAGAATTCCGATTTATGTTTTCATCCTAACATAGAGTTGTTTTATATGTCTATTGCGATACCTCGTTTATCTATACCCTTTATATTACAGATGTTTTTCTGCTGTTATATTTCAAAGTCTTTTCCCGTTATGTGTTATTTATGTATGTGTTTTCCTTTTCCTCTCCCCTTTCTTTCTGTACCCCTTTCCCCTCCCTATTTTCCCTGAAAAATTTAATAAATATACTTGGACTATAATCTTATAAATTGACACCGGTTAGAAGTGCAAAAAATGGCCGGGTCATGAAGGTGGAAACTGGCAGGGGGGTAAAGGTGTTAAATGGCACTCTTCTACTTATATAATCAGCAGTTTGGAATTCGGTGCACTGTAGCCGAATCCCAAAATGCTTTGCGCCACCACTGCGAGCGATGACGCGTCATCGCGAGCAGTCTCCTCTGCCCACCCGCCGCCGCAACTCTCCTATCAGCCATACACCACCCACCTCTCCTGCTGCCCCCGCAGCTCTCCTATCACCAATACACCCCCCACCTCTCCTGCTGCCCCTCCACCTCTCCTGCTGCCCCCGCAGCTCTCCTGTCATACACCCCTTACCTCTCATGCTGCCCTGCTGTCACACTCCCGCATCTCTCTGCTACGATCACCAAGTCTAAAGGACCTTTGGTGATGTCAGAGTCATGTGATCATTCACATGACTCACACATCACTACAGCCCCTCTGTTCATCAATCACTGCTCCCAAGAAGGGTAAGAGGCCACAGAGGGGGCAGGGGCACCAAACACACTGCAGGGGCAAATACAGGCCAGGGGAAACACCGGGGGGGGAGGGCATTCTGCCCCTCTACATTCTACCCCTGCTCTGCCCCCACTCCATTCTGACCCTAATTTGCTAGGGTATACAGAGGCTGTGTGCTGGGTATACAGAGGCTGTGTGCTGGGGTATACAGAGGCTGTGCGCTGGGGTATACAGAGGCTGTGCTGCTGGGGTATACAGAGGCTGTGCTGCTGGGGTATACAGAGCCTGTGTTCTGGGGTATACAGAGGCTGTGCTGCTGCTGTATACAGAGGCTGTGTGCTGGGGTATACAGAGGCTGTGTGCTGGGGTATATAGAGGCTATGCTGCTGGGTATACAGAGGCTCTGTGCTGGGCTATACAGAGGCTCTGTGCTGGGCTATACAGAGACTGTGAGCTGGGGTATACAGAGGCTGTGTGCTGGGGTATACAGAGGCTGTGCTGCTGGGGTATACAAAGGCTGTGTGCTGGGGTATACAGAGGCTGTGTGCTGGGGTATATAGAGCCTCTGTGCTGGGGTATACAGAGGCTGTGCTGCTGGGTTTTACAGAGGCTGTACTGCTGGGTTATACAGAGACTGTGCTGCTGGGTTATACAGAGACTGTGCTGCTGGGGTATACAGAGGCTGTGCTGCTGGGTATACAAAGGCTGCTGCTGCCGTATACAGAGGCTGTGTGCTGGGGTATACACAGGCTGTGTGCTGGGCTATACAGAGGCTATGTGCTGGGGTATACAGTTAGAGGCTGTGTGCTGGGGTATACACAGGCTGTGTGCTGGGGTATACACAGGCTGTGTGCTGGGGTATACACAGGCTGTGTGCTGGGGTATACAGAGGTTGTGTGCTGGGGTATACAGAGGCTGTGTGCTGGGGTATACACAGGCTGTGTGCTGGGGTATACACAGGCTGTGTGCTGGGGTATACAGAGGCTGTGTGCTGAGGTATACAAAGGCTGTGTGCTGGGGTATACAGAGGCTGGTTGGTGGGCTGTGTGGGTATACAGAGGATGTGTGCTGGGGTATACAGAGCCGCTGTGCTGGGGTATACAGAAGCGCTGTGCTGCGGTATACAGAGCCGCTGTGCTGCGGTTTACAGAGGCTGTGTGCTGGGGTATACAGAGGCTGTGTGCTGGGGTATACAGAGGCTGTGTCCTGGCTTATATAGAGGCGCTGTGCTGGGGTATATAGAGGCTGTGCTGGGGTATATAAGAGGCTGTGCTGGGGTATATAGAGGCTGTGCTGGGGTATATAAAGACTGTGCTGGGGTATATAGAGGCTGTGCTGGGGTATATAAAGACTGTGCTGGGGTATATACAGGCTGTCCTGGGTGTATATGGAGGCTGTGCTGACTGTATATTGCGCCATATGAAGGCTGCTGCTGGGGTATACAGAGGCTGCTGCTCTGCTACATCGAGGCTGCTGCAGAGGTATATGGAGGCTTTGCTGATGTATATGGAGACTGTGCTGTGGTATATGGAGCCTGCTGCTGTGCTGTATATATAATATGGAAGCTGTGCTGGGCTGTATATATTATTTAAAGCCTGCGGGCGGGCTGCCACAGCTTCCAAATAATATATACAGCCTGCCACAGCCTCCAAATACTATATGCAGGCCAGCACAGCCTCCAAATTATATATACAACTCGCAGTCTCTATATTATATATACAGCCCCGCAGTCTCCATATTATATATACAGCCCTGAACAGCCTCTATATTATATATACAGCCCACCCACGAGCCTCTATATTATATATACACTGCCTGCAGCTTCTATATTATATTAATGTATCATGGTTTATGCTAAAGGGGCCCACTGATACTGTTTCACCCGGGGCCCACCAAAAACCTGCAGCCGGCCCTGTCTGCCCCCACTACATTCTACCCCTGATCTGCTTCTGTCTATTCTGCCTCACTTCACTCTGCTCCCACTACATTTCTGCCTCTGCTCTGTCCCCATTACATTCTACCCCTCATCTGCCTCACTCCACTCTGCCCCACTCCACTCTGCCCCCACTCCATTCTGCCCCTGCTCTGCTCCACTACATTCTACCCTTCATCTGCCTCACTCCACTCTGCCCCACTCCATTCTGCCTCCGCTCTGCCCCATTCCACTCTACCCCCACTCCACATATACTGTGCTAACCACTGACCCACCATATACTGTGCTAACCACTCACCCACCATATGCTGTGCTAACCACTGACCCACCGTATAGTGTGCTAACCACTGAGCCAGCGTATACTGTGCTAACGACAAAGCCACTGTATAAAGTGCTAAACACTGAACCACCATACAGTGCTAACCACTGACCCACTATACAGTGCTAACCACTGACCCACCATATACACCATATTAATTCCGCAACAACAGTGTACTTTCTGGAGAGAGGATTGTACTATTGAGCGGCTATTTCTACAGCACCTGTTCATTTCACCGCGCTCCCGATGCTATAGCATCGGCCCTATTTCGCACACGGCGTCCTGAACCAATCGGATGCCCGTCCTGTCTTTACCACAGAGCGCCCAATCCGCTCCTTCCCCTCAGGTCACCCCGCCGCAGAGGACAATGGCGTGTGACTGGGGCGCCCATCAGCCCCAGCACGCAGCCACATCCTGCCGCCAAGCGGTGATGTCGCCGCTCCAGCCGCATCTCTCCTCACCCCTCCAGCCTCCCGCCGCATCATACTCTGCTATCTACAGAGACCCCTCTATACTCTGCTACCCACAAAGCCGCCTCTATACTCTGCTACCCACAAAGCCGCCTCTATACTCTGCTACCCACAAAGCCACCTCTATACTCTGCTACCCACACAGCCGCCTCTATACTCTGCTACCCACAGAGCCGCCTCTATACTCTGCTACCCACAGAGCTGCCTCTATACTCCGCTACCCACAGAGCTGCCTCTATACTCTGCTACCCACAGACCCGCCTGTATACTCTGCTACCCACAGAGTCCCCTGTATACTCTGCTACCCACAGAGCCGCCTGTATACTCTGCTACCCACACAGCCGCCTCTATACTCTGCTACCCACACAACCGCCTCTATACTCTGCTACCCACACAACCGCCTCTATACTCTGCTGCCCACGAGCCACCTCTATACTCTGCTACCCACAGAGCCGCCTGTATACTCTGCTACCCACAGAGCCGCCTGTATACTCTGCTACCCACAGAGTCGCCTGTATACTCTGTTACCCACAGACCCGCCTGTATACTCTGCTACCCACAGAGCCCCTGTATACTCTGCTACCCACAGGCCGCCTGTACCTGCTTCAAGCCGCCTGTATACTCTGCTACCCACAGAGCCGCCTGTATACTCTGCTAACCACAGAGCCGCCTGTATACTCTGCTACCCACAGAGCCGCCTGTATACTCTGCTACCCACAGAGCCCGCCTGTATACTCTGCTACCCACAGAGCCCCTGTATACTCTGCTAGCCACAGAGCCGCCTGTATACTCTGCTACCCACAGAGCCGCCTGTATACTCTGCTACCCACAGAGCCGCCTGTATACTCTGCTACCCAAGAGCCGCCTGTATACTCTGCCACCCACAGAGCCGCCTGTATACTCTGCCTACCCACAGAGCCGCCTGTATACTCTGCCACCCACAGAGCCGCCTGTATACTCTGCCACCCACAGAGCCGCCTGTATACTCTGCCACCCACAGAGCCGCCTGTATACTCTGCCACCCACAGAGCCGCCTGTATACTCTGCCACCCACAGAGCCGCCTGTATACTCTGCCACCCACAGAGCCGCCTGTATACTCTGCCACCCACAGACCCGCCTGTATACTCTGCTACCCACAGAGCCGCCTGTATACTCTGCTACCCACAGAGCCGCCTGTATACTCTGCCACCCACAGAGCCCCCTGTATACTCTGCTACCCACTGACCCGCCTGTATACACACAATTCATTTCACCGCGCTCCCGATGCAATTGCATCGGGCCTTTTTACTAGTAAATGAATAAACAGCACTCAAAGGGTACATTCACATGCGGCGTAATAGCCGCGTATTCCTGCTTTTATGCGGTGCTTGTGAGCGTTCGCGTAAAAGCAGTGCAAAACAAAGCTGGTTACGCCTTCCAGTAAAAGCTATGGCTTTTGCTGGAAGGCATGCAGACGCCGAGTTTTGATGCGTATTTTTGTGCGGGTGCTTGCACTGCAAAGCGCCTGCGCAAAAAGAATTGACATGCCAATTCTTGGTGTTTTTTTCCGCGTGCTTTCCCCATAGGCTACATTTTAACATGGCCTCAGGGAAAGTGCGCCGAGAAAACCCTGCCAGACGTTATTTTAAAGTCCAGCTTCAGGACCAGACTTCCACCCGAATTGAGTCCAAACCCTGAACCCCGACTTTGAAGTTATGAAGTTGAGGCTGGGGGGCTCTGAAAACATTGATTTAACCCCTGTACCCCCAGGCCTATTTTGACCCTAATGACCAGGCCATTTTTGTCAATTCTGACCAGTGTCCCTTTATGAGGTAATATGTCTGGAACGCTTCAACGGATCCTAGCGATTCTGAGATTGTTTTTTCGTGACATATTGGGCTTCATGTTAGTATTAAATTTAAGTTGATTATTTTTGCGATTATTTGTGAAAAAATAAAAATGTTGCTATTTTCAAATTATGAATTTTTATTCTGCTAAACCAGAGAGTTATGTGACACAAAATAGTTAATAACTAACATTTCCCACATGTCTACTTTACATCAGCACACTTTTGGAAAAAAAAACATTTTTGGTTTGGAAGTTATAAGGGTTCAAAGTTCATCAGCAATTTTTCATTTTTCCAGCAAATTTTACAAAACCATTTTTTTTGTGACCACATCACAATTGAAGTTCCTTTGAGGGGTTTACATGACAGAAAACACCCAAAAGTGACACCATTCCAAAAACTGCACCCCTCAAGCTACTCAAAACTACTTTCAAGAAGATTATTAACCCTTCAGGTGCTTCACGGGAACTAAAGCAAAGTGGAAGGAAAAAATGGTCATTTTAATTTTTCCAACAAAAATGTTCTTTTAGCCTCGGCATGGCAGGACTCAGAAGGGAAGGAGCGCAATTTGACTTTTGGAGCTAATTTTCCATTCAAAAAGTCAAATGGCGCTCCTTCCCTTCTGAGCCCTGCCGTGTGCCCAAACAGTGGTTTATGACCATATATGAGGTATCGGTGTACTCAGTAGGAATTGCCCAACAATTTTTAGGATCCATTTTATCCTGTTGCCCATGTGAAAATGAAAAAATTTATGCTAAAAGAAAATGTTTGTCGAAAAAAAAAGTACTTATTCCATTTTACGGATGAATTTGTGAAGTGTGGGGGTTCAAAATGCTCACCACACATCTAGATAAGTTCCCTAGGGGCTCTAGTTTTCAAAATGGGGTCACTTGTGGGGGAGCGCCAATGTTTAGGCACACAGGGGCTCTCCATACCCAACATGGTGTCCGCTAACAATTAGAATTATTAGCGGACACCATGTCGCGTATGGAGAGCCCATGTGTGCCTAAACATTGGAGCTCCCCCACAAGTGACCCCATATTGGAAACTAGACCCCCCAAGGAATGCATCTAGATGCATAGTGAGCACTTTGAAGCCCCAGGTGCTTTACAAATTGATCCGTAAGAAGGAAAAAGTACTTTTTTCACACAAATTTTCTTTTTTCATTTTTACAGATCAATTTGTGAAGCACCTGGGGGTTCAAAGTGCTCACTATGCATCTAGATATGTTCCTTGGGGGGTCTAGTTTACAAAATGGGGTCACTTGTGGGGGAGATCCAATGTTTAGGCACACAGGGGCTCTCCATACGCGACATGGTGTCCGCTAACTATTGGAATTGTTAGCGAACACCATGTCCGGTATGGAGAGCCCCTGTGTGCCTAAATATTGGAGCTCCCCCACAAATGACCCTATTTTGGAAACTAGACCCCCCAAGGAATGCATCTAGATGTATAGTGAGCACTTTGAACCCCCAGGTGCTTTACAAATTGATCTGTAATAGGGAATACATACTTTTTTTTTCACACAAATTTTCTTTTTTCATTTTTACGGATCAATTTGTGAAGCACCTGGGGGTTCAAAGTGCTCACTATGCATCTAAGTACAGCGAAGCCCATTTTAATTTTTTTTTCTAGGACTAATTCTAGAAAAAAAATGGCGTGGGGCTCCGCCATATTTTTGGTCCAGCCAGGTACAGCTTGGCAGCTACGGACTGCCAGCAACCCCCAGCTGCCTCATTGTACCTGGCTTGCAACCAAAAATACAGTGAAGCCCATTTTTATTTTTTTTCTAGGACTAATTCTAGAAAAAAAATGGCGTGGGACTCCATATTTTTGGTCCAGCCACATACAACTTGGCAGCTACGGATTGCCACCAACCCCCAGCGGCCTCGTTGTACCAGGCTAGCAACCAAAAATACAGCAAAGCCCTTTTTTTTTTTCTAGAACTAATTCTAGAAAAAAAATTACGCGGGGCTCCGCCATATTTTTGGTCCAGCCAGGTACAACTAGGCAGCTGGGGGCTGGAATCCGCAGCATGGAGAGGCCCAAGCGTCCTGGGCCCCCCATGCTGTGAATTGCCCGCAGCCGCCCCACAAAATGGCGCATTTATTGAAGCGCCATTTTCTGGCGCTGTACCCAGACTCTTCCTGTTGCCCTGGTGCCGGTGGCAAACTGGGTAATAAAGGGGTTAATGCCAGCCTTTTTATTGGCAGCTGGCACTAAGCCCGAGATTCATAATGTCAGGCCAATGTTAGACCCGGTCATTAGGAATCTCTAGTAAATAGTCAAAAAAAATACACACAGAGAAAAATCTTTTTATTTGAAAAAAAACACAAACAAAATTCGTACTCCATCTTCATTATAAAGATCCGATGTAGTCCACAACGTAGGTCCCACGACGCTCGATCACCTCTGACGTAGTCCACAACGAAGGTCCCACGACGCTCGATCGCTTCTGCTCAATCCAGAGACTGCAGCAAGGGATCAAGTGTCCTCTTCCTACAGTCTCTGGGGTCAGAGTTATGGTGCACTGTATGACAATAATCTGTCATACAGTGCACCATGACTATGATCCCAAAGACTACAACAAGAGGACACTTGATCCCTTGTTGCACTCATCCATCCACCTATGCACCCACATCCACGCACGCACGCTGACATCCACGCACGCACGCTGACATCCACGCACGCACGCTGACATCCACGCACACACGCTGACATCCACGTTTGCACGCTGACATCCACGCATGCACATCCACACACACATCCACGCACGCTGACATCCTCGCACGCACATCCACACACATACATCCACGCATGCTGACATCCACACATGCACACATCCACGCACGCGGACATCCACACACGCACGCTGACATCCACGCACGCACGCTGACATCCACGCACGCACGCTGACATCCACGCATGCACACATCCACGCACGCACGCTGACATCCACATACATCCACGCACATCCAAGCATGCATCCACGCACGCACACATTCACGCATGTACATTCACGCACGCAAATCCACGCACACATCCACACACGCACACATCCACGCACACATCCACACACGCACACATCCACGCACGCACACATCCACGCACGCACACATCCACGCACGCACATCCACGCACACATCCACGCACACATCCACGCACGCATCCACACACACACATCCACGCACGCACATCCACATCCACGCATGCACACATCAATCCATG
The DNA here is from genome assembly GCA_033576535.1 of Allobates femoralis. Classification (NCBI taxonomy): domain Eukaryota; kingdom Metazoa; phylum Chordata; class Amphibia; order Anura; family Aromobatidae; genus Allobates; species Allobates femoralis. The sequence goes on along the minus strand of JARQOC010000005.1, from coordinate 343,437,303 downwards.
CATACATACATCCATTCACCCATCCATCCATCCATTCACCCATCCATCCATTCACCCATCCATCCATTTATTCATTCATTCATTCATTCATACTTACCCACCGATGAGGAGGAGGAGCCCCTGAGAAGAGGAGGGGCCACACCGGAGACTGCAGAGGAGGCCGAAGGGGCGGGTCCACCGGCGCATGCAGCCCGCCAGAATAGGTGAGCGAGGCTGGGGGGTACAAGGGAGAAAGAGGGGGGTGAGCAGGGGGGAAAAGAGCAGGGGGGAGGGGGACCTGTAGGCTGAACGGCGGGCGCATGAGCCCGCCGGCAGAAAAACTACAGAAGGAGGAGGGCGGGTGGATGGCGGGTACGCGGGGGGCTGCAGGCCGGACACAGGGGGGGCTGGACGTAGGGGGGACAGGACACAGGGTGGGCTGGAGCATTAGATGATGCCCGCCGGCAGATAAATATGATCGGGGGGTCGCATGGGAGAGAAGGGGGGCCCTAATGTGTCCTGGAGTGGGATGGGGCTGAGTAGGGGGAGGGCACCCGCCAATCTGCCCCTCCAGATCTGATTGGAGAGCTCCAATCAGATCTGGAGGGGTGAATCTGTCTGATTCGCTCCGATCGGCAGTTTCAGTTTTACACTGCCGATTGGAGGGGTCCTGGGCAGGGGGGTGTCGGGAAGGGGAAGTAGAGGTCCCTGGCTAGGTGCAGCTCTGGTGTTTTTTTTCTAAAACAATCACCGGAGCTGCACCAGCCTAAACACGCCAGGACATTGTACAACGTCCTGTGTCGGGAACGACCGGAAACCCAGGACGTTGTACAACGTCCTGTGTCGGCAAGGGGTTAAACATCAGCTCATACTTACTGGGGTTCACGTGCTTGTACTTCCAGGGCCGCTCATTAACTTCCTGGTTATTTTCTGTTCGGTAGATGTTAGAATGTATGGGCTGTTTTCAGCTTATTTCACTGGCTCCAAGAGCCAATCACATATTCCCACTCTGTGACAGGATCTGTAATTGGCTTTTGCACCCCTCGCCCATTATGCTGGCGTCTGTGATTTTTTTTTTGCCATAGGCAACGATCCTGACTTCATAGTAGTGTAAAAATAAATCCTTTTAAAAAATTACATACAGTTTACTGTATTTTTGAGTCTCATAACAGATAAAGCAGAGTAGCAACAGGATGCCACTCCCAGCTGCCCAGCTTTACCTTGGTTGGCAATCAAAATACAGGGAAATACCACTATTATTTATTTTTTAATTATTTAAATTAAAGTCTAAAAATAAAAAAAACAATGCAGGGGCTTCACTCTATTTTTGACTGCCAGCCAAGCTAAAACGCAGGTGGCTGAGGACTAGTATTCTCAGCATGGTGAGGCTCATAGTAATTGCCTTCCCCCCAGGCTAAAGAGCATCTTGCAGCCACCCAGAAATTGGATCATTTATTAGAAGCGCCAATTTTTGGCGCTTTATCGGCTCTTGACGATTCACTGCTGCAGTGGCATCGGGGTGATAGAAGGGGTTAATGACTGCTGATGATTGGCAGCTTGTCATTAAGCCCATATTGGTAATGTTCAGGCCTCTGAGACCCGCCCATTTATCAGTCCTGTGAAGAAAAACTAAAAACACAGACACAGCGAAAATTAGACAAACCTTATTTTCCAATTTATTAATCCTACACCTACCACTCTGACAATAATTCACAACGATGGTCCCATGAAGCTCAATTGCCTCTGCTACATCCAGAGTCTGCAGTGAGGGAACATATGCGTCCTCTCCCTGCAGACTCTGCAATCACACTGACTGCCACGAGGAGCACCTATCCTAAAGAGCACCTCACTGAGTCACTGAGGCTCCACAGCAGTGAACTCTTGTGACCCCGCTGCTATCAGCCGGGTCACCTGAGTTCAACAGCCAATCACAAACGCTGTCAAGGAGAATAGGCATCTATGAATGGCTGTTGGAGTAACCTGAAAACAGCCTACACATTGTGGCTTGTAGAATGCGAGAATGTATGGGCTGTTTCCAGGTTACTCCAGTGTCTGTGATGGCTGTTTTGCCCCTCAGCAATGAATACCCAAGGAGGTTTTCTACATTTGAATTTAAAATGGCTTTAGGAGAGACCAGAGTGGGGAATGTAGACAAAAAAGGATCACTCAATCTGAATCTTAGGGTGCTTTCACATCAGCGTTTTTCGTAATTCGCGGCAGATGCGGTGAAAAAACCGCATCTGCCGCGTTTGCCGCATAACGGTTCCACTTGCGGCACGGTTGCGGTTTTTTCCATAGGAAGTATAGGGGGACTTGCGGCAGATGCGGCAAGTGCGGTATTGCACTTGCGGCAGGTGCGCAGAGAAAAAAACCGCGGATTACTGCGGTTTTTTTCGCTGCCGCACCTGCCGCAAGTGCAATACCGCACTTGCCGCATCTGCCGCAAGTCCCCCTATACTTCCTATGGAAAAAACCGCAACCGTGCCGCAAGTGGAACCGTTATGCGGCAAACGCGGCAGATGCGGTTTTTTCACCGCATCTGCCGCGAATTACGAAAAACGCTGATGTGAAAGGGCCCTAAGTGTGGACTTTTCTGAAATAAGTCATAAAGGGAGGATTTTGACCCAGCGAATAAGTATCCGGCAGCAAAATTAGATTTTAGTTTAAAATGACCATTTATTTCAAAAAGTATTAAAAAAAGCACAAAAAAATGCATGTGATATGACAGGCTGTCATTACAGACTTAAATAAATGATCACAAACTATGCGTTTTGGCCAAACTTGCAGCCTTATTCCATGTTCAGGAAAGTAAATAAGATTATTTCGGCCGAAATGCGTAGCTTATGATAATTCATGTAAGTCTGTACTGACTGCCTGTCACGTAACATGCATTTGTTAATGCATTTTCAGTGCTTGTGTTTACCTGGTGGTCTAGTTGAGATTTTTGGGGGAGGGGTTTGTGAGACCACTTGCCTTTCGTGGTTATGCACCTCTCCCTTATAGACCGCTAAGGAGGATAGAGTCCGTTGACAGATTCCCCTTAATTTAACCTATAGCAAATCTTATTTTGCTCTGTTAATGTACATGAATGCATTTGAAAGTTTTAATTGACACAGTTATAAGGTGTGTGTGTGTACATATATGTCTTTGTATATCTACTATATAATTGTCTAAGGCGTCTGTCGGTCACAGAAATCTCGCGCCAGACAGATCGCAGACTATGCAAATTGGTATGCGAATTCAAAGTTCGAATTGCGCGCCAATTTGCAGCCCGGCGAAAGGCGCTAATGTGCCACTGTTGCCGGGATGCACAGGAAATCTGCCGCCCCCACCTCTCCTCTCCCCCCATGCCCTCACCTCGCCTCCCGCTGTTCTCACCCGTCTGTACAAAGGGCGGGCTGTGTGATGTCACATCAGCCCGCCCTGTGTACAGATGAGTGAGAATAGCGGGAGGCAAGGATACTGCCCCCTGCCTCCCACCCACCCGCATCCATACTGCCCCTCCTCACCTCCCGCTGTTCTCACCCGTCTTCTCTGTCACTGCGGTCATTAGACAGGGCGGGCTGATGTGACATCACACAACCTGCCCTGTCACATGACGACCACTACAGAAGACGGGTGAGAACAGAGGAGGGCGAGGGGGATCCAGCCCCCCGCCTCCATTGTGCCCCACCCCGCCTCCATCGTGCCCCCCCCACATCCATCCTGCCCCCCTTCCCCTCCTGCTCCATGCTGCCCCCCCCGGCTCCATCCTGCTCCCCTGCATCCATCCTGCCCTCCCCCGCATCCATTCTGCCCCCCCCGCATCGATCCTGTCCCCCCCTCCGACTCCATCCTGTCTCCCCCTCCGGCTCCATCCTGTCTCCCCCTCCGGCTCCATCCTGTCCCCCCCTCCGGCTCCATCCTGTCCCCCCCTCCGGCTTCATCCTGTCCCCCCCCTCCAGGTCCATCCTGTCCCCCCCTCCGGCTCCATTCAGTACCCCCCTGGCTCTATCCTGCCCCCACCCGGCTCCATCCTGCCCCCCCCCCGCATCCATCCTTCCACCCAGGCTCCATCGTGCCCTTCCGCATCAATCCTGCTCCCCTTTCCCCCTGCTCCATGCTGCCCCATGCTGCCCCTGCGGCTTCATCCTGCCCCCCCCCCCCCCCCGCATCCATCCTGCTCTCCCCCGCATCCATCCTACCCCCCCCGGCTCCATCCTGCCCCCCCAGCTCCATCCTGCCCCCCTCCCTGGCTCCATCCTGCACCCCCCTGGCTCCATCCTGCCCCGCTTGCTCCATCCTGCCCCGCTTGCCCATCCTGCTCTGCTTGCCTCCATCCTGCCTGCTTGCTCCAACCTGCGCTGCCACTCCACTCGCTCCATCCGGCCCCGCCGGCTCTATCCTGCCCTGCTTGCTCCATCCTAAACCCCCTAAATCCACCACCATCCTACACCCCCACCCCCGGCCACCATCCTGCCCCTCCCCCACGCCACCATCCTGCTCCTCCGGCTCCATCCTGCTCCTCCGGCTCCATCCTGCCCCGCTCACTCCATCTTGCCCCACTTGCTCCATCCTGCCCCCCCACCACCATCCTGCCCTGCTCGCCACGATCCTGCCCCGCTCGCTCCATCCTGCTCCGCTCGCTCCATCCTGTCCCCCGCCACCATCCTGTCCCGCTCGCTCCATCCTGCCAGCCTCCCCCCGGCTCCATACTGCCCCCCTCGCTCCATACTGCCCCCCTCGCTCCATCCTCACCCCCCGGCGCCATCCTGCCCCCCCCGGCACCTCCTGCCCCTAGCCCTCCTGCCCCCTCCGCCCGCTCCACCCTACCCCGCCTGCTCCACCCTCCCTCGCCCGCTCCACCCTGCTCCGCCCGCTCCATCCAGGCCCCCCCACCACCATCCCCCCCCTGCCACCACCCTGCCCCTCCACCACTATCCTGCCCCGCTCGCCACCATCCTGCCCCGCTCGCTACCATCCTGCCCCGCTCACTCCATCCTACCCCGCTCGCTCCATCCTGTCCCCTGCCACCATCCTGCCCCGCTCTCTCCATCCTGTCCTGCTCACTCCATCCTGCCCCACTTGCTCCATCCTGCCAGCCCTCCCCCGGCTCCATACTGCCCCGCTTGCTCCATACTGCCCCGCTTGCTCCATACGCCCGCTTGCTCCATACTGCCCCGCTGGCTCCATACTGCCCCGCTTGCTCCATACTGCCCCGCTGGCTCCATACTGCCCCGCTGGCTCCATACTGCCCCGCTGGCTCCATCCTGCCCCGCTGGCTCCATCCTGCCCCGCTGGCTCCATCCTGCCCGCTGGCTCCATCCTGCCCCGCCCGCCACCATCCTGCCCCACCCCCCGCCACCATCCTGCTCCTCTGGCTCCATCCTGCTCCTCTGGCTCCATCCTGCCCCGCTCGCCACCATCCTGCCCCGCGTCGCTCCATTCTGCCCCACTCGCTCCATCCTGTCCCCAGCAACCATCCTGCCCCGCTTGCTCCATCCTGTACCTCTCACTCCATCCTGCCCCACTTGCTCCATCCTGCCAGCCCTTCGCCCCGACTCCATCCTGCCCCGCTTGCTCCATCCTGCCCCGCTTGCTCCATCCTGCTCCTCCGGCTTCATCCTGCCCCGCCGGCTCCATCCTGCCCCGCCGGCTCCATCCTGCCCCGCCGGCTCCATCCTGCCCCGCTTGCTCCAACCTGTCTCGCTCGCTCCATCATGCCCCCCCACCACAATCCTGCCCCACTTGCTCTATCCTGCCCCCCCAACTCCATCCTGCCCCGCTCGCCACCATCCTGCCCCGCTCACTCCATCCTGCCCCGCTCGCTCCATCCTGTCCCCCGCTACCATCCTGCCCCGCTCGCTCCATCCTGTCCCGCTCACTCCATCCTGCCCCACTTGCTCCATCCTGCCAGCCCTTCCCCCCCGGCTCCATACTGCCCCGCTTGCTCCATCCTGCCCCCCCCCGCCACCATCCTGCCCCGCTCGCTCCATCCTGCCCCCCCGACACCATCCTGCCCCCTCCCCCCCGCCACCATCCTGCTCCTCCGGCTCCAACCTGCCCCGCTCGCTCCATCCTGCCCCCCCGCCACCATCCTGCCCCACTTGCTCTATCCTGCCCCCCCTGGCTCCTTCCTGCCCCACTCGCTCCATCCTGCCCCGCCGGCTCCATCCTGCCCCCCTGCCACCATCCTACCCCCTGCCACCATCCTGCCCCCCGCCACCATCCTGCCCCACTTGCTCTATCCTGCCCCCCGCAGCTCCATCCTGCCCCGCTCGCTCCGTCCTGCCCTGCTCGCTCCATCCTGCCCCTCTGGCTCCATCCTGCTCTGCTTGCTCCATTCTGCCCCCCTACCACCATTCTGCCCCCCTACCACCATCCTGCTACTCGGCTCTATTCTTCCCCCCGGCTCCATCCTGCCCCCCTCGCCACCATCCTACCCCTCGCCACCATCCTGCCCCGCTCGCCACCATCCTGCCCCGCTCGCCACCATCCTGCCCCGCTCGCCACCATCCTGCCCCGCTCGCCACCATCCTGCCCCGCTCACCACCATCCTGCCCTGCTCGCTCCATCCTGCCCCGCCTCGCTCCATCCTGCCCTGCTTGCTCACATCCTGCCCCGCTCGCCACCATCCTGCCCCCCCCTCCGCCACCATCCTGCTCCACTCGCTCCACCCCCTGCCCCTCCCGCTCGCTCCATCCTGCCCTGCTCTCTCCATCCTGCCCCGCTCTCTCCATCCTGCCCTGCTTGCTCCATCCTCCCCGCTCGCTCCATCCTGCCCCGCAGGCTCCATATTGCCCTGCTTGCTCCATCCAGGCCCCCCCCACCATCCTCCACCCCCCCACCATCCTCCACCCCCGCCCCCCTGCTCCTTCCTGCCCCACTCCCATCCTGCCCTCCGGCTCCATCCTGCCCCGCTCGCCCATCCTGACCCCCATCCACCATCCTGCCCCCGCCACTCCACTCCTATCCTGCCCCGCTCGCACTTCATCCTGCCCCGCTCGCTCCATCCTGTCCCCCGCACCATCCTGCCCCCTGCTCCATACTGTCCTGCTTGCTCCATACTGTCCCCCTATGCACTATACTGTCCCTGCTTGCTCCATACTGCCCGCTGCTACATACTGCCCCGCTTGCTCCATCTCTCCCCCCTTGCACCATCCTTCCCCCCTGCTCCATCCTGCCCCCCTTGCCTCCATCCTGCCTACCTGGCTCCATCCTGCCTCGCTGCTCCCATCCTGCCCGCTCGCTCCATCCTGCCCTGCCCCCACCATCCTGCCCCCCTCCTCCTGCCACCTCGTCCTCCTCCGGGCTCCATCCTGCCCGCTCTGCCACCATCCTGCCCCGCTACTCCATCCTGCCCCCTCGCTCCATCTCTCCCCCGCCACCATCCTGCCCCGCTCGCTCCATCCTGCCCCGCTCGCTCCATCCTGCCCGCTCTACTCCATCCTGCCCCACTTGCTCCATCCTGCCCTGCCCTTGCCCCCCGGCTCCATACTGCCCTGCTTGCTCCATCCTGGCCCCCCCACCACCATCCCTCCCCCTTCCTCCATCCTGCACCCCCTCCCCCACACCATCCTGCCCCCTCATCCGCCCCTCGCTCATCCTGCCCCCCCGGCTACCTTCCTGCCCGCTCCCCCATCCTGCCCCGCCGCTCCATCCTGCCCCGTCGCTCCATCCTGCCCCGTCGCATCCATCCTGCCCCGTCGCTCCATCCTGCCCCGTCGCTCCATCCTGCCCTGTTCGCTCCATCCTCTGTCCGCTCCTCCTACGCCCGCTGCTCCCTTCCCTTGCCCACCTCCTGCTCCATCCTGCCCCCTGCTCCATCCTTGCCCCCCGCTCGGCTCCATCCTGCCCGTCTGGCTCCATCCTGCCCTGCCCAGCTCCATCCTGCCCCCCCTGCCACCATCTGCCCCCCATCCCCTTCTGCCCTCCGCCCCCTACTCCATCCTGCCCCACCTGCTCCATCCTTCCCCTGCCCCCTCCGCTCCATCCTGCCCCGCTGCTCCATCCTGTCCCGCTCAGCTCCATCCTGCCCATGCCCACCGCAGCTCCTTCCCCGCTCACGCCCGCTCGCTCCATCCTGCCCCCGCCTCGCTCATCCTGCCCCGCTGCTCCATCCTGCCCCCGCTCGCTCCATTTTGCCCCCTCGCTCCATCCTGCCCCGCTCGCTCCATCCGCCTGCTCGCTCCATCCTGCCCCGCTCGCTCCACCTCCGTGCCCACGCCCTCGGCTCCATCCTGCACCCCCTGCCCATCATGCCTACTGCCCACCTGCTGCTCACCATCCTGCCCCGCCCACCTCCCGCGCCCATCCTGCCCCTCGCTCCTCCTCCCTACGGCTCCATCCTGCCCGCCGCTCCATCCTGCCCCCGCTCGCTACCATCCTGCCATCGCCTCCCGCTCCATCCTGCCCCGCTCACTCCATTCCGCCCCCCGCTCCATCCTGCCCCGCTGCTCCATCCTGCCCCGCTCGCTCCATCCTGCCCCGCTCGCTCATCCCGCCCCGCTCCTGCCGTCCACTCCTGCCACCCGCCTCGCTCCATCCCGTGCCTGCCCCCGCTCCACCCATCCCTCGCCCTCCCCCCGCCGCCCACCTGCCCACTCCCATCCTGCCCCTCATCTGCCCCCGCCACCATCCTGCCCTCGCCACCACCACCATCCTGCTACTACGGCTCCATCCTTCTCCTCCGGCTCCATCCTGCCCCCGCTCGCTCCATCCTGCCCCGCTCGCTCCATCCTGCCCCTCGCTCCATCTCCGCTCATCCTGCCCCGCTCGCTCCTTCTCCATCCGGCTCATCCTGCCCCGCTCGCTCCATCCTGCCCCGCTCGCACCATCCTGCCCCGCTCGCTCCATCCTGCCCCGCTCGCTCCATCCTGCCCCGCTCGCTCCATCCCGCCCCGCTCGCTCCACCCTGCCCCGCTCGCTCCATCCTGCCCCGCTCGCTCCATCCTGCCCCCCTGCCATCATCCTACCCCACCCGCCACCATCCTGCCCCCCACCACCACCATCCTGCTACTACGGCTCCATCCTTCTCCTCCGGCTCCATCCTGCCCCGCTCGCTCCATCCTGCCCCGCTTGCTCCATCCTGTCCCGTCGCTCCATCCTGGCCCGCTCGCCACCATCCTGGCCCGCTCGCCACCATCCTGCCCTGCTCGCCACCATCCTGCCCCGCTCGCCACCATCCTGCCCCGCTCGCCACCATCCTGCCCCGCTCGCCACCATCCTGCCCGCTCGACCTCTCCGCTCTCACCATCCTGCCCCGCTCGCCACCATCCTGCCCCGTTCGCTCCATCCTGCCCTGCTCGCTCCATCCTGCCCTGCTCTCTCCATCCTGCCCCCCCTCCGCCACCATCCTGCCCCGCTCGCCACCATCCTGCCCCCCCCCCCTCTGCCACCATCCTGCTCCTCCGGCTCCATCCTGCTCCTTCAGCTCCATCCTGCCCCACTCGCTACATCCTGCCCTGCTCTCTCCATCCTGCTCCTCTTGCTCCATCCTGTTCCGCTCACTACATCCTGCCCCGCTCGCTCCATCCTGCCCCGCTCGCTCCATCCTGCCCCGCTCGCTCCATCCTGCCCCGCTCGCTCCATCCAGCCCCGCTCCCTCCATCCTGCCCCCTGTTGTTCTTGCTCCCCCGCCTCCATCCTGCCCCCCTCAGGCTCCATCCTGCTCCCCCCACCGCCTCCATCCTACCCCCCCTGGCTCCATCCTGCCCCCCCACCCCCGGCTCCATCCTGCCCCCCCCCCCCGGCTCCATCCTGCCCCCCCCCCCCCCCCCCCCGGCTCCATCCTGCCCCTCCCGGATCCATCCTGCCTCCCCCGACTCCATCCTGCCCCCCCAACACAATTCTCCTCTCCCTCCCCCCTCCCCGTCACCATCCTGCCCTCCTGCTCCGTCCTGCCCCCCCAATCAGCCGATCGGTTTCCCAGGCAACGACAGGTCCTAAAGGCCTATAGGACCTGGAAGACGGAGGTGAAGCGAGCCGGCGGACAGGTGGGTATCCTCACTGAGGATTTTTTTACTTTTACTGTGGAGGAGTGGAGGGCCGCCATATACCATAGTGCTGCTATACATGTACTGTAATGTATCGCCATATACCATAGTGCTGCTATACATGTACTGTAATGTATCGCCATATACCATAGTGCTGCTATACATGTGCTATAAAATACCACCATATACTATAGTGCACCTGTACATATACTGTAATATTCTTACCCAGCAGATTCAGGTCAGACGACCATTACACTCAGTGCTGTGTGCAGCTTTGCCCAGGTTATAACTGAAGGCATTATGAATGCAAGACACCAGCCCCAATCACTAACAACCTCCTTTCTCACAGAGGGCGTGATCACTGGTTGTCCTGCAAACACAATGGGTTCCATATAGGGCGCAGTTCACACAGGCTTGCACAGTGTATGCCCAGCCTCTTACATTAGCCCCCATCTCAGTAGGCGGGCTGTTACGGCATTCAACACCGCCACCTGCGCCGTAACAAACGCACCCATATGGCCCAGCTACACACAGCAACAAAAGTGTAAGAAAAAACCACAATGACAAGTGCTGAAATTGTGGAAAAACAGCACTGAGTGTAATGGGCGTCTGACCTGAATCTGCTGGGTAAGAAAATGTACTTTCTATTTGTGTCGTTCTCACTTTAGATGAGAATTTAGTGGATAGGACTTGTGATGTGTGGGGAGCCGTGTAGGGGCTCACAAGCTTACGTGTTTTGGACCAAAAGACAAACCAATACCCCACAGTTTGATATAGCTTTATACTGTAATATACTGCCATATACTATAGTACTGCTATACATGTGCTATACTGTACCGCCATATACTATAGGGTTACTTTACATGTACTGTAATGTACCGCCATATACCATAGTGCTGCTGCTATACATGTGCTGTAATGTACCACCATATACTACTAGCTATATATACTGTATAGCTACTAATAAATAACTGATATTAGCTATAACAAAATAGAATTTGAATATGTCATATTAATGACCTGTAAGAAAATAGAAGCTGAGCTGTGATTGATTTCTATAGGCAGCCTAAAAAATCTCCAGCCAACAGTAAACCCTCCCCCTGGCCGGGCAGTATATGTTACCTCACACATACACATAATAGACAGCTCATGTGACTGACATCTGCCTTAATTCCCTATATGGCACCTGTGTTGCACATTGGCTGTTTTTAATCAGATGTTTATGTTTGGAAATTAAAGATAGCACACGTATGAGGTGAGTTGTGTGAGGTGATTTGTGCTCATTTGTGTCTGTCTGTGTGGTGTGTGTGTCCCTGGGGTGTGTGTGTGTGTCTGTGGGGTGAGTGCATGTGTCCCTATAGGGTGTGTATGTGTGTGTCCCTGTGGGGGGTCTGTGTGGTGTGTGTGTCTCTTTGTGGTGTGTGAGTGTGTGTCCCTGTGGGGTGAGTGCATGTGTGCCCATAGGATGGCTATGTGTGTGTGTCCCTGTGGGGGGGGGTCTGTGTGGTGTGTGTCTGTGTAGTGTGCGTCTCTTTGTGGTGTGTGCGTGTGTCCCTGTGGGGTGAGTGCATGTGTCCCTATAGGGTGTGTATGTGTGTGTGTCCCTGTAGGGGGGGTGTCTGTGTGTGGTGTGTGTGTCTCTGTGTTGTGTATGTGTCTTTGTGGTGTGTGTGTGTCCCTGTGGGGTATGTGTCGCTATAGGGTGTGTGTGTGTCTCTGTGTTGTGTGTGTCTCTTTGTGGTGTGTGTTTGTTCGGGTGTGTGGTGAGTATCCAATGTTGGGGCTGCACCTTAGCGACTATACACTTGCTGTTACTCTTTGTGTGCGTGTGGTGTGTATACATGTCCCCGTGCGTGGTGCATATCTCATGTTGGGGCCTCACCTTAGTGACTATATGCTGGTATGTGCTGTTAGTCTTTGGCGCTATCATTAAGCCCCTCTCATTCACAACTGTCAACTGTCACTTTTTCCCCATTATGTAGATAGGGGCAAAATTGTTTGGTGAATTGGAATGTGCGGGGTTAAAATTTCGCCTCACAACATAGCCTATGACGCTCTCGGGGTCCAGACGTGTGATTGTGCAAAATTTTGTGGCTATAGCTGACAGCTGTCGATTTTCCTCCAGCACTTTTCCATTCACTTTTTCCCCATTATGTAGATAGAGGCAAAATTGTTTGGTGAACTGGAACGCGCAGGGTTAAAATTTCGCCTCACAACATAGACTATGACGCTCTCGGGGTCCAGATGTGTGACTGTGCAAAATTTTGTGGCTGTAGTTGCAACTTTGTAGATGCCAATCCCGGATATACACACATACATACATGCACACACATTCAGCTTTATATATTAGATAGCGCTGCTATACATGTAATGTACCACCATATACCATAGCGCTGCCATGCATGTACTGTAATGTACCGCCATATACCATAGTGCTGCTATACATGTATTGTAATGTACCCCCATATACTATAGTGCTGCTATACTGTACATTTACTATGTACATTTACTATAATGTACCACCATATACTATAGTGCTGCTATACATGTGCTGTAATGTTCCACCATATACCATAGTGCTGCTATATATATATATATATATATATATGTGTGTATATGTAGTTCACTCACGTTGACTTAACAAGTTCTGTCATTCACAGTATGTCAACTACATACATATTCTACAATACCCGATGCGTTAGAATCGGGCCACCATCTAGTATTTGTATATTTATATAATCTCTATATCTTTTCATTTTTTTTCCTTTAATCTTTTTAGCCAACCTATGCCACCTTTGCTGATATCTGGTGCCATTGCACGGGTAAGAGACCATTATTTTTCACAATATGATTACGTTTTACATTAAATATGTTGCAGATTGCATTTTAGTACACCAATAGCTATTTTAACACCATTCTACACATATATCACAATATCACATTTGAGTATTTAATTTTTCACCCTGCTTTATCCTGGTCAGAGAAAAAAAAAATATGCCTTAAGGTACCTTTACACACACAGATTAATTGCTTGCAATTCACTGGTTGCAGTGAAATAATGGACACATTGTTCCACTTGTGCATGGCAACAAAATGGAACAATGTGTCCATAATTTCACTGCAACAAGTGAATTGCAAGCAATATTGCTCACCTGATAAGGTTGTGTCACACACAACCAGCTTGATCGCTCAGAAAATGCAGCTGCCGCTGGGACCTTACTTCCACAGGTTACTGCGGTTATCAATCAATCTTCTGGACAAAATACCTTATGGTGGGTTTACACGTTTCAATATCGTTGCGATATCGCAACTCAATGGCGCGGGAGCGCGCATTTAGTGCACGTCTCTCCCGCATCGCATCGGAGGTTTACACGCTGCGATATCGGGATACAACGTCCGTACGATGTCTACGCCCCCCAACCCAGGAACGACCATTTAACATGGGAGTGAATGGGTGACGTTGAACATCGCATCGTAGTTGGGCTGTCACACAGCACGATCCGGCTCCAATCTCCATTCAATATCGGAGCATTGAATAGTACGCTTATTCAATCCCCGATATCGCATTGACATCGTTCCTGCATCGTATTGGACGTTCACACCATACAACGCAGGAACGATATCGGCTCCAACGATCGAACCACGTGACTTTTCATTGAAATTGGACGCCGATATCGCAACGTGTAAACCCGCCATCAAAGTCCGCGCTGCTCCCAAGTGTATACAGAAACCAGAAACAACGGGATGTCTGGATCAAAGTGATGGTTTATTTTCCGACGCGTTTCTGAGCCACATACCGAGCTCCTTCGTCAGGGATGTTCCCTGAGGATGGCGCTCGGTATGTGGCTCAGAAACGCGTCGGAAAATAAACCATCACTTTGATCCAGACATCCCGTTGTTTCTGGTTTCTGTATTCACTTGGCAGCAGCGCGGACTTTGAGGTACTTTGTCCAGAAGATTGTTAAGGTATCTTTACACACACAGATAAATTGCTTGCAATTCACTGGTTGCAGTGAAATCATGGACACATTGTTCCACTTGTACATGGCAACAAAATGGAACAATGTGTCCATGCTTTCACTGCAACCAGTGAATTGCAAGCAATATATCTCTGTGTGTAAAGGTACCTTTAAAGGGTCTATATTGACTTTTGAAACTTCTACACCAATAGGTAGATCAAGATAGTCCTCAATTTATCTGAAGAGGCAATTTGCATATTTGATTTCATGACCAAGGTGTTTTAAATACGCAAAAAAATCACTTTAATGCCAGAGATTTTGATCTTCCTGACCAAACCAAATTTTTCAAATCAGACATATCATTTTGTGGTAATATCTTTGGAATGCTTCAACGTATCACAGCGATTCTAAGGCTATGTGCTGACGCTAAATTTGTGTAACAGAATTTGGACGTTAAAAATCTGCATCTACTGTCAGAAATATGCACCCAAAATATCCTTGTGCCAATGGTGCGTTTTCAACATGTTTGTTCGTGCGGATTTTGCTGCATTTTTTTTAGAAATTGTTCCGTGTTGTGATTGTGAATAAAGATAGGATAGGCTGGGGAAAAACGGATTTCAAGACGTCACAATGTGATGTGGGGCTCCGCTGTATTTTTGGTCACCAGTTCGGGTACAGCTGACAGGTATGGGCTGCCACCAACCGGCATCTGCCTAGTTTTACCTGGGTGGTAATCAAAATACATGGGTGCCCTTTTGGTTTTTTTTCTTTGTTTTTATTTCTTGAAATAATTTTTAAAAAATTATGTGGAGGTTTGCCACACAACTAGGCAGCTGGGGGCTGGAATCCTCAGTATGAGGAGGTCCAAGTGTTCTGGACCCCCACTGTGCAAATTACAGCCCGCAGCCGCCCCAGAAAATGGCGCATTCATCCAAGCACCATTTTCTGGAGCAGTACCTGGCTCTCCCAGTTGCACTGTGGTGGTAGCAGACTGGTTAATAAAGGGGTTAATGCCATCTAAATGAGCTTTGGGTCCCGCTGTGACAAGGGAAAGTTAATTTTACATCAGAGAACTGCGTCGCTCTAGCAGAACTCAGCTGATACAGACGACACCCCGCTCTCAGCGAGGGCCGAAACTTAGTCAGTTTCAGGTCTCGCCATGAATGGATGTTGCAGAGGATTGTGGAGGATTTGTGAGGGTTTAATAAAGATGGAAATGAGGTATTTGGTTTTGATTTTTGTTCAAAATGATTTTTATCTGTGTGGCGTATTTATTACTGTTTAATAGAGATCCATAATGGCCAGGTCTAACTTTGGCCCAACACTATGAATCTTGGGCTTAGTGCCAGTGGCAATATTTAGCTGGCATTAACCCTTTTACTATCCAGTCGCCACCACTACAGGACAGCTGGAAGAGCCGGGTACGCCATTTTCTGGGGCATCTACAATTACCAGCATGGGGGCCCCTGAATGCTTGGACCTCCCTACGCTGAGGTTTCCAGCCCCCAGCTGCCTAGTTGTACCTGGCTGGAAACCAAAATTACAGCGATTCTCCATGTCTTTTTTTGACCTATTATTATGTCAAGAAATAATATCCTGTTTCCTGAAATTAAGACACTGTCTTAAATACATTTTTACTCCCAAACATGCTCCATGTCTTATTTTCATGGGATGTCTTATTGTTCCATGCACATTTATTGTTGAACTAAAAAAATAAACATTTATTATATACTGTACAATAGTTGTCATCACAAATCAGCATAACCAAACTGTAACATGTATCTGCAGCCCCTATGATTCCCCATCATCAATCTGCAGTCGGGTCATTCCATGTCAAGTGAACCAAGGATTTTTACCTCTATATTTTTAATTCTTTTGATATTTTGTTATTTGATAATAGCATGTCAGATAATGCAAAATGTGAAGATAAAAGAATTCAAAATTTTTTTAATTGATTTTCCAAGTTTGGAAAAAGTGTGAATTTCGGTGTTGCCTGCCTTTACATTTCTCCTCATAACTCAGGCTAGAAATAAGATAGAGAAACAAAATAAACACCATTCTACTCACAACTATACAGGCTTTTACCAGATATGTCACAAGAGTATCTTTGTTAATATTTTACCCATGCAAATTCAAACTCAAAATTTTAAAACGCATTTCTGAAAAAAAACGTATAATTTAAAATTCCCAAAAATGCACGTGTCTGCTATGCTCTTAGCCATTGTGATGAATAAGCAATATTTGTAAGGAATATTGCCATATTCCACAGCTTCCATTTTGTTTTAGAGGTTGCAAGATCCACTCATAAAGAGATAAGGGTTGTTCCAGGCCAGTAGGGCCAATGGGAAGGTGACGTCATCCCCTGGGAGACAGCCGTCCAAGTCGCTGTCGCCCGTGGACTGAGGAGCGAGAATGCAGGCTACACACTGCTCTCTGGGCCCTCACTCTGTTGAGGGATAACCGAACCGGTGTCTGACCCAGAACAGGTCCCAGGGGGTTCCTGTGGGAGTGAGGCCTTTGCACCACTTCTGGCTACTCCTAGCCAGGAGTTTGAGTCTGCACTACCAGCGAGTGCCAGTCCTGAGGTGCTGTGCTGCCTCGCAGAGATGGCCATCTCCACAACCAAAGGAGAGCGGGTACTGTGGGATCCAGGGAGGGAGGCAGTTGTGGAAAAGGGAGTTTCCGGCAGTTGTGTGGGCCCTGCAGCGTCTGCAGCCATACTTGTGCGGGCGCCACTCCATTGGGGGGATGGACCACAACCCCTCAGCGGTTACCCACGGTCCCCGGGACGAATGGAAGGTTGCTACATGGGAGCCTTGTGCTCCAGGAACACAACTTCCCCATTCGCCACAAGAGTGACCATGACCGAGGGGCGTGGCCTAGCTCTTCATGCTGTAGGTCGCATACAGCGGGAGATCTGTGCGCTGGAACCGAAACTCGGCAATATTCTGCACACCTGAGGCTCTCCTCCTGTCCTGAAGCTTCCCCCGGGTGCCGGACACATTGGTGAGTCGATGGGGAAAACTAGAACCGGCACCCGCGATCCTCCAGGCTGGATTGATAACTTTTTCTCAGCCCCCCAAACCCCCGCCCCCCCTCTCCTCAGATTTCCAAGATGGTGCAGCCATCCCCCAGGGCTTCCTGCTCTGCGCGCCAGTCCTCTCAGCCTGCTGCAGCATCCAGTGTGACTGCTCATCCTGACTCCCCAGTCACAGCAGTGGTACTCCGGAGCATGTTGGAAGATCTTAGATCTTAATTAGAGGCAGATATGCGCGGGATGGTGGCAGAACTTAGAGGGAATGTGGAGGAACTTGGTGGACACACAGATTGGAGCGCAAAATGGAGGAACTGTTCGCCTCTCATAATGCTGTATGCGACTCACATGATCTATTGCAATCACTGGCTACTAAGACCCAAGCCAAAACCCTGGACCTGGAAGACAGGTCCAGGAGGAATAATGTCAAACTCAGAGGCATTGATGAGTCTGTCCCAGCTCTGGATTTGAAAGAGTTCCTGCAAAACTTTATTTCTGCTGTATTACCCCAGCTCTCCAAGACTGATATTATAATTGATAGGATACACCGGATCCCTAAGCCCCAGGATCTAGGTCCTTCAGTCCCTAGAGATGGCTCAACAGACTCTATTTGCCTATTCATAATTCCCAGGGGGTAATGCGCCAAGGAATTCACTGTGTTGAGCGCTTTAGCCAGCTGCCCGCAGTGTTTTCTTGGACCAGGTCTCCCTGAGATCAGTGAATGCTTTGTGATGTTGGTCTACTAGGCCTTGCTTCCACCTAGCCAGAATCCTACTCCACACTGATGAGGGGCAACACCCCGAAACAGCTGTCTGTGGATGGATACCTGGCCTTGGTATTCCCTTGTCATATCTCTATGCTTGTAAAAGAGCTGGATATTGACTAAAAGGGCCACTCAACATGGTGGCTATGGTTTTCTCCGCAAGGAGCCACCCTTTGGCTGGGTCCTTCCCTGGAGGGATATCTGGCTAGTCCTGTGTTTGAGACTCCTCTCCAAGGCTCCACAGACTCTATTTGCCTATTCATAAATCCCAGGGGGCAATGCGCCTAGGAATTCACTGTGTTGAGCGCTTTAGCCAGCTGCCCGCAGTGTTTTCTTGGACTGGTCTCCCTGAGATTAGTGAATCCTTTGTGATCCTAGAGATGTGTTAGCACGCATCCACTTTTTTGAGATGAAGGAGGATTTCTTGCAAGCACTGAGGAGTAAGCTGGATCTGCCTGACCGCTTTCCACAGATTGCTGTTTTCCCCGACCTCTCACCAGGGACCTTGGCACTCCGTAGAGCTTTTATGCCCTATACAGCTATAGTGAGAGACAAGGGGATTCCATATAGATGGGGTGCTCGTTAATGGAGGTTCCTGGCTGCCTTCCCGCATGAAGTTGGAATTTCTTTCTCTCCTGCGTGATCTGTTTGATCACTTGTCACAGAGACCGGTTTTACCTTTTTTAGGTCTCTGACTCTTGGCCCCATTAGGTGAATTTTTTTATGATTTCACCTTCCTCGTTCGGGTGTCTCCGAATGGACCTTGTTGTGTTTGTTCAGTGGCTGTTAACCATGTCTGTCCCCCTTTCCTCCTGTTTGTCTGTCCCTTTCTTTGCAGGTACAACTATGCTGTTCCAGGACTTTCTATTCTTGTATCTCCTACACTGACTTTTGTTTCCACAGGGGTTACGTTATTTTGCATTGTTTTTACAGTTTAAGTATGAGTATTTCAGTGTATTCAGTTAATGTGAATGGGCTTAACTCCCCAGCGAAGAGATCGGTGGTCTGGAGACAACTGGGAAGAGGTCGCCATGATATAATTTGTTTACAGGAGACACACCTCTTGGAGCAGGATAATGCATGCATGTACTCGCAGTTGTTCCCATATCGATACTTTGCTAATGATCAAGTGAAAAAATCAGGGGTAGCCATTTTTTTTAGCAGGTCTATAGCATTTCAGGAAGTACGCTCCATCACTGATCCACAGGGTAGATTTCTCATTCTCCTTTGTCTCATCAACTCTGTTCTGTACACTGTGGTCTCGCTCTATGCCCCTAACTGTGGCCAACTGGGGTTTTTACGTAGTTTCTTCCAAACCTTGGATACCATAAATCACGGGTATAAGTTGGTTGCAGGGGATTTCAATATTCCTATGTCTAAATCCTTGGACTGCTCTGCCTCTTCGGCTTCAAGAGGCGAGATGGCTCCACTTGTGAACTCTCACCACCTTCATGATATTTGGAGATATCTCCACTGCAGCGAATGTGACTATACCTTTATGTCCCCAAGGCATAGAACATACAGTAGAATTGACTACATTCTGATTGATGATGTTGCACTTCCTCACTGTACCTCTGCCTTCATAGGCAACATCTCGTGGACTGATCACGCGCCAGTATCAGTGACCATGGAGCAGGGTCGGACTGGGGTGTCTGGGGCCCACCAGGGAAATTGATTTCAGGGGCCCACCCACCCTTCAGCTATATGTAAATACCTGGTAGCTGTTATACCCATTATATTGGCGGCTCCTGCACATCACTCTGCGCTCAGCAGAACTGCGATGTACAATTATTGTACTTTATATTAAAGAGATTCTTTGGTGAAAACAAGTTATCAGTGATCCACAGGTTCAATAGGTGATTACTTATTTATTGGTGGAATCCGACCTGAGGAAACCGTATCATCAGAAGAATGTGGGATTTATATCCCAATTATTAAAGTGGTTTTCCCATAAACAAAATTAATTTTGAAGTTCATTTTAATCAATAGATTTTGGAATAATAATTTCCATAATTTGAGGTGTTTAAAAATAATGTTCCTGTGTCGAGAGAATCCCTGTACGGTCAGACACATCCATTACACAGTACACAGCAGGGACACATATATAAATTTATCTCAGCCAGGAACATTTTCTTTTAAACACATCCAATTGCTGAAATTATTATCACTACAGGGTCTACTTATTATTAAGATGAACTTTAAATTAACCTTGTTCGTGGGAAAGGCCTTTAAAATGCAGCGGCTGG
The DNA here is from genome assembly GCA_033576535.1 of Allobates femoralis. Lineage (NCBI taxonomy): Eukaryota > Metazoa > Chordata > Amphibia > Anura > Aromobatidae > Allobates > Allobates femoralis. The sequence goes on along the minus strand of JARQOC010000005.1, from coordinate 343,417,348 downwards.
TAATGATGTAAGTATTGCGCATGCATGAGGTGTACTTTACCGCAGCTCATCACATGAGCTGCCGTAAACTATACCTCACGCATGCACAATGCGCAGCTTGAGGTCTGTCGATACACCGAGAGGGTGTATCGATGTCAGCAGCGCCTGAAATGACGCAATTAGCGTCATATCGGCTGATCCGCCCATGAAGGGGGTGCGAGGAGGATTCAAATGGTTTATCACGCCCATCGGGGCGTGAATACAAGCACTAAAGGCGGCGAAAAGAAGTCACAGGGAACACCCTGTGCGACTTCTCAGGAGACAAGAAACTGTAGTTGTAGAGGTATCAAAATCACTTTTTGAAAGTTTCAAACTACACAATTTTTACACAAAGGGATAGGTAGAATAGCATAATGATGGTGCAGGGACAGGTATTAATAGGATGGGGGGTGATTTTTAGGGGTCAGGTTCCCTTTAAAGATTACAGCATCTACATGACTACGTCACCAGAACCACCGTCAATACAATTACATATCACTAGAACCACTGTCAATACAATAATACCTCACCAGAACCACTGTCAGTATATCACCAGAACCATTGTCAATACAGTAATACATCACCAAAAACAATCAATACATCACCAGAAACCCCATCAATACAATAATACATTACTATAACCCCTGTCAATACATAACCAGAACCATCAGCAATACAATAATACATAATCAGAACCACCGTCACTACATCACCAGAACAGTACGTTCCCTATATAAATGTGTATGCAGATTAAATGTCCCATACTGTTCATACTCCTTCCACGTGTCCCATACTGCTCATCCTCCTCCCACATGTCCCATACTGTTCACCCCCGATGTGTCCCATGCAGCTCATCTTACATCCATATATTGCATACAGCTCATCCTCACCCCCATTCCCCTGAATCCCATGTTGCTTATCCTCCCCCAATATGTCTCATGCAGCTCATCCTTCCCCACCATCCTCCTTCCAGGTTACACGCAGCCTCTCACCTCCCATGTTCCACGCAGCCTCTCCCCTCCTATGCACCATGCAGCCTCTCCCCTCCCTTGTTCCACGCGGCCTCTCCCCCATCCCTCATTCATGTAGCTTCTCCCCTCTCCCATGTTCCATGTAGCTTCTCCCCCACATTCCATGTAGCTTCTCCCCCCCACATTCCATGTAGCTTCTCCCCCATCACCCATCCATCCATGTACCTTCTCCCCCATCCACCAAACCATCCATGTACCTTCTCCCCATCCCCCCTCCATCCATGTACCTTCTCCCCCATCCATCCATTTTCTCCCCCTTTTTCCATGCCGGCCCCCATCCATCCAGCTACTCCCCCCTTTCTATGCCGCCACTATCCATTCATCCATCCCGTTCTCCCCCCTTTTCTATGCCGCCCCCCTATCCATCCATCAAGTTCTCTCCCCTTTTCCGTAATGCCCCCACACATCCATCCCATTCTGCCCCCTCTTCCAGGCCACACCATCCATTTATCCATCCATCTATCCCACTCTGTCCCCCCCAGGCTACTATCCTCGGTTGTAACAGCGTCTTACCTGACTCCACGTTTCTGATCCCGGCAGCTTCTTCCTCTGAAGCGCTCGGTCTCTCGGTCACCGGCACCAGGAACCCAGCACCAGGCAGCTTCTTCCTCTGCAGCTCCCGATCTTCGGCACCAGGCAGCTTCTTCCTCTGCGGCTCCCGGTCTCTGGCACTAGGCAGCTTCTTCCTCTGTGACTCTTGGTCTCCCGCTCGCCGGCACCAGGAAGCTTCTTCCTTTGCGGCTCCCAGTCTCCCACTCGCTGGCACCAGGAACCCGGCACCAGGCACCCGGCAGCCTCTTCCTCTGCAGCTCCCGGTCTCCGGCATCAGGTACCCGGCAGCTCCTTCCTCTGCAGCTCCCGGTCTCCGGCACCAGGTACCCAGCAGCTTCTTCCTCTGCAGCTCCTGGTCTCCGGCACCAGGCTATGGGGGGCAAAAACACGCTGCTGCCATGGGGGGGTCACAGACATACTGCTACTGCTGGGGGTGGGGGAGCACAGACACACTGTTACTGTTGGGGGGCACACACATATTGCTGCTGGGGGGCACACTGATGTGCTGCTGCTGCTGGGGGCACATATTGCTGATGCTGGTGGGGTCACACATATTGCTTATGCTGTTGGGGGGACACACATATTGCTGCTGGGGGCACACATTTTGCTTCTGTTGGGGGAGCACACATATTGCTGCTGCTGGGGGGCACACATTTTGCTACTGCTGGGGGGCCACACATATTGCTGCTGCTGGGGGGCACACTTTATGCTGTTGCTGGTGGAGACATATTGCTGCTGGGGGACACACATATTGCTGCTGCTTGGGGGCACACATACACACATATTGCTGCTGGGGGACACATATTGCTAATGGGGGGACATATTGCTGCTTCTCGGGAGGGACACATATTGCTGCTGCTGGGGGCACACATTGCTGCTGGGGGGGACACATTGTTGCAGCTGGGGGGGCACACTGATTGTTGCAGCTGCAGCTGGGGGCACACATTGTTGCTGCTGGGGACACATATTGCTGCAACTGGAGGGTGACATATTGCTGCAGCTGAGGGGGCATACTGATTGCTGCTGCTACGGGGAGGGAGCACATATTGCTGCTGCTGGGGAAGGGGGGGAAAGAAATATTGCTGCAGCTGAGGGGGCACACTACTGCTGCTACAGGGGAGCATATGTTGCTGCTGCTATGGAGGCACGCTAATTGCTGCTGCTACTGGGGGGCCACAAACCTAATCTGCTTCCACACTGATTGCTGCAACTCTGCCTGATCGCTTGATCTGTAGGACGGAGGACTTCATGTGCTGTCGCCGCCCACAGACCACATCCTTGCTGCTCTGGCACTTGCCTGTGTGAGGAAGTCCCTGTATGTGCAGACAGTGCTCTGTTTCTTTACAGCATGTGCGCTGGCTTAAAGGGCCAGCAGCCACACAATGCAGCTGCTGGCCGAGCACTGCGGTCTCTAGCCGGAAAGAAGGTCTTCGCGGCCGGACGTTCCCCACCGCTGCAGCACCCATCCCTAAGTGACTGACAGACTGTCAGTCACTTAGGGACAGGTGCAGACTGTCTGAGGGCGGCTGTGTTGTATGTGCACTCGCACCGTCGCACGGATCGGACCCGCTCGGCAGGGCCGGCTCCAGGTTTCTGCGGTCCCCGGGCGAAAGAGTCTCAGTAGGCCCCCTTTAGTACATACTGCTGCATCATGTATATAATATATATATATATATATATTACTGCGGACTATAATTATATAAATATAGTCCACAACCTATATATATGTATATATAAATATAGCCCTCGCAAATGTATTCACTACCATGCTATCTCTCCGATCCTGTGCATATCTCTCCCCTTGTGCAGCCTCTCCTCTCTATGTGCAGTCTCTCTCCCCTGTGCGCTGTCTCTCCCTTGAGCCTGTCTCTTACCTGTGCTTGTTCCCCTCCCTGTGCACTGTGTCTCTCCCCTACACTTGTCTCCCCCTTTGCCTGTCTCTTTCCTGTTCGCTGTGTCCCCCCTGCACACCTATCTCCCCCTGCGCGCCTGTCTTCCCCCTGTGCATGTCCCTTCCCCTGTACTCTGTGTCTCCTCCCTGTGCCTGTCTCCCCCACTGGTGTAATTTGTCCCTAATAGGGCCCCGAGTGCTGCCCAACACCGCACCCTTGGGGGCCCTGCGCTGCCCCACACCTCACCCTTGGGGGCCCCTGAGTGCTACCCCTACACCGGGGGGCCCCAAGTGCTGCCCCCACACAGGGGGGGCCCTGAGCACGGCCCCCACACCGGGGGGGCCCCTGAGCACTACCCCCACACCAGGAGGCCCCTGAGTGCATCCACCACACCTGGGCCCCTGAGTGCTTCCCCCCAACACCGGGGGGGCCCCTGAGCACTACCTCCACACCAGGAGGCACCTGAGTGCATCACCCACACCAGGAAGCCCCTGAGTGCATCCCCCACACCAGGAGGCCCCTGTGCGCATCCCCCACACCAGGAGGCCCCTGAGCGCATCCCCCACACCAGGGGGCCCCTGAGCACATCCCCCACACTTGGAGGCCCTTGAGCACTGCCCCTACACCGGGGAACCCCTGAGTGCTTCCCCCAACTCCAGGGGGCCCCTGAGCACATCCCCCACACCAGGGGGGCCCTGAGTGCTTCCCCTAAAACCAGGGGGCCCCTGTGCGCTGCTCCCACTCTGGGGGGCCCCTGAGTGCTGCCCCCACACTGGGGGCCCCTGAGCGCTGCTCCCACACTGGGGGGCCCCTGAGCACTGCACTTACACTGGGGGGGCCCTGAGCACTGCACCCACACCAGGGGGACCCTCAGGGGCCCCTTAGAGCTGCCTCCCTTCCTTTCTTCTAACCTTAAGGCTGCAGCCAGTGATCTCTCAGACTCTCCTGTCATATAGTGTGAGCTGCCTGCAGCTGCTCTATTTCCTGTGTGCGGAGATACAGGAAATAGAGCGGCTGCAGTGATCTCACTACATGACAGGACAGGCTGTCTGAGGTCAGCGGCTGCCGCTGTGCGGCAGTGCTCAGGGGCCCCCCTGAGGGTGAGCTTTAGGGGCAGTGCTCAGGGGCCCATGAGGGCTAGGGTCACACTTGCTTTGTGACCCTAGCCTGACGCCAGTATTGTCTGCTGCAGCGCATAGCGTTTAATGCTATGTGCTGGAGCCCATAGAAACCCGCAGTTTACCTTGCCAACCACTGGTTGGCAAGGTAAACTGCGGGTTTCTTTGGGCTCCGTTGTCTGGCAGTGCACAACATTAAACGCTATGCACTGCAACAGACAATACTGGCGTCAGGCTAGGGTCACAAAGCAAGTGTGACCCTAGCCCTCAGGGGCCCAGTGGGCCCTCTCTAATCAATCTAGGCCCCGTCACAGACAGAGCTCAGCCGCTCTATTCAGCAGGGGGTAGTGCGTGGCGGGGCTAGGTGGGCGGGGCCTCTAGACCTGAGGGCCTCCCATGAGTTTTACCCGGTTACCCGCCAGAGCAGTCCGAGGCTGCCCTGGAGGACCCACAGGCTATCAGACCTCCCTCACGTTGGCGACTAAATGAATACAGTCTCTTGGATCAGGGCAATTCACAGCAGATTGAGCGAGCTTTGGTGGAGTTTTTTGCATCCAATGATACTGGGGAGGTACAAGATGACGCCTTGTGGTTTTCTTATTATGCCGTGATTCGGGGTATGTTCCTCAAAATTGCAGCCACGATGAAAAAGAAATTCAACTCCTCTCTCCATTCTGCCCTGTCTGCCCTAACCCAGCTGGAGGCCCGCCATAAGACTACCCCTTCCCCACAAGTCCTCTCTGAGATTTCTCAGGCCAGATTGAGTGTTTGGCATCTACTCCTCCAAAAAGCTGAACATGCACTTAAAAAATCTCGAGCTAAATTTTATTCTATGGGCGACAGAGCTGGAATCCTTCTCGCTAGGCGAAAATCCCTTATTTACTTAAACCGGATGGCACCCGAATAAACAACCCTATACAAATTGCTGAGGAATTTGCCTCCTTTTATTCCTCTCTATACAACCTTAATTTGGACCCCTCTCTGGCCCAGCCCTCCCCGGCCTCTATCAATGCCTTTTTGGACAAGGTTAAACTCCCATGTCTCACTCCTGATCAGCTGGCCTCCCTTAATGCCCCAATTTCCGAAACTGAGGTCTGCCAGGTGATCCGGGATTCTAAAAAACCCTCTACCCCTGGTCCTGATGGATTCCCTTTTAGGTATTACTCCCAATTCTAATCCATACTCGCCCCGTTTCTTACACTCTTATTTTCCTCCTGGATTTCTTCTGGTTCCATCCGCACAGTGGGCCTGGAGACCTCCATAGCAACACTCCCTAAGCCAGGGAAGCCCACTACTTCCACTGGAAACTTCCGTCCCATTGCTCTATTAAATTGCGATGTTAAAATCTACGCAAACCTTTGGGCCAATAGGTTAATGACAGTGCTCCCGTCCCTAATTCATCCTGATCAGGTCGGGTTTGTCCCGGGGAGGCAGACCTGGGATGGGACTAGGCGCCTGATCGATCTGCTGGATGTGGTGGAGAGGGGGCGCCTCCCCAGTGTATTCCTGTCTCTCGATGCTGAAAAGGCGTTTGACAGGGTGCTCTGGGGATATATCAAGAGTACACTATATAGATTTGGTCTGGCAGGCCAGATTGTTAGAGCTATAATGGCTCTATATACCAACCCTTGTGCCTCGGTACGTGCTTTGAGGTTTTCATCCCGTATTTTCTCTATCTCCAATGGTACCCGCCAGGGTTGCCCCCTCTCCCCTCTCATCTTTGCGTTGGTCATGGAACCCTTAGCTGCTATGATCTGACAGTCTCCTGAGGTTAGGGGAGTGATGGTGGGGAAAACCGAACATAAAGTGCGGTTATATGCGGACGATGTAGTCCTCACATGTTCTGCGCCCCTTGACTCCCTCCGCGGACTCGCCACTATTTTAAACCAATTCTCGGAAGCATCTTTATATCAACTTAACCTAACTAAATCATCTCTTTTCCCGCTCTTTCTCTCTGTTCCGCTTCAGCTGCAGAATCAGTCTCAATACCCCTTTTTATGGTCTCCCCTTGGCTTTTCCTATTTGGGCATCCAAATTACCCACCTATCGGACATTGTTCGAATTAACTGTGAAGCCACACTAAAAGACATCAAAAGGGACATTGACCAATTTTCCATTCCCTTCTTGTCTTGGATGGCAAGAATTCAAGTAACTAAATGATGCTTCTTCGGGGGCGTGTCTAAGCTGGAGCTGTGAGTGGCCGCGGGTCTGAACCTCTCCCGCCGTGATCCTGCTTTGGGCTGAGACCGCCGCAGCCACCGGGTATAATATACACCGGACCGTGTTCCGGAACGTCCCTGGACCCCGGGGATACATTTTGAGTAACGGACCGGGCCGCTATGACCCGTCGGAGGCAGAAAGATGCGGGGGCCGCTGGGAGCTGCACAGCCCAAGATGGCGCCGAGGCTGCAGAGGAGGCGGAGAGGCTGAATGCAGCATGTGCAAGGAGGATGGCGGCAGTGGAGAAACTGCAAAGGTTTGCAAGGGGAGCCTCACCGGCTAAGTCGGAGCTGGGGGAGCACAATAACAGGGCCGAAGATTCAGACCAGGAGCAGGGGGTGGAGGACATGGAGCAGAGTCCCCAAGTGCAAATGGCCGGAGCAGATTGTGGCATTGTGCAGGAGGAGGCCGGAGATGGCGCTGGAAGAGTGGAGGATATGCCTGAACCCACTCTGAGAGACATTTTTGCAGCAGTGACCTCTTGTGATATTAAACTGTCCAAATTGACACAGCAAGCTGCAGGCATGCAGTCTGAGATAACTAATATAAAAGTGGATATGAAGAAAGCTGATGTCAGGACGGGGGAGGTAGAGGAGAGGGTCAGTGTGCTGGAGGATGTTATAGACAAGATAACTAAAAGCCAAAAGAGATGTGAAACCCGTCTGAGAGAGGTTGAAATAAAAAATGACGATCTTGAAAACCGCTCCAGGCGGAACAACATTAAAATTGTGGGGATTCCTGAGAAGGCCGAGGGTTCTAGGCCATCTGAATTTATAGAGACATGGCTGCTTCAGAAGTTTGGCGCAGATGCCTTTTCTAGGGTGTTTGCTGTTGAAAGGGCCCACAGGATCCCACTGAGACCACTTCCCCCTGGCGCACCCCCTCGTCCCATCCTTGCAAGAATACTGAATTACAGGGATAGGGATGCCATCCTAAGGAAGGCGAGGATGGCTGAAAACATAACCTTTGATGGACAGAATGTGTCAATTTATGCTGACTATTCCCCAACAGTCCAGAAAATGAGGATGAGATTCGGGGAAATCAAGAGATCTGCACATTGAATACTCTATGTTGTATCCGGCCAAGTTGCGTGTGGTGGCGCTGGAAAAAGTGCATTTCTTCCCTACTCCGGAGGAGGCAGCGGACTGGCTGGAACGCAATAACAGGAACTTGCGGGGCCAGCAAGTTTCAGGGAAGGGCTGAACTGGTTGGCCTTGAGGAGGTGGTTTTCTCTTGGAACCTTCGCTGAATATGGGATGGTACCAGAGGCGTAACTGTCCCTTGCCATGGTTGGATCCCTGTTTTTCTATTTTTCTATTTTGCTATTTTTCTATTTTTCTAATTTTCATTTTTTCCTTTTGTTATATATCTCCATATTTAGGAGGGACTGTTATGTAACAAATGTTGGGGGCTCCCGAGAGATGGGGGCTCCGGTGGGGTTTACAGAGCCTAATGTACATTCACTGTCTAATTAAATGATTACTGAAGGCGGGAGAGGTTCGGGGTGGTGGGAGGTGAGTACACACGTTCCGTGTTGGTAAGTGACTGGAGTGGTGTTGAGGCTCAGCTTGACACTGTTACCCACTCCCAGATGGGAGGAAACTACTCTATGGGAGGGTTAAAGGAGCGAGAGGAGGGCTTGAGTTGGGTTTGGATTGGGGGGGTGGTGGGAGGGGGAAGGGTTTTGGGAGGGAACCGTAGATGGCTGCCTATTAATATTAACTGGAGGCTCTTTGATAGGACTGTTGTTAAATGGATAATATGGCGAATCAAATAAGACTATTATGCTGGAATATACGGGGGTTAGCTGATAGGAATAAGAGGGCAACGGTGTTGCGGCACGCTCTTTCCTTCAGGCCAGCTATCATATGCTTGCTGGAGACTCATCTGACTAATGAGAAGAAAAACAGCATGGCCAGGAGGTGGCAAAGTCATGCGTACCATGCCGCGTACTCAAATTATGCGAGGGGGGTCTCGGTCCTGTTCCATGCCTCGGTGCCATATGAGGAGATGGAAGTGCGTCTGGATAAGGATGGTCGGTATGTCCTGGTGGTATATCGTGTGTATGGATGTATGTTTTGCTTTGTGGCGGTATATTTTTTACCACCGTTTTCGGAGGTCATGCTAAATGAGATTGTGGGCCACACCAGGCACAGGGTGGGAATACCTCTACTACTTGTGGGAGACTTTAATACAGTAATGGAACAGGGCTTGGACCGGGAAGGGAGAGGTCAGAGATCTGTTGGAGGGGATGGGTTAACGCCATTTGCAAGATACATTAGGGAACTAGGTTAAAGCATTAGATGAAAGGTGGTAATTCGTGCGCTGCCGTCTGTCCGTTGGTTCCAGGAAATCCAAGGAATCACAAGATGTTAAAAGTAAATACCTTTAATGTATAATTCTTGCGCGTTTCGTGGTACTTCAGACCACTTCATCAGAGATCCACAAGGTTTCTAGTTTACATTAGGGAACTAGGAATGATCGAATTGTGGAGGGTGAGAAATGAGGGGTGCCGATGCTACTCGTGTTTCTCCTCTTCACACGGCTCAATGTCCAGGATTGACATGGCTCTGGGCAAACGTCACCTGGATAATATGGTCACTAAAGTAGAATATTTGCCGAGTGTGGTGTCGGATCACAAGCCAATTATGGTAACTCTTGGAACCGGGATGGGGAGGGGGGGATGCAGTAGGGAGTGGAAGGTTCATCCCTCGTGGTTACGGACATTGGATATGCAAAAAATTGGTGCAGAACTAGAAGGATTTTTCCTGGATAACGGGGGTAGTGCCCCCAAGGGAGTGGTGTAGGATACTATGTAAGCGTTCCTGAGAGGATTGTTTATTAGGGAGATCTCTAGTTGTAAATCCGAAACTAGGGCTGAAGAACAGAGGGCGATGGATGCACTGAGAATGGCAGAGGCTGTTGCCGTTGACAGACCATCGGTAGAGCTGCAGGCCCACCTCAGGGAGACCCAGAAGGCTGTGGATGATCTATATGTCAGGGCAACGGAGAGGAGGCAGGAGTTTTACAAGGCATCTTTTTTTGAAGATGGGGAGAAGATAGGCTACCTTTTGTTTGTGGTAGCGGCTGCTCAGAGGGAGTCTTCTTACGTATATACTATTACGAATGATGTTGGTGGGGTAGTTGATGACACGGAGGGTATACTAGATGTGTTTAAATGCTTTTACGAAAAACTGTATTCCTCCGGTCTAACACTCTCGAGAGATGAGCTGGCTGCTTATGTTGAACGGGCTGGGTTACCACGGGTGGGAGAGGAGTGTGGTGAAAGGCTGGGGGCGCCATTGACAATAGAAGAATTGGAGGAAGCATTGGCCTCTATGGCGAATGACAGGGCCCCTGGGGCGGACGGCCTCCCGGCCGAGGATTATATACAACTTAAAGAGATTCTGTTGCCCAGACTGCTGATAGTCTTTCAGGAGGCTTTGCAGACGGGCGGTCTACCGGAATCCATGAGGGAGGCGGTTGTGGTGGTCCTACCATGTAAAACTTTTATGCATATTTGCGGATTTTTGTAATGCTTGAATTTGTTAAATAAAAAAACATATCTGATTTAAAAAAAAAAAAAAAAAATGATGCTCCTTCCCAAGTTGTTATACCTCTTCAGATGTCTACCGCTGTCTATTCCCTCCAAATTAATCTCAGCCTTTCAATCTGCTGTGGATCGTTTTATCTGGAATAAAAAGCAACATAGAATCAAGCGTCAAATTATGACCCTGCCTTACCCTGAGGGAGGCCTGCGGGTTCCTAGGGTACTGTTTTACCATAGGGCTGCATTGTTGGAACCACTAAAGCTCTGGTGGGAGGGTAATTCAATTTTCCCCTGGTTCCAAATTGAATCACACTATGCCCCCCCGATACTCTCTTAAGCTACTGTTAGAACAACAATTACTATGTCCATCTACCCTCAGCCCGCACCTCCGGTCAACTAAGGCCGCTCTTAGATTATGGACTTCACTGGCCCCCTCTCACCTTCCATTTTTGTATGCCCCTATTTCTTTGCAAGCTCTTGAGTGCTCGATAGATAACTTATCCCTGGTTTGTGTGGAGGGATTGCGGTATACTTAAGGTCTATGATCTGTTTTGTCCTGAGGGGATGTTGTCTTTCGAGGACGTGAAACTCGGGTGTGCCCTGCCACAGACGGCGTTGTTCCAGTTTTTCCAACTTTGTAGTCTGTTGCGGAGCTTTAAATCTCTCATGACTTGGGAGGGCCTCATCGACACACTGATCCAGATTCTTTAAGCCTCACACGTATTTATCACATGGGGTCTCCATTTTATATCATGCACTTTTGTTACATGGAGTGGGGGCTAAGCTTCCCTTTATGCTGTCCTGGGAATCCTCCCTCTCATTTTCAGCCGCACCTGATGAGTGGCGCTCGGCTCTAACTCATCCTGCCGGCTTTACCTCATGCATCAGCCATCTAGAGCAGGCCAAAAAAGTTCAGCTACTCTGGTATATCACCCCAGCACGGATGGCTACATTCCACAATTCCTCCTCGGCCTTGTGTTGGAAGGGTGCTCTACTAAGGGCTCGCAAGTTCATGTCTGGTGGAGTTGCCAATATATCCAGAACTTTTGGCGTCAAGTAGAGGATTTAGTTGCAGAGGTGACCCAGTTCCCTTTTTCTTCAACTGGACCGCTGGCGGTGTTGGGTATAGGGTTAGCAGACTTCCCACCCCCTCTGAAACCGACTATCACTAATGTTTTGGCAGCCACCAAACAATGCATCATCAAACATTGGAAGGCTCCTTCGGTTCCCTCCAAGTCTGAACTTCTTACCGCCCTTAACACGCATTTGAGCTCTGAGTTAATGCTTGCAGAAAGCTTATCTAAAAAGAACAAAGTGCTGGCTTGGTGGGACCCCTGGCTCTCTTCTGCTCACGTTTCTCCTCATTTGTTGATTGGGTATACGTAGAACCTTCTTTTACATTCCCAACTGACTCATTGTATATTTAGACCCTGTGGTTTCCAACGGCATTAAGTCTATAGTGATATATGATATGAATGTTGTAGCTGAGTTTAATCCAGTTTTGTACCTTCATTGTAAATTTCTCCCCCTTCCCTCCCCCTTGCTCCTATTTCCTCCACCTACCCTCTTTTATGTTTGTCTGCTCCTCACCTTCCCTGGATGTTTATTTGTTGTGCAAGCTTTGATGGCTCGAGACTATGCTTGTACCCTGTTATACCTTCAATAAAAATTTGATTTGTTAAAAAAAAAGAGTGACCATGACCACAGGAACGCTGACGGGTTATACCACCAAGGGGAGGTAGCGGACGGGCACACGGGGAAACACAGGAATGTGCTGCCCCTAGTGCCATCTAAAGGAGGGAGGTGTGATGAATAAGCAATATTTGTAAGGAATATTGCCATATTGCCCAGCTTCCATTTTGATTTAGAGGTTGCAAGATCCACTCATAAAGAGATAAGCCCCCACACTTGGTAGCCAGAGGCAATTCATCTCTGGGAAATGGTCGATGCCAACAGGCCACACAAAAGGGCTCTTCCTCACCTGTGATATGCCAATCAGCTAGGGAAATGTCATTTAGCCAGGTATATGGAGCTTCCTAGGAAATGGAGATTAGAGGACACTTTGTACCCAGCCATTATGCAAGGGATGACTCTCTGCTGTGATTTGCAGAGAAGTGACAAATCTAATTTCCCTGTATCACAAGTGGAGGGGAAAATCTTTTCAGCCAGCTAGACTGAGAGGAGACGAGTTATAACTTTTAATATTTCATAAGCCGTCCATCCTATGATAATGTCAAATGTAAATATGAAATCTTCTTATTTAGACGGTCATAGGACTTATATTTATATGAATGTGTGATGACTGTAAGCCATCTATACGTAATATTGGCTAGTAGGCTGCTCTCAGAATAGTCATGTTTCATATCCAGACGAAGATAAAATCATAACTGAAAATATGAAAGCATTGTCTTCCGTCTGTGATGCTCACAGACAAGGCTATGGCAGATAATAAGTTTTGGATATCTATATCTCCACTCAGAGGGGTGGGAGTTGTGACACATCCCAGAGGTGCGAGATGGGTGGAGACAGAGGTCAGCCCCATAATGTAGACAAATCTCCATAGGTTATTTCTTCTGAAGAGGCATTATTATTCATCCAAAGCCAGAGAATACCCCAGAAACAAATTGGCATCACGCTGCCCTTGTGGTGCCATCAGCATTAAGGTAACTGATCACGTGTGTGTAATTCTGTGTATTCCATTTATCCTTCTATTTTCATAACTGACTGTAATATTTGTAACGTCTTAATAATAACTGTAAATATATCTAGTGTACCAATATGGTGATTAAATATATAAAATTCATCTTGAGTTGCTCTTTTTATCTTGATCAAGTATTCCCATGTCTGTGTGCTTTTTTTTTTTTTTTAAATCAGATCTTTTTTTATTGAAAATAAAAAGTTTTTTCAATACAGTAGAAATCAACACATACAGAAAAACAGAAGAGACATTTAACAATAGCTTATACAGCCCACATACAGATACACCCCTCCCCCTCCCCTATCCCAAGAACCTTAACACATACTAAGATGGACACAACTACTGTATATCCGGATAGGCATCCACAATTGTATTTAAACGTAAAATCAAATAATAATTATGCTGTAATATCAGAATAAGGCATATAATAGATATGACTAGCAAGACATTTCTAATCAGGATAAACAATTATACTACTTCAGATAGCATTAGGATGTCTGTGTGCTCATTTAACGCTACCTGGTGTGGTTTCTGACCCAGTATAAGCCCGACCACGGACCGGACTTAAATTAAACGAGGAACTGGTGGCATCATTTAGTGCTTGTGTTATTTAGGGACTCTATCAGTGACGGGGTGGTGGTTATTATATGTGCTTCTGGTTGTAGATCAGAAGGTATATACCACATTCACTGAGAGGTGCCATAATAAACCAGCACTGACAGGGAAGCTGCGGCCCTTCTTCATCGTCTGGCAGTTCTCTGGCTGACCTGGGTTTAATAGGAGGCGCTGTAGAGCTGCCAGGTTCGGTGATCGATTCACCACAATCATATATATATATTTTTTTGATCAGATATTTTTTATTGGCATTTTCAAATATAACAGATCCTTACAAAAATGTAACGAAACATACCCCAAACCACCCAACCCCCCACTCCCTCCCCCAACCACTTGAAACCAGGTCCACCAGGAATAGCTTGAAATAGACTAAGAATCTATACATAAAAAGCACAATCCAGAAATGAGAAAAGCTGGATACTATACAAACACAATCAGGAGAAATTCGTAAGCTTTAACAAAAGACGAGTAGTTTTTTTTTTTTTTTTTTTTAAATTTTTTATTTTATAGTTTTTAACTTGTACAAAAAAGAAACAAGAGATACAGTTTTGTCAGATCGACAGCCTTAGAAGCCTCCTGTGTTAATTTCCAGGATGCTTTGTATGCAATTACAACTTAACAACAAATGCAAAACACTCTGATCTCTCGGGGGTAAACACCCCTGTTTACTAAACTGCAATTTGCCACTAAAAGGGCACAATACGTCTTCTGTTTTTGTTAGTCCAAAAAGTCTAACTGTAGTTCCATCACCATAGACACCCTTTCGGAATTCAATGGTTATCAACTATAACTTTTTCCAATAAGGCCAATCAAATTCCTAAATATCACACCAACTTAAATGTCTACAGACAACCTATAGTACGTATCGTATAAGAACTTAAAGAGAAAACAGAGATGGGAAAGGAGAATACACAAAGAAAGAAAGACAAGAAAGGGAACAATGGACGGTCGGGGCCAACAGACCTGTGAGTAGGAAAAAGGGGGAAGGTTGCACAAACATCGAGAAGGTGGGGAACGGAGGAGACGGAGGAGGAGGTCAGCCCGAGACACAAGACTCTTAGTACTCAATCTCTAGGCTCTATCACGCAGTCTGTCAACAGCCGGTCGTATTCGGATGTTTGTTGGAAGTCCATCCACTTGTACCATGTGGTCCAATGTCTCAAGAAGGAATCTTTCATGGACGCTGTCAGATCTTCCATTAGCAACAATTCGTTAATTTTACCAATCCAATCGGAGAGACGTGGAGAGGATGTCGTTCCCCAAAGAACGGGTATACATGCCCTTGCCGCAGTGATCAAGAACTTCAACAGAGAATGTTTATATCTTTTTTCTGACATATTCGTTAGGTGCAATAGGACCGCTGCTGGGTTAAGAGGGTCCGTGTAGTCCGTCACCCGAACCACCACAGTCCCCACTCCCTTCCAAAAAGCCTTGAGTTTATCACAGCTCCAAAAAATATGGACCATAGATCCCATCTCCGCTTTGCAGCGCCAACACTGAGCATCTGCCAAAGGATACATGGCATGTAGTCTCACCGGCACCCTGTACCATCTAGACACGATTTTATACCCAGCCTCTTGTTGTTTCGAGCTGATGGAAGTGCTGTGGGCTAGATTACAGATTCTATTTATCTGGGTGTCTGAGAATTTTGTTCCCAGTTCCCTCTCCCAGTTAGCTATAAAGTATGGGGGTTTCTGGTCCGGGGAGATGTTCAACATCGCATAGACCATGGAGGAAACGTGTCTCATCGGTCCTTTCCCTGAGCAAAGAATCTCAAACTGTGTCAGGGGGTTGACGTAGCAACGCCGTGGTTGTAAGGAACTCAAGAAGTGTCTTATTTGTAAGGATCTCCACCAACCCAGGGGGGCGGGTGTCTCCAAGCCCCGTAAGGCGGTCAGGGATGGCCAGTCGTCTCCCTCTCTAAAAGACTCGACTCTGTCTCTGCCTGCCGCAATCCAATGTTTTATCACTCCATCATTTCTTACTTGACTAAAGCCTGGATGGCACAATACAGACGTGAGTCTAGAGCGCGTGGGGATCATGAATTGTCTAGTCCAGAGGGAAGAACAGTAGTGCACTGTCGATCCCAAAGGGGTGTGTGCCTACTTCTCTCTGTGCCGCCGACAGTAACCAGGGCAATCTAGTCAGGGGGACAGAGCTAAAAGCCTGCTCTATGCCCACCCATGCCTTCCCCTCTGCGTTCCTACACCAGTCTACCATCCTGGCAAAGTGTACCGCCAGGTGGTATAGTTTGAGGTTCGGCAAACCGATACCACCCTTCGACTTAGGGCGAGACAATATCCTGAGGTTAGCCAAGAGTGGTGGGAAGTTTAGCTTAAACAGCATATCCGGGTATCCGCTAGTTTGATTCCTAAGTACTGGATAGATGTGGAATTCCATTTAAAGCTAAAAGAAGCTTGTAGTGCGGTCGCTATACCTGACGGCAAGTTTACATTAAGAACCTCTGATTTTTGAAAGTTAATTTTGAAATTTGACAATCTAGAGAAGGATTGAATTTCTTTCATTAACCTCCCTGGCGGTATGAGTAGGTAAAGAATTTTGTGCTAAAAGCGGGCTTACCCGCGGTCGCGGCAGATGCGGTTAAAAAACCGCATCTGCCGCACTTGCCGCATAGCCGCCGCACTTGCGGCGCACTTGCGGCGCGGTTGCGGTAATCGCCATAGTAAGTATAGGGGGACTTGCGGCAGATGCGGCAAGTGCGGTTTTTTCCGCGGCCGCACCTGCCGCAAGTGCAAAACCGCACTTGCCGCATCTGCCGCAAGTCCCCCTATACTTACTATGGCGATTACCGCAACCGCGCCGCAAGTGCGGCGGCTATGCGGCAAGTGCGGCAGATGCGGTTTTTTACCGCATCTGCCGCGACCGCGGGTAAGCCCGAGCCTGACTCGGGGTTACCGCTTCTGGCAGTGATTTTTAACCCCGAGTCAGGCTCGGGAATACCGCTAGGGAGGTTAAACTAGGAAGGGATGTCATTGGTTTAGACAAAAAGAAGAGGAGGTCGTCAGCGTAGGCCGCGATCTTATGTTCTCCCCCCCCTGTTTCTATCCCAGTAATATCTGGGTTAGCCCTGACTTTCCGCAGTAGTGGTTCAATGGTAAGCACAAAGATCAGGGGCGACAAGGGGCACCCCTGCCTGGTTCCGTTATGTATCAGAAATGGTTCCGAGAGGCACCCATTCACTCTGACCCGTGCTGTCGGGCCGGTGTATAGAGCCATAATCCAATTCATCATGTTTGGTCCCAGGCCCAGACACCTAAGAGCCTCCCTCAAGAAGGACCAATTAACCCGGTCGAACGCCTTCTCTGCGTCAGTAGATAATAGAATGGAGGGGACTACCAGGCATCTGGCACCATGGACCAAATTGATCGCCTTAACCGTGTTGTCACGTGCCTCTCTACCCAGCGTGAATCCCACCTGATCCGTGTGAATGATCCCCACCATGGTAGGAGCCAGTCTTGATGCTAAAAATTTTTGCAAACAGTTTCAGATCCACATTCAAAAGCGATATGGGTCTATAACTTGCACATTGGGCCGGGTCCGTTCCCTCTTTAGGTATCACCACAACGTGCGCCCTGAGGGTGTCACCATGGGGGGGATTTCCACTTTTCAGATCGTTAAAAAAATTAAGGAGGTGTGGGGCCACCATTTCCTTTAGCTTCTTATAATAAGCCGTTGAAAATCCATCGGGGCCAGGTGCTTTACCATTTTTTAGGGATGTAATAGCCTCTGTGACTTCCTGGCTGGAGATAGGATGTTCAAGGGCGGCTACGTCTGCCTCCCTCAGTTTCGGCATTGCCGCTTGCTTTTGATAATCTCTGATTTTAGGAAGAAATGTCGGAGCTTGCGTCAGGGAGTTCCCACTGTCTACATTGTACAGCTTCTCATAGTACTTCCGGAATGCCTCCGCAACCACTGGTGAAGGTTGGGCCACCCTCTCTGCCGCTGCCCCCCCTATGCTCAAGACAAAGGTCCTAGCCCTTTGTCGCCTCAGTGCTCCCGCCAAAAATTTACTAGTCTTATTCCCATATTCGTAGAATTGACGTCTGCACTTTGCCAACCAGAACTTTGCCTTTTTGTTGAGTATATTCCTTAAGTCGTCACGCGTCTTACCAAGATCTCTTGCTACGTTCTCATCTAGTCGTCTTTTATGCTCAGTTTCTAGTGACCTCAGTCTTGACAGTAGTTCGTTCAATTCCCTGTCCCTTTCCTTCTTCAGTCTCGTGCCGTGTTTAATCAGAATACCTCGAATTACACATTTGTGGGCCTCCCACACTGAACTTGGCGAGGTCTCTGGTACACAATTCTCTCTAAAGTAGTCAGACAGGGCTTGTCTCAACTCTTGCATTGTCGTCTGGTCCTCTAGGAGAGCGGGGTTAAGCTTCCATTGCCACTGTTTTGCCGAAACCTGTGGCATCTCTATCTCCAGGGTGCACAAAGCATGATCTGAGAAGGTCTATGGCCGTTGTCCTGATTAGGGTAAGATCTTTGTGACCTATGAAAAGATAATCTAGTCGCGAATAGGAGTTATGGACAGTGGAGTAGTAAGAGAAGTCCTTGTCATAGGGATGCTGCAAGCGCCATGTGTCTATAAGTTGATGTTCATGTAGGGTTCGCCTCATCCTTCTCCTACCTGCGATAGAAATGGCGTGTAACCCTGAAGAAGTGTCAAGACGCGGTTCCAATGCGACATTGAAATCCCCCCCCACCAAAAGGGTGCCTTCTGCAAATTCCCCAACTTGGTCTAGGAGCGTCTGTAACGCCTCTGGCTGGTGCGTGTTAGGTAGGTACAGGGAAGTAAACGTGAAGAGCTGTGAGGCCACCCGACCCTTTACTAGGATCATTCTACCCTGCTGGTCACTTCTTGTATCCATCAGCTCCCACGGAACAGAGCGGGAGATGAGGATACTAGTACCTCTGGATCTCGGGTCAGGAGAGAGACTATGATAGGCATCAGGGTAACGATAGCTTTGTAGCTTGTACATTTTAGTAGCGTGTAGATGTGTCTCTTGTAGAAACGCCACCTGGACGTGTTCTCTGTGTAAGTAATTGGCCAGTATGGATCTCTTACCTGGATTGTGAAGACCTCGGACATTAATGGTACCACACCGTAACGTAGACGTGTCCCCTGCCGGCATGTTCTTTGAAGCTTGAGCGCTCCTCTCTTCCCCTCCTCCGCCGGGAAGAGGATGGAGACAAGAGAGTGGGGGGTAGATAGAGCAAAAGAAGAAAAGAGGGGTTGGTAAGATGGGGAAGGTAGAAAATAGATGGACAAACAAATTAGAAGGTTAAAAGTCAAATACAATCAGTAATTATCTCTCAATCTGTATATATGATTACAACACAATGAGAAGAAATAATTCCCTCCGGCTCCAGCCGAAGGTCTCCGCTTCCACTTCTATCCTAGATGGGAAGGGTACTAGAAAAAGGATCTTATATTGCAGGCCCTCTCTCTCTCGGGTAGCGTGGAAAGCTATTCATCTACTCCTCTCATAACCGACTATTCAATGATACTATTTTCTTACTATTTCACCAGCTTGTCACTCTTGTATGTAGACAGAATATTAAATTTCTCACTATGGCGGGTCTTCCGGGAGGGTGGTTATGCAAAGGGGAAAGGGGCCTGGGGGGGATGTGTCAAGAAGGGTGGGGTATAGTACCTCTGGTGGGGGCGCAGAGGGTATGCACTATGGGGTAGATATGGGGATGTGAGGGGGGTGGAAGGAAGGGGAGGGGAGAGTGTGTTGGTCTAGGTCAGTGATGGCGAACTCCAGGCCTCGAGTGCCACCAACAGTGCAGGTTTTCAGGATTTCCTTATATTGCACAGGTGATAATATAATCACCTGCACTGGTGTTGATTCCAACCTCTGTGCAATGCTGAGGAAATCCTGAAAACCTGCACTGTTGGTGGCACTCGAGGCCTGGAGTTCGCCATCACTGGTCTAGGTGATAGGGCAGCGGGAATTGGAGAGATAGAGAGGGGGGGGGCCGGCCCACGGGAGGGGTGAATATTTGTATGGGGGACTGGATGTGTACGGATGGTAGGGGGGGGGGGGGAAGGGGGAGGGAGGGGGAAGGAGGGGGGCCGGAAGTGGGACCAGACAGGGAAAGTAGGCCATGGTTTGAGGCAGAGTAGCTCTCCAAAGTGTTTCCTGGTCAAAATCATACGATATACTGCCTAAAAACTAGATAGACTAGACAGGATAACTTCACAACATCTTTCCTTTA
Organism: Allobates femoralis; assembly: GCA_033576535.1. Lineage (NCBI taxonomy): Eukaryota > Metazoa > Chordata > Amphibia > Anura > Aromobatidae > Allobates > Allobates femoralis. Next base: position 343,397,408 of record JARQOC010000005.1, on the reverse strand, counting down.
CAAGCAGCTACTAATTCAAGTCGAGCTACGCCTTTGGGACCTATGGCTTCGGGGCCTGTGACTATCAGGCACATCCTCCGATTCCCGTCGTCGTCTGCGGGAGGAACCAAACTGCGACTGCGTATCGCGAACAGGCTGCGGTGGTCGTGGAAGTTCTATCAGCAGCCAATTGGGCACAGGGATAGGTGTAGTGTTCAAGAAGTCAAAAAGCTGTGGGAGCTCCTCTGGTCTTTTAAGGAAAAACTGCACTTCTCCCTTCCTCACAATGAGGTGGAACGGATGTCCCCATCGATAGGATGCCTCCACCTCTCTGATCCTCTGTAACAGCGGGGCAAGCAGGCGTCTCATTGCTAAGGTGCGAGCCGAAACATCTGGGAATAATTGGATTTCCACATTGTCCAGAAATAGGCGCCCGTAATGCCAGGCGTGCTGCCAGATCTCTTCTCTGTCTGTGTAGTAGTGAAGCCTGCAGAGTATGTCTCTGGGGCCGGTTGCCCTAGAGGTCTGTTGGCGTGCAACTCTGTGTACTCTGTCTAACATGACTCGAGCGTCCTTGGGTTTTTGGGAGACCTTATTAAAAATCTCAACAACCCTGGCAGATAATTCGTTAGCTGGAAAGTTCTCTGGAACACCTTTCAAGCGTATGTTATTTCGGCGACCTCGATTTTCCTGGTCATCCTGGGCTAATACTAGTTGTTGTACATATTCCTGGGTGCTTATCAGGCTTTTCTCCAATTTAGAGACTTTCTGAGCAAGTGTGGTATTGGCTTCCTCCAAATTCAAGGTACGGGCTGCAAGTTTGTCTATCTCGCCTCTAACTGCCGTCAGGGCCTTTTCCTGTGATGCCTCTAAACGCGCTGCCATGGAATCAATATCTTGCTTTGTGGAAAGCGATTTCAACAGGTCCATCAAGGACTGATCGCAGCCCCTTAACATGGGTGTTGTGAGGGCCCCCCTTGCATCAGCTCTCATGCCATTGTCCAGTAGATATGAACCATGCATGGCCTGGTATGCTGTGTAGAAGCGTGTGGCAGGGGAATCTGTATTCAGAAGCATATTGTCCTGTATCAGTGCTGAACCTGCACCTTGTGCTGCTGCTGCCTCCCTCCCTATCTCCTGGAGCTGCATTGTGTTGTAGGTTGTGTTGGAGGGGCTGCTTGTGACCATGCATAATGGCTCCAAAATTTCCTCCTCTTCTCTCCCCACCTCATCCCGCTCACCTTCATCCTGCCCCTGTCCCTGGGAGCATGTGCTCTGCTTGTCTCTGCCATCCCAGCCTCCTGATGGCTCTTGCACCTGTAGTGAGAAGTCCCTGGGCTGTACAACCTCTTGGGCCTCTTTCACTGCGACCTGGGCAGTACATTTATTATGGGAGCCTCCACTCTGTCCTTTCACCATGGCGCCCTCCTGTCCTGGCACCTGCTCTCCATGTGCCCTCTGTGCTCCGCGCTCCCGGTCTGTTACATCCCCCTCACCTCGTGTCTTCTGGGCACCGGGTGACTGCTGCACCGCTGGTTACTCAGAGCGGCACCCTAAGGGAGGGGACCGGACCAGGGCTGCTTCAGCTGTCTTCTCCCGCTCCTGTGCCTCTTGCCCCTCTCCTCGTCCTTTTCCTCTTTGTGAGGAGCGGGACGGCGCCATCTTGAGCGCTGGTGTCCCCTCTGTCTCCAGCCTCCCGCCGGAGAGAAATCGATCCAGCGGTGTTCTCCTCCGGTCTGCGGGGATCTGTGGGGTGCACGAGGAAGCCCTTCTGCCTCTGGGCATGTTTTTTCTCTGGCACGCTGGGTGAAATCGGCCGTTTTGTTGTCGGCTATGGAGGAGGAGCTCCTGGGATCAGCGTCCGCTCTCCTCCATAGCTAAGCCATGCCCCCCAAGACGAGTAGTTTGAAGGGAAAAATAAAAAATTACAAAAGATAAACATTAGGTAGCTAAATTTGCAGATGGCAAGCCAGGAGCACCCAACCAGCCCGCCCAAATCTTATCAAAAGCATTAGGGCAACACCTTTTGGTATAAATAGCCTTCTCCCTATATAGTATAAAATTAATTTTATTAACATATTCCGCACGAGAGGGGATTTTATCCGAGATCCAGTATAAAGCTATAGGTTTCCTGGCCGCATATAACATTCTGGCCACTGCCACTTTAAGACTTTCATCACCCCCCACATCCTCCACGTAGCCCAGAACACAGACCACCGGTTCCCGTGGGATATTCTGCCCCGTGGTCAAATGTATCAATTGGAGAACTAGGATCCAGAAAATTTGCAGGCAGGGGCACGTCCACAACATCTGCAGAATATCCGCATCGTCTAGTCCGCACTTAGGACATCAGGAATCTAATCTCAATCTCATATCAAAGAGCCACGTAGGGGATCTATAGACCCTATATATGATATATAATTGAGACAAACGGCTGGGCTCACTGAGACACAGTCTGGGGACCATCTGAAGTATTGCGTTCCACTGATCCTTGGATAACGGGCCCAGCTGACGCTCCCACCTAGCCAGCGCCCCCAACCGGATGTCCCAACAGATACACCGAAAGTAAGCAACCATATATAAAAGAGATCAGACCTCTGGTGGAGGCCTGCAAGCCAAGCCTGCTGACAATGGCATCCTGGTGTATAGACATATTCTGCGTTTGCATCTGCACAGAGTAAGCGTGCCGTAGCTGCAAATATTGATAAAACATATGATGTGGGTGCGGGAACTCCCGTCGTAACACCTCAAATGACTTGAACCCCCCACACTCTGTCAGTTGTGATACCCATCTAATTCCTATATGCCTCCAGTGTGCAAATCCCTTGAGTTTCTGCAGTTGTGGTAAATGAGAGTTGTCCCAAATAGGGGAATATTTCGTGAGGCCAGCAATACCTCTTAATTGCTTTATTTTATCCCACACTTTAATCATGAGCTGGACCGTAGGAAATCCAGTTGCTAAAGGTCTGAATCTTTCCACCTCCAAGCTAGATATTATCGACCCCCTACCTGCTAAAAATTGCAAAATCCCTCCACTCTCCACTGCTTCAGCTGAGAAATCCTCCATACCCCCCGCCAAATGCTGACACCGGGATGAGAGAAAATAGAGCCACGGGTGGGGCAATGCGAGACCCCCCCTCCTCCTTAGATTTTTGTAGATGTTCCAATTTGATTCTTGCACTGTTTTTCAACAAGATAAGTTCTCTGAATATAGCATTGATTTTATAGAACCTGTTCTGAGGGAGCCATATAGGAGAGTTGTGAAGGACATATAGGAGCTGCGGCATGACCACCATTTTGAGCAGATTCACTCTCCCGACTACAGAGAGGCGTAACTTCGCCCAAGCCTTCACTTTCAACTTAATCCGAGACAGTAATGGTGTGAGATTCAGTCGCTCAAAATCCATCAGTTTATCTGATATCACAATACCCAGGTACTTAAAAGTTTTGGTTACTGGGACTACAGACGTGGGGGTCCCACCAGGATCTAAAGGGAGAAGTGCAGATTTGTCCCAATTGATAACAAGCCCTGGAATAGCACCAAACGAGTCTAGGAGCCGCATTGTATTTTGCAAGGAATTGTCAGAGTCCGCAGGAAACATAAGCAAGTCATCGGCATAGAGAGCAACCTTCTCTTCCATTCCCCATACTTGAACCCCTCTATTCCCGGATCATGACGTATTCGGGATGCCAAAGGCTCCACCGCCAGGGCAAAAAGCAATGGGGACAAACGGCAGCCATGCCTCGTTCCTCTGTAGAGACTAAAAGGGTCAGACAGAAGCCCATTCGCTCTTATTCGTGCTCTCGGTTCAGTGTATGGAAGTCTAACCCAGCCAATGAAACCCGTGCCAAACCCCATACACCGAAGCGTAGCCCAGAGGTATTGCCATTCCACACTGTCAAATGCCTTGGCAGCATCGAGAGAAAGAACCACCCTCCCCCCCGCATTATCCGCCCGTGCCTGCATGTTCAAAAACAGTCATCTAATATTGATGGCCGTAGACTTACAGGGCATGAATCCCGTCTGATCCGGGTGAACCAGGGACTCCACCACCTTCGAAAGGCGCGTAGCCAGAATCTTTGCCAAAAGCTTAACATCAATTGCCAGAAGGGATATCGGCCTGTAAGACCCAGGGAGTGTCGGATACTTATCTTTTTTCAGCAGCACAGTTACTATGGCCTCCCGCATACAAGATGGGAGGGTCCCAGAACGCAAACTGCCATTATATACTTCCAATAGCATTGGGAGCAGGACAGATTGATATTTTTTATAAACCTCTACCGGCAATCCATCTACTCCTGGCGCCTTACCATTGGTCATAGAACTGAGAGCCTCCTCAAGCTCCCCCAAATCCAGCGGTTCATCTAATAAGCGTCTATCCCTATGAGTCAACTGTGGGAGCCTAGCAAGTTCCAAAAAATTATCAATGTCCTCCGCCGAAGGACTAACATGAGAGGAGTAAAGCTCTGTATAGAAAGACCCCAGAATCCTCAAAATGCCCGGTGTATCACTGACGATGCTCCCATCTGTATCCCAGAGGCTTGCTATAAACGAGGTCACCCTCTGTGCTGCCGTAATGATCGAAAGCAGGTACCCCACACTCTCCGCACATTCAAAATATTGGATGGAGTGAAACATATGTCTACGTGTCGCAGCTTCCAAAGTCAGTCTAGCCACCCCTCTCTGTGCCTCCTGCACTCTCTTCTGCGCAGCTGGAGTAAAGTGCCCCGAGAGAGCCTCCTCCGCATCTTTCAACTCCTGAAACACAGGTTGGGAGTCCGCTCTAGATTTGGATTTAAGTTTTGAAATTTCTCGAATGAACATGCCTCGCATATATGCCTTCAGTGTCTCCCACACAACTAAATCAGAAGTTGAGTGCAAGTTGAATCCAAGATGCTCCTGAATTTCATCGAGGAGAGTGTCAGCCCTGTCCACCAATTGCAGCCAGAATGGGTTAAGTCGCCAGAGTGAAGTAGAACTCCGATCACGCGGGGCCCCTTACATGGGCGAATGATCCAACACCGTCCTTGGCAAATATTGAACATCTAAAATATTTCTCAGTATCCGATCATCGCCCAGGGCCAGATCAATGCGAGACGGGGACACATAACGTAGAAGAAAGGCTGAATATTGATAAATATCCAGATTGCGACTTTCCCACAGATCGGTAAGGGCTTCCTGCAACAATATCCCAAAAGGCGTGCAATTACCCTCCTGTCTTAAAGGTGCATGATTGGCTCTATCCCAGTGAGAATCTAGGACATTATTGAAATCCCCCACTAGTATATATGGAACCCCCGGAAAGTCCCGCAAAATTTGAAACATTTTATAAATAACCTTGCTGCTAAAGGGCGGAGGAATATAGACAGAAACCAGTATCATCGTCACTGAATAGAGTTGACATTCTAGAAGAACAAATCGTCCCTCCTCATCTACCACTACCCGGTGACAGGTGAATGGAGCACCCGAATAGATCATCACACAAGACCCCCCGTGAGTATTGAGAGTATGTGGCATGGTAACCACACTGTACCCATCTCTGATCCAGTACGGCTACAGTCTCAGAGGTCAAATGCGTTTCCTGTAAGCAAACAATAGTGGGCCTCTGGTCAGTTATGAAAGAAAATATAGCTTGCCTCTTAACCGGGGATTTTAATCCCCTAACATTCCAACTAATTACTTTTATCTCGCCCCCTTATATATTGCAATATAGTCAGTACCGAAATCCATCCCATCACGGTATTAAACATAGCAATGTGCACACATAGAACATATGGCCTGGTTAACCCTAAGAACGCCCTCCCAATCATTCCCAACAAAACCCTAGGCAATACCAAGGGTGCTTGAAACAAAGGCGATGTTATTCCCTTCTGCCCCAGTCCTTTGGCGTTACAGTTACTAGCCGCCACCCACTTAAGACAGTATAGTTCCCCACAGCACGGAGCAGTAAATCAATCAGCTAGTTGCCGTCCCTCACTCCACGTGCACCATAACATCGATGCCCAGATATCAGAACATATGCACAACACTTATCATTGCGTCGTTTAACCCTCTGCGTCAAGTACAGAGTGAAAAACTGTTTATTGCGACACCAAAAGACCCACGGGGCCAATGTCACCATCAATCATCATCACGATCCTCCTTAGACCGGTTGAGCAGCTGTTCGTTACGGTCCAGCCAATCCACAGCCGCGGCAGAGTCTAGAAAAACCTTCTTCCATGCCTCAACCCGCAGCTTGGCGGGAAAAATCGAGTACTTGACTCCCAAGGCCCGTTTTTTAGATCTTTAAATTTAGCCTTCATTCTCTGGACCTCAGGCGAGTAGTCCGGGTAGAAGGAAACTCTGGAGCCCTCTATAGCAAGACCAGGGTGGTCTCTCGAAAATCTCAGGATGTTATCCCTATCCCAGTAATGCAGGAGTTTGGCCAGTATAGGTCTCGGTGGGTATCCCGGGGGGGAGGGCGAGCAGGAACTCTGTGAGCACGTTCGACTGCATATAAATGTGTCAAGTTATCCACTCCAATCTGTTCCTTAAGCCAGTTTTCAACAAAAATGGTGGGATTGGTGCCTTCATAACATTCTGGCATGCCGATAATACGCACGTTATTTCTTCTAGACCTGTTTTCCAGGTCATCGGTTTTAGCCCACAAAGCCCCAAGTTCCTATTTGAACTCCTTATGGTATTTCACTGTTTTAGTCTGTGTCCTCCAGAACTCCAACTCTTTTCTCCAATTGACCAGATCTTTCCTTTACCGTACGCAGGTCATGTCTCACAGTTAACATGGATTCCTGCATATGTCCCAGTTGAGTGAGCACACTGGAGATAGCTGTCCCACACTGCACAACTGCAAGCATCACATCTTTAATGGTAGGTTCTGTGGGCATTTGCAGCTGCAGTGCCTGGAGCTGGAGCTTATTGTTCTGCACCATCTCTCCCCAGCTGCGCTCAGCAGGCTGCTTCTCCTGCTCTCCGATGGGTAAGCTGTCCTCCTCCCCCCTCTCATCTCCCTCCTGCGCCATACCTCCAGGGTCAGACTCCTGTTCATTCTCAGTCTCCTGGATGGCTTTCTGCTCTGCCTCCTCCACTCTTGCAAGCGCCGCAGTCTCTACATTACCTCCCGGTTTCTGCAGGCACTGTCTGCAGCTGCCTCCTCCTGAGCGCGCGCAGAGGCAGCTGCGCCATCTTGGGATCCGGCTCCCACCTCGCCGGTCACTCTCATCTGGCCTTTTTTCGGCATGGTGCGGGTCTGAGTTTCGGCATCGGGTTCCTCCACGTCCCCCTGTCACAGGGCAGCGCTGTGGGTGAAATTCCGCCGTGCTGTGGGGTTATTTCAGCGGTTTAGAGCAGCGGTGTGCGGGAGCTCTGCACAATCACTTCTTCCTCACATGCCACTAGGCTCCGCCCCTCCCCACAATCATATTTTCAAATATTTAACTATTGTAGTGTCAATAGGTCACTCCATATCAAGTGATCTAAATATGATTTTCTTTTTTTTTACCTAACGTCTTTAGATTTTTTTTAATTTTTTTCTATATGAAGTACAACTTTAGTTAATTACAAATTAAAAGTTTTGAATTTTATTCTTCATCAGTTAATTTTTTACAGATGTTTAAAGTTTTGAAAAAGCGCAAATGTTGTCCTGGTATGGCTTTACATTTCTTATCATATCTCGGGCTAGAATTAAGATAATGAGGTGGGAGAGGCATTATTTTTCTCAGTACAGTACGGGCTTTCATTTGATATGTCACAAGACTATGTTTCTTAACATTTTGTTAATAATTGTGTTATATTTTGTTAATGATCTGCATATTCATAAAGGCTCATCAACATAATGAGCTGGTCTATGACTCACTGAATGTCTATCACATACACAATCTGACAAGATAATAGGAATCTATAGAACCGTTACTAATGCTCCACAGCTCAGACCGCTTTGTGCTGCAAAGTACAGTATACATATTAACAAAATATAACAAAATTATTGACAAAATATTAAGAAACATAGTCTTGTGACATATCAAATGAAACCCCTAACGTTCTGAGAAAAATGATGCCTCTTCCACCTCATTATCTTAATTATCTTCGATGTTAGAAAGTGATTTATTCAAATATTGTTAAATCGGGATTTATAAAATCCTCTCTGTTGGAAGTTACAGGCTCTTTACAATGTTCTGCCTGCAGAGTATTTTTCTCTTTTGCAAGTTGCTTTCTACAGCTATCACAAATGTTCATGCCTGCATTGAATGATGGATTTATATCAAACATCAAATCTAGTGCCGACCTAAGATTTTTTCTTGTTGTGTGTCCAGTTTTTTAAAGGGATTGCAACAGTATATATTATAAAATGATGTTCCTTGAGAAGCAGTAGCCATTGCTCTGTGAGAAAAATAGAGTTAATATTAAGTGAGGGAGATGGGTAATAAAAATAAAGATTTACAGTACACTTGAGATATAACTGTCTTACTATAGAGTGAGTATTAGGGCTAGAGCACACAAAATCTTTTCTGTCTGCGGATAAATGCTGCGATTTTGGCAGCTTTTTTTCTACTGAGCTTTCACTATATCTGCATTAGTTTTTTTTTTTACATTTGAATTTTTATTAAAGTTTGCAATTTAAACAGAGCATACAGTTTGACGCAAACATTAGGCGTGTGAAACTTAGCAACATCTTATATTCTACAAAAATACACATACAGTGCAGATTCCGGGAATAAGGAGAGGTAGGGAGGATGGAAGGAAACTAGGGAAGGAGAGTTAAGGACAAGGGAAGGTAAAGGCGACTACTCGCAGAACTCGATAAACCTGAGCAGGACGTACTTATGGTAAAGAACAATAGATTACAATATAGATCCGTGGAAATAAATTCAGGCAGGGTGTACCATAACTGAAGTGGGGTCAGACACAGTATTGTATGGTGAGAGGATCCAGGGTTCCCACCAATCTAGGACCCTGGTCCGTCTCTTCAAACTGTGAGCAAGAATCAGTTCGGACTGAAAATGGGAATTAAGGCAGGCCAAAAGTTCTTCTTTGTCGGGAAGAGTGGGGAGTCTCCAATGTCGTGCAATACAGAGACGTGCTGCAGTTAGAATGTTCGTCAAGATTGGCTGGAATGTTCTGGGCCATTCCTCTAGTCCCAGACCCAACAGGGCTAAAGCAGGAGTCAGGGTGGTCTGGATACATGTGAGTTCAGTGATCAGAGCCTCCACAATCATCCAGAAGCAGTTAACACGAAGGCACTGCCACCATACATGTTGTGTGGAGCCGTTTTGTTTGCATAGTTTCCAGCAAAGAGATGAGTTTGGGTCTGAGGAGGCTTTAGAAAAGTGCGCCAGTTTTCCAGGTGATAAATACCAGTCTAAGTGTAGTTTTTTAATTTATTCAACGTGGTTGATGCACCTTGAGAACTTAGATGTATGGATAGACGCCCTACGCCGTTGTTGCACTGTTGCCTCAAAGGACAATCGCTCCTCCCATTTCAGCATATGAGGGAGCTTCCATTCACTTCTGGCTTCCATTAAGGCTTTGTACAGGATAGCCACTCCATGGTCGGAAAGAGCTTCCGATTTAAAGTACCTCTGGACCGACCCGTCACAAGCGCCAAGATCAACCTCAGGGAGGGTTAACGTGTGCAGAAAATGTCTCACTTGTAAGAAGCAGTAAAAGGACGTATGGGGCAAATCAAAAGAGCTGGAAAGATCAGCAAAGGACCTCACACCTGCATTCTCCCTGATTTGTTGGAGCAGTGTCAGCCCCCTAACCCGCCACGACAAGAGAGAGAGGGATCCCACGGAGAGCTCCACAGCTTGGAGGGAGACATAGCGATACAGAAAGGGGACCAGATCAGCAGAGAGTCGATTCCAGATTCGGAGAAGGACTACCATAGTTTTCAACATAGTCCATTCCTGTATGGCTGAAGCAGATTCATCTCCAGTAGAAGTCTGGTAGAGCCTCTCGGAGCCAATGATCGTTCTATATGCATCCACAGGGGAATTGGGGTGTCTAACCACCAAAGCTTGGCTGCTGTCAAGTGTACTGCGGAGTAATAGGTGGATATGTCCGGTAGACCCAGCCCGCCCCGTCCCATAGGTAGAGTAAGGATTCTCATACTGATTCTGTGGGAGGTTTTTTCCCAGATAAAGCGTCGCAAACAGTTTGGAGGGAGTCAAGTAGTTTCTGGGGGAAAAAAAGAGGGAGGTATCTGAGAATGTACAAGATCTTAGGGAAATACGTCATCTTAACAGTCTGCATATGAGCCATCCATGATAGGTTCAGGGCTGCTTGGGACTCCAAACCGGCTCTAACGTGCTTTTGAAGGATATCATAGTTTAGTTGCACTATGTTATTGGTCCAGGTTATTTGAATTCCCAAATATGGGATTCCTTTAGGCGACCAGACGAAAGGGAACAAAGACTGGAGCTAAAGCTGGTGCGCTGGGGGAACATTCACTGGGTACAGCATGGACTTGGAGGGGTTCAACTTGTAGTATGAGGCATTAGAGAACTCATTGAGAACCTCCATTGCAGTACCGATCCGCGTTCTCACCGCCGTGCATATATCCGGCGTCTATTGCGCCTGCGTCTTTCTCCAATTGGACCCGACTACTGTCAATCGCGCATGTCGGTGGGCGGGATGGTGACAAATATCCGGTTCGCAGCGTCCATAGAGATAAAGACATAAATATCAGGCAGAGCACATGCGTTAGGTCATAATCCACCACAGCATCCACATCTATCATATCAAAATAAGGCAGCATCACGATTTTACACTTAATATAGAGCGTCCCAATGAATAATGATATCTCAGTATTGACAGTACCTATAAACAGGGAGAAATGTAGGAGAAAGCACTCATATGAAGGTAACAAACAGTAAGACAGTACAGCGGCATTACTTGATCACTAAACATTTCTATGATAACAGGATGCCATTAACACAGAGTCATATATGAAGATAATATTATATGACCCCCATATACTATATAGCACCCACACTTAATTTACTTTATTTACTGCCCAAAGGCACAGCGTAATGATGAGTGGAGGGTCCATGGGTGCAACAAGGAATTATTTTATATGTTCTTTGACAGAAATTCAAGTCAGTGACACAACATGGCTTGTGTCTTTTGATGTTGTGTCACTGTACACATCAATTGAACATGAGAGAGGTCTCGCAGCAGTTGATGTGACTTTGGCGGCCTCTGACATGGCGCCCAATTGTGCACGGTTCACCCTGGCGCTGCTGGGGTTCATCCTCAGGAGGAATTATTTTCTCTTTGGGGATGATTATTACCTGCAGCGCCGGGGACAACAATGGGGTCCAACGTGGCCCCAACTTATGCAAACATCTATATGGCTGTCCTCAAGGGTGAACATGTGTACAATTCTCCATCGTGGCGCCATGTCAGGGGCTGGCGAAGATACATCGATGATATCTTTTTTGTGTGGGATGGAAGTAGAGAGGAGTTGGGGATTTTCTTTGACTCACTCAACAACATCCACCCTGGATTAGGCTTTACCATGACATGCTCACTTGAGAAGATGCAGTTTTTAGACACTTTAGTCTATAAGGCAGATGGTCTCTTAAAGACTGATCTCTTTATTAAGAGTACAGACAGAAACAGCACGTTGCACTTTTCAAGTGAGCATCCCAGGAAGATGGTGGAATCACTCCCTTGGAGTCAAATGTTGAGGGTACGCAGGATTGTATCTGACGCATTGGCCCCTCCTGATGAAGGGACATAGTGAGGTTGAGGAATTTAAACATTTTCCTTTGTTTTCATATAGGAAAGGACATAGTTTAAAAGATAATCTGGTCCATGCGGACATTGGTAGTTCAAAAAAAGATATCCAAATGACTTTAGCCCCACCCAGCCTCGGAAATTTTCCATGCTTGGGTTGTGCGTGCTGTGGAAATATGTTGAAGGGCCGGTTTTTTCAGTCACCCAGGATCCGGGAAGAGATACTACATTAAAAAGAGATATACTTGTAACAGTAGCTATGTTGTCTACACCATTTGCTGACCATGTGGTCTCCTCTATGTGGGTGAAACCACAATGGAGGTGAAGACGCGAATTGGAAAACACAAAAGTACTATCCGGACGGGTTTGACTGATTTGCCGGTCCCGAGACATTTCCATGATATGGGACACACGGTCAACCAACTTAGGTTTAGAGTGATAGACGATGTGCCCCCCCCTTAGGAGAGGTGGCGACCGTGTGCCACAGCTGAAAAAGAAAGAATTAAGATGGATATTTGAGTTGGACACCTTGTCCCCAAAAGGCATGAACATAGATTATGATCAGCGGGGTTGCCTGTTGGGTTCCACTTGATGTCTCGTCGTATCTTTCATCATATTTGATTGTTTTTAATTACTTTTTAACATTCTCTCACACTTTGATCTAGATGGAGGATTAACTGTATCTATGGAATGGCTATACCCACCCATGAGCATTGTATAATGTTGAAACACTGGGGTAAATTGAAGGGAGGTTTTTTGACAGTATTGCATTACGAGGTTGTTCTATATGTAATGAGTGTTGGGTGTATGGTACGTTTTTAAGGGTTTTTCTATCTATGTTTGGTGCACTATGAGCGATATGCTTGTTGCACCCATGGACCCTCCACTCATCATTACGCTGTGCCTTTGGGCAGTAAATAAAGTAAATTAAGGTGTGGTGCTATATAGTATATGGGGATCATATAATATTATCTTTATATATGATTCTGTGTTAATGGCATCCTGTTATCATAGAAACGTTTAGTGATCAAGTAATGCCGCTGTACTGTCTTACTGTTTGTTACCTTCATATGAGTGCTTTCTCCTACATTTCCCCCTGTTTATAGGTACTGTCAATACTGAGATATCATTATTCATTGGGATGCTCTATATAAAGTGTAAAATCGTGATGCTGCCTTATTTTGATATGATAGATGTGGATGCTGTGGTGGATTATGACCTAACGCATGTGCTCTGCCTGATATTTATGTCTTTATCTCTATGGACGCTGCGAACCGGATATTTGTCACCAGTAAGATTGTAAGCAATCCGATATACAGTATGGAAGCATTGGAGGGGGCCGTGAAGAGGTACTCGTTCAGCTTCCACAAGGCCGTAGGGGCGTGCACAGATGAGTCTGTTACCTCGAGAAAAACAGGGGTATAATCTGACCAGGTAATGTGTCCGATTGATGCCTCTTGGCACCTGGCAAGGAGGGGTCGTTCACCAGAATGTAATCCAAGCAGCTATACGTTTTGAATCTAGAAGACATATAAGTATAGTCCCTCTCCTCTCCGTGGGAATAGCGCCAAATATCATGTAAGTGGTGGGCTGTGAGTAGGGAATTTAACTCTACACGACACTGAGAAGGCACAGAACAATCTAGACGCTTATCTACTGGGAAGTTGAAGTCCTCTGCCAGGATTGTGAGGCCTTTCAGCTGACTTGTATTAGGTCCATATATAGATACCAGCGAGTACATTGCATCATTCAGAACTCCCCTCACCACTAGGTATCTCCTCAACTGAAAGGAGACTGAATTAGGTAGAAAAATTGCCACTCCAAGTGTCTTGCTCTCCGCATTTGCAAAAAACTGGGTGAGGTATAAGGTTGAATCCATTCTGTAGTTATCTCTCTGCAAGAGATGGGACTCCTGAATGAATATCAGATCGCTACGAGACTTCCTCAATTGCTGCCACACCAGAGCCCTCTTCTGTGGGGAATTCAGCCCGTTAACATTAATGGACATGTATGTGACGCTCATGACGATCGGCGCAGATTCAAGAAGAATACAACACTTAAACCACAACTTAAATGTATCAAGATTCAAAGGCTCAGTCTTGTAGAGCAGAGTAGTGAGTTATACGAGTGACACCAAACAAAGGGATGGAGGAGGAGAAACTAGGGAAGGAGGGTGGGGGTAGGAAGGGTTCTAGTGAAAGACTTTTTACAAAATCTCAAATAGAGTATTCCAAAATCAGGTCAGGGAAAGCAGACCGGCTAGCAGTCTGATGTAACCCGGTACACCTTGGTTACAGATCTAATTCCAGGGGTGTTAACCAAACTTCATACAGAGCAGTACAGGATTCCTAAAAGGTGGAGTACCACGAATGTACTCAAGGGGGGCAATCTGTTCCTATAGAAGGAAGAAGAAAGGTATGAAGATCAGACAGAAAGTCCTGAGAAGGCAAGAGTGAAAGAGGGGTATGAGGGAAAGGAGAAGGGTGAAGTTAGGTCTAGAGCTCAAAGTGTTAATGGTCAAGGAGGGGAGAGCAAGAGGAGGGATAAGGTGTGAGAGAGAAGGGAAGAAAAAGGGAAGTAAAGATTCAAGCGGGCACTTTTAGTCAAAAGGAGGAAGGATTATAGGAAGTGAAGGGATGAGAAATAGAAACAATGCATTAACGAATGCAGTGAAATTCAGCTAGAAAGGCAGTAAAAAGATTGAAAAGGAATATATCCAGGAATAGAGGAATCACAAGGCACCAACATCGAATGGGACAGCTAGGCTCCCATCTCATCTCACTCTGGGTCCAGTCAGTGTGCTGATAAGTCGTTGGGCGAAGCAGGGTCAGAGGCAGTATCAGATGAAGTAGGTCTTGGTTGTATCAGTCCCCACTTGCGCATCAGGACTTCTGCTTGCTGTGGGGTGAGGCATGTATGGATGGTATTGTCCTTTTTAATAAGTAGCTTCATGGGGAACCCCCACCTGTACTCAATTTGCTTCTCCCTCAAGGTGCTCGTAACAGGGTTGAATGCGCGCCTCTGGGCCCGGGTGCCCGCCGAGAGGTCTGGATATAAAGCGATTCTTCTAAAGGTGTCTGGTAGATCAGGATTAGACCGCAGGGCTCTGAGAAAATCCTCCTTAACCTCAAAGAAATGTACCCTGGCAAGCACATCACGTGGGAGTGCAGGATCTAGCGCTTCTGGTCTAGGCAGTCTATGTATCCTGTCTGTGATGATCTTCTCAGGCTGCAGGCTGGGGAGTACTGCTGCAATGAACCTCTGGAGGAGGTTTCTAAGTTCCCCTGTGGGCACATTATCTGGGATCCCCCGAAGCTTAACATTGTTCCGACGGGATCTATCTTTCAGATCCTGCGTTTTGAGGGTGTTTCTGTCCAGCTTATCCTCCAGGGCAGCATGAGCATTAAGCAGTTGATTGTGATTTTACAAGCTCTCCCATTTTTTGTTCAAGTTGAGTAGTGCGAGAGCTGAGTTCAGTCACCTCCCCCCTTAGCCCCGCCATCATACCTCTCATGTCATCTTGAAGTGATGTCCGGAGGCCAGCCAAAAGATCTCTCATTGCAGCCTGTGTCAGAGGAGGCTCAGGAGAAACGTTAGTGCCTGAGGTGGAGGAGGTCAGGGAAGCTGTGGATCCTCTGAGCGATGCACGTGGAGCGTGGTGAAGAGGGAGGCGGCGCCATCTTGGAGCCCAGTGTATCTGCAGAGGAGGCCTGAGGGAAGAAGTCTGCCACACTGCGGGAGGGGGTACACGTTTCAGTGATCGAATCCTGCCCATCCGATGCCCAGCGCCACCAGGGGTAAGTGGAGGGTGTTGATGCCGGGTGAGAGCCGCTGTATGCTGTGTATTGCCGCTTTCGGTGCCTGTGTTCCTCAGAGCTCCCGAATTATGCAGCCATGCTCCTCAAGTGTCAGGCCACGCCCTAGTTTTTTTAATCCCTAGTGAAAACGATGGCAGAATATTTTTTTTACATAAATAGTGATAAATTGCAGCGATCAAAAAGTAGTGCAAGCAGTGATTTACTCACTCTCTGAGTGTTTCAAAAAACACTGCATGTGTTTAACCCTATTATTTCTAGCCCACGATTTGATCAAAAATGTAAAGCCATACCAGGCCAAAATTCGCGCTTTTTTAAAACTTAAAAAAATCTGTAAAAATTAACTGATGAAGAACAAAATTAAAAACCTTTAATTTGTAATTCCATCATCCCCCTGCAGCCCCCATCATCCCCTGCAGCCCCCATTACCCATCTGCAGCACGCATCATCTACAGCCCCCATCATCCATCTACAGCCCCCATCATACCCCAATGTCTCTCTGCAGACTAAGAGTATGAAAAAGAGCATATATATTTACCATCAGGATTCACAAGTTATACATAATGCTTTATAAAATAAAAAAGAGCCTATTTCGCTATCATATATAGGTACCAGGGGCTATATATATTTAATTGTCCCTGATTTTGATGTAAGACCCTTCTCAGTAATAACATCTAAAGGCCAGTATTTAACTCATCAAATCACCACTCTGTCACAAAAACCAAATGAAAAACGAAAGCCAAGATATGTGAGTGTCATTAGAGGAAACAGGTGTAGCTCAACTGTTCGTTAAGCCCGTTGGGGTGGACACTATTAAAATCATAGATCCACCTCGCTTCTTTTTGGAGAAGGATTCTATCAAAGTCTCCTTTTCTAGGTGAGGGTTTCGGGACTTCCAAAACTCTAACTTTTAGACACTTGGGGTCCCCTAGATGGAATTCATGAACATGTCGTGCAATAGGGGTGTCCCTATCATTTCTCGTGTCACCAAGATGTTCCCCAAATCTTTTCCGCAGTTCCCTTTTGGTTTTGCCAATATAGTCTTTGGGACATGTACAGGTGATCACATAGATCAAACCTGTTGTACAACAATTGGCAAAATCACGTAATGTATAAACTTTATTAGTTGAGGAGCATGTTACAGTTTTGGAGGGTTGTACCCATGAGCAGAAATTACAGTGCCCACATCTGTAGGTCCTTGGATTTCTGATGCGTGCGTACCAACTTGTCACCTATAGATTGTCCTCGTCTATAAGTGACACTCGCATATGGCATGATATAATCTCTCAGCTCAGGATCTGCAAGGAGAATACGCCAATGTTTCCTCATAATATCCATAATTTCCACATTATGAGCATCAAAGGTACCGATTAGTCTGGTGATAGATGAATTCTCTTCCTTTTTTTTGGGGACAAGTAACGTATCCCTGTTACACAATTGTGCATTTTTATATGCTGCGCTCAGGATTGAACGAGGGTAGCCTCTCTCAAGGAATCTGTTCTTTAATAGATCTGCCTGTTTGTCGAACTCGCTATAACTGGAACAATTCCGTCGTAAGCGGATATATTGTCCTTTTGGGATGCCTCTTTTTTGGGGTTCTGGATGGTAGCTCCCCCAGTGCAGCAAGTTATTTGTTGCAGTTGGCTTCCTATAAATGGTAGAAGAAATCCCACCTTTATCATCCTTAAAAAGAAGGATGTCTAGGAAAGGTAATCTGTTGTAACCAAATTCACTAGTGAAAAAGAGCCCCAAATCATTGGTGTTCAGTTCCTGTATGAAGAGACTAAAGGTCTCCTTGTCCCCTGACCATAAAAGAAGAATATCGTCAACATAGCGGCCCCAAAAGGTGATATGTTGAGTCCATTGCCGCATCGAGTCGCTGAAGACATGTACATCCTCCCACCAGCCCAGGAGCAAATTGGCATAAGAGGGCGCGGCCGAGCTCCCATTGCCGTGCCCCTGAGCTGGTGGTAGAATTGGCCAGAGAACGTAAAATAATTATGGGTTAACAGGAACCTCAGTAGTCCTATCACAAACTAATTATGTTGGGCGAATTGTCTACCTCTGGCCTTTAAGAAATACTCTACAGCCCTAAGGCCTAGGTCATGACGGATCGAGCTGTATAAGGATTCGACATCGATAGATGCGAAGAAGGTCTTTTCATCCATCGTTTCGTAAGGAGGTCACTAGTGTCTCTAACATAGGATGGTAGGGAGAGAACGAAAGGTCTTAAGATCCTATCCAGATAAACACCCACATTCTGCGTAACGGAATTAATCCCCAAGACTATTGGTCTTCCCTTGAGAGGTGTTAATCCCTTATGTACTTTGGGAAGTGCGTAAAATGTGGGTATTACTGGGTCAACGGGAGTCATAAACTTCATTTCATTTTCTGAGATTAAATGATCCTCTAGACCCTTGACAAGAATCTCATAGAGTTCATCTGAAAAGATGTTAGTGGGATCTCTAGTCAGTCTACCATAAAAAGAATCATCCCCTAAGATGTTAAGGCACATAGTTGTATAATTAGTGTGGTCCATTATGACCACGTTACCTCCTTTGTCAGAGGCCTTGATGATTATTTGGTCGTTCTTAGACAATTCGTCCAAATGTCTTTGTTCCATTCGAGTGAGATTAAACCTACTTTTTGGAGTAAAGGAAGATAATTCAGATAACTCGTCACTAACAATCTTAAAGAAGATATCGATTGAATCTGTTCAGTCGGTAGGAGGCATTCTTTTGCTGGATCTTTTAAGAGTAGTAAAGGGACCCGGTACCAAGGGTACCGAGGTTTTCAAATTCCAAGTCCCTCAGATTCTGCAATGATGCACGTTCATCTTCACTAATACCTGACAGTGCATGATCTTCCTTTTTTGTATTGTGAAAAAATCTTTTCCACTTTAATTTTCTACAAAAAAGGGATAGATCTTTGGTCCAATTGAATGCATCAAATCTTTGTGTTGGGGCAAAGTTGAGGCCTTTCTTCAGGACCTCCAACTGTTCCTTTGATGGCGTATATGACGAGAGGTTTATCACCTGATTATTTAGGTCCTGGGAGGGAGGGGAAATTCCCCCACTCTCAGAGACCTTAGACCATATGGGACACCTCTCTGTTCTAAAAAAGAGACTACTATTGATGTAGATGGAAGAGGTGGTAATGATGTGAGGAACCAGAGGTAGGTGCTGGTGTGGGGGGAGGAGCCACCGGTAGTATCGGTGCTCTTGAGTCGTCCCATTTTCTATATGGTTTCTTTCGGTTTTTGTTCTTTTTTGGAGATTTTTTTAGGAGTTTTGGGATTATCTGGATCAGAGGGTTCCCAATCAGTGGACGATTTGTTGCCAGAAGGGCCTAAGAGAAAAGAATATGCCTTATTCGCTTTAAATTCCGCAGAATCTTTAATAAACTTATTATGTTTTCGATTTTTTAGGGACGTTTGAAACCGTTCAATAGAATTCTGCAGAATACCCTGTCTTCTGTTAAAGTCTGGGTCAGTTTTAAAGCCCAAGGCGTATCTATTATATAATTGCGAATGCTGCGAGTGCCCCTTTGTCGTCATGTGGATACGAACGAAGCATTGGCCGCGCAGCGGCCATTGCGAGCCGGCGAGTCGCTATGCCCGCGCAGCGGGCATGGCGAGTCGAAGCATTGGCCGCGAAGCGGCCATTGCGAGTCGCTCTAAGGCGACTCGCTATGCCCGCGCAGCGGGCATGGCGAGTCGCCTTAGCAGCGCGAAGCATTGGCCGCGAAGCGGCCATTGCGAGTCAGAGACTCGCTCTGCTAGAATCCCGATGCATTGTGCATCGGGCACCCATCTAGTTTTATATATTCATCCAGAATTTTGGAAGTTCTCTCTAATGTAAGTTTTTCTTCTTCCAAGAGAAGGCCCATAAACCTTATTGAGGACTCTCTGGACTCTCTCTCCCAGAGTTCCAAAAGTTTAGGTGTCTTTGACCTATCTGCTGGCACTATGGGTATCCTGAGTCCCTTAGGGATGATACCTTGTTTAATATATCTCGTCAGAGACTGCACCTCCCACCAAGATTTTATATTGTTCTTATAACAGACAAAAAGGTCATAAAATATCTTCTTAAGATCTGTGCTTTGATTTACACTGACACCTGCACTCGTCTGAAAGGCCCCATCATCCATCTGCAGCCCCATCATCCATCTACAGCCCCATCATGTCCCTGCAGCCCCATCATCCCCTTGCAACCCCCATCATCCATCTGCAGCCCCTATCATTTATTTGCAGCTTCCCTTGTCCCACAATGTCACTCTGCAGCCCCCATTATCCCCCTGCAGCCCCCATTATCCCCCTGCAGCCACCATATCCCCCTGCATCCACCACTATCCCCCTGCAGCCCCCATCCTCTGCAGCCCCCATCATCCATCTGCAGCCCCCATCATTCCCCTGCAGCCTCCATCATTCCCCTGCAGCCTCCATCATCCCCAATGTCCCCTGCAGCCCCCAATTTCCCCCTGCAGCCCCCATAATGACCCTGCAGCCCCAATCATCCATCTACAGCCCCATCAAACCCCATCATCCATCTGCAGCCCCCATCATCCATCTACAGCCTCCATCATCCCCAATGTCCCCCTGCAGCCCCCAATGTCGCCCTGAAGCCTCCAATGTCCCCCTGCAGCCCCCATAATGCCCCTGGAGCCCCCATCATCCATCTACAGCCCCCATTATCCATCTATAGCCCCATCATCTCCCTGCAGCCCCATCATCCCCCTGCAACCCCCATCATCCATCTGCAGCCCCTATCATTCATCTGAAGCCCCCATTATCCCACAATTTCACCCTGCAGCCCCCATTATCCCCCTGCAGCCCCCATTATCCCCCTGCAGCCCCCATTATCCCCCTGCACCCCCATTATCCTCCTGCAGCCCCCATCATCCCCTGCAGCCACATCATCCCCCTGCAGCCCCATCATCCTCTTGTAGCCCCCAGCACCCTCATGAAGCCTCCATCTATTTGCAGCCCCATCATTTATCTGCAGCCCCATCATTTATCTGCAGCCCCATCAACCCCCTGCAGCCCCATCTGCAGTCCCCATTATACCCAATGTCCCCCTGCAGCCCCATCATCCCCCTGCAGCCCCATCATCCCCTGCAGCCCCCATCATCCCCTGGCAGCTCCCATCATTTATCTGCAGCCCCATCATCCCCCTGCAGCCCCCATTATCCCCCTGCAGCCCCATCATCCCCTTGCAGCTCCCATCATTTATCTGCAGCCCCATCATCCCCCTGCAGCCCCATCATCCATCTGCAGTCCTCATTATACTCAATGTCCTCCTGCAGCCCCCATTATCCCCTGCAGCCCCATCATCCCCTTGCAGCTCCCATCATTTATCTGCAGCCCCATCATCCATCTGCAGTCCTCATTATACTCAATGTCCCCCTGCAGCCCCCATCATCCTCCTGCAGCCCCCATCTCCCTGCAGCCCCCGTCATCCCCTGCAGCTCTCATTATATCCCCCTGTAGCCCACATCATGCCTCTGCAGCCCCCATCATCCCCCTGCAGCCCCCATCATCCCCCTGCAGCTCACATCATCCCCCTGCAGTCCACATCATCCCCCTGCAGCCTACATCATTCCCCTGCAGCCCACATCATTCATCTGCAGCCCCCATTATCCCCAATGTCCCCCTGCAGCCTCCATCATCCCCCTGCAGCCCCATTATCCCTAATGTCCCACTGCAGCACGCATCATCCCCCTGCAGCCCCCATTATGCCCAATGTCCCCCTGCAGCCCCCATCATCCTCCTGCAGCCCCCATTATCCATCTGCAGCCTCCAACATTCATCTGCAGCCCCCATCATCCCCAGTATCCCCCTGCAGCCCTCAATGTCCCCCTGCAGCCCTCAAGGTCCCCCCGCAGCTGCCATCGTCCCCCTGCAGCTGCCATCATCCCCCTGCAGCTGCCATCATCCCCCTGCAGCTGCCATCATCCCCCTGCAGCTGCCATCATCCCCCTGCAGCTGCCATCATCCCCCTGAAGCCGCCATCATCCACCTGCAGCCACCATCATCCTTCTGCAGCCCACGTCATCTCCCTTGCAACCCCCATCAATTATCTGCAGCCCCCATCATCCCCCTGCAGCCCCCATCATCCATCTGCAGTCTCCATTATACCCAATATCCCCTTGCAGCCATCATCCCCTTGCAGCCATCATCCCCCTGCAGCCATCATCCCCCTGCAGCCATCATCCCCCTGCAGCCCCCATCCCCCTGCAGCCCCCATCCCCCTGCAGCCCCAATCATACCTCTGCAGCCCCCGTCGTCTATCTGCAGCCCCTTTCATCCATATGCAACCCTCATCATCCATCTGCAGCCCCCATCATCCATCTGCAGCCCCCATCATCCATCTGCAGCCCCCATCATCCATCTGCAGCCCCCATCATGCCTCTGCAGCCGCCATCATCCATTTGCATCCACATCATCCATCTGCAGCCTCCATTATTCCATTGCAGCCCCCATCATCCATCTGCAGCCCCCATCATCCGTTCGGGTTCAGCGGATCCGGCCAGACTTTTTATAAAGTCCAGGTTTGGGACAGGAATTGAGTCCAAATACTGAACAAGATTAAATTAACTAAAGGTAATATTTTTAGGAGGTAACAAAATATAGTGTTTATCAAAACTGGAAGATACCAACTTATTTGTATTAAAAATATCTTTTTATTCGTATCAAAAAGTTAAATTAAAACGACCACAGATTAGACATACATGTAACATATATACAAAGGTGGGAACCTAGCACAGTTGTTGTACATATATTTAACCAGAAAATAGAGAGGTCACATTCTTTTTGTCCATGAGGATTCCAAGTGTGTCATCCTTAGAGGGGTATCTAAGTGCATACAGATACATATACTCTAATGTCTCACAAAGAGTAAACCAATAGAAAGGCCTCAATTTTGTTCCAACACAAAGATATGATGCATTTAATTGGACTAAAGATTTATCCTTATTTTGTAGGAAATTAAAATGGAAAAAAATTTTCCACAATACAACAAAGGAAGATCTTGCTCTGTCGGGGATTAGTGAGGAAGAACGTATGTCTCTGCAGGATTTGAGGGACTTAGGCTATGTGCACATCAGTCGTTTTGTGGGCTGCTTTTGGACATTTTCCGTCGGCGTTTTCCGCTCAGTTTTATGTTAATTTATGTTAATCCTACCCTCCGGTTGGATTAACATGCTAGTCAATGGATTTTAGAAAACTCTGTCTACATTACAACGTTTTTCTTCTGGTCGTTTTCAGTCAAAACTGAGTTTTTCCACCAGTTTTCAAAAATAGAGCAAGTGACTTCTTTCCTCCGTTTTTCCACCGGTTTCAGCTGAACAAGTGCACAAAAAACTCAGTTTTAAAACCGCCGAGAAAAACGCTGTAAAACCGGGCGGAAAACGAGCAAAAAACGCTAGAAAAACGAGGAACAAAACTGAGCACAGAAAACTCAGTTTTCTGCTAATCTACACCGGTTTTAGGACGTTCTGCAGAGATGCACAAACGTCAGATGTGCACATACCCTTAGAGTCTGAGAGCCTCGGTGCCTTAGGCATCGGTCCCTTTACCACTCTAACAAGATCCAGCAAGAGAACGCCTCCTTCCGACAGAACGGATTCAGTTGATATCTTTTTTAAGATAGTTAGTGATGAGCTCTCTAAACTACCTTCCACTACCCCAAAAAAAAGGTTCAACCTCACTCGAACGGAACAAAAACATTTGGACGAATTGTCTAAAAATGACAAAATAATTATTAAGGCCTCGGATAAATGAGGTAACGTGGTCATAATGGACCACACCAACTATACAACTATGTGCCTTAACATTTTAGAGGATGAGACCTTTTATGGTAAACTAACAAAAGACCCGACTAACGTTTTTTCAGATGAACTCTATGATATCCTTGTTGAGGGTCTAGAGGCTCAGTTGATTTCGGAAAACGAAATGAAATTTATGACTCCCATTGACCCGGTAATACCCACTTTTTATGCACTTCCCAAAGTCCACAAGGGACTAACACCACTCAAGGGAAGACCAATAGTCTCAGGGATTAATTCCGTCATGCAAAATGTGGGTATTTACCTCGACAGGATTCTAAGACCATTTGTTCTTTCTTTACCATCTTATGTAAGGGACACTAGTGACCTCCTGGTAAAACTTGACGGCATCATGATGGAGGACAACACCTTTTTGCATCCATCGATGTTGAAGCTTTATACAGCTCAATCCGTCATGATCTTGGCCTGGAGGCCGTAGAGTATTTCTTGAGGGCCAGGGGTAGACAATTCGCCCAACATAATTCTTTTGTTTTGGGACTCCTTAGGTTCCTGTTGACCCATAACTATTTCACCTTCTCTGGCCAATTCTACCACCAGCTCAGGGGCACAGCAATGGGGAGCTCGGCTGCGCCCTCATATGCTAACTTGCTCCTGGGTGGTGGGAAGATGTACATGTCTTTAACGACTCTATGCGCAAATGGACCCAACATATCATTTTTTGGGGCCATTATGTGGACGATGTCCTTCTTTTATGGTCGGGAAGTAAAGAGACCTTTAATCTCTTTGTACAGGAGCTTAACACCAATGACTTGGGACTTCTTTTCACTAGTGAATTTGGCTATAATAGCTACCCTTCCTGGACATCCTCCTTCTGAAGGATGATAATGGTGGAATTGTTTCCACCATTTACAGGAAGCCAACTGCAACAAATAATTTGTTGCATTGGGGGAGTTACCATCCTGATCCCCTAAAGGAAAATACATCCGCCTAAGGAGGAATTGTTCTAGCAATTGTGAGTTCTATAAACAGGCTAACATACTAAAGAACAGATTCCTCAACAGAGGTTATCCACGCTCAACTTTGAGCGCAGCATATAAGAACGCACAACTCTGTAACAGGGACACATTACTTGTCCCCAAAAAAAAGGAGGAGAATCCATCCATTACCAGATTAATTGGTACCTTTGATGCGCACAATGTGGAGATAATGGATGTTATGTGGAAACATTTGCGTATTTTGCTTGCAGACCCTGATCTAAAAAATTACATAATGCCATATGCGAGCGTTACTTATAGACGAGGACAATCAATAGGTGACAGGTTGGTACGCAGTCACTACCAAAAACCCAAACCACAGACTAATTGGCTGCATAACCTAAAAACCGTAGGGCCCTATAGGTGTGGGCACTGCAAGTTTTGTTCGTGGGTACAACCCACAAAAACTATAACTTGCTCCACAACCACTAAAGTTTACGTTCTGCGTGACTTTGCCAATTGTAGCACACAAGGGTTAATCTATGTGATCACCTGTACATGCCCTAATGACTATATTGGCAAAACCAAGAGGGAACTACGTAAAAGATTTGGGGAACATCTTGGTGACGTGAAAAACTATAGGGACACCCCAATCGCACGGCATGTACGTGAATTCCATCTAGGGGACCCTAAATGCCTAAAAGTTAGAGTTTTAGAAGTACCAAAACCATCACCTAGAAAAGGAGTCTTTGATAGAATCCTCCTCCAAAGGGAAGCGAGGTGGATCTATAATTTTAATAGTGTCCACCCGAATGGGCTCAACGAACAGTTGAGCTATACCTGTTTCCTTTAATAACGCCTGCTTAACCCTA
Organism: Allobates femoralis; assembly: GCA_033576535.1. Classification (NCBI taxonomy): domain Eukaryota; kingdom Metazoa; phylum Chordata; class Amphibia; order Anura; family Aromobatidae; genus Allobates; species Allobates femoralis. The sequence goes on along the minus strand of JARQOC010000005.1, from coordinate 343,372,246 downwards.
GCTTTAGTTTTTCATCTGGCTTTCGGGACATAGTGGTGATCTGATTAATATAAATACTGGTCTGAATGATGTCATTACCCGAGAAGGGTCACATCAAAAACAGGAACAATTAAACATATATAGCTCCTGATACCTGTACATGACAGCTAACCCTTGCTTCTCTTTTATCTGTAAAGCATTTGTTTTGCAAATTGTGAATCTCGATGGTAGATATATATGCTCTCTTAATCTTACTTTTTAGTTCAATATAGACCGCCCCTTATGTATCCCAGGGTGCATTATTATATAAAAAGTCCATCTCCATTTTTTATATTTATGAACATCTTCCCCAAAGACTGCTATTGGCTCTTTCTTCCTTCCCAGGCACACCTTCTTTTGTGTTAGAGTACCCCACTAGATTCTCTATCTCCGTTTCTTTTGTATTATATTGTGAGGCTATCACCCTTATCTATAATGCTTGGTGTGGCTAAGGCCCACGTCACACACAGATATTTGTGCAGATATTGTTCGCAGATCTCTGGTTGCAGTGAAATCATGGACACATTAATCCATTTTGTGGCTGTATATAAATGGATTAATGTGTCCATAATTTCACTGCAACCAGAGATCTGTGAACAATATCTGCACAAATATCTGTGTGTGTGACGTGGGCCTAATTGCCATCGCTTTGCTTAAATCTTCTATAGAAATTCATGTTTCTCCCCGTTTTTTCATTCGCGCTGCCTGCGCATGCGCATTTCTACCGCTTGCATTCCATATGGCCTTCCGTGGAACGCAAGGGGCCACGTCACCTTATATCGACGCATTGACGTCATTTGACGCGCTCGCGTATGCACGGTCGTGTTTTTGTTTTTTTTTGTTTTTTTTTCTTTTGTTGTTTTTGAGCTTCATGGTTTCAGTAACCATGGAACCAAAACAACTTGTTGCTAGATGACGCTGGACTGTGCGTCTCTGGCATAAACAGGTGAGTGCTATTGAGCACCACCTGTTCTCACTAATCACCAATGAACAAAGCTTTATTATTATTATTATGAACTGGGAGTTTCTATATAAATAGGAGCTGATTTAAACCCTTCCAGGCATCCAGAAGCACAGGATGGCTGTTTGGAGGATGAGTCTGAATTGAGACATCTATGTTTAAATCTCTTTTCTTCTACAAAATATGACAGGATTTTTGTGGGCTAAACCTTTAGAATCTTTTTACTTATATGTGGCTATTTTGGACCCCTGGGTGGCATTTATATGGGTCCATAGTATTACATACACACATTTAAATTCTCTAATTACACTATCATAGATATATATCAGACATGTACTCATAGGTAGTTTTTTGCATAACTGTGGGGCATCTATGTGGGTCTTGGATATTGCACATACATCTTTAAACCTTTAACTGCATGACTATATATATGCTATACATGTACCCAGGTGTAGTTTTATATAACTGGGTGGCATATAGGTGGATCTTCGATATCGCACATACATGTTTAAACATTCTAACTGCATTATCATATGTATTTTATATATGTACCCATATGTAGCCGTTTGGACCCCTTAGTGGCATCTATTTGGGTTGTTAGATCTTTTAAATAGCATAAATATGGTTAAATTCTTCTACTATATTATCTATTATATAATTGCCGTAGCGACTTCCGCCGCACACGGCGCCACTTCTGTGGCTTTGTTCCAGGGTACACCGCTCAGGGTGGACCAAGATGGCTGTGGGGCATCTATGTGGGTCTTGGATATTGCACATACATCTTTAAACCCTTTAACTGCATGACTATATATATGCTATACATGTACCCAGGTGTAGTTTTATATAACTGGGTGGCATATAGGTGGATCTTCGATATCGCACATACATGTTTAAACATTCTAACTGCATTATCATATGTATTTTTATATATGTACCCATATGTAGCCGTTTGGACCCCTTAGTGGCATCTATTTGGGTTGTTAGATCTTTTAAATAGCATAAATATGGTTAAATTCTTCTACTATATTATCTATTATATAATTGCCATAGCGACTTCCGCCGCACACGGCGCTACTTCCGTGGCTTTGTTCCAGGGTACACCCGCTCAGGGTGGACCAAGATGGCCGCCCTAAGTGGGAGTACCCTGGGGACCCAGACTACTCGCCACTCACCCCCAAACCCACATCCACACACACGTACACCCCTGACACAACACTATCGTACCCCCCCACACACACACTCACACACACTCATACTCTCATGCAGACTACCAGTCTCCGGTATACTTACCCCACCGCCATCCCGCTAGCCGCTCCCGCTTGGCCCCGCCCACCGCCCGACAGGCTCCGCCCACCTCGCACGGCTCCCGCCATGGCTCCGCCCACCTCAAGGGGCTCCTGCCATGGCTCCGCCCACCTCGAGGGACTACCGCCATGGCTCCGCCCACCTCCCGCCATGGCTCCGCCCACCTCACACTGCTCCCGCCATGGCTCCGCCCACCTCGCCTGCGCTGACCACAGAGCCGCCGTCGTCTGCTGACCACAGAGCCACCGTCGTCTGCTGACCACAGAGCCGCCGCCGTCGTCTGCTGACCACAGAGCCGCCGCCGTCGTCTGCTGACCACAGAGCCCCGCCGTCGTCTGCTGACCACAGAGCCGCCGCCGTCGTCTGCTGACCACAGAGCGCCGCCGTCGTCTGCTGACCACAGAGCCGCCGTCGTCTGCTGACCACAGAGCCGCCGTCGTCTGCTGACCACAGAGCCGCCGTCGTCTGCTGACCACAGAGCCGCCGTCGTCTGCTGACCACAGAGCCGCCGTCTTCTGCTGACCACAGAGCCGCCGTCGTCTGCTGACCACAGAGCCGCCGTCCTCTGCTGACCACAGAGCCGCCGTCCTCTGCTGACCACAGAGCCTTCTTCCTGCGCTGACCACAGAGCCTCCTTCCTGCGCTGACCACCAACCCTCCATCCTGCGCTGACCACTCTGCTGACCACAGAGCCGCCGTCATGCCCTGACCACCGACCCTCCGTCCTGCCCTGACCACCGACCCTCCATCCTGCGCTGACCACTCTGCTGACCACAGAGCCGCCGTCATGCCCTGACCACCGACCCTCCGTCCTGCCCTGACCACCGACCCTCCGTCCTGCCCTGACCGCCGACCCTCCGTCCTGCGCTGACCACTCTGCCTCCTTCCTGCGCTGACCACAGAGTGGTGATCACTCTGGTGACCACAGAGCCGCCGTCCTCTGCTGACCACACAGTCCACTCTGCCTCCGTCCTGCGCTGACCACTCTGCCTCCGTCCTGCGCTGACCACTCTGCCTCCGTCCTGCGCTGACCACTCTGCCTCCGTCCTGCGCTGACCACTCTGCCTCCGTCCTGCGCTGACCACTCTGCCTCCGTCCTGCGCTCACCACTCTGCCTCCGTCCTGCGCTCACCACTCTGCCTCCGTCCTGCGCTGGTGACCACTGAGCCTCCTTCCTGCGCTGACCACAGAGTGGTGATCACTCTGGTGACCACAGAGCCGCCGTCCTCTGCTGACGACACAGTCCACTCTGCCTCCGTCCTGCGCTGACCACTCTGCCTCTGTCCTGCGCTGACCACTCTGCCTCCGTCCTGCGCTGACCACTCTGCCTCCGTCCTGCGCTGACCACTGAGCCTCCTTCCTGCGCTGACCACTGAGCCTCCATCCTGTGCTGACCACTGAGCCTCCATCCTGTGTTGACCACTGAGCCTCCATCCTGTGCGGACCACTGAGCCTCCATCCTGTGCTGACCACTGAGCCTCCATCCTGTGCTGACCACTAAGCCTCCATCCTGTGCTGACCACTCAATCCTGTGCTGACCACTCAGCCTCCGTCCTCGGCTGGCCACAGAGCCGCCGTCCAGCCCTGACTACAAACCCTCCGTCCTGCTCTGACCACTCTGCCTCCGTCCTGCGCTGACCACTCTGCCTCCGTCTTGCGCTGACCACTAAGCCTCCATCCTGTGCTGACCACTCAGCCTCCATCCTGTGCTGACCACTCAGCCTCCATCCTGTGCTGACCACTGAGCCTCCATCCTGTGCTGACCACCGAGCCTACATCCTCTGCTGACCACTCAATCCTGTGCTGATGACTGAGCCTCCATCCTGTGCTGACCACTGAGCCTCCATCCTGTGCTGACCACTGAGCCTCCATCCTGTGCTGACCACCGAGCCTACATCCTCTGCTGACCACTCAATCCTGTGCTGACGACTGAGCCTCCATCCTGTGCTGACCACTAAGCCTCCATCCTGTGCTGACCACTCAATCCTGCGCTGACCACTCTGCCTCCGTCCTGCGTTGACCACTCTGCCTACGTCCTGTGCTCACCACTCTGCCTTGTCCTGCGCTGGTGACCACTGAGCCTCCTTCCTGCGCTGACCACAGAGTGGTGATCACTCTGGTGACCACAGAGCCTCCGTCCTCTGCTGACCACACAGTCCACTCTGCCTCCGTCCTGCGCTGACCACTCTGCCTCTGTCCTGCGCTGACCACTCTGCCTCCGTCCTGCGCTGACCACTGAGCCTCCTTACTGCGCTGACCACTGAGCCTCCATCCTGCGCTGACCACTGAGCCTCCATCCTGTGCTGACCACTGAGCCTCCATCCTGTGCTGACCACTGAGCCTCCATCCTGTGCTGACCACTGAGCCTCCATCCTGTGCTGACCACTAAGCCTCCATCCTGTGCTGACCACTCAATCCTATGCTGACCACTCAGCCTCCATCCTGTGCTGACCACCGAGCCTCCATCCTGTGCTGACCACTGAGCCTCCATCCTGTGCTGACCACTCAATCCTGTGCTGACTACTCAGCCTCCATCCTGTGCTGACCACCGAGCCTCCGTCCTCTGCTCACCACGGATCCGCCGTCCAGCCCTGACTACCAACCCTCCGTCCTGCCCTGACCACCGACCCTCCGTCCTCCGCTCACCACTCTGCCTCCGTCCTGCGCTGACCACTCTGCCTCTGTCCTGCGCTGACCACTCTGCCTCTGTCCTGCGCTTACCACTCTGCCTCTGTCCTGCGCTGACCACTCTGCCTCCGTCCTGCGCTGACCACTCTGCCTCCGTCCTGCGCTGACCACTGAGCCTCCTTCCTGTGCTGACCACTAAGCCTCCTTCCTGCGCTGACCACTGAGCCTCCATCCTGTGCTGACCACTGAGCCTCCATCCTGTGCTGACCACTGAGCCTCCATCCTCTGCTGACCACCCAGCCTCCGTCCTCTGCTGACCACAGAGCCGCCGTCCAGCCCTGTTTACCAACCCTCCGTCCTGCGCTGACCACTCTGCCTCCGTCCTGCGCTGACCACTCTGCCTACGTCCTGCACTGACCACTCTGCCTCCGTCTTGCGCTGACCACTAAGCCTCCATCCTGCGCTGACCACTCAGCCTCCATTCTGTGCTGACCACTCAGCCTCCATCCTGTGCTGACCACTGAGCCTCCATCCTGTGCTGACCACTGAGCCTCCATCCTGTGCTGACCACTCAATCCTGTGCTCACCACTGAGCCTCCATCCTGCAGTGACCACTCTGCCTCCATCTTGCGCTCAACACTCTGCTTCCATGCTGCACTGACCACTGAGCCACTGCGCAGTGCTAACCACTGAGCCAACGCACTGTGAAAACCACTGAGCCACCGCACTGTGCAAACCGCTAAGCCTTCACACCGTCAAAACCACTCAGCCATCAAATACACTGCTAACCACTGAGCCACCATATAAACTGAAAACCACTGAGCCACCATATACACTGAAAACCACTGAGCCACCATATACACTGAAAACCACTGAGCCATCATACTGTGCTAACCACTGAGCCATCATACTGTGGAAACCACTAAGCCTTCACACCGTCAAAACCACTGAGCCATCAAATACACTGCTAACCACTGAGCCACCATATACACTGAAAACCACTGAGCCACCATATACACTGAAAACCACTGAGCCATCATACTGTGCAAACCACTAAGCCTTCACACCGTGAAAACCACTCAGCCATCAAATACACTGCTAACCACTGAGCCACCATATACAGTGCTAACCACTGAGCCACCATATACAGTGCTAACCACTGAGCCACCGTATACAGTGCCAACCACTGAGCCACCGTATACAGTGCCAACCACTGAGCCACCGTATACAGTGCTAACCACTGAGCCACCGTATACAGTGCTAACCACTGAGCCACCATATATAGTGCTAACCACTGAGCCACCGTATACAGTGCTAACCACTGAGCCACCGTATACAGTGTTAACCACTGAGCCACCGTATACAGTGCTAACCACTGAGCCACCGTATACAGTGCTAACCACTGAGCCACCGTATACAGTGCTAACCACTGAGCCACCGTATACAGTGCTAACCACTGAGCCACCGTATACAGTGCTAACTAAGCCACCGTATACAGTGCTAACCACTGAGCCACCGTATACAGTGCCAACCACTGAGCCACCGTATACAGTGCCAACCACTGAGCCACCGTATACAGTGCTAACCACTGAGCCACCGTATACAGTGCTAACCACTGAGCCACCATATATAGTGCTAACCACTGAGCCACCGTATACAGTGCTAACCACTGAGCCACCGTATACAGTGTTAACCACTGAGCCACCGTATACAGTGCTAACCACTGAGCCACCGTATACAGTGCTAACCACTGAGCCACCGTATACAGTGCTAACCACTGAGCCACCGTATACAGTGCTAACCACTGAGCCACCGTATACAGTGCTAACCACTGAGCCACCGTATACAGTGCCAACCACTGAGCCACCATATACAGTGCTAACCACTAAGCCACCGTATACAGTGCCAACCACTGAGCCACCGTATACTCTGCTACCCACTGAGCCACCATATTCAGTGCCAACCACTGAGCCACCGTATACAGTGTTAACCACTGAGCCACCATACAGTGCTAACCACTAAGCCACCATATACAGTGCTAACCACTGAGCCACAGTATACAGTGCTAACCACTGAGCCACCGTATACTCTGCTACCCACTGAGCCACCTGTATACACACAATTAATTTCACCGCACTCCCCTAACTATTAGTAAATAAACTATACAGTTAGGGCCAGAAATATTTGGACAGTGACACAAGTTTTCTTATTTTAGCTGTTTACAAAAACATGTTCAGAAATACAATTATATATATAATATGGGCTGAAAGTGCACACTCCCAGCTGCAATATGAGAGTTTCCACATCCAAATCGGAGAAAGGGTTTAGGAATCATAGCTCTGTAATGCATAGCCTCCTCTTTTTCAAGGGACCAAAAGTAATTGGACAATGGACTCTAAGGGCTGCAATTAACTCTGAAGGCGTCTCCCTCGTTAACCTGTAATCAATGAAGTAGTTAAAAGGTCAGGGGTGGATTCCAGGTGTGTGGTTTTGCATTTGGAAGCTGTTGCAGTGACCAGACAACATGCGGTCAAAGGAACTCTCAATTGAGGTGAAGCAGAACATCCTGAGGCTGAAAAAAAAGAAAAAATCCATCAGAGAGATAGCAGACATGCTTGGAGTAGCAAAATCAACAGTTGGGTACATTCTGAGAAAAAAGGAATTGACTGGTGAGCTTGGGAACTCAAAAAGGCCTGGGCGTCCACGGATGACAACAGTGGTGGATGATCGCCGCATACTTTATTTGGTGAAGAAGAACCCGTTCACAACATCAACTGAAGTCCAGAACACTCTCAGTGAAGTAGGTGTATCTGTCTCTAAGTCAGCAGTAAAGAGAAGACTCCATGACAGTAAATACAAAGGGTTCACATCTAGATGCAAACCATTCATCAATTCCAAAAATAGACAGGCCAGAGTTAAATTTGCTGAAAAACACTTCAAGAAGCCAGCTCAGTTCTGGAAAGGTATTCTATGGACAGATGAGACAAAGATCAACCTGTACCAGAATGATGGGAAGGAAAAAAGTTTGGAGAAGAAAGGGAACGGCACATGATCCAAGGCACACCACATCCTCTGTAAAACATGGTGGAGGCAACGTGATGGCATGGGCATGCATGGCTTTCAATGGCACTGGGTCACTTGTGTTTATTGATGACATAACAGCAGACAAGAGTAGCCGGATGAATTCTGAAGTGTATCGGGATATACTTTCAGCCCAGATTCAGCCAAATGCTGCAAAGTTGATTGGACGGCGCTTCATAGTACAGATGGACAATGACCCCAAGCATACAGCCAAAGCTACCCAGGAGTTCATGAGTGCAAAAAAGTGGAACATTCTGCAATGGCCAAGTCAATCACCAGATCTAAACCCAATTGAGCATGCATTTCACTTGCTCAAATCCAGACTTAAAGGAAACCTGTCACCTGGATCTAAGCCCCTACAGTATCACTAGCTGTCCCTGCACCTTCCTAGCTGCTCCCTATCTATCCCTCTCTGAGCTAAATCCGCCCTTTAAAACTGCAGAAAAATAACTTATAACTTACAGCAGTCCCTGAGGCTGGGGACTGAGAAGGCGGCGCCAGGCTCCATTCAGCCCCTCCTCCATGCAGCAGCACACGCCCCACTGGGCGGCATTATTCTTTCTTCATCGCCGCCTCATCCATTTGGAATCTGTGCTTTACACCTATCATGTTGTGGTGATGCGACCTCGATGTGTCCCCTGACTGAGACACAGCATATGGGAGATTGTATCTTCTGCTCGGTAGCAGCACACACAGGGTGAGCTGCTACTGGAGCTAAGTGCTGATTGAAATCACTGACCCCCAGGTGTGCGGGTGAATAGGAGATTATATGTGCTGCCCTGGGCTGTGGGGAGGGGGCGGAGTGTGTCAGGACAGCAGCAGGAGCTGCTGGGATTGTATGAGGTTCTACTCGGCTGTGCCCCGGTGTAACAGGCCAGACTAACCCCCCCGACCAGAATATACTCGGGGTTAAAGTGGCCTAGGCCAGATTATACCCCTCCGTATACCACAGCAGCTGTAGATCAGGGCTCCAAGCAACACATGGGGGCCCGAGGCAGCACAAAGTGGCCCCAGGCAGCAGAAAGTGGCCGTACGCAACATACAGGGGCCTCAGGCAGTGCTAGGGCCCCAGGCCGTGCTAGGGGCCCCAGGCAGTGCACAGGGCCCCAGGCAGCACAAAGTGGCCCCAAGCAGCACAAAGAGGCCCCAGGCAACATACAGGGGCCCCAGGCAGTACTAGGGGCCACAAGCTACACACAGGGTCCCAGGCTACACACAGGGGCCCCATGCAGCATGCAAGGACCCCAGGCAGTGCACGGGGCCCCAGGCAGTGCACAGGGCCCCAGGCAGTGCACAAGGCCCCAGGCAGCACAAAGTGGCCCCAGGCAATATACAGGGGCCCCAGGCAGTACTAGGGGCCCCAGGCTACACACAGGGTCCCAGGCTACATACAGGGGCCCCATGCAGCATACAAGGGCCCCAGGCAGTACAAAGGGGTCCCAGGCAGCGCATGGGGGCCAGAGGCAGCACACAGGGGCCCCAGGCAGCACAAAGTGGCCCCAGGTTGCCCACTGCCTGGGGCCCCTGTATATTGCCTGTGGTCACTTTGTGCTGCCTGGGGCCCCTGTGTGCTGCCTGGGGCCCTTGTATGCTGCATGGAGCCCTTGTGTGTAGCCTGGGATCCTGTGTGTAGCCTGGGGCCCCTGGTACTACCTGGGGCCCCTGTATGTTGCCTGGGGCCACTTTGTGCTGCCTGGGGCCCTGTGCACTGCCTGGGGCCCTGTGCACTGCCTGGGGCCCTGTGTACTGCCTGGGGCCCTTGTATGCTGGCTGGGGCCCCTGTGAGTAGCCTGGGATCCTGTGTGTAGCCTGGGGCCCCTGTGTGCTGCCTCGGGCCCCCATGCACTGCCTGGGGCCCCTAGCACTGCCTGGGGCCCCTAGCACTGCCTGAGGCCCCTGTATGTTGCGTAGGGCCACTTTCTGCTGCCTGGGGCCACCTTGTGCTGCTTGGGCCCTCATGCATTGCTTGGGGCCCTGATCTACAGCTGCTGTGGTATACGGAGAGTTATAATCTGGCCTAGGCCTGTTTATACCCCGGGGTATAGTTTGGGTTAGGCCAGAATATACCAAAGGTATATTCTGGCCCAGGGGGGTATATTCTGGGCTAGCCCAGTTTATACCTCGGGTATATTCTGGTCGGGGGGTTAGTCTGACCTGTTACATCGGAATCTGGAGGTCTGTGAATACCTGAACTGTGTGCTGTGTGAGTAAATACCTGTGTCACTGCCTTCTGTCGTGCCGATCCTAAGCACTACCTTACAGTGTAAAGCAGGCAGGAGATTCCAAATGGAGGAGGCGGCGATGAAAGAATAACGCCGCCCAGTGGGGCGTGTGCTGCTGCATGGAGGAGGGGCTGAATGGAGCCTGGCGCCGCCTTCTCAGTCCCCAGCCTCAGGGACTTCGGTAAGTTATAAGTTATTTTTCTGCAGTTTTATAGGGCGGATTTAGCTCAGATAGGGATAGATAGGGAGCAGCTAGGAAGGTGCAGGGACAGGTAGTGATAGTGTAGGGGCTTAGATCCAGGTGACAGGTTCCCTTTAAGACGGAAAGACCCACAAACAAGCAAGACCTGAAGGCTGTGGCTGTAAAGGCCTGGCAAAGCATTAAGAAGGAGGGAACCCAGCGTTTGGTGATGTCCATGGGTTCCAGACTTAAGGCAGTGATTGCCTCCAAAGGAATCGCAACAAAATATTGAAAATAAAAATATTTTGTTTGGGTTATGTTTATTTGTCCAATTACTTTTGACCTCCTAAAATGTGGAGTGTTTGTAAAGAAATGTGTACAATTCCTACATTTTCTATCAGATATTTTTGTTCAACCCTTCAAATTAAATGTTACAATCTGCACTTGAATTCTGTTGTAGAGGTTTCATTACAAATCCAATGTGGTGGCATGCAGAGCCTAACTCGCGAAAATTGTGTCACTGTCCAAATATTTCTGGCCCTAACTGTATATGGATTCTAGACTACCCGATTCTTTAGAATCGGGCCGCCATCTAGTTATATATATAATTCTGCATGACCTTATTAAACATATCCTCTGATATTTAGGGAGATTATCCTCGAGATTCCTTTTTAATTTTTGGGGTCTCTATAGATACATCCTAGGTATTCTTCCCTTTTTTCATTCTAGGACTACCTCTGTTAATATGCTTATAGTATTCTTTTGGCCTCATATCATTCTCTTAAAACTATTTTTTCTTTTATTTTTTCATATGATGATTCTTTGAATGGTTAGTTTTGAGGATTCATCCTGGTTCATACCATTGTTTGTGCAGAATCAGGTGGGCCATTCCATGTCAAGTGAACCAATGATTATTACCTCTATATTTTTAATTCTTTTGGGATTTTGTTATTTGATAATAGCATGTCAGACAATGCAAAATGTGAAGAGAAAATTTTTTTTTACATTTTTTTTTCTTTAAATGATTTTCAAAGTTCGAAAAAAGTGTGAATTTCGGTGTTGCCTGCCTTTACATTTCTCCTCATAACTCAGGCTAGAAATAAGATAGAGAGACAAAATAAACACCGTTCTACCCAGAATTGTACAGGCCTTCACCAGATATGTCACAAGAGGATCTTTGTTAATATTTTATCCATGCGATCGCAAACGCAAAATTTTAAAATGCATTTACGAAAAATCGCCATCATTTAAATATTTCAAAAACTGCCCATATGTCTGCTGTGCTCTTAGCCACATCTGTACCAAATTTCAAGTTGGGATCGCGATGGGATCATATTTTAAAATATTTTACTATTAATAGCGTCAATGGGTCATTCCATATCAAGTGATCTAAATATGAATATTTTTTTTTACCTGACGTCTTCAGATTTTTTAAAATTTTTTTCTATTTGAAGTACTACTTTAGTTAATTACAAATTAAAAGTTTTGAATTTTTTTCTTAATCAGTTAATTTTGTACAGATATTTAAAGTTTTAAAAAAGTGCGAATTTTGGCCTGTTTTGGCTTTACATTTTTTCGATCTCGGGCTAGAAATAAGATAATGAAGCGGGAGAGGCATCATTTTACTCAGAACGGTAACAGCTTTCATTTGATATGTCTCAAGACTATATTTTTTAATATTTTGTTTGGGAAAAATCAAATTAAAAATGTTGATGGGCAATTGTGAAATAAATGTAAGTTTGAAAATTGTGAAAAAATGCCTGTGTGTTACTTGTGTTCTTGGTTATATTTGTGCAGAGATTCAACTTGGGACCTGTCAAATTTATATATTTTTTTATTTTATGGTTGTATGAGTTATTACAACTTATTAATTTTTTATTCAATAAGTTGTAATGACTCATACAACCATAAAATGAAAAATATATACATTTGACAAGTCCCAAATTGAATCTCTGCACAAATATACATTTACATGCAACAAAAAAGAAACACAAAAAACAAATCCCGTAAGTGCCAGGATAAATACATCTTAATCATCAGAACACAACGCTCAGCATTTTCAGCCTGAATGCATTGAACAAACCAAAAGAAAAAAGGTGATCATATCCTCAAGTTTGATTAAACAAGATTAAAAGAACCAAAAGTTTTAACCCCTATTTATACATGTAAATTTGTTTTCTATTATATCACTAAACATGTCATTTATTAAGTGTTTAATAAGAATAGTACAGTAGTTACCGTATATACTCGTGTATAAGCCGACCCATGTATAAGCTGACCCCCTACTTTTGCCCCCAAAATCTGGGAAAACCTATTGACTCGTGTATAAGCCGAGGGTGGACCCCAGCACAGGTATACAGCCCCCAGCAGTGTGGTATACAGGCCCTCCCCAGTGGTATACAGGCCTCCCCAGTGGTAGTATACAGCAGCCCCAGTGGTAGTATACAGCAGCCCCAGTGGTAGTATGCAGGAGCCCAGCAGCCCCAGTGGTAGTATACAGGAGCCCCAGCAGCCCCAGTTGTAGTATACAGCAGCCCCAGTGGTAGTATACAGGAGCCCCAGCAGCCCCAGTGGTAGTATACAGGAGCCCCAGCAGCCTCAGTAATCCAGGGCGCCCCCCCCTCGCGCTCCGGAAACCTGTAAAGTAAAATCTTTATACTTATCACTGTCCCCGCCGCTGCCAACATCACGATCCCCGGCTTCATCCGTCCGTCTTCTTCCGGCTTCCTGTTCGTCGCAGGCAATGACGTCATTGCCTGCGACGAACAGGAAGCCGGAAGAAGACGGACGGATGAAGCCGGGGATCGTGATGTCGGCAGCGTCGGGGACAGTGATAAGTATAAAGATTTTACTTTACAGGTTTCCGGAGCGCGAGGGGGGGCCCTGGATTACTGAGGCTGCTGGGGCTGCTGTATACGCAAGCCGTCACTGACTCGCGTATAAGCCGAGGGGGGTACTTTTCAGCCCAATTTTTGGGCTGAAAAACTCGGCTTATACGCGAGTATATACGGTAAATCATCATTCTATAAAAGATGAACTAATCAAACAATTAATAGTACGCTTTTAAAGTGGCTTTTTATCATCAATTTGTCCCTTCCAGTGGGTGAAATGTAATCTTGTCCATAAGCGCTTACTAGCAATCGCCATTTCCTTTTGTGTCACAGTATGTACGGCCTGTCACTGTGTTTGGTTCCACCTGAGTTATTATCTGACTTTTGTGCACTTTTAAAATGTCTGGCTTTCTTGGATACACAAATGATGGCGCTGGACCAGAAGGATGCAATAAAGTCAATTCTGCTTCTTCATTTTCACAGTCTTTGGAGAGTACAGTAGCCAGCCACCAGCGCCAACCATATTCACAGGTCACATAGCCAGTTATGTCATCCATTGCCAATCTTGTGCCACCTTCTACCACGTCATGGACTTCACTGTCTTTACTGAATGAAAAATGCTTGCTTTTATTTCTGTTTCACCACATGGAATGAAAGTGTGGTATTGCTGAGTACCTTTGATGGGTTCTGCTTCCTGTAACCGATGTTTTAACAAACTCTCCTCCTCTTTGTAGTCCTGATTTGTACAATATCAATACAATATTGTTCATTCTCAGGTTGAACCCTAACAAAGCTTTCTCCTATATGTCCTCTCCTGCTTCTAAGCTGTAACATATCAAAATAATACAGTAATGTCTAAAAATCATGGATTATTTGGTGAATATAGACCCCACACTTTTAGACCACAGGCTGAACATAGATATTCGAATTGACACTATAATAGTTAAATATTTTAAAATATGATCCCATCACGATCCCAACTTGAAATTTGGTACAGATGTGGCTAAGAGCATAGCAGACACATGGGCAGTTTTGGAAAATATATGTGAAGGCGAAACGCGTCAAGCGTTGGTGGTTCTAATTACGTAGCTTGGGAACCCAGAAATTTGATGGAAGGTCACCAGTACATGATAGTTCAAAACTCTGTTTGATGCTATTACCAGGTTTTGAAATGTGTTTTCATTTTGTTGCATAAAGCTGCTTCTCTATTGGTTTACTCTTTGTGAGACAAATTCCAAATACTGAACAGTAACTTTAAAGTTATAAAAGGTGGGCTATAAAAAGAAGCAAAACAAATGCAGCACTTCTCACAGTAATTATTTGCTGTGGATTTTGTGTGGATATTGCTCTGATGACATGGGACTGTGCTGTATTTTTGGTCACCAGCCCAGGTACAGCAGGCAGTTATGGGTTGCCACCCACCCCCAGCTACCTGGATTTACCTGACTGGTAATCAAAAATACAGGGAAGCCCTTTTTTTTCATTTTATCTTGAAAATAACGTAAGAAAATTTTTTTTGAGGGGCATTGGCATATTTTTGGTTGCCTAGTTTTACCTGCTTGGCAATCTGAGGCTGGAATCTTCAGCATTGAGAGGCCCAAGCGTTCTGGGCACACCACACTGTGAATTGCAGCCTGCAGCCACCCCAGAAATTGGTGCATTCATTAAAGCACCACTTTCTGGCATCTTATCCGACTGTGGTGGCATCGGGTGATAGGTGTTGATGACAGCTTGTTATTAAGGCCAGATTGATCACTTTCAGGTCATTATAAATCCTGTGAGGGAAAAGTTAAAAAACCCAATAGACAGAGAAAAATCTTTTATTTGAAATAAATTAGACAGACAACTGTCATTTTCAGTTTATTACCCGAACATAGCCTCTGATGTTAGTCCACAATGATGTTCCCTTGAAGCACACTCAGCTCTGCTTCACCAAGAGATTGCAGCGAAAGAACAAGTATTCTCTCACTGCAATCTCTGTGATCACACTTACGTTCACGAACAGTGGTTACGTCATTCACTGAGTTACTGAGGCCCCTCTGCAGTGAACTTGGGTGACGTCCCCTATCCAAACACAACAGTAACACAGACCTCTCAGAAAGGCCGTGTTCGGGGTCAGTGCCCGAATATTTACGGACCTTGAACTTTACAGTTCGGGTTCGCCCATCACTATTTACACAGACTCTTTAATTTTTAAAAATTATTTTTTCATATTCTTGGATCAAACTTAATATCAGGTGGTTGGTAACTGCAATGAGCTCAAAGGTCACACCTACTTGTGCATATTTAATCATGGTGACCTTTGAGTCCATGCATATATATTTATTTCATTCTTAATATTTTACAAAGGATATATTGATGACTTAATACAGTGTATTGGTTAACATATAGGATTTCATCACATTCATACAGTATACGGTAACTCTTGGGGCCTTGAAATTTTCACCAACTGTACATAACAAATCTATCGATTTTCTAGTTTTAACCATCTCTTATGTTATCTCTGTCAACCATACAAAACATTCTTCAAGAAAGTTGAGGTGAATGGTTACCTCCATTTTCAGAATGGATATTACAATAAATTGTTGCAGAATATTCTCTATAACCAATTAAAACAAAGAAAAATTGCACAAGAGATTCAGATTTTCTGGAATCATGCAAAACCTTCAGAAATCGTTACAAAGAAAAGCAATATCTAAGAAAATTAATCCATATCTAAAAAAATAGCTACCGTATTTTTCGCTTTATAAGACGCACCGGATTATAAGACGCACCCCCAAATTTGGTGAAGGAAATAAGAAAAAAAAGTTTTTAATGTTAAATGGGGTCCGTCTTATAATGCCAGTGTCCGTCTTACAATCAGTATATATGTCCCTAATCCTGGTACATAAACCCCCCAATTCTGGTATATATATCCCTCATCCTGGCATATATGTCTCTCATCCTGGTATGTATATTGCTCATCCTGGTATATATGCCCCCCCATTCTGTTTATATGGCCCCCATTCTGTATATAGGCCCCCATCCTGTATATATGCCCCCCATCCTGTGTATGTGCCCCCTCATCCTGTGTATGTGCCCCCTCATCCTGTGTATGTGCCCCCTCATCCTGTGTATGTGCCCCCTCATCCTGTGTATGTGCCCCCTCATCCTGTGTATGTGCCCCCTCATGCTGTGTATGTGCCCCCTCATGCTGTGTATGTGCCCCCTCATGCTGTGTATGTGCCCCCTCATGCTGTGTATGTGCCCCCTCATCCCCAACCCTTTGATTATGGTATATGGCATCTTCCCCCCCCCCCAGACCCCTATTGCTCACCGAGGGGGGTACAGCTGCTCAGCGGGGGTGCTGGAGGGAGGTTCTCGTGGGTGGGGGACACAGCTGCAGGACCAGAGCAAGCAGAGATGTACCGGCGGCAGTAAGCGGTGGGCGCCGCCATGTTTTTGTGGCTGGCTGCATTCATTAACACTGCAGCCAGCGGTAGAGGCTTCAACAAAATGGCCGCGGCCATAATGGAGACCCGCGGCCATTTTGAAGCCTCTACCTCTACCGGCCGGCTACCACAAGAAACATGGCGGCGCCCACCGCTTGCTGCCGCCGTTACATCTCCGCTGCTCCGGTCCTGCAGCGGTGCCCCCCACCCACCGGAACCTGCCTTCGGCCCCCCACTGGGCAGCTGCACCCCACAAACACCCCTCATATGGTAATATTTAATTTTTAATATTTTTTTTTTTTACATACGCTTTTTAAGACGCACCCCCGTTCCCCCCCAAAGTTTGGGGGGAACAAAAGTGCGTCTTAAAAAGCGAAAAATACGGTATGTTGTCAAGTATTCTGCCTGAACGAATAAATCTACTTACACATAAGAAAGATGTTCCCCCTACTTGGAACACCTTTTAATCCAATTTTATTACTACTTAGAGTACAAACAATATAAGTATTAGGTGAATTTTAGAGAAACATTGGAAGATTCTCCTTAATGACCTTTTCATGAAGAAATGTCTGCTCATGAATCCTGGTGTGATGTTCTTTGAGGGCCCCTTCAATCAAAAAGGTATTTGCTTCCAGTAGAAAAATTTATCTCATTTGATCCATTAGATGTTCTTGCAAAAAATCCCCAGGCATTTTTAAATGCCTCACAATAAATTAAATCAATCTGCCACGACAAGTGGATTTTTAGTCTCATTTGAATAATGACAAGGCGTTTTTCATAAATGAACATTTTACTTGCCTTTCCAAATATGTTTATTGAAATGTTTTTTCTGTCATAAAATAGGGAAAGAGGGAAGGGAGGGTACATAAATGAAATGAGAAGGGAGGGGGGTGGATATACACATGCACAAAAGATAAAAATTACAAAAATATGGAATTTACAGTAGGTTATGCCTATTATTATACACTAGCTGTCAGCCCGATGCAAATGCATCGGGATTCTAGAACGTACGTTAATTTGATTATAGTAGTTATTATAGCTGTTAGACTAATGCAAAGGCATCGGTTGTCTAGAATATGTTTATTGTTTTTTTAAAATTTTTTAAATAATAATCCAATTATTCCAATGACATCTTTACAGCAACTACATATATTTGTATTGTTGATATCATATAAGGAAAATTGAATAATTATGTTGTAAGGGTCTTAGAACACAAAGTAGCAATACTTCTTAATGCATCAATCATTAAAATTGATGAATTAATAACAGTAATAGGTGTATCAGCCAGTTTGTGTCAGCCCACCAATCGCGTCAAGATGCCCTTACGCCTGGTGAGTCCTAATCTAACTAAATCCGAATTGATATAATTTAGATATTTTTTATACCTGAATTTTTCTTAGATTTTTTGAGGATTGTGATGTAAGTAATAAAATTTTGTAAATTGATACAGAAGGAGTTACCAGCTACAGACTTGCAGCAATATCCATGCAATAACAAAAAAACTTGTAGTTAACCTACGGTAAATGGAGTTAACGTAGCTTCAGCAGGTGCATAAGATGCATCGACTAACTAACCACAGGTGACTGCAGTTGATGTGGATGACACTGCTGCAACTATGTTGTCTGCACAAACCGCAAGTTAAGTACAAATTACATATATGCAATTATGAAAATTACAGCAAGTATGTTGTTGGTGAGTCCTTCATGATCAATTATTATCATTTAGTATATTCCTCAACAAAGTGAAAAAATCTAAGAAAAATGGTGTGGTAGAATCTAATTAATAATTTATGTTTGTCCCTATCTATCTAAACATGTGGAACACACCTTGCTAATGAGATGTGTGTGAACAGCCATCCCACCCGTCTCTTAGCTGTTCACAAAAACCTCTCCCTGTAAAGACTGACAATGAAATCTCTCAGCACATATAGTGCTGGAGCTTGAAATAGTGGTTTCTATCACCCACTGTAGAAATGTGGATGATACACATCTCTCATATTATTTTAAATGTGTGTTCACAAAAATATAGTAGAAATCAGTATATAAAAGAATAAAATGTAAAACAGTAAAAATTTTTTTTTTTTTTTTTTCAAAAGATAAATAAACAGAAGAATAGTCATAGGGAAGAGTTCAGTGCAAAATATTCTTGTAGACAATATTTTTGGTAAATACTTTGTCACTGTTAGGCAGCAATTTTCCTTGGATTGGAGTGTCCACCACTTTCACTTTTACATTGGATCGTCTTCTCACTCTTGAAAAAGCCACATACAATTGTCCATGTCCAAAAACAGGTTCTGGCAAAAAAATCCCTACTTTCTCAAGTGTTTGTCCTTGGGATTTGTTTATTGTCATGGCAAAAGCTGGCTTCAGAGGAAATTGGCGACGTCTTAACTTAAAAGGCAAGCCGGTTTCTGATGGGCACAAATCAATCCTGGGAATGAAAACCACATTTCCTCCAGCAGACCCAGTAATGACTCTTGCTCGAATCATGTTGGCAAACAAACCGGTGACAATTAAGCGAGTCCCATTGCAAAGACCTTTTCTGCTGTTGAAGTTCCTCAAAAGCATTACAATGGTGCCGATTTTTAATTTCAGACGATGAGATGGCATCCCCGTGGGTGTAAGTGAATTTAAAAACTCAACAGGGTATTGCTCTGGGTCCTCTGTCTCGTCCGGATCAATGGAATCATCACTAATGTATTCTGTATACTCTCCAGCAATGCAATCCATGATCTTAGAGTTGACCTGATCCACATCATCATTTTTGGGGCAAAGAATGGCATGTGATGCTGCTGTATTAATGCTTTCATTGTCATTGACATCAATTACAATGTTTTCACCAAAAATGTCAAATATTAGTGAACCTGTGCAAATCATATCTTCAGGGATTTCTATAACATCATCTCCAAGGTTATAAGAATTGGTCAATTGTCCATTTCCCAGCTGAAGTATCCAATTGCTGTATTCTGGATCAACAGAGCGCATGTTGTCAAGTAGTGGCAATTGAGTGAAAATCTGCCATTGTCTGGAATATTTAATGCAGCTCTCTACGATATCAGTTCGTGTTCCATGAGGAATAATAGGAAGACACTGACGAAAGTCTCCTCCCAGAACAATGACTTTCCCTCCAAAGGGTGTTTTATTTTTCTTCGAGATATCTTTGGTCATAACATCCTTTAATAGTTGGTCAATGACATGCAGTGCGTATTTGGATAGCATAGTGGATTCATCAATAATGAAAAGTTTAGTACTCTTCAAATGGTGTGCAGCATCAGTATCATTTTTGATTCTTGACACAGACGTTTCATTGATTGGAATAGGTATCCCGTAAAGTGAATGGATGGTTCTTCCTCCTTCCAATAAGTTGGCTGCAATCCCAGTACTGGCAGCAGGTGACACAGTTTCTCCTTCTCCTCTTATTTGACGAATTAACAAATCATACAAATATGTTTTCCCACTGCCACCTGGGCCATCAATGAAAAAACACTTAGCTTGCTGACTTGTATCCTGTAATGCTTCATTTATGGCATTATAGGCCAAAAGTTGTTGTTGATTTAAAGTTTCTTTCATTTCTTGGGCTCTTCTAAACTCCTCCTCTTTGTCGTATTGTGGTTGTAGTTGTTGTTTTCTTTTGGGGCGTGGTAGATTAAAATCCGTAAAGCTTTTGCCATGAAATTTTAACACATTTTGAACATCTGTCATTGCATAGCCTTCACAATGCTCACAGTCCTCATTGTTAGGGTGATATGCACGGCAGTAGTCTTCAATAAAATCTTTTTTAAATTCTTGCCACAACTCCAATGGATGAGCAGGAGGACCAAAGATACATATGTAAGCAAACATATCCCGAAGCTGTGCAGGCATGTTTAGAACACAGCCATCCAGTAAGGTATTTCGCCAAACACTGTCATCCAAAAGTAATCCAAGGGCTATTGCTGCCTGTTTAAAAGTTGGGTACTCGACTTCATTAACGGTCTTAATGTGCTCAAAACTTGTTGCTCCTTTTACATGTAGTAACAACAACCGTAAATAGTAGCGTTCTTCATCTTTCATACTGACCGTATACATTCTTCCAATGACTGTTGTTCCACGTTTCTGCCTAATTTCCCATGCACCAGCTTTCCAGACATAGTGCTCAGGAATTTGGCGGTAGAAGTATTCATGAGCACGTGGGTCATTCTCATTCAGTTCAAAGTAGGCCATAAGAGTTGATTTTTTATGTGTCATGGCAGCAATGTTCTCAACAGAAGCATCTTCATGAAAATAAAGGGGTTGTGACTGTGGCAGATGTACGGCAAGGCGAACAATGCTGTGTGATTGTTTATGCATTGGATAGGCAAAAATTCTCCAAGCTGCCTCCGGTGCACTGACGTATCTTGAGTCCATAAATTGGTGAGGTTCATCATGTTGTATGTTTGTTTGAGAAATTTCCAGATTGGCTTTATCATGCCCCTTGTAAACATATTTGAATAGATACTTGACACTTTGAATGGATGCACAGATTTCCACATTTATATGACACTTATACTTTAATAGTAAGAAAGGGTTATAGGGAACAACCCAAGAATTATCAACCATGTGAGAACGTTGTGTAAATGAAGGTCCTGCATTGCGTTGATAAGTTGGTTAGGCATCGTGTGCTATTACAGTTTTTGGTTGGAAATCTTTTGGGAATCCTTTTTTACACTTTCCAATATCCATACATGGAGAATTGGGGTTCAATTGTCCACAGGGTCCATGAATCATATGTTGCATCACAATTTGATGGAGCACAGGATACTCGGATGGGTCAGGAATTTCTGCCCAAACAGTACGATCGACATCTACCTCAGTGCTTAATTTGGAATTGCTATCCAGAATAACCAAAATGTGAGCATGTGGTAGTCCTCGCTTTTGGAATTCTATTACATGAATCATTGCACAAATCTTGCCAAATAATCCACTGTTTATATCTTTTAATAGGGCTTCTAATTTTATTTTGAAGACACGGGCGACTAAATCCGGTCTGTGTTCCACCCTCTGCCATGGTTCTAAATTGTGGATAATCTCGCTCCATTTGGGATTACAGGTCATTGTTATAAAAAGATCTGGCCGTCCAAATTTTGTAACAATAGCCATGGCATCTTGATACCTCTGCTGCATGTTTCTGGGACTGCCTTCAAACGACGATGGTAAAATGACCGTCTTGCCAATAGGAATTCCTTTTTCAAAAGATTTTCTTTGCAGATGTTCCTGTAGTACGCAATAGTCCTCCACTTTTAAGTCTTTTTGATGTTGACGTATAAAATTTAAGCGATTAGCCTCAATTTTTATATACGCATCTACTAAATACTGTTGCGTTAGTTTTCCACCATTTAAAATAGGATTGAACCCAGGACGTACAGATAGCAAATAACAGTAATACTGCAATTGTGTAATTCTCCGTGGATTTTCACCTTGATGCTTCAGTCCCTCATGCCAGCCTTGTTCTCCATGCGGAAAAAATAACGGATACAGTAAAGCATCTAAATTACTGTGGAGAATACTGACTTGCTGTGTTTTTGGAGCTAAAGGATTGTTTGGGTCAGGTTTGAGATGAATTAAAATGTCTCTATTGAAAGGTGGCTCTCCATCAGCATTTTCAAAGACCACAGCAACTTCATTAACAATTGGCTTATTATAACGTCTTGGGTCTTGTTCTCGATCCTGTTTAAGAGCCATGATGATATTAGGCATGACAGTACCATTTTCAATTGCCTTCTCCTGTTCCTCTTGTTCAACAAAAACGTAACATTTTGTATGCAGAAACAAAAGGATTAATGCGATCTAATAAGTTAGCAATGAGCCGCATCAATTTAGGATGACATTTCTTATTTTCATCACACTGTAAACGTTGGTCATTAGCAGTGGCAGTATCTAAAATGTACAGTTGGGCATAAGCAGGAGCTTGATCTGGAGCAGGATGTAGTGTTCCAGTACGGTGATAAATTTGGCCATGAATCCGGAAGCAATAAGGGCCATGTCCAGGTGGGGGAGCAATACTTGCACCCATAGAAGCAAAACCAAATGAACTATTAATACTTCTGATGTTATCCATCATATTCCGACTGTATGGACTCTGACCTTTAAGAATACATTCCAACATCTCTGGATACTGAGGTAACGGAACCTTGACCTTCCCCTTGTGACAACAGAGAGTATACTGTTTATCCGATGGCATCTCATCCATGAAATGTCGAGCTTCACAATGGTTACATATGAATATCATACAGCCACAGGTATGTTCCACAATGCCAAAATCACTATCTGTAAATCCAGGTGGATATGAAGAGGGAGGTGTAGGTAGGTAAATACGATTTTCTTTCTGCAAACCGACATAGATGAGACGTTGAAGTAATAAAGCAGAAAAAGAGTCAGGATCCACTTGTGTAACAGTAGAAGACGTCTTTTTGCGGTGTTGACGACGGGAGGCACCACTTTTACGTAAGCGGCTCTGTTTGGATAGTGAAGACTCCTGAGCAATTTGTGCCTCCAAAGGAGTTTGTTGTTGTTCAAGGCGAAAACGTTTTGTGCGTGACGTCTCCTGAGCACAATGTTTACGCTTTGCTGTTGCTTTGCGCGGTGATGAAACTTGAGGAATTGTGCTCCTTTCATCCGGTGAACTGCTAGAAAGAGCTAGAGCAAACTGTAGTACTGGTGAGCTTACAGTTGGATCAGCAGACTGTAGTACTGATGAGGTTACTGTCTGATCAGCACACTGAGTTAGATCAGCAGAGTATTGTACAGGTGAGCTTGTAGTTTGATCAGCAGACTGTTGTACTGAGGAGGTTACTGTCTGATCAGCAGAGTGATGTACTGGTGGTGTCACTTTTTTTTTTTGACGGCGTTGATGTAGCTTCTGAGCATTTTTGGCCAACCGTAGTTGTTTTTGTTCCAGCGACTCCGTTGCAATGCTTTGCTTATACTCAGCTTTAGACTTATCCAAACGACATTGTCGCTCTTCTTCAGTTTCTTTAGCACGTGTCTTACGCATCCATGCGGCTTTGTACCCGCCAACATCCTTGCTAGTATCCTTTGAAGTCATGTTAGAACATACAAAGGTAATACTATGCTTGGAGATGTATAGGTACGCAAGAGCTTTTACAAAAGCTTTTTGGGAGAAAAGAATTCTTGAAAAGTATAGAATAATTATTAAGGAAAATAATAAGTTCCAGATAGACAATGAACATATTTAAATATCATGTTTTGTATGTCCTTATAATGTACCCTACAACATATTACAAATATATAAAGATGTTTCTCATTCATATCAATAATAGTAAAAGGTCACTGAATACGTAAGGACATTGAATGTGCATAAATAATACCAATACCATTAATACCAATACCATAAATACCAATACCATCATCAAAACCATCATCAAAACCATCATCAAAACCATCATCAAAACCATCATCAAAACCATCATCAATAGCATCATCAATAGCATCATCAATAGCATCATCAATAACAATAATATTAGCAATAGCATTATTATTAGCATTAATAGCATAATTATAAGCATTAATAGCATAATTATTAGCATTAATAGCATAATTATTACCATTAATAACATAAATATTAGCATTAATAGCATAATTATTACCATTAATAGCATAATTATTACCATTAATAGCATAATTATTGGCATTAATAGCATAATTACCATTAATAGCATAATTATTAGCATTAATAGCATAATTATTACCATTAATAGCATAATTATTACCATTAATACCATTATGATTACCATTAATACCATTATGATTACCATTAATAGCATAATTATTGGCATTAATAGCATAAATATTAGCATTAATAGCATAAATATTAGCATTAATAGCATAATTATTAGCATTAATACCATAATTATTAGCATTAATAACATAATTATTAGCATTAATACCATAATTATTGGCATTAATAGCATAATTATTAGCATTAATACCATAATTATTACCATTAATACCATAATTATTGGCATTAATAGCATAATTACCATTAATATCATAATTATTAGCATTACTAGCATAATTATTACCATTAATAGCATAATTATTACCATTAATACCATTATGATTACCATTAATACCATTATGATTACCATTAATAGCATAATTATTGGCATTAATAGCATAAATATTAGCATTAATAGCATAATTATTAGCATTAATACCATAATTATTAGCATTAATACCATAATTATTAGCATTAATAACATAATTATTAGCATTAATACCATAATTATTAGCATTAATACCATAATTATTGGCATTAATACCATAATTATTGGCATTAATACCATAATTATTAGCATTAATACCATAATTATTGGCATTAATAGCATAATTACCATTAATATCATAATTATTAGCATTAATAGCATAATTATTCTTTTAAGACAAGCTGATTTAATTTATCTAGCTGACGCTTCTATTGCCCCGATCTCTTTCTCTGACCATGCACTTGTGACGGTCTCCCTTGCTCTGACTTCCAAGATCCCGAGACAGTGGCAGTGGAAGCTTAACGCTGCTCTGCTGGATGATCCGGGGGTACGAGCCGAGGTGACCAATACGCTAAATGATTATTTTGATCTTAATGTATCACCAGATGTTTCACCGATGATGACCTGGCAAGCACACAAATGTGTAGTGCGAGGAATTTTGATAAAACATGGAGCTAGATTGAAAAGGGCTAGAGAGGCAGAAACTTCCGCACTTATGGGTAGATTAAGGGAACTTGAGATGAGACATAAACGTTGTACTTCCACAGAACTGGGAAAGGAGCTTCTCAGTGTTAGAGAGGCTTTACGTACAGTCTTGCTTACTAAGGCAAAAGGAGTATTATCTCGATGTCGACGACATTTCTACGAACATGGCAATAAGGCGGGTAAATCACTAGCACGAGCCTCTAGAATCCAAAGAACAACCACATATGTCCCGGAGATAGAACACCCCGTCACGTCTAAGGCTGTGTTCACACTGGGCGTTTTTGGGCTGTTTTTGCTCAACAGTTTTTGTAGCCAAAACCCGCAGTGGGTGATTAAATCCAGAAGTGGTGACGTGTTTCTATTAGACTTTTCCTCTGATTGCTCTACTCCTGGTTTTGGCTACAAAAACTGATGAGCAAAAACAGCCCAAAAACGCCCAGTGTGAACACAGCCTAAGCGGTCTAAGCTCCTCAAGATATAGCAGAAGCGTTTAGAGCATACTATTCAACCCTATATAATTTAGACAATGTAAGATCGTCGTCAGCCCTGGATACCCTTAAGTCACGCATTAGGGCATATATTGAGTCATCCGATATGCCAAAATTGTCGAACACCGCAGCATGCTCTTTAGAGGCCCCTATCACGACTCAAGACATTGCCCTAGCTATTAAGCAGACCCCGTCAGGTAAAGCACCGGGCCCGGATGGGTTTACAATAGGATACTATAGGAAGCTAAAAGAAATTCTCTTACCACATATGTGTACTTTTTTCAATGCAATGTCCCAAACCAGCTCTCCTCCTAAAGACACTCTAAGGGCCACGATTGCGGTCATACCCAAATTAGGTAAGGACCCTCTGCTGCCAACGAGTTACCGCCCAATATCTTTACTCAATGTAGATATTAAAATTTTCGCAAAGATTCTGGCTGAGAGACTCTCTCCGTTTATCCCGGACTTGATACATCCAGATCAAGCGGGATTTGTTCCCGGACGTGAGGCTCGAGACGACACCACTAAGGCAATAAACTTGATCCAGGCTGCTAAAATGTCAAAGACACCACTGATGTGCCTATCCACCGATGCGGAGAAGGCGTTTGACCGTGTTCATTGGTCCTTTATTGAATCAACGCTTTCCCACATCGGTCTGGGTAACCAGATGCTGAACTGGATACTTTCTCTATACTCGGTCCCATCAGCGAGAGTTCGAGTCAACGGGCTTCTCTCTGAGCCGTTTGACATTTCCAACGGTACTCGGCAGGGTTGCCCGTTGTCTCCGCTGATCTTTATCTTGACCCTGGAACCATTTTTACGGCGTATCAGGTCCAGTGGTGATGTCTCGGGTCTCCAACA
The DNA here is from genome assembly GCA_033576535.1 of Allobates femoralis. Taxonomy (NCBI): domain Eukaryota; kingdom Metazoa; phylum Chordata; class Amphibia; order Anura; family Aromobatidae; genus Allobates; species Allobates femoralis. The sequence continues at coordinate 343,345,511 of JARQOC010000005.1, read as the reverse complement.
CGGTGGATCAGAGTATAAGATAGCAGCTTATGCTGATGATCTTTTATTCTTTATCACGAAACCTGAGCTATCTCTCCCGAATCTGCTAAAAGAATTAGAGACGTACCATACCCTCTCCAACTTCAAGATTAATAGAACTAAGTCAGAAGCCCTTAATATCTCCTTACCTGACGTACAATATAACAGACTTCGGTCTGCATTTAATTTTCATTGGGCACACAAGGCACTTAAATACTTGGGAGTAATGTTGACAGTAGACCCTAAGAATCTGTATAGTGCCAACTTCCCCCCATTGCTTCTTGCAATCAAGTCGGACATCGAACGTTGGACGAAATCCACCTTTTCATGGTCGGGTAGATGCCAGTTATTTAAGATGACCATACTCCCTAGGATTCTGTATCTTTTTCAGACGCTACCTGTTTTTATCCCGACGTCCTTTTTTAAGTTAATAGAGAAAATGCAGACTGCCTTTGTTTGGAACGGAGTAAAACCTCGCTTAGCAAGGACCTTGTTGTCCAGACGGAAGGAAGATGGGGGCGTGAATTTACCAGATATTAAATTATATTACATAGCAAGTCACCTCTCAAGGGTTGTAGATTGGTGCAGACACAGAGACAATAAATTATGGGTTAAAATTGAACAGGACCTCTTACACGCTCCAGACATTGCCTTGGGTGACCCTTGCGAAAAAAGATTCGCTTCGGGAACACCCGACCATAGGAGCCACCCTGAGGGTATGTAGTCACCCGATGGTTAGAACATCGATGCTACCAACCGACTCAGCACAGACACCGGTCTTGAGTCACCCTTCGTTTGGTCCCAGCAAAGGTGACTCTGTTTTTCAGTTATGGATCCAATCCGGATTAGACAGGGTGACGAATTTGGGAGACAGGTCTACGTGGCCGACTTTAGAGGACTTGACCTTAATCACTCAACCGGTTCCATTAGGTTTTTGGCGTTGTCTTCAGCTTGCTCATTATCTTCGCGAGTTGCCCCCGAAAACGACATACAACCCTCATAAAACTCCCTTTGAGATCCTGTGTACCTCGACGCTAAGCAGCAGACACGCGCTATCTCAGATTTACTCTTACCTTGTCACTCAACCAGATTTGCCGACCCCACACTTCATGCTTTCTTGGGAAAAAGACTTGAGCCTGACTCTCACCATAGAACAGAGAAAGAAGATCTTCAGCTTAGCCCACTCCTCATCCATCTGTTCCAGGTTACAGGAAGCGAACTACAAAATACTTACTCGTTGGTATAGAGTCCCTGCGGTGTTACACAGGTACATCCCGTCTACTGACCCTAAATGTTGGAGGTGCGGTAGGGCAGATGGTACACTGTTGCATATTTTCTGGGAATGTGATAAACTTCAACCTTTCTGGACGAAGGTTATAGAACTCATTCAGGAGGTTACTGGCTTCCAGGGAGAGATGGGTCCTGGCCTCCTCCTACTCCACCATTGTGAGATCCCCATAACTAGATATAGACGATCACTTTTACGCTTCTTGGTGATGGCAGCAAGATCCTGCATCACAATGCTGTGGAAGACAGAGACTAGCCCGACGGTGGCGATGTGGATAACAAAGGTAAATGATTTGATGCATCTGGAAGACCTAACGTCTTCTGTACACGATTCGTTTGAATCGTTTAAACAGACTTGGTTCTCCTGGATGAGTTTTATGGACACGGAAGTATATAAAGATAGTAGAGGTATGTAATGGATCCGACGGAACAATAATGAAAAAATAGACGGTCGCTTTTGCCCCTTGGGGGGAGGAGGGAGAGAGGGAGAGAAAACTTTCTCCCCCTTCACCTCCCTTCCTTCCCATCTCACCCCTCTTCACCCCCCTTCTATGCTACACTACTTTCTCTTTCCTCTTAACGTTTCCAATTACATTCTACTTTTTTCTTCTTTCTTTTTTATTACTACTGTTTATTGCATGTGTCTTCAGTTGTACTACGGTGATAATGTTCATCTAGTATCACTGATTTGTTTGATAGCATGGATTACTTCTTTTACTATGTTGTCAATACACATAGAATTATAGATATTATGATAACCATTATAGTATATTACCATTATAGTTTATAATTATTACTATTATTACATTATGATTACAAATACATAAAATACATTAATAGATAAATATAGATAATAGCATAATTATTACATTAATAGCATAATTATTACATTAATAGCATAATTATTACCATTAATAGCATAATTATTACCATTAATACATTATATTACCATTAATAGCATAAATATTACCATTAATAGCATAAATATTACCATTAATAGCATAAATATTAGCATTAATAGCATAATATTAGCATTAATAGCATAATTATTAGCATTAATAGCATAATTATTAGCATTAATAGCATAATTATTACCATTAATAGCATAATATTACCATTAATAGCATAATATTACATTAATAGCATAATTATTAGCATTAATAGCATAATTATTAGCATTAATAGCATAATTATTACATTTAGCATAATTATTAGCATTAATACCATAATATTGCATTAATAGCATAATTTATTAGCATTAATACATAATTATTACATTAATACATAATTATTGCATTAATAGCATATTATTAGCATTAATACTAAATTAGCATTAATACCATATTATTGGCATTAATAGCATATTATTGCATTAATAGCATAATTATTACCATTAATACCATAATTATTACCATTAATACCATAATTATTAGCATTAATAGCATAATTATTGGCATTAATAGCATAATTATTGGCATTAATAGCATAAATATTACCATTAATAGCATAATTATTACCATTAATAGCATAATTATTACCATTAATAGCATACATATTAGGATTAATAGCATTATTATTAACAGTAATATCATTAGCATTAGATTTTTTTTTAATTTTTTTTTAAATTTTTTTTTTTATTATTAAATTATTTTTTTATTTTAAAATTAATTATTTTTTTTTAATTATTATTTTTATTTAATTATTTATTATTTTTTAATTCTTTTTTTATTATTTTTTAATTCTTTTTTAATTCTTTTTTTTATTATTTAATTTATTTATTTTTTTACTTGCGAGTGAGACACAGTTCTCATTGTGGTCCGCCTTTTTTTTTCCCATTGACATACATTAGCGGTGTGTCGGCGATTTTATGGCTGTCCACCTGGTTCTATATGTCGGCCCTAAAATCGCGGACACACCGTAATGCATTCTATGGCAGTCAGCCGAATTCTGATTGTGGGCGCCAATCGAATCGAGCTGACTGCCATAGAGATGCATTACGGTGTGTCCGCGATTTTAGGGCCGACATATAGAACCAGGTGGCCGGCCATAAAATCGCCGACACACCGCTAATGTATGTGAATGGGAAAAAAAAAGGCGGACCACAATGAGAACTGTGTCTCACTCGCAAGTAAAGAAATAAATAAATTAAATAATAAAAAAAAGAATTAAAAAATAATTAAAAAATAATAAAAAAAGAATTAAAAAATAATAAATAATTAAATAAAAATAATAATTAAAAAAAAAAAAATGCGGACCTGAATGAGAACTGCATGAGGGTCTCTTCTGATTGGCTGAGGGTAGTATACAGCGACCAATCAGAAGAGGGCCTCAGATCTCATTGAGGTAGAATGGGGGATTTTTCGTCGGAGGTGGAAGTTTGCGAAAAGAAGACAGAAGATCCCCGGGGCCGGACGAAGAGGCGGAGATGGCGGAAAGAAGAGAGAAGACCCCCGGGGCCGGAGGAAGAGGACGCCTGGCCGGACGGAGGACTTGTGGATCGGACGGACGATCAGATGACTTGAAGGCATGTAAGTGATCGACGGGGACGTTAGGATAGGGGACAGCGGGGGCTTAGGGTGTAGGGCCTTAGGTGACAGCGGCGTTAGGTTAGGGAACGGCGGTGGCTTAGGGTGTAGGGCTTTAGCGAGAGGGGCAGGGGACAGCGGCGGGAGCTTAGGGGCGGCGATGGCTCAGGGGGTAGACGGCGGGGTTTAGGGGTAGGGGCTTAGGGGCTGCTGCAAGGGTTAGGGGGTAGGGGCTTAGGGGGTAGATGGCGGGGCTTAGGGGGTATCGGCGGGGGCTTAGGATGCTGCGGGTCGGGGGTTAGGTGGTCGGGGCTTAGCGTGTACGGGTGCGGCGGACTCAGGGGGTATCGGCGGGGGCCTAGGATGCTACGGGGCTTAGGGGGTAGGGGCTTAGGGGCTGCTGCGGGGCTTAGGGGGTAGGAGCTTAGGGGGTAGGGGATTAGGGGGTAGGGGCTTAGGGGCTGCTGCGGGGCTTAGGAGGTAGGGGCGGCGGTGGCTCAGGGGGTAGACGGGGCTTAGGGGGTATCGGCGGGGGCTTAAGATGCTGCGGGTCGGGGGTTAGGTGGTCGGGGCTTAGCGTGTAGGGGTGCGGCGGACTTAGGGGGTAGGGCTTTAGGTGCGGCGTGGTGGTTTTGTTGCGGGGTGGGTATGCGGACATGGGGGTGGGTGTGCGGACATGGGGGAGCGAGTTGCGGCTGAGGCAACGGCTCGCTCCAAGGTCCCGGGGTAGCGATTGGCGGGGGAGGGGCTGTGCGGACATAATCGGGGCTGGGGACCGGCGGCGGTGGTGGTGGTGTGTGGGCTGGGAAGCAGCGGCGGCGGCGGTGGTGGTGGTGTGTGGGCTGGGGAGCAGCGGCGGCGGCGGGAGCGGTGGTGTGTAGGCTGGGGAGCAGCGGCGGTGGCGGGAGCGGTGGTGTGTAGGCTGGGGAGCAGCGGCGGCGGCGGGGAGCGGTGGTGTGTAGGCTGGGGAGCAGCGGCGGCGGCGGGAGCGGTGGTGTGTAGGCTGGGGAGCGGTAGAAAAGGTAAAAGAAAAGAAAGGTTTGTAGGTCAGAAAGGATATCTTAGCTGTAGGGTAGTAGCGGTCGTCTTGAAGCTTGCTTCGGTAAATCCAGGAGCGAGTCTTCTTGCGGCCTCGGAATCCGGCAGTCCGTCTTCGAGGTAGCGGGTAGGCGAAATGATTTGTGATTTCAAATTTCGCGCCTTATAAACTGGACTGTGAAATTTGAAACCACAAAATGGCGGGGGGGGCGTAAAGTGAGTGCTGATTGGGCGTTGAATGGACACTATTTCCAAAGAGTCTCCATTCAGGTCCGCTAAAAGGTGATTACAAAGGGGATAATTTTGGACGCCGATTGGTTGTTTTTTCCCATAGAGAAACATGGGCATGTTTGTCTATGGGAAAACGCGACTAATTAGCGTCCAAGGTTTATCGCGAATGTAAGTGAATGAGGCGTTTGAGCGGACCTGAATGGAGAGTGTCTTTCCAAACAGTGTCTATTCCGCTCCGCTGAAAAGCGTCATTGACTTACATAGGGTATAATTTTTTTTTTTTTATTAGTATATTTGATAAATTTTTTTTTTTTTGTATTATTATTTGTATGTAATTTTTTTTTTTTTTTTTATTTTTTATTAATAAATGTATTTATTTTTTTTAAGTGAGAGTGAGACATAGTTCTCATTCAGTTGTGGTTATTGTTATTTTTTTTATTATTATTTTTATTTAATTATTTATTATTTTTTTATTATTTTTTAATAATTTTTTTATTATTATTTTTATTATTAAATTTATTTTTTTTTTTACTTGCGAGTGAGACACAGTTCTCATTCAGGTCCGCATTATTTTTTTTGTTTTTATTATTATTTTTATTTAATTATTTATTATTTTTTAATTCTTTTTTTATTATTTTTTAAATCTTTTTTAATTCTTTTTTTTATTATTAAATTTATTTATTTTTTTACTTGCGAGTGAGACACAGTTCTCATTGTGGTCCGCCTTTTATTTTCCCATTCACATACATTAGCGGTGTGTCGGCGATTTTATGGCCGGCCACCTGGTTCTATATGTCGGCCCTAAAATCGCGGACACACCGGTAATGCATGTCTATGAGCAGTCAGCTCGAATTCTGATTGGTCGGCGTTCAATCCGAAATCGGGCTGACTGCCCATAGAGATGCATTACCGGTGTATCCGCGATTTTAGGGCCGACTTATAGAACCAGGTGGCCGGCCATAAAATCGCCGACACACCGCTAATGTATGTGAATGGGAAAAAAAAAGGCGGACCACAATGAGAACTGTGTCTCACTCGCAAGTAAAAAAATAAATAAATTTAATAATAAAAAAAAGAATTAAAAAAGATTTAAAAAAATAATAAAAAAAGAATTAAAAATAATAAATAATTAAATAAAATTAATAATAAAAAAAAAAAAAATGCGGACCTGAATGAGAACTGCATGAGGGTCTCTTCTGATTGGCTGAGGGCAGTATACAGCGACCAATCAGAAAAGGGCCTCAGATCTCATTGAGGTAGAATGGGGGATTTTTCGTCCATTCTATCTTAATGAGAAGGAAGACGACGTCGGAGGTGGAAGTTTGCGAAAAGAAGACAGAAGATCCCCGGGGCCGGACGAAGAGGCGGAGATGGCGGAAAGAAGAGAGAAGACCCCCGGGGCCGGAGGAAGAGGACGCCTGGCCGGACGGAGGACTTGTGGATCGGACGGACGATCAGATGACTTGAAGGCATGTAAGTGATCGACGGGGACGTTAGGTTAGGGGACAGCGGGGGCTTAGGGTGTAGGGCCTTAGGTGACAGCGGCGTTAGGTTAAGGAACGGGGGGGGGGTAGGCGGCATGGCTTAGGGGGTATCGGCGGGGGCCTAGGGGGTAGGGGCTTAGGTGCGGCGATGGCTTAGGGGGTAGACGGCGGGGCTTAGGGGTAGGGGCTTAGGGGCTGCTGCGGGGCTTAGGGGTAGGGGCTTAGGGGCTGCTGCGGGGGTTAGGGGGTAGGGGCTTAAGGGGTAGACGGCGGGGCTTAGGGGTAGGGGCTTAGGGGCTGCTGCGGGGGTTAGGGGGTAGGGGCTTAGGGGGTAAACGGCGGGGGCTTAGGATGCTGCGGGTCGGGGGTTAGATGGTCGGGGCTGCTGCGGGGCTTAGGGGGTAGGAGCTTAGGGGGTATCGGCGGGGGCTTAGGATGCTGCGGGTCGGGGGTTAGGTGGTCGGGGCTTAGCGTGTAGGGGTGCGGCGGACTTAGGGGTTATCGGCGGGGGCCTAGGATGCTACGGGGCTTAGGGGGTAGGGGCTTAGGGGCGGCGGTGCCTTAGGGGGTAGGCGGCATGGCTTAGGGGGTATCGGCGGGGGCCTAGGATGCTACGGGGCTTAGGGGGTAGGGGCTTAGGGGCTGCTGCGGGGCTTAGGGGGTAGGGGCTTAGGGTCGGCGGTGGCTTAGGGGGTAGACAGCGAGGCTTAGGGGGTATCGGCGGGGGCTTAGGATGCTGCAGGTTGGGGGTTAGGTGGTCGGGGCTGCTGCGGGGCTTAGGGGGTAGGGGCTTAGGGGCGGCGGTGGCTTAGGGGGTAGACGGCGTGGCTTAGGGGGTATTGGCGGTGGATTAGGATGCTGCGGGTCGGGGGTTAGGTGGTCGGGACTTAGCGTGTAGGGGTGCGGAGGCAGGGGGCTGTAGTGTACAGCGCGATGGTATACTACAGTCCCATGGCGCTTATGGGCATGGGACTGTAGTATACTATAGCGGTGTACACTACAGTAGTGTACAGCGCGTAGTGGCTTAGAGCGGCAGGGGGCTGTAGTGTACAGCGCGATGGTATACTACAGTCCCATGGCGCTTATGGGCATGGGACTGTAGTATACTATAGCGGTGTACACTACAGTAGTGTACAGCGCGTAGTGGCTTAGAGCGGCAGGGGGCTGTAGTGTACAGCGCGATGGTATACTACAGTCCCATGGCGCTTATGGGCATGGGACTGTAGTATACTATAGCGGTGTACACTACAGTAGTATGGGCTTCTGTGGCTTGGTTACTGCTGGGGGTCTGTGCGGACATGGGGGTGGGTGTGCGGACATGGGGGGGCTGTGCGAACATGGGGGTGGCTGTGCGGACATGGAGGAAGGGCCTGTGCGGACATGGGGGGGGGGCCTGTGCGGACATGGGGGGTGGGGGCTGTGCGGACATGGGGGGTGGGTGTGCGGACATGGCGGTGGGTGTGCGGACATGGGGGTGGCTGTGCGGACATGGGGGGGCGGCTATGCGGACATGGGGGGCCTGTTTGGACCTGAGGGAGGCTGTGCGGACATTGGGGTGGCGAGTTGTGGGTAGCGGGGAGCGGAGGCGGCTGTGCCGCCTCCGCTCCATGGTCCCCGGGGAGCGAGTTGCGGCTCAGGCAGCGACTCGCAATGGCCTCGCGGCCATTGCTCGCGCTACCTGAGCGGTAAATCGCTAAGGTTATGGCCGAGCCTGTGGATCGATTTTGGGCCAGCGACTCGCAATGGCCTCCGGCCATTGCTCGCGCAGCATTGGGCGCTTCGCGCCCAATGTTAAATTCGTGTCCACATGACGACATCGGAAAGTGCGCGAGGAGGGGCGCTTTTCCGATTCGCGATTATATAATAGATAGAAATATAAACCATACAATCATTATACAGAAGAATAAATGTGGGAAAACAGATCCCACAAAATTTACATACCACACCACACCAAGCTTTACAGTTTAAAAAGGAAATCGCAATAAAGATAGAAATATACTAAGTAAAAAACAATAATTTAACGGTTAAGTCACAATTGTTTCACTAAATAATGTCACTAGGCCTTGTTCATTAAGCGGGGAGAAAATTTAACTATCCATAGTTTTCAATGTTCTCAAAACTTTTAAAAAGTATTTCTAATAGAGTTGTTGTATTCAAAGATACTATGTTGAACTACTCGTTCGATTGATTCCATTGGAGCTGGCGGTTCAATATTATTCTATCTAGCTGCTATGGTGGTTTTCGCTGTTAAAAGTATGTGCGAGATTATGAATCGAAGCTGTTTAGGAAGATCTTCAATACCTATTGATAATAGGACTAGTTGCGGAGTCAGTGTTATTATCCATCCTGTGATATCTGTTATGAGTACCTTAATACCATTCCAAAAATTTAGCAACTTTGGGCAAGCCCAAAAAATGTGCGACAAAGTGCCTGGGTTTTTACAGTCTCTCCAGCAGGTAGATTGATAAGTCGGGTTGACATGATGTAGCTTTACAAGAGTCCAGTACCATCTGGAGAGTGTTTTGTAAAAACATTCTTGAGATGAGGCACAGGCAGTATGGGAGTAAGTAATGTTTAGGGATTTAGTCATTTTTTGTAGGTCAATTTGAATATTAAGTTCTTTTTCCCACGCCTCAAAAAAAGGTAGTTTAGGGAGTTCTATTTCCTCGTTTATAATTTTGTAGAGTTCGTTTGTCTTCCAAATAGAGACCTTGTGTGGAGAATTTAAGAGATTCACTATTATTTGTGGGAGCGAGAATTTTAGAGGGGATTTTTCAAAATATCCTGCTATGAGTCTCCATCGTGTTCTTTCGTCCCTAGAAAGACAGTATTTAGATTGCAGGGAGTTGAATGGGATCAAGGTGTTTTCAAAGATTAGGTCATTAAGGTACAGTATACCCTTTTCGAGCCATGTTGAGAGATTAAGGTGTGGTAATAAAATTTCCAATATTACCAAGGGAATATTTTGTAGCTTAGTTGGGGTGAAATATTTAGCAGCTTTAGAAGTAAGGTGTCTCCACGCAGAGATAACTGCCTTTAGAGTGGGGTGTCAGGGGCCTTTTTAGAAGAGTCCATCAAATGAGCCAACAGTAAAGCTAATAGGTTCTTATTTTTAGCAATTGAGCGTTCTATATTGAGCCAGCACATGTTGAAAGAGTCTAGAAGTCAACTCTGCGAAAGCTTGTTGATAGAGGCTAGATAATAGTTATACAGGTTGGATACTCCAAGACCTCACATTTTCTTGTGCTTCTCCAGTGATACGTCTCTTCAAAACTTTCAACTCCTTACTTCGCCCGCCTGCTCCTCCCCCTTCTCCCCTCATCTCTGCTGAAGACTTTGCAACCTTCTTCAAGGAGAGGATCGACAAGATCAGAAGCAGCTTCGGTCCACTATCCCACAACTCCCCTTCCCATCTACACTGCCCTCCTCCTCCATCAGCCACTTCCCCCCCGTAACTGAAGACCAACTCTCATCCCTCCTGTCAAAATCACACCTCACCACCAGCGCCCACGACCCACTCCCATCCCACCTCATTCTGAACCACACCTCCATTTTCATCCCAGCCCTCACCCACCTCTTTAACCTTTCACTTAGCACTGGTACCTTCCCCTCGGCCTTCAAACACGCCCTAATCACGCCCATCCTAAAAAAAACCTCACTTGACCCTACCTCTGTCTCTAACTATCGCCCCATATCTCTTCTCCCATTCGCCTCTAAGCTACTTGAACAGCACGTCCACTCCAAACTGTCCTCTCACCTCTCCTCGTGCTCCCACTTCGACCGCCTACAGTCCGGCTTCCGACCCCTCCATTCCACCCAAACAGCCCTGACCAAAGTCACCAACGACCTACTGACCGCCAAGAACAAACACCACTACTCCATCCTCCTCCTCCTTGACTTGTCTGCCGCCTTCGACACGGTTGACCACTCCCTTCTTCTCCGGATCCTGGAATCCCTTGGCATCACCCACCTTGCCCTCTCCTGGATCTCATACCTAGCGAACCGGACCTTCAGCGTCTCCCACTCCCACACCTCCTCCTCACCCTACCCCCTTTCTGTCGGAGTCCCCTAAGGTTCGGTCCTGGGACCCCTACTTTTCTCCATTTACACTCTCGGCCTAGGGCAACTCATTGAGTCCCATGGCCTCCGGTACCACCTCTACGCCGACGACACCCAAATCTACCTGTCCGGCCCTGACATCACCTCCCTACTCTCGAAAATCCCACAATGCCTTTCCGCCATCTCATCCTTCTTCTCTGCTCGCTTCCTTAAACTCAACATGGACAAAACTGAATTCATAGTCTTCCCCCCCAAGAAATTCCACCCCACCTCCCAACCTATCCATCTGCATCAACGACTGCGCCGTCTCCCCAGTCCCCCAAGCCAAGTGCCTCGGGGTAATCCTTGACTCCTCCCTATCCTCCAAGCCCCACATCGAGGCCCTCACCACATCCCTCCGGCTCCAGCTCAAGAACATCTCACGGATCCGCTCCTTCCTCACCCACGACACCGTTAAAACATTTATCCATGCTCTTATCATCTCCCGCCTTGACTACTGCAACCTCCTTCTCAATGGCCTCCCTGCTAACTCCCTCACACCTCTCCAGTCTATCCTCAACTCTGCTGCCCGACTAATCTACCTGTCCTCCCGCTACTCCCCTGTCTCCCCCTCTGCCAAGCCCTTCACTGGCTCCCCGTCTCCAAGAGATCCCAATTCAAAACACTAACCATGGCGTATAAAGCCATACACAACCTGGCCCCACCATACTTCTCCGCCCTGGTCTCCCGATACCTACCCTCACGCAACCTCCACTCCTCCCAAGAACTCCTCCTCTGCTCCCCCCTCATCACCTCTTCGCACAACCGAGTCCAGGACTTCTCCCGGGCATCTGCCAGACTCTGGAACGCCCTGCCCAACACGTCAGACACTCTCCGACCCTGAGAAGCTTCAAGTGTCACCTGAAGACTCACTTGTTCCGTCAAGCCTACAACCTGCCATGAGACCCAGGCGACCACCCCATACCTGACATTCCCCCATCTTACTGTATCCTAACCTGCCCCTCTTAGACTGTGAGCCCTCGTGGACAGGGTCCCTGCCCCTCCTGTACCTGTACGTCCTGATCGCCTAGATTTAGTGTACTTGTTCTTGTCTCCCTCATCCTCATGTAAAGCGCCATGGAATCTAATGGCGCTATATAAATAAACAATAATAATAATAATACGTCTGAGACTCTTGGTTTTTTATGGTTCTATATAAACACTTTCAATTGAGATTGAAATCTAATAAAAGAGGTCTTAGGAATATAACTGGGTAAGGCTCTAAACACATACATTAATTTAGGCAGGAGAAGCATTTTAAATGCCTCAATCCTGCCTAGCCAAGAGATCTCAATTTTAGCTAGTCCTAAATAACCCAAGAGATTTATAGAGGATCGCTAGGTTTTCCTGGAGTACAATAGAGGCGGATTTAGTCATATTTATTCCTAAATAGGAGATGCTTTTCTCCTCCCACATAAAATTAAATTCTTCCTTCATATAGTTTAACAGTGTTTCGTCAATATTAAAATCTATGATTTGTGATTTTGTTGAATTGATTTTATATAGGGAAAGGGAAGAGAATTTCTCTATTGCGGATACCAGATGTCTTAAAGATTTAAGTGGGTTTGAAATAGTGAGAAGTATATTGTCCGCAAAGAGCGCGATTTTAATTTGGTCTTTGTCTATAGGCAGGGCCGCACCGTCCATTGGACAGTGTGAGCCCTGTCATTCAGGCGGCAGCAGGCAGGGGGAGCGGCTGTGCAGAAGGGGGCGGCGCCTCATGCACAGAGCCTCCCCCTGTCATGGCGCCGGCCGCTCATCCCGCTCACCGCAGGTAAGCAGCGGGGGGGACACGCACACAAGGGGCGGCAGCCCCAGGCTTCAAAAGCACCCCCCCCCCCGATACTCGCGGCATCGGCCGGCAATCACTGCCGCGGCTCAGGCGGCAGTGGCGACCCGGTCACTGCAGAAGGGGCGGCAGCGCTGGGCTCCACCAGCACCCCCCCCCCCCCCCGTAATCAGTGCCGCGGCAGTGGGGCTCGGTGCACCCCCTGTCTATAGGTATACCTTTAATATTCTTATTAGCTCTGATTGTCGCTGCAAAAGGCTTTATAAATGGTGCAAAAAGAGTGGGGGAAAGGGGACAACCTTGTCTGGTACCATTAGTTAAGTGGAATTTTTTTGAGAGGGAACTATTCGAATAAACTCGAGCTAATTGGTTGGAGTATATTGATTTTATGATTTTAAGTATATTCCCTTGGAATCCAAACTTTTTTAAAGTATTAAAAAGGAAAGGCCAATATACTCTGTCAAAAGCCTTTCCTGCGTCCAGCGCTAAAAAGGCAGATGGTATATTAGATTTCTCAACTAGTATTGCTAAATTTAAGACTCTTCTAGTAGCATCGGCAGTAGTGCAGCCCGGAATGAATCCTGATTGGTCGTTGTGTATTTATTTATCAACTAGCTGTGAGCCCGATGCGATTGCATCGGGATTCTAGAATCTGTGTATAGGGCATTGCTCGGGCTGCTGCAACGACTCCCAACGCCCCCTTGGCGGGCATTGCGAGTGAGTCGCGTGGGCGATGCGCGGCCACGAACAAAGCCACGGAGGTAGCGGCGTGTGCAAGGGAAGTCGCTACGGCAATTATATAATAGATTATCAGTATTGCATCGGGATTCTAGAATCTGTGTATAGGGCATTGCTCGGGCTGCTGCAACGACTCGCAACACCCCCTTCGCGGGCATTGCGAGTGAGTCACGTGAGCGATGCGCGTCCACGAACAAAGCCACGGAGGTAGCGACGTGTGCGAGGGAAGTCGCTACAGCAATTATATAATAGATTATCAGTATGTAATATATAATTTCCCTAACGCACTTGCTTAAGTTTCGGCGCTGTTTCCGTCGTTGTGGGCGTGGGCGCAGCGCCCACGCGACCTGTGAAGCATTGCCGGCGCCACTGATTCGCAAAGCCCCACTGGCAATGCCCGCCAAGCGGCGGTTGCGAGTCCTTGCAGAATAGGCGCGACTCACTAATTTATACATAATCACATACATAATACTGATAATTCCTATATAATCACATATATATATATATATAGATGGCGGGCCGATTCGAAAGAATCGGGTAGTCTAGAATCCATATATAGTATATTTACTAATAGTTAGGGGAGTGGGGTGAAATGAATTGTGTGTATACAGGTGGCTCAGTGGTTAGCAGTGAGTGCGGTGGCTCAGTGGTTAGCAAGGAGTGCGGTGGCTCAGTGGTTAGCAGCGAGTGCGGTGAGATTGGTGAGCACAGTGGCGTGGGCAGAGTGCTGAGTGCAGCGCTGTGGGCAGAGTGGTCAGCACACACATACATACATAGACACACACAGACACTTAGCTATAGTTAGCACCGACCCTATGTCTTCCCTGCCGGCTGGATCCTGAGTTGACATGTCGGCGCCCGCGGACGACTGGATCCAATATGGGGTCCGGGAAGTTTGGCGAGACTTATTGGACGCGATATTTGATCGAGTAGTTCGGGGGCAGCGACATGTGGGTGATGCAGGGCCGGTGGTAAGTATAGCGGAGTATGTGTGTGTGTATGTGTATGTGTGCGGAGAAAGTGAGTGAAGTGCGAAGAAATTGAGGTGTGGTGATGTGGCCCCTGGGCGGGTGCATCACACGGGTTATCAATGCAGGTCTGTGTTCACATGGGCCGGTTTTCCTGATTGTGTGTGGTGTGTGAAACCTGTCCGATGTACAGGGGGTTAACAGCTGAAGGGTTTTCATGAGCTGAGTAAAAGAGCTGAGTGTGAGTGCTGAAGATCCGATACATTCATGAGCCTAATGAGCGGCTGAACCTGTGGGGATGAGTGCTTTGCTGTGCGGAGAAAGTGAGGTGTGGTGATGTGGCCCCTGGCCGGGTGCATCACACGGGTTATCAATGCAGGTCTGTGTTCACATGGGCCGGTTTTCCTGATTGTGTGTGGTGTGTGAAACCTGTCCGATGTACAGGGGGTTAACAGCTGAAGGGTTTTCATGAGCTGAGTAAAAGAGCTGAGTGTGAGTGCTGAAGATCCGATACAGTCATGAGCCTAATGAGTGGCTGAACCTGTGGGATGAGTGCTTTGCTGTGCGGAGAAAGTGAGGTGTGGTGATGTGGCCCCTGGGCAGGTGCATCACACGGGTTATCAATGCAGGTCTGTGTTCGCATGGGCCGGTTTTCCTGATTGTGTGTGGTGTGTGAAACCTGTCCGATGTACAGGGGGTTAACAGCTGAAGGGTTTTCATGAGCTGAGTAAAAGAGCTGAGTGTGAGTGCTGAAGATCCGATACATTCATGAGCCTAATGAGCGGCTGAACCTGTGGGGATGAGTGCTTTGCTGTGCGGAGAAAGTGAGGTGTGGTGATGTGGCCCCTGGCCGGGTGCATCACACGGGTTCTCAATGCAGGTCTGTGTTCACATGGGCCGGTTTTCCTGATTGTGTGTGGTGTGTGAAACCTGTCCGATGTACAGGGGGTTAACAGCTGAAGGGTTTTCATGAGCTGAGTAAAAGAGCTGAGTGTGAGTGCTGAAGATCCGATACATTCATGAGCCTAATGAGTGGCTGAACCTGTGGGGATGAGTGCTTTGCTGTGCGGAGAAAGTGAGGTGTGGTGATGTGGCCCCTGGGCAGGTGCATCACACGGGTTATCAATGCAGGTCTGTGTTCACATGGGCCGGTTTTCCTGATTGTGTGTGGTGTGTGAAACCTGTCCGATGTACAGGGGGTTAACAGCTGAAGGGTTTTCATGAGCTGAGTAAAAGAGCTGAGTGTGAGTGCTGAAGATCCGATACATTCATGAGCCTAATGAGCGGCTGAACCTGTGGGGATGAGTGCTTTGCTGTGCGGAGAAAGTGAGGTGTGGTGATGTGGCCCCTGGGCGGGTGCATCACACGGGTTATCAATGCAGGTCTGTGTTCACATGGGCCGGTTTTCCTGATTGTGTGTGGTGTGTGAAACCTGTCCGATGTGCAGGGGGTTACAGCTGAAGGGTTTTCATGAGCTGAGTAAAAGAGCTGAGTGTGAGTGCTGAAGATCCGATACATTCATGAGCCTAATGAGCGGCTGAACCTGTGGGGATGAGTGCTTTGCTGTGCGGAGAAAGTGAGGTGTGGTGATGTGGCCCTGGGCGGGTGCATCACACGGGTTATCAATGCAGGTCTGTGTTCACATGGGCCGGTTTTCCTGATTGTGTGTGGTGTGTGAAACCTGTCCGATGTACAGGGGGTTAACAGCTGAAGGGTTTTCATGAGTTGAGTAAAACAGCTGAGTGTGAGTGCTGAAGATCCGATACATTCATGAGCCTAATGAGCGATGGAACCTGTGGGGATGAGTGCTTTGCTGGGCTAAACCTTAATGGTGCACAGGGGGGTTAATCACATCTCAGGTCTGTGTGTGAGTAAAGATGTGCTGATTGACTCACTGGGTTGCAGGTGTGAGTGAGCAGGCTGGATAGGAACCTGCCAGGTGTCTGAGTGAGGAGAGGACGATGAGATTCAGAAGTCCAGAGCACTGCCATGTGAGGAGGTGCTGGAAGTGATCCGTCCCCAGTGATGGGAGCCTGCCAGCTCCATGCTAGTGCACCTGATGTGTGCATGGCAGCCAGTGTCCAAGGGCCAGGCGGTCAGATGTGCGGTGTGAGAGAGCGAGTACGGCTCCAGGGCCATGTGGTCACAGCTCACTTTGGGACTGACTGTATTCTTGTTACTATGTGTTATGAAGACATTCCATGTGTGAGGACGGTGGTGGTGGTTATTTGCACGTTTACCGCTCGCAATGGCCGCTTTGCGGCCATTGCTTCTCGTGCCCGGACAGAGTCCTGGAGAAAGTGCAAAGCTACGCGAACCAAGCCACAGGAAGTAGCGCCGGTCGTGACGGAAGTCAGCTACGGCAATTATATAATAGATATGATGTTTTAATCTATTTGCTACTAATTTGGATAAAATCTTAGTGTCACAGTTGAGGAGAGAAATTGTTTTTTGTATCAAGAGGGTCGCCCTTGTTTTTGGGGATAATAGTGATTATTGCATCCAACATATCTTGCGGTAGATGTCCTGATTCCATAGAATGATTTGCTGATTTGGTTAAGTGAGGGAGTAGATCTTAGAAAGATTTGTAAAGCGCATTTTGAAGGCCATCTGGGCCAGGAGATTTGCCATTTTTGAGATCTTTGATCACTCCTAGAATTTCTTGGGATGAATAGGGAAGATTTAAATCCTCTAGATCCTGTGCACTCAGAGTTGGGAGGTTAAGGTTACCTAAGTATTCAGAAATGTCTTCATCAGGAGAATGGATGAGTTGGGGTCTTCTTTAAGATTATAAATTGAAGAATAACATTTTTCAAAGACTTTCACTATGTCATCGGGGTGTTTAACAACTAGGCCAGAAGGATCTCTAATCTCTTGAATTCTTGATTTTATTTTTTGATGTTATATTCTAGCCACAAAAAATGAGGGTCTAGTATCAGAAAAATAATACTTAGTTTTAATTGATTGGGAAATTTTATCGTATTCAGCAGTCAATAGTGATCTAAGGTTTGTTCTTAAGTGCAATATTTGAGTAGAGTAATCCACCAATGGGTTGGCAAATTGTTTTTTTTCAAGAGTATGTATGTCTTTAACTAGGGCCTTGGTTTTGTCCCTGTTTGTCTTATTAAGTTTTGAGTTTAGCTGAATACGTTTTCCTCTTAGCACCACATTAAACGCAGACCAAAGCGTAAGTATGTAAATATTGTCTGTCATTTTCTTTGAAGTAGTTTCTAATAGTAGTCTGAATTTCTGATTTATAACTTGGGTGGTTGTAGAGGAAACTATTATTCCTCCACAATCTTTCTGAGAGGGACATTTGGGCTCTACCAATTTCAAAAATGACTGATAAATGGTCTGACCAGGTTCGGGGGCCTATTTTATGAGTTCCCGAATAATGAGTAGATTCAATAGAAGAAGCATGGAGAATGCTGTCTGGATTTGTATGAAGAATCTAGAGATGGGTTGGGAACTATATTAAAGTCTCCGAAGACTATTAATTCGCCTTTTTTTTGTTGGTTAATGATGCGTAATATCTTGTTTAAAAAAGTAATTTGGACCTTATTAGGAACTTAAACATTAACTAACGTAAAAATTTGGTAATTCAATTTACATACTAAAATTATGTATCTCCCTTCTGGGTCATCTAAACGGTAAATTTGTTCGAATGGAACTATGTTTTTAATGAGGAGGCCTACTCCCCATTTTTTCTTTACATTATTTACAAGGAATATTATTTGGAAGTCTTTGTGAACAAATTTAGGGGGATTTATAGAATAGAATTTAGTCTCTTGAAGAGCTATTATGTCCGCTTTGTTGTCTTTAATCAATTTCCAGGTAAGATAACAACGTTGAGGGGTGTTCAGGCCATTGGCATTTTTGGTCATAAATTTAAGTGACATAGTTGAGATATTCTAGGTAATGTGTGTGAATTAGTGTACGGCGGTAATCAAAAAATATCTGTTTCTTCAAGGACATGTTGTAAGAGAACCTAACAAACAATTTACTGTCTATGAGGGAATTTTAATTATCCTAAATTTAAACTAAAATTCTGTTCTAATCCTAACTTAGATCTAACCCGACTAAGTAATAATACCTCAGGTAGATCCAATACTAATACTACTACTAAATAAATCAGCAAGACAGTGTAATATCCAGTAAATTCCAATAGGAGGGGCTAAAACTTGATGAAAAACCTCCTTTGAGGGGCTAAAGTTCTGGCCTAACACCTCAGCCCAATTATGGGTGTAATCCATCAAGAGATCATAAGTCCTAAATCCCTAAGAATTCTTTCTCCACCTTCTACGTCAGAGACTCCAAAATGTTTTCCCTGGTAATGAAAGAGGACTTTCGTAGGGTTAAATCCCCATCTATACTGAATTTGTCGTTGTCTCAGGACATCAGTAATTTTTGGTAGAATTTTCCTCTGGTTCATCGTCTCCTTGGAATAATCCGCAAAGACTTTGATGTTCTCATAAGGCTTTGGAAGGGTTTTATTGGTGCGTAAATACTCCATAAGCAGATCTTTAGTATTGAAAAAATTTAATTTAGAGATCACATCTCTGGGTATCTCAGGTTTAAGATGTCTTGGTTTTGGTAAACGATGGGCTCTGGTTAACGTTACATCAAGGTTCGTTAGTGACGGGATAGCTGTTTTTAAAAGGCCTTTTATGTAGGGACCTAATTGGTCGGTTTTAATTGATTCTGGGATAACCCTGAATTTCACCTTCTGTCTTCTATCCCTATCCTCCAGGTCAGTCAGCTTGTTCTTAACAGCCTTAAGCTCCTCTTTAAGAAGTCTATGTTCTTTCTCTAGCTTATCGCTTTTTTGCCTAGATCAAAAATTTCTGATTCATTCTTGTCCGTCCTAAGATCGAGTGAGTCAATTGAGTTTTGAAGCTTGTCAAAATCGAGTCTAAGAGACTTCTTGAAGTTAGAAAAGACCCCTCTAAAGAAATTATTGTCTATTGGTTGACTCCAGTCAAAATGTGACAAGGGGTCAGTGCTATCCAAGCGACTAGGGCTCTCAGTTCTCATACGTTGCTTGATTGGGCTAGTACTGGGGGAGGAGTCTCCCTCTGATTCAGAAGTTTCATGTACAGTCGGCTTTTGATTAGAGGTTGATTTGGAGGTTAATTCTTTTCTCTTATCCCTCCTTTGTTTTGGACAGGCAGGGTCCCAGGTTGCAGAATCGTCCGATTTTCCGCCTTGAATATCTGACCTTGAGTCACTGTCAGCGTATTTTGTAGGAGATCTGGAGCGATCTCTTTGGGTATATCTAGATTGACTAGGCTCTTTATAATTAGATTTAGGTTTATCAGTTTTAACTTTTTGAGAAACCATGTTCCCAAGTATTAGATCCAGGTATTTATTTGCTTTTGTTTAGGGTGAGATGTTTATAAATTGTGCGCCTAGGAGGATTGTTAAATATACTGGGATTCCGTTAAAGCTTTAATCTTTATACATCCAATGAGATAAAAAATAGTTGGATATATGCGTTAACTCGTTTATAACCACCAGGGCTAGTAGAAGAATATGTACCTATGACAATCAATAATAAGTAGAGTGAGATAGTCCCAGAGACTCAAAGTAAACCTAGTGTATTTGTCATAGGTGTCACTTTAATCTCTAGTCGCACCCAGATACCTATTAGACTACTGGTTAGGGACAGATTTATATCACAGGAAGTGAAAAGAACTATCTCAAGAGCGTCTGAAATGGTATTAAGTGAAAGTTGTATCAATCACTTCGGAGTGTTGTATGCCTACACTAGAGCTCAGTACCACACGATGGTACTATTCAAGTAAAAAGAGCTCTGTATAAAGCATCAGCCCAACTAGGTATATATATAAAAGGAAAAGCTATTCCAGGACAGGTTAAAGCAGAGGTAGTTTAAATATTGATTTTGGCGATACTTAAGAATTATTAGAAATGATGAAGTTTCAAGATAGAGACATTCAACCAGAGGTCCAATAACAGTAAGATCCGTATTTCACTTTAAGAACACTGAATATTACCCGTATAAGCAATACTAGTACAGTATAGCTAGATTAACTTTTTGAAAGAGGGTAGCGTATACATGAGGGTTCAAATGTAGCAGAAAAAGTAAGAATATATACTCCCCCTATAGACTATACCTATATATCATGTACACTGTATACCCTTTAGACTATAGATCATGTAGCGTCACAGTAAAAACATACATAAATACTTAAACCAGAGGATTGAAGTAAGCCACGGCGTCCAAGAGACCTAGTAATCCACAGTCAAGGTGTTAAAGTCAGGTCTTGTACTAGGAGGTTCAGGAATCCAGTCTTGCAATGGGCCAAAGGTTCTGGTAAGCTTAGTCCATAAACAGGACCCTCAGGTCCAAAAGAAGCAGTTCCAGCAAGATGGTATCAGTGAAGCTTAACCCTTTAATGTCACAAGTGGGTGATGATAGCTCCTGCTATGACTATCCCGGCGCCCACTGCAGCTACAGGGTATCTAGCAAACTCAACGGCATCCGAGGTAATTAAACATCCAAGGAGCAGGTCTAGGGTCAATTTAGGCCATCAGGAGTTGTCAAAAAGAGTGGGTCCCGCTATTGCCCAATGTGCATAGCCCCATGAGCTGAACGCTTGCTATAAACGTTAGTCAATGGTTGCTCAGCAACTTCTTTGTAGGGAAGTAATAATGGCAGGTGGCTCCAGCAGAAGAGGACCCCTCCAAGAGTAGCCCCAAGATCCTAGGAGTAGGTCCAGAGTTAGTAAAGGCTACAAGGAGCTGTCAGAGGGAGCGGTGCCCTCTATACAGTATTTTTATATAGTTTGCATATGTACCCACATATTATATTTGTTTACATGATAATGTTAAGTAGGACTAAATCACATTATATTTTTTTTATTTTTTGTCGGGTACCATCTCTTCTTTATCCTGCTCTTGGAAATTCTATATACCGTATATACTCGTGTATAAGCCGACCTATGTATAAGCCGACCCCCCTACTTTTGCCCCAAAAATCTGGAAAAACCTATTGACTCGTGTATAAGCCGAGGGTGGACCCCAGCACAGGTATACAGCCCCCAGCAGTGTGGTATAGAGGCCCCCCCAGTGGTATACAGCAGCCCCAGTGGTAGTATACAGCAGCCCCAGCAGTAGTATATAGCAGCCCCAGTGGTAGTATACAGCAGCCCCAGTGGTAGTATATAGCAGCCCCAGCAGCCCCAGTGGTAGTATATAGCATCCCCAGCAGCCCCAGTGGTAGTATACAGCAGCCCCAGTGGCAGTATACAGCATCCCCAGCAGCCCCAGTGGCAGTATACAGCAGCCCCAGTGGTAGTATACAGCAGCCCCAGTGGTAGTATACAGCAGCCCCAGTGGTAGTATACAGCAGCCCCAGTGGTATATACAGCAGCCCCAGGGGTGTATACAGCAGCAGCCCCAGGGGTGTACACAGCAGCAGCCCCTGGGGTGTACACAGCAGCAGCCCCTGGGGTGTATACAGCTGCAGCCCCAGGGGTGTATACAGCAGCAGCCCCAGAGGTATACAGGCCCCCCCATCAAGATGCAGGGCCCCCCCCCTTGCGCGGCAAACCTGTAAAGTAAAATCATACTTATCACTGTCCTGTCGCGCCGTCCCGCCGCTGCCGACACACGATCCCCGGCTTCCTTCCGCGTCTTCCGGCTTCCTGTGGTCGCGGGCAATGACGTCATTGCCCGCGACCACAGGAAGGCGGAAGACGCGGAATGAAGCCCGGGATCGTGTGTCGGCAGCGGGGGGACGGCGCGACAGGACAGTGATAAGTATGATTTTACTTTACAGGTTTGCCGCGCAAGGGGGGGGGCCCTGCATCTTGATGGGGGGCCTGTATACCTCCGTATACCTCTATATACTCGCATATAAGCCGAGGGGGGACTTTTCAGCCCAAATTTTGGGCTGAAAAACTCGGCTTATACGCGAGTATATACGGTACTTTTTTTTTTTTCTTCCCCACGGTCTTCAAAGTTGGACATGACAACTAAGATAAGTTCCCACGGTCTGTCCTGATGTGAATACAAGTTATGCCCCTTTCAAATCAGTGTTTCTGTCCGGATCCGGCAGATCCGACAAAAAAACGCATCTGCCGCCTAACGGCCGCACTTGTGTTACACTTGCGGCAAGCCCCATGCATTCTCTATGGGTCTTGCTGCAAGAGCAGTATTGCCGCAATCCGGCAGTTGCGGACGCAAAAAAAACTAAGCTGACCACATTTTTTTTTTCACGGCCGCAAGTGCCGGATTGCGGCAATACCGCACTTGCTGAAAGCCTCAGAGAATGCATGGGGCTTGTCGCAAGTGCGGCCGTTAGGCAGCAGATGCAGTTTTATGTCCGAATCTGCCGGATCCGGACAGAAACGCTGATGTGAAAGGTGTCTTAGGCTGGTTTCACACTGCAGTTTTTTCCTGGATCAGGTTCCATCCGGTTTGTGTGCCAAAAACCAGGAGTGTCTCCAAAACTCACAACAGGTGTCAATCTTTCAATTATAGGTTTTCTCTTCAAGTTCCTCTCCTGGTTTTGGCACACAAACCGGATGGAACCTGATCAGGGAAAAAACTTCAGTGTGAAACCAGCCCCTGGAACACATACGCAGGTCACCTTTGCCTGCTTGTAAATTTCAGAGCTGCATTAATGATTCAGTCAAGAGTCACAAGAACACCATAAGATAGTACCTTACACTTCACACCAATAATTCACCTTAGAATTGTTCTCATCTATGGATGGAAACTCTGGGTTGTGAAAGGAAAATCTCTGGAAGTGGGAGGCCCTCACTGCTGAGTATTTGGAGCAGTGTAGCAGGAAATGTGCCCTGTCCCCCAGTGCCCCCTGCTGGCAGTCCTGGCACAGTCTGTTCTCCCGTGGCTTGTATGTCAGTCGGTGCCGCCCTTTTTCTACTTCTAGGCTGTGGGCGCTCAGTCTGTATAGACTCAGGGTCTGCCTGTGTTTGAGCTGGTGTAACCCCTCCAGATATGGGGCCAGAGTATAGTCCCTCTGCAGTGACTTGTAGATAGTGAGTTTCCGGGAATTCTCTAATTCACTCTGCCAACTGTCTATATAATGCGTCTTGCAGCTCTCTGAGATCGTCTTTATTTCGAATTTTGTAAGTGTGTGTTGCTGACTTTGGCGGGACTGGCTGCCAGAGTTCATGGCTTGCTCTGGGTTTTGGCTCAGTAGTGCTTTATAGTGGTAGGAACTGGGGTTGCAGCTCTGTACTGTATGTGCGCCTGGTGTCATAGCGCCCTCTTATTTATAAAAAATCCAACAGAAACGAAAAAGGGGCACCACTTCGACCAGCAATCCTTCTCAGGCAGTGGAATATGCATGTGAGGCGGGAAGCACTCGGTGCCCCTCGGTGCCCCCTCCCGGCACTTTGTATGTTCCTGTAATAAAGATCCCGTTACCCGCTGACCTGGTGAGTGCCGTCTTTCTTACATTTTGATGCCCTCTTATTTATAGTTAGCCATAAGAGGAATTGGTCCAACTCTGCCTGACAGGCTATGTTTGAGGTGCTGCAGTTTACTTGGAGGAGATATTTGCAGAACTCCAGGTGGAAGACTTCAGTTGGGCTGGAATCCCACTTTATCTGGTCTGGGTAAGTCCGCTACGCTCCATACTTACCATGCAGCAGTATAGGAGTGATGGTGTTATCAAATATCTTACACCAAAATCTCACTGGTGGTTTTGGGTGGTACAGTTGTCTTGTGATGGCATAGAAGGTTCTGCATGCTTTTCCTTTCATGGCCTTTGTGCTTGCTTCACGTTCCCAGTTTGGCTTAGATCTAGACCGAGGTAGGTATTGCTGTCGGTCTTCTCTGGTGCTGAACCATTTAATGTGAGGGAGTGAGTAGGGGTTTTATTCTGGTTCCTCTTCTGAAACACCATGACTTAGGGTCTTGTTTTGGTTGATGGGCAGTGCCCATGTATTGCTAAATGTTTCCAGCATTGCCAGGCTATCTTGGAGGCCTCTCTCGGTTGGGGAGAATAGCCGGAAGTCATCTGCGTACAGCAGGAACTTCACCTCTTGGTCGTGCAGACTGAGGCCTGGGGTGGAGGAGGGTTCCAAGGCTGCTGGCAGTCCATTTATGTAGATGATAAACAGAGTTGGGCTCAGACTGCAGCCCTGTCTGACCCTGCGGCCTTGACAAAAGAAAGCTTTCCTCTTCCTGTTCACCTTCACGCAGCAACGGTTCTCAGTGTATGAGCTCTTGATGATGTCATAGGGTTTGCCACCTATTCCACTTTCCAAGAGTTTCAGAAACAGGCCCGGGTCCCATACTGAGGCAAAGGCCTTCTTGAAGTCCACGGAGCATGTAAATATTTTCCCCAGTTTGTTGCTGTGGACGTGGGTCTTGATGAGGCTGTGCAGGCTGTAGATGTGATTGGTAGTGCAGTGGTTTGGCATGAACCCAGCCTTGGCTGGAAAAAGGGCATGTGAGCCCGAAACGTAGTCATCTTGTACCCTAGGCCAGAAATAGTCATAAGATCATCATCAACTATTGTAGTGCTGCAACTGCTTTATTTCACTGTAGCTACTTAGATGGATAGATACAGTGTTAGCCAAAAGTATTGACACCCCTGCAATTCTGTCAGTTAATACTTAATTTCTTCCTGAAAATGATTGCAATCACAAATTCTTTGGTATTATTATCTTCATTTAATTTGTCTTCAATGCAAAAAAACACAAAAAGAATTGTCCTAAAGCCAAATTGGATATAGTTCCACACCAAACATAAAAAAGGGGGTGGACAAAAGTATTGGCACTGTTAGAAAAATCATGTGATGCTTCTCTAATTTGTGTAATTAACAGCACCTGTAACTTACCTGTGGCACCTAACAGGTGTTGGCAATAACTAAATCACACTTGCAGCCAGTTGACATGGATTAAAGTTGACTCAACCTCTGTCCTGTGTCCTTGTGTGTACCACATTGAGCATGGAGAAAAGAAAGAAGACCAAACAACTGTCTGAGGACTTGAGAAACCAAATTGTGAGGAAGCATGAGCAATCTCAAGGCTACAAGTCCATCTCCAAAGACCTGAAAGTTCCTATGTCTACTGTGCGCAGTGTCATCAAGAAGTTTAAAGCCCATGGCACTGTGGCTAACCTCCCTATATGTGGACGGAAAAGAAAAATTGGCAAGAGATTTCAACGCAAGATTGTGCGGATGATGGACAAAGAACCTTGACTAACATCCAAACAAGTTCAAGCTGCCTTGCAGTCCGAGAGTACAACAGTGTCAACCCGTACTATCCGTCGGCGTCTGAATGAAAAGGGACTGTATGGTAGGAGACCCAGGAAAACCTCACTTCTTACCCCGAGACATAAAAAAGCCAGGCTGGAGTTTGCCAAAACTTACCTGAGAAAGCCTAAAACGTTTTAGAAGAATGTTCTCTCTTTTTGGGCAAAGGCATCAACATAGTTTACAGGAGAAAAAAAGAGGCATTCAAAGAAAAGAACACGGTCCCTACAGTCAAACATGCCGGAGGTTCCCTGATGTTTTGGGGTTGCTTTGCTGCCTCTGGCACTGGACTGCTTGACCGTGTGAATGGCATTATGAAGTCTGAAGACTACCAACAAATTTTGCAGCATAATGTAGGGCCCAGTGTGAGAAAGCTGGGTCTCCCTCAGAGGTCATGGGTCTTCAAGCAGGACAATGACCCAAAACACACTTCAAAAAGCAATAGAAAATGGTTTGAGAGAAAGCACTGGAGACTTCTAAGGTGGCCAGCAATGAGTCCAGACCTGAATCCCATAGAACACCTGTGGAGAGATCTAAAAATGGCAGTTTGGAGAAGGCACCCTTCAAATATCAGGGACCTGGAGCAGTTTGCCAAAGATGAATGGTCTAAAATTCCAGCAGAGCATTGTAAGAAAGTCATTGATGGTTACCGGAAGCGGTTGATCGCAGTTATTTTGGCTAAAGGTTGTGCAACCAAGTATTAGGCTGAGGGTGCCAATACTTTTGTTTTGCCCATTTTTGGAGTTTTCTGTGAAATGATCAATGTTTTGCTTTTTGCTTCATTCTCTTTTGTGTTTTTTCATTGAAGACAAATTAAATGAAGATAATAATACCAAAGAATTTGTGATTGCAATCATTTTCAGGAAGAAACTGAGTATTATCTGACAGAAATGCAGTGGTGTCAATACTTGTGGCCAACACTGTACATAGATATATATAAACATAGATGGATAGATAGACAGACAGATTGATAGATAGATGGATACATAGATATATGGATCTACCTAGCTACAGTATATACTTCAGGACCATGAAAAAATATGGGTGCAAAAACCTGTATAGGAAAGTGTCCAACAATCCTTCAATATAACAGAAAAGAACAGGCAGCACTCCTGAATTAAAGGTGATAAGTGGATTCTTTAATGATCCATAGTGGCCACCTTTAATGCGGGAGTGCTGGCTGTTCTTTTTGGTTATATTGAAGGATTGTTGGACACTTTCCTATACAGGTTTTTGCACCCATATTATTTCATGGTCCTGAAGTGTATACTGTAGCTAGATAGATTGATATTATGATACATGTATAGATAGAGGGTTAGATAGATATGTACATAGATAGGTACATAGATAGATATGTACAGTCATGGCCAAAAGTTTTGAGAATGATACAAATATTAATTTTAACAAAGTCTACTGCTCCAGTTTTTCTAATGGCAATTTGCATACACTCCAGAATGTCATAAAGAGGGATCAGCTTAACAGCAATTACTTGCAAAGCCAATATTTGCCTAGAAAATGAACTTTAACCCCCAAAACACATTTCAACATCATTGCAGTCCTGCCTTAAAAGGAGCAGCTAACATCGTTTTAGTGATTGTTCCATTAACACAGGTGTGGGTGTTGATGAGGACAGGGCTGGCGATCAATCAGTCATGATTAAGTAAGAATGACACCACTGGACACTTTAAAAGGAGGCTGGTGCTTGGTATCATTGTTTCTCTTCAGTTAACCATGGTTATCTCTAAAGAAACACGTGCAGCCATCATTGCATTGCACTGCACAAAAATGGCCTAACAGGGAAGAGTATCACAGCTAGAAAGATTGCACCTCAGTCAACAATCTATCGCATCATCAAGAACTTCAAGGAGAGAGCTTCCATTGTTGTCAAAAAGACTCCAGGGTGCCCAAGAAAGACCAGCAAGCGCCAGGACCGTATCTTAAAACTGTTTCAGCTGCGGGATCGGACTACCAGCAGTGCCGAGCTTGCTCAGGAATGGCAGTAGGCTGGTGTGAGTGCTTCTACACGCACTGTGAGGCGGAGACTCTTTGAGCAAGGCCTGGTTTCAAGGAGGGCAGCAAAGAAGCCACTTCTCTCCAGAAAAAACATCAGGGACCGACTGATATTCTGCAAAAGGTACAGGGAGTGGACTGCTGAGGACTGGGGTAAAGTCATTTTCGCTGATGAATCCCCTTTTCGATTGTTTGGGACATCTGGAAAACAGCTTATTCGGAGAAGAAGAGGTGAGCGCTACCACCAGTCTTGTCTCATGCCAACTGTAAAGCATCCTGAAACCATTCATGTGTGGGGTTGCTTCTCAGGCAAGGGAATCAGCTCACTCACAGTCTTGCCTAAAAACACAGCCATGAATAAAGAGTGGTACCAGAATTTCCTCCAAGAGCAACTTCTCCCAACCGTCCAAGAGCAGTTTGGTGCCCAACAATGCCTTTTCCAGCATGATGGAGCACCTTGCCATAAAGCAAAGGTGATAACTAAATGGCTCAGGGAACAAAACATAGAGATTTTGGGTCCATGGCCTGGAAACTCCCCAGATCTTAATCCCATTGAGAACTTGTAGTCAATCATCAAGAGACGGGTGGACAAACAAAATCCAACAAATTTTGCCAAAATGCAAGCATTGATTATGCAAGAATGGACTGCTATCAGTCAGGATTTGGTCCAGAAGTTGATTGAGAGCATGCCAGGGAGAATTGCAGAGGTCCTGAAGAAGGGTCAACACTGCAAATATTGACTTGCTGCATTAACTCATTCTAACTGTCCATATAACCTTTTGGTACTCATAATATGATTGCAATTATATTTCTGTATGCGATATAAACATCAGACAAACACAAATAAAAACCAGAGGGCAGCAGATCATGTGAAAATATAATTTTGGTGTCATTCTCAAAACTTTTGGCCATGACTGTACATAGATGGATAGATACATAGATGGAAATACGGTAGAAAGAATCAGCACATAAACAACAGATATTATGGTTGTTTCAGTCTGCAAAATGCTTGAGGAAAGTCAGACTGAAACGTCGCATCACACACCTGTGGCCGAATAAAAGGGTCCACTTGGAATAAGTATTGAGTGCTGCCTGTTTTTTGATATCTAGATAGATAGATGGATAGACACATAGATGGATACAGAGATATATGGAGAGATAGATGGATGTATGGATAGATATGGATAAATAGATGAATACATAGCTTGATAGATCGATATATAGAGACGTAGATAGATAGATATTGATGGATAGCTACTTAGATGGATAGATACATAGATATATATTCACATAGATAGATGGATAGATAGACAGACAGATTCAGTGATATATGGATACATAGATGGATAGACAGACAGAAAGATGGATACACACATACATGGAAAGATACATATGTGGTGCCCCAGGGTCCAGTAACCACACTACAAGCTTGGAGGTGAGGCAAGGCATCCACCGGGTAAAACATACTTATAACATCTCCCACCCCGGGCCTGTAGGAGGAGCTTTAAAAACTGATGTCAGGTTAGCTGCTGACGTTAGTTGAGGTCCCCTATAGATACAGGTGCAGGGGCGGAGCTAGTCAGTACCAGTCAGGAGAGCTGAGGTGACAGTTGAGTTCAAGAGAGGACTGTAGAGGCACCCTATGGATGGCAGCCGCATTAGGCCCGTCCCAGGGAACTGACAGTGTGTTGGGGGTCTGGGGAGTGGTAGCAGTGCCAGCTCACTCAGGATCTAGCGCAGTACGGTCACCAGAGACCAAAGTCGTTCAGGATTCCATACCTAGCGACCAAATCCGGAGAGCGGATGATTTTATACTCTCCGTTCACTAAAAGAGTCAGGAGACACAGCTGCACTACAGAGCCCAGGAGAGTTAAAGAAAGTAACGGCCAGAAGAAGGGTTCACGCTGCCTGTCACACAGGTAGTACAGAGTAGAGAGGGTCTGCTTTATGCAGCCAGGGCCCACCGGACACGACACAATAGGAAAACCTCAGGACTTGCCTGGCGTGGACAGCCTCAATTTGCCTCCAAGCTTCCGATCCCATAAACATCTACAATCAGTACCCGGCAATACCTGAACTATATCATTAAAGGTAAAAAGGACTGTTACTCTTGTGTCCGTACATCCTTCTAGGCGCTAACTCCTGCATCCCCACAGTTACCTCATAGTCACCTCACTATAAACTTTTATCACCGGCCCAGGGGATAAACCAGCCCTGACTGTGGAGGGCTCATCACCTTGCTGCGTCACATCATCATTCCTCGGAGCCGAGACAAGCAGCGGCGGTCACATCTGGCCGCATACCACGGGTGGCGTCACAGTGACAAACTTATTATTTTTTTCTTTTTACCCTTTTTATATTTTTCCCTTTTTAAATTTGTTGCGGACCCTCCAGGGCCACGGAACCAGTCCGCGGCCACTACCGTGATGTTCCCCTGTAATCAGACAGCAGGGACCGGTCCCGAGTAACCCACGGCCCTAGTGGGCAATACAAAATTTATTTGGCGTCACGAACAGGATCACCGATCCGGTTAAACTGGGTCAAGTCCGCCTAAGGACTGTGTTATTGACTTTAATGAACTGTGAATTGGGCCGCCATTGCTGCGCCTCATAACTGTGTTAATTTTTACTGCGTCACACGGAGAGCAGGAGAAAGAGGGTGTGACAGTTGAAAAGAGCGTAAAGATAGGCCCCGCCGCTCGCTCTTACGTCAGTTAGGACGACGCAGCCAAGCGACACAGGAAACTCGGTGCCATAAGGCCTCACCAGAAACGAGGGACTGATATTAATTGAAATTCAGTAAAGGCTGTGATTCACCAAGGGGGAAACAATGTTTGCCCCTGAGGAGGAGAGGCTCGGCAATGCTGTCGGAGATGCAGAGAATGTGATATCTCTGCTCGCTACTCCCATGCCATTTAACTTGCCGTACGTCCCTGGTGCAAAGTGGCTCCCGCAGTATTCTGGGGCCCCTGATACCCTCTGTGACTTTTGTGAGCGGATGAAAGGTGTATTCAGACTGTACCCTATGACAGAAGCTCAGCGTGTAACTATGATAATTGGCCAAATAGAAGGTGTAGTTCGGCGGGAGGCGAAAGCTTGGTCTGATAAGGATAAAGCGACTGTTAAACGGATTTATGCTAATCTGAAGGAGGCTTTTGAGACCCGGACAGTCTCTGAAATGAAAGTCTGGTTCTTTTGATGTAAGCAAGGGATGCAGGACAACGTATGCAGTTATGCTCTAACCCTGCAGGAGGCTCTGAAGGTCATGAAGCAGGTTGACTCTGATAGTGCACCAAATGAGAGTCAAATGCTGAGGACCCAGTTCATCGAGGGCTTGCGGGACTCCATCACTCGGGTCCAACTGCGGACCCTGTCTTCACAGCATCTTGATGAGGACTTTACAGCCTTCAAAGATCGGGTTCTTCGATTGCTAAAGGAAGACCCTGATCACAGTCCTGTGCCCTCACCTCAATTGGCAATAACCTATTCTACTGGGACGATGCCCTCTTCCCCGACCTCTGTAGGGGCAAGCGTACAAACTCTTGCGCCTCTTACCCCTGTGAGCATATGCCTTCAGCTGCAGCAGCTCAACCAAAGGATGGCCAACTTGGCCAAGACTGTGAAAGATATGCAAGGAGCCGGATCGTCGAGGAGAATCAGCCTAGCCTCAAGCCCAGATGACATCCCCTGGATGCGCCAGAGGAAGAGTTCCACCAGCTAAGGCAGAGTCACCGACCACTATGATACTACAGGAAGACCCATCTTTCGCCATTGCAACGAGGCGGGACACCTCCTATCCTTTAAATAGGTCTACTCCCAGGGGGGCAGCCCCCTGCCCCTGGAATTTCCCATCTGGCCCGTCGAACTGGAGTCGCCGGTACGTGGGGGAACAACCCATCCTGCCTATCGTATTAGATGGGATCCTCATGAACGCTCTACTGGACACCGGGTCGCAGATCACCTCGATACCCCATATCCTTTATCAACGTTATTGGCCAGACTCTGATATGACTTGCCGTCCGGTTGACAATTTTACTATAGTTGCAAGTAATGGGGAATCCGTACCTCAAGTGCAACTTAAGGAAGTGACCATGAAAGTGGGGTGGGTGGAGTTGCATGATGTAGGTTTGATAATAGTAAATGTTGATTGCAAGACAGTAACAAAAATTGTAACGATAGGAACAAATGTGATTGAAAAATGTTTGTCAGAGGTTATTGTGTTGTTCAGGTTGTTATGTTGTGTTGTTCAGGTTGTTATGTTGTTCAGACTTCTGAACATGCCAACCCCGGGCAGCAGAGGACCCTGCAGCGGGAGAGCCGGGTTCTGGTACAGAGACAACAGGTGGAGCTGTGTGGAGGTGAAATCAGCAGTGTAAGAGTAATTGACCCTATCTCCATTGTAGTACCTCTGCGGAGCGAAATGTTAATCTGGGTGCAGGGTAGCTGTAGGCCTCAAAAAGCAAAGTTACCAGGCATTGATAGAACCCCTGTATTCAGATAGCTGGTCCACCATCCTGGCAGTCAGGGGTGTAGTTGATGTCCGCAAGGGGAGGGTACCAGTACACGTTTTGAACTGTGGGGAGGAGATGGTTAAGCTGCCCCGGTATGCTACTATTGCCAAACTATATACGGCTAATAACAATGTATTTACAGCTGTGAAGCCCTTAGACTTGCCCGACTCAGCTGAGCACAACAGCCCAAAATGAAAGTTAGAGGATTGGTGTCAGCAGTTGCACGTCGGCACCAGCTCTACCCCCTTACACCATAAGCGTAAAGTATACCGGGTTAAAGTATACCGGGTAATTAGAGAATTTGCACAGGTTTTCAGCAAGGACCCATTAGACTTTGGGCAGGCAAAAGGGGTACAGCATTGCATACCAACCAGGGGTCACCCACCAATCAAGGAAAGGTACAGGCCAATACCACCAGCACATTACCAATGCGCAAAGGAGATGTTACGGGAGGTGAAGAAGGCTGGGGTGATTAGAGATACGTGTAGCCCTTGTGCAGCTCCACTAGTCCTAGTGAAGAAAAAGGATGGGACAATGAGGATGTGTGTAGATTATAGACTGATCAATCGCATTACACACAAAGACACATACATACCCATTACCTAGGATAGAAAAAGTCATTAGCCGCATTGAGAACAGCTATTTCTCCACTCTTGATCTCACCAGTGGGTTCTGGCAGGTCCCTGTTGCAGAGGCTTACTGGGAAAAGACCGCCTTTACGACACCTATGGGCCTAAATGAATTAAACTGAATGCCGTTCAGACTCTGCAATGCTCTGGGAATGTTCTAGAGGCTGATGAAATGCTGCTTGGGTCACCTGAACTTTGAGATTGTGTTGCTGTACCTAGACGATGTCATTGTATACTCGAAGACATACGAGGACCACCTGAAGCATCTGGCTGAAGTCTTCCAGGCGCTGTCCAAGTTTGGCCTGAAGGTGAAACCATCAAAGTGCCATCTCCTCAAACCCAAGGTACAGTACCTAGGCCATATAGTAAGCGCACAGGGTGTGGCTCCAGATCCCAGGAAGATCACTGCCATCCAGAGCTGGCCGAAACCTAACACCCTCAAAGAAGTGCGGCAGTTCCTGGGGCTGGTAGGGTATTACCGCCGGTTCATCAGAAATTTTACTCAAATGGCCGCACCTTTACATAATTTCCTAGTGGGCCAGACCCGGAAAGCCAAGGGCCCAAGCCTGACCAGCAAGTGGGGACCGGGGAGGAAGACTCGTTTCAACTGCTAAAGAGAGCATTGACTGGGGAAGAGATCTTGGCCTACCCGGACATCAGCCAACCATTCATCTTGTACACCGATGCTAGCAATGTAGGATTGGGGGTTGTGCTGACGCAGCAGCAGAAAGGCAAAGAAAAAGTAGTCGCCTATGCCAGCAGGAAACTCCAGCTTACTGAGGGGAATTCTGATAACTACAGCTCGTTTAAGCTTGCATTCATGGCAGTAGTGAGGGCCGTTACGATTCAAGCACTATCTGGCAGCTGCTAAGTTCACAGTCTATACCGATAACAGTCCCCTGACTCACCTAGAAAATGCCAAGCTAGGTGCAATGGAGCAACGATGGATGGCCAAATTATCCAATCATAGCTTCACCATCAAGTACCGAGCCGGGCGAAAGAATTCTAACACCGATGCCTTATCTAGGATGCCCCTTCTCCAGGATGATGGAGAAGACCCGGACAAGTTGGAAGAGGTAGAGTTACCGACTTTCCACCGTAAGAATGTGTCCCAATGCTCCCTTGAAGTGAGAGACCAGCGACCCCGGAGGCAGGAAGTTACCATAGACCCTTTGCCTCATAACAACTGGGCCAAGATTCAGGATGGCAACCCAGCTGTGAACCTGGTCATGGTTATACTGCAACAGGCGGGGCACATCCGAGCCCGGATGCCCCAGCGGAGGCATTGCAACTCTGGAAGGATAAAGAGAGGCTGTTTATCTATGCCGGTAAACTATGCCGACGGCATATCAACCCCAGAACTCAAGAACTAGTGTGGCAGATAGTGATCCCGTGAAAGGACGCCCGGATGGTTTTGGAAGCCTATCATGATGGGGCTGCACACTTCGGCTGGAAGAAGCTGGAGGCCCTGCTGCGTGGAAGATTCTATTGGATTGGTATGAGACCAACCATCGAGGCCTGGTGCAGGAAATGTGTCCTTTGTAGTCTCTGCAGGAAAGACTGTGATAGCCAGAGGGCCCCACTGCAACCTATTGTCACTAAGCAGTCCCTGGAATTGGTAGCTTTGGATCACGTGAAATTGACCCCAAGTCGGTCTGGCTATGTCTACGCCCTCACAATCGTGGAGCACTACTCTAGATTCTTGGTAGTGGTACCTGTGAAAGACCACACAGCAAGAACCGCCGCACGAGCCTTCCAGATGCACTTCTGTAGGCCTCATGGTTACCCGGAGCGAGTATTAACTGATTGAGGTCCAGCCTTTGAAGCGGAAGTGTTTCAGGAATTCTGCAGCCTTCATGGGTGTAAGAAGATCTGGACTACACCTTACCACCCGCAGACAAACGGTTTATGTGAAAAAATAAACAGAATTGTGATGGATTTGTTGAAATTACTTACAGAAAAGCTACCAGATCTAGTGGATATGTATAATAACATTCCAGTAAATTCCACTAACTTTAGTCCTGCTTACCTGATGAGAGATAGACCCGGTAAGCTGACCATTGACCTTGAGATGGGGGTGTTGACCCCTGAAAGTAATCTCCCAGAGATGGACTATGATACTGATCGTCAGCATAAGTACCGCCAGGTATAAGAATGTGTGGAGAGAAACCTGGCACAAGCTCGGGAGAAGCAAGAGAAGGTCTACAACCAAAATGAGCCAGCCGGCCCTCTGGAACCAGGAGAGCAAGTCCTGAAGCGGAAACGGTGGATCCATAAATTAGATGACCAATGGGAAGCAGAGCCCTACACTGTGATGCCATCTCATCTAGACCCCCAGAAGGTTTGCCTGATAAGCCGGGATGGGGGAGAAACCTTAGCTACTGTCTCCCGAGAAACTATATCCTGAACGGCTAAGGAGTCCTGAACTGGACTTGTCAATGCATATCCACAAATCAGAAAAAGAAAAGCTGATCCACACAATGGGACCTCCCTAAGGATTGGACTCAGAATAACTGAGCCATTGTGGTCCCAGTGCTCACTTTCCCTATGCCAGAGACTGATCCGCCTGCCAGAACTTTACGTGCTGAAGACTGTTAAGAAGACAACACTCCTTGCGCTATAGAGGATCCTGTCAGGCCCCTGGTGAGTCAGAGTGTACCTGCTATCCCACCAGAACCACAGGCACCAGACAATAGTGTACCCTCTCTACACATAGCTGACACTATAGGTTCAGACAACCTGACAGAAACACCAGTGTTATGAAGCACCACTATCCCGGTATTGCATAGGTCAATGCGTAGCAACAAAGGTCGGGTTCCAGCTCGGTATAGAGATGATTAGCCCCGGGAGAGGAAAATAGAACTTATAATGTAAATATTCATTTCAGCTAAGGTTAATGCATTTCTCTTGCTCTGTGTACTGAACTAACAGAGACTTAACTGTAGGGAATTTGGTACTTTTTGAACTTTTATTTTATTTTTTTTGGGACTTCTTCATTAACTTTGCTTGGTTTTTGTATTTTTTTTTCATTTGAGACTCTGTTATTAATTCCTGTTATGCCATGTTATGTTTTTCTTTGTTTTCTCAGTACTGAAATTAACTAAAGGGGAAGTGTGGCGCGCCGGGGTCCGGTAACCACACTAAAAGCTTGGAGGTGAGGCAAGGCATTCACCAGGTAAAACACACTTATAACATCTCCCACCCCGGGCCTGTAGGGGGAGCTTTAAAAACTGATGTCAGGTTAGCTGCTGATGTCAGTTGAGGTCCCCATATAGATACAGGTGCAGGGGGCGGAGCTAGTCTGTTCCAGTCAGGAGAGCTGAGGTGAAAGTTGAGTTCAAGAGAGGACTGTAGAGGCACAATAGGGACAGCAGCCACGTTAGGCCCGTCCTAGGGAACTGACAGTATGTTGAGCATGTAGCGAGGGTCTGAGGAAAAGAGGAAGAAGGTCTGGGGAGTGGTAGCAGTGCCAGCTCGCCCAGGATCAAGCTCAGTATGGTAACCGGAGACCGAAGTTGTCGGGGATTCCATACCTAGCGATCAAATCTGGAGAGCAGATGATTTTATACTCTCCGTTCACTAAAAGAGTCAGGAGACATAGCCGCACTACAGTATGTGGATCTCCCTGATGTCCGGGTCTATCCCTTAGACAAGAGTGGTGGAAAAAATGACCACTATAGGAGACCCTTTCTAAAATATGGTAATGGAAACCTATTCTCAATTGGGGGAGAAATGAATGACACAAACAACCGTTTTTTGTCTGCTTGGCACTTTCTCCTCTTCTAATGCTAGAACACAGTTATCAGCATTTGTGCCCAATACAAAACAAAGCAATGGTATCCATTCCTCACCAACAAGGTACCACACCATACACCAAAAATAATAAGTGTCCCTTGTCAACAACCCGTATATATCAGGAATATCACATCCTAAAAAGGGATACAAATCACTACTTCCACAATATTGGACCAGTTGGACCAAAAGTTAAACAGGGGGGCAGTTGCCCTTTAAAAGACAAGTATTGTGGATGTACTTATCTTAAATCATGTAGACCGGTCCGACGCGGCGTTTCTCCCATCCAATGGTGTTCTGGTGGGTTCATCAGGGACAACAGGTCTATCCAGCAGGTCTCTCATTAGAGTCCTGGGGCGCCCAGGGTGGTTATTCAGTGTATTCCCTCACTCCTACATCACAATATGGCGGCCATATTGTTGGTGAGGAATGGATAGCTTTGCTTTGTTTTGTATCTGTGACCCTTTTTCCTCCCTCCCCTTCCAGGGAGTATACAAATTGGTTCCCCCTCTGTGCTGCCGCATTCACAGATACTAAGTGCCCCACTTTCTCCCCATCCTCATAGAATTGTACTTTCCGAAATGCTAGTTTCCTATCCGCCTTCCCTGTCAGAGCTCTATTGGCCTCCTCCTGTATCTCCCTCAAGTTTTTCCTAGAAGCACTATCTGCCTGTCTCACCGCCTCAATTCTGCCTCCTCCAGTCTTCTTAAACAGTCTTCCTCTAGTTGTTTGGTCTGAGATTTGCGCCTGCAGATATCTTGAAATAGAATCACCTTTACAAAAGGTTTCATGGCATCCCATACGGTCAGTGTATCTGCACTGCCCCTGTTGATACCATAAAATTCTTCCACCTCCCGTCCAATCTGAGTCATATCTAGAATCCTGATCCAGGCTGGATCAATCTTCCAATCTTTCACTATACGTTCTTGCGATAGAGACAAGAACTGGGCTGTGATGTGAAATGACTCTGAGCAAGTAGTCAACCTCCTCCACCAAATCATCAAGTAAACCATTCCCCAACGCCAGATCTATACGAGAAAGGGTTTCATGCGAAGTCAAGAAACATGAAAAGCAGCTCCTGTCCACATTTCTAACCCTCCACAAGTCCGTCAGGCCTATCTCTTGAATTAGCATCCCAAACGGAGTCAGAGTACCTCTTCGTTCCCTTCCTGATATATCATTCCTATCTCGCTGTGCATCCATTACATTATTAAAATCTCCAATAAATAGGAGAGGCATTGCCCCCCTTCCTTTCCACCAACTCTCTCACCTTCCTCAGCGTGACACTGGAATACAGCGACGGGATATAAATAGCCACAATACATATCATACAACCATATAGCTTGCAAACCACCATCACATTTTGCCCCTCAGTATCAATGTTAACCTCCACCTCCTCTTATATTGCTGAGGAATGTATCAACACCGAAACTCGCCTGGCATAAGCAGAAAATGTAGTTATACGCTCTCTGCCCCCACTGCTTATTCAACACCTCAACTGTAACTTTAGTTAGGTGAGTCTCCAGTAAGCACACCACCGTCGGCTTCCGTTCCAGAACATACTGAAGAATCGCAGCTCTCTTAGACACATCTGACAGACCCCTCACATTCCTACAGATGATTTTAATCTCATCCTCCATAGTAACAGTTGCAGTCCCATTGAAATGCTGCTAAACCCCTTTGTTGCTGTCCCCTCTCCCTTCACCCCCCTCCCACCTCCCCTCCTCCCCTCCAGTTATATCAGCAAAACTCCCAGTGAGAGTGGGGTCCCACAACAATAGACCCAGTGTCTCACGGTTCCGTGTCATCTACTCATTCTTCCCCCTCACGCCACATACCCACCCCATCATCATAACAAGTGCATTCAATTATTATTATAAGAAAAAAACTATAATTCCAAAAAAAAAACCTGAGAGATCTTAAACTTTACGGAATATTTCTTCCCATATTACTTCCTCCATCCACCTCCAAAGCATTCACATTACATTATAGGAAGTCAGTTCCAGTTTTATATATATAAACGTCTCTTCAATTAGTCCCATGAAAAAGAGAATAACCGGGAAAATGCCCAGTGAAAGAGTCTCCCTGGAGAAATAAGAAAAAGGAGACGCCACAAAAAAAGGGAGGGAATAAAACTTACGGGGACACTCCTCCGCCCGTAATCAACACGGGAAAAAATAAAAAGGAAAAACAAGATAAACAATTATTGGTTCTTGTCTCTGCAGACCATTAGTCCTCTGCTCAGAAGGAAAAGCTAAACGGCAAGAGATACATTCTCCCGCCCCATCACCAGCACAGCCAGTTCCCAAAATGGAATGAGATATAGAAATTGGTTGCGCCACGCTGCTTTATGTTTTATATCCACCCTCTGTTAAGTCACCGTTACACTCACCTTTTCCTGTTGTGCTGTCCGCACAACAGGGGAGCTCACGTAGTGAGTGCACGGGGTCTCTCTCTGGACGGTGTGGATTTCTTTCCCTTTTTCCTCGGTGTCCGCCTGTGTAATTGCACGTGATCCGTCACGTGTTTTCCTCTCCTCTGTTAGATTTGTCTTCTCCTCCGGAGCTGCTCCACCGCTCTCCCCATAGGGAGATGGATATGCAGGCAATGGAATAAAACGATGTTTGGGTGAGCGCTGGGATATGAAGACAGCTACACTTCAACAAGTATTTTACCTGTAAGTTTATTGTTCAAATCACACTAGGTCCTCTCCCACAACATGTTTTGACGC
This sequence comes from Allobates femoralis, assembly GCA_033576535.1. NCBI lineage: Eukaryota > Metazoa > Chordata > Amphibia > Anura > Aromobatidae > Allobates > Allobates femoralis. The sequence continues at coordinate 343,306,409 of JARQOC010000005.1, read as the reverse complement.
TCAGGGCGTCTTCCTCAAGTGGTTCCACTTGAGGAAGACGCCCTGAGCGTCAAAACATGTTGTGGGAGAGGACCTAGTGTGATTTGAACAATAAACTTACAGGTAAAATACTTGTTGAAGTGTAGCTGTCTTCATATCCCAGTGCTCACCCAAACATCGTTTTATTCCATTGCCTGCAGTTCCCAAAATGGGTCCATATCACCTGCATCCTGCTTCAAGTGTGTTCTCCAGCCTCCTTGATGTGTTTAGCAATGTTATCCACCCACTGCGAAGCCTCCTCTGGGTGCACAAAAAAATAGGTCTTCTCCAACGTTATCTCTCGTAGTGTTGCGGGAAATATCATGGAGTATTGTACTCCAAATTCATGTAGACGTCTTTTCACACCAACAAATTTCATCCTCTGCTTCTGAACAATGACAGAATAGTCCGGGTAAATGTAAATCCTTTGCCCGTTTATAGTGAGGTTGTTCACTTCTCTGGCCTTTACAAAATGATATCTCTGTCTCTGTAGTTCAGGATCTTTGCCAGTATGGTACGCGGTACCTTGCCCAGCGGCTGAGGCTGCATAGGGACCCTATGTGCTCTCTCAACAGTCTAGTCAGAGTGTCCAAGCCAATTTTATCCCTGAGCCATCTTTCAATTAATTCAGTGGGGTTCCTCCCCTCAGACTTCTCCGGAATTCCCACTATTCTAAAATTGCTGCGTCTGGAACGATTTTCCAGATCATCTGTCTTTGCAGCCAGCTCAGAAATCTGTTGTATATATTTTTTCTCAGCCATCTGCATCTTGACTATTTGATCCTCAGCAGCCCCCACTCGTTCCTCCATTGCCCCTGTCCTGGTGTCAACCTTTTTTAAGTCCTTTTTTATAGTGGACAGTTCTCCCTGCACTCTTAGGACTTGCTGAGTTAGGGTCTTTACGGCCTCCTTGCTGTATGATACTACTGCATAAACATCTTTTAAAGTATGCTCTTCGTGCGGGCTTTCCTGAGCCTGGCTGGGTCCTACAGCTGCAGCTCCCTCTTCCTGCTGAAGCTCTTCCACCTCAGACCCCTCATGCTCCAGGGCTTCATTCTCCTCCCCAGCCTCCTCCCCTCCTCCTGCAGCCGCTTCCACACTGCCCTCCTCAACCCTGGCAAACTTTTCCAGCTTTGCAGCCGCCACCATGCGCCGCTGGCAGGCTGACTTCGGCTTTTCTGCCTTCTCTCTCAGCACGGCGCCATCTTGGAGACCGCCTCCATCCCCAGCGCCTGGGTCTTTTTGCTTTCTCCAGGTCATCTCCCTCTCTGCCGCGGGACTCAATTGCTCCACAGCCTCCTCAGCACCTCCAGTCCGCAATCCAGGCCAGCAGGGACCTCCAGGTATAAAATCCAGGATACTTTCAGCGGGTATATGGCGGGAGCGCTCTCACACACAGCCGCTCACAGTGGCATCCAAGCCACGCCCCCAGATACATATATATTTAGTGACATGATAGATAGATAGAGATATATGGATGGATAGATTGATAGATATATCTATAGATAGATAAATACATAGATAATTAGAGAGATGGATAGATAGATACAGAGATATATGTGGATAGATATATTGAGAGATAGATAGATATGGATAAATAGATAAATACATAGAAGGATAGATTGATATATAGAGAGATAGATGGATAGTGAAGTAGGAACCCAAAAGGTGACTTTATTAATTATACAGTAATGTCATTGAACTATAAATATACAAGCAATATTTACTTTGCCACCCTTCCTAACATTACTTTGAGGTGATGCTGTGCTGCCTGCAATCTCCTCGCTGTTGTGAGCTCAGCTTCAGCTCACAATGACGCCGACGTATTCCCTTGGGGAGAAAAGAGGCACAGGGAGGTGTTTACAGTCACAGGGATTTTCAGTGCGCAGGCGCCAAATTCCCGTCCCTGCGGTGTGAATACATCATAACACACTGCAGGGGCAGTACGCAGGTGCAATCTCTGAAAATCATGTGATCTAAGTTCCCGTGCAGCGTACACGGCACATGCCCGAGAACTGAAAGTAAAGCGCAGTCCCCAATGATATCAGGCGGCAGAGATGAGTTGCCACCCGGAGCCCAGTGAGGGGATGATGGACAGCAGAAAATCAGTTGAGAGCTCTGTAAAGAACACACCCACCGGTCTAAGTACAGGTATGGAGGCAAATTTATAAGTCATTATTTCAAATTCCCGGGGGAGATTACACATAAGAGCCATCTTCACAGTATGCAGCCTTAGTGCTGCTGAAGGTGGTTCTTTTACCTTCATAGGCACTGGGGGGGGTGACGGGTTCCCTTTAATAAGTAATAGTCTTATTTACCATGACATCACATAAGGTAATCTCTTTTATCTATATTTTTATGTCTCCATTTTTACTTTTTATTTTATCTTTTACAATATTTTATCATCAGAGCATCTATTCTTTTTTCTTTTTTTTTAAATTTTTTATTTATCAGGAATGCTGAACAGAAAAACAACAAACATTTTGTGTACAAATGTAATCTTACAGAATATCACCGACAATGACTCTATTTTGAAATATCCAATGACAAAAAACATCACTAGGGCCGCAAAACCCTTGTTATACAAGTCTACATACGTGTATATACATCTCTGATTTATATGTAGATCCGCTTTCAACATCCCTTTTTTTTTTTTTTTCCCCCATATTGTCTTGTTTGAGTAATTTGCAGATACACAGTATAATAATACCCCACCCCTTATACACAGGCAACAGGCCCTTACCTTTCCTCCAGGTATTTTCCCCAACTAAACCCGGGGAACACTATTAACTGCAGCCCAATGGGCAAAGTATACTACAGTCACGGCCAAAGTTTTGAGAATGACACCAAAATTATATTTTCACATGATCTGCTGCCCTCTGGTTTTTGTGTTTGTCTGATGTTTATATCACATACAGAAATATAATTGCAATCAAATTATGAGTACCAAAAGGTTATCTTGACAGTTAGAATGAGTTAATGCAGCTAGTCAATATTTGCAGTGTTGACCCTTCTTCTTCAGGACCTCTGCAATTCTCCCTGGCATGCTCTTAATCAACTTCTGGACCAAATCCTGACTGATAGCAGTCCATTCTTGCATAATCAATGCTTGCATTTTGGCAGAATTTGTTGGTTTTTGTTTGTCCACCCGTCTCTTGATGATTGAACACAAGTTCTCAATGGGATTAAGATCTGGGGAGTTTCCAGGCCATGGACCCAAAATCTCTGTTTTCTTCCCTGAGCCATTTAGTTATCACCTTTGCTTTATGGCAAGGTGCTCCATCATGCTGGAAAAGGCATTGTTGGGCGCCAAACTGCTCTTGGACGGTTGGGAGAAGTTGCTCTTGGAGGACATTCTGGTACCATTCTTTATTCATGGCTGTGTTTTTAGGCAAGACTGTGAGTGAGCCGATTCCCTTGGCTGAGAAGCAACCCCACACATGAATGGTTTCAGGATGCTTTACAGTTGGCATGAGACAAGACTGGTGGTAGCGCTCACCTCTTCTTCTCCGAATACGCTGTTTTCCAGATGTCCCAAACAATCGAAAAGGGGATTCATCAGAGAAAATGACTTTACCCCAGTCCTCAGCAGTCCACTCCCTGTACTTTTTGTAGAATATCAGTCGGTCCCTGATGTTTTTTCTGGAGAGAAGTGGCTTCTTTGCTGCCCTCCTTGAAACCAGGCCTTGCTCAAAGAGTCTCCGCCTCACAGTGCGTGCAGAAGCACTCACACCAGCCTGCTGCCATTCCTGAGCAAGCTCGGCACTGCCGGTAGTCCGATCCCGCAGCTGAAACAGTTTTAAGATACGGTTCTGGCGCTTGCTGGTCTTTCTTGGGCGCCCTGGAGCCTTTTTGACAACAATGGAAGCTCTCTCCTTGAAGTTCTTGATGATGCGATAGATTGTTGACTGAGGTGCAATCTTTCTAGCTGCGATACTCTTCCCTGTTAGGCCATTTTTGTGCAGTGTAATGATGGCTGCACGTGTTTCTTTAGAGATAACCATGGTTAACTGAAGAGAAACAATGATACCAAGCACCAGCCTCCTTTTAAAGTGTCCAGTGGTGTCACTTACTTAATCATGACTGATTGTTTGCCAGCCCTGTCCTCATCAACACCCACACCTGTGTTAATGGAACAATCACTTAAACGATGTTAGATGCTCCTTTTAAGGCAGGACTGCAATGATTTTGAAATGTGTTTTGAGGGTTAAAATTCATTTTCTAGGTAAATATTGACTTAGCAAGTAATTGCTGTTAAGCTGATCACTCTTTATGACATTCTGGAGTGTATGCAAATTGCCATCAGAAAAACTGAAGCAGTAGACTTTGTTAAAATTAATATTTGTATCATTCTCAAAACTTTTAGCCATGACTGTATATTATAGCTCCGTTTCAAACGGGAGAGAAAAGAAGAGAATGAAAAAGAAAAGCGAGGGAAAGGAAAGAGGGGGGGGGGGGTGTAGCCGGAGGAAAGACAGGCAGGAAGGGCAAAAAAGAAAACAAAAAAAAGGGGGAGGGAGGCAGGGGAAAGGGTAACTCACTGGGCCTGTCCCAGAGGGATCAAGTATTCTGGTGAGGATTTAAAATCCATCCACGGATACCAGGTGCCATAGAGCGCTGTGTGTTTATATTGTATTGATGCAGTCATTTCCTCCATCACCATCAGTTCATTGAGTTTAAACACCCACATACAGATACTCGGGGGATGGGGGGGGGGATGTGGACCTCCAGCACAAGGGAATGCATGCTCTCGCCGCCATTACCTCGAACCTTAACAGAGACGTCTTATAAGACGAGACTGTGAGAGTGGATAACTGTATCAAAAAGAGCTCCGGCCCCAACACTTGTTCTGTTTTCGTGACCTGTTTGATGATTTTTTTAACTTCTCCCCAGTACTTCTCCAATCCCTCACAGCTCCAAAAAATATGCAAAAAAGATCCCACTTCCTTTCTACATCTCCAACATATGGGATCCACAGACGGGAGCATGGCATGAATCCTCTGAGGGACCCTGTACCATCAGGATAGAAGCTTCTAGTTTGCTTCCTGCAAGTTTGAGCTTATTGTGGACTTATGTGCCAGAGTCAGGACCCCCTCCCTCTGTTCAGGTGATAGCTGAATTTTAAGATCCTGTTCCCACCTCAACAGATATTTCGGGGTGGGAGATCTTCTGACGAGTTCAGGGTGGATTTAACCACTGATAAAGCATGAGACAGGGGACCCTTCTCAAAACACAGCTTTTCAAATTTGGTAGTGGGGCTCAGGAAGTGGACTGCCGCCGACAGGGATTTCAGATAGTGCCGTAGCTGTAATGCCCTCCATGTTCCCAAAACCGAGGGTCCTGACAAGTCCCGGATGTCCTCCATGGATAGCCACATCCCATTCTTAATGAACTGGGTCACTTTAAACTCTCCCAGCCTTATCCACAACCCAAAAACTGGGTCCGTCCTAGCAGGTGCGAAGTCTGGTGAACCCAACACCGGTGTCAAAGGTGAGGGGTATGGCAGTAGGTGTGAGCGTGTTGCCGGCTTGGAGCAGCACTGTAAAGTAGGTCCCATAGTAGGGTGAGTTTTCAAAACTGTATCCGAGACTCCAGGGTGCCATGGAAAGGCCGCCAGGGGACATCCGTAAAATCCTGCTCAATCTGTACCCACGGTTTGTTCAAGCCAAGTCTGCACCAGTCTAGCACCCTTACCAAATGGGCGGCTATATAGTACGATTTCAGATCTGGAAGGCCCAGTCCCCCCTTTGATTTCTGTCTGCACAACAAGGATCTTGCCAGTCTAACTGCCCAAACAAATTTTATCTGAAGGGAGGAAAGTTCCTTAAAAAAAAGACTCAGGTATTTTAATCGGGATCGCCTGTAGAAGGTAGAGGACCTGCGGCAGAGCGTTCATCTTCAGAATTTCACATCTACCAAACCAGGTGAAGCATCCTTTAGCCCATCTATCACAGTCACCTTTCAGTTTCTGGAAAAGGGAAACAAAGTTCGCCTTATACCAAGAATCTGGATGAGGGGTCAAATTTATGCCCAGATACCTCAGCGAGGCCTCTGCCCATTTAAATTTGAAGTTGGCTTTGACACTCGTCAAATCCGGTTTTGGTAGATTGACAATGAGTGCGGCCGATTTGGACCAGTTGATTTTAAAGTAGGACAGGCTGGAATATTTGTCCAATTCTGCCATCAGGCATGGTAAGGAGATGGTCGGATTGGTAATGAAGAATAAGAGGTAGTCTGCATACGCTGCAACCTTATGTGAATTCGAAAGGACCCTTGGGGCTGTGATGTCGGGATTACTTCTAATGCAGCAACGATTCCAGCGTAAGGATAAATATCAGTGGGGAAAGAGGGCAACCCTGCCGGGTGCCGTTTAATATGGGGAAGGTCTCTGAGTGTTCCCTATTCACCCTAACACATGCCGATGGGCAGCTATAAATAGCTTCAATCCACCGCAACATGGCTGTCCTCAATCCCAGCGACCTCAGCACCTCCTTCATAAATCCCCAGTTTACTCTGTCAAACGCTTTTTCCGCGTCAGTTGAGAGCAACAACAATCGTTGGCCTCTCAAACGGGATCTATGTATTAAATTTAGAGCCCTCACTGTGTTGTCTCTAGCCTGTCTCCCCAACATGAATCCCGCCTGGTCTGGATGTATCACATCTCCTATTAACACAGACAATCTGTTCGCCAAAATTTTAGTAAACAATTTAAGGTCCACATTGAGGAGAGAGAGAGGACGATAACTAGCACAGTTCAGTGGGTCCTTACCCTCCTTTGGTATTACTACTATGTTTGCTCTCAGGGCGTCTGTTGGAATTGAAGTTGTAGGGTCACTCGCTATATTGTTAAAAGCCTTTAAGAAATGTGGGGACAACTGGGGCGATAACTTTAATAATATTCCAGCGGAAGGCCGTCCGGGCCAGGGGCTTTACCATTGGGGGACTGTCTGGTTGCCTCTGACCATTCCCCCATCATAATAGGACTCTCCAATTTGAGCAAGGCCTCCTCTGGGAGTCTAGGTAGGCCCGATTTTTTAAGATACTCAGTTATCTGTCTCTTATTTGTTAGAGCATCTATTCTAATAAAACCCTAAGGCTGCTTCCGTCAGTATGTCATCGAAATGACGTCACATCCTGACGGAAGCCGGCTGTATCCCTAAGCAAGATAGCCGACCATTAGCAAGAGCGGGGCTCATACTGCCCCACTCTTGCCATTGGCGGCCTCTCCTGCGCCCCACACCCTCCTGCCCCTCCTGCCCCCCTCCGCTCTTCCTGCCCCCCTCCGCTCTTCCTGCCCCTCTCGCTCCCCGCGGCCCCCCTCGCTCCCCGCGGCCCCCCCTCCCTCTGCCCTACCACTCACCGTGGCAGCCACTCCCCCTGCCCCCCCTGCTCCTCAGCTGATCGGTTTCCCAGGCAACGACAGGTCCTGTCCTGGGAGATAGCTGGAGCGCGCCTGCGGAGGGTGAGTATCATTATGGTTTTTTTTTTATTTTTATCACCATTGAGGAGCATGGGGAGTGGGGGCCGCGGGGAGCAGGGGGGGGTGTGCGGGGAAAGAGGGGGGCAGGAGGAGCGCCTTCATCCTGCCCCCCTGCCCTCACCTGCCCTCCCCATCCTGCCCTTCGGCTCCTCCTACCCGCCACTCCATCCTGCCCATCCTCTCATCCAGCCCCCCGCATCACCTGCCCCGTCGCTCCATCCTGCCCCTCCCCACCATCCTGCCCCCCCCCGCCATCATCCTGCCCCGTCGGCTCCATCCTGCCCCCCCCACCACCATCCTGCGTCCGTGGCTCCATCCTGTCCCCCCGACTCCATCCTGCCCGCTGCTCCATCCTGCCCCCTCCACCTGCCCACCCGCCTGCTGCACTGACCACCTGCCCACGCGCATGCTGCGCTGACCACTCTGCCCACTGCACTGCTGCGCTGACCACTCGGCCCGCCGTGCTACTGCGCTGACCACTGCCCACCGCGCTGCTTCGCTGACCACTGCCCACCGCGCTGCTCGTGACCACTCTGCCACCGTGCTGCTTCGCTGACCACTCTGCCCACCGCGCTGCTGCACTGACCACTCTTCCCACCGCGCTGCTGCCCTGACCACTCTGGCCACCACTCTGCGCTGACCACTCTGCCCACCCAGCTGCTGCGCTGACCACTCTGCCCACCGTGCTGTTGTGCTGACCACTCTGCCCACCGCGCTGTTGCACTGACCACTCTGCCCACCGCGCTGCTGCGCTGACCGCTCTGCCCACCACGCTGCTGCGCTGACCACTCTGCCCACCACACTCACTGCTTACCACTGAGCCACTGTACAGTGCTAAACACTGGGCCACAGTACAGTGCTAAACACTGAGCGACCATACTTTGCTAACTACTCAGTCACCGCGCAGTGCTAACCACTGAGCCACCGCGCAGTGCTAACCACTGAGCCACCGCGCAGTGCTAACCACTGTGCCACCGTGCAGTGCTAACCACTGCGCAGTGCTAACCACTGAGCCACCGCGCAGTGCTAACCACTCAGCCACCGTATACTCTGCTAACCACTGAGCCCCTGTATACTCTGCTAAGCACTCTGCTGCAGGCAGGAGTGGACCGTGGAACAGCGGCCGGGTATGGGCAGGAGGGGCCCCCTCTTGCCCTCACCCCGCCACCGTTCCCCGGCCCCCTCCTGCCTGCACCCACCCGCTGTCCCTGAGCCCCCTTCTGCCCGCACCCGTCCGCTCTTCCCCGGCCCCCTCCTGTCTGCACCCGCCTGCTCTTCCCTGGCCCCCTCCTGCCCGCTGTGCCCTGGCCCTCTCCTGACCGCACCCGCCCGCTGTCCCCTCCTGGACTTCGGCACCACTGGTCACTGGCACCGTTGCACACCGGTACTGCTGTAGGTATCTACTATATAATTGTCTACTTTTGTTTGTTTGTCTGTAGGTCAAATCCTGCGTCGCTGGTTGCGGGCGGATGGCCTGACCAATCAATCAGCAACAGGGACAGTTTACCCGCAAATTGGCGTGGGATTTCAACCACGCTTTGCTGATTCATTGCGCCTGGCCAGTTCACTTGCTAGCAATCAGCGATATTGGCGCAGGATTTAAACCCAGCTTCCCTTTGCATTATTCTTAAATCTTCATAAATAAACTACATACATAGTCTAGAATGCCCGATGCGTTCGAATCGGGCCAACATCTAGTTATATTATATTTTCGTATCAATTTTTTGGCATCACAATCCTTTTTCTTTGCATCTAATATAAAAAAGCCGAAGCCACTTCCGTCTTCAAGGGACAAAAATGACGTCACACGACGGAAGTGGCTTCGGCATTACACCCGCTTAGGGTGATCCAAGATGGCGGTGGCGCTTTAGCGCCCACTGCGAGCCGCCACACACCCGTGCCCTTACACACCCTGCTGTCCCCCGCACACCCTAATGCCCCATTGTGCCCCCGCACACACTGCTGCCCCATGGTGCCCCCGCACACCCTGCTGCCCCCGCACACCTTGCTCCCCCGCATACCGGCGCTGGTGACACTGGCTGCGGAGACAGAGCATCAGTGAGGCGCCGGCGGTACACACTGCAGGAGCGGCTGCGGGAGGAGGACGAGGCACCAGGGAGGAAGGAAGGGGAAATGCTGCGCTCATCACTGCCACACGGCTCCACACCGCGGCTGCAGACAATAGCAAGGTGCCCCCTGGACCTCCCGCCATCAGCACTGTCAGGCCCCTCTCCCTCCAGCCTCCCCTGTCCTCTGCCCTCCAGCCTCCCCTGTCCTCTGCCCTCCAGCCTCCCCTGTCCTCGGCCCTCCAGCCCCCCCTGTCCTCGGCCCTCCAGCCCCCCCTGTCCTCGGCCCTCCAGCCCCCCCTGTCCTCGGCCCTCCAGCCCCCCCTGTCCTCGGCCCCCCAGCCCAACAACGTTGCTTTGATAAGACCGCAAAAAAAAGGTGCATCAGGAGACTGACCGTTACCTGCATGCAATTTTTTTAAAAGTTTGAGCATGTGAACCTATATTTACCTCTCTGTACGTGACCTCACAATGTACCTTGGTTATTTGCCTGAGGAAGGTCCTTTTGCTGTGAAACATGTAGCAAATAAATCACTTGTTTAATAATAAACTAATTCTGTGGAGACTGATTTTTATATGCTAGCATGGTAATTCCACCCAACCATCTTTCACCACTTCCGAAGGAATGAAAATTAAAAGTTTGAAAATTTTATAAATTTCATAAAAGATATATCATTTTCACTTAACAGTTTCAGAATCACTGGAGTTTAATAATGTGTTCAAGAGTTTTTACCGCATAAAGGAGCACTGGTCAGAACCATAAACTTTGGCCTGGTCAGGAAGGCGAAAACAGGCTCAGGGTGATGGGGTTAATACATTTAGTCACACAGATTTGCCAATTTTGCTTTACTTAGGCCCCTTTCACATCAGCGTTTTTTTCAAAATGCTGCAGATCTGGCAGATTCACTGCATCTGCCGCATAACGGCCGCCCTTGCGGCAAGCCCCATGCATAGTCTATGGGGCTTGCGGTCGAGTTTGGCAAGTATGGTTCTGCCGGTTGCGATAGATCCAGCACTTGCGGCGGCGAAAAAAACAACAAACGCTGCTGACCGTGGGTTTTTCTTTCTGCCGCAAGTGCCGGATCTGCCACAACCAGCAGAGCCACACTTGCCGCACCCGACCACAAGCACCATAGACTATGCATGGGGCTTCCCGCAAGTGTGCTGCATCTTCCACATTTTGAAAAAACGCTGATGTGAATGGGGCCTTAGTGAGATAGAGGAATCTCAATGCCATCTTGAGAAGTCACCATTTTCACAAAGTAAAGCTTTTTTTTTTTTTCTTTACAGGGTGACAAGGATTTTCCCCCAGCAGCAGCCCAAGTAGCTCATCAGAAACCACATCCATCTGTTGAGAAACTGCCTCCTGCACAACATGTTAACCAGCACATTCATCAGCCTCGCAAGAGTTAAGCTGGATTGATAGGGGAAGAACATGATTCTAAAATATGTATTATTTCCATATAGTCTTTAAAGGATTCCAAGAAGTTCAAGATATGTGACGTGGATTGCAAAATACAGAAGAATATTCGTCTACATTATAAACTGGATGCAAACAGAATAAACCATTATTTAACCCTCTGTGGTACAATGTCAGATGATTTTTATATAAAACTTTCTTAATAGTATTTAATATAAAATTGAATTATAAACATTGAATTTTTATTTAGATAAACATTAAAGCTATCTATTATCAAAATCTTATTTTTATGTGGGTAAGGCACTACATAGAAATTGAAGATAAAAAAAACCTAAACTGTCATGAAATATTAAAATTATTTTTTTTTTTTTTTTTAGAATTCTTTATTATGTTCTTTTATATTTTATCAAGTAAAAAAATACAAACAATTCCACAATATGGTGTCGAAATGGGAAATACACTGCAATCTGCAAACATAGCAGATCAGCATCAAGGTTAATACAATTTTAGATCTCAATATTATACAAAGAAAAGAAACATCCACTGGCCAATTCGGCCGAACTCAGTCCATCAGCCGATATATCGAAAAACTATCTAGCATTCAACTTACTCAGAACGTTTCAACTGTGGATAAACAGAAATATCAAACCCACCACTATCAGAGGTGAAAAGAAAACCATCCAAATTTTAGAGACATAGGTAGATTTAGCCAAAGAGATAGAAACGAGGGGAAGAAAGAAAATTATTAGGGAAAAGGGGAGGAGGTAGGGTGACTAGGGAAAAGGGGAGGGGGTAGGCTGACTAGGCGGGGGGAGAAGGGGAGAGGGACGGAGCAGAAACATATTGCATGTCTAAGTATCTTGATCCATCAACAACTGTTCGTAGTAAGGGGTTTGTTTGAAGTTCATCCAGGGATACCAGGTGGCCCAGAATCTCTCATAGGAGTCATTCATTGATGCAGTCAACTACTCCATCAGCATTAATTCGTTCACCCTCCCGATCCAGTGGGAAAGGCGAGGGGGCGAAGTCGTACCCCAGAGAGCCGGGACACAGGCCCTAGCCGCGATAATAAGGAACTTCACCAGTGAGGTCTTATATGCCTTAGTTGAGATTTTTGTCAAATGTAGCAGCATCGCTTCTGGGGTCAGAGGATCCTGGTAACCCGTCACCCGTGCAACAACAGCCCCAACTCCCTCCCGGAATGGCTCGAGTACCTTGCAACTCCAAAAGACGTGAACCATGGAGCCCACTGCCTTCTTACAGCGCCAACATGTTTTGTCAGCTGAAGGATAGATCGCGTGCAGCCTCTCCGGCACCCTGTACCACCTGGACATGATTTTGTACCCTGCCTCCTGCTGTTTAGAACTTATGGAGGCACTATATGCAAAATTACAGATTCTGGTTATCTGTGTGTCTGAAAACTTTATGCCTAGTTCCGACTTCCATCTTGTTACAAAGTAAGGTGGAGACTGATCCGGAGGAGTATTCAACATTGCATAGACCAAGGATAAGACGTACCTCGCCGGACCCACACCCTTACATAATCTCTCAAATTGTGTCAATGGGTTTGTGCAACAGTGTCACAGATGGAAGGATTGCAGGAAGGAACCTATCTGCATAGATCTCCACCAACCCAGAGGTGTGGGTGTCTCCAGGCTTCGTAACTGAGAAAGGGATGGCCATTCTCCACCCACCCCGAAATACTCCACTCTGTCTTTGTCTGCTGCAATCCAGAATCTAAATACCCCGCCGTGTATAGCCGGCTCAAAGCTTGGGTGACTAAGTACAGGAGTGAGCCTAGAGCACGAGGGAATCATAAAAGCCCTGGTCCAAAGGGAAGCACAGTAATTCACTGTCGGCCCCATCGTTGGGTGTGTACGAACCTCTGATTGGATCACAGGAAATAGCCAGGGGAGCCTATTGAGTGGAACGGAACAAACAGTTTGCTCTATCCCCACCCATGCCTTCACCCCCCCCCCCCCCCCCCCCGCGTTCCTGCACCAATCAACCAACCTGGCAAAGTGTACCGCCAAGTGGTAGAGTTTGAAATTTGGGAGACCGATACCACCCTCTGATTTTGGTCGGGACATATTAGCTCTGCTGATCCTAGCTTTCTTCCCGCTCCACACGAAATTTGTCTGGAGAGAGGAGACGGCCCGGAAGAAGGACGAAGGAATCTTTACCGGAATCGCCTGCAGGAGATATAGTAATCGGGGAAGGACATTCATCTTGAGTATTTGGCAGCGTCCAAACCAAGAAAGAGGTTTTGGACCATCTTTCACAGTCTCGTCTGAGTGTAGTTATTAGTATTGGAAAATTATTTTTGAATAACAGATCTGGGTTTACTGTTAATTTAATCCACAGGTATTGAATGGATAGGCTGCTCCATTAGAAGCTGAAAGCGGACTGCAATGAGGTCGCAACATGGGACGGGAGGTTCACATTGAGTACCTCCGATTTTTAAAAGTTTATTTTAAAGTTAGATAGACGTGCAAAGGTATGGATTTCCGTCATTAGGTTAGGCAGGGACGTGATGGGCTTGGACAGAAAAAAGAGAAGGTTGTCTGCATACACGGCGATCTTATGTGAGACCCCCTCCCAGTTCGATCCCAGATATGTCTGGGTTAGCTCTCACCTTTCTAAGCAGTGGCTCTATTATGAGAACAAAAATCGGGCAAGAGCGGGCACCCTTGACGTGTACCGATATGTATCTCAAAGTGATCCGAGAGGCACCCATTTACTCTAACTCTCACTATCGGTCCTTTATACAATGCCAAAATCCAGTTAATCATATTTGGAGCTAGACCAAGGCAAAAGAGAGCCTCCCTCAAGAATAGCCAATTAACTCGATCAAACGCCTTTTCAGCATCCGTTGAGAGGAGAAGTGAGGGAACTCCCCTGCTCCTCACCCCATGTACCAGATTGATGGCTTTGACCGTATTGTCCCGTGCTTCCCTGCCCATCATGAATCCCGCTTGGTCCAGGTGAACAATTTCTACCATAGTGGGAGCCAGTCTCGTCGCTAATATTTTTGCGAAAAGTTTCAGGTCCACATTTAAAAGAGAAATGGGCCTGTAACTCGCACATTGAGCTGGGTCCTTTCCCTCTTTTGGTATCACCACGATATGTGCCCTGAGGGAGTCACTATGGGGAGGTCGCCCACCAGTGGCGGACCGTGACCCCAGGGGGCCCTGGTGCAGCCATGGTGAGGACCGGGGGGGTGCTGGCGGCCGGCGGAGAGGTGTTTGCGGCGGCTCTCCTACCGCGCTGATGTTCCCGGGAGCCGGAGGGGCAGAGGGGAAGAGGGGCGAGATTAGGCAATGGTCCTTGCCGGACCCTCCTCTCCTCTAACGTCGGGTTACGGGGTCAGCTGGGGGCCCCCCTGCTGGCTTGAAGGGGCCCCCTAGCCGGTCGGGGCCCTGGTGCAGCTGAACCAGCTGCACCATGGTAGTTCCGCCCCTGTCCCACACTTTTCAGATCATTGAAAAAATTTAGGAGGTGTGGGGATAGTATGTCTTTCAATGGCTTCCACCACTTCCTGCATGGATATGGGCTGTTCCAAAGCCAGCACGTCACCCTCCCTCAGTTTCGGAATAGCAGCTGATCTCCGATATTCCTTAATTTTTGGCAGAAAACTCGGTGAGCTAGTCAGGGAATTCTCCAAGTCCACATGATACAGTCTCGCATAATAGCTTCTGACAGCTTCTGTTATTTCATGAGATGGCTGCGCCACCTCCTTTGCTGCTGCCTCACCAATACTCGAGACAAATGTCCTGGCCCTTTGCTGCCTCAAGGCCCCAGCCAATAAACTGCTCGTCCTATTCCCAAATTCGTAAAAATGGCGCCTGCACTTTGCCAGCCAATATTTTGCTTTCTTGTTAAGTAGGTCGCGCAGCTCTTCTCGGGCCTTACACAGTTCTTGGATCACGTCAACCCCCAGTCGTCTCTTGTGGTCTGTTTCGAGTGACCTCAACTTTGTCAGAAGTGTATTCAGTACCGCGTCCCTCTCCCTCTTTAATCTAGTCCCATGTTTTACCAATATTCCTCTAATCACACATTTATGTGCCTCCCATATTGAGCTGGGAGACGTCTCCGGAGAACAGTTCTCCTTAAAATAGTCATTCATTACCTTCGTCTGCTCTTGGACCGTTAACAGGTTTTCCAATAATGTGGGATTCAATTTCCAGTGCCACTGTATTGGGGAGACTTGTGGCATCTCTATCTCCAATGTACATAGGGCATGATCGGAAAAGGAGATGGAGTCCATGTCTGTCCTAATCAAAGTCAAGGTTTTTTTGTCCTATAAAAAGGTAGTCTATTCTCGAATAAGAATTGTGGACCGACGAGTAATAAGAGTAGTCTTTGTCATGTGGGTGTTGCAGGCGCCACGTGTCTATCAGCTGGTGGTCATGTAAGAGCCATTTCATCCCACGTAATCCCGCGGCTGATGTGGCATGTAATCCCCAGGAGGTATCAAGGTCTGGCTCCAATGCGACGTTGAAATCCCCCCCCCCCCCCAGTAGCAGTGTGCCCTCCACAACGTCCCCCACCTGGACTAAAAGAGACTGTAGAGTCCCGTATTGGTGCGTGTTGGGTAGATACAGAGAGGCAAATGTGAAAAGCTGTGACGCAACGCGTCCTTTTACTAAAATCATGCGACCCTGCTGGTCGCACCGTGTATCTACAAGTTCCCACGGAATTGAGCGGGCTATGAGTATGCTTGTTCCCCTGGACCTCGGGTCCGGAGAGAGGCTGTGGTATGCGTCGGGGAAGCTATGGCTGGTCAATTTGTATCGTTTGGAGGCACTCAGGTGTGTCTCTTGTAAGAACGCCACCTGTATACGTTCTCCACGTAGATAGTTCGCCAATATAGACCTCTTACCTGGGCTGTGGAGGCCCCTTACGTTGATAGTTCCACATCGCAGCGAGGACCCGCTACCAGCTGGCATCGTCCCTGGGACAGGCATTTCTGTCTCCCATCCCCCACCGCCTAAAGGAAGGATAGGGCGGGATGGGGGGAAGAAGTCAAGAAGTATGAGTAGGGAGGTAAAAAGGGAAGGTAGCTACGAGGAAGAAGAGTAGGAGGAAAAGTAAAGAAAGATTTGAAGAGTAGGCGAGAAGAATAAAATTACAGAAACAAGACAAATTCAATCTTATTACTAATTAAACAATCCTCCATCTAGGCTGGAGGTAGCCGCTTTCCCTTCCGATATGGGAGGGAAGGGTTATAGGGAGCAGGCCTATATATATAGACTCTCTCCCTAAGGAGTAACGTGAAAAGCTATTCGGCAGTTCCCCCTACAGCCGACAAATCTCATTCCAAAAGTACATGGAGTTTCGTGGGCAAGTTCTGTTTGTGATTAACATAATACCCGTCGGGGAAGATGTAACAGAGGCAAGGCGTTTTGGAAGGGTGTGGGGGATAGAGAGCGATGAATAAGAGGAGAAAAATAACAAAAAACAAACAAACAAAAAAACACAACCCCTAACAAAGGAGGAGGAAGGTGGTAAGTCACCACGGCAGTTAGCACCACGTTACGGACAGACGGGCACATCTTGACGGTCATCCAACACGCTTAAAAGAAGGACTCAAGTGGGGCTGCGTCTCTGGTTTCTACATTTATGGGGTGCCTCCTCCGGGTCCCAGCGACGTCTCCGAGGAGATCCCAGTGCTCTTTGTTTCTGACGGACGTTTTGTGGGATGTTCGGCAGGTCAATCAGCAGCCAATTAGGGACTCGTATGGGAGCTATGTCCAGGAATAAGAAGAGATCGGGAAGTTCTTCTGGTCTCCCAAGAAAAAAACTGTGCATCTCCTTTTTTCACTATAAGATGGAAAGGATGACCCCATCTATAAGTTGCATCCACTTCATGAATTCTTTTTAGCAAGGGGGCAAGCAGACGTCTCATGGCCAAGGTGCGTGCCGAGACATCCGGGAAAAGTCTGATTTCTACTTCATCCATGACTAGGCGGCCATAGTGCAAGGCATGTTGCAGGATTTCTTCCCGGTCTGTGTAGTAATGTAATCTGCACAATATATCCCTAGGGCCAGTTGCTCGCGAGGTCTGTTGACGGTTAATCCTGTGGACTCTGTCAATTATGACTCTGGCCTCTTTCGGTTTCTGTGATACCTTATTGAAGATCTCTAAGATAGGGGTGAGAATGCGCAAAATAGGGTCTTGTCCTTTAAGAGATAGGTATTAAGTGGTGAAATCACTGATACCAACCTGATCGGGTTGTGTATCAACCTGATAGGGTTGTGTAGCACACAACCGGCGTAATCGCTAAGAACAATACAGCTGCTCCAAGGACCATCCCTCCACAGGTCACTGTGGTCACGATAAACATCTGCAGGGCAAAGTACCTCGTGGTCCGAGCTGCTGTGATCATATGATAGAAAAAACAGATACAGCGGTATGTCTGGGTATAGTGGTAGCTGTTTATTTTCCAACGCGTTTCGGAGTCGTATCCCGAACTCCTTCCTCAGGGAACATCCTGAGGAAGGAGTTCGGGATACGACTCCGAAACGCGTCAGAAAACAAACGGCTACCACTATACACAGACATACCGCTGTATCTGGTTTTTCTATCATATGATCACAGCAGCTCGGACCACGAGGTACTTTACCCTGCAGATGTGTATTGAAGATCTCGACCACTTTAGTGTGTAGTGCGCTGGCAGGGAAGTTCTCCGGCACTCCTTTCAAACGAATATTATTGCGGCAGCCGCGGTTCTCCTGATCATCCTGGGCAAGTACCATTTGCTGCATATGGTCTTGCGTGTCCATCAAACGTTTTTCCATATCAGGCACTCTATTAGTAAGTGAGGAATTTGCCTCTTCCAGAGCCGCCGTGCGGGATGTAAGTTTGTCCATGTCACCTCTAATTGCAGTCAGTGCCCTCTCCTGTGACGCCTCAAAGCGTGCCACCATTGCATCTAAATCTTGCTTAGTGGGTAGCGCACGTATTAAGTCCAATATGTTCTGGTCATAACCCAGCATCGGGTTATGCCGAGACCCATGTTAGGATCCATTGTGTATGGCCCCACTGCCCATCCCTCCAGTACAGTGTTCTGTACAAGCTGTGACTGTGAGGAATTGCTCCCAGCTGGGGGGAGGACAGTGTCCTGTGTCAGTGTACAATGCATCCCTTGGCCAGCCTCTATGTGATTCAACCTGCCTCCTGTTAAGGGCTCACTCTGAGAGTAGGGGATCCTCACTGGTCCAGGGAGATGGAGCTGTATGTTCCCTGTGATCATCCCCGCAGACTCTCCAGCTCTGTTCGCTCCATCACACTGTTCTGGGAAAGATAGTAACTGTCTCCCCACCTGAGTATGGCAGCTGCCTCTGCTCCCCTCTGCTGCATCCAGGGGCTCCGGGGAAGAGGTGACCCGTGCCTCTAAGTTATTACTCTTGTCAGAGCAGTCATTGAGGGTACTGGGGGTGCCAGGTCCCCCTTTTCCCACTGAATCTCTGCTCCCATCTGTGGGCCCTTGTCTGGGAACGGCAGCCCCCCTGTACCTTTTCAGAGCTTTTCCTTCCTGCACGTGCCTCCATGTCTGTGCTGGGATTCTGACTGCACAAGGGTTCTTTCTGGCCACAGCGCGGTGTGCTCTGTCCCGGAGTGTCGGCTGCGGTCGTCTTTATCTCCCTCGCCGCTCTCCCTCTCTCCTCACCTCCTCGTGGGGAGCGGGTCGACGCCATCTTGGGCGCAAGGGACGCTTCCCTCTCTCTCTTTCCTCCTTGGAAATACCGCTCCAGAGCGGCTCCTTGTCTCTTCCCCTGGCGTCGGAGGACGACAGGATGAGGCTCTCCTGCCTCTAGGCATGAGTTCTCCGGAGGGGATGATTAAACTGCCCAGTAATGTCGGTCGGCTGCGGAGGAGCTCAGGGAATCGGCACCCGCTCGCCTCCATAGCTAAGCCACGACCCTTAAAATTAATCTTAACTCTTTCACGCCATAGACATTTTAAATTTTTTCGGTTTCATGTTTCCTCCTTCCAAGAGCCATAACTTTTCAAACTCAAATAGGCTTTATTGACAGGACCAAAATACATTTAGTGTTGCCAACGCAAGACAAATAAATGTGACAGGGGAAGGGATCGGGGATTATGGAAATGGAGTGTTGGGGGCACAATTTGGGAAATAATAGTCCATTTGGGGGTTTTAAGTTCCTCTTAGCTTATGACATGGTGACGTATTGGGCGGCGATCTCCACTGTTGATTCCTTGTCCCCCAGTAGTATGCAGAGTTTCCTCTTCTCGTCTATGAATGGGAAGTCCAGGTTGTGAAAGGAAAATCTCTGGAAGTGGGAGGACCTCACTGCTAAGTATTTTGTGCAGTGTAGCAGGATGTGTGCCCCGTCCTCCAGTGCCCCCTGCTGGCAGTCCTATGCAAATATAGTCTGTGGAGCCACGTTTAGGACTCTCAAACACAGGACTAGCCAGTTATCCCTCCAGGGAAGGACCTAGCCAAGGGGTGACCCCTTGCGGAGAACACCATAACCACCATATTAAGTGGCCCTTTCAGTCAATATCCAGCTCTTTTGCAAGATTAGAGATATGACAAGGGAATACCAAGGCCCGGTATCCATCCACAGACAGCTGTTTCGGGGTGTTGCCCCTCATCAGTGTGGAGTAGGATTCTGGCTAGGTGGGAGCAATGCCTAGTAGGCCAACATCACAAAGCAATCACTGATCTCACTGAGATCAGTGATTGCTTTGTGCTGCTGGCAGTCCTGGCACAGTCTGCTCTCCCGTGGCTTGTATGTCTGTTGGTGCCGCCCTGTTTCTACCTCTAGGCTGTGGATGCTCAGTCTATATAGATTCAGGGTCTGGCTGTGTTTGGGCTGGTGCAACCTCTCCAGATATGGGGCCAGAGTATAGTCCCTCCGCAGTGACCGGTAGATAGTGAGTTTCTGGGAGTTCTCTAATTCACTCTGCCAACAGTCTATATGTTACATCTTGCAGCTCTCTGAGATCTTCTTTATTTCGACTTTTGTTAGGGTGTGTTGCTGACTTTGGTGGGACTGGCTGCCAGGGTTCAAGGCTTGCTCAGGGCTTTGGCTCAGTAATGCTTTATAGTGGTAGGAGCTGGGGTTGCAGCTCTGTACTGTATGAGCACCTGGTGTGATAGCGCCCTCTTGTTTATAGTTAGCCATAAGGGGAATCGGTCCAACTTTGCCCGGCAGGCTATGTTTGAGGTGCTGCAGTGTACTTGTAGATATTTGCAGAACTCCAAGAAGACTTTGGGCTGGAATCCCACTTTATCTAGTCTGGGTAAGTCGCTAAGCTCCATATCTCGCTACCTACCATGCAGCAGTATAGAAGTGATGATGTTATCGAATATCTTAAGCCAAACACCGGTGGTTTGAGGTGGTACAGTTGTCTTGTGATGGCATAGAAGGTTCTGCATGTTTTTTTTTCAGGGCCTTTGCTGCTTGCTTCAGGTTCGCGGTTTTGCTTAGATCCAGACCGAGGTAGGTATAGCTGTTGGCCTTCTCCAGTGTGGAACCATTTAATGTGAGGGAGTGAGTAGGGGTTTTATTCCAGTTCCTCCCCTGAAACACCATGACTTTGGTCTTGTTTTGGTTGATGGGCAGTGCCCATGTGTTTGTTGAATGCTTCCAGCATTGCCACGCTGTCTTGGAGGCCTCTCTCGGTTGGGGAGAATAGCAGGATGTCATCTGTGTACAGCAGGAACTTCACCTCTCGGTCGTGCAGACTGAGGCCTGGGGTGGAGGAGGATTCCAAGGCTGCTGTCAGTCCATTTATGTAGATGATAAATAGAGTTGGGCTCAGGCTACAGCCCTGTCTGACCCCGCAGGGCCTGGTGAAAGAAAGCTTTCCTCTTCCTGTTCACCTTCACGCAGTAATGGTTCTCAGTGTATGAGCTCTTGATGATGTCGTAGGTTTTGCCACCTATTCCGCCTTCCAGGAGTTTCGGAAACAGGCCCAGGTCCCATACTGAGTCAAAGGCCTTATTGAAGTCCATGTAGCATGCAAATATTTTACCCTGCTTTTTAATGTGGATGTGGGTCTTGATGAGGCTGTGCAGGCTATAGATGTGATTGGTAGTGCAGTGGTTTGACATGAATCCAGCTTGGCTTCTGCTGAGGATGTCACGCTGGTTGAGGTAGGTGATGATTCTTTTATTAATCACTGATCCTCTGCAATTCCGTGCCCCAACATGTCCTATTAACCACCACCCTCGAATCTTTGAGACGGAATCTGAAAACCAATCTCTTTAAGAAAGCTTACAGCCTGCAATGACCCTACTACTACCAGATGCGGCTGTCTCACCACCACCATCACTGGAGATACCACCAACTCCATGCAGCTGCCTCACCACCACCACCTCCATGCACCCGCCTCTTCTACCACCGGAGCTGCCGCAACCCCCAACCTACTGTCTCCTCCCTATTATCGTATAGAATTTAAGTCCGGGAGTGCTGGGTCCTCTCCCCTCTGTATCAGTCTATCATTGTTAAATTGTTCACTGTAATATACATCTGTATTTTGTATCTAACCCCTTCACATGTACAGCACCATGGAATTAATGGTGCTATATAAATAATAATAATAATTAATGATGCTGTTAAAGTTTTCCAAGAATGCTGTTGACACAGATCCCTCTGTAGTTTGCTGGATTGTATCGGTCTCCATTCTTGTAGATGGGTGTAATGAGACCTTGATTCCAGCATTGCGGGAAATAGCTGATGCTTAGGACGTGGGTGAAAGTTTTGCCAGTGCTGCATGTATATCTGAGGAACTGTATTTGATCACTTCTGGCAGGATGCCATCACTGCCCCTGGCCTTCTTGCATTTCATCAGTCTGACTCTATCCTCTATTTCCAGCACACTGGTGAGTCCAGAGGGTTTTGGAAGTCCTTGATTGTTTCCTCCATGTCCCTCAGTTTATTGGTTAGATGCTACTGTTCTGGGGTTAGGTCTTCTTCTGGTATATTCCTGTAGAGGCTCTCAAAGTATTTGTGCCAGATGTTACCATTCTGGATGTTGAGGGTGTTCTGCTTGGGCTTTGTGCTGATATGACTCCAGTTCTCCCAGAATGAGTTGTCCTGGAGGGGAGTATTCAAGCTGCTGTAGTTTCTGGGAGATGTGCCTGTTTTTTTCTCCTTGAGGATGTACTTTTGTTACCTCAGTAGGGTGTCACGGGCCGCTCTTAGTTCCCTGTTGTTGAGGTCTCTGTGTTTTTGGTTTGAGGCCATCCTTAGGTAGTTGCGTAGTGCTTTTCATTTTTTGTCAAACATTTTTGGCATTGTTTTTGTAGGTCTCTCAGGGTTTGTCTTTCTGCCTGCTATCTCTGCCATGGTAAATAGAATTTTGTTATAATCATTCACTACCAGGTTGACCCCTTGCTGGCTTGATGTGTAGCTACTTGTGTTAAAATGTATAAGTAGCTCTTGGATTTCAGTTCTGTTGCTCATTTTGATGTATTCAGTGCCTAACTCTTTAGGCCACTTGAAGGATGGTGGAAAGTTGTGGAGAGCAGTCAGATGGGGTTTTTCTCTGAGTGGTTTGTCCGGGGATCTCATATACAGCAGTATTTGGTTCTGGTCTGACAAGTGGGTTTCACGGGTGACTATGAAGGCATTTATGTTTGCAGGGTTAATTTCTGTTATGGCATAATCCACCACACTACTGCACACACGGGAGTTTAGTGTAATTTTCCCTAATGAGTCCCCCCTGATGCGCCCATTCAGCATATACAGCCCCAGGCTCCGGCGCAAGTTCAGTAGTATTCTACCGCTTAGTTTACCACTCTGTTGTTAGTCCTCTTGGCACCGCTTCCTAGCTCACCTCTCCTGGGTCTGCATCTCCTGCTCCTCTTCCGACCGGGCGTCCGGCATCCAGGTGTGCTGTGTCTTGGAGCCGTCGCCATGTTCCCTTCCTGTCAGCTGAACGCCGGGTTCGCACATGAGCACATTACTATGGTCATTTTCATGAGCCTACTCAGCGGCGCGCTAGGTGCATTCCTTCCCTGTGACTCTACGGGCCAGCAAGGCCCAACCTCACACTCCCCTTGACCAATAGCTGCTCTTCCCATGGTATATCAGGCCACCTCCTCTGATGGGAGGTGCCTGATTATTAAGTCAGTTTGCTTCTGCCTTGCTGACTGTTGGTCAGGCCTTCCTTGTGCTCTGTGTCCTGGAACCCTTGCTGTGCTCCTTCCCAGTAGTACCATTCCTGTCCTCCAGCCTTGTGCTCTGTTTCCTGGAACCCTTGCTGTGCTCTTACCCGGTAGCACCATTCCTGGTCTCCTAACCTTGTGCCCTGTTTCCTGGAATACTTCTCTATTCCTTAGTATAGGCTAACCTTACGAGCTGTCCCCCTGGTACTAGCTACTGTGGTATTTAGACCCCCTGGGCTTGCCCCTGACAATCCCTGTATAGGGGTTGGGTAAACTAGGATCAGCTCACCCAGGGGAGTTCGGTACCACGGCCCAGTGGGTCCACTCTAGGGCGGCTTCCCCCGAAAGCGTGACATCTGTTATAGCTGTTGCTTATTGTCTGTACTGAGTCGCTGTAGAAGGACTCATCTCCCAGCACATATGTGTTTCCATTTGGTTACAGTCCTTTTCTGTACCCGTCCTGACATTGAGGTCTCCACAGAGGAGATCCTTACCCTTCAACTGGAATTGGGCTGTCTCCCTCTGTAGGACCTTGTAGATGTCTGGGATTCTGATGGAGGGATGTAAGCTGCACAGAGGTAGATGTCCTGATGAGAGGTGAGGATATAGCTGCTTATCCTTATCCAGATATGGCTGTCTCCTCTTGTCATTGCCTTGATGCACTCTTTGATATCTTCCTTATACCATATTCGTATGCCCCCTGAGCATCGGCCCTATTTGGTTTTCTTTTTCTTATTTTTCTTGGCGGAGACACATAATTCCCAGTTTGCCAGGGGTGCCAGTGATTCCTCCTCTGCTCGGGCCTATGTCTCCAGGAGGATCTGGTTGTTAATGCTCTTTAGCCATGGTTTGAAGTCTGGGTCATTTATCTTGGACCCAAAAGCTGAAGCATTCAATCCTTGAATGTTCCGGCTGCTAATAACTAAGGATGTCATGAGGATGTCATGTTTAGTCGATATACCTTATAATGGAGAAAGATTTTCATAATACATAACAGTCCAAGTGGTGGATTTAGGTGGCATGTTTTAGGAGTGTCCTATTAGTTTTCTGCACAATGTGTTGAGCAGTGTTCTTATTTCTGTCATTTTGCTGCCCTCTGTTATTTTGTGTTTCCATTTTGGGGCTTGTGGTCTCCGGTACTTCTGCCCTCTCTGTGGACTCTCACTGCAGATCACTGTGGGCTGCCATCTGTTTGGTGAGCGTCTTGCTTGTGGTCTCAGAGGTCTGTTTAGTACGATGTCCTTTAGCTCTCTGGCTAGATGGCTGACCCCTTGTTTATTGAGGTGCTTGTTGTCGTATAGGTGATGGAGCGTTATTTCGGGGTATCTTACCAGTTGTGTTTGGTATTAAGGCGATACTGGCGGCCAACTCTGAGTTGATTTGCTGGGTTACCTGTGGGTCTATGTCTTTCTTTGGAAGCAGGCAGACAGAATTATTTTGGATCTGGGAAATTTTTGCTGGGCAGTTATTGCTAGTTTTAATAGGCCTTGGGTGGCTGTCTCATGGTGAATATCATTTGGGCCGGTGTGTAAAATGAGATGTGTGGGCTCTGTGAATTATGGCTTATTGATCACCTTGTCTGCTTGTGGGATTTTTGAACAGTTGATTTTTGTGACCCGTGCCCCTGGGAACAGTCTTAGTGCCCAGGTATTTCCTGTTTGAGTCTATTATTAGGACGATGTCAGTTCTTGGTGTTTTATTTTTGTGTGTTCTTGGGTCTTTGGCTGTTTGTTGCCCTGGGTTGCTGTGATGATGAGGCTGTATATTCTTTGTTGGGATTGAGAGTAGAATTTTCCTTTGCAGTGTTGGGTTCAGGGGTGTAGGTTGCCCCGGTTTGCTGTGTGGATGGGGCTGTACTTTTATTGCTGGGGTTGTGTGTAGTGTCCTTCTGCTTGGGGCTGTCCCTTGTCTGTGATGTGTCAGGCACTGAGATTGTTGGTGCAGGCCTTGGTTTTGGGGACTGCTTGTACTTTGAGATGCCCTCTCTGGCTTTTGTTTCAGGTTTGAAGATTTTAGCTGTGTTATTTCTTCTTTGAGGTATGCATTTTTTCCCTGCAGTCTTTGAAGTGACCTTTGCATTTGGTCTCTTTTTTTTTTTTGAACCATCATTTTTATTGGGTTTTAATCATATAAACAATTGTACAATTCAATAAACATACCATACAATTAGACCATCAATGCAAGAAAGCTTCACAATCATTACATTACAGGTATAAACGTTCATCTTTGACATTAAATATACCCTAAATCCCTCCCACCCCCAATCCCATGGATAAGTCATCTTCAAGAGTTAACAAATATCAGTATGAATAAAGAAACCTTTTAACTTATTATTGGCATTATACCTAGAGTTATTGCATCTCCTATACCTAGCATCTCAACCTACCTAATGTGCCTTCTAGTTCTTCCAATGCATACCACGTTGATGATCGAAAGGGTAACATGAAGTTTTGTATTTCCACATCTGTGAATTCGTTTTCAATAAAACGTCTCCATTTGGTGAAGAATTTTTTGGCTAGTTTGCTTGGATTGCGGAGCGTGTCAAGAGATTCGAGTGTCAGTGTGTGGCGTAGCGTCATTTTTACTTGAGACAAATCCGGCGGTCTGTCATTGAGCCAGTATTGTAGCAGAAGTCTCTTTGCTACCAACGCAAGTAATGCCATAGAATATGTGGTTGTCCTCTAGCATTGGATAGTGGGTGGTAGTGAAAAAGCCAACATATCGGATCTAGCTCCCCTGTATCTCCACAGAACCGCATTTGGTCTCTTTTAAGCCATGATAATTCCTCCCTCAGTTGGTCATTTGCATTTTTTCTTACCTTGGCTTCTTTGAATTGAATAAACTCACTTTCTAGTTGGGACATTCAGTCTCTGAGTATCCATGAGTATATACAGGGGTTGGACAAAATAATGGAAACACGTGGAAAAATCAACAACAGTTAGTTTAATATGGTGTAGGTCCACCTTTTGCGGCGATTACAGCCTCAATTCTCCCAGGTATGGATTCATACAAGGTGATATTATTGGACCCGCGGATCTCCAAGAAATAGCACCCCAGATCATCACAGAACCTCCGCCATGTTCTATGGTTGGGAGAAGGCAGTCTGGATGGAATGCTTCTTTAGGCTGTCTCCAAACGTACACTCGGCTGGAGGTCGGAAAATGGGGTAAATGATTTGTCTGAGAATATCACATGTTTCCACTGCTCAAGGGACAAATTCTGGAGGTTTCTACACCACTCTAAACGCTTAGAAAGATTTGTCATTGAGAGAAGCAGTTTTCTAATTGCAGCTCTTCCGTGGAATCCAGATTTATGCAGCTCTCAATGAACAGTTTTCATGGAAACTGGATTCTGTAGGTGTTCATTGAGCTCAGCAGTGATTTTTGGAGCCATGGTCTTGCGATCCTCTCTCACAATTCGCTTTAGAGTCCGACGGTCTCTCTCAGTCTCTTCGACTTTTGGCTGGACCTCTGCTTTGCTGCTGACATTTTTCCTTCTCTTTCAAATGCAGTCATTACTTTGGAGACAGTACCTCTTGACACACCAAGCATTCGGGCACTTTCTGTTACACTAGCGCCTGCCATACGAGCATCAACAATTTGCCCTTTTTGAAAATCCGAAAGGTCTGCCATTGGTATCAGTTTCTCATCAATGTTCTTACAATTCGGCAAAACAAACAGTTAATTTACATACACATATCACTTAACACAAATAACCAATTACAAAACATTAACATATGTCACAGTTTGAATGTTTATAACATGTCCGAAGATTATGATGCCAAAACGTTAGGCGTTTCCATTATTTTGTCCAACCCCTGTATATCCTTAGGGGTTTTGATGTAGATGGGGCTGGGAGACGGCTAGTGACTCTGTCTGCTGTGAACTTATAAGGAGTGGCTATGCTTTCTCCCTGCCTCAGGGTTTGAATTTCAACTTAGTTCTTAATGTGCTGGAATTGTTGAAATTACCCTATCTTGGGTTCTGTTCCTTGTACCATGATAGTTCCATTTTTGTAAATGTTCATGGAAAGATTAAAAGTAACATAGTAACATAGTAACATAGTTTTTAAGGTTGAAGGAAGACTTTAAGTCCATCTAGTTCAACCCATAGCCTAACATGTTGATCCAGAGGAAGGCAAAAAAAAACCCATGTGGCAACACTAAGCTCCACATTGGGGGAAAAAATTCCTTCCTGACTCCAGATATGGCAATCAGACTAATTCCCTGGATCAACGCCCTATCAAAGAATCTAGTATATATAACTGGTAATATTATAGTTTTCAAGAAAGGCATCCAGGCCCTTCTTAAATGTTAGTAGTGACTCACTCATTACAACAGCATGTGGCAGAGAGTTCCATAGTCTCACTGCTCTTACAGTAAAGAATCCGCATCTGTGATTATGATTAAACCTTCTTTCCTCCAGACGTAGAGGATGCCCCCTTGTCCCAGTCTCAGGCCTAAGAGTAAAGAGATCATTAGAAAGGCCTCTGTACTGCCCCCTCATATATTTATACATTATTATAAGATCACCCCTAAGCCTTCGTTTTTCCAAGCTAAATAACCCCAAGTTTAATAACCTGTCTTGGTATTGCAGACCCCTTAGTCCTCTAATGACTTTTGTCGCTCTTCTCTGGACCCGCTCTAGTTCAGCTATGTCTTTCTTATACACCGGAGACCAGAATTGTACACAGTATTCTAAGTGTGGTCGCACTAATGACTTGTATAGAGGTAAAATTATGTTCTCCTCATGAGCATCTATGCCTCTTTTAATGCATCCCATTATTTTATTTGCCTTTGCAGCAGCTACCTGACACTGGCCACTAAATGTGAGTTTGTCATCTACCCATACACCCAGGTGTTTTTCAGTGACAGTTTTGCCCAGTGTTTTACAGTTAAGCACATAATTATACCTTTTGTTTCCTCTGCCCAAGTGCATGACTTTACATTTATCCCCATTAAAGCGCATTTGCCATTTAGCAGCCCAAGCTTCTAGTTTACATAAATCCTCCTGTAATATAAAATTGTCCTCGTCTGTATTGATTACCCTGCAGAGTTTAGTGTCATCTGCAAATATTGAGATTCTACTCTGTATGCCCCCTACAAGGTCATTAATAAATATATTAAATAGAAGCGGGCCCAACACTGACCCCTGTGGTACCCCACTGTTAACTGTGACCCATTCTGAGTGTGTTCCATTAATAACCACCCTTTGTTTCCTATCACTAAGCCAGTTCTTAACCCACTTACACATATTTTCCCCTATCCCCATTGCCCTCATTTTATGTATCAACCTTTTGTGTGGCACCATATCAAAAGCTTTTGAAAAGTCCATATATACCACATCCACTGCATTTCCTTGGTCCAGTCCAGAACTTACTTCTTCATAGAAGCTTATCAGATTAGTTTGACAGGAACGGTCCCTTGTAAAACCATGTTGATAATGGGTCATGAGGTTATTTTTGTTCAGATACTCCAGTATAGCATCTCTTAGAAAACTCTCTAGGATTTTACCCACAGTAGAGGTTAAGCTTACTGGCCTATAATTTCCAAGTTCAGTTTTTGTCCCCTTTTTGAATATTGGCACCACATTTGCTATACGCCAGTCCTGTGGTACAGACCCTGTTATTATGGAATCTTTAAATATTAAAAATAATGGTCTATCTATGACAGTACTTAATTCCTGCAGCACTCTGGGGTGTATCCCATCCGGGCCCGGTGATTTGTCAATTTTAGTGATTTTCAGACGATGCCGTACTTCCTCTTGGGTTAAACAGGTGACATTTAATTGAGACTTTTTGTTATCACTGATCATATTGTCTGTCATGGGATTTTCTTGTGTAACTACTGTTGAAAAAAAGTCATTTAGCATATTGGCTTTTTCCTCATCCTCATCCACCATTTCACCCAGACTATTTGTAAAGGGGCCAACACCATCATTTTTTAGTTTCTTACTATTTATGTAGTTAAAAAATATTTTGGGATTCTTTTTACTTTCTCTGGCAATGAGTCTCTCTGTTTCAATCTTTGCTGCCTTGATTTGCTTTTTACAAATGTTATTTAATTTTCTGTATTTATTTAATGCTTCATCACTACCTACTTGCTTTAATTCCCTAAATGCTTTCTTTTTGTCACATATTGCACTTCTTACCGCTTTATTTAGCCATAGTGGTTTCCTCCTATTTCTAGCATGCTTATTCCCATAGGGTATATATTGTGCACAGGTCCTATTCAGGATGCTAATAAACATCTCCCATTTGTGTTGTGTACTTTTATGTCTCAGGACATCGTCCCAGTTTATTGCACTAAGATCATCTCTCAACCGTTGGAAATTTGCCTTCCTGACGTTTAGTGTCCTTGTGGCCCCTCTACTACACGTCTTAGTAAAGGATACTTGAAAGCTTATTAAGTTATGATCACTGTTACCCAAGTGACCTCCAACCCGTATATTTGATATGCGGTCTGGCCTGTTGGTTAATATTAGGTCCAGCAGTGCCCCCCTTCTTGTTGGGTCCTGAACCAGTTGTGAAAGGTAATTGTCTCTCATAGTTTTCAAAAACTTATTACCTTTGCTGGAACTGCAGGTTTCTGATCCCCAATGTATTTCAGGGTAGTTGAAGTCCCCCATAATAATGACTTCTCCCTGAGTCGCTGCTTCATCTATTTGCTTTATGAGGATATTCTCCTCCACTTCCATTATTGTTGGAGACTTATAACAAACCCCTATCAGTAATTTATTATTTTTTCCCCCTCCCCTTATCTCCACCCACAGGGACTCTACATTTCCATTAGATTCACCTATATTATCACGCAGGATGGGTTTTAAGGATGATTTTACGTATAAACATACACCTCCTCCTCGCCTATTTGTCCGGTCATTTCTGAACAGACAATAGCCCTGTAAATTAACAGCCCAGTCATGGCTCTCGTCCAGCCAAGTCTCCGAAATCCCCTCCATGTCATAATTATTTTCCAACAAAATCAATTCTAATTCCTCCATTTTGTTGGTGAGGCTTCTGGCATTAGTGAACATGCACTTTATGTATCTCTCTTTACCTCTCTTCCTTCCTACTAGATTGACTGTTCTAACCCCACCCCCCATGCCACCCCCAATTTTATTACTTGTGCCCAGGTTACTGTTTACACTATCTTCCCCTCCTATACAATGAATACCCTCCCCCCCAATCCCTAGTTTAAACACTCCTCCAACCTTCTAGCCATTTTCTCCCCCAGCACAGCTTCACCCTCCCCATTGAGGTGCAGCCCGTCCCTAGCATAGAACCTGTAGCCAACAGAGAAGTCGGCCCAGTTCTCCAGGAACCCAAACCCCTCCTTCCTACACCAATTCCTGAGCCACTTATTTATCTCCCTAATCTCCCGTTGCCTCTCTGGTGTGGCACGTGGTACAGGCAGTATTTCAGAGAATACTACCTTGGAGGTCCTTGCCTTAAGCTTGCAGCCTAATTCCCTGAAATCATCTTTAAGGACCTTCCACCTACCTCTAACTTTGTCATTTGTGCCAATGTGCACCATGACCGCTGGGTCCTCACCAGCCCCTCCCAGTAATCTGTCAACCCGATCAGCGATGTGCCGGACTCGAGCGCCAGGTAGGCAGCACACTGTTCGACGATCCCTGTCTTTGTGACAGATTGCTTTATCTATTCCCCTAATAATTGAGTCCCCCACTACCAGCACCTGTCTGGCCTGCCCTACTCTCCTGTTTTCCCCCTTACTGGAGCAGACACTCCTCTGGCTTTCAGAGGTCATGCCCTGCTGCAGCAGTGCTATCCCTGAACTCACACCCCCCTCATCTGCCAACATAGCAAATTTATTGGGGTGTGCCAGATCAGGGCTAGCCTCCCTGGCACCCTTCCCTCTACCCCGCCTTCTAACTGTCACCCAGCTAGCTACCTCACGGTCCTGCAGCTCCATACTACCATCCTCCCCCACATCTATCCCATTGAGCAGCTGTTCAGTGAGCAGCAGACTCCTTTCCATATTGTCTATGGATCTCAGCGTTGTCAGTTGTTCATTTAGATCCAGTATCTGGGCTTCCAAATGCACAACGTACTCACATCTCACACAGCAGTATGCACCCTCGACTGGCTGGTCAAGGAATGCATACATGTGGCAAGATGTACACTGGATGGCATTGCCAATCATGAAGCTCATTTCCTAATGGGGATTGCACCAGACAGAAATGATAAGTAAAAAGAAATGCAAAGTATTAATAAAATACAACCTGCAATTCAGTAAGTCCTCCCTTCCAAACTCCCTGAATCCAAAGTCACTGAATCACAAGTCACACACTTACTTCTGTCGCACTTGCTCTGTCACACTCGCTAGAAAATCAGATATAAAGAGGTTTTGTTTTTTTTTTTTTTCCTTAGCAGAAAATCAGCCTGTATCTCAGTGCACTTCCAAAAAAAAAAGTCTCAGGTTCCTCCTCATCGTGTACTCTAATTTGTGTGCCATTCTTAATGCCCTGCGTTTTGACGTTCTTGTAATATTTGAGAGTCTGGTCCCAAGCTTGGTGGTGCACTGAGTAGAAAGATACATTTGTTTTTTCCCCTTGTTTGTTGAACTCTATCAGTAGGGTCTCTTGCTGTTTCTTAATCTTGCCCGGTTTATGGCTTTTCTCTCTTTCATAGATCTGGCATTCACAGAGAAGGTTATCATTAATGTGTCAGGCCTCCTGCTGGCTCCAGCTACTGTCTCCAGGTCACCCTCCCTGCTTAGTGTGGTTTCACACTGGCGTATGCAAACGCAGCGCACGAACGCAGCCAAATGCTTGCGCACTGCGTTCCTATGTTTAACATGGGAGCGCATGTGCCTGCGTTTGGCTGTGTTTGGGTGCACATAATTTGTGCACCCTCTGAGTGCGCTCCGGACGCAGCCTGTTGCATTTTTTGTGCGGTCGCTTGTTTTACCTTCAAGTGTCCGCAAGCGCACCAACCACGCATTGAAGTCAATGGGACCGCAGTGTCTCCGCATGACAGCGCAGGAGAACACTGCAGATCACATTGAAATCTCTCCCGGTGGCCGCCGCTGATCAGTGGTGGCCACTGGGAGATTAGCTAGAGCCGCCACTGATCTCCCGCCAATATCGGCGCGGGAGATTTGAAGAAACAGCTGATCTGACAGCTGTTTAAATCTCCCACGCCGACACCTAATAGATGATGTCGGCGCGGGAGATTTGAAACAGCGATCAGCTGTTTCTTGTCTCCTGCACAGATATCACCTATTTGGTGTCGGTGCGGGAGATTTAAACAGCTGTCAGATCAGCTGTTTCTTCAAATCTTCCGCGCCGACACCGGTGAGAGATCAGCTGTGGCTGGGAGGAGGAGATCTCCACCGCTGATCTCCGCCTCCAGGCCGCCGCCGAAACAGTTGATTGGCTGGCCGGGCTGCATATTAATGTGAACGCATGTGGAGATTCTCCGCTGCGTTCACATCAGTATGGCTGTGTTTGCGTCTGCATGCCATACGCAGGCAGACACAAATGCCAGTGTGAAACCAGCCTTACAGTGCAATCCTCATGTTGTTTCATTTTAAAGGTCTCTCTTTTCTTTTATATTTTCTATTTCATAAAATACACCATGTTCCAAATTATTATGCAAATTTGTTTTAAGTGTCATTAGTCATTAGGTTTTTGTTTTTTTTTAGTCAATAAAACCCATTGATGGTATTGTGTCTCAGCATGGGCATACCCAGGATCAAAACTAGGGGGGAAAAGCTATGGTCGTTCATGGTTGTTCAGAGGTGACAGGAACAGATCACAGGCAGAATGGTCAAAGGAACAGATGACAGGCAGAGAGGTGACAAGGACAGGTGACAGGGAGAGAGGTGATGGAGAGAGATGACAGGGACAGAGTACAAACTGGCAGGGCAGCAGGCAGACCGGCGGGCACTGACACTGGAGGACCACTGGGGACTGGAGCATCGGCAGGCATTGGCGGCACAGACTACTCCCCTCAGCTTCCTCAGAATGGATAAAGCTGTTGGGAGTTGGTCAAAGCCAGGTCAGACCGCCCCCTGCACTCTGATTGGAGCGATGAGTCACAAAGACCATCGCTGCAATCAGGGCTGGAGGGGAGGATGACCTTTCTCCAGCCAATGATCGCGATTGGCTATTTAAGCCGATCACGACAATCAATGTCATCTTCTGTTTCCCTGCTCAAAACTACATCACCAGACCCACCAGACGTAAATAAATACATCCATATAACCACCATCAGTACAAAAACACAGCATCACAATCCTCATCAGTACATAAATACATCACCAGACCCACCAGAGGTACAAAAATGCATCTATATAACCCCTATCAATACAGAAACACTGTCAAAACCCTCATCATTGTAACTAGGACCCTCATCAGTGCAGAAATCACAACCCTCATTGGTAACAAAATTCATCATCAGAACCACCAGAGGTGCAGAAACACATAACCAGAACCCCAATCAGTACAGGAATACATCCATATAACCCCCATCACTATAGAAACACAGCATCACAATCCTCATCAGAACTAACATCAGTGCATGGTAGAACAATTGTAATGTCAGGTCAGACCTATATACATTTGTACTGCATGAGCTTACAACTCCTAATACATCCTTAACAATGGTAAGGAGATACTGGGAGTTGTTGTTACCAGTCACCATCAGATCATACAGGAACTAAAGCACTGATGAGAATGTCATTATCACAAATAATCATTTACATCTGGGCACTTTATAGATTACCTTGTCTCTGATCGTGGTCGTCTTTTTCTTTTCTTCTTCTTGTCCAGACAACATGATGACTTTTCACATTCACAGCTCTTCTCCCATCCTTAAAAATATCAGAATGATCAAAATCTCCTAAGTAAAAATATCTGCCCCACACTGTGCCCTGGAATAATTGCTCCTCCTCACTTTTCCCTGCACAAAATAAGATTTACATGCCCTCCACACTACCCCCTCATCACACTGCCCTTTCCTTTCCATACTGGGCTCCCTGGTCACACTGTCCCCATATACTACCCACTGTTTATCCTGTTCTCCCTCATCACACTCCCCCTACTCGATATACTGTCCCCTCCTGGCTGTAGCCTCACAATGTCCCCGCATGCTGCCCCTTCACTATTCAGCCCCACACTACTCACTCTATTCTGTGCCCCCTTACATTTTTCTCATCCCCTACTGTTTCTTCACTACCTTACTACCCCCCCCCCTCACTCCACATACTGTGTTTGCACCGATCTCCTCACTCCATACTGTGCTGCAGCCATCCCCCCTCACTCCTCATACTGTGTTCACGCTGTTACCCCCTCACTACATAAACAGTACCGCAGCCATCCCACTCCACATACTGTGCCGCAGCCATCCCCTCTCACTCCACATACTGTGTCCACACCAATCTCCTCACTCCACATACTATGTTGGCAGCCATCCCCCTCAGTCCTCATATTGTGTCCACATTCTTCCCCCTCCATGCCACATACCGTACCACGGCCATCCCCCTCCTCATACGGTGCTGCAGCTAACCTCCCTCACTCCACATACTATGCTGTAGCCATCCCCTCATTCCTGATATCGTACCGCAGCCATTCCCCTCTCACTTATCATACTGTACCGCAGCCATCCTCCTCTCACTCCACATACTGTACTGTAGCCATCCCCTCACTCTTCATACTGTATCCACACTGATTCACCCCCCCACCACCACTCTTTTATCATGAATATGTTTATTAAGTTTAACAAGGAAATAAGTAAAGAACAATTTGCTATGTATGAAAAGCAATAACCGATCCTTCATAGATAAAAACAGGTAGGGTCGGGGAGGGGAGGGGGGAAGGAGGAAGAAGCCAGGGAGGGCGAGGGAAGAAAAGGTGGGAAGGGGAGGAAGAAGAATAAGCAAGGATAGAATGTGGGAGATTCCAACAAGAGAGAGAAGAAAAGAGAAGGGAAGAAACGAAAAGGTGTGGGGCTGGCTACTTAAATCACCTGGCATTTTCCCACCAGATAAGTCACTGAGGGAGAGAGATGGCCACGCCTCCCGAACATACCTCCTGTGTCCCACGTCCAGAGCTAGGTAGTATTCGTATGTGAACATAAGGTTCAGTCTGGAGGTGAGATCACCCATGGCTGGGGGGGCAGGAGACCTCCAAGCTGCCGCAACACACAATCTTGCCACTATCAAAAC
Organism: Allobates femoralis; assembly: GCA_033576535.1. Classification (NCBI taxonomy): domain Eukaryota; kingdom Metazoa; phylum Chordata; class Amphibia; order Anura; family Aromobatidae; genus Allobates; species Allobates femoralis. The sequence continues at coordinate 343,271,093 of JARQOC010000005.1, read as the reverse complement.
ATAAGTGGCTACATGGCGAGGCACAGGGGCGAGATCCTCCAAGCCTATATGAAGTAAGGCCCTCTGGGGCGAGAGGGGGACAGATGTGTCCATAAGGGACTTCATAAGACTCTCTACCAGTGCCCAGAATTGGGCGATACGAGGGCAGGTCCACCAAACATGTGCCAGCGAACCTCTGTCCACATAGTCTCCAAGCACAGAGGAGATGCCCCCCCGCCAAAGCTAGCCATCCTCACGGGCGAGAGGTACCATCTCAGGTGGAGTTTCTTGAGCTGCTCTATGTGATTTATGCATTTTGTCGCCCTCGAGACACAGCGAACCGCCTCCTCCCACTCCTCATCGTCTGCCGTGAAACTCAACTCCTCTTGCCATCTGACCCTGTAGGGAAGCTGTCTGCGGGCCATCTTCCAGCAAGCCCGTATAGAGGGACGCAAGACCCCCGGGCGCTCTAGTGTTCGCCACGAGGAGGGCGCGTAGGGGGGAAGGTCTGGGAGGAGACCACAAGACTCTAGAACGCTGGGATGATAAAAAAAGGTGTGACCTGGCAGAGTTGGAAACAGGTGCGCCGAAGAGACGGGAATCTAGTTACCAGCTCTCCACATGAGAGTATGCCTCTAGGTCCAGCAATATCAGTGAGCGAAAACAAGCCCTGTGCCGTCCATTCCGCCAACCGCAAGGATGGGATGTGCAGACGGAAGACCTCCAGCGGGATCTCAGCAACCAGCACCTTCGTCCACTTTCCCCAGCGCACGTCTCCAGGCCCGAACCCCCGCCTCCACTGTACCCAAAGTGTGGGTACAATTTACCGGTGCAATAGACTCGGCAGCCAGAAGGCCACGCAGGGAACGACCGGCCAGACTATATCTGTACCCAGCCCAAATCCGTTGTGCCCAACCACCATATCCTCGAGACCTCCAGGAGTGATGCCCTATAATAGGAGGACACATCCGGAACACCCATTCCGCCACCTCCCAGATTTCGGTACATAACCCTCCTCTGAACCCCGGGTTGTTTCGATGCCCAGATAAATTGTTAACGCTCATTTGAATTTGGGATAGTAGTCGTAAAGGAAACACTAGGGGTACGCAACAAAAGAGATAGAGGAGTCTGGGAAGCCAGGTCATTCTGAACTCCTGGATTTTCGCAATCCACGACATGGACCACAACAACCGTGGATCCGTCGCCTTTCCCAATGCTGTCAGGAGGAGATCCACATTACGTTTCACAACCTCAGAGGAGGGGCAAAGGATAATCCCCAAATATGGGATTCCCCCCGGGGACCACTGGAATGGGAGGGAGCGAGACAACTCATCAAACAAATCCCGAGAGACATTGACAGAGTAGATCAGAGATTTGTAGTATGAAATACTCGCATAAGAGTAAAGTAGGGTCAGAACCCTCGGAAGAGACACTTCAGGGCTGGAGCAAGAGATAATGATGTCGTCGGCATATAAGCCCACGACATGATCCTTGTCCCCCACCTGTATGCCCCATATATCCGGTTCCGTGCGGAGGGATGCGGCCAACGGCTCAATCGCCAGGGCATATATATATTTTTTTTTAAATCAGATGAATTTTTATTAGAATATCATTAATACAGTACACTATGAACAACACCACTGTACATTTTCAATGTTAACACACATTCCCCAACCCCCCCAACTCCCCCCTCCCCCTCAGACAGTACTTCCGATTCACAATAACCGCCAATATTCACAAACGGAGCTTCATAATAGAGCAGACATTATGAGCTAGACGTCCAGGTATCATTTCCCCAGATCTAACATAAACATTATCACCTCATCATTCATGTTGCAGCCATGGAGTCCACAACTTTTCGTATGTTTTATGCACCCCTCTCTTTTCATATACACCCCTTTCCAATTGGATAACATAATTCGCCTGGCGACAGAATTCAGTCCTCGACGGCGGCTCCTCACTGGTCCACTTCCTCGCAATCAGTTTCCTGGCTACATACAATAACCTAGCTATAGCAAGTTTAAACGAGTTATCTACAGCTATTCCTTCCACATAACCCAATAGACAAACCACTGGGTCACGGGGAATGACACAATCATACACTCTTTCAATCCTAGAAAGTGTCCCACTCCAAAATGAACCCAATCTGGAACAGCTCCACATCATATGAAAAATGCCAGCACCAGAAACCCTACATCTCGGACACTCAGAGTCCGTCCTGAGGCCAAACTTGTGCAATATTTCCGGGGAACAATAAACTCTATGGATGACGTATAGGTGAGACAGCCTAGCCGGTTCACTGAGCGACAGCCTCGGGACATACTCCAAAATGCAGTCCCACACATCCTCCTCCATCTGACCAACCTCTTCCTCCCATTTAGCTTTAGCCTTCAGTGGATAGCCCAAGAGGAACGTGTGCAGCAAATCTTTATAAGTTCCCGAAATCACTCCCCTAGTGAGGCTCCCCCCACAAACATACTCCAATACCAAGTCTTGGTCCACTGTCAAACTCCCCTTAGTCCGTTGGGCATCTATAGCATGTTTTAACTGAAGGTAATGCAACCATTCAGTCACCGGTAGAGAGAATTCAGATTGTAGCAGCACAAAAGACTTCAGCATCCCACTATCTAAAATTTGAGACATATGAATTATTCCCTTTCGTCTCCATTCCTCCAGGGCACCCACTTTTTGAATCTCCGCCAGCTTCCTATTGTTCCAAATGGGAGTAAATCTAGTCAGGCCCTCAAGTCCTCTGTTCCTTTTCAACGCTCCCCATACTTTATCAATAAGTTCCAGCGTGGGAAATTTCTTACCCAGATGACCGATTATTCCTCCCTCTAGCCCCTGTAATATTGGGACCCCCGCCATACAGTATTCTATCACGCTTTTAACTGATCCCCCAACCTCAGGACTAGACCAGCCCCTAAAATGCTGGCTCTGAGCTGCGAGATAATATAGCTCCGGATTTGGCAATGCCAGCCCGCCCCCGTCTTTTGGCCTCTGCAGTATCTCCAGTCTCATTCTGGGCTGTTTCCCACCCCACACTAGTTTCCTGAACAGAGAATTTATTACCTTAAATCTTTTTTTGGGTACCCACACCGGGGAATTATGCAAAATATACAGGAGCTTAGGCATCACTATCATTTTCAGCAAATTAATGTGTCCCACCACCGATAAATGTAGCTTAGACCATGCATCAACTTTTGCTTTTAGCAACTCAAGTAGTGGGAACAGATTAAGGTGCAGATAGTCCGTAACAGGCAAGGACACCTAAACTCCCAGATATTTGAAAACTTCCATTCGCTGCAGCTCAGTCTCTATACGGCCACCATCATCCTCTTCCACTCCTCCATCCAATCTAAAAAGTACCGACTTAGACCAGTTAATTCTAAGCCCCGAAACATTACCAAACCTGTCAATGAATTGCATGGCATGGCTCAATGACTCCGATGGGTTGTCCAAAAACAACAGCAGGTCATCCGCATATAAGGCAATTTTCTCCTCCAGCTCCCCATATCTAAATCCCCGAACATCCTTTGATTCTCTAATGGCTGATGCCAATGGCTCAATTGCAATCGCAAAGAGAAGCGGCGACAGCGGGCACCCCTGTCTAGTTCCCCTATACAACTGGAATGCTGAGGAGACCGCCCCATTAACTCTGAGTCTTGCCGTTGGTTGGGAATACAGTAATTGTATCCAGGAGATGAATTGTGGACCAAATCCCATCCTCTCCAGTACTCTCCAGAGATATCCCCATTCTATACTATCAAACGCCTTATGGGCGTCCAATGAGGCGATCATTCTGTCATAGGCATTATCAGAGGGCTTTTGCATATTAAGGAACAATCTCCTGATATTGGTCGCCGTGGACCTATTAGGCATGAAGCCCGATTGGTCTGGGTGTATTAGTCTAGATATGACATTAGACAGCCTATTGGAAAGCACTTTGGCCAGGATCTTAACGTCTGCAGTTAGCAAGGAAATAGGTCTATAAGAGCCAGGGACTCTAGTATCCTTACCCTCTTTTGGGAGTACCACTATCACCGCCTCCCTCATAGATGCAGGTAAAAGACATTGACGTTTAGCCTCCTCAAACACTCTTAGCAGCTCAGGGAGCAAATAGTCCGCCAGATGTTTGTACACCTCCACCGGAATACCATCCGAACCAGGGGCCTTATCATTGGCCATGCCATGGAATGCCACCTCCAGCTCTTCAACCGTAATGGGCCGTTCCAGGTCCACTCTTTCCTCTAGGGTCAGTCTCCCAAGAGCTCCCAATCCCAAAAACCCATCAATATCCTCCTCCACTGGGGGTCCCTGCGAGGAATACAAAGATTTATAAAAGTCCATGAAGACTCCCAGTATCTCATCTATTTCGGTGACCAATTCACCCCGGGTATTGATCATTTCACGTACATAAGAGTTCCCTCTCTGGGCCGCAGCAATCACACAAAGCAGGTGCCCCACCTTCTCTCCCTCAGCATAAAACTCAACTTTCTGGAAAGCCTGCCTCCTCGTCATCTTATCCAACAATATTTTATTAATTGCACTTTGAGCCTTCAGGAGTTCCCTCCGAGTGTCCGGTGTATTATTCATAGTGACTTCCTCTTCCGCTTTTCGTAATGTTTCCAGGCCTTTGGCCTCCTCCCTTTTTGATAAAGTCTTTCGTCTACATATGTCTCTAAACAGTATCCCTCTAAGAAATGCCTTCATAGCATCCCACATATTCAGCAGGTCAGTACTGCCTTCATTTAATGTGAAGAACTCCTCCACCTCCCTTAACGTACATTGCAAGTCAATATATTGTAGCCAAACAGGGTGTATCTTCCATCCCTCCCTTCTCACTCCAGACTGATTCCCACATCTGATGGACACGAGGACAGGGCTATGATCAGACAGCACTCTCGGGAGATACTCCACTTCATCCACCATTGAGTCCATCAAACCGGAAGCCAGCGCTATATCAATACGGGACAGCGTACCATGTGTGGCAGAATAGCAGGAATAGCATCGTTTCCCCTCATTTCTTACCCTCCATATATCCACCAAACCAATTTCCTGTACCAAGGTGCAAAAGGAGGTAGTATTGTCCTCTCTCCCTACACTCGGCTGCTTGTTTCTATCCCAAAACCCATCCATCACATTGTTAAAATCCCCAATCATCAGCAGTGGTATATTGCCGTCCCGTGCCGCAAATTCCCGCATTATTCTGACTTTAGTACAAGAATATGGGGGAGCAATGTACATCGCCACTATACACATGGGTTGCCCATAGAAGAGCCCACGTATCGCCACTCCCTGCCCATCTGGATCGATGCAAACCTCTTTTTCCTCAAAATGAATAGATTTATGTATTAGTATGGACACCCCCCTCGCATAGTTGGAAAATGTAGAATGATATGCCCTCTGAATCCACTTCCTATTAATTACATGGGAGGTATCTTTCAGTAGATGGGTCTCCAAAAGGCACATCACCGAGGGTCCCCGCTCCTGCATATGCTTGAGGACCGCCGCCCTTTTGGTTCTGTCTGACAGGCCCCTTACATTCCAACTGATTACCTTAAGTCTACTCCCCATATTGTGGATGGTACAGACAATGAAGCCCTCCGTCAACTATTCCCCCCCTGACTGTCTGAGGTAACCCTTCCCTCCCATCACTCACCCCTCCTACCCACCCCCTCCCCCTCATAACCTGAAAACTCTTAACAAGAGTCGGGTACTCCCAGCCTAGCCCCTCACTCCCAAAGTACATCTGAACTCGCAGAAACCCCCACTATACCCGGTGCCAAATGTACTTACGACTCCACTTGTAATTTCCCCCCCCCCCCCCCCGCCGAGGCATACCCGTGCATCCCGTCCTCAACCTAGCATATAACTAGAAAAGACCAACAAATACAGTATCATACCAATATAGGTTAAAGTACTGGGAAACACATTAAATTGTCACCACCTCCGTGACGTCATTGAAGAAAAAAAAACTGATAGACACTCTGTCCGAGCAACTTTGCCCTCCCCCACCACTCCCCCCCCCCCACGAGCATACCCAGCCACCGCAATCTCCGGCCGCCTGGCACACCCAAGGGGGAGCGAGAGAAGACAGGATATGAAACCCAACAAAATTAAAGGAGAGACTTCATCGAGGAACCCCCCTCTGCAAAAAAAAATAGAAAAAAAAGCAAAAAATCAGTATTCATTGTTCCCCCATTCTCAAAAAAAAAAAAAGATTACTCATATGTCAGTCAGGTGTCCCTGTAGTCGTTTCAGCCGACCTCTTAAGCAATAAAAGAGAGAAAAATGTCCATAAGAACCTCCTCAGGTTTTGGCCTGCAAATTCTTCACATTGATCTCAATCCACTGCATGGCCTCCTCAGGGTCCAGAAAAAAGTGCACCTTGTCCATTGCAGCCACTCGCAGTTTGGCGGGAAACCACATCGCGTATTGCACTCCCAGCTCTCTAAGGCGCTTTTTCACTCCAACGAATTGCATACGCTGCTTCTGGACTGTCACAGAATAGTCCGGGTATATACCAATCCTGTGGCCATTAACAGTTAGACCTTCACTTTCTCTCGCTTTTCGCAGGATGATGTCTCTATCTTTATAGTGCAGAAGTTTTGCAAGCATCATACGCGGTCCTTTACCAGGTGGTTGTGGCTGCATCGGGACCCTATGAGCTCTCTCCACCGCAAAGAACTTTGTCCGAACATCCTCTCCAAATTGCTCTCTAAGCCACCTTTCCATAAAGTCAGTGGGGTCCCTTCCCTCCGTCTTCTCTGGCATTCCAACAATTCTGATGTTATTCCTGCGAGAGCGATTTTCCAGATCGTCATTTTTCGCCTCTATCGCAGATAACCGCTGCATGAATTTCTTTTCAGATTTTTGTAGCTTAAATATCTGGTCTTCAGCAGACCCCATTCTCACTTCCACCTCTCCAATCCTAGCATCAGCTTTGGATATGTCCTTTTTAATATTAGCCACTTCAGACTGGACACCCAGGACTTGTTGGGTTAATGTGGTGAGAGCTTACTTGCAGAATGATACCACTGTATAAACATCCTTCAGTGTGGGCTCCTCATTACACTCTACTGCAGCAGCCTGCACCTCCCCCTCTCCAGCCTCACAGCTTCCAACACTCTGTGCCTGTGTCTGTTTTCCTCGGCTTCCTGGAGATTCCTCTTCTCCCCCCTCTTCCTCCATCTCCTCACCTCCATCTGATTTATGAGCCATATCTTCTCCTGCTTGTCGGGCAAAGCATGCCAGCTTTGCAGCCGCAGACATACGACGCTGGCACGCAGCATTAGCCTTCTCTGCCTCCTCTCTCCTGTCGGCGCCATCTTGGGAGGAGAGGCAGTCTCCCCCTCCCGGATCTTTCTGTCATCTGCGGGTCATCTGTAGCTCACTGGGACACACAGTTACACTCCGGTGACTCTGCTCTCACTCCCACACCGTCCGGTCGGCTGAAACTGGCGGTATCGTCAGCGGGTGAGCAGATAAGCAGAGGCCTCGGCTGGAGAGCTCAGAAGTGCGGCCACTCACATCTCCTGCTAGGCACCGCCCCCCCGCCAGGGCATATATTAAAGGGGACAGAGGGCACCCCTGCCTGGTCCCATTAGAGATTCCAAACAGATCAGAGAGATAGCCCGAGGAGAACACTCTGGCGGAGGGATTCGAGTATAAACTCAGAATCGCCGAGAGGACAGGACCATCAAATCCGTACCTCCTCAAGACTCTTTCCAGGTAGCCCCAATGCACCCTGTCTAACGCTTTTTCAGCGTCCAATGACAGGAATGTAATGGGCGTGCTCCTTCTCTCCGCCAGCTCGATGAGATCCAGCATCCTCCTTGTGCCATCTCTCGCCTGACGTCGAGCCACAAACCCCACCTGGTCCGGGTCAACCAATACCGGGACAGCCTCCGCGAGTCTAAGAGCCAATAGTTTGGAGTATATTTTGAGGTCTGTATTCAACAGCGCGATCGGCCAGTAACTTTCCGGCATCTCTGGATTCTTTCCAGGTTTTAATATCGTGATAACCATCGCCTCCAGGGCCTCAGACGGGATTGAGCCTTTAGATCTCCAGCTGTTGAACAGACGAAGTAAAAATGGAATTAAGGAGTTACCAAACGTTTTAAAGTATTCATTAATAAAACCATCAGGGAGTACAGGGGAGCTGGACAACAATTACAAGGATGTAAACAGGAGATGCTCAATCAAATCTGAGCAAGGGGGTAGTACACAAAAGAGAGGGTTCCCGACCACCAACAGCCCCTCAAGGTGTTGTCTGGGGGGCAGGGGGGAAAGCCGGGAAGTGTACTTCAGGACAGACCACCTAGACGGAGTCCGGGGTTAACTGGGTAGTCCACTCAGAGAGTCAAACTCTCGCCAGAGGCAAACAGTCACACGGTGAGAACAACCTGTAAACGTGAGATAAATGCGCATAGTGTCTTATCCTTTTTACAAAGGGTTATAGCGGTATATATCAGGAACTGCTCACCTGGCTCGGTTGTGTCACCCACAACCAGTATAATCACCTGTAAGATGGCTTTTAGGATGGCTGCTGCAGGGCCGCAACTTCACGATAACCGTGAAAACAGGAATGCTGTAATGGGACAAAATGCCGGAATGCCCGCACTGCCACCAGGAATCACCAGGAAACGAAGAGTTAACTGGACAGATTTTTCTTTATATTATCCTACGCGTTTCGGAGCCTCTATCCGAGCTCCTTCCTCAGGGAACATCAAGAGCACAATGGAAACAATCTTATTTAAACCCAAAAAAGCGCCAAAAATCAGTGACAGCCCCTGTGATGTGGCGTCAGCAACAGGGTGGATCAGAGTGTGACATCACAATGTTTGTAAACAATACATCAACTGTCAAAATTCACAACAAGTTTCATACAGTTGTTCACAAAGTAGATTTGCTGTTTCTTTACAAGTCAGTGAGATCGCTTATTAAACTTCCCAAATAGAAGAATGAATGATGGAAAAAGAAGAAAAAGGAAAAAGGGAAGAGAAAAAAGAAAAAAAAAAGGGGGGGGGGGTGAGCTGTGTTTGAACCCGCGAGTGAAAATATATGTTGTTCTGACTTCGAGTGTAGTATATTTAGCTAGTTGTGCTGGTGGCAAACTCCATCAAGTTGTATGTTTGCAAAGAGAGAAATTTCAATACAAATAAGTGTTGATAAATGTGAGGAATTCAATATATGGATAGATCAGGGGAAGAATATATTTTGAATCACACACAGTGATAGTCACCGGAAGGGCTGGCATCACTCTTGTTGACGCAGCCTGTGGGAGGCCAACCCTCTGGATGCTGCAGCTATCTTGATCCCTCTAGCTGCGGCAGCCTATGGGAAGACAGCTGGAAAGTTGTTGGAAGATAAAAACGGAAGCGACGACACATGCACAAAGAAAGACGCCCAGCTTCCATCAGTTACCTCAGCTGAGAACCATAAACTGTTTACGGAGGACATTCGCCATGGAAGGGTAAGCAAGAATCGTATTACCCCATTGCCGTTTAATGCATCTCGGTGGGCCGTGTGGTAATTGGAGAGTGACGGGCGGCTGTGTTGTTTTTTTTTTCTTCAAGTCACCGTCGCACATCTCTCACGTGCCCGGTTTGCCATAAAGTTACCAAGTACCTTTCCACCCACCTGAAAAGGTATTGCATGAGGACCAAGAGTGACCTCGAGGTAACAGAAGCCCTGACTGCGGCCAAGAAGCAACTGTACAAGATTGCACATATTGGTACTACAATCCTGTACTCTGCTATCAAGCCTTTTACTACCATGGAGGAGACTGTAACATTCTTGGAACAACGTGGGTTCTTTGTGGCAGGCAAGCCCACAATTCAGTGGTCACAGATACAACCTCTATCAGAGAGCCACGGGGAGATGACGGACCAGTTGCCTCAGCCTAGCCCCTACTCCTCGCCCCAGGACGCGATGGATTCACAGGTGATGGATGATCCCGTCCCGTTGGAGAGTCTTGGCACCATGGAGGAAGGGCCGTTGCAGAGTCCTGGCACCATGGAGGAAGAGCCTCGCTCGGACAATGAGCTTACCGTGGAACAAGCTTCTGTGGAGGTCGATGGCCCTGTGGGCACCTCTGACCAAGAGGAGGCCCCAGATGTAAGCACGCCAAGGGTTCAGACCACTCGATGGAGAGCCAGAAACCGCATGATTCCAATAGAAGCCGGCTTCTACAAACGACATTCATTGGATCACCCCATGTTTCAAGGATTTGCCTCATATCTCAAAGACTCCCTTAGGGTACTAAACTGCCAGCAGGAGGTCTCAGACATAGCCAGATTTCTTTACTACGTAGACCCCAAGGGTGTCGGCCCGCAGTATCTTAGGTCCGGGAGTTCTTTGCTAAATTTAGCAGCTTGTCACTTTCACACGGAACTGCACTTTGTATGATGAAGCATGTACGGAGATTTACGACTTATCAAATGAGCGGCGATCTGAGCATAAAAAACCCCCAGCTGTACAGAGCCTGTGAGGTTTTCTACATTTCACAGCGGATTTACAGAAAGCACTACACAAAGGCCTATGCAGAGAGAAAGTTGAAAAGAGGTATGCACAGTATGTGGTGGAGACTGTACAGCTCCATTTTCATCAAACTCAGGTAAGGTAGAATGCATTTAACTTCTTAATTTTTTTTTTGCTTTTTCTTCCCCAGATATCACTACCTCATGCAACCTTCCTTGAGCCCAAATGACTGCAGGAAAATACTGGATGTGGCAAAGCCAACATTCCTCAGGTGCGTGGAAGAGGTCCGTGGGAGTACATCGCTTGCAGCCGGCAGGCAAGCCATGAACTACATCCAGGCCCTGCTAATCCTTAAACACCTACAGAGACCAGGCGTGCAGAATATGATTGTAAGTAGGCACTCTTTTTCGGCACAGCAAACCTAGAATTCCCCTCTCACAGGCTTTTCCACAGGTTATATTGTTTTTCTTTACCTGTAGATCACAGAGTGGAATGACAGGACCGCTGTCATGAAGCGAGGAATTCGCAAGTTTATAATCGGTGTGAAGACTCACAAATGCGCAACCACTCAAGTAGCCTCATTTGTGCTCACAGAGGAGGAAGAATCATAAGTATTTGGCAAACCTTGTTTCAAGTATGCCTTTTGGCATACTTTTCTTCTTTCAGTGGTTTCAGGCTTATGAAGACTTTGTCAGGCCCAATTTCGTCTGTGGCCTTCGGAACATCGATTTGTTCTTCGTATCAAGCAGTGGGAAGGGCAGTGTAAATGCAACGGTTGAGCTCAAGCGTTACCACGAAAGGTCAGATCCCTTGCCAACCTAGCTTGGATGTCAAATACATAAAAATGTACTGATCCTTTCTTTTCCCTTACAGTTACCACCTTCCTAATATAACGAGTAAGATAGTGCGACGTGCATGTGAGACGTGGACGCTGTCATGGTATACCGATGCAGAGAAGCACTTGTTCGCTAGGTATCTGGCACACTCAAACACCATAGCTGAAAAAGTGTACCGGGAGAAGACTCTCGAAGATATGTGTCGTGCCCACGAACTGGTTGTGAATTCGGGGGAGATTGAAGCCACCAGTCATCCACCACAACTTTCTGAGGAGAACTCAGCAACGGCCTGACTGCCACAGCAAGGCCGGTCACCACCAGGGAAATATCTGGTACAGACTCTTCAGCAAAATTCCCTGGAACTATTTTCAGACACAAATACCCACATTTTCCCGTTTCAAATTTAAAATGTTGTTAACTGTTTGTGGAGCTTGTTGTTTGCTGTGTGTGTCTATAATAAACATGATCTTTGCTTTTTGAAAAACAAACTGGAGGTTGTATCGCTTATTGACATCTAATTTTTTCCCCAAGTCCCAAGGACTGGTCAGTGTAAATGTCTGGAACTGTTTTCGGGCACAAAATCTGGGTTTTACCGGTCAAAATCATGGATCTCGCAAAATCCTCAGAAATTGCACTAAGTCCAAAAAACTTCAAAAATTGCACTCAGTCCAAAAAACTTCAAAAATTGCACTCAGTCCAAAAAACTTCAAAAATTGCACTCAGTCCAAAAAACATCAAAAATTGCACTAAGTCCCAAGGACTTGTCCGCAAAGTCCTCTGGAACTGTTTTCGGGCACAAAATCTGGATTTTAACGGTCAAAATCATGGTTCTCACAAAATCCTTAGAAATTGCACTAAGTCTCAAGGACTGCTTGCCACAATCATCTGGAAACGTTTTCGGGTTCATGATTTAACCCGCTCCTCGACCCCCAACATTTGTATGCACACTGTCTATTAAGCTCTCTACTCGACCTCCAGCTCCGGGGGAATATTAAGCCCCCTCTGGTGTCCAGCTCCGGGGGAATATTAAGCCCCCTCGGGTGTCCAGCTCCGGGGGAATATTAAGCCCCCTCCGGTGTCCAGCTCCGGGGGAATATTAAGCCCCCTCCGGTGTCCAGCTTCGGATTGGTTGGCGGGGGTGCGGGCGGGGGGCCAAGCTATCATTGCTCAAGGGTGGGTCAAGGGTATCGCTCCCAAAATAACAACTCATTAGTTGGGATGAATTATTTGGGAGGTCTGGCCATGGAAGAAGCCATATATTTGTTTTCACGCTCCGTGCCCTAGGGTTTCCTTCTCCCTGCGCCAGATAAGGCATTTTGAGTCCGGGCTTAGAGTCCGGCAGCCGTATGGTCAGGGGGTTGATCAGGTCCCCGTGCATCCGTCTGCTAGCCTCACGCACCCATGTTTAATGTCTGTTTTTTGGGCATGGGATTCATCAGCTGTACGGTCAGGGGGGTTGATCAGGTCCCCCGTGCGTCCATCTGCTGTTCCCACACACCATTTAATGCCTGGTGGTCCGTTTAATGCCTGGTCTGGGCATGAGATCCAGCAGCCGTAAGGTCAGGGGGTTGATCATGTCCCCGTGCGTCCGTCTGCTGGCCCCACACACCATTTAATGCATGGCAATCCGGGAGGGGGGATATTCAGGAGAACCCTGGCCGGGCTGGGCTCCTCGGCACCTGCAGCGTCATCATGTTTAGGGGGATTCTGACTTTGAGGCATTTAAGTCACAGATGGTAAGCTTTACCCCATTTAGCTTACTCATTCGAGGACATACATCAAATGTCTGAACATGCAGTTTCCTCTCATACCAAGCGGAATCGCTATTGTGACAACACATCGTCAGTGAGGTGAAAACGAATGTCTGACTTTAGGGGAACAAAAGGGGGAGCGGAGAGGTGAGCTCAACCCTCTCTTTTTTCCCTTGCGAGCCCCAGCACAGAGGTGATCAACAGAGCGACCCTTAGACAGGGTGACCCTCAGACAGGCATAGCCCCAGGATCAGCATGGAGTCATGTGGGTAAAAACGTTTTTCTTTCAGGCTCTATTGCCCAGGTGCTCGGCCTCCACCGTCCCTCCCGCAGGGAATAGAACAGGAGGAGGGCTCGAGGCTTCTCGACCTACCACCCACCATGCATGCCATGACCCAGAGCAGCAAGGGCGTGAATGGTACCTGGGACAGCCTATGGAGGTGGTTTTCCTGGGTAGGGTAGACGAAACGCAGTGGAGGGACAAACCCTTTCTCCACGCCGTCACCACTACCAGACAAGCGGAGCGCCGGGAGAGCGGAAGGAGACCCACCACCGTCGTCAGGCTTCTCGCCCCACGCCTCCTCAGGGAGAGGTGCTTTCCAAAAGCGGCTCGAGGGCTGAGCCAGTGCCTCAACCTGTTAATGATCCTTCCGCAGGTTCACCTACAGAAACCTTGTTACGACTGTTACTTCCTTCTAGATAGTCAAGTTCAATAGTCTTGTCGGCTCTCCACCAAAGTCTTGGCGGACCGCGGCGGGGCCGATCCAAGGACCATACTAAACCATCCAATCGGTAGTAGCGACGGGCCATGTGTACAAAGGGCAGGGACTTAATCAATGTGAGCTTATGACCTGCACTTACTTGGAAATTCCTCGTTCACGGGGAAGGATTGCAATCCCCGATTCCCATCACAAACGGGGTTCAGCAGGTTACCCATCACCTGTCGGCAAAGGGGTAGACACACACTGGTCCATTCAGTGTAGCGCGCATGCAGCCCCGGACATCTAAGGGCATCACAGACCTGTTATTGCTTGTTCTTCGCGTGGCTGCGCGCCACTTGTCCCTCTAAAAAGCTGGCCGCGGACCACGGGGGGTCGCGTAGCTAGTTAGCATGACAAATCACACCATCACCCACAGAAACGAGAAAGAGCTTACCCATCTGTCAATCCTTTCCGTGTCCGGGTGAGGTTTCCCCTGTTGAGTCAAATTAAGCCGCAGGCTCCACTCCTGGTGGTGCCCTTCCGTCAATTCCTTTAAAGTTTCAGCTTCGCAACCATACTTCCCCCGGAACCCAAAGACTTTGGTTTCCCGGACGCTGCTCGGCGGGTCATGGGAATAACGCCGCCGGATCACCAGTTGGCATCATTAATGGTCGGAACTACGACAGTATCTGATCATCTTCGAACCTCCGACTTTCGTTCTTGATTAATGAAAACATTCTTGGCAAATGCTTTCGCTCTGGTTCGTCTTGCGCCGGTCCAAGACTTTCACCTCTAGCGGCGCAATATGGATGCCCCTGGCTGTCCCTCTTAATCATGGCCCCAGTTCCGACAACCAACAAAATAGAACCGGGGTCCTATTCCATTATTCCTAGCTGGAGTATTCAGGCGTGGCTGCCTGCTTTGAACACTCCGCTTCGGGCCCTTGGGACACTCAGTCAAGAGCATCAGGGAGGCGCCCGGAGGCAAAGGGGTTGGGAGTGGCGGTAGCACGCCTCACAGCGGACCGCCAGCTTGATCCCAAGATCTATTAAGGAGAGCCTTAGGATCAAATACTTAATTAATAGTGATGAGCGAGCATGCTCGCCACTACTCGGTACTCGCACGAGTATCACTGTACTCGGGCGACTCGCCGAGCACCGAGTAATCTCGCGATACTCGTGCTGTGCTCGTGGTCGTCATCTCTGCATGTTGGCGCTCTTTTGAGAGCCAGCCCACGTGCAGGGATTGGCTGGCAGACCACTGCAATGCCACAGCCCTGTTAGTTGTGGCATAGCAGTGATTGGCCGCCCTGCACAGCGTCACCGAGCCTTTATAACTCCCGGCGCGCTGTGCTCGGCACACAGCCTTCCAGACAGTGAGTGTAGGGAGAGTGTCTGCTGCTGATTAGGGACAGATTTGCGGCCCTTACAGGTAGATCCGGAGCAGGGCTGCAAACTGCTGCTGCTGACCACAACAGTCCTTCTCAGGACTAATCTAGGAGGATATAGGCAGGGTGATCCAGATCGGAGTCCAAGCTTTCCAGTGACCAGAACAGTCCTTCTCAGGACTAATCTAGGAGGATATAGGCAGGGTGATACAGATTGGAATCCAAGCTTTTCTGTGACCATTAAAGTCACCACACTCTTGTACTTACTACCTTAATACAGGTTAGGGACTAAAATCGTCTCTTGAAACCATTACAGTCACCAGACAGGTGTACGTACTACCTTAATACAGGTTAGGGAACTAAAATCCTAACTCTTGTCATCTCAACAGTCACCAGACAGGTGTACGTACTACCTTAATACAGGTTAGGGACTAAAATCGTCTCCTGAAACCATTACAGTCACCAGACAGGTGTACGTACTCCCTTAATACAGGTTAGGGAACTAAAATCCTAACTCTTGTCATCTCAACAGTCACCAGACAGGTGTACGTACTACCTTAATACAGATTAGGAACTAAAATCGTCTCCTGAAACCATTACAGTCACCAGACAGGTGTACGTACTACCTTAATACAGGTTAGGGATTAAAATCGTCTCCTGAAACCATTACAGTCACCAGACAGGTGTACGTACTACCTTAATACAGGTTAGGGAACTAAAATCCTAACTCTTGTCATCTCAACAGACACCAGACAGGTGTACGTACATACCTTAATACAGGTTAGGGACTAAAATCGTCTCCTGAAACCATTACAGTCACCAGACAGGTGTACGTACTACCTTAATACAGGTTAGGGAACTAAAATCCTAACTCTTGTCATCTCAACAGACACCAGACAGGTGTACGTACTACCTTAATACAGGTTAGGGACTAAAATCGTCTCCTGAAACCATTACAGTCACCAGACAGGTGTACGTACTACCTTAATACAGGTTAGGGAACTAAAATCCTAACTCTTGTCATCTCAACAGTCACCACACTGTTGTACGTCATACCTTTATACAGGTTAGGGAACTAAAATCCTAACTCTTGTGATCTCAACAGTCACCACACTGTTGTATGTCATACCTTTTTACAGGTTAGGGAACTAAAATCCTAATCTCCTGTGACCTCAACAGTCACCACACTGTTGTACATCATACCTTTATACAGGTTAGGGAACTGTAATCCTAACTCTTGTCATCTCAACAGTCACCACACTGTTGTACGTCATACCTTTTTACAGGTTAGGGAACTAAAATCCTAACTCTTGTCATCTCAACAGTCACCACACTGTTGTACGTCATACCTTTAAAGAGGTTAGGGAACTAAAATCCTAACTCTTGTCATCTCAACAGTCACCACACTGTTGTACGTCATACCTTTAAAGAGGTTAGGGAACTAAAATCCTAACTCTTGTCATCTCAACAGTCACCACACTGTTGTACGTCATACCTTTATACAGGTTAGGGAACTAAAATCCTAACTCTTGTGATCTCAACAGTCACCACACTGTTGTACGTCATACCTTTATACAGGTTAGGGAACTGTAATCCTAACTCTTGTCATCTCAACAGTCACCACACTGTTGTACGTCATACCTTTTTACAGGTTAGGGAACTGTAATCCTAACTCTTGTCATCTCAACAGTCACCACACTGTTGTACGTCATACCTTTTTACAGGTTAGGGAACTAAAATCCTAACTCTTGTCATCTCAACAGTCACCACACTGTTGTACGTCATACCTTTATACAGGTTAGGGAACTAAAATCCTAACTCTTGTGATCTCAACAGTCACCACACTGTTGTACGTCATACCTTTTTACAGGTTAGGGAACTAAAATCCTAACTCTTGTCATCTCAACAGTCACCACACTGTTGTACGTCATACCTTTAAGAGGTTAGGGAACTAAAATCCTAACTCTTGTCATCTCAACAGTCACCACACACTGTTGTACGTCATTACCTTTATACAGGTTAGGGAACTAAATTCCTAACTCTTGTCATCTCAAGTCACCACACTGTTGTACGTCATACCTTTTTACAGGTTAGGGAACTAAAATCCTAACTCTTGTCATCTCAACAGTCACCACACTGTTGTACGTCATACCTTTAAAGAGGTTAGGGAACTAAAATCCTAACTCTTGTCATCTCAACAGTCACCACACTGTTGTACGTCATACCTTTATACAGGTTAGGGAACTAAATTCCTAACTCTTGTCATCTCAACAGTCACCACACTGTTGTACGTCATACCTTTTTACAGGTTAGGGAACTAAAATCCTAACTCTTGTCATCTCAACAGTCACCACACTGTTGTACGTCATACCTTTAAAGAGGTTAGGGAACTAAAATCCTAACTCTTGTCATCTCAACAGTCACCACACTGTTGTACGTCATACCTTTATACAGGTTAGGGAACTAAATTCCTAACTCTTGTCATCTCAACAGTCACCACACTGTTGTACGTCATACCTTTTTACAGGTTAGGGAACTAAAATCCTAACTCTTGTCATCTCAACAGTCACCACACTGTTGTACGTCATACCTTTATACAGGTTAGGGAACTAAAATCCTAACTCTTGTGATCTCAACAGTCACCACACTGTTGTACGTCATACCTTTTTACAGGTTAGGGAACTAAAATCCTAATCTCCTGTGACCACAACAGTCACCAGACAGTTGTCGCTGTATACAGGCAAAATGCGCAAAGGCGTTGGCAAGGGCATTGGCAAGGAACAAGGAAGTGGACGTGATGGTGGTGCAGGCAGAGGCCGAGGTCGTGTGCAAGCACTAATTTCGCAACAACAAAGGGCCACATCTCCTCGCTCGCACGTCCTGTCCCAAATTCTTGGGGCCCGCAGCAGTACACCACTGTTGAACCAAGACCAGTGTCAACAGGTTGTTACTTGGATAGCGGATAATGCTTCAAGTCAGATGGGCACCTCCACAAACACCCTGTCTTCCACACGGTCAACTGTCAGTAGCCGTGATACTGCACCGCACATTTCCCAACCTGATCCTCCTTCCTACCACCTGGCCGAGTACACGTTCACTGACATTACTGTTCCCACACTAGGACACTCGGAAGAGCTGTTCTCGTATCCATTTGCAGAATCTGGCCTGTCGCCACCTCCTCTTGAAGTGGGTCATGAGGAGATGGTATGTACAGATGCCCAAATATTTGAGCAGCCACGTTATGACGAACAGAACGTTGTCAAAGTGTCTCAACAAGGGGTGGACGATGATGAGACACAATTGCCAGGAAGTCAGGAGGAGGATCAGGGTGCGGAAGAGGAAGACGACGTGGTGGATGATCCAGTAGCTGACCCAACATGGCAGGAGGATATGCAGAGCGAGGACAGCAGTGCACAGGGGGAGGGAGGCGTAGAATCCCAACAGGCAGTACGAAGCAGGGTTGCGTCCGCAGGCAGAAGGCAGGCAACCGTTCCCCGAACAACAACACGACTCAAGGTGCCTGTGCAAATGTTCGGTCTTCCCGAGTCTGGGAGTTTTTTAAGTTGGCTCCAGAAGACTCTAAAAAGGCCATTTGCCACACCTGCCATGCCACTATCAGCAGGGGTACGAAAACTAGCAGCCTGACCACCACCAGCATGATCAGGCACATGTCAGCCAAGCACCCGACTTTGTGGGAAGTACCACAGAGTCGAGGAGCGGTGCGTGCTGATGTCTCTGCTACGTCTTCGCCTGTTGTGCATGCGAGCCAATCCCCTGTCCATGCTGGCCGCGAACAAGCCTCCGGCCCTGCACCTGAAGTTGCCCACACACAAATTACACCACCATCAAGCACGTCCTTGTCCCAGCGCAGCGTTCAATTATCCATTCAGCAAACATTTGAACGCAGGCGCAAATACGCTGCTAATGCCCCACATGCCACAGTCCTGAATGATCACATTTCGCGACTCATAGCGCTAGAAATGTTGCCTTTCCGTCTGGTGGAGACGGACGCATTCCGCGACCTGATGGCGGCTGCTGTCCCACGTTACTCGGTCCCCAGCCGACACTATTTCTCCAGATGTGCCGTCCCCGCATTGCATAACCACGTGTCCAACAGCATCACACGTGCCCTGAACAATGCTGTTTCAGCCAAAGTCCACCTAACCACAGACACGTGGACAAGTGCTTGTGGGCAAGGCCGCTACATCTCCTTGACGGCACACTGGATTAATATTGTGGAGGCTGGGACCCAGTCTGAGCGAGGGACGGAACACGTCCTTCCCACACCAAGGATAGCAGGCCCTACCTCTGTCAGGGTTTCACCAACACTCTACAGCTCCGGAATGTCATGCTCTTCAGCCTCCTCCTCCTGCGCATCCTCATCCACTGTACCCTCCGCACCAGTCCCAAGCTGGAAGCACTGCAGCACTGCCTCTGCAAAGCGGCAACAGGCTGTGCTGAAGCTAGTCTGCATAGGGGACAAACCCCACAATGCAGAAGAGGTGTGGACAGCTCTGAAACAGCAGGCAGATCACTGGCTCACACCTCTGAACCTAAAGCCAGGAAAGGTCATGTGTGACAATGGCCGGAACCTGGTGGCAGCTTTGAGGCGAGGGCAGCTGACGCATGTTCCATGCGTGGCCCATGTGCTCAACCTGGTGGTTCAGAGGTTGGTGAAGTCATACCCGGAGGTGTCTGACCTGCTGGTAAAAGTTCGGCGTCTGTCTGCACATTTTCGCAAGTCACCTGCTGCTTCAGCCGGCCTTGCCAGCTTTCAGCGCCGTTTGCGTCTTCCGGCACACAGACTGGTGTGTGATGTCCCCACGCGTTGGAATTCAACGCTGCACATGTTGGTCAGGATATGTGAGCAGAAGAGGGCAGTTGTGGACTACCTGCATCACCTAAGCCGTCGGGAAATGGGTCAAACTCCACACATAACACCTGAGGAGTGGAGATGGATGTCGGACCTATGCACCGTCCTCCAAAACTTTGAGGACTCCACCAAGATGGTGAGCGGCGATGACGCCATTATTAGCGTCACCATACCACTACTCTGCCTTCTAAAACGGTCTCTGCTGAAAATAAAAGAGGATGATTGCAGGCCGAGCGCGATGACTTAGAGCAAGAAACTGTAGTGGGTGTGGGTGAAAACACACAGCCCAGCCTCATGTCATCACAACGTGTAGTGGAGGACTATGACGAGGAGGAGGATGAAGACATGGAGCAACTCTCAGGCCAAATTGGGGATATGACATGCACACCAGTCATACCCTCGATTCAGCGTGGCTGGCCAGAGGACAGGGGAGATGAGGAGGAGGAGGAGGACAGCATGTTCAGTCATCGTGTTGGTCTGGATACTGAAGTGATGGCTGTTAAGAGTCTGGCGCACATGGCTGACTTTATGGTAAGCTGCCTGTCTCGTGACCCTCGCGTTCAGAACATCTTGGCCGACAATCAGTACTGGTTGGCAACACTCTTAGACCCACGCTACAAGGAGAACTTTATGTCTCTCATTCCTGAGGCGGAGAGGTCAGCCAAAATGCAGCAGTTCCACAGGGCCATAGTCACGGAAGTTGGCAAATCATTCCCCTCACAAAACGCTAGCGGCATAGCTCAGGATTCGATGGACAACCAAGGCGTACGGCCGAGAGGGGCACAAGTCCAATCCGCCAGAGGCAGGGGAACTGTCTTTACGATGTGGGACAGTTTTCTCAGCCCCTCACGTACCACAGCCCCTGAGGTGCGGGGTAGTGCCACCAGAAATGCTAATTTTGGGCAGATGCTGAAGGAGTACCTTGCAGATCGAACAACTGTACTGCGAGATTCCTCGGTGTCTTTCAAATATTGGGTCTCCAAGCTCGACACGTAGCATGAATTGGCTCTCTACGCCTTGGAAGTCCTGGCCTGCCCTGCCGCTAGCGTTTTATCAGAGCGTGTTTTCAGTGCTGCAGGTGGAATCATCACTGATAAACGCACCCGCCTGTCAACTGAAAATGCGGACAGGCTGACTCTGATCAAGATGAACAAGGGTTGGATTGGGCCAGACTTCACCACACCACCAGCAAATGACAACTGAATTAAATTTTGTTATTTGAATTTGACATGTACCTCCACTCACCCATGGGTACACACTTCCGGACTTTGGCTAATCGCTGGACTGCTCCTCCTTCTCCTCATGTGACACCATGATGACCGTTACAATACTTAGGCTCTTGTTTGAGGTATACCCGCAGTGGTAAATTTTTTAGCCCATTCTGTTAGAATGGGCATTACAACGACAGGAGACCCGCTAATTTTCAATGGGAAAAATGTTTTTAGGCACTCCTACACGTCTCTATCCAGGGACAAAGAGGAGCCTCCCAATTTTTGGCTGCCCTGACCAAAGGGCTATACTACAATACACCCACTTGAGGTTTACAGGCCCTAATACATGTCTGTAAGCATGGGTCATTGTTGAACCTCCCAATTTTTGGCTGCCCTGACAAAAGGGCTATACTACAATACACCCACTTGAGGTTTACAGGCCCTACTACATGTCTGTAAGCATGGGTCATTGTTGAACGTCCCAATTTTTGACTGCCCTGACCAAAGGGCTATACTACAATACACCCACTTGAGGGTTACAGGCCCTACTACATGTCTGAATGCATGGGTCATTGTTGAACCTCCCAATTTTTGGCTGCCCTGACCAAAGGGCTATACTACAATACACCCAGTTCTTGTTAAACAGGCCCTCCTGCACGTCTCTATCCAGGGACAAAGAGGAGCCTCCCAATTTTTGGCTGCCCTGACCAAAGGGCTATACTACAATACACCCAGTTCTTGTTAACAGGCCCTCCTGCACGTCTCTATCCAGGGACAAAGAGGAGCCTCCCAATTTTTGGCTGCCTTGGCCAAAGGGCAATACTACAATACACCCACTTCAGGGTTACAGGCCCTACTACATGTCTGTATGCATGGGTCATTGTTGAACCTCCCAATTTTTGGCTGCCCTGGCCAAAGGCCTAGGCTAAAATACACCCACTTGAGGGTTACAGGCCCTACTACATGTCTGTATGCATGGGTCATTGTTGAACCTCCCAATTTTTGGCTGCCCTGACCAAAGGGCTATACTACAATACACCCACTTGAGGGTTACAGGCCCTCCTGCACGTCTCTATCCAGGGACAAAGAGGAGCCTCCCAATTTTTGGCTGCCCTGACCAAAGGGCTATACTACAATACACCCACTTGAGGGTTACAGGCCCTACTACATGTCTGTATGCATGGGTCATTGTTGAACCTCCCAATTTTTGGCTGCCCTGGCCAAAGGCCTAGGCTAAAATACACCCACTTGAGGGTTACAGGCCCTACTACATGTCTGTATGCATGGGTCATTGTTGAACCTCCCAATTTTTGGCTGCCCTGGCCAAAGGCCTAGGCTAAAATACCCCCACTTGAGGGTTACAGGCCCTACTACATGTCTGTATGCATGGGTCATTGTTGAACCTCCCAATTTTTGGCTGCCCTGGCCAAAGGCCTAGGCTAAAATACACCCACTTGAGGGTTACAGGCCCTTCTGCACGTCTCTATCCAGGGACAAAGAGGAGCCTCCAAATTTTTGGCTGCCCTGACGAAAGGGCTATACTACAATACACCCACTTGAGGGTTACAGGCCCTCCTGCACGTCTCTATCCAGGGACAAAGAGGAGCCTCCCAATTTTTGGCTGCCCTGACCAAAGGGCTATACTACAATACACCCACTTGAGGGTTACAGGCCCTACTACATGTCTGTATGCATGGGTCATTGTTGACCCTCCCAATTTTTGGCTGCCCTGGCCAAAGGGCTATACTACAATACACCCAGTTCTTGTTTACAGGCCATCCTGCATGTCTGTATCCAGGGGCATTGCTGAACCTCCCAATTTTGGACTGCCCTGGCAAAGGAAGATACTACAATAGACCTAGTTCCTCAAAATGGGCACTTTATTTCTAGACAGGGCTTCATGTACGTCTCTTGTCAGGGTCATCGGAGTGTCGCACAATGTTTTCACGTAAAATCTTTCATGTAATCACAAAAAGTGACATACACCAGCTTTATCTCACTATTGGGTATGTGCCCTTAACATTTCCACCCTAAATATTCATTTTGGTGTCATTTTGGAAGGTTTTCTGGAGACTCCGTAAAATTGTCGTGAAACTCGGACAACATTGTTCACAGCTGTGACTTTTGAGTGAGAAATGCTTCCAGGGGTCTTCCCCGTGGTGTTGCCATGTCATTTCAGCACTCTTCTGAGACGTTTGTGACATTTTTAGGGTTTTTCCATGCTGCCGGCAGTCATTTCATAAAAATATTCGTGTCTCCCATAGGATAACATTGGGCTCGTTACTCGGGCCGAGTACACGAGTATCTCGGGATGCTCGGCCCGAGCTTCGAGCACCCGAGCATTTTAGTACTCGCTCATCACTATTAATTAACCTTTAAGACATAAGGGCATGGGAGAAATGATATATAGAATGTATTATTTTACATTGTATAAGTTGTGATTTAAACATGGCTGCCATTTCCTGCCACATCACACCATGTGCTGAGAGCAAGATGGAGGTCAGGGAAGACTGACCAATCACAGAATAACATACTCGATCAAGACCACACCCCTTCATGACCTCATGGAATTGCCCATGGACTAACCCACTGACCAATGAATACAGCTGAATAGGGCTGACCGAGCCCCTTATTGCCCATGGACTAACCAACTGACCAATGAATACATCTGAGTAGGGCTGACCGAGCCCCTTATTGAACAAAATGTCCAGTCTATTATAATAAACAGGCACTTGGAGCTTGGGTCTGACCAAGGAAGGGTGTACATCTGACTCTGTCTGGTGTCTACTTTTTCAATGCCGGCGCTTGGTCTATATTGATTTGGTCAGGGGCAGGCAACTCATTAATATTATGAAATATTAATCCATTACAATTTTGGCTAAGCCCAACGTGGGGCCAGTATAGGCGATCCCCAAACCTTGAATGACTGGTGAAGGAGACGGCAGGACGCACTGAGTACCCCGAGCCAGGAGACTGATCACCTCCCTAACAAAAACGGTAAGTCTGCTGATTTTGTTATAATCTGTTGGCTTTACCTGTTTTTCGGGGTAACCTGTGCAGATTGCCTGACCGCGTCCTGTCTTTCAGGGTGTCTGAGATGGCAGAGGGGTTTTCTCCGCTGCTGGCCATTTGATTGCGGAAGAACCGTCATGCTAAGTTGTCTGCGCCCTGCTATGTGTCTGTGTTGTGTGGAGGGGAGATGACTGGTAGGAAAGCGTAAGAGGGTTTTTGAGCAGTGTCTGGAGAAGTGCTGTGAGATAGATCAAAGTGGTCACCTGTGATACGATATTTAGCATCGAGTAACGACTCTGTTTATCTAAACAATATACATTGAGTAAGGACTCATCATGAGGTCGAGTAACTTGACTCCCATAGGGGCATGTAACTTAGAGTAACTTGACTCAGTACATAGCCTGATAATATACGGTTTTTAGTTCTGGAGAGAATAGGTCGAGTAACTTGACTCCCATAGGGCCATGTTACTTACAGTGATTCAGTACATGGCCTGATAATATTAATACAAGGTACTTTTGTAAACTACAGAACATGGAAGTCAGACAGGGACAGATAGGAAGGAGAGACGGCTGTGGAGGTCTTGTGCCAGGTTTGTCATCTCCTCAGTCTTAAGTGTTTGTTTTGTGTCCATTATCTTAGTCTATATAGAGAGAGATGGAGAAGTTAATGCAGTTGTGTCGCATAGGCCCTAAGCCTAATTCAGATGGCAAGTTAGATCCATGTACATTAGTTGTGACTCGTGAAGGAAAAAGCTATGTTAAATGATTCAAAAAGCTTATGAAGTTGTGTGGAATGGCAGAAGTGCAGTGAAGATTGGGTTAAAACTGAGAGACAAAGTGTTTTGGAAGATAATGGATTGTTATATACTGCTAGGGGCATGGGAAAGAGTTTGTATAGAGAAAATTGGGTAGAAGAGGAAGAAAAGGAAAAAGAGAGACAAAAGTTTAAGTTATGTGTATTATAGAAATGTACAGTGTGAATTCCCACCACCGTATAATGGAGGCACAATGCCATGTGCTCCCTCTGCTGGAGCACATGTTTCCTTTGCTGGGGGCCATTTTGTTGGTGGAGCACATGTTTCTTTTGTTGGTGGCCATCTTGTTGGTGGTTCTCAGACCTCCTCTGGGGGCGGCCATTTTGTGGGAGGCAATACCTCTGGCAGCCAGTTTGTGTTGGCATGTGCTCTCTGGTGTCAGCCATTTTGGGATGCTATGTGCTCTGGTAAATGGGCCTTGTGGTAACTAGTGCTTAGTTTTTGTGCCCTTAAAAGATGCTGATTTCTGTCATGTCGGGACAGATGGCGGTATTGGGTATTGGGCTGGGGGATATTCCCTCAATTCTAAGACCAATGTTGCTAATATTTTAATTGCAGCTAGAATATGTATAGCCAGAGTATGGCGCCAAACTTTCCCACCCACAGAGAAGGAGCTGATAAATCAATTGGCGCTGCATTTTCAGTATGAAACAATTTTGGCACATGACTTACAGACTAAAAACAGAAGACTTGGATGGTGGGATCATTGGACATCTTCGCAGTTCGGGCATAACCATCTCTGATGAAACTCTGGACGTCTGGATTTACCCCACACTTGCTGAAGTAGCGTTTGGGATTATATTACAAGAAGTGCAGAACTAACTGCGTTCAGGATTAATAATTAAGACATTTGACATAGGGATGATATGAAGTTGTGTTTTTATTATCATTGGCAGGGCTATGTTTCCCCCATGTATTCCCCCCCCCGTCTTTTTTAGCCTCTTTCAATCCTTTTCCTTTCTTTCCTCAATCGTGTTCTTCCTAACATGTTTGTTATGAAGCATATTGCCGAACCGATATTCTCGGCTGCATTTGTTTTGTTTTGATATGCCTTAAAACTTTAATAAAAATTTATTGTTTAAAAAAAAAAGATGCTGATTTCCACCGAAGAAAAAGCTGGGCTTTGTAGTCCGCGCTGACCTCAAGAAACTTCCAGTCCAGTAAAGTGTTAATCAGGTTCTGGTTTATTTGCCTACGCGTTTCGTGGCTTTAAATCTGCCACTTCATCAGGGCTTTTTCTTCGGTGGAAATCATTTTTCTTCAGTGGGCTCCTGCAGCAAGCATTACCAGGCTCTCTCAGTTTGTTGTGGCTCTCACAACCACCGCAGGTGAGTCACACCGATTGGGGGGACTGGACTATTTATTAAGACGATAACGCCCTATGTGCGCTCCCTATTTATCCTTTCTTAAAAGATGCTAGCATATGGCAAGTATGAGAGACTTGTCGAGTAAATGAAAATATGTAAGTAAATAGCAGATATTCTAAAACAAATGTAAGACAGCAGAGAAATGAGAGTTTAAATAGTGTTAAAACAGAAATGCTGGAGTATATGAGAATGTGTGGGAAAGATTGGTTAGGATTGCCTCAGATTGAGAATCTGGGAATATACTTTTGTCCATGCAAAGATGGCTGCCGAGTGAAGGCCGCATGGTAAGGGACACAAAGGGATGACAATGGACTTAGACAGGAAGTGATGTGGAAGGACTAAAAGTTGTCTGACCAGTTTTGAGCAAGTTTCCCATAACTCTGCTGGTTTCACACACAAAAGAAGAGGCAGACCACCCCCAACCCCCTCCCACATAGAGACATGTGAGGGGTTAATGTATAGAGACTGAATATTGAATGATTAAATGAGTACACTGGTAATTAAATATAGAAATAGAATAAAAAACAAGGCACATGTAAGTTCCCTTGTTCAGATCAGTCCTGCGTGCTGGTCAGATAGCTATGTGCTGAAAGCTATAAGAAATTGTTAAATGGGAAAGGTAAAAGATGTGAGTGCATATGTTAATGAAGTATTAATTGGGATTAAATAAATAAATATATTGGCATGGGAGACAAAATGACATACCTCAGAGATGAGATGATAAAAAAAAAAAGGAAAAAAAATTGCCAACGGTGGATGGATAATCCAGGGAGGAATGCAGTATTTCATCATTATGACATCATTATGACTCCACAGGAAAAGTGCAAAAAAAAAAAAAAAAATGCAGGAGTTATGTCCATGAACTCTCTCTATCCAACAGGAAGTGTGAATGACCTGCCTGTAGCTACTGTTTGAATTGGGGGGAGGAGACTTGATGCAACCCAGGCCAGTCCCACAGAGAGACACCGCCCCCACCACCTAGTATGGCAGACATGCACAGGCCACATGCTTCATTGTATCTTTTATCTACATTTTAACATTTAATTCTTCCCAGATCATGTTTTATTTTATTTTTCTAGTCTCACTTTAGGGTATTGGTAAAAGTAATTATCAATAGTTTTTAATTTTTACTGCTCCAACCCCAACTATTTTAATAATGGACATCTTTTTCACATGAATGTAGATTTATTCATGATACTGGAGCAGTCTGCTGGATTTACCTAATTAGCAAATCAATTCCAGGTGATTTGCATTTCTATTCCATGTCTCTGCACTGATATATTTTCAATCCAGCAGCCAGAGACCTGTACCTGGAGGGGGGATGACAAGCCCACAGGACTAAAGTTACACATAACATAACATAATATTTGGGCTTTGTGCACATATTGAGGTTTATTGTGTTTTTTGCTGTATAATTTTGTCACAAATCTTCACATCTATTCTCACACCAGTGAAGTTGCTGAGACTTCAGAAGTGTTGTGCACGTTATCTAATTTTTTATTGTTTTTTCAGATTTCGTGTGTTTTATTTTTGCCAGAAGATGCAGATTTGATGCAGAAATTTTATAGCCCAAATGTACATCATGTGCACACAGCCTTATTGTAGTCATAGTTATGTCTAATCTATGGAGTGGGACCTTTTCATGATCTTTTCAGGCTCCAATTGTGAAATTCAGGTAACAACATAGTTTTTGAATCCAGATATGCTTTGGATATTGGATTCAAAAAGGGGGGAAAGAGATGGAAAGTTAATGCCTGTTTTTTTTTAAAGTTTTTAAAGTTATTAATAATTTATTTACGTCTTTATATTTAAGTGTTTTCTTTATATTTTTGTCTTAAATAGAGGACAGAGCAGACATGTGTGAACATGTCCCAGATGAGCTCATTACTAATGCAGATCTTGAGTTATTTTACAGATGTTCGTGGATTCTACCACTGGATGAGCTGTGATTATTAACAGGAGGTAATAAAGCAAAACCACTCCCTCTTCACATATCGCCATGCGGAGGTAGATAGGGATCTGGAATTACTGGAATGGGTAGCTTGCAAAGGGTAAGATGGCCGAATGTGTATATAGACTGCAGATCTTTCATTCAGTCACATAAAGACCCACAGAGACCGCAGAGAGTCTATGAGCCTGTATGGAGGCTCTCCTGTGATCAGATCAGTCTGGTAGAGAGCAGGTACTCACACCTGAGCTGACGCTCGAGCCAGAGGTAATGCTCACACAGGTGCAGCTGCCAGAAGCTGTGAAGAGGCCTAGAGTCGAGAGTCTCAGACCTGGGCACCAGTGCAGACCCGGTCACCAGGGGCCCCTGTCACTCCTGATGTTCTTATTCCCGCAGAAACAGGTGATCGAATGGAAAGGAGTGCAACACGCAGGGAGCCGGCTGAGGAAGGTCTGTAGACACCAGGCGGTAAGCTTTTTCTGCCACGACTCTCTTCTCAATGATGGCTCAGGTAACCCAAGAACTAACTTATTTGTCATTAACTGCTACCTGTGTTTTAGTGGACAAGGTTTGGGTGGCACCAGGATACCAAGGTGGCCGACTACACCCAGTCTTGTACGATGTGTGACTGGTACGATGGAAGAGAATCTGTAGTGACCGCGCAGAACCACGAATGCACCCCTCGTCCACTCTACCATTACAGTGATTGCAGATAGATGATAAAGACAGCTGCACATTAGGTGTATGCGGGTGTGCCTGTTGCGGTAATCTCTTTTCAGGATCCGGTGCAGAAACTACATTACTTCTGAGAAACTCCCGATGAAGGTGGTATGTAGAAATTAGGCTCCTGATGAGGTAAAGCTGCATGTGTTATAGTGGAGGTCATTAAGGGTATTTTACAGTATCTGGAAGTCAGCAGCTTTCTACAATACGTATCATGCATAAGACAGTGGACAATAGGAATGGGAGGTTAACATTAAAGGTGCAAGGTAGAGGAGACGGGCAAGACATAGATGAAATGTTTGTTTTTGTTTAATTTTCCTCCTCAGTAAATAAGTTAAAATAAGATGATTCTCGATCCAACACCTTAAACAGGGTTGTATTTTCTATAAAGTAAGTGTGTTATAAAGTTTAGTCTGATATTAAATGAATGGGACCCGATGAGCCTCTCACCTGGGGGGGGGGGGGATGAGAACTACAGGTCAATAGATAGCTGCTGCAGTATCAGCCTCAGTGAGAAGAGTATCCAGTTAAGAAAGGGTTAAACATTGCGTTGCCATCTTCAAGTAAGGAGAATTAAAGTCAATGTTCTTCAGAATTTGTGCTTTATTTCCCACAGATGAAATCACCAGCGATGTCCAAGCCTTAAATAATTGTTTAAATAGTGTGATAAAGAGATGTGTTCTTCAATTCCAGATCCTAAATCAGATTCAGGAGCGCATGGTCTCATGTCAGTAGACCGGGTGATCCTGAAAAGATGTGAGAAAGAGCCATGAGCCGAGATTAGATGGCCGATCCAGCTACCCCGAATTACAGCAACTTCAGTGGAGACTGAGGGAAAAGGACGCGGTAGAGACTCCCCACCAGCAGATGATGAACTCCGATAATGATAGTCACTGACATACACCACATAGTGATACACTGTCACATATATGACCTTATAACTCCACATTAAGTCTGATATACATATGGAATATCCAAACTAAAGCAAAATGGTTACAGGAACATGAGATAAATGAGGACTCAGTGAGGGAGAAACATTCACGTTCCTGAGCAAACCATTAGATCAAGGGTAGATAACACTGTATAACTGACATTACTCTAATAACTTGTATATGTAGCCGTAAAAGCGCTATTTTACGTTATTTTATGTTCTTTTCAAGGTAATCGGGTTAATGTGTAAAGGGAAATGTTATCAAATAATCTCTGGTGGTAAAATATGGCCCTGAGACAGAAATGTCCATCCATGAGTGTTGTGATACAATTCTGGGTATCCAGGTAGGGAACTGAGGTGAAGCAGGTAGGAAAGGCCCGAGGATGCGGATAGCGCGATCCTATATACCTCCTGATATACCCAGAATTATTCATAAGAATTGTTCATAAGAATTGTTCATATCGCATGTATTTTAAGCCAAAGATCAAGTTAAAGTAGGTTTTGAATCCTTTATCTCACCCCTAAGGGCCATAAGTAAGAATATAGTTTAGATCAATTACATCTATGAATAACAGAGATTCATCAATTATACTACAGAAGACCTTCAAGGTTTAGCAGACCAACCAGGCCCTACATCAATAATGGTGTTCCAAAATAGAATGACCTGGACATGTTTTTAGCAGAATAAGGCGTGGTTTGTAAAATTGTACGTATATTCCAGATAATACAGGTCCCACCAGGACGGTTACAGCAGCCATACAGAAACTGAATTCTCTACAATAAGAATTATAAAGGAATTCAGGTGTAGAAGATCCCTGTGACCAATACTCTCTGTAGATGAAGAGATGGCAGAGATGGCTGGATTAGATAGGCATTGTTATCCTTGTCATCTTAGTTATGGCAGCTATCATTGTTTGTTGTGTCCTTCCCTGTGTAAGGAAGATGATTGGGAAACATCAGTTCTCACTTTCCTAGCTCAAGAGGTTAGTTATTCTGTAGACCTAAAACAGATAGGCCCTCAACGGTCTTTTATAGTCTTCAACTAGATGGTCCCGTATTCCTCATAGTTATGATAGCTAGGGTAGACACATCAAATAGTTCATATATGCAAAGTCTATACCAAGGGGGGTCACATGTTTCATAATTGTGAAGTCTGTATCAAGGGGGGGTTTAATGGTTATCAATTCTCAGCTAATGGGCAACATAGAAAAGTTGAAGGCACATTGGGCAGATGTGATAGGCTCTAGTAGGGACAGGTTAATAAAGTATTTAGGGGGGACTGTTAAGGAGAGCCTTAGGATCAAATACTTAATTAACCTTTAAGACATAAGGGCATGGGAGAAATGATATATAGAGTGTATTATTTTACATTGTATAAGTTGTGATTTAAACATGGCTGCCATTTCCTGCCAAATCACACCATGTGCTGAGAGCAAGATGGAGGTCAGGGAAGACTGACCAATCACAGAATAACATACTCGATCAAGACCACATGCCTTGATGACCTCATGGATCCGCCCATGGACTAACCCACTGACCAATGAATACATCTGAGTAGGGCTGACCGAGCCCCTTATTGCCCATGGACTAACCCACTGACCAATGAATACATCTGAGTAGGGCTGACCGAGCCCCTTATTGAGCAAAATGTCCAGTCTATTATAATAAACAGGCACTTGGAGCTTGGGTCTGACCAAGGAAGGGTGTACATCTGACTCTGTCTGGTGTCTACTTTTTCAATGCCGGCGCTTGGTCTATATTTATTTGGTCAGGAGCAGGCAACTCATTAATATTATGAAATATTAATCCATTACAGATCCAACTACGAGCTTTTTAACTGCAGCCGGCTTTAGTGTATGCTATTGGAGCTGGAATTACTGCATAGCTGCTGGCACCAGACCTGCCCTCCAATTAAAGGATTTAGAGTGTACTCATTCCAATTACAGAGCCTCAAAAGAGTCCTGTATTGTTATTTTTCGTCACTACCTCACCCGGTCGGGAGTGCGTAATTTGCACGCCTGCTGCCTTCCTTGGATGTAGTAGCCATTTCTCAGGCTCCCTCTCCGGAATCGAACCCTGATTCTCCGTTACCCGTGGTCACCATGGTAGGCACAGAAAGTACCATCGAAAGTTGATAGGGGCAGACACCCGAATGGATCGTCGCCGTCACGGGAACATGTGAACAGCTAGAGGTTATCTAGAGTGGAAACCCTTACGGGGAGAGCGCGGCAGGGGGGAGGCCACAGAGGACCATCCCTACACCACGCTCAGGACCCCGGGTTGGTTTGGTCTTATAGATGCACGCATCCCTTTTGGTCAGCGCTCTTTTGCATGTATTAGCTCTAGAATTCCAAGAGTTGTCCGATAAATGGTTTGGAGCGATCAAAGGAACCACAACTGATTTAATGAGCCATTCGCAGTTTCACTGTACCGTCTGTGTGTACTTACACATGCAAGGCTTAATCTTTGAGATTAGCATATGCTACTGGCAGGATCAACCAGGTAAGCCCATTGACACGACATCATGAGAAGGGCAACCAGAGTGTGGGAAGCCGCTTCCAGACGTGTCGAGGTCAGAGAGCACAGACAGGCTTTTGCAGAGGGTGGGAGAGTGAGGGGAGAAAGAGGGAGAGGACACAATACACAGTCCAAGGCGCCCGGAGAAGGACTCAGGGATTAACAAGACTCGGGGCTCAGCAAGGAGCAGGAGCATCAGGAGACAGCAGGGCCTGCACCTCAAGGAGCGAGGGGGCAGGGGACCCGGCGGGAGGGAACCCAGTCGGGAGAAAGGCGCGTGAACGTCTGGAAAGCACCCCGTCATGGCGCGGAAGCGAGGAGACTGGCCTCTGGAGGAAGGGCCTCAGCTAAACCTTCACCGCCTCTTGGGGCCTGCCACACCCGGAGCGCCGCAGAGCGACACCTGGGGATTGGAGGGGCGCCATAGTGGGAAGGCGGCCTAGCACGGCGCCTCCGTCTGGCTTAGTCCTGCCTCCGCCACAGGGGTGCTCGGCCCTGCCAGCGGAACAGGAGCTGGTATCGGGAGAGGTGAACTGGCCCTCAGGGTCTGCTATGGATCCAGAGCGCCAACCAGGATTGTGTGTGTGACCCCGGAGGTCTCCGGCTATGTTCGCCTGGATGTGTCAAAGCGTCCCCCTAACGGCTTAGCACTCCAACCGCTTCGCCCCCGTGCCTCAGCGGACACTTGTATCTGCTTTTCTTTTCGCCTCTCCCGGTTGGGATGTGCGGCACTGGCCCGGGTGCATGGGGGTGTGCAAAGGCGCGTGGTGGCCCCCATCTCCTCTCTGCTCAGGGGAGAAACGTCTCGCCCTCTCCGCCCTTTTGTCCTCCATCTTCCCCTTTCTGCTCTCGTGTCCTCTCTCTCTCATTATCCTCCGTCTCTCTTTATCTCTCTTCCTCGTCTCCTCGCACCCAGCTTCTTCTCTCTTGTTCTCCCCTTCCAAGCCACCCCGGCGCTGGACCGGGTAGAGAGAGGGAGTGTGTATGGCCGTGCCGGGGGGGGGGGACGCCTGCCCCGGACCAGTGGAGTGGATATTAAGAGGGATAAGGGGGGCTAAGCCCAGCAAGCGGGGATGGAAACGCCACCCGCCTCCGCTGCTTTCCCCCCCCCCCACTGGGGAACCTCACGACAGACCATTCTCTGAGAAGACCGGTGTGCTTTCCCCGCACAGGGAGCGATGAGGAGGAGAGCCACCCCGAGTGACCCTGGAGCATGCCCCAGGGGTAAGCTCACCGGGGAGCTTCCCGACATTATGCCCGTGCGGGGTTTTCAGACCGCTTTCAGTCACGCCACGACCCCCCCTTCTCCCGGAGAAGGAAGGGGGGGATTACAAGGCTCAGGGGTCGGTTCAAACTCACCACAGCTAGGCCACCTCCACGCAAAGGGGGTTGTCGGGGGCCAGTGCAGCGCGCGCCACCAAGAGTTGTGGAGACCCCGGGTTGGAAGAGGAAGGCAAGCCTCTCGCCTGTAGCCAGCGCGGGCTCCAAAGCCCGGGCCAAGCGAGCGGCACAACCTCCCCGCCCGGGGGCGCAGAGCCAGATCAATCGGAGAATGAGAACAACAAAGATATGTTCGTGCACCGTGGTTGTAAGGGGGACTACCGGACCCAGGGGGGTCCGTCGGAGGAGATCCGAGTTGGGGCACCTTGTCCTGGGTATAGTCCCCCGCGGAAGCTGCTGGAGAAGTCAGTGCATCGCCAAGCTGAGGACCTCCAGATTGAACAGGGGCCTGAGCCATAAATCGCACCCGACTCACAGGACCACACTTTTAACCTCATCTTTGGGGTCTCGAGAGATCACCCTCTCTCATATATAAAACCCGCGCGGTGGGAATTGGGGTTTCCAGCTTAGTCATACACTGCGCAAGATAAGCCGGGTCGAGGCTGAAAAGTGTCCGACCTCCTGGTACTGCAGGGCGGACGCCAGGACTGAATTCGTCTTCATTCCGGTTCTTTTTCAACTTTTGCCTCGTTGGCGGCATCTTGTGGACGATTTTGATTACTACAAGCGGGTGGTCCGTTAATTCTCATGGTACTCCAGGGCAGATCCCTTTTTTGAGGGGTCCCCCTCAGAGCTCCAAGGGCCACAGCGGGACCTCAGACAAAGTGAATCCGATGTTCTGGAACTGCTTTTGGGCATGGACTTTTCCACCCTGAACATGGAAGTATGGATTTTCCAGAAATTTTTACAAGTACCAAGGACTCATCGCCCCAAATCCTCTGGAACTGTTTTCGGGGAGCAAATCTGGATTTTGGGGGTCCATTTTATGGATGATGGAAAATCCTCAGAAATTGCTCCAAGCACTAGGACAACCGCTGCCCACGTGTGCATCTGTCTCTGGGCTCAAAATGTGCTTTTTAGCCCTCTGAATCAGGATTTTTGGAACTTTTTCAGAAATCGCGCTAAGTCCAAAACTCTCAGAAAATGCACTAAGTCCCAAGGACTCATCACCAAAATCCTCTGGAACTGTTTTCGGGGAGAAAATCTGGATTTTTGGGGTCCATTTTGTGATCATGGAAAATGGCCAGACATTGCAGCAAGCACCAGGACAACCATCAGGCATGCCTGCATCTGTCTCAGGCTTCAAATTGTGCTTTTTAGCCCTCTGAATTATGATTTTTGGAACTTTTTCAGAAATCGCGCTAAGTCCAAAAATCTCAGAAATCGCACTAAGTTCCAAGGACTCATCGCCCAGATTCTCTGGAACTGTTTTTGGGGAGCAAATCTGGATTTTTGGGGTCAATTTTATGGAACTTGCAAAATGCTCAGAAATTGCAGCAAGCACCAGGACAACCGCTGCCCATGTGTGATTCTGTCTCAGACTTCAAAATGTGCTTTTTACCGCTCCAAAGCATGATTTTTGGAACTTTTTCAGAAATCGCACTAAGTCCCAAGGACTCATCGCCCAGATTCTCTGGAAGCAAATCTGGGTTTTTGGGCCCTGTTTTGTGGATCATGGAAAATGCTCAGAAATTGCAGCAAGCACCATGACAACCGCTGCCCCATTCATGCTTCTGGCCTCAGAATGCACTTCAATGTATGTGGAAATCACACATTAGCAGGGATTTAGATCTGAGCATCTGCTCATTGTATGTAAATCAGCCAGAAGTTAGATCTCATCCACCAGGCTGCACCATTATGCGCCCTGCAGTGGTCTCATCCATTGGGCTCCACCATTATACCCAGGTATTGAGTTCCCCACTGACTGACCCTGGCAGGCTGTCAGTCTCCACCAGGCGGGTATTAATCCCCACTCCAACAGCATCCAACAGCCCATACAGCCTACTTTGAGCCTCCCTGCTCAAAGTGGGCTGTGTCGGCCACTGCTGTCACAGTTGAAAGGAGAGCATATTAGTTTTTTTCTTGCAGTTTTCCCAGCTGCTTTCCTGTCCACAAGCACTCTGGACATAAGGCCACTCACATTCAGACTTTTTACCACTAGTGTCCCTGGTCGGATTTGAACCTGGGATCTCACGGTTCAGAGTCCGGTGTGCTAACCATTATGCCACCATGCTTGCTTTTGAGCTGTGATTGGCTATGGTACCTCATGGGGAAGCGGAGTTTCCCCCTCTCTGAGTGGCGTATGGACGAATGGTATTATTAAACAGGGGAAGAATATATATATATATATATGTATATATATATATATATATATATATATATATATATATATATATATATATATATATATATATATATATATATATATATATATATATATATATATATATATGAGGGGTCCTATAGAATATTCTTTTGTGTGGTTATATAAATGGATCTAGTGGAAGAGATATATATGAATATAATGATCTCGTAAATTTATATATATAAATATTGATATACATATATTAATAAAAATACATTGTTTACTTATCAGGACTAAGAAAAATGTAGTAAACTGTTTAAAAGTTTTGAAAATTAATTTTGGTTGCCTTTTTTGCAAAAACTAAGAATGATCAGAAATGTGCCCAAAGGGAATGTAGGAAAAACATTTTTTTCAAATAAAAACTGCCTTGTTAAAATATTTTATTTAGAATATAACCTTTAATTGTGTTTAAAAATAGTAAAAAAATAGATTTAAAATGAGGGATCTAAAAGTATAGAAAAATGTGTATTGTAATATGATTAAAAATCTATCATATAATTGTCTAAGGGTTTTTTGAGTCTGTCTGTAATCAAAATCGTGCGCCAAACAGAGGCAGCTCATTAACCCAATGAGCTCAGACTATGCAGATAGGCGCGAGAATTCAAAGTTCGAATCTAGGGAGGTTAGCCACAGTGCCATGGGCTTTAAACTTCTTGATGACACTGCGCACGGTAGACACAGGAACATTCAGGCCTTTGGAGATGGACTTGTAGCCTTGAGATTGCTCATGCTTCCTCACAATTTGGTTTCTCAAGTCCTCAGACAGTTCTTTCGTCTTCTTTCTTTTCTCCATGCTCAATGTGGTACACACAAGGACACAGGACGGAGGTTGAGTCAACTTTAATCCATGTCAACTGGCTGCAAGTGTGATTTAGTTATTACCAACACCTGTTAGGTGCCACAGGTAAGTTACAGATGCTGTTAATTACACAAATTAGAGAAGCATCACATGATTTTTCTAACAGTGCCAATACTTTTGTCCACCCCCTTTTTTATGTTTGGTGTGGAATTATATCCAATTTGGCTTTAGGACAAATTCTTTGTGTTTTTTTCATTGAAGACAAATTAAATGAAGATAATAATACCAAAGAATTTGTGATTGCAATTATTTTCAGGAAGAAATTGAGTATTATCTGACAGAATTGCAGGGGTGTCAATACTTTTGGCCAACACTGTATATATTCTTTATTAGATCTATCCATATATTGAATTCCTCACATTTATCAACACTTTTTTGTACTGAAATTTCTCTCTTTGTAAACATGCAATTTGATGGAGTTTGACACCAGACTATATAGCACAACTAGCTAAATATACTACACTCGAAGTCAGAACAACATATATTTTCACTCGTGGGTTCAAACACAGCTCACCCCCTCTTTTTTTTCTTTTTCTTTTCCCTTTTTCCTTTTTCTTCTTTTTTCTTCATTCATTCTTCTATTTGGGAAGTTTAATAAACGGTCTCACTGACTTGTAAAGAAACAGCAAATCTACTTTGTGAACAACTGTATGAAACTTGTTGTGAATTGTGACAGATTTGACAGATTCTACGATGTATTGTTTACAAACATTGTGATGTCACACTCTGATCCACCTTGTCGCTGATGCCACATTACAGGGGCTGTCACTGATTTTTGGCGCTTTTTTGGGGTTTAAATAAGATTGTTTCCAGTGTGCTCTTGATGTTCCCTGAGGAAGGAGGTCGGATAGAGGCTCCGAAACGCGTAGGATAAAAATAAAGAAAAATCTGCCCAGTTAACTCTTCGTTTCCTGGTGATTCCTGGTGGCAGCGCGGGCATTCCAGCATTTTGTCCCATTACAGCACACGGTGAGAACAGTCACTTATCATGATCTCATCGTCCTGGGGAGCCTCCCGGATTACGACGAGCAGTCAGGCTGGAGGATCTGGAAGGAGGGGTTCTCCGTTTCTCCAAAAGGTTCCATTCCATCAGTGAGGCCCTCAGCTTGGACGGCGAGGAAAAGGAGTGTCTCGAACCTTTATATCTAAACGAGACATTTACTGGAGACCCCCAGGCATATTGAATGCCCCTCTCCCGAAAGTTGGCACAGTATGGGGCAAAGTCACGGAGCCTTGCCAAAGTGCCTTGGGGACAAATCGGGATACAGCGACCAAGAGTTGTATGGGGCCTCAGAGATCAGGTTCCTGCGCAGAATCTGAAGCAAAGTGTCTCAGTTTAGGATGTACCAATTGCAGCAGAACATCTCTGGGTACCTCCTTATTAATACGGGGTGACCGGGGAGACGGTACACTTTCTCAATGGCCAAGTCAGTAGGAGCTGCTGTGGGGAGAATGAGGTTTAAGAATGGCTGAATTGTCTCTGCCAGTGCCTCCTCCCCCTCCACTTCTGCTATCCCCCTGATCTTCAGGTTACCTCGGCGCAACTTGTCCTTTAAGTCCCACATAGAAGCACGCATAGCCCTAATATCGTTATGTGCCCCCGCAAATTCAACCATTTTTTTGCTCTAGGTGGCTAGTGCGTTCCCCCATCGCCGCCATGTCCTCCCTCGGCTCACCCACAATGTCTCTGACGTCGTCCTGTATTGAGCGGCATAGGGTATCCAGAGGCCCTGCAGGGATCCATAAGTAATGGGAACCGAGTTCTCATCCAGGCCACGGGGTGACCACTCTGCAGGCTCACGGGGGGAGCGAGGAGAGCGGGAAGCTGACACTGCAGTGAGCGCCATCTTTGATGCTGGTGCTGCCGGGGGAAAGAAGTCTGTGACACGTTGCGACAGTCCGCGACTTCGGGAACCGGCCCTGGCCATCCTGACCGTTTAAGGAAGCGGCTGCCACAAGAAGAAAGTCGGTAGGATCTGCTGGGCGCCGTTAAACACTGGGTAATCAGTCACCTCCGGCGGAGCTCCCTGCATACTCAGAGTCAGGACACGCCCCTCACCACTCTTTTATACTGGATCCTCAAATTTATCCCCTTGGTTCACATATCTTACCCCCAACCTTTCCCCGGAGTTTTGCCCACATATCCTCCCTCCACCCTCTCCCCCCCCCCCCAGTTTGGCTCACATATTCTCTCCAAACCTCTCCCCCCCATTTGGCTCACATATACTGCCCTCCACCCTGTCCCCCCACTTTGGCTCACATATCTCTCCCAAACCTCTCCCCCCATTTTGGCTCGCATATACTGCCCGCCACTCTGTCCCCCCACTTTGGCTCACATATTCTCCCCAAACCTCTCCCCCCATTTTGGCTCACATATACTGCCCGCCACCCTGTCCCCCCAGTTTGGCTCACAAATTCTCCCTCCATTATCTCCCCCCAAGTTGGCTCACTCTCCCCCAGTTTGCTCCTCATACTCCCCCTACACACTCCTTTGATACTCACATACCCCCAGTTTCCTCCTCACAGCTTCCCCCCCAGTTTGGCTCACATATACTGCCCTCCACCCTGTCCCCCCACTTTGGCTCACATTCTCCCCAAACCTCTCCCCCCATTTTGGCTCACATATACTGCCC
This sequence comes from Allobates femoralis, assembly GCA_033576535.1. NCBI lineage: Eukaryota > Metazoa > Chordata > Amphibia > Anura > Aromobatidae > Allobates > Allobates femoralis. The sequence continues at coordinate 343,231,417 of JARQOC010000005.1, read as the reverse complement.
CCCACCCTGTCCCCCCAGGTTGGCTCACATTTTCCCCCCCAGTTTGCTCCTCATACTCCCCCTACACTCTCATTTGATACTCACACACCCCCAGTTTTCTGCTCACAGCCCCCCTCCCAGTTTCCTGCACACCCTCCCCCAGTTTCTGCACACTTCCCCAGTTTCCTGCTCACAGCCCCGCCAGTTCCTGCATGCCTCCCCCCAGTTTCCTGCTCACATTCCCCCTTTGGTTACCTGCTCCACCTCCCCCCCAGTTTTCTGCTCACATCCCCCCTCCCTAGTTTCCTGCTCACATTCTCCCCCTAGTTTCCTGCTCACTCCCCCCAGTTTCCTGCTCACACTACTACCCCTCTCCCTCCATGCTGTGCCTCTTCCCCTAATTATGTTAACCTTCCAGCCAGGCCTTCACATCCAGCCTTTTGCCACACTGCCTCTGCCGAGTGACGTCAGTAGCATGATCAGGTGATGTGATCACGTAACTGACATCCCCCTGACCTGGAATTGCTGGGAATCAGGGTGTCTGAGAGCCCAGCTTCCATAGTACAGGCATCTGAGTTTGACACCTGTACTATGGACTGCCGCAGCCAGCACTGCTCATACTCTGCTCTCGCTGTCAACTTAGCTGACTACAGGAGCAGAGAAGATCCGGCTCACACTGTGGGTGGCCGGAATATGTGGCGGCGGCCGACTGGTAGGAAGACACTTCGGCGCGGGCACTGCAGTAGAAGGCCCAATGTTTCGGGGGAAGAGGGGCAGCTACCTCCCCCCTCCTTCCCCACGCTGGGGACGCCCATGTGTCTCAGGGTTCTTGGGTTCACTGAAATCAATCTCAGATACCTGTGATAATTAGTTTGGCAGGTGAGCCCAATAAAAGGAAATCTGGGTGTTCCACAATATTAAGTAGGCCACAGTTTTCAAGTAAGTAGGGAAAGAAAAAGGATCTCTATGCTGCCAAAAAGCATCAAATAGTGCATTTCCTTGGGCGAGGGATGCAACATTAGATATTGTGCGAAAACTTAAGCGTGATCATCGTACTTGTGAAGAGTTTTGTGGCTGATTCTGAGCACAGACATGTTCGTGCAGATAAAGGCAGAATGAGGAAAGTTTCTGTCAGGCAAATTAATCGGATTAAGAGAGCAGATGCTAAAAAGGCCTTACAAACAGCAAACAGATATTTGAAGCTGCTGGTGCATCTGGAGTCCCTCGAACCTCAAGGTGTAGGATCTTTCAAAGGCTTACTGTGGTGCATAAACCTACTATTCAGCCACCCCTAAACAGTGCTCACAAGCAGAAACGGTTGCAGTAGGCCCAGACATACATGAAGACTAATTTTTAAACAGTCTTATTTACTGATGAGTGCTGAGCAACCCTGGATGGTCCAGATGGATGGAGTAGTGGATGGCCACCATGTCCCAACAAGTCTGAGACGTCAGCAAGGACGTGGAGGAGTCATGTTTTGGGCCGGAATCATTGAGAAACAGCTGGTAGGCCCCTTTAAGGTTCCTGAAGGTGTGAAAATGACCTCTGCAAAGTATATAGAGTTCCTGACTGAGAACATTTTTCCATGGTACAAAAAGCAAAAACGTGCCTTCAGGAGCAAAATCATCTTCATGCATGACAATGTACCATCTCATGCTACAAAGAATACCTCTGGGTCATTGGCTGCTATCGGCATAAAAGGAGATAAACTCATGGTGTGGCCACCTCAACCCTATAGAGAACCTTTGGAGTATCATCAAACAAAAGATCTATGAAGGTGAGAGGTAGTTCACATCAAAACAGCAGCTCTGGGAGGCTATTCTGACATCATGCAAAGAAATACAAGCAGAAACTCTCCAGAAACTCACAAGTTAAATGGATGTAAGAATTGTGAAGGTGATATCAAAGAAGGGTTCCTATCCTAATATGTAACTTGGCCTGTTAGGATGTTTTGGAGTTAAATAGCTTTTTATTTCAGTGAATGTGACCTCATAATGCTGTAAATTCAACAAATGAGCATTTTCAGTTCTTTCAAACATATCAGATGTTTAGAAACTCTACTGTGTCTAATCATTTGGAACAGTGCATTTAGAGGTTTTTTTTATTTTGAAGATTATACTGTTATCATTGGGAGGTTTCTTCAATAAAATTCAATATATACTCTAATGGGTGATGACTTTTATTTTTATTACACTGACTGTTATTTGCACCGACCATTTAGAAAAATTAGAGAAAAAGAACATTTGCATAATAATTTGGAACATGGTGTGCAGTCTATTGTTATCTTAGCAATGTATTGGCATGGAGCCCTTACCTTGGGAAAGCGTTGGATTCTGTTAGGGTACCGTCACACCTGGAGACATCGCCGGAGAGATTGCAGGCGACACACGGGAGTGCGCACGTTTTTGGCACTCTGCCAAGATCGCCATGGCGCTGTTACATGTAGCGATGTCTCCGGCAACTTCGGGCGATGACTCAAAGCAGAAATCGGCTGAGAATCGCCCGAGCACCATGGGAGATGAAGTCACTGGTGGATGCTGCCGCGTCACACAGGGCAACCACATGAGCAATGTGGGTGTTACTTTCTGGCGCGGCTAGGAGGTAGGCGTGCCACAGTTTGTTGTACTACGCCCCGAAGCACTGTGATTGGTCGCTCAAAGTACCTATTGAAGTATAGCTCTTCTGTGCATCACAAAAGTGAAATTATAGGAGCGCTCGTGTGGTGATGTCTGTATTAAGGCATGTCTGGTTATGTATGTGGTTCTTCTATGTCTCCAAAACACAACACTCTAGATATGTCTGTCTGGATACTGTTGTGGTCTTGATGAACTATGTTTGTGCAGATATATTTGTTTATTGAGAGAGTTGGAAAAACCGGGCACTGACCTTTCGTTCCATCTTGAACCATGAGGTGAGATAGAGGCATGTTGCTCAGCTACTCAGCATGAGATCAAGCAAATGTCCAGATAGATGAGCGGCGCTCGTGCTTCTTAGATAATTCTGACTATTCATCGTAGTTGCATGTTACAGGGAAAAGTGCTTATTGGGAGAGAGAGGCTGGAGGCAACGGCAGCCGTTTCGCGGAGACTTTTGCTTCTACGGGCTTTGTTTGGTTGTTTGTACACTGGAGTCAGCTATTTGGTGTCTATGTGATCACCCCAGTTTAGTAGCAGCTAAAAGATCTGTGATTATTCCGTGTATGTTTAATCTTCAATATTAATAATCAATTTGCAAAGTCTAAGATCTAGCGCTTACTATAATGACAGAATGCAACCCACTTAAATCTCACACCAAATACTTTTATCAATAATTCTCAATTTATTTCCAAATATTTCTAAAAACAATTTTCAAATAATTTATAAAATCTTCAATTTTGTTAAAATTCATTGATTACTCATAAAATAAGTGATGGGATCTTTCCCTTAGTAGCTTTTGCAGTTTATAGGTTCTTCACTTGTGTGTACAGTAATTTCTCTTTGGTTTGATGTTCTTAACTAGAGAAAATAATGTGTGGTGAATTTAGTTGGGTTTCCAGTCTTTTTTATGTGTGAATCAATTGATTAATTAAAAGATCACCAGACTCACCTGGTATTTTTCAGTGTTGTTTCAAAACTCTCCTTGTATGGTCATCAGTTTATGGCGAAATCTAATGAGACACACTTTGATTAACTTAATTGACCAACTGTGTGTTGTATAGTTAGTACATTTGTTAGTAATTCAAAGCACAAACCTTGTGTGTTTTCTGTTTGTACTTGGTTCTGTCTTTTTGGAGGTTCGCTTGTGCCTCTACTTAGAAGCACATGGTATAATTATACTCTATTTGCTACACTTACTCCACAGCTTGTTGGTACTGCATTTACCTCTAAAAATCTTAACACCATCCCAGTGCCGTGTTTGCTAGGTTCATACTTCTTAGTTGCAGCCTGTAATTGTAATGCACATAATTCAGACTGCCTGCTGCAGACTTGATTAAGTCTTATACACTTAACTATTTGTCTTAAGCTGGCCCTAAAGCTTGTATACTTTGTATATGTACTCACTCTTTGTAGGTGACTGTGAACACTCGTGTTCTCAGAAACAGCTTCCAAACTCTCCCGCAATGCTGACACACCAGCTTCCGGGTTAGCTGACGTCACTGGATGTCCGCGGTCATGTGACTCGTTGCAGTCATGTGATTGCAGCGGTTGCTAGGGATTGTCTTAGCGTCCGTCGGTCAGGGGCTGCTAGCGGGTGATAGTTGCACAGGATGGGCGGGGTCTATGCGTTTCGTAGATCTCGTCCTACTTTGTCGGGATACCCGCCCACCTATGCTGGTCTCCTTTATACGCTGTTTCTCTGCAGCCCGTGATCTTAATTAACCCTTAACATTACTCTGTTGTTTGAGTTTATATTCACTGTATCATCTGACCAAAGTAAATATAGGTATATTAATACCCTTGGTTTATTGTTTGTGCATATAGATCACCTATTGTGGTGTTATCATGTGGATTCATTATCTTATTCCTATATTTTCATCATACATTCTTTGTACATTCTTTCACCTGTACTAAATAAAAGGTCCCTTTTTCTGGCTGCACTCTTGATGTTTCATTTTGTTGGACCTTTTATATAGGCCCTTCTTATTGTAGTAATTATTTCTTTACTTTTTGGTGAATATTCATTTTTTAAAAATTCTCTAGTCGAACCCCAAAAATTCTGCATCATGGTTTAAGCCAGTTGGGACTAGAGTGTTCAGTGTATATATCCACTTTATTTCGATCCGTGACATTTTTTCTATATGGTTCCCTCCTCTCCAGTTTTTGGTTACATGTTGAATTGCCAGGAATTTTGTCCCCTTTGTTTTTGATTGATGGACGTTTTTGAAGTGTCTAATCAAGGGGTGTCCGGGGAAACCTTTTTTTATGTTTCCTATATGTTCTGACATTCTTTTAGCTAGCTTTCTAATTGTTCTTCCCACATGTTTTATTACATGGACATATAATGGCGTATATGACACTGTATGTTTGACATGATAGATGTTTTTAAATAGGTAATGACACTTTATCTTCCTTGTTCTCAATTTCTGTATATAGTTTTGTTGATGTGTCTGTATTCGCATATGCCAAACATCGCATGCATGGTCTAAATCCTTCTTTTATTTCGCTACCATTTAATGATCTCTGTATTGCTCCCTTATATGTTTTGGGTTGTTTTATTGTTGCTGCTATCAATAATTGTATAGATAGGGCTCTTTTGAAGACTAGCCTCTGTTTTTCTGGGAAGAGGTCGCCTACTGTTTTATCTAATTTTAGATAATGCCAGTGTTTCTCAATTATCCTTCTAAATTTTACAGAGTTGTCATGATACTCCGTAATAATGGGTAATTTTTGTATCTGATCCTGTAGAGAAAATTCCAGTTTTTCTCTCTTCTTGTGTATCAATAGTTTGGTTCTTTCTTGGTTTTTAACTTGTTCAAGACTCTTTGTAAGCATGTCTTTTTCTTACCCTTTATTAATAAATTCCTTGGTTATTAATTCTGCTTCTCTTCTGAAATCTTCTTCTTCCATGCAATTACGTTTCAACCTCGTGTATTGACTCTTCGGTACATTCTTCAGCCATCTTTCAAGGTGACAGCTGTTTATAGGAATAAAACGGTTCGAGTCTACCTCTTTTCTATAGGTCCTGGTTCCTAGTTTGCTTCCTCCATTGCTATAAATTTCTAAATCTAAAATATTTATTTTTTGTTTGTTTATTGTAGCCGTAAACTCCAGTCCATAATCATTGTTGTTGATTTCTTGCAGAAATCTATTTAGGTTCTCCTCCGTATCTTTCCATATGAATAGTATATTGTCAATAAATCTGTTCCAGAGTAGTAAACTTCCTCTTAGTTTTCATTTGGGCTTTATTACTTGCTCCTCGTACCCATCGCTGTCCCAATCTTTTATAGGTAGTAGTTCTTTTCAAATTTGAAATAGATGTGTGTTAGTATGAACTTAATTGCTCCTACAATGAACCAAATTTGTTCTTCTTTTAATGTTGACATCTTTCTTAAAAAGTGGTATGCCGCTTGACAGCCTTTTTGGTGATCAATTACAGTGTATAACGATTTTACATCAAGAGTCCCTAGTACATATTCATGTTTATACTCCACTTGCTCTAGAACCTGTAGTGCATGTGTCGTATCTTTCAAATATGTTGGTAGTTGTTTTACTCATTCTTGTAAATATTGATCTATGTATTTAGATAGCTTTGCTGTCAAACAATTAATTCCAGAAACTATTGGTCTTCTCTGTGGGTTGGTCTGATTTTTGTGGACTTTTGGGTTATGATAGAACATTGCTAGTACTGGTGTACTGTTCATGACAAATTTCTGTTCCCTATTGTCCAAGACACCTAGTTCTACCCCTTTCAACACCAATGCTTCTAGTTCCTTTACATATTTGCTCGTAGGGTCTTGTGGGAGGGTTTCATAGGTTTTCTTGTCACTTAATAACAGTTTCGCTTCTGCTATGTAGTCTTCTGTATTGAGTATTACTATTGCCCCCCCCCCCCTTTGTCTGCTGGTCTGATTGTTATTCCCACATTTTCTTGCAGTTGTTTGATTGCTTCTCGTTCCTTCCTTGTTAAGTTCTTGTTGATATATTTCATGTTCCTCTTCTTAATTTTTCTGATATCCTTAATTACTAATGTCTCAAACGTTGAGAATACTTTTGACTGTTCATTCGTGGGGTCAAATGCTGATTTTCTTCTTAGTCCTGAATGTACTATCCCCGTATCTCCAGTCTTTATTTTATATTTGGATTTTTAAAAAAATGTTTTTTTATTCTCAAATTCCTAAGGAATTTTTTGACTGATACAAATAAATTAAAGGGGACCACTTCTCTTGAAGGGGCAAACTTAAGTCCTTTTTGAAGTAATTTTAGTTAATCTATTGTCGGTGTATAGTTACTTAGGTTGAATATTTTTTGTGTTGGTTCCATCATTTCTGGTACTTCTTTTTTGGGGTGATTCCGTCCTCTGGAGCCCCTCTTCCTTTTAGATTTCCTACCCTGAAAAAATCCTCCTGCAAATTCCCTTGTGAAAATTTGATCTTTTTTGTTCTATTGGAACCAGCATTTTCTTTCTGTTGTTTCTGTGGTTTCCCTTTTATTTATTTCTCAAATGTTTTTATCGAAAATTTGTTTGGGAAAAGGGAAGTGGGTTAATATACAAGGTGGTATATAAGGGATAAATACATAATACAGACATACAGAAACATTGGGAGAGTCATACAATGGGTGACATAATGTATAGGTATACAAAATACAAAGCAAAATACAAATAGCAAATATACAATACAAAGCTATTTTTAGTTAACAACAGATAAGAAATTTTAGCTGAGGGTTGAATAAATTTATTTGGGTGTGTACTCAGAATTAGGTTGTTATGCTGAATCTGTTTTTGTTGATTACAGGAGTAAACCAGATGCGTTTTCCGAGAGACAATTATAGGTTGTTAAAGTGGAGATGTTAGGTTATGGGGATAACGTCAATGGATCTAGTAAGATGAGTTAGAGATTGTGAAGAGATCCAGGACTCCTAATTTGAGAAGTATTTGTTATAGGAGTTGTTTCTAACAGCATAGCTGAACTCAAATGTGCAGTGGGAAGATATTCTACCGATTAGTTCTAGAATTGTAGGAGCGGTTGTAATCTTCCATCTAGCAGCCAGGAGGACCTTAGCGGTTAATAGAATTTGATTAATAATAATGTTATGAGGTAGGTTTGATATTCCTAGTGAGAGGAGAGCCATTTGAGGGGTAAGGGTAACCTTCATACTGGTGGTTTTAAGTATTAGATCTTGGACCCCAACCCAGAACCCCAGAATTTTCGGACATTTCCAAAAGATGTGGGAGAGTGTCCTGGTATGTGAACATTCTCTGCAACAGGTCGGGGTTATATTATAATCAATGTGATTTAATTTTGATGGAGTCCAATACCATCTGGCCAAAAGCTTGAAGTATGATTCTTGTATCGAAGCACACAGAGTGTTAGAGTATGAAAAGTCAATTGCTGAAGCCAATTCATCCAGATCTATAGAGGAATTTAATTAATTCTCCCATGCGGTAATGTAAGATAACTTTTGGAGAATTAAGTCTTCGTTCAAAAGTCTGTATATATAATTAGTTGACCACAATGAAGTTTTGTTTGGGTTATCAAATAATTCAGATAAGTGTTTGGATAGAGAAAGGTGGGAGATCCAGGAGTATGAGAAGGTATTTATTTACCGCCAGACTGTTCTATCTTTCCATGTTAGTTTGAATTGTTCTTCTAGAGATCTGAAATCAACCAATCTTCCATCTGAAATTAGGTTGTTAACATAATGTATTCACTTTTCAATCCAAGGGGATATGTCTAGGTCAGAGAAAATGAACTTTAAAGTTTCGAGAGGGATGTGTTTAGGGTTTGAGGGTGAGGATGTGGAGATGGTTTTTTGGTATAAATGTCTCCATGCAAAAATCGTAGCTCTTATGGTTGGTGGAAGGGTAGAAATTTTGGCTGGATTATGAAGGTAAGCCGTTATTAGGGCCGGGAGAGAAGTGTTTGACAAGTCTCTTTCAATAGATGTCCATGTGAAGGAACCACTGCTATCTCTGAACCAACTCTGAGACAGTTTTATGATTGAAGCAAGATAGTAATTGTAATTAGGTATTCCCAGGCCTCCCCTTTTCTTATGTCTCTCTATGGTAAAAGCTGAGATCCTGGATCGTCCATTATTCCAGATAAATTTCCTAAGTAGCTTTTGGAGTTTATTAAACTCGGATTTAGGAATCTGGAGGGGGATAGCTCGAGTCAAATATATGAATTTAGGGAATGTTTTCATCTTAAAGGCCAGCACTTTACCGGTCCAGGATAATTGTAGTTTAGATAGAGCAGATATGTCTTCTTGGAAGGAGTTGAGTAAATTAGTGAAATTAATTTTGATTAGGTCAGAGAACGGTTTTGTCAGGCAGATACCTAAGTAGGAGATTTTTTTATCCCTCCATGAGAATGGAAATAGTTTTTTTTAGATATTTTAAGAAAGTTGTGTATATATTATAATCAAGAATTTGTGATTTTTTAGAGTTTATTTTGTAATGGGATATTCTTGAGAAGGCTTCTATGATGATGGAGGTGTGATGTAAAGATTTAAGTGGAGTAGTAAGAGATAATAAGATGTCATCTGCGAATAAAGTGATTTTGTGTTCTTGCGATTTCATGTGGATACCTCTAATATCTTTATTTTGCCTAATTGCTTCCGCTAAGGGTTCTATTGAAAGGGCGAAGAGGAGGGGAGAAAGAGGGCAGCCCTGTCTAGTACTGTTGGATAATATCTTTCGGGATAGGGTGTTATTAGCATAGATTTTCGCTGATGGGTTAAGGTACATGGAAGATATAGAATTAAAGATGTTACCTTTTATACCAAATTAATTAAGGGTATGAAGGAGAAAATTTCAATCAACCCTGTCAAATGCCTTCTCGGCATTAAGTGCCAAGAAGACGGTCGGGTCATTTGTGAGTTCCGTATGGGACATCAAGTTAATAACTCTTCTAGTGACATCGGATGAATTTCTATTTGGAATGAATCCTACTTGATCCGTATTAGCAAGTTTATTGACGTATTTTTGTAATCTAATAGCTATCAGTTTAGCTAAGATTTTTGTGTCGCTATTTAATAGTGATATAGGTCTGTAGATTTTTGTGTATGAATTATCTCCATTGCCCTTTGGGATCACAACTATTGTGGTTTCCAGCATTTCTGAAGGTAGATGGCCATGGGTTGCTGTATAATTTGCCAGACGGACTAGATAAGGGGATATTAGGTTTGAGTATGTGTCACGCCCTACGGACGGATCTATCGGGGGGACCCACTGGACTGCAAATATGGCGGCTGCTGATACCAGATAGGGAGAGCCAGACCAGGAAATCAGATTCAAAAAGCTTTATTGCAAGGTACAGCAATATATATGAAAGGCGCCCCTAAGGAAGGCCACGGAACCACAACACCGGGGTACCTCCCAGGAGCCAAGGATGGATTAACCCCCTAACAGGGATTTCCCCTTGAACAGCTGTGACAGGGCCGATGAGGCGGACACCCGTGTTGTACCGACCCTAGGGGTAAGACATGGAACAGGCTTAATCGGGAAGACCTCAGCGGGTAGAAGCCGACCGGTGACAGCAGGTAACAGCACAGGAGCCAGGGCACGAAGTACAGAAGAACTGCCAGACCCGATCCTAGGACAAAAGGAACACAGGTTAAGTACAGCGAACCAGACTGCAGAGCCCTAACTGAGAGAGACCTGGGGCTGACTAATTCCCTGGATCAATGCCCTATCAAAGGTTCTAGTATATATAACTGGTAATATTATAGTTTTCAAGAAAGGTATCCAGGCCCTTCTAAAATGTTAGTAGTGAGTCACTCATTACAACATCATGTGGCAGAGAATTCCATAGTCTCACTGCTCTTACAGTAAAGAATCCACGTCTGTGATTATGATTAAACCTTCTTTCCTCCAGACGTAGAGGATGCCCCTTGCCCCGTCTCAGGCCTAAGAGTAAAGAGATCATTAGAAAGTTCTCTGTACTGTCCCCTCATATATTTATACATTATTATAAGATCACCCCTAAGCCTTCGTTTTTCCAAGCTAAATAACCCCAAGTTTAATAACTAGTCTTGGTATTGCAGACCCCTCAGTCCTCTAATAACCTTGGTCGCTCTTCTCTGGACCCGCTCTAGTTCAGCTATGTCTTTCTTGAGAACACCGGAGACCAGAATTGTACACAGTATTCTAAGTGTGGTCGCACTAGTGACTTGTATAGAGGTAAAATTATGTTCTCCTCATGAGCATCTATGCCTCTTTTAATGCATCCCATTATTTTATTTGCCTTTGCAGCAGCTGCCTGACACTGGCCACTAAATGTGAGTTTGTCATCTACCGGGTCTTTTTCAGTGACAGTTTTGCCCAGTGTTTTACAATTAAGCACATAATTATAAGTTTTGTTTCCTCTGCCCAAGTGCATGACCTTACATTTATCCCCATTAAAGCTCATTTGCCATTTATCAGCCCAAGCTTCTAGTTTACATAAATCCTCCTGTAATATAAAATTGTCCTCCTCTGTATTGATTAACCTGCAGAGTTTAGTGTCATCTGCAAATATTGAGATTCTACTCTGTATGCCCCCTACAAGGTCATTAATAAATATATTAAAAAGAAGTGGGCCCAACACTGACCCTGTGGTACCCCACTGTTAACTGTGACCCATTCTGAGTGTGTTCCATTAATGACCACCATTTGTTTCCTATCGCTAAGCCAGTTTTTAACCCACTTACACATATTTTCCCCTATCCCCCTTGCTTTCATTTTATATATCAACTGTCACGTCCTACTGACGGACCCCACACGTGGACCCACTGGACCGCGTAGTGCGAATGCTGATACCGGGATGATAGAGAGGCGGACCAGTAAGTAGAGTCAACAGGTTTATTGAACAAAACAAGAACCCACGCCCCAGGGGAGGGCCACACGGCCACAGCACCGGAACACCACCGAAGGAGGCCCCGGAGCGCTTAACCCCTATACAGGGATACCACCGGTACCAACCTCGGAAGGACCAATGAAGCGGACACGGGCAGAGCCGCCAATAGGGCCATAAAGGCCATACAGCTGTATGGGGCCCAAAGATAAGTGGAGGGGGCGTGGTCATATACAAACAGCAGGGGGGGCCCGGGCGTGCTGGCTGTGGGCGGGGCCATTTGGAGCAATGAGGCCCGCCCCATTTGGCCAGCAGCAGCAGTGGCACGGTCACTAGACTACAGTAGTTCATACGCGCTGCCTGCGCAGCTGACCTGAGTCTCGTCGACTCGTCGTGACTCGTTATCATCACACCAGCCAGGGGCAGGGCGGAGCCGTCCGTCACACACACACACACAGGCTGGGGCTGGCTGGGCAGGCCAGCAAGCACAGGGAACCACCCAGCCGCCGCCCAGGCACGCCCACCATCTATTATCCTGTGGGGGCCCGCCCGGCCTGGCGGCCCGCCCATCCACGCTCACCCCGCCCCCGGGCCCAGAGGCCTCAATGCACAGAGCCCAGGGAACCGCCCAGCCACCGCCCGGGCCTGCCCAGCGGCCACCCAACCACTGTTATCCTGTGGGGGCCCGGGCCTGCCCAGCCGCCGCCCGGGCCCGCCCAGCCGCCGCCCAGCCACTGTTATCCTGTGGGGGCCCAGGCCCGCCCAGCCTCTATTACCCTATGGGGCCCGGGCCGGACTGCCCACCTCGGCCCGCCCACCACCCCATGCCTCAATGCACAGGGGGCCGGCCAGGAACACCCACCCTCCAAACAGTGTATTGTTTGTTATAATAGTATTAATTAACCAACGGCCAATAACTAACTGGCTACATCCAGGGCCTGGCCCTCACCCTCCTGCCCATCCACCAAGCCAAAGAGAGGCTTGGAAAGAGACCAGGCAGACGCCATTGCTCATCCTCCCCCAGGCTCCCACCACACAGTACCAGAACTTCTGGATTCTGGAAGTCAGAACATCAAGAATCAAGGCTGGACGGTGGACCCTGGAGCCTGGGCTGGGGAAGGACGGACCGGACATGCCAGCGGCCCAAACCACAGCACTTGGTGGTGTTGCTGGTCGGACTGCTGGTGGAGACAGACGGGCAGGAGGAGGACGATGACGAGGCCTACAGGCACCAGCACTTACTGGTAAGATTAGAATAATGCAGCACAAATGGTCATATGGTGGCCATGGGCCCATGGCAGCCGGTGGAGGGCCAGGCAGGGCCTGGGCAGGGTGATGTCACAGATGGCCGCTGGTGTATGGGGCCGGGCCCCGCCGAGCCTGGGTAGGGGGTGGTGGGCACTGCAGTCAGGGCCAGGGCAGGGTGCCGGCTCAGCTGGCTGGTACATGAGGCCCTTTCGGCTGACTAGGAGGGGTGGTGGACAGTCAGGGCCAGGGCAGGGTGTCGGCTCAGCTGGCTGGTACAAGAGGCCCTGCCGGCTGACTAGGAGGGGTGGTGGACAGTCAGGGCCTAGGGCAGGTTGTCGGCTCAGCTGGCCAGGCTGGTACATGAGGCCCTGCGGGCTGACTAGGAGGGGTGGTGGACAGTCAGGGCCAGGGCAGGGTGTCGGCTCAGCTGGCTGGTACAAGAGGCCCTGCCGGCTGACTAGGAGGGGTAGTGGACAGTCAGGGCCAGGGCAGGGTGTCGGCTCAGCTGGCTGGTACATGAGGCCCTGCCGGCTGACTAGGAGGGGTGGTGGACAGTCAGGGCCAGGGCAGGGTGTCGGCTCAGCTGGCTGGTACAAGAGGCCCTGCCGGCTGACTAGGAGGGGTGGTGGACAGTCAGGGCCAGGGCAGGGTGTCGGCTCAGCTGGCCAGGCTGGTACATGAGGCCCTGCAGGCTGACTAGGAGGGGTGGTGGACAGTCAGGGCCAGGGCAGGGTGTCGGCTCAGCTGGCTGGTACAAGAGGCCCTGCCGGCTGACTAGGAGGGGTGGTGGACAGTCAGGGCCAGGGCAGGGTGTCGGCTCAGCTGGCTGGTACATGAGGCCCTGCCGGCTGACTAGGAGGGGTGGTGGACAGTCAGGGCCAGGGCAGGGTGTCGGCTCAGCTGGCTGGTACAAGAGGCCCTGCCGGCTGACTAGGAGGGGTGGTGGACAGTCAGGGCCAGGGCAGGGTGTCGGCTCAGCTGGCCAGGCTGGTACATGAGGCCCTGCAGGCTGACTAGGAGGGGTGGTGGACAGTCAGGGCCAGGGCAGGGTGTCGGCTCAGCTGGCTGGTACAAGAGGCCCTGCCGGCTGACTAGGAGGGGTGGTGGACAGTCAGGGCCAGGGCAGGGTGTCGGCTCAGCTGGCTGGTACAAGAGGCCCTGCCGGCTGACTAGGAGGGGTGGTGGACAGTCAGGGCCAGGGCAGGGTGTCGGCTCAGCTGGCTGGTACAAGAGGCCCTGCCAGCTAACTAGGAGGGGTGGTGGACAGTCAGGGCCAGTGCAGGGTGTCGGCTCAGCTGGCTGGTACAAGAGGCCCTGCTGGCTGACTAGGAGGGGTGGTGGACAGTCAGGGCCAGGGCAGGGTGTTGGCTCAGCTGGCCAGGCTGGTACATGAGGCCCTGCGGGCTGACTAGGAGGGGTGGTGGACAGCCAGGGCAGGGTGTCGGCTCAGCTGCCTGGTGGTATATAGGGGACCGGGGGGGTTGGGCAGTCAGGACCAGGGCAGGGGAACGGTGGCTGGCAGTGGCACTGCTGGCCCCTCCCCCCTGGAGGATGAGTAAGCACATGGTGAGGGGGGTCCCGGACCCCGCAGGGGGATAGGAATCTGTGGACATGGTGTGATTGGAGAGGAGCATTTACTGTATATTTTGCTTTATAAGACGCTCCCCAAATTTGGTGAAGGAAAAGAGGCTACATTCACACTATGCGTTTTTTTTTTGTTATGCGTTTTATATGGTTTTTGTTATGCGTTTTTTTTATGTTTTTTTTTTATTTTTATGCTTTTTCTTTTGCTTTTTCTTATGTGTTTTTTTGCAACCCCCCCATCCCCGCTGCCTGGGTAATATGATGTGGCAATGGTACTTTTATTTTTTTTAAAATTTTGTTCTACTTTTTGGGAAAAATTTGGCGTGAGATCGCGCACCATTTTCAAGTTCCAGGTAAAGGTAACTCATGCAGCTACTGGCTGCTAACCCTCAGCTGACAGGGCTACATTTGCTGGCAATGGTAAATACAGGGGATCCTTTTTTTTTTTTTTTTTTTTTTTTTTTTACATTATTTAACTAAATTATGTAAAAAAATAAATAAATAAAAGGAGTCGACTCCCTCATTTTCCATTTACAGCAAACGCAGCACAGGCAGCAGAGGGCTGGAATCGGTCAGCGTGGTAAGGCCAAAGTGTTCTGGGTCCCCCATGCTAAGAACCGCATCCAGCAGCTGCCCCAGAATAGGCGTCTCAATGAGAGACTCCAAAGCTGGCAGTTAGGGCCCCTTTACACACGGCTACATTTCTAGGGTGGCTACAGGTAACTTACTGGTTGCAGTGAAATCATGGAGACAAGGTTCTATCTTGTTGCCGTGTACAAATGGAATAATCTCTCCATGATTTCACTGCAACCAGTAAGTTACCTGTAGCCACCCTAGAAATGTAGCCGCGTGTAAAGGGGCCCTTACCCCGCTCTACCAGTTGCCTTATGTGGTGGCAGACTGGGTAATAATGCGGTTGGTGAGGTGACAGTTTTATTTTCAAGCTGTCCCCAAAGCCCTATTGCTAATGTAAGCTGTGCTGTCAATATGATAGCCGATCATTAGCAATAGTGAAAGAATTTGTAAACGCACAAGAATTTACCATTGCCAGCAAAAGTAGCCCAGCCAACTGAGGGTTAGCAGCCAGTAGCTGCTTCAGTTACCTTTTACTTGGAACTTGAAATGCAGTGGGAGAACACACCATATTTTTACAAAGAGTTTAACAAAATCATTTTTTTTTCTTATGCCCCATTGCCACAGCTTGTTACCCAGGCAGCAGAGGGGCTGCAGCTCAATGCTGCCTGAGTATATTGGCAGCACAGCACAGTGGAGCTCATTAAAAAAAAAAACATAAACACACATTTTTAAACAATACACAGTTAATTAGTAGGCATAGTTATCTATACAGGGTCTGTTGCAGGGCTGTGGCGTCGGAGTTAGTGGCCATGTTGGTGGAGTTGGAGTCTATAGAAATTGGTACGACTCCTTAAATATATAATAAATTCGGTACAGTAGTTCAATGCAGAATGTGCTGAAATTATTATGAATTATTATGTTCTATATAAATATCTTGATTATTGTGTCATTATAATGATTAAAGCCTGATTTTACCACTGACCTACGATAAATTTATCACTTAAAAATGAGCCATGTATGAAGGAGTCGAAGGAGTTGGAGTCGCAGCCAGGGAAATTCATTAGTCGGAGTCGGTGCTGTGGCTGACCGACTCCACAGCCCTGGTCTGTTGTGCTGTTAGGAAACTGTAGAATGAAGATGAAAGAAATGACCAACAATTTCATAATTTTTTGGCAACTTTCCCCATCTTCCTTTATTTAGTGCCCAAGTAGTGAACAGATCTTGCAAAAAAACCACACATTAAAAGCGGTTCTGAAAACAGTTCCAAAAAGGGATCCGTTTTCTAGAGACTTTCCCAAAAAAGAGGCAGCTCAAAACAGAGGGAACAAAAGGAAAATTTGTAGCAAACAAAAGATTTTTAATGTTAAACGGCGTGCGTCTTTTAATGCCAGTGTCTTTGTTAAAATCAGTATATCTGTCTTCCATCATGCTATATATGTCCACCATCATGAACCCACCATGACTTGCCAAGGGGGGCAGGAAGGAGTTGGGGAAAGGTTGTGGTGGAGGCAGGTTTGGGGGGGGGAGGGGGTGTCACAGCCATTTTCCATGTGCCTGCAGGCATTGCCAAGCTTGGCCTCTATCGTCCAGACTACTATAAAATGGCCATGGAGGCAGTGCATGCGCAGATTGAGATCTGTGGCCATTTTCTTGAAGCTTGTGGCTCCTGCCTTCAGAGCTCAGCTCATCCCCTCAATAGGTGGGGACTGAGGAGAGATTGTTCATCCCAGTGGCTCCTGCAGAGCTCAGCTCACCCCCAGTCTATGTACCCTCTAGCCCTCTGCTGTGCTGTATATGCCCTCAGTGTCTCCTGTATGAAATTTTGGTCTCCTATGCGATGTATGGTTTCCAAAACATATTATTACAGAGTCAACTGCACTCCAGACCAATTCAAACCTGGAAGATCAGTTATCACCGAACATCGTAGGACACAGAGAAGCAGCTACAGCTGTCAAATTAGGTGAGTTAATTAAATGTAGCCAGGTAATTTTCATGGTGATGTGCAGCCCCTTAATGATGGTAGAAACTTCCAAATGTCCCCAGCAGAAAAAAGGCCCCCGCCCCTGTACAAGGTAATGAATAACACCTCCAGTATCATTCTGCCTCATGTGGCATTTACTGTTTTGTTCACATCCCTCCTCAGTTCACATAACGAATAATGGATAGAAAGATTTTAGCACAGTCTTATTTTAATATGGCGATTCTGTATCGAAGCCTGGGTAATAGCAGATTTAAAATACAATGTGGAGGAGGGCCACCTTGCAGTCTCAGGCCTTCAACTGGGATAATGCGACAGTGGTGGTGTCTGTTCTGGTGGTGTTTTTTTTTTTTTTTCCCAGCGCTTCATTTGCGTTATCACAAAGACTAGAGGAGCATGACCTTGCAATATATTGAGGGATGCTGCACCCATATTGAGGATTTACACAGGATAACCCCCGTAACCTCCCTGGCGTTATCATTAGGTCAGGATTTTTGTGTTAAAAGCGGGCTTACCCGCAGTTGCGGCAGATGCGGTGAAAAAACCGCATCTGCCGCACTTGCCGCATAGCCGCCGCACTTGCGGCGCGGTTGCGGTAATCGCCATAGTAAGTATAGGGGGACTTGCGGCAGATGCGGCAAGTGCGGTTTTGCACTTGCGGCAGGTGCGGCAAGTGCGGTTTTTTCGCGGCCGCACCTGCCGCAAGTGCAAAACCGCACTTGCCGCATCTGCCGCAAGTCCCCCTATACTTACTATGGCGATTACCGCAACCGCGCCGCAACCGCGCCGCAAGTGCGGCGGCTATGCGGCAAGTGCGGCAGATGCGGTTTTTTCACCGCATCTGCCGCGACCGCGGGTAAGCCCGAGCCTGACTCGGGGTTACCGCTTCTAGCAGTAACTTTTAACCCCGAGGCAGGCTCGGGAATACCGCTAGGCAGGTTAAAGAGAACCTGTCAGGGCATTTTTACCCACTATTCTACCACAATCTGTCCTGCACCTTGTTAGCTCATCCCTTACCATCCCTCTCAGAACTAAAACTGCAAATAAAGCAGTGGGGGGGGGGGAATGGAAACCCGGACAACGCCCATTCCAGTCTACAGCATGGACTGTCTGGAGCACTCATTATCATACGAATATGTAAGTTAGTAAATAGTTTTTATAGAGGAGTTTTATCTGCGAGGAATGGTTAGGGATGAGCTCGCAATGTGCAAGGACAGGTAGTGATAGAATAGGGGGTTAAAAACCAGTCGACAGGTTCCCTTTAAATCACTTGACCCTGTCTTATACTCGCCTTCACCATTTTTCAGAACTGCTGTCAGCCTGTTGCACCATGTTTCCAGCGCAGCATCTGACTGTCCTGAATTCAGAAGCTGCTCTCACAAGCCCTCAATGAAAGCCTGAGGGCCAGAATGAGGCCTAAACTAGGCTCATATAGACTTGATCTGTTCCTAGTGTGGTGGTATTTGTCCCGTGTATGTGCTATTGTTCGGTTATGTTATGGTAGTAATGTGCAATATGATCATGGTGTGGCAGTATTTCTCCTATGTGATATTATTCGGTCACTGTAGTGGTAGTTTACGCTCTGATCACGATGTGGTTGTATACTCCCTTGTATGTTAAGTTACCAAGGTTCTCCAGTGACAACAAGTAATTGCTTATGTTAAGGCCATGTGCAGACATGACATAGTATATTTTGAGGTTTTTACCTCAGGATTTGTAAGACAAAACCAGGAGTGGGTGATTAACATAGTGCTGGAAAGTTCAGCCAAAAAAGGACAAGTGCATAAAAATAAAAATACGGTGTGTGTGACCGTAGCCTAAGGCCATGTTCACACTTGCCCGCAGCGCTCCAATCCAGCACTGTCTTTTATAGCAGTAAGCAGCACTGGATCATTTCTGTCGTGCTGGAGTGAAAAGAGTAATGGCCAGTGATTCCCTAACACAGTGATGGCTGACTATTCTTTCCAAGGCTCATTATTTAGAGAGCCTGAAAAATGGTGCATGCATCTTTTTTGTGGGTTTTCAAAATGACAGCTGTGGTCTGCGCTGCATAGCAGAACTGAACAGCGACATCTCCACTGTCACCACTGTTTCTCTTATGATATTTTTTGACATCCCAATACAGATATCAAAAATGAGATGTTCATCAGCTTTACTTGTATGGTTTTATATTTTTGCTGCTGCCCTATACAAGTGTGATGTACTGGTGTTGCAATTTCAAAGTTGTTATGAATTCTGTCTAATACTAGTTTTCAGATTAAATAGTTCCTAGACCCCGGAAAATGTACCAACATAAATCTGACTCTCAAAAACGAGAGCAGAAAAGGGAGCGTGATAAAGTTCTTTCTTCCGGAAAACTTACAAATGATGCTCATTCAGAAGCTGAAGGTCTCGCTAACTATTTTTCGTCTTTCAGAGCAGTGGTTTTAGCGACATTTTGGGTAAAAGTTCTTTGAAGTTTTGAGGAGAGAAACAAAATTCTACAATCCAGATCTGTCTCCTTGGAAGTTGGGGCTGCCAACATTAAAGCTCTCTCTGAAGAGATGAAATCACTCCGGGATAAGTGGCCCACTCTGCTTTCTGAAGCTAGTTTGGTAGCAGATTGCATGGGTATTCCAAAAGATCTACTGAATGCTCAACAATTACGCCAAAGAAATTCAAAGCATCATGAAGCTGCAAATCCTGAAGAGCACTTCAAAGCTAATGTCTTTCTTGTGGCAATGGACACAATAATTTCTGATCTTCAACAGCGCTTCAAGTCAATGGAAGATCTCTGCAAGTTGTTCACTCCAATTCTGAAGATGAGGACAATTGATGAAGCAGATCTGGTGGAATCTACAAAAGAACTGATCTCTTCTTACCCTGAAGATCATCATCATCGTTGCTTTCTGAGCTGCAACATCTTCAGAAAGTTTATGGAGCTACATTTTCCGAAAACATGGGTCCACTGGATTTGCTAAACGCCATCTACAAATTCGAGCTTCAAGGAATATTTGGAGAGGTGTGTATTGCACTCAGAATTTTATCACCCTTCCACTGTCAGTAGCAGAAGAAGAGAGGGCATTTAGCAAACTTTCATTGATCAAGAACTACCTGCGTTCTACAATGTCGGAACAACGATTGAACAGCCTAGCCATTCTGTCTATTGAACATGATCTCGCCAGACGCCTCAATTTTAAAGACCTGATTAAGGATTTTGCTAACCAGAAGGTAAGACGACTGCCTGTCCCACACATGTAAATTTGCACTTCACATTTTCTACAATGTAGCCAGTTTCACATTACTGTCATGTATATTACCCTATATTACAGCTGTGTCCTAGCCTGGTTAGCTGACCCAAAGTCTTAGCACTAGAGAGATGTCACAAATCACTTAGTATGTTTCAGTTGGGGGACCTGCACCAGACTGACCCAGCCATCTTCTATCAGTACCGTACGGAACATCCATTTAATATTAGGACTTGGTTCTTAGGACAGTGTGCACTATTGTTTGTTTGTTCTTACATTTATGGAAACACCCATTTAGTATTAGGGGTCAGTTCCTCCAGTGTGCACTATTGTTTGTTCTTATATTTATGGGACACCTATTTAATATTAGGGGTCAGTTCCTCCAGTGTGCGCTATTGTTTGTTCTTATATTTATGGGACACCTATTTAATATTAGGGGTCAGTTCCTCCAGTGTGCACTATTGTTTGTTCTTATATTTATGGGACACCTATTTAATATTAGGGGTCAGTTCCTCCAGTGTGCACTATTGTTTGTTCTTATATTTATGGGAACACCCATTTAATATTAGGGGTCAGTTCCTCCAGTGTGCACTATTGTTTGTTCTTATATTTATGGGACACCTATTTAATATTAGGGTCAGTTCCTCCAGTGTGCACTATTGTTTGTTCTTATATTTATGGGACACCTATTTAATATTAGGGGTCAGTTCCTCCAGTGTGCACTATTGTTTGTTCTTATATTTATGGGAACACCCATTTAATATTAGGGGTCAGTTCCTCCAGTGTGCACTATTGTTTGTTCTTATATTTATGGGACACCTATTTAATATTAGGGGTCAGTTCCTCCAGTGTGCACAATTGTTTGTTCTTATATTTATGGGAACACCCATTTAATATTAGGGGTCAGTTCCTCCAGTGTGCACTATTGTGTGTTCTTATATTTATGGGACACCTATTTAATATTAGGGGTCAGTTCCTACAGTGTGCATTATTGTATGTTTGTATTTAAGTATTTTTATTGTTCAGTTCCTTAGATCGTGTGAAAGAGTGGTGTTTTGTTTGTTTTTAGTTTACCACACAAAATTACCTCAGTTTCATTGTATTTCTGTTGTCTGTTTTTCTTTTTTTGTTTGTTTGTTATGTTTTGTTACTGGCACTTTATAATTTGGCACTTTACAGAATTGACCAAAAGATTTCACTAAATGACTCTTATCAAAATAAGATTTAATGAGCAAAATATTTCGCAGAATCGCAGATGTGAAAGCTGCCTTAGGCTGCCTTCACATTTGCGGACCCCTCCGCAGCGTTCTGCAGAGGGGTCCGCAATGTGAGCGCAGCACCGCCAGCCCCTATCTTTATAATGGGAGCGCACGGTGCTGCGCTTCACAGCGCATGACCGTGCGCACCCATTCACTGCCATATGTGATCTGTGCGCAAGCGGATGCCTACGCACAAATCACACAGTCTCGTCCGCACCAGGGACACGACATGTTGCATTTCTGGTGTGGACGAGAGTGTGTGATTTGTGCGCAGGCATCCGCCTGCGCACAGATCACATATGGCAGTGAATGGGTGCGCACGGTCATGCGCTGTCAAGCGCAGCACCGTGCGCTCCCATTATAAAGATAGGGGCTGGCGGTGCTGCGCTCACATTGCGGATTCCCTCCACAGAACGCTACGGAGGGGTCCGCCAATGTGAAGGCAGCCTTACAAAGCTTTTCTGTTGAGAGCATTCACCACACTCTGGCTATTGTTAACCAATGTGTTTGAGATTTTTAAAAGTAGAGAAACAAAAGCAGAATAGGGTCTTATCCTTTAAGGCATATAAGAACCAATAGTTCTATTTTCTATGTTTTAGATTTGGTACAGAAATCAAGAAATGCCGTATTTGTTAGAGCCTTAGCATCTTAAAAAATTTGGTCATATTCTTGTTATTGTTGACCACTATTTTGAATTATAATTAGTTTTTGAAGAAATGAGTTTTCTCACCCCTTATATCATAAATAGAGACTGCTTTTGCAATAGAATGACATATCCAGAAGAGATCCTATCCAGCAGTCACCTCATTATCATCATAACACTCAAGATTACAATGAGAGAATAGAATCCACCCCTCAGTACGTGGTGTCAAAGCTCACCTCTGCCCTCTTCCTGCAAAATGACATCTACATGTCACTAAATATGAGAACATGTCTAAAAAAAACAAAGAAATAGACCCCTTGAATGTCTTAATAAATAAATATATATTCAATGTTAATATCTTCAAGCAAGTAGCAGAGCACCGTCCATAAATATACAGTTAATACAACACAATCTGCAATCAGTATTGCAGATTATGCAATATTTTATCATAATCTGGTTTCAATAAGTTTAAAATTGGATGTGCCTTAAAGAAATATAAACAAAAATGAGAAATACTTAATTAAAAAACAAAAAAAGGTTGATGTAAAAAAAGAAAAAAAAAAAAAAGTTTAAAAAAAAAGTTAAAAAAAAAAAATAGAGTAGAGTAGAGTAGGGCCCTGCCAAAAGAGTCTACCTTGTCATGGTGGCAGGCTTAAAAAAATCTTTTGGCCAAACAAAATCTGACTGTTTGTAATCTGGTGTTGGATGGGAACTGTTAAGGTGTAATTGGTGAGGATGTGGTGCAAAAGTGAGTTTTTCCAACAGTGCATGTGAAGCTATGGATGGTTTGAGGGGTTTGAGGCGGAGCTTTTGTGGGGTGGAGCTTTTGTGGGGGCGGAGCTTTTGTGGGGGCGGAGCATGGGTGGGGCAGGGCATGGCCAAATTTTGCCAGTAAGGGGCCCCGAAATTCCTAGTGGCAGCCCTGGACACGGGTGTTAAACTGACCCAAGGCAACGTGGAAACAACACCACAACCGGGTATAAGATAGGACACGGGGAACCGGGAACACGGGGAATCTGGAGCAGGACTTGCGACAGCGATCTCAGCATGGAAGGGATCCGGGTAACAGGCCAGGAACACGGAAGTCAGCGGGAAGCCGGTAGGGAGGAGATCTGCAGGAAGGAACACACAGAAATCAGATATCAAGCAAAATAAGGAACAACCTAACCAAACCAGGAATAGCAAATTCACTAAATAGAAATTGCCCTGGCAAAGACTGACAGGAAACAGGAAGTTTATATCACAGCAGGGCAGTCCTGATTGGCAGGACACAGAGGCATGGTGATTGGCTGAGGGGAGGAGCATGCTCCCTGCAGTTCTCCAGCAGATACTGGTTTGGAGATGGAGTTTCATGTGCTCAAGCAGTAGCCCCGGAAGTGAGGAGACGAGCAGCGCTACTCAAGCAGAGGGTGCTGGAACCCTGCGGCTGGGAACGTGTGCGCGCACCCGAGGAGCATACGGCAAGGAAGACGAAGCCCTGGAAGCCGCAACCCGACCGACCAGTGGGCGGCGGCTGCTAGCGTCCCGGAGCCGTCGGCAGACAGACGACACCCGGGATCCTGGACACCGGACAGGAGCGGTAGGAGCCGGAGGAGTGGAGGTAGCAGGCCGAGGAGCACGGGCAGCAGACCCCCGGGTGATTACAGTAACCCCCCCTCCACGCCCCCTCAGACGGAACCCGGCCAGAAACCTGCGCAGAAGGCGCGGGGTATTGACATCTGCCTCGGCCACCCAGGACCGTTCCTCGGGACCAAACCCCTTCCAGTCGACCAAATACCACTTAGACCGGCCCCTCACTTTCATGTCCAGAATAGCACTGATCTCGAACACGTCGGAGTCCGTCACCGGGGGAGGCTGCGTGTCCGGATCCTGGGAGAAGCGGTTGAGGACCAGAGGCTTGAGAAGAGATCTGTGGAAAGAGTTATGTATACGCAGTGATGGAGGTAATCGCAGCTGGTAGCATACCTCATTCAGTCTCCGGACTACAGCGAAGGGACCAATATAACGAGGACCAAGCTTGTAGGAAGGCATCTTGAGGCGTACATACTTGGAGGAAAGCCATAACTTGTCTCCGGGGTTGAACAGGGGTGAGTCCAGACGGCGTTTGTCGGCCTGACCCTTCATCCGCTGGGAAGCCCTCTCCAGGGCTATGCGGGTCGCCTCCCAGGTCTTGGCAAAGTCCCGAGCCAGCGCGTCAGCAGCTGGATTTGGAGTCGCGCCACGGGACGTGGGACCCTAGGATGGTGTCCATAGACTATAAAGAAAGGGGTGTTACGGGAGGACTCACCAACATGGTTGTTATAGGAAAATTCGGCCCAGGGAAGCAGGGAGGACCAGTCGTCATGATGGGCTTGACGAAGTGTCGCAGGTACCCGGACAACACTTGATTTACCCGTTCGACCTGCCCATTGGACTGAGGATGATAAGCCGAAGAGAAGTCGAGGTTGACATCGAGCTTCTTGCAGAGAGAACGCCAGAACCTGGAGACGAACTGTACACCCCTGTCGGAGACAATGTTAGAGGGAAGACCATGCAGACGGAGAACATGTGACACGAACAGCTCATCTGGGGGCAGACGGAAGACCGGGCAGGGGAACGAAATGAGCCATCTTGGAGAACCTGTCGACCACTACCCATACCACAGTGTTGCCGGAGGAGACAGGAAGGTCGGTGACAAAGTCCATGGCGATGTGCCTCCATAGTTCCGAGGGCACCGGCAAGGGCAGAAGGGGCCCGATGGGCCGTCGCTTGGGCGTCTTGTTTCGAACACAGGAAGAACAGGCGGAGACATAGTCGGAGATGTCCTGACGCATCTGCGGCCACCAGTAGTACCGACCAATCAGGAGCTGGGTCTTCGTTACCCCTGCATGGCCTGCGAGTCTGGATGAATGACCCCAGCGAAGGACGTGCTTCCGATCAGCCTCGGGTACCAGTGTCTTACCTGGAGGCGGTAGAGACAGATGGAGTGGTGCCACCATGCAGATGCTGGACGGATCGATGATGGATCGGGGATCCTCCTCTTGATCCTCCACGAGGAAGGACCGGGATAAGGCATCCGCCTTGATGTTCTTGTCTGCTGGGCGAAAATGGAGACGAAAATCAAAGCGGGCAAAGAACAGTGACCATCGAGCTTGTCGGGGATTGAGTCTCTGAGCCGACTGTACATATGCCAGGTTCTTGTGATTGGTGTAGATCACCACGGGGTGTACCGCGCCCTCCAGGAGGTATCGCCACTCCTCCAGCGCCATCTTGATGGCCAGCAGCTCCCAATCCCCTATGGAGTAGTTCCGTTCTGAGGAGGAAAAAGATTTAGAGAAAAAGCCGCATGTCACCATACGCCCTGAGGAGGACTTCTGGGTGAGGACGGCTCCGGCTCCGGAGGAGGACGCGTCCACCTCCAGGAAGAACTGTTTATCAGTCACAGGCTTGTGGAGAACTGGAGCCGAGGAAAAGGCGCTCTTTAGCGTCGCGAAGGCGGTTTCGGCCTCGGGGGTCCAAGCCTTAGCAGGCGTTCCCTTCCGGGTCAATGCGGTAATTGGCTTGACCACATCGGAGAAATGAGGGATGAACTGCCGATAGTAGTTGGCGAAGCCCAGGAACCTCTGGATGGCCTTAAGTCCCACGGGTCGAGGCCACGACAGGACTGCGGAAACCTTCTCTGGGTCCATCTCAAGACCGACGTCGGAGATAACGTAGCCCAGGAAGGGCAAAGACGTCCACTCGAACAGACATTTCTCGTACTTGGCATATAACTGGTTCTCCCGTAACCGGAGTAGGACCTGTCGGACATCTCGCCTGTGAGTGGGAAGGTCCGGAGAAAACACCAGGATATCATCCAGGTAGACCACGACACACGTACAGGAGGTCCCGGAAGACATTGTTCACGAATTCCTGGAAGACAGCAGGAGCGTTACTGAGACCGAAAGGCATTACCTTATACTCGTAGTGTCCGTCCCGGGTATTGAAGGCGGTCTTCCACTCGTCTCCTGCTCGTATCCGGACAAGGTTGTACGCCCCTCGGAGGTCCAGCTTTGTGAAGACCCGGGATCCACGTAGCCGGTCGAAAAGCTCCGGTATGAGGGGAAGCGGGTATTTATTCTTCACCATGATGGCGTTGAGACCTCGATAGTCTATGCACGGGCGTAGGGAGCCGTCCTTCTTCTTCACGAAGAAGAACCCTGCCCCTGCGGGCGAGGAGGACTTCTGAATGAAACCCTGCGCCAGGCTGTCCTTTACGTATTCAGACATTGCCTGGGTCTCGGCATTGTTTAACTGGTAGATACGGCCTTTCGGGAGTGGAGCCCCAGGCACCAGGTCAATAGGACAGTCATAAGGTCTCTGCGGGGGTAACGTCTCGGCCTCTTTCTTGTCAAAGACGTCGGCATACGACCAAAAAGCCGAGGGCAACCCGGGCAGCGCTGCCGGTGAAGGTGGCAGCCGGACGGGGGAAACGGGAAGTAGGCATCGACTATGGCAAGCCTGCCCCCACCGCAGGACCTCACCTGTTCGCCATTCCAGTACTGGTTCATGCATGCGGAGCCACGGAAGACCGAGTATGAACGGAGGAGACATGGTCGGCAGGACATAGAAGGTGAGGCGTTCCGTGTGCAGAGCACCGACTTGTATCTCCACCTCTCCGGTGACACCCGTCACAGTGTCCTGTAAGGGTCTCCCATCGACCGAGATGATGACGCGGGGATGCTGCAGGGGGTATATGGGAATACCGTAGCGCTGCGCCGTCTCTTGTTGCACGAAGTTACTTGCAGACCCGGAATCCAGGTAAGCCACCTCCGAATGACGTTTGTCTCTGACCTTAACCAGGATGGCAATAGTGAGAGGGTGAGAGGAATCGTTCTCTGTGAGGTTAGCCTCTTACCTGTCCTAGATGAAGGTTCTCCGGCCGCTTGGGGCATTGGCGACGAAAGTGGTCGGATCCTCCACAGTAAAGGCACAGGCCCCGGGTGATCCTCTCCTCCCTCATCTGGGTCCGGGAGCGGACGCGATCCACCTGCATGGCCTCGTGACCTGCCGGAGGTGCTGCGGGTACCGGAAGAAGGGGCCGCTGGAAAGTGGGAGCCAAGCGAAGGCGTCTTCTCTCCTGCGTCCTCTCCTGCGTTCTCTCCTGGGACCGCTCCTGAGGACGACGGTCAATTCGGACAGCGAGGGTGATGTACTCCTCCAGGGAGCTGGGCAGGTCCCAAACCGCCAGTTCATCTTTGATCCGACTTGACAACCCCCGGCGGAAGACACCGACTAAGGGCTCATCCGCCCAGCGGAGTTCGGAAGCCAGAGTGCGGAATCGGATGGCATACTGCCCAACAGACAGGTTACCTTGTCGTAGGTTGAAGAGTGCCTCGGTGGCGGAGGCCACCCGTCCCAGCTCATCAAAGGTCCTACAAAAGGTATCCAGGAACGCCCCGAGGTTGGACACAATGCGGTCCTCTCTCTCCAATAACGGGTTAAACCACGCCAGTGCTTCTCCCTCGAGGTGCGAAGCCAGAAACGCCATTCTTGCCTCATCCGTCGGGTATTGGTGTGGTAGTAACCGGAAGTGGAGTTGGCACTGGTTAATGAACCCCCGACATGCTTTAGGATCCCCTGCATACCTGGTGGGCTGGCACAGGCGTGGTGAAGACACAGCTCCGGCCGGAGCTCCCGCTGGCAGTACAGGGACGGGACCTGGGTTTCCCGTTGTTCTCTGTAGGCTGGTAAGCCGATCGTCCACGGAGGCCATATGGGATACCATCCGAGTCTGTATCCCTCTCTGATGGTCCAACTCCTGGTGGAGACCCAACATCTGAGAAGAGAGAGCGGGATCAGTGGTGGAGAGCACGCCTAAGCGGGCCTCTAGAGACTGGATAAATGCCACAACTTGGTCGTGACTCTGGCGGAGTCCGGCCAGCTCTCTTTGGGCATCAAACCTGGTATCAGCGGGGTCCATGGCCAGGGCAAGATCTGTCACGTCCTACTGACGGACCCCACACGTGGACCCACTGGACCGCGTAGTGCGGATGCTGATACCGGGATGATAGAGAGGCGGACCAGTAAGTAGAGTCAACAGGTTTATTGAACAAAACAAGAACCCACGCCCCAGGGGAGGGCCACACGGCCACAGCACCGGAACACCACCAAAGGAGGCCCCGGAGCGCTTAACCCCTATACAGGGATACCGCCGGTACCAACCTCGGAAGGACCAATGAAGCAGACACGGGTGTTAAACCGACCCAAGGCAACGTGGAAACAACACCGCAACTGGGTATAAGATAGGACACGGGGAACCGGGAACACGGGGAATCTGGAGCAGGACTTGCGACAGCGATCTCAGCATGGAAGAGATCCGGGTAACAGGCCAGGAACACGGAAGTCAGCGGGAAGCCGGCAGGGAGGAGATCTGCAGGAAGGAACACACAGAAATCAGATATCAAGCAAAATAAGGAACAACCTAACCAGACCAGGAATAGTAAATTCCCTAAATAGAAATTGCCCTGGCAAAGACTGACAGGAAACAGGAAGTTTATATCACAGCAGGGCAGTCCTGATTGGCAGGACACAGAGGCATGGTGATTGGCTGAGGGGAGGAGCATGCTCCCTGCAGTTCTCCAGCAGATACTGGTTTGGAGATGGAGTTTCATGTGCTCAAGCGGTAGGCCCGGAAGTGAGGAGACGAGCAGCGCTACTCAAGCAGAGGGTGCTGGAACCCTGCGGCTGGGGACGTGTGCGCGCACCCGAGGAGCATACGGCAAGGAAGACGAAGCCCTGGAAGCCGCAACCCGACCGACCAGTGGGCAGCGTCTGCCAGCGTCCCGGAGCCGTCGGCAGACAGACGACACCCGGGATCCTGGACACCGGACAGGAGCGGTAGGAGGCGGAGGAGTGGAGGTAGCAGGCCGAGTAGCACGGGCAGCAGACCCCCGGGTGGTTACATCAACCTTTTGTGTGGCACCGTATCAAAAGCTTTTGAAAAGTCCATATACACCACATCCACTGCATTTCTTTGGTCCAGTCCAGAACTTACTTCTTCATAGAAGCTTATCAGATTAGTTTGACAGGAACGGTCCCTCGTAAAACCATGTTGATATTGGGTCATTAGGTTATTTTTCTTCAGATACTCCAGTGTAGCATCCCTTAGAAAACCCTCTAGGATTTTACCCACAGTAGAGGTTAAGTTTACTGGCCTATAATTTCCAAGTTCAGTTTTTGTTCTCTTTTTGAATATTGGCACCACATTTGCTATACGCCAGTCCTGTGGTACAGACCCTGTTATTATGGAATCTTTAAAGATTAAAAATAATGGTCTATCTATGACAGTACTTAATTCCTGCAGCACTCTGGGGTGTATCCCATCCGGGCCCAGGGATTTGTCAATTTTAGTGATTTTTAGACGATGCCGTACTGGGTTAAGCAGGTGACATTTAATTGACAGTTTTTGTTATCACCGATCATATTGTCTGTCATGGGATTTTCTTGTGTAAATACTGTCGAAAAAAAGTCATTTAGCATATTGGCTTTTTCCTCATCCTCATCCACCATTTTATCCAGATTATTTTTAAAGGGGCCAACACAATCATTTTTTAGTTTCTTACTATTTATGTAGTTAAAAAATATTTTGGGATTCTTTTTACTTTCTCTGGCAATGAGCCTCTCTGTCTCAATCTTTGCTGCCTTGATTTGCTTTTTACAAATGTTATTTAATGTTATGTAGGGAGAAGAGATTTGAGAGAATTAGGTCAATCCTAGCGAACGAGTTATATCTACCTGAGAAGTGTGTAAACTTGATGGAGTTGGCATGGTGACACCTGAATATGTCATATAGTTCTGCACGTTTTAGCTATGGGTTAAGGGGTTGAGTAAAGAAGCGAGATTTGGTGGAGGAGTCTAATATGGGGTCTGGAACGACGTTAAAGTCTCCAACTATGATAAGTTCACCTTTTTTATGTTTATTTATTAGTTTCATGGTTCTATTTAGGAAAGTGATGTTACTCTTATTCGGGAGGTATAAATTAGCTAATGTGTATACTACATTGTTAATTTTACAAACTAAGATTAGGTATATGCCATTGGGATCTTCGAGTAACAATACTTTTTCAAAAGTAAACGAGTTTTTGATTAAAATGGCTACACCAGCTTTTTTCTTGGGATTGGAGGAATAGTAGAAGCATTGAAAGTTTTTATTAACAAGTCTGGTAGATTTAGATGATGAGAATCTTGTCTCTTGCAAGCAAACTATCTCAGAGTTCGATTCCTTGATCTGCTTCCACAACAGATATCTGCGTTTGGGGGAGTTGAGGCCATTGACGTTATATGACATTAATTTAATTGACATGATGCGTCCATTTTTGAGTATGTATGAGTCTCGGAGTAGTATAGCATCTGGTGTATTTTTTTTATCAGCTTATTGAATGGGAGGTTTGAGTCAGATCTCAGTGAAAGCATAACAGCAATAGAGTAAAATGTTAAATAGTCAGAAATTACAATACTTCAGACTCAGCCTTATAAAGTTGCTTAAATAAGACTGGTTTAATCAACTAGAACAAAAAGTAGTTTTAAGGAAGTTAGAATTTAATTAATTCTAAAAGTAATGTCACGCCCTAGGGCGTACCCTGAGGTGTGGACCCACTGGACCGCAGCTATTGCAGATGCCGATACCAGGATGACAGAGAACCGGACAACTGAATACTTTTAAGCTTTATTTAAACCAAAGGCAAATGCAATGTGGCCCAAAGGGAAGGCCGCAAGGATACAACACAAGTACCCCTCAGTAAGGTGCCAGGATAGGTGACCCCATAGGACAGGGATATCACCTGGACCCGCTAACCGAGGTGCCCGGTGGAGCGTTACTTGCGCATCACCGACCCAAGGGGGGCAAAACATAAAATGCAAAATCAAAGAACTCAAAGAGCGGACCCAGAAGTAAGAGGAGCAGTCAGCGCCAGGACCCGAGTTTGCACTATGAAGACCGGACCAGAAACAGCAGAGGAACCAAAGCAAGGTCGGTCGAGAGACAACAGAGGAGCAGCACGAGGAAGATCCGGGCGCAGCAATGGAACAGCACAACTGCAAAAGGAACAAAAGACAGGTATTAGATTAGCAAGCCAATAAACAGACTAGCAGGACCAGGACTGACAGCTTCACAAGGAATGAAGTTGCCCTGGCGAGGTCTGGCAGTGAATGCAGGGTTTATAATGCTGCAGCACAGCAATGATTGGCCAGCGGGCGGGGCAGACTGATCAGCACCCAGACTATAAAAGGAGCTGAGAGAGCGGCCCTGCCTCCTAGTGAGATCTCAGAGAGGAAGCAGGAAGCACATTCAGAGCTGCAGGCAGATGTCAGGGCACACTGGAACCCCGGAGCCGCCTGTGGATGACCGGCACCCTGGAACCCCGACCCCGGGAAGGACAGGTAACAGATCGGGAAGAGGGGGAAACAAGGTGTGGAGTGGGGACCCCGGACAGCGGGGCGGCTACAAGTAACTATGCAAGTAGCAAGCAGGACTAACCCAAACGGAGGGTTCTAATACAGAACAAAGACCTCCTGTGAGGGCTACAGTTACGCTCTATCTAGCCACATAACACAAGATATTTTTGCGAAATATGAATTATGAAGTAGTAATATTTAGTTGACGTAGGGTGTTCAAACTCTCTTTGACATTATCGATTGAGACAGAATTATCTTTATAGGTAAAGATGACTTTAGCCGGGTTGAAAACCCATCTGTATAGAATTCCATTTTTGCGAAGCACCTCGGTGACTTCGGTGAGGTTTTTCCTTTGTAGTAGTGTCTCTTTTGAAAGGTCTATATGAATTTTAACTCTTTCAAATGGTTTAGGAAGATTCCTGTGAGTTTTCAGGTAGTTCAAGAAGCGTTCCTTAGTATTGTAAAAATGGAACCTAACTATTATGTCCCTGGGAACATCTGCTTTTATAGATGAAGGTTTAATTACCGTATATACTCGTGTATAAGCCGAGTTTTTCAGCCCAAAAATTGGGCTGAAAAGTCCCCCCCTCGGCTTATACACGGGTCATACGGTATGCTGTGGGGGGGGGGGGCTGTGACCGGTGGCTGGAGGAGGCAGGAGGGGGCCGCGGTGACCGCAGGCGGTCACGTGGGGCCGCCTCATTAGTGCAATGAATATGCACGGCATCCCCCCGTCCATCAGCGGCGGGGGGATGCCGTGCATATTGCACTACACAGCCCCCCTCCTTAATATGGGTCCCCCAGTAGTAATAAACAGCCCCCCCTCCTTATCACGTCCCCCCAGGCTGCGGCAGCTGTGAAAATAGCAAACACTTCATACATCACCTTCCGGCGCAGCTCTCCGCTCCTCCGGTCCTCTGCCCTCCGCTCGCCGGCTTCTTCTTCCTTGATGTGCCGACTTCTGTGACCGCGCGCAGGAAATGACGTAATCTCCTGCGCCCGGTCACATAACACGGCACAACAAGGAAGTCGGAAGAAGAAGCCGGCGAGCGGAGGGCAGAGGACCGGAGGAGCGGAGAGCTGCGCCGGAAGGTGATGTATGAAGTGTTTGTTATTTTCACAGCTGCCGCAGCCTGGGGGGGACGTGATAAGGAGGGGGGGCTGTTTATTACTACTGGGGCTGCTGGATACTACACTGGGGCTGTATACTACCACTGGGGCTGCAATACCACTGGGGCTGCTGTATATAGGGGCTGCAATACCACTGGGGCTGCAATACCACTGGGGCTGCTGTATATAGGGGCTGCTGTATACACCACTGGGGCTGCAATACCACTGGGGCTGCTGTATACAGGGGCTGCAATACCACTGGGGCTGCAATACCACTGGGGCTGCTGTATATAGGGGCTGCTGTATACACCACTGGGGCTGCAATACCACTGGGGCTGCTGTATATAGGGGCTGCAATACCACTGGGGCTGCAATACCACTGGGGCTGCTGTATATAGGGGCTGCAATACCACTGGGGCTGCTGTATATAGGGGCTGCTGTATACACCACTGGGGCTGCAATACCACTGGGGCTGCTGTATATAGGGGCTGCTGTATACACCACTGGGGCTGCAATACCACTGGGGCTGCTGTATATAGGGGCTGCAATACCACTGGGGCTGCAATACCACTGGGGCTGCTGTATATAGGGGCTGCAATACCACTGGGGCTGCTGTATATAGGGGCTGCTGTATACACCACTGGGGCTGCAATACCACTGGGGCTGCTGTATATAGGGGCTGCAATACCACTGGGGCTGCTGTATATACCACTGGGGGCTGCTGTATATCATACTGCTGGGGCCTGTATACCACTGCTGGGGGCTGTATACCTGTGCTGGGGTCCACCCTCGGCTTATACACGAGTCAATAGATTTTCCCAGGTTTTGGGGGCAAAAGTAGGGGGGTCGGCTTATACACGGGTCGGCTTATACACGAGTATATACGGTAGCCTCTGGGCTCTCACAATAGTCAGGTCCAGCTCAGATACATCAGGAAGTGCAGTTTTGATGATTTTTTTTATATGTGTTTGGATCTGCTCAGACTTGATATTTTCAGATATACCTCTGAATTTTAGATTCAGTCTCCTGTCCCTATCTTCTAATTCAGTTAGTTTTACTCTTAATGCTGAGATTTTATCATCAGAGGCTTTTTGCTCCTTGGAGCATTGTTTGACTGAGGTATGCAAAGATTTGATGTAATTTTCGTTTTTTTCTGTTCTTATTGCTATCGAGGATAGAGCTCCCTCCAAAACATCGAAACGTCTATCCATGCAAGATCTGAATTTACCAAAGATTTCTATAAAGAAATCCTTGTTGGGAGGTTTGTCCCTATCGGGATTTTGTCTTAATTCAGGGTTGGAGTCTGCTCGTGCACATTGTCTCAGTGGGCTAGCAGTTGGCGTTTTAGAATCAAAGTGATCTGAGACTAACCCCGGGTCCGATGGACCATGTTGGGTATGTGAGTTTTCAATAGATGTGAAATCTTCCATAGAGTTTTCATCATCTTCTGGCCATTGTCTGATTTTTCAAGAGAGTTGGGGGACCTCGATCTATCTCTCCTAAATGTTTTTTCAGAGTTTTTACCCAGGTCAGAGGATAAAGTATTAAGTTCATCCTTTGTGTTTTTTATCTTTGGATTAGGCATCGTGACTGATTAGTGAATATGGATAATATCTGGGGAGAATAGTAGGTTAGTATGACTTAATTTTATGGTTTGGCAAACCTAAGAGGGTGAGAAATATGAGGTAGGGGTGGAAAGGACAAGCTAGTTAGAGCACGGTATAACAAGTAAATAGCCTAGGTAAGGTAAATTAGGCAATTCAAATAATGTACAGATAGTATCTAGAGCGAGCAATTTACTCTAGAGTTTAGGTATAGTAGGAAAGGGAGACAGAAAAGAGATATAAAGAACTATAATCAGGAAAGATTGGAAGATTTAAAAGGACAAAATATAAAGAGTAGAGATCATGGAGGAGAGGTCAGTTAGGGGGTAGGGAGAAAGAATGTACGGAGAGAAGAAAGGTTGAGCAGATATATTAAGAGAAAAAAAGGAGGTGTGGAAGAAACTAGTAATAGGTTAAAGAGAGATGGTCTGAAAAGAGGATTAAATAGAGGGTTGAGGAGAAAGGTAGGAAGTGAGGTAGTATTCAGAGCCAAGATACTATTACAAAATTAATATAGCTTATACTGTTATAAAAATTATGAATCTTATGGTCAAGATTTGCAATAGACTAAAACAATATTCCTATATCACGCACGTTGAACACAGTGACGAAACGGTATGGATGAGTTGACTAGTATAAAAAAGTCAGATGATATTAGATGAGTCCAGGATATGTTGGTGAGAAGGTTTTTGTGGGGACACAAATAAGTATAAATTGAAGCAGTTGTAAGACAGTAGACGCGTGATCTTCCAGAGAGCACCACTAGGGGGCGGGGGGGTTGAAGTTCCAAGCAGGAGGGGAGTCTTTAGGAGATTATGATCTTGCTAAGACCTTTGTATTCAAGTATAAGTCAGATTTCTTGTCGTGGATCATCAGATTAAATGTCTTGGCCAATACATGAACCAAAATCCTATTTATAAAGGTTTTTTATTTATCATATAAAAAACTTTTGCACTTTTTTATCCATCCAGGGTGCAGTTGGGCCCCTAGGGGCGCCATTCATCTAGTGGTGCAGAAGCATCGTACTGTGCAGCCCAATGCTCAGGCAGCGGAGCAGTTGGGTAGCTTTCAGACACTCTGCATCATTTGTATCAGTGTGAATGGTGCTCTATGCAAGCCCAGTGTATGCATGGCAGGTCGCCTCCCACACTTTGCTGGTAGAGGCGATTTATCAGCCTGCAGCTGGGCTTGCTTCACATTTGGGCTCTGACTGCATCCTGTAAGTGCACTTGGTTTCTGTTTTTGGCATGGATGGTAAGGATAAGTCAGATTTTACAAAGTGTAGAAGAGGAACAGAGATCTCAATTTCTCTAGAATGGATTAGATATGTTATGGTCTGGAGAGTTTGCACAGACCTTTTAGATGAATGAGTCCATGTACTAATGAAACATTAGAAGCAGCTATGTGTTTCACAGGTTGGTGTGTGATATAAACTATGAAGAGGTGTTCTCTCCTCTTTCCTTTACACCAGAGGGATCCCAGAGTTAGAAAATAAAGTAGAAGAAGGGAGGCTCTTTATGGTGTAGATTATTGAAGCAGTACTCCCATGTACTCAGATTTTAGATTGTAAACTGCACCTTCCTCCCCTTGTGAAGAGAGTGTGTCTTCTGTTCCCACTCCTTCAATCTTCCAGTGAGAGTGGGTCACTAAGGGTTAAGAGTCAGAGCTCCAGATCTCTTTCAGAGGCTCCTCATAATGGCATCTGCTGCTCACTGATGTCTGATCACCAGCGCTGGGGGAATCTAACAGCAGCCTCTCCAGACTCCGTGACACAACTGCTGTAGGTGAGTAAAGACCCCCCTGGTCTCCCCCGCCTCAGATCAGCGTCGGAGACAGGGACGTCGCTATGCATTAAGAATCGGGGCTGCAGCCCCGATTCTTATGCATAGAGCCCCGAACCCCACGCGCCGGTCTTCTGTGCTTCTCCATGCTCCATGACGTCATCGTGCGACAGCCGGGGACGCCGGATGTAGCCGGACGGGAGCATGGAGGACGGAGCACAGAAGACCGGCGCGGTGCAGAAGACCGGGGATGGTAAGTTAAGCAGCGTGGGGGCCTTACAACAGAGGGGGGGGGGGGCGAGTGCCAGCATTTAAGGGCTGCTATATACCACTGGGGCTGCTGTATACCACTGGGGCTGCTATTACCACTGGGGCTGCTGTATACCACACCACTGGGGCTGCTGTATTCCACTGGGGCTGCTGTATACCACTGGAGCTGCTGTACACCACTGGGGCTGCTATATACCACTGGGGCTGCTGTATACCACACCACTGGGGCTGATGTATACCACTGGGGCTGCTGTACACCACTGGGGCTGCTATATACCACTGGGGCTGCTGTATACCACTGGGGCTGCTATATACCACTGGGGCTGCTGTATACCACACCACTGGGTGCTGATTCACTGGTGCTGTAACCACTGGGGCTGCTGTATACCACTGGGGCTGCTGTATACCACTGGGGATGCTGTACACCACTGGGGCTGCTATATACCACTGGGGCTGCTGTATACCACACCACTGGGGCTGCTGTATTCCACTGGGGCTGCTGTATACCACTGGGGCTGCTGTATACCACTGGGGCTGCTATATACACTGGGGCTGCTGTATACTACACCACTGGGGCTGCTGTATTCCACACCACTGGGGCTGCTGTACACCACTGGGGCTACTATATACCACTGGGGCTGCTGTATACCACACCACTGGGGCTGCTGTATTCCACTGGGGCTGCTGTATTCCACTGGGGCTGCTGTATACCACTGGGGCTGCTGTATATACCACTGGGGAGGCTGCTGTATTCTACCACTGGGGAGGCCTGTATACCACACTGCTGGGGGCTGTATACCTGTGCTGGGGTCCACCCTCGGCTTATACACGTAACACGAGTCAATAGGTTTTCCCAGGTTTTGGGGGCAAAAGTAAGGGGGTCGGCTTATACACGGGTCGGCTTATACATGAGTATATACGGTATATATCTCATAGTGTGTGTGCCTGCCTGATGTATACATATATATACCTGAGGCATATATATGTATACATCAGACAGGCACACTATGCCTCATCAAATAAAAATTGGCGGAGGCAGGTGTGATGGGGAAGGGGGGGAGGCGCCAAAATAAATCCTTGGCCCGGGTGCTAGAAAACCTAGTTACACCTCTGGTCAGGACCATTCTTCAGTCGGGCGACTCCCGCCGAGCGGCGGGCGTCGCCGCGTGTGGCGCTACCGATAGCGACGAGCGCCATTCGTGGCCTGCCGCCCAGTGGGAGGCCGCACGATCGGGAGTGACCAGCTGGGCGCAGCTTGGCGCTGCGGAGATCTGTTTGACATCTCCGCAGCAATGCCGAGCGCGACGCTACAGCGATCCCGGGCGACGGAGGTCGCTGTCGGGATCGCTGTAGCGTCGCTACGTGTAACGGGGCTCTTACACTCCATGAGAAGATAAGAGGAGGACACGAGTTGACAGACGGTCGTAAATATTTTACTGAACCTAGGGAACCTGTTAAAAATTTGAATCCCACCCTTGCAGCTGCCGCTCACTGGACCTGCCGCTGCCGCTCCTCGGTCCCGCTGCCGCTCACCGGACCTACCACAGACACGCTTCCTGGACCCGCCAACGTCCTCTGTAATCACTGGAGGTACCTGCATTGTAATCACTTATAAATGTCTGTGTAGAAGTGGTATTAATATTATATGGCCAGTATGGTCAGTGGTGATGTAATAGTGGTCTCTGTGTAGAGGTGGTATTAATGTTATATGGTCAGTGTGGTCAGTGGTAATGTAATAGTGGTCTCTGTGTAGAGGTGGTATTAATGTTATATGGTCAGTGTGGTCAGTGGTAATGTAATAGTGGTCTCTGTGTAGAGGTGGTATTAATGTTATATGGTCAGTGTGGTCAGTGGTAATGTAATAGTGGTCTCTGTGTAGTGGTTTTTATTCAGTAATGGACAGTAATATTCGGGCACTATGTACCATATATACGCGTGTATAAGCAGAGTTTTTCAGCCCCAGTTTTTGGGCTGAAAATTTACCTCCTCGACTTATACGCGAATCAATAGAAGATAAAATCTTGCACATGGCGCCATCTGACCTAAGGCCGACCTTGCTGCAGCCAATAGGCAGGCTCAGGCACCCAGCGTCTGAGAAGCTGCCTGCAATTGGCAGGCTACAGCGAACCTCTGACGCTGGAAGGGAAGCCACCCACACTGCTGTGATGTGGGTAAATGGAGCCCACCTTTGGAAGTTGGAAATCATTAAAACTGTTAATATTATATATGTAGAGTGTCACTGGTTATTTAAGTACATTTTACTTGGGTTTTATTTAAATTTATTCTGAAAAATGCAGCTCAGTGGGCCCAAGCCCCGGATGTTTTTTGACCCTAGCAACGCCCTTGGTCGGAGAGTTAGGAGGAGTGGGTAGAGGTCAGGATTCATGCTCTCCTTACAATAACTCACTTAAGATAGCGGCGGCCATGTGTGCAGGGGGGGCTCCATCTCACCTTTCACAAAGCAGCTGGAGAATCTATTGTTGATGAGGAGGTGTTAGTGAGTAAAATTGTTGTGAGCTTGCTTCAGATGATTAGTGGAGCTGCATGAGATTAGAAGGATCTTCTCCCGGGTACTGGTGTAATTCCGGGATCATGATGAGGGTTGCAGCAGGAGGGGAGGGAGGATGAAGCTTCAGGCTTCAGTCTTCACATGATTTAGGATAATCCATCTCATTCAGATTGGATCTAGAATGGGAATAGTTGTAAATCCATGTCTGGATGACCCTTCAGGGCCAGGATTCAGGGTGGATTGTGTCTTAAGGGCTAAGGAGCTCTTCAGGCTGCGTCCATCTTCTTAGAGCTCTCGACCATGCCCCTGCGGTTTCCCTTTTGAATCTTTTTTACTTGATGTTTTTTCTTCCCTTAAAATGGTCTTCCCAGTAGTATTTTTCTTCTTTGGTTCTGACTACCCTTTCTTATGATCCTTTTGTTCAGCTTCTTTGTTCTGTTGAGACTTTTCCTCATTTAAACCTTTTTTGAGATCTTGTGGGTCATCTTCTTCCAATAGTGGATTAATCCTGTTTCAAATCACTATATTTGCCTCTATTGGTATTGGTTTATAGAGCTTGTCCAATTGAATTGAGATTTCTTCAGTCGGAGTCCATGCTTCCACCTTGTCCATTCTATCAATGCAAAGTTGCCTTGTCCTATATGCCACGGGTGTATATGTGGGGGAGTCTGATTCCTTAGACCAGAAAAAGGAACCTTTTATTTAGTACAGGTGAAAGAATGTACAAAGAATGTATGATGAAAATATAGGAATAAGATAATTGATAAATCCACATGAAAACACCACAATAGGTGATCTATATCCACAAACAATAAACCAAGGATATACCTATATTTACTTTGGTCAGATGACACAGTGAATATAAACTCAAACAACAGAGTAATGTAATATAAGGGTTAATTAAGATCACGGGCTGCAGAGAGACACAGCGTATAAAGGAGACCAGCATAGGTGGGCGGGTATCCCGACGAAGTAGGACGAGACCTGCAAAACACGTAGACCCCGCCCATGATGTGCAACTATCACCCGCTAGCAGCCCCTGACTTACGGATGCTAAGACAATCCCTAGCAACCGCTGCAATCACATGACCGCAACGAGTCACATGACCGCGGACATCCAGTGACGTCAGCTAACCCGGAAGCCAGGCGCGGCACTGTCGGCCGCAGTGTATGCGATCCCGCCTGGTGTGTCAGCATTGCGGGAGAGTTTGGAAGCTGTTTCTGAGAACACGAGTGCTCACAGTCACCTACAAAGAGTGAGTACATATACAAAGTATACAAGCTTTAGGGCCAGCTTAAGGCAAATAGTTAAGTGTATAAGACTTAATCAAGTCTGCAGCAGGCAGTCTGAATTATGTGCATTACAATTACAGGCTGCAACTAAGAAGTATGAACCTAGCAAACATGGCACTAGGATGGTGTTAAGATTTTTAGAGGTAAATGCAGTACCAACAAGCTGTGGAGTAAGTGTAGCAAATAGAGTATGATTATACCATGTGTTTCTAGGTAGAGGCACAAGCGAACCTCCGAAAAGACAGAACCAAGTACAAACAGAAAACACACAAGGTTTGTACTATGAATTATTAACAAATGTACTAACTATACAACACACAGTTGGTCAATTAAGTTAATCAAAGTGTGTCTCATTAGATTTCGCCATAAACTGATGACCATACAAGGAGAGTTTTACAACAACACTGAAAAATACAAGGTGAGTCTGGTGATCTTTTAATTAATCAAATGATTCACACATAAAAAAGACTGGAAACCAGGCCCGGACTGGCCATAGGACATACCGGGAGTTTGCCCGGTGGGCCGAAGGGATATTGGGCCGTTGCGGCCGCTCTTTACATTTCAGAGGTCGCCTGCGGCCCCATTACGTCTTTCTGTGGCCGCCGACCGGGCACAGCCAAAGCAGCTGCACAGCAGCCGCAGAGGTGTTTCCGGCGGCGGGGAGCTTCCTTCCGGCTCTGTTCCAGCAGCCGCTTCTTGGAAGAGGAGTATGTCACCTCAACTCCTCAGCGGCTCCAACTGCTGGATGCCTCCCTGCTCCTTGACCCTGCTATGCTGTACCTCTTGCTGACCAGGGGCCCGGGCGGTGCAGTTCCTGCACTGTCGGCTGGTACAGGGCACCTTCCCATGTCTCTCCTTCCTGTCCGGCTTCATCTCCTGCTTGAGCTCCTTCATCCTGGGCGGTAAGAGGGAGTATTATGCAGTCCAGGGCCGGAGGTTTCTGCACAGTAAGATGTCAGGATTGTGTCTTGTGGCTGCAGTCTCTGCCTGAGGCACAGGGGATTTATAGCAACTGTTTGAACTTTCACTGCGAGACGCCCGATCTGTGGAATCTCAAGCAGTTGTTATAAATCCCATCAATTCCACAGACAGAGCGACCGACCACATACATACCTATACCTATACAGGACAGATATCTGTGACCTGGGCAGCAGAACAGCACTGATAACACCCTGTCTCTCCCTTCCTCTCTATGTATAATAATGTGTGTGTATGTACTGTAAATGTATGTACTGTATATGTGGTGTATGTACTGTATATGTGGTGTATGTACTGTATATGTGGTGTATGTACTGTAAATGTATATATGTACTGTATATGTGGTGCATGTACTGTATATGTGGTGCATGTACTGTATATGTGGTGTATGTACTGTATATGTAGTGCATTTACTGTATATGTGGTGTATGTACTGTAAATGTATATATGTACTGTATTTGTGGTGCATTTACTGTATATGTGGTGTATGTACTGTAAATGTATATATGTACTGTATATGTGGTGCATGTACTGTATATGTGGTGCATGTACTGTATATGTGGTGTATGTACTGTATATGTGGTGCATGTACTGTAAATGTATATATGTACTGTATATGTGGTGTATGTACTGTATATGTGGTGCATGTACTGTAAATGTATATATGTACTGTATATGTGGTGTATGTACTGTATATGTGGTGTATGTACTGTAAATGTATATATGTACTGTATATGTGGTGCATGTACTGTATATGTGGTGCATGTACTGTATATGTGGTGCATTTACTGTATATGTGGTGTATGTACTGTATATGTGGTGCATGTACTGTATATGTGGTGCATGTACTGTATATGTGGTGCATGTACTGTATATGTGGTGTATGTACTGTATATGTGGTGCATGTATTGTAAATGTATATATGTACTGTATATGTGGTGTATGTACTGTAAATGTATATATGTACTGTATATGTGGTGTATGTACTGTATATGTGGTGTATGTACTGTAAATGTATATATGTACTATATATGTGGTGCATGTACTGTATATGTGGTGCATGTACTGTATATGTGGTGCATTTACTGTAAATGTATATATGTACTGTATATGTGGTGCATGTACTGTATATGTGGTGCATGTACTGTATATGTGGTGCATGTACTGTATATGTGGTGCATGTACTGTAAATGTATGTATGTACTGTATATGTGGTGTATGTACTGTATATGTGGTGTATGTACTGTAAATGTATATATGTACTGTATATGTGGTGTATGTACTGTATATGTGGTGCATGTACTGTATATGTGGTGCATGTACTGTAAATGTATATATGTACTGTATATGTGGTGTATGTACTGTAATATGTTGTTGTTATGTACTGTATATGTGGTGCATGTACTGTAATGTGTGTAATGTACAGTATATGTGGTGTATGTACTGTATATGTGGTGCATGTTACTGTATATGTGGTGATGTACTGTAAATGTATATATGTTACTGTATATGTGTGGTATGTACTGTATATGTGGTGATTACTGTATATGTGGTGCATTACTGTAAATGTGTTATGTACTGTATATGTGGTGATACGTATATGTGTGTATTATGTAAATGTTATTACTGTATATTGGGTATGTACTGTATATGTGGTGATGTCTGTAATGTGTATGTACTGTATATATATTACTGTATATGTGTGTAATGTATTACTGTATTGGGTTACTGAATGTTATGTACTGTATATGTGTGATGTACTGTAATGTGTGATTACTGTATATGTGGTGATTACTGTATATGTGGTGTATGTATGTAATGTAATGTTACTGTATATGTGGTATGTCTGTATTGATATGGTATATTGGTAGACTGTATATGTGTGATGTACGTATATGTGGTGATTAATGTAATGTAATATGTACTGTATATGGTGCATGTACTGTATATGTGGTGCATGTACGTATATGTGGTTTGCATTACTGTAATGTATATATTACGTATATGTGGTGTATGTACTGTATATGTGTGCATGTACTGTATATGTGGTGCATGTACTGTATATGTGTGCATGTACTGTAAATGTATGTATGACTGTATATGTGGTGATGTACTGTATATTGGTGATGTACTGTAATGTGGTGCATGTACTGTATATGTGTATGTACTGTATATGTGGTGATGTACTGTAATGTGATGACTGTATATGTGGTGTATGTACTGTATATGTGGTGATGTACTGTATATGTGGTGATGTACTGTATATGGGTGATGTACTGTAATGTTATGTACTGTATATGTGTGCATGTACTGTAAATGTATATGTACTGTATATGTGGTGTATGTACTTTATGTGGTGCATGTACTGTATATGTGTGTATGTACTGTAATGTATGTATGAAGATATAATGTGGTATGTACTGTATATGTGGTGCATGTACTGTATATGTGGTGATGTACTGTAAATGTATATATGTATGTAATGTGTGTATGTACTGTATATGTGGTGCATGTACTGTAATGTGGTGTATGTACTGTAATGTGTGTATGTACTGTAATGTATATATGTACTGTATATGTGGTGTATGTACTGTATATGTGGTGATGTACTGTATTGTGGTGCATGTACTGTATATGTGTGCATGTACTGAAATGTATATATGTACTGTATATTGGTGTATGTACTGTATATGTGGTGCATGTACTGTATATGTGTGATGTACTGTAAATGTAGTAGCCGTATATGTGGTGATGTACTTGTTCATACTGTTGGTGCATGTACTGTAATATGTGGTGCATGTACTGTAAATGTATATATGTACTGTATATGTGGTGCATGTACGTATATTGGTGATGTACTGTATATGTGGTGCATGTACTGTATATGTTGTGTATGTAACTGTATATGTGTGTATGTACTGTATATGTTGTTATGTACTGTAAATGTATATATGTCTGTATTATGTGGTGTATGTACTGTAATGTTTATACTGTATATGTGTGTATGTACTTAATGTTGTACTGTAAATGTTATTATGATGTGGTATGTAATTGTATATGTAGTATATGTACTGTATATTGGTATTACGTATGTATACTGTATATTGGTGATGTACTGTATATGTGTCATTACTGTAATGTGGTGATGTACTGTAATGTAGGTCATGTACTGTATAATGTTATATGTACTGTATATGTGGTGTATGTACTGTATATGTGGTGTATGTAC
The DNA here is from genome assembly GCA_033576535.1 of Allobates femoralis. Classification (NCBI taxonomy): domain Eukaryota; kingdom Metazoa; phylum Chordata; class Amphibia; order Anura; family Aromobatidae; genus Allobates; species Allobates femoralis. The sequence continues at coordinate 343,187,265 of JARQOC010000005.1, read as the reverse complement.
TGTATATGGGTGTGTTGACTGTAAATTGTATTACTGTAATGTTATATGTACTGTATATGTGTGATGTACTGTATGTGGGATGTACTGTATATTGGGTGATGTACTGTAATGTATATTGAGTACTGTATATGTGGTGTATGTACTGTATATGTGGTTGATTTTTACTGTATATGTGTGATTACTGTAATGTTGATGTACTGTATGTTGTATGTACTGTAATGTGGTGATGTACTGTATATATGTGTGATGTACTGTAATGTGGTGATGTACTGTTATGTTGATGAATTGACTGTAAATGTATATATGTACTGTATATGTGTGTGTAATTGTATAGTATATGTGGTGATGTACTGTATATGTGTATGACTGTAATGTATGTATGTACTGTATATGTGGTGATGTACTGTATAGTGGTGCATGTACTGTATATGTGTGATGTACTGTAAATGTTGTATGACTGTAATGTGGTGATGTACTGTATATGTGGTGTATGTACTGTATATGTGGTGCATTACTGTATATGTGTGTATGTATGTATAGTATGTTATGTACGTATATGTGGTGATGTACGAATTTATGATTATGTGGTGCATGTACTGTAAATGTGTGTAGTACTGTATATGTGGTGATGTACTGTAAATGTGTTATGTACTGTATATGTGGTGTATGTACTGTATTGTGGGCATGTACTGTATATGTGGTATGTACTGTATAGTGGTGATGTACTGTAAATGTATGATTATGTACTGTATATGTGGTGATTACTGTAATGTGGTGATGTACTGTAATGTTTACTGTATGTGATGTAATGTATAATGTAGTATGTACTGTATATGTGGTGTGTACTGTATATGGTGCATGTACTGTATATGTGGTGATGTCTGTAATGTATATGTACTGTATATGTGGTGCATGTACTGTATATGTGGTGATGTACTGTATATGTGTGTATTTATGATATGTTGGTGTATGTACTGTAAATGTATTATTGTATATGTGGTGATGTAATGTAATGTGTATGTACTGTATATGTGGTGATGTATGTATAGGTGATGTACTGTATATGTGTTTGTATGTAAATGTATGTACTGTATATGTGTGTATGTACGTATATGTGATGTATATATGTGTCATTACTGTAATGTGGTGATGTACTGTATATGTGGTGCATGTACTGTAATGTATGTATGACTGTATATGTGGTGTATGTCTGTATAGTGGTGTATGTACTGTAATGTTGTATGACTGTTATGTGGGTGATGTACGTATATGTGGTGATGTAGTATATGTGTGATGTACTGTAATGTTATATGTACGTATATGTGGTGATGTACTGTATATGGTGCATGTACTGTATATGTGGTGCATGACTGTAATGTTGTATGACTGTATAGTGGTGAGTACTGTATATTGTGTAGTATGTACTGTATATGGGTGATGTACTGTAAATGTATATATGTACGTATATGTGGTGTATGTACTGTATATGTGGTGCATGTACTGTAATGTGGTGATTACTGTATATGTGGTGCATGTACTGTAAATGTATTAGTACTGTATATGTGGTATGTACTGTATTGTGTGCATGTACTGTATATGTGGTGCATGTACTGTATATGTGGTGCATGTACTGTAAATGTATATATATGTACTGTATATGTGGTGCATGTACTGTATATGTGGTGCATGTACTGTATATGTGGTGCATGTACTGTAAATGTATGTATGCACTGTATATGTGGGTGTATGTACTGTATATGTGGTGCATGTACTGTATATGTGGTGTATGTACTGTATATGTGGTGCATGTACTGTATATGTGGTGCATGTACTGTATATGTATGTATATGTAACTGTATATAGTGTGATGTACTGTATATGTGGTGATGTACTGTATATGTGGTGCATGTACTGTATATGTGGTGCATGTACTGTAAATGTATGTATGCACAGTATATGTGTGTATGTACTGTATATGTGGTGCATGTACTGTATATGTGGTGCATGTACTGTAAATGTATATATGTACTGTATATGTGGTGTATGTACTGTATATGTGGTGCATTTACTGTATATGTGGTCTATGTACTGTAAATGTATATATGTACTGTATATGTGGTGTATGTACTGTATATGTGGTGTATGTACTGTATATGTGGTGTATGTACTGTATATGTGGTGCATTTACTGTATATGTGGTCTATGTACTGTAAATGTATATATGTACTGTATATGTGGTGTATGTACTGTATATGTGGTGTATGTACTGTATATGTGGTGCATGTACTGTAAATGTAAATATGTACTGTATATGTGGTGTATGTACTGTATATGTGGTGCATGTACTGTAAATGTATATATGTACTGTATATGTGGTGCATGTACTGTAAATATATATATGTACTGTATATGTGGTGTATGTACTGTATATGTGGTGCATGTACTGTATATGTGGTGCATTTACTGTATATGTGGTGTATGTACTGTATATGTGGTGCATGTACTGTAAATGTATGTATGCACTGTATATGTGGTGTATGTACTGTAAATGTGGTGTATGTCCTGTAAATGTATATATGTACTGTATATGTGGTGTATGTACTGTATATGTGGTGCATTTACTGTATATGTGGTGTATGTACTGTAAATGTATATATGTACTGTATATGTGGTGCATGTACTGTATATGTGGTCATGTACTGTATATGTGTGTATGCACTGTATATGTGGTGTATGTACTGTATATGTGGTGTATGTACTGTATATGTGGTGCATTTACTGTATATGTGGTGTATGTACTGTAAATGTATATATGTACTGTATATGTGGTGCATGTACTGTATATGTGGTGCATGTACTGTATATGTGGTGCCTGTACTGTATATGTGGTGCATGTACTGTAAATGTATGTATGCACTGTATATGTGGTGCATGTACTGTATATGTGGTGTATGTACTGTAAATGTATGTACATACTGTATGTGTGTACATACGGATGTGTGTGTGTGTACATATACACCATATGCTTGTGTACATATGGATGTGTGTGCATATACATACACAAATGCAGTATGTATGTATATATATATATATATAATATATATATATATATATATATATATATAATATATATATTCAATTAAGAAACACTGGGCACTTTTCAGGATTCAGGGGTTAAAACCTGCAGTGGTCTGCTATAATATTGGTCTCTTATTCGTGGTGCACACAATTGTAGATCATAGTATCGAAAAATCTGGAGAAATGCGGCACTCACCAGAGATGATCTTATGTCCTTTATTCACATATGCATGTTAAGGTACATGCGGTAAAACAAGTGCGAGGAGGGGGAGAGGAGACGGCGGACATATATATATATATATATATATATGTATATGCACACACATCCACATGTACCTTAACATGTATATGTGAATAAAGGACACAAGATCATCTCTGGTGACTGCCGCACTTTTCCTGATTTTTTGATATAGTGTGTGTACACTGCACAGTACCACTTCTCCTGTCCTGTATACAGGGTGTAATCCTCAGTATCTGTATTATTCTGTATAGATTCAAAGAAGCTTTATTGGCAGTATATATACTGCATAGTACCACTTCTCCTGTCCTGTATACTGGGTGTAATCCTCAGTGTCTGTATTATTCTGTCTATATACACTGCACAGTACCACTTCTCCTGTCCTGTATACTGGGTGTAATTCTCAGTATCTGTATTATTCTGGATATATCCTCTGCACAGCACCACTTCTCCTGTCCTGTATACTGGGTGTAATCCTCAGTATCTGTATTATTCTGTATATATACACTGCACAGTACCACTTCTCCAGTCCTGTATACTGGGTGTAATCCTCAGTATCTTTATTATTCTGTATATATACACTGCACAGTACCACTTCTCCTGTCTTGTATACTGGGTGTAATCCTCAGGATCTGTATTATTGTGTATATATACACTGCACAGTACCACTTCTCCTGTCCTGTATACTGGATGTAATCCTCAGTATCTATATTATTCTGTATATATGCACTGCACAGTACCACTTCTCCTGTCCTGTATACTGGGTGTAATCCTCAGTATCTTTATTATTCTGTATATATACACTGCACAGTACCACTTCTCCTGTCTTGTATACTGGGTGTAATCCTCAGGATCTGTATTATGGTGTATATATACACTGCACAGTACCACTTCTCCTGTCCTGTATACTGGATGTAATCCTCATTATCTATATTATTCTGTATATATACACTGCACAGTACCACTTCTCCTGTCCTGTATACTGGGTGTAATCCTCAGTATCTATATTATTCTGTATATATACACTGCACAGTACCACTTCTCCTGTCCTGTATACTGGGTGTAATTCTCAGTATCTGTATTATTCTGTATATATACACTGCACAGTATCACTTCTCTTGTCCTGTATACTGGGTGTAATCCTCAGTATCTGTATTATTCTGTATATATACACTGCACAGTATCACTTCTCTTGTCCTGTATACTGACAGTTGGTATTGGACTTCGGGATTTTCAGCATTTAAATATTGTTTAAATTGATGATCCCCAATATGGAGTCATCACTTCTTTTCTGTACAGGTGATGACTTTCTCTTCGCTGTGGATCTGACCGCTGGGACCCAACAATCGTGAGAAATGTGGCTTTGAAGATCACCATGTAAATGGAGCTGCGGTTGATTAATCCTTCTTCTGCACCATTCACATGTGGCTCTTCAGATAACTCCTTTAAGAAAGTGATGAGGCCACAACAATGTAAAATCAAATTTCACTGATCGGGGCTGATGGGTGTTATAATATGTGGGCTGGTGCGGTTTGTTTTCCAGGGCTGCTTTTTAGTCCCAGTCCGGCCCTGCTGGAAACCCAACTAAATTCACCACACATTATTTTCTCTAGTTAAGAACATCAAACCAAAGAGAAATTACAGTACACACAAGTGAAGAACCTATAAACTATAAGCTACCAAGGGAAAGATCCAATCACTTATTTTATGAGTAATCAATGAATTTTAACAAAATTGAAGATTTTATAAATTATTTGAAAACTGTTTTTAGAAATATTTGGAAATAAATTGAGAATTATTGATAAAAGTGTTTGGTGTGAGATTTAAGTGGGTTGCATTCTGTCATTATAGTAAGCGCTAAATCTTAAACATTGCAGATATATTTGTTTGTGCTCAGTTATGTGTGACATATGTAGTGTTCCCACAAAATGTCATTGTCCATGTGTACACAATAAGTATGTGGAAATACATGTATATGGAGCATAACACACACAGGTACCATACAGTGTGACCACAAAGGGCTGTCCCTATGTCCCGTACATATGTCCCCAATGCTTTATGGACCCCTAACTACAATATTCTTTTAACATACCTTTTGTTCCCACCATAATGGTACATTCATGGGTCAATTAACCACACAGTATTTGGTAAAAAAAAGGTGTTTACTATAGTTGGGGCAGTGTGCACAAATCAGCATCTCCACAACATTGCAAATAGTACAATTATAACCTATTAACAACACAGAGGTGTATGGTTGGTTTTGTCAATATTACTTTGCACATTTTTAGTCAACAGCCCCAAATTACATAGCAAATGTGTACTGTCAAATGATTACAATCATCCTCCTGGTCTTGATTATTGAGGACAATTACCCTACACTATGTTATGCTGCCACTACACTGCCCCAGGCCCATTAAAGTAGGAGCAGTAGCTGTGCCTGTTGCTCCTGGCATTCTGCTGAGAGCGGCCCTGGAACAACGGCTGGAGTGACGGTAGTCCAGGGTCGTTTGCACGCCACTCACCTGGCATGAGTTCCCCAGTTTTAGGGTCCACCGAATCCACAAAAACTACAGGCGTGTATGATTGAGCATCCCTACGACGCATGAAGTTATGCAGCACACAACACGCCATCACTACCATTTGGATAGATTCCAGTTTCATATGTAAAGCAGTATAAAACACGTGGAATCTATTGGCCATGATCCCGAACGCATTTTCAACCACACGACGGGCCCAGGATAGCCGGTAATTGAAAAGGCGTTGCTCAGGGGTGATAGTCCTCTGGTGATATGGCCGTAGTAGGTTGGCCTGAAGTGGAAAGCCCTCATCCCCACAAACGCAAAGTTGAGATGCTCAGTGGTGTCATCATACGTGGGCAAGTTGAGGCGTCCCCTCGTAAGGTCTTCACCTAAGGAGATGTGTGCCAAAACACCCCTATCAGACACATGCCCGTTCATCCCAACATCCACATACAGGAACTCATAGTTGGCATTCACGAGGGCCATGTGGACCACACTGAAGAACCCTTTATAGTTATAATAAAAGGACCTGCTGTTGGGGGGTTGTGTGATCCTCACATGCTTGCCATCCAATGCCCCCCCGCTGTTTGGGAATTGCCACCTCTCCTGGAAGCCAGTGACAACTTCCAACCATTCCACAGGGGTTTCTGGAAAACGCATATAGGATGGCAGCAGATACCTCACAATGGCCTCACACGTCTCAGGGATTAGGCGGCTCAGCAGTGGGCGTGAGACAGCAGCAGCATACTGCAGGTCAGTCAGCATGCGCCCTGTTGCCAAGAAATGCAGCGTCACAGCCAACCGCTCCTCTGGTGGCACAGCTTGACGCATCACAGTGTCCACATGCAAAATATGTTGGCGCACCAACTCCAAAAGGAATTTGAAGGATTCCTGACATACGGAGATAGTTCCGGAAATCATGCGGATTCCTGTCCTCTAGCTGACGGACTTGTGACTCAGGTTGTCCCTTTGCAGGAACCAATCTCGAGCCCACACATGCCATCGTCTACGCCTCCGCAGTCTCTCGGACCTCTCATCCCTTATCAAGGCATCCTCCAACAATGCTGCACCCACAACAATTCCATCCTGTGATCCGTGTGCGTTCAAATAAAGATGTGGTATTAGATTAGCGCTACAAACCACTCCAGGCGATCGTTCTGTATAAATTACCTTAAAGCTTTATTCAATCGATGTAGAATGCCCAGTCTCCACAACGCGTTTCGGCGCTAATTGCGCCTTTCTCAAGGGACACTATCTGCCACGATAAAAGGATGCAATGTCCTTATTACGTATCAATATCACACATCAAACATAACACATGACCAGAGGGGTCTGTAGAAAGATCCCTGTGAGCCAGCATAAACATGTATGCTGCACATTTATTAACTAACTTTTGTCTCCCTTCATTGCACATACAATTGTGTTCTTCAAACATTGCTACTGGGAGTCCACAGCTCATAATTAGATTTGTAAATTATATTGCCCTGTCTGGACATTGTTGGTTTAAATTAGCATTGCATTAAAGCACGAAAAAAAAAATTACATTAACTATGACTAACCTGCAGTGTCATAGCAGCCACACACCTCAGAATAGACAGCACACAGTGACTGTGGTGTTTACCACTCTCCAAAACAAACAGGAGATGAGGCTGTGGGGGACAAGGCATTTTAGAGGGGTGTAATGAAGTGTACAATTCAGATTGTATTATTGAAATTGACACTGAAATGAACTGTGCACAGTCCGCACTTGTCCACCAGGGGGCATCAGTGGACTGTACAATCACAGAGGGTGGAAAGCATCTGTTGTTTACCCAGGAAGTGAAAGCAAAAAAAAAAAACAGTGCAGATCCAGAGAGCGCAGCCAGAACAGACATAGGGCTCTTTTTGCAGCCAGATTCTTGGGAAGAAATACCCTGTGAAGATCGTTGCTGCAACCCCCGGTCTGCAGGACCTTGCCTTACCGAGGGTCCCACTCAAATTCAGGACATTGCCTCCGGAATTCAGGACATTGCCACTGGATTACATGTGCAGGGGCTGTGACTGACATAAGGGAGCCATCTGTGCTACTGTGATCTCCCTTCTGCTCATCGGTTTGCCCCGAGACTGAGAGAGACTTCTGAGCTGCTGTGGGCTCCCGTCTGCTGCTCGGTGTGCCCTGAGACTGGGAGAGACTAACAAAGAAAGATTCTGTTACCTGCGGAAGGAGACCACAGAAGAAGACTGAGGCGTTTCCCCCTTCAGCGCTGCATCGGGACCCGTCATCGTGAGATCCCCAGGCCTGCTACGTGGGAGCGACACCTTCTTCTGTGATAGACTGGTACGTGATTTTAGGGAAAGTTAGGGAAAGATATCTCCATTGTTGTGTTTTTTTCTTTGCTAGCTGCGTACCCGGAAGAAGTGAAGATCCAGAGACCCCACCATATACATGTGTGCAGCTAGATCAGTTGACTGTGTTATAGACATGTTTTACAGTAAAGAAATGTTACTACCGGTTAAATCTGAGTATGGGGATTCTGTTGAGAAAGATCATACACACACACCCGCGGCCTTACCACCGGTCGCTACAGGGGCAACAATAGAAATTTGACATGTGTACATAGAGATGCCACAAAAAATCCAAGAGTGGAGCACATGGCTACGTACGGTATGTATGGATGCTGGGGAGATGACGCAACGGTAGTGGTCAATAAGCCGTCCTCTGTGTAATCATAGAGTGTTGCTGAGTAAAATGTAACTGTAAGCAGGACAGATAAAGATTGTGAATTACATTCAAAGGCACACAATTTGCAGCTGCGTGTAATAACGCATTAGCGTCACAAAACGCCGCACAAGAGACTTCTGTACAAATGACTCATTATCGTAAGATACCAATGTCAACATAATTTCGTCCTAGACAGTGCTTTTTTTGTAAAAAAATATTTCCTGGTACGCATACCCGAGGCGAGAGCCGGGGGGCGGGGGGATGTTGCTATCAGGCGCCATCCAACGCTCCCTCCATCCTCCTGCTCCTTCCATCCTCCATCGCCCTGCTCCTTCCATCCTCTATTCCCCTGCTCCTTCCATCCTTCATCCCCCTGTTCCCTCCATCCCCCTGCTCCTTTCATCCTCCATCCCACTGCTTCTTCCATCCACCATTCCCCTGCTCCTTTCATCCTTTATCCCCATGCTCCTTCCATCCTCCATCCCCATGCTTCCTCCATTCTCTATCCCCCTGGTCTCTCCATCCTCCATCCCTTGGTCTCTATCCTCATCCCCCTGGTCTCCCCATCCTCCATCCCCCTGCTCTCTCACCCACCTGATCCCTCCATCCTCCAGGTCTCTCCATCCTCCATCCACCTGATCTCTCCATCCCTCTGTGCCCTCCATCCTCAATCCCTCTGATCTCTCCATCCCCCTGCTCCTTCTATCCTCTATTCCCCTGCTCCTTTCATCCTTCATCCCCCTGTTCCCCCCATCCCCCTGCTCCTTCCATCCTCGATCCCCTGATCTCTCCATCCTCCATCCCTCTTGACTCAATTTCTCCATACCCTGCCTGTCCTGATTTCTATCCCCCCTGCATCCTCTCCCCCTGCACAGCCTGCCGCCCTCTGCACTCATCAGAGTCACTGTCACTGACAGTCTGTCAGTGCTGTTGTCACATACCCTGCACTGCAGCCTGCATTAGTTGTCCTCCTCCATCTTCTTTCCCTGTGGGCAAAACTCCGCCCACCCGAGTCATATGTATGTGACATCATCGCAGGTCCTCCGGTGCTGAGGGGAACTGTACTACACACAGCCTGTGAGTGACACAGCAGGTCATTGCTGCCTGCTCTTTAGATTTTCCGGTACGCCGTATCGGTATGTACTGCCGATCTTCAGATTTTCCGGTACGGTGTACCGGTATGTACCCCCACAAAAAAAGCACTGGTCCTAGATGCCGCCACAGTATCCTCATGTTGGGGCAATGCATACCTCCTCAATGTGTACATGGAACTCAGACAGCGCAGGTGCATCGAGGATTCTTAAATGTGGTAACCAGCCAATGATGGTGCAGCGCTGTAATTTACACAATCAGCCTCCTCAATGATGACGCCCACTACTGTGGCTTGCGAACTCACCTGCGTCTTGATTGATTAGGGTTATCAAAAACCTGGCTGGAACTGCTGCACTATGTTGCTAGTTTGCCAATAGCACACAGCGCTAGTGAGCCCTCCTCTGTGTCTACAGAGCGTTACGGTAGGTTTTTTTGGTTGTTTTGGTGCTGATTCTTTCCTTTTCATCTGTGGGGTTTTATTTCAATCATGTGCTCCTTCCCTGGCAAACCATATGGGAGTCTGTGTTAGCACATTTAATTCTAAACTCGTGTCATACTGTGTTTCCTACATGTGTGCCCAATACTATCAACACAAGGTGGTGGACTTTTTAAGTAATGTGCAATCCCACAGTGACCATCACATTTGATGTGCATGCCCTACTGGATGTTAATTCTTGTAAGCATTTGTGACTTTGTGGCCAGCACTGGTGTCCACAATGTTAACCACGCAATATGTGTTTTACAGGTATGTTTACTTTCCTGTGTGTGAGGACTAGGGATGAGCGAGTCCTAAATTACTCGGAATCGCTAGACCCGCACGAGTCCGAGCCCAGGACTCGCTACTCGTTGCGAGTCTAGCGAGTCCAATGTTAATGAATAGGGAACCGAGTAATAACGAATAATGCTATTTCCAAATCGCTGATGTGTCTCTGAAAGTGTGCGAGTCCAAACTCGCAGATTTTTCTCTTATTTGAAGCCGATGATGGGAGGGGGAAGCGATTCTCGGGCACACACCATGCTGTAAAAGCAAACATTTTATAATTTCTGGTGGCTTTCTGGGGGCTTGTAAAACAAGTAGCAGGTACTATTTCGTGAAAGGTACACACTAGAGGCTTAGGGCCCTTTCACATCTGCGTTTTTCGTAATTCGCGGCAGATGCGGTGAAAAAACCGCATCTGCCGCGTTTACCGCATAACCGTTCCACTTGCGGCGCGGTTGCGTTTTTTTCTATGCAAAGTATAGGCATACTTGCGGCAGGTGCGGCAAGTGCGGTTTTGCACTTGCGGCAGGTGCGGCCGCGAAAAAAACCGCAGTAAGCCGGGGTTTTTTTTGGCGGCCGCACCTGCCGCAAGTGCAAATCCGCACTTGCCGCACCTGCCGCAAGTATGCCTATACTTTGCATAGAAAAAACCGCAACCGCGCCGCAAGTGGAACGGTTATGCGGTAAACGCGGCAGATGCGGTTTTTTCACCGCATCTGCCGCGAATTACGAAAAACGCAGATGTGAAAGCACCCTGCGATATTTTAAGACAGATGGAAGGTACCGTGCGAGCTGCAGGCAGGACACCGTACAGCAACGCACTGGCACAGGAAAAAATTGTTTAGTACGCAGAACCAGGCACTGTTAGGCTGCGGTGCTGGCTGCGTGCAAGTTTACAAGTACCGTGCGAGCTGCAGGCAGGACACCGTACAGCAACGCACTGGCACAGGAAATTTTTTGTGGAAAAATGGCACCAAAATTATTTGGTAGACTAGTGCCAAAAATAAGAAAAAGCTTAGGATTACAGCTCTGCGGAAAGCTGGGTGAACTAAGCTCTGAGGATGGTGCTGGATTCACTGTAAGGCTGCTCCTATCTCCCTTCCTTACAGTCCTGTACAGCAATCCTCCGTCCTGGTAGTTCTGAAAAGAACTTTTGGGTTATGTGTGACTCCTACACTGCCTAACTGTCCCTAGATCTGCTCCAAGTCTCCCTGCACTAGGTCAGCTCTTCTCAGGAATGTGCCCAAAATGGCGGGGGCAAGCCTTATATACTGCCTTGCCTGTCATAGATGACATAGGCATCACGATGGACAGCAGCCAATCATAGTCCTGACACAACCAAAGCTGCTATGGCATTACTGACTATGATTGGCTAACATGCTTGTCCTTCTTCACAAGTTTTCTGACCTAACACGCAATGCTGACTAGTAACATAAAAGATTCTGGATTCGCGAGTCCCGAATAGAGAATACAGGACTCGGAATCGCAGACTCGCTAGGATTCGGACTCGTAGACTCGCTCAGACTCGCTGCTGTTTGGGGAGATTCAAGCTATATAGCGATGTGATAGAGCGAGTCTAGCGAGTCTAGCGAGTGAGATAAAGTAAACTCTGACAAAACTAAGATTGCCATTGACTTGCATTGGACTCGTTACTGAGCGAGTATTCGCTAAAAGACTCGCCGATTACCGAGTCCAGCGAGTCCCTTAAGAATCGCCGAGTAACGAGTCCTAGCGAGTAGACTCGCTCATCCCTAGTGAGGACTTTAGGATATTTGTCATATATTATGGTGTTAATTACTACATTTCCTACAAAACCTTATAGTACATAGTGAATATTGTGACCCATTACTCATATGGCTGCAGACATGTGTAGACTGCAGACATGACGGCATGCTTAAGCTGATACAGCTGTGTAGTATATTTGTATTTTAAATGCCATTGCCAAGTGAAGAAACAGAACAGGGCTGCTGCATCAAAATGAACATACATCTATATTAGAGATGAGCGAGTACTAAAATGCTTGGGTGCTCGAAGCTTGGGCCAAGCATCCTAAGATACTCATGTACTCGGCCCAAGCACCGAGCCCAATGTTATCCTATGGGAGACCCGAGTATTTTTCTGACATGACCCCCGGCAGCATGGAAAAACCCTAAAAATGTCACAAAAGTATCAGAACAGTGCTGAAATGATATGGGGAAGACCCCTTGAAGCATTTCAGGCCCCAAGGTCACTGATGTCAACAATGTTGTCAGACTATTACGCCACTTTTACGGACTGTCAAGAAAACGTTACAAAATGAAACCAAAACGGATTTTCATGGAAAAAATATTAAGGGCTCATACCCACTTGTGAGACAAAGTTGGTGTATGTTAGTTTTGTAGGATTATATGAAAGATTTTTTTTTTTAAATTGTGTGGCACTCCCATGCCCCTGGGAAGAGACGTAAATGAAGGCCTCTTTAAATAATGTGCCCATTATAAGGAAGTAGGTCTTTTGTAGTTATGCCCTGGGCAGGGAAGACAAAAATTGTGTGGCACTGTGATGCCCCTGGATAGAGGCGTGCATGAGGGCCTTTTAAAAAAAATGTGCCCATTGTAAGCAAGTGTGTCTGCTGTAGTATTTCCCTAGGCAGGGAAGCCAAAAATTGGGAGGCACCAATATGCCCCTGGATAGAGGTGTGCATGAGGGCCTTTTAAAAAAAAGTGCCCATTGTAAGCAAGTGTGTCTGCTGTAGTATTTCCCTAGGCAGGGAAGCCAAAGGTTTGGAGGCATCAAGATGCCCCTGCATAGAGGCGTGCATGAGGGCCTTTTTAAATAATGTGCCCATTGTAAGCCAGTGTGTCTGCTGTAGTATTTCCCTAGGCAGGGAAGCCAAAGGTTTGGAGGCACCAATATGCCCCTGCATAGAGGTGTGCATGAGGGCCTTTAAAAAAAAATGTGCCCATTTTAAGCAAGTGTGTCTTTTTTAGTATTGCCCTAGGCAGGGAAGCCAAAAATTGGGAGGCACCAATATGCCCCTGCATAGAGGTGTGCATGAGGGCCTTTAAAAAAAAATGTGCCCATTTTAAGCAAGTGTGTCTTTTTTAGTATTGCCCTAGGCAGGGAAGCCAAAAATTGGGAGGCACCAATATGCCACTGGATAGAGGTGTGCATGAGGGCCTCTTTAAATGATGTGCCCATTTTAAGCAAGTGAGTCTGTTGTTGTATTTCCCTAGGCAGGGAAGCCAAAAGATTGGAGGCACCAAGATGCCCCTGCATAGAGGCGTGCATGAGAGCCTTTTCAAAAAATGTGCCCATTGTAAGCAAGTGTGTTTGCTGTAGTATTTCCCTAGGCAGGGAAGCCGAAAATTGGGAGGCACCAATATGCCACTGGATAGAGGCGTGCATGAGGGCCTTTTAAAAAAATGTGCCCATTGTAAGCAAGTGTGTCTTTTGTAGTATTTCCCTAGGCAGGGAAGCCAAAGGTTTGGAGGCACCAAGATGCCCCTGCATAGAGGCGTGCATGAGGGCCTTTATAAATAATGTGCCCATTGTAAGCAAGTGTGTCTGCTGTAGTATTTCCCTAGGCAGGGAAGCCAAAGGTTTGGAGGCACCAAGATGCCCCTGCATAGAGGCGTGCATGAGGGCCTTTTAAAAAAATGTGCCAATTTTAAGCAGGTGGGTCTTTTGTAGGATTTCCCTAGGCAGGGAAGCCAAAAATTGGGAGGCATTGCGATGCCCTTGGGAAGAAACATGGAGGAGAGCCTCTAAAAATTGTTCCCATTACAAAGGAGCGGGTCTCCTGTACTTGTAATGCCCATTCTGGAAGCATGGATTAAATATTTACCCCTGGGGGGTATACATGAAACTAATGCCTAACTTTTGAATGGTTAGGTTCATCATCATCATAAATATGATATAAAAAAATTATGGTTTTGTTGCATCATGAACCACGGTCACACTGATTATATGATGGTGGCAGATGAGGAGAAGGAGGAGTAGTACAGCAAGTAGCCAAACACATGAAGTCTGTACCGATGTGTGGGTGTGCGGAGGTGCATGGGAATCTACCGGCACAAAAATTAAATTCTGCTATCATTTGGTGGTGGTGTGGTGAAGTCAGGCCCAATCCAACCCTTGTTCATCTTGATCAAAGTCAGCCTGTCAGCATTTTCAGTTGACAGGCGGGTGCGTTTATCTGTAATGATTCCACCTGCGGCACTAAAAACACGCTCTGACAAAACGCTGAAAGTCGGCAAGGCTGGCAGAAGCAGTAGGTGACTTTCTGAAATGGGCATACAGGCGGTGTACTTTGACGAGCAGATCAGACAGCTCTGGGTAGGATTTAATAAACCACTGAACCACGAGGTTGAGCACATGGGCCACACATGGAACATGTGTCAGCTCGCCTCGCCTCAGAGCCGCCACAAGGTTCCGGCTATTGTCACACACGACCATGCCTGGCTGTAGGTTCAGCGGTGTGAGCAAGTGATCTGCCTGCTGTTTCAGAGCTGTCCACAACTTTTCAGCGTTGTGGGGTTTGTCACCTATGCATATTAGCTTCAGCACAGCCTGTTGCCGCTTAGCCGAGGCAGTGCTGCAGTGCTTCCAGCTTGGGACTTGTGTGGAGGGTGAAGTGGAGGAAGAGGAGGAGGAGCATGACGTGCCAGAGCTGTACACTGTGGGTGAAACCCTGACTGAGTTAGGGCTTGCAATCCTCGGTGTCGGAAGGACGTGTTCCGTCCCAAGGTCAAACTGGGTCCCGGCTTTCAGAATATTAACCCAGTGTGCCGTCAGTGAGATGTACCGGCCCTGCCCGCAAGCACTTGTCCACGTGTCCGTGGTTTGGTAGACTTTGCTGGAAACTGCGTTGTTAAGGGCACGTATGATGTTTTGTGACACGTGCTTATGTAATGCGGGAATGGCACACCGGAAAAAATAGTGTCGGCTGGGGACCGAGTAACGTGGAACAGCCGCCGCCATCAGGTTGCGGAGTGCTTCCGTCTCCACCAGCCTAAAAGGCAACATTTCCAGCGCAAGCAGTCGCGAAATGTGTGCATTTAGAACTGTGGCATGTGGGGCGTTGGCAGCGTATTTGCGCCTGCGTTCCAAAGACTGGGGTATGGATAACTGAACGCTGCGCTGGGAAAAGGACGTGGCTGATGATGGTGCTACTTCTGCTTGTGCAAGTACAGGTGAAGGACAGGAGGCATCTTCGCCTGCAGTATGCACGCACAACAGTGGAAGACGCAGCTGTGTCACCCGCAGACAATGCTCCTGTACTCTGCTGTACATCCCACAAAGTTGGGTGCTTTGCTGCCATGTGCCTGATCATGCTGGTGGTGGTCAGGCTGCTAGTTTTGCTACCCCTGCTGATGCTGGCATGGCAGGTGTTGCAAATGGCCTTTTCGAATTATCTGCAGACACCTTAAAAAACAGCCAGACTCGGGAAGACCTAGCAGTTGTACTGGCAACATCACTCGTGTTGTTGTTCCGGGGAACGGTTGCCTGCCTTCTGCCTGCGGACACCACCCTGCTTCTTCCGGCCTGTTGTGATGCTACGCCTAACTCCCCCTGTGCACTGCTGTCCTCGCTCTGCATGTCCTCCTGCCAGGTTGGATTAGTTACTGGATCATCCACCACGTCGTCTTCAACTTTCGCACCCTGGTCCTCCTCCTGACTTTCTGGCAATTGTGTCTCATCATCGTCCACCTCTTGTTGAGACACGTTCCCACCGTTGCCTTCATGAGACCGTGGCTGCTCAAATATTTGGGCATCGGTACATACGATCTCCTCATGACCCACTTCAACTGGAGCTGGCGATAGGCCATAATCTACGAATGGATAAGTGAACAGCTCTTCAGAGTGTTCAAGTGTGGGATCAGTTATGTCTGGGTCCGGGCACTCGGCATGGTGGGAGGAAGGAGGATCAGGGTGTGGAATGTGCGGTCCAGTCTCACGGCTACTGACACTTGACCGTGGGGAAGACAGGGTATTTGTGGTGGTGCCAAACTGACTGGAAGCATTATCTACTATCCGACTAACAACCTGTTGACACTGGTCTTGGTTTAATAGTGGAGTACTGCTGCATTCACCTAGAAATTGGGACAAGAAAGTCGAGCGAGATGATGTGGGCATTTGTCGTGGCGCAATTCGAGCTTGCACACGGGCTCGCCCTCTGCCTGCACCACCATCATGTCCAGTTCCTTGTCCCTTGCCACCGGACTTGCGCATTTTCAATGTGGTGCTGACTGTATACAGCTAAATTAGTGCAGACAAGAGTTGGTTTTTAGCACAACCCTAAGTTTTGAAATTAAGGCCCTGCAGGTGGACTAGTTAGACACAAACACTGACTACAATAGCGAGTCTTTTGGTGTATCCTAATTTACGCTGCAATCTACAGTAGCAGCACTTAGATGATCAATTAGTGCAGACAAGAGTTGTTGTTTTTTTTTTTAATATTTTTATTGAGTTTTCATTTTTAATAACAAGGAAAAGAAGAAAAACAATCCAACCCCCATACCCCCCAGCCATCAATAGTTACAGCGAAAATACATCCAACAATCTCCCAAGACATACAAGGTCGGACATTGATTATAAACAATATTCAATACCAAAAACTACATCATAGTCACATCTCCTAACAGTCATAAGAAATGAAATGGAAAAAGTGTTACGCCTGCCCCGAGTCACCTGGAGCAGGGGATACCCATAGCCTTCCCAAGGACCCTTGTAACTCCTCCAGAAGATACCAGGACGATTGCACAAACGGTAGGACTACTGAGTGCAGTTCTGCTGACGATAGCTTAGTGGTTATGAACCCTCTCCAAGTCTCAAAAAACTTCCCCGTCAACGCGTCTTTATCCCTTGCCGCTTCCAGGCATTCCACGTGCATTACTGCCTTCAATTCGTTGAGTATACCAGTCATGCCAGGGTTGTGCCCAGATAGCCAGTCCATCAGGATTAGCCTTTTGGTAACCATTGCCAGCATATGGAGTATTCTAGCAGGTTTGCCTTCCCACACTCCAGATACCGGGAAATGAAACAACCAGGCAAGCATATCCATTGTAACGGTTTTGCCGGTCACCTCCCTCGCTAAGGCTTCCACCCGCTTCCATAGTTTCTGCACCTCCCCACACAGCCATATACCATGCACCATATCTGTTTTTGGTTGTCCGCATTTCGGGCATTGTTGTCGCCTATTAGGGAACCTAGCATTCGGGGGTAGGGTGAATCCGTAGATTGTCCTGTGTATAATCCTATATTGTACATCCCTCCATTTTTCGCTGATTATATTTTTCCTCAGTACTTCCCAGCCCCTCAGAATCGTGTCCGCTATATCAGTCCGAGGTATGTACTTTAGCCACCCGCGAAAGATGTTATCCTCCCTTAAGGCCAGAGTCGTGTCTCGTAAACTACCATAAAGGTAAGACACGTTGACAGTCAGACGGTCCGCTCCCAACCAGGCATCCCAGATAGTCAATCTGCATTCCTGTGATACACTCTGAAGGTGTCGAAGGACGTGATGGTGTAACTGCCTGTATTGGATGATATGGTACGGGCTCAATTGGAACTTTTCCAAGACTTCTGACTCCGTCAACCACCTTCTGTCAGGTTTGTGTAACAAATCCCCCAATGTGTGAATCCCCTTTTCTTGCCATGATGCGAATAAGGCGTTCTCACGCCCTAATCTGAATCCTGCGTGGGCCCAAGGATTAAGGTATTTCGACGTTTTCCAGGTCATCATTAACTTCTTTCGAACCGCTTTCCAGCACATAGCCGTATCCCTATAGATGATCATGTTTTTCAGGTGTTTAGGCACGGCCGGCCATGGCGAGTACAGTAAGCTGGCCAGTTCCCAGGGTCTGCATAGCGCCGCTCCTATGGTATAATTAGAGTATCTGTTGGACTTTTTGAGCCAGTCTATAACGTGACGTAATAAGCACGCCAAATTATATCCCCTGATGTCAGGGAGATTTAGCCCCCCTCCAAGTTTTGGGAGCATTAAGGTGCGACTGGCTATTCTGGCCTTCCGTCCCCTCCAAAGAAATCTGGAGAAAGCTGTGTTGAGTCTATGCACATCCGCCCTTCGCAGTAGCAGTGGTATAGTCTGCAGCGGATATAGTAACCTGGCGAAGCTAACCATCTTAAGTAGATGGCACCTCCCCAGAAGAGTCAGCGGCAGGTCCCTCTGATAGAAATAATCTCTTCAGTTTCTTCGTTCGATAAACTCCATAGACTGCGTCTTCAGAACCAAAAGTGGGTTTTATTCGGGTAGGAAAAAATACAGAGATGTACAGCAAAAGCAGTATGACTGGCAGAAATCTGAATGACAGGCGCGGGAGCCACAGGTGTCACACTCAAGATGGATTCAGAATAATGGCTCCCCGTCTCTTGGACGGGGCGTGTCTTTATACCAGTTTTCCCCATAGAGAATCATTGTACAATGACTCTCTATGGACAAAGGATTACGTCACCTGTCATAAGTGATCCCTTCATACTACTTACAACATATATTGACATGAAAAAGCACATTAATTTCATTACTAACTACATACAAATTATCTCATAATAGCCTTTTTGGGACCAAACACAAATCATAACTTATTGACATTAATCAGCTCTGTTCTTGATTATAAGAAACGTCATATTAGCCTTGAGGGATAGAATACACCACAAAAAATAAGACAAATTCAGAACTGGCTTATGAACTGATTATAAATTTTGCTAAATGATCAGACCAAATCTAATTAACGTGTATCTGTTTTCTTATACAGGTTAGGTCATTGCTTATAGCTAGAAGACATGACATTTATATTTCTACTAACAGAGAAAGTTTAAAGTTACTTTTTTTCAAACAGACAATATTGCCGACAGAGGCCTTGGTACCCATGGCCTCCGTCTAACAAATCCCTCTGTTGTACTTATGGTAATTTGATAATTTACCCAAAGTACAAATTGGCATATGAGTCTAGTCCTAATTCTCATATATATTATTGAGGGAATACATAATTTCGTACACTCCCTGGTCAGTAGGAGTGTTGGGAGGGACTGAAGGTACCCTTGGAAGAAGGGCCCTAACAATAGGTGTACAACCTACAAGTGAGCATGGTCTGGGAGTAAGTACCCTACCAGCACCAAGTCTCCGGTATGGTCTGATAAAAGTGGTACTATGTGTTATTACACGGGCCTGAAAGTTATTTAGTTCCTCAACATGAGCCAGACTCTTTTTTGAAAAACTTTTAGGTTACTACCTATTAAACACATATAGGAAAAAACAAACAAAGTAGCAAAAAAATCTACAGTAAATATCACCAACGTAAGAGTTCTTAAGTATTAATGAGTCCCGTTACAATCTTTCAAAAAAAAGAAAAAATTCAAAAATTGTCTTTGTTCCATGGCTCCTAAGGTCTTATACACAGTTCAAGTGTGGGCAAATAGTCCTAAAAAGAAGCAAAAAACACAACAAAACAAAAAAATCATCACAGAAGTGAAAAAACAAAGTGTCCGAGTCCCAAGTCCCATAACAGTCTCTGAGTCCTTTGATCCATGGCTCTCGATCTTGTTCTGTTCCTTCGGAGCTTCCACTGTCTTCCCCCTCGATCACACTGTCCGGGTCCCACTGGATAGTGTGAGATGTCATCTCCAGGGAAACAGGCGGATTCATGGATCCCGATCCAATAGGGGACCTGAAAAATAAAATAAAAGCGCAGTATCAGTTCTCACCAGCATCACTAAAATTCTCAACTGGCAATATAACAAGCTTACATTGATCAATATGAACCATTTTAACACTCTCTTGGCTTGCTAATCCTTAGCACTCCCAAAACAGTTGGGCCTATCACCTGTGTGATAACAAATGGGCCTTTGTAATTGGAATCCCACGGTCCTTTTTTTTTCCTAAGATTCTTAACCATGAACTAAGCTCCCACAACAAATTTGGACTCATATAATTGTTCTTTTGACTCTGAGGCTACAGCTCTTATTGCCAGGCAAGTGGGACATGATTTGTCTCACTAAGTGAGGTCCATTGTCACTTTCAATTAATTTTGGGAAGCCCCAGTGTGAAAACACATCTTTCCACAAGAGGAGGCCGTTGTTTGTGGCAGGCAGGGCCTCAACCCATTTTGAGAAAACATCAACAATGACCAAGGCATAACTGAATCCTCCCTCTGCTGGAGGGAATGGGCCAATGAAGTCAATTTGAATCGACTACCATGGACCATCAGCCACTCTGGGGATGGCACATTTTTCCTTTGTACTAGCTGTAAGAGCGCTTCTGGTTCTGGCTGAACAAAGACTGAATGATTAAATTTAATCAGAGACTTAATCATTATAGTTGGGATATATGGTAACAATTTGTCATCAACCCTTTGTAATACAGATATTGTCCTTTATCAATGGGTACTGATTCAAGGGAGTTAAATAAAGATGCATCACCTTGTTCTCTCTGTGCCTTTAAGAGGTCGTGGAACTGAGATGCGTAAGGGAACGCCTCCTCCCGGGGTCTTCGCGTGACAGCAGAGATAGTAGCCTGTGGATATCTGTCAACGCCCATCAGGGCGGCTTCTTTGGCTGCGGAATCTACATATGCATTGCCAACGATGTGGGGGTCAGATGTGATCTTTTGATGTCCTTTGATTTTACAGAAGGACCATAAATTTGGAAATTCTTTGCCTCTCTGCACAATTTGCTTGAGAATATCTGCATGCTGAAGCGGCTTGTTCTGGGAGTTTACCATCTTCCTCTGTGCCTATACATTGAAATACAATGTCAGAGAGGAGACAACGTAAGCACTGTCACTGAAAATATTCATGGGGTCAGTACACAAAAGAATGACTTGCAAAGCTGCCCCTAATTCAGCCCGCTGGGCGGAAAAATGTCCAGGAAGCTTATATTGCAATAAATTCTCGTTGTCAGGGAACCACAAAGCGTAACCTGTGACATATTTGCCATCATGCCAATACCGGGCCCCATCTATGTATACACAGGGGACATTGGTTTGAAAGTCAGCACGGAAGGGGGTGGGGGCGACATGAGTCTGTTCAATTTGGCAATCATGAGACTGACCTGCATATTGCAGCAATTGTGCTAAGTGATATTTATCTCCCACTTCTACCTGCAAATCCCTAGTCTAAATGTCAACAATCCATTGGGCCATTCTCTGAAAATTCACACCCCAAGCATTGCCTGTAAGCAGTGTTTTTAAGGTTACATGGGGGTTCTGCAGAATCAAGGTGAAAAGCTAATTAAAGTGCATGTTTTAAATTTTCGAAAGCCTGCAGGGCGTCTCCCTCTATTGTGATCGTGGTAAACTCATTCTCAATACCTTTTAGGAGATGTACAAAGGTTTAGCAAAGCAAGCAAAATCCTCAATAAATTCTCTGGAAAAATTCACAAGACCCAGAAACTTTCTGAGTTCCGTGATATTGATTTGGCACAGGTACAGCTTGAATGAATGTCCCCTCTTTTGAAACTGACACACATTCAAATATTAAACCTCTGGTTGCATTCAGCTGTACTCTGTCCCGACTCACTTTTAATATTGAGTTGCACAATGCATCACACATATTGTCAGTTTCATCAACAATTTGAGTCCATAAATTTTAAATCAAGAAATCATTGACATATTGCAGGACTTTGTCTCCGTACCCCAGGGGTTCCAATACCTGTGCCAACACCTGATGCAAATAAATTGGACTAGAATAAAACCCTTGGGGCAGGCGTGTGAACAGGTATTGCACATTTTCAAAGGTAAATGCAAAACGGAGAGCCGACTCAGGTGTAATAGGCAAGCAGAAAAAGCCAATCGCAATATTCAAACAAGAAAAAAAAACCTGACATTCACTCCTCAGCAGTGACATCACTTCAGGGACCGAGATGTGTTGCTGAGGGGTGTATTTGTTTACAAGTCTTAAATTCATGACCATGCGATAGCTACCATCCTCCTTTGTTTTACAGGCAGGATTGGGCTATTGCACGGGGGGGGGGTTGCCTCGTACAATCACGCCCTGTTATTCCAATTCACTGACAGCAATCCTTATGTAAGGAATTGCTTCCTCAGGAATACGGTATTGGCGCTGAAAGGGTGGTAGACGGTCGCTGTCAATCTTAATTAAAATTTGCATCAGTCCGCAATCTGTACATTTTGAAACCCATAAATGAGGAAAAAATTGCACCAATTCATGTTTCAAAGCCGTAGCTGCAACATTTATCTCAGGCATGTCATCATCATTATCAGCTGAGCACAAACTAACAACGGTTAATTTATGACTGTGACATTTTCAACTCTGCAGCATCCATAATAACTGAACAAACAGTAGTTCCTTTGTCACGCCATAAGACCTTATTACACAAATCAACAATGATACCCAAATTAACAATGATACCCATGGCTGACAACACATTTGACCCATTAATAAAAAACTTTAATTGCGGACTGATCCAAAGTTCACACCGAATGCTCGCCTGTATACAGGAGCCCTCAAATCCCACTAAACTTGTGGTGTCTGGCAGCCCGGGGGGAGCTGCAATTTGTGTTCTGTTACTGAAACAGAGGCTCCTGTTATCAATTAAAAAAAAATCTTCCCAATTTTTGGTACCCTCTATCCTCCCCTCTGACATAAGGTCGGTCCATCTTGGCCTAAGGATAATTGTGCCAAGAGGTACAGGGGAACGGGGGGGTTCAATGCATCAATCAGTACCGGCAGTAGGAAGCCCAAAAAAAAATTCACCAACCTCACCAGAGGCAATTCTACGGCCCACTGCTGTCACCTCCGAGCCGGACAGATCGCTTGAAAGAGCCATTTCCTCGTCCCCCCCCAGCTCCTGAATCAGTGGAGCATAAGGGTGGGAGGAAATCCTCCCGGAGGAGGGTGAGCTCTCCTCACAGCATGAATCCGTCCACTGCGATGGACAAGGGTCGCATAATTGGGTGACGGGGCAAAAGGCTCCCGAAGAACAGGGTTAACTATCTGAGGACCATTGTACTGCTGGCACGGTTTGGGGCCGTTAACCGCTGTCTGTCCAGGGGTCTTAACAGCAGGATCCTCATACGGATCTCGGGACATTGTAGAGATAGGCTACTGCTGCACCTGTGAATCATCCCTGGGATCTAAATGGGAACACTTACGTCTAAGATACCCTGATTGCCCACAAGGATAACATACAAGAGAACCCATGGAGTTCCGAGGGGCTTCTGCCGACTGGGACCAGCCCGCTTTCGGCAGTTGATTATAACCCCAGGAAGTCCTGGTCTCCTGTCCACAGCAGATGCCATTCAGGCAGGGCGATATGCAAAAACATCTGTATCATCGCCCTTAGTCTAGGATGGCATTTTCCCTAACAATGGTTACCAATGCCCTAATTTTGTCCTCCACAAATTTAGCATTATGTAAAATCCCTAACTTGCAAAACCTTTCCAAGTATTCTCTACAATCTATTCCATCAGATCATAATCATCTTTCTGATCTATTCTATCAAAAAATACTTATCAAACATTACACACCAGGCAGCCCATCTTCTAATTCTAAGATAATTTCCTTTCCTGATTCTAAAGGATTCTAACCATGGATGGATTTTTCTTCCTCCTTTCTGTCTGCCTGCAGCACATGTATCTCATACCCCTCCCTTTGTGATACTACTACTCCCATCATTGTATCAGTAGCTGCTGTGTTCTCTCCATACACTGCTCCGCTGCCCCACCCTGTGTAACTACATTAACGTACTGTCTTTGAAGCAATCACTATCCTGATCTGAGCTATAACTAACTTACACAAAGCCGCTATTCGGCTGCCCTTTCTGCTAATAATTTTTTTTTCTTGTCAAGATGTCTACTTTCTTCTGTGAACCACTGCATACAATTTAACCAAGTGGTTCAGCATTAACCCCTTCTAGCTATGGGGTTTCAGCGTGCCTGTCAGTCTGTTTCCTTAGCCACTCCATAGCGGTGGAAACACAAGGACGACTTTATAAACTGCTTTCTGTATCAACTTAATGCAATTACAGGCAAAAGTTAGATACTCACACCTCTGTAATGGAAGACACGTGCCGGCTTTGGTCAACCAAAAGAGGTCCAGCCGTATGATAAGCCTCACTCGTTACGTTGCCACACGTCTCCTTCTCCGTACCCTCGGCGTTAATCACGTCCTTGTATAACTCACGTAGAGGCACTGTAGTCTTAGTTACTTCAGGGTAGATAGGAGCGCAAACGAGAGATTCTCAGCGGCTGATTTCCTTAATGCGATTTCACGTGATGCATCACGCCTTTTTAGCAATAAAGGCAAAAAAAAGAGAAAGAAAAGTCCATTCCTCACCCTCTCACCCCTTTGGTTCACAGCTTTACTTGCAGGAATCTTCTAGGTTCTTCAGAAAGGATATAGGATCATCTCCCCCCTTTCCACCGGGCTGTAGCTCGCCATTTGATAGAAATAATCTCTTCAGTTTCTTCGTTCGATAAACTCCATAGACTGCGTCTTCAGAACCAAAAGTGGGTTTTATTCGGGTAGGAAAAAATACAGAGATGTACAGCAAAAGCAGTATGACTGGCAGAAATCTGAATGACAGGCGCGGGAGCCACAGGTGTCACACTCAAGATGGATTCAGAATAATGGCTCCCCGTCTCTTGGATGGGGCGTGTCTTTATACCAGTTGTCCCCATAGAGAATCATTGTACAATGACTCTCTATGGACAAAGGATTACGTCACCTGTCATAAGTGATCCCTTCATACTACTTACAACATATATTGACATGAAAAAGCACATTAATTTCATTACTAACTACATACAAATTATCTCATAATAGCCTTTTTGGGACCAAGTACAAATCATAACTTATTGACATTAATCAGCTCTGTTCTTGATTATAAGAAACGTCATATTAGCCTTGAGGGATAGAATACACCACAAAAAATAAGACAAATTCAGAACTGGCTTATGAACTGATTATAAATTTTGCTAAATAATCAGACCAAATCTAATTAACGTGTATCTGTTTTCTTATACAGGTTAGGTCATTGCTTATAGCTAGAAGACATGACATTTATATTTCTACTAACAGAGAAAGTTTAAAGTTACTTTTTTTCAAACAGACAATATGGCCGACAGAGGCCTTGGTACCCATGGCCTCCGTCTAACACCCTCCATCTCTCCAATTCCCGCGTGATTTTGGTAATTAAAGGGCCATAGTTCAGGGGGTAAATTTGGCTAGTGTCGCTGCTGAGTATGATGCCCAGGTATTTGATGTGGTGAGTTTTTACTTGTATGCCCTCCATCTCCGCCCCTCCCCTGGCCCCCCCTTCCCCAGGACGGTGACGAGGCTTTCCCAGTTGCAAGATCTCGCATTTAGCTTTATTGAGCTTAAAGCCCGAGAATGTGCCAAAAACCGTGAGTTGTTGAAGCAGTTCCCTTAAGTCCCTCTCCGGTCTATTCATATAGTTGATGACATCATCAGCAAATAGCGCTGACTTCACCGTCACCCCTCCAATGTTGATGCCCTCGTGTGAATCATTGCCGTTCAAATATCTGGCAAGAGGTTTGATGGCCAGATTGAAGAGCAATGGCGAGAGAGGGCAGCCTTGCCGCGTTCCCTTTTCCAGAGGGAAAGGGGCGGACAGAAAACCGGGGGTGCATATTCTAGCTCTCGGGTTCTCGTATAATGTTGTTAGGAATGTCCTGAACGGGCCTTGTAGGCCTATCTTGCCCAATACTAAGTTCAACCAGGACAGATTGACATTGTCGAATGCCTTTTCGGCGTCCAACAAGACCAATGCCGGACGATCATCACGTAGATTCTCTCGATGCCCCACTGAATCCAGCACTAACATAGTTTGTCTGATATTACCCACCGCCGATCTACCCCTAACAAATCCTGCCTGTTGTGGGCCCACAAGAGATGGCAGTAGCCCCGCCAAACGGTCCGCCATAATCTTGGCCAGAATTTTCAGGTCTTGATTTATCAGTGAGATGGGGCGATATCCGGCCGGGTCAGTGGCGCTCACATTCCCCTTTGGCAACAATTTAATGTGTGCCGTGTTAGTGTGGTTCGAGATCTTGCCCCCCGCTAGAATGTCATTAAAAAGAGAGACTAAGCAAGGAGCCACCTTGTCGCATAAAGACTTGTAATAGTCACCGGTAAAACCATCTGGACCCGGAGCTTTATGGGCACTCAGGTTTTTGATAGTCATTTGAACTTCAGCCAAGGAAATCTCAGCGTTCAAGGTGGCCAAGCCGTCCTCAGCTATGGTAGGTAGTGAGACCTTCTCAAGCCAGTCCCCTCCCACCTCCCTTGCATTCTGCACTGTATCCTGTGTATATAGTTTTGCAAAGAATTTGCCTAAATGAGAGTTGATATCTTTTGGTGCCTGAAGGATGTTACCCTCGGAGTCCACCAAAGAGGCAAACGTCGTGGGCTTAGTTTTACCCCTGGCCAAGTTCGCTAGGATCCTCCCCGCCTTGTCTCTATACTTATAGAGATCTACCTCCCATTGTTCCTTACTCCACTGTTCCCTTTGTTTAGCCCAGACGTCATACTCTCTCTTTGCTCCCACCCATTTCTCCTTTGTTAGCGGTGAAGGGTTGTTTTTAAATTCCTCATATGTGCTTCTTACCTTTGAACTAGCTAGATGGAACTGTTGAAATGTTTTCTTTTTTTGAGTGCTGGTGTATGCCATTATTTTACCCCTCATGACCACCTTACTCGTTTCCCAGTATAACCGAGAGTCCGTCTCATGGTCTGCATTGTGGAAGACGAAGTCAGACCACCACTCCCCCAGGAGTCTGTCAAAATTGGCGTCCCTTCTAAGATGTGATGGAAAGCGCCATATAAAGTTAGTGCCCCTAATGTGCACGTCTCTTAGTTCCAGGGCCACGGGGCTATGGTCGGAAATTACCATATTTTCAATACCCACTCTGACCACTCTAGCCAATAAGTGGTTGCTGAGTAGAAAGATATCAATACGAGACCAGGACCCGTGGGCATGGGAGTAATGAGTGAATTCCCGGTCTAGGGGGTGGTGTATCCGCCACACATCATGCAATGCCAGTCCCCTCGTCAGCGTATGTAGCGGGCATGTAGTGAGCATGCATGTGTGTGGCACCCCAGGGGTTAATGTGCCACAGTAACATCACATGGGTTCCCTCCCCACAACACACTGACTTACACTAGCACCTGTGGGCCAGGAGGGGGAGCTCAACCAGCTCCCTTAAATACTCTCCAGCTCAAGAGGAAGTAGTACTCAGTCTAGTTTAGAGTTTAGTTTCAGTTTCTGGGAGAACTGAGAGAGGCTGTAGTGTCAAAGAAGCTGTGCCAAGCTTTTCTACAGTCTGCTCACGATTCCAGGCCTAGCTAGGGTCTGAGGAGAAGAGAATCAAAGGACAGAGAAACACATCTGGGAGCTTGGGTGTCATCACCACTCGCCCCAGAAGAGCGCACAGAACGGACACCGGATCCGACACTGTGACTGACACACACAGCACAGTGAATCCAGGAGTAGTGGAATCTCTAGACCACCACAGTACCAGAGCAAAGCAACACGGCGGGGGTCAGCAACACATAGAAGACTCAAGTTGCCCAGCCAAGTGGTACCAGCAGAGAGAGAGAGAGTGAGGCAGTGCCAGCAGCTAAGCTAGAAGCAGCAGCAGGGCCACACACACACACAGTGCAGCATGAGGAAGCTGAGGACCCGGACAGGGTGGGAGCAACCCGGCCCCAGTACAGACTCCGTGGACTATAACCTGCAACAACATCGCAGTAAAGCTTTGGAAACTACAGAAACGTGAGTGTGTGTTCCTTGAACCTGTCTCCACTATTCACTTCCTTATCACATCCACCATAGACTATAACGACCACTGCCCCGGGGAAACAGCTTCTACCTACGGAGAGCAGTACCATCTAAGCTGCCTAACATCATCCCTGGAGGTTCTGCAGCAGCGGTGGTTCCCTTATTGACCACACATCGTGGGTGGCGTCACGACATGTGTACTTTCCAGTGTGTGTGAGCGTGCATGTATATTTTCCAGCATGTGTGAGTGTGCATGTATAATTTCGAGCATGTGTGTGCATGTGTATTTTCATGTGTAAGTATCCATCTATATTTCCCTGTGAGTGTGCATGTGTATTTTCCAGCATGTGATCGTTTGTGTATTTCCCTGTGTGTGAGCATGCATGTGTATTCAGAAAAAAAACATCCATTGCACCTAGCCGGGAGGCTGATAGCTCCACTGAGAGGCAACACAGGTGTCTGAATACCGGTACTCAATCTCCTGCAACTTAAGCAATGGGGGCGGTTGTGGCACCTGCATCCAGTCATGCTTCAGGGAGATGACTGGTGGTATTCATAGACACAAGGTTACCACAGGGCGTCAGTCACACTGGTACATGTGATGCAAAATGTCAGATTGCAGCCTATTGGTCACGTCCTAGCTGTTAGATCAGGCATGCTGCTGCACACCATACACATGCATCACAAATGGCAGATTACCCCCAGAGGGATCAGCCACAAACTGCAAAAAGATAAAAAGGTGCAACAAAACACTATAAAGGTATATGAGGTGTTAGTGGATATTTTGACCAAAATATGTAAGCTTGTAACCCACGTCAAGGGGCCCCATGCTTACGAGTCCTAACCATATATCTCCCAGCCATATGTTTGTTTAGTGAAGAATCACCAAACATTTTGAAAAAATCACTGAACTAGGACAAAAAAACTAAAAAAAAAAACGCACCAAAAAGCACGGTAGCCATGTCAAGCATCTATTGCACCTAGCAGGAGGCTGATAGCAAAATGTCAGATTGCAGCCTATTGGTCACGCTCATGCTGTTAGATCAGGCATGCTGCTGCACACCATACACATGCATCACAAATGGCAGATACCCCCAGAGGGCTCAGCCACAAACTGCAAAAAGATAAAAAGGTGCAACAAAACACTATAAAGATATATGAGGTGTTAGTGGATATTTTGACCAAAATATGTAAGCTTGTAACCCACGTCAAGGGGCCCCATGCTTACGAGTCCTAACCATATATCTCCCAGCCATATGTTTGTTTAGTGAAGAATCACCAAACATTTTGAAAAAAAATCACTGAACTAGGACAAAAAAACTAAAAAAAAAACGCACCAAAAAGTACCGTATATACTCGTGTATAAGCCGACCCGTGTATAAGCCGACCCCCCTACATTTGCCCCAAACACTGGGAAAACTTATTGACTTGCGTATAAGCCGAGGGTGGACTCCAGCACAGGTATACAACCCCCAGCAGTGAGGTATACAGCAGCCTCCTCAGTGGTAGTATACAGCAGCAGCCCCAGTGGTAGTATACAGCAGCAGCCCCAGTGGTAGTATATACAGCCCCAGAGGTATATACAGCCCCAGAGGTATATGCAGCCCCAGAGGTATATGCAGCCCCAGAGGTATATGCAGCCCCATATGCAGCCCCATATGCAGCCCCAGAGGTATATGCAGCCCCAGAGGTATATACAGCCCCAGAGGTATATACAGTCCCAGAGGTATATGCAGCCCCAGAGGTATATGCAGCTCCAGAGGTATATGCAGCCCCATATGCAGCCCCATAGGTATATGCAGCCCCAGGAGGTATATAAAGCCCCAGGAGGTATATGCAGCCCCAGAGGTATATGCAGCCCCCCCGTATCAGTATACAGGCCCCCCCTTGGGTAGTAATCCTGTAAAGGAAGAGATTAGTATACTTATCCCTCCGCTGTCCCGCTGCCGCTGTCCCGCCGCCGCCGCCATCACGCTTCTCCATCTTCATCCAGCGTCTTCCATCTTCTTTCGGCTTCCTCCTCTGTCGCGCAGGCAATGACGTCATTGCCAGCGACCATCGGAGGAAGCCGGAAGAAGACGGAAGGCGCTGGATGAAGATGGAGGAGTGTGATGGCGGCGGCGGGACAGCGGTAGCGGGACAGCGGAGGGATAAGTATACTAATCTCTTCCTTTACAGGATTGCGGCGGGGGGGGCCCTGTATATAGATGGGGGGCACTGTATACTGTATACATTGTATACAGTATACAGTGACTCGCGTATAAGCCGAGGGGGGGACTTTTCAGCCCAATTTTTGGGCTGAAAAACTCGGCTTATACGCGAGTATATACAGTAGCCATGTCACGCATCTATTGCACCTAGCAGGAGGCTGATAGCACCACTGAGAGGCAACACAGGTGTCTGAATACCGCTACTCAATCTCCTGCAACCTAAGCAATGGGGGTGGTTGTGGCACCTACATACAGCCATGCTTCAGGGAGGTGACTGGTGGTATTCATAGACACAAGGTTAACATAGGGCATCAGACTCACTGGTACATGTGATGCAAAGTGTCAGACTGCAGCCTATTGGTCACGCCCTAGCTGTTAGATCAGGCAGGCTGCTCCGCACCATACACATACATATCAAATGACAGACGTCCCCCAGAGGGCTAGGGCCATTTACTGACAGCCAATGAGTGTACAGTGGGCGGTGTTGGACACTGAGGCTGGGTGGGATCAGCTCTGACTGAGTTAGGCAACCTAGCCTAGTGGAGCTGCTGTCAAGTTTGGTTGAGCCACAAGTAAACAAAGTGTGTGTTAGGAATAAATTGATTTCAGGAGGAAACAGAAACAATTTTTTTATAGGGGTGTTGTATATTACAATACAGCTCAGATTAGCTTAAAACATACTGGGGGATTTCGTGGTTGGACAACTTCTCTAAGGTTCCTAAGAATTCAAGTATTCAGGGTGTCTGAAAAATGTTCTGATACTAATGTGTGACAGAAGTCAGGTATCAGAACCGTGTATCACAACCAGGTATCAGAGTCATTTATCAGGACCTTGTATCATGGTCAGGTATCAGAGTCATTTATCAGACTCATGTATCACAGTCAGGCATAAGAGTCATGTATCAAAGTCACGTATCAGAATCATGTATCACAGTCAGGTATGAGAGTCATGTCTCAGAATCATGTATCACAGTCAGGTATCAGAATCATGTATCAAGGTCATTTATCAGAGTCATGTATCGCAATCAGGTATCAGAATCATGTATCACAGTCAGGTATGAGAGGCATGTATCACAGTCATTTATCAGAGTCATATATCACAGTCAGGTATCAAAATCATGACTCGCTGTCAAGTATCAGAGTCATACATCAGAATCATTTATCACAGTCAGGTATCAGAGTCATTTATCAGAGTCATTTCTATAAATCAAGTATCACAGTCAGGTATCGGCATGATGTATCAGTCATGTATCACAGTCATTTATCAGAATCATGTTTCACAATGAGGTATCAGAATCATGTATCACAGTAAGGTATTTGAGTCATTTATCAGAATCATGTATCACAGTCAGGTATCAGAATCATGTATCACAGTCATTTATCAGAGTTAGGTATCAGAATCATTTATCAGAATCAAGTATCACAGTCTGTTATCAGAAACATGTATTACAGTGAGGTATCAGAGTCATGTATCACAGTCAGTTACCAGGGTCATGTGTCACAGTCATTAATCAGAGTCATGTATCACAGTCAGGTATCAGATTTATGTATCACAGCCAAGTAAGAGAGTCATTTATCAAAATCATATATCACAGGTATCCAAATCATGTATCACAGTCAGGTATCAGAGTCATCTATCACAGTCAGGTATCCAAATCATGTATAACAGTCAAATATTAGTCATTTATCAAAATAATGTTTCACAGTCAGGTATCAAAATCATGTATCACAATCATTTAAGAGAGTCATGATTCACTGTCGGGTATCAGAATCATGTATTATAGTCATTTATCAGAGTCAAGTTTCAGAATCATGTATCACAGTGAGGTATCAGAATAATTTATCAGAATCATGTATCACAGTAATCAGAATCATGTATCATAGTCATTTATCAGAGTCATGTTTCACAGGTATCAGAATCATGTATCACAGCCAGGTATCAGAGTCATTTATCAGAATCATGTATCACAGTCAGGTATCAGATTCACGTATCAGAGTTATTTATCAGAGTCAGGTATCACAGTCAGGTATCAGGACCATCTGTCAATCAGGTATCAGAGTTATTGATAAAAATCATGTATCAGAGTCATGTATAAAGCTCAGGTATCAGAATCTTGTATCACAGTCAGGTATCAGAACCATGTATAGTCAGGTATCAGTCATATATCAGAATCATGCATCACAGTCAGGTATCAGAATCATGTATCAGTCAGGTATCAGAATCATGTATCACAATCAGGTGTCAGTTATTTATCAGAATTATGTATCAAACTCAATAATGAGAATCATGTATCACAGTCATTAAACAGTCATGTATCACAGTCATTTATCAGAATCACATATCACAATCAGGTATCAGAGTTATGTATCTGAATCATGTATCAGAATCTTGTTTCACAGTCATTTATCAGAATCATGTATCACAGTCAGGTATAAGAGTTATGTATCAGAATCATATGTCACGGTCAGGTATCAGGGTCATTTATCAGAATCATGTATCAAACTCATTTATGAGAATTATGTATCACAGTCATTAATCAGGTATCAAAATCATGTATCAGAATCATGTATCACAGTTAGGTATCAAAATCATGTATCACAGTCAGATATCAGAGTCATGTATCACAGTCAGGTATAAGTGTCATGTATCAAAATCATGTATCACAGTCATTTATCAGAGTCGTCATGTATCACTATCAGGTATTAGAATCATGTATCACAGTCATTTATAAGAAACATGTTTCACAGTCATATCAGAATCATGTATCAAATTCAGGTATAAGAGTCATGTATCAGAATCATGTTTCACAGTCAGGTATCAGAGTCATTTATCAGAGTCATGTATCACAGTCAGGTATCAGAATCATGTGTCACAGTCAGGTATCAGAGTTATTTATAATTCAAGGAAGTCCGACCTCTGGGCACTGGGGTCTGGGTGGTGGGGGAGATAGAAAGAGAGGGCGCACATCTAAGTGTAGATTATAAAGTATGGTGATAGATAATAGGTTTTATGCTCACCCTTTTGATGTCTTTATTTTCACATGTAACAATTCCTTGTGGTCACTTGGTTGATCCACTCTTTAGTGTGCTTGCCTCCTGGTTTGCAGATACGTCCCAGAAATGACAGAGCTCCCAGCCCGGAGTCTGTTAGGTGTGTCCACAGAAAGAGATTATCTGGTGTATAGACGAGCGCTCCCAGGTCCAGAAAGACACAATCCAAATTATTCTTATTTTCCAAAGAAGTAATTTATTCCATGTAGTAATGTAGTGGAGAACATACAACGCGTTTCGGCTTTACAGTAAAGAAAGCCTTCCTCAGGTATACATGTGTACTAATATTTTGTCTTTATATATAGGGTCTAAGCTCTTAGATAATGAAACTAATTATGCTAATTGCTAGGTCAGGTTGCCTGGTTAATGAGAAATCCTGATTGCTTCTCCTTAATTCTCTGGGAGACCTCTGTTTTTTTCTATATCTATAAATAAAGTGTATATTTCTATTTGTATATTTAAGTGCATAATAATTAGTAAAAAATAAAAGTTGTATGTTCATAATAAAACAACACAATAGCACAATTATACAATAAAATATGTTAAAATGTACCGTATATACTCGTGTATAAGCCGACCCGTGTATAAGCCGACCCCCCTACTTTTGCCCCCAAAACCTGGGAAAACCTATTGACTCGTGTATAAGCCGAGGGTGGACCCCAGCACAGGTATACAGCCCCCAGCAGTGTGGTATACAGCAGCCCCAGAGGTATATACAGCAACCCCAGTGGAAGTATACAGCAGCAGCCCCAGTGGTATATACAGCAGCAGCTCCAGTAGTTAGTATACAGCAGCCCAGAGGTATATACAGCAGCCCCAGTGGTAGTATACAGCATCCCCAGAGGTAGTATACAGCAGCCCCAGAGGTAGTATACAGCAGTCCCAAAGGTATATACAGCAGCCCCAGTGGTAGTATACAGCAGCCCCAGAGGTAGTATACAGCAGCCCCAGAGGTGTATACAGCAGCCCCAGAGGTAGTATACAGCAGCCCCAGAGGTAGTATACAGCCCCAGTGGTAGTATACAGCAGCCCCAGAGGTATATACAGCCCCAGTGGTAGTATACAGCAGCAGCCCCAGTCGTATATACAGCAGCAGCTCCAGTAGTTAGTATACAGCAGCCCCAGAGGTATATACAGCAGCCCCAGTGGTAGTATACAGCATCCCCAGAGGTAGTATACAGCAGCCCCAGAGGTAGTATACAGCAGCCCCAAAGGTATATACAGCAGCCCCAGTGGTAGTATACAGCAGCCCCAGAGGTAGTATACAGCAGCCCCAGAGGTATATACAGCAGCCCCAGTGGTAGTATACAGCATCCCCAGAGGTAGTATACAGCAGCCCCAGAGGTAGTATACAGCAGCCCCAAAGGTATATACAGCAGCCCCAGCGGTAGTATGCAGCCCCAGAGGTAGTATACAGCCCCAGTGGTAGTATACAGCAGCCCCAGAGGTATATACAGCCCCAGTGGTAGTATACAGCAGCCCCAGAGGTATATACAGCCCCAGTGGTAGTATACAGCAGCCCCAGAGGTATATACAGCCCTAGTGGTAGTATACAGCAGCCCCAGAGGTATATACAGCCCCAGTGGTAGTAAACAGGCCCCCCAGTGGTGGTATACTGGCCCCGCCCCCACCAGTAACACACAGCCCCCCCTCCTTAGTATGACCCCCCCTCCTTAGTATTTCCCCCCCCCAGGCTGCGGCACCTGTTAAAATAACAAACTTTCATACATCACCTTCCGGCGCAGCTCCTCCGGTCCCGGCTTCTTCTTCCTTCTTGTGCCGGCTTCTGTGACCGTGCGCAGGAAATGACGTCATCTCCTGCGCCCAGTCACATGACACCGGCACAAGCAGGAAGAAGAAGCCGGGACCGGAGGAGCTGCGCCGGAAGGTGATGTATGAAAGTTTGTTATTTTGACAGCTGCCACAGCCTGGGTAAGACATGATAAGGAGGGGGGACTGTTTATTACTTCTGGGGGACCCATAATAAGGAGGGGGGGCTGTGTACCAATGCTGGGGGCTAGTGTAGTGCAATATGCACGGCATCCCCCCGCCGCTGATGGACGGGGGGATGCCGTGCATATTCATTGCACTAATGAGGCGGCCCCACGTGACCGCCTGCGGTCACCGCGGCCACCTCCTGCCTCCTCCAGCCACCGGTGGAGCCACCCCCCCACAGCATACCGTATGACTTGCGTATAAGCCGAGGGGGGGACTTTTCAGCCCAATTTTGGGCTGAAAAACTCGGCTTATACACGAGTATATACGGTATGTCTTCATAATAAAACAACATCATTATTCCTTTTAAAACCATTTTTCTATTGAGGTACTGCCATCTCAATGCAAGCATGCCCTCATAGATCTAATGGATTATCCAGATGTATTATCTACACGTATACATCTGATTTTCTAAATATGCTGTAAAAATGTCTGAAAAACTTCCCTCGTTTGTCCTCCATATTTAACAAACTAATTCCAAATCTATCTTGTTATTTAAATTTTCTATAGAGTGGGACCAACTTCTCTTTCTTAGTTTATATATAGTCAGGTGTCAGAACCGACCTCCATGCAGTCTATGATATTATTGCAGTTGAGTTAAGGATTGCGCCACAAGACTCTCTCATTTTCCAGAGGTATACACAGGTCATCAGATGGACTTTAACTCAACCTCAGGTAAAGAGGTTATAGGCAGCCATATAGATCCCCAATGGGGAGGGAGGTAAACAAGTTTATATATCATTATCGCCTAAGTGAGGTCTTAAGTTCTTTTAAAGAGATGGTAATCATTAGATTTTTTTTTTTATATGATCGTATGACACTATATATTTTCAATTTTATCATTTAATCCATCAGGATAGAGGGTTCGTAATCTGTACATCCAAAACGCCTCTTTCTTGTTTAGTTGCTGTATTCTGTTGGGGGCATCTAAAGGAATCTGTTCTATAGGAGTTATTTTTATTTTAAACTCTCTCTTATGTCTAATCAGCAAATGGGGTGAGAGACTATGTTTTAAATAGCCCACTTTTGCATTATGTATGTGGGCATTCAGTCGTGTTCGGACCATTTGCGTGGTCCGACATACGTACTGTAGCCCGCAGTGCTATTAGATTTTATATTCTGTTCCCCATGTGTGATAGTACTGCAGCATTGGCATTTTTTTTGGTAACATCTGTATGACCCCTTTTTCACTGTCTGCTCTCCTGAAACTAGGAGACCCTGTTTTTTCAAGTTTACCAGTGTTTTTTTTAGGTGGCTTGGTGCCACTATATTTTTTATTGTTATTCCTCTTCGAAATGTGATCCCCGTTTTTTCAGGGAGGATCTCATGTAGAAGAGGGTCTTGTCGGAGAATAAACCAATTCTTTTGTAAAATGTCCCTAATTTCTTTATTATTTTTGTTGTAGGCGGTGATAAAGTTATTGTGCCATTTATTTTCACTGGATTTCAGCAGCCTATTTTCAAGTGGTTTTTCTGTCTGATTTAGTGTGCACATGTTTGAATCACACTTTTTTACTTTTAAACATTGTTCTTGTGTTTTTTCTAGATTCATTTTGTATGCTTCATTTATCAATTTTTTTGGGGTATTGTTTTTCCAAAAATCTTTTTGTTATGATTTTGGATTGTTCCTTATAATCAAGTAATTCAGTATTATTTTTCCTTATGCGATGGTACTGACTATATGGAATATTCTTTTTCCACTTTTGGTAGTGTGCACTTTTATAATCAAGATAGCCGTTTATGTCTATTTTTAAAAAAAGTTTTGGTGATGATTTTTCCATTTTTATGACTGATTTCTAGATCGAGATAAGTGGCTTTTTCCAGATCTATGTTAGAAGTGAAGGATATTCCCCAATCGTTATTGTTTAGTTCGGCAATTAATTTATCTGCTGTTTTTCTTTCACCTTTCCATATGATAATCAAATCATCAATATAGCGTTTGTACAGTAAAATATTACTTTTATATTTCATAGATGTAATTGGCGACAGGGACTTGAATAGCCCCATGAACAAGTTTGCAAAACTTGGGGCTACCCGAGTCCCCATCACGGTACCAAGACGCTGTAGAAAGAGTTGCCCCTGGAATTCAAATAGGTTGTGTTTCAAGATAAAATTTAAACCGGATAGGAGGAATTCAACTTGTTTTGCTGGCATCCTCTTGTCACTTTGTAGAAAAAATTCCACTGCATTTATACCCAATAAATGGTCGATATTAGAGTATAGTGCATTGACATCTAAGGTGATAAACAATTGATCCACGTCTCATTCTATTGGTTGAAGTTCTTGAATAAGTTGAGAGGAGTCTCTTAAATAAGATGGTAATGCTTTTACATAGCTTTGCAGATGTAAGTCGATAAAATGAGAAAGGTAACTCGTCAAGGAATTTATCCCGGAAATAATTGGTCGACCCGGGGGATGTAAAGGATCCTCATGCAGCTTCGGTAGATGATAAAAGAAAGCCATAGCATAACTTTTATTGGTTAGAAACCCTTTTTCTTTTTTAGTGATTTTCCCTTTGAAAATGCTTCATTGATAAGTTTATGATAATCCTTAGAAGACATTTCTGAAGGATCCGTAGCTAATTTAATGTAATATTTTGTGTCTGAGAGAATATTGAATGCCTCTTTTAGATAAATCTCTCTATCTTGTATGACCACTCCTCCCCCCTTGTCCGCTTCACGGATAACTATGTTCAAATTATTTTTTAGTTTTTTTAGAGCTTTTCTCTCCTTATTGGAGATATTACTTCTTTCTGTTCTATAAGTTTTCATTTTTTTGGCCGTATCAGTTTTTATAGTATTCTTCACTTGATTTGACCCACCTACCGTGTTTCCCCGAAAGTAAGACCCTGTCTTACATTTTTTTGGGGGCCAAAAGTGGCCCCCGGTCTTACTTTCGGGGGGGGTCTTATATTGTGTGCCCCAGCAGTGTGGCCTACAGGCCCCCTCCTGCTGGCACACTGTGGGAGTGGGTCGCACGTCACGTGCACCCGCTCATTAGATATGCACTGCTCCCCCTGTAAATCAGCGACAGGGGGAGCAGTGCATTATGTATATGGGCCCCCCTCCTGCTGGCACACTACCCCCCCAGTTGGTGTAGAGAGGCCCCCCCTGCTGCTGCTGCACACATCTTACCCTCCAGGGTCTTCTTGCAGCAGCCGGCTGTCTCCCGGATCATGTGACCCATCGCAGCGCATGACGTCATCACGACTGCGACCGGCCGGTCACATGATCCGGGAGACAGCCGAGGACGGAGGAACGACGCGCTGGCTGCTGCAAGAAGACCCTGGAGGGTAAGATGTGTGTAGCAGCAGCAGGGGGGGCCTCAGAACAGGGGGGTAGTGTGCCAGCAGGAGGGGGCCCATATATATAATGCACTGCTCCCCCTGTTGCTGATTGACAGGGGGATGCAGTGCATATGTAATGAGCGGGCGCACGTGACGTGCGACCCGCTCCCGCTCCCCCCCTCCGCTAGGGGCCTTACATTAGCCCCCCCCGGTTGTGAGGCCTTATATTCGGGGGAGGCCTTACATTAGCAGGCCCCCCCTTTACCCCTAGGCGGCCTTACAATCGGGGGGGGGGCTTACTTTCGGGGAAACACGGTATTTTATGGATTTTTTCTTGGTTAATTTTTGCATTTTTTGGATTTAAGTGTCAAATTCCTCCCCTACCAAGGCAAGGAAGGTCTCCACATAACTTCCTCTATGGTGTATTGGATTGAAATACGAGCGCGATTTTAGATCCACACATATATTCCCTTCACTTTTACTTTCTGAATTTTCTGTTGTTTTTTTATCAGATTTTTCCTTATTGTGTTTTTTTAAAGAAAAATGTCTAGTTGTTTTTATTGTGTGTGTAGGGGATTTGTAGGGGAAACGCGTTGTATGTTCTCCACTACATTACTAATGGAATAAATTACTTCTTTGGAAAATAAGAAGAATTTGGATTGTGTCTTTCTGGACCTGGGAGCGCTCGTCTATACACCAGAGTTATTTATAAGAATCATGTTTCACAGTCAGGTATCAGAGTCATTTATCAGAGTCATGTATCACAGTCAGGTATCAGAATCATGTATCACAGTCAGGTATTAGAATTATGTTTCACAGTCAGGTATCAGAACCATGTGTCACAGTCAGGTATCAGAACCATGTGTCACAGTCAGGTATCAGAGTTATTTATAAGCATTATGTATCACAGTCAGGTATCAGAATCATATAATTAAAATCAAGGAGACAAAGAGGCGCAGATTGTGCCTTATCACTAATGACACACACGAATCAAGAGCTAGTATCAGCTTGCTCACCTGGTTTGGTTGTGATAACCCACAACCAGCTTGAACGCCTGAGTTACAGTTGCTGCAGAACCTCCACCTCCACGTGCACGTGGGAAAAAGATAGCTAGATAGGAATGGTGTCTCACGGTCCGCGCTGCTGCTTATAAAATGCACTGGGAAAACATTATTTCATCCATCACCTCCTTTATTCCTCCACACTACACCAACGCGTTTCGGTGCACACATTGCACCTTCCTCATGGTACATTACATATTGACATACAACATCAGTTTATATATCTTATAGGGCGGATGTTACTCTCACAAAAAAAAATCAAAAACGTCATCTGTGACGTCAAGTGGGAGGTAACCACTGACGTAGATAGTGCAGATACAAAAAAAAATCTTCTGACTCTATTATCAGTTTTAAAACTAATCATCTTATCTCATTTGTTTTATAGTTCACAAAAAACAATGTAATAACATTAAATAAACATGACGATATCATCTCCAAGAAAAATAAAAAATAAAATCATTTAACCTTAAAGGGATCCTGTCACCTCCAAAATACCTCCTAAGCTACCAAAACATGTCCCTGCAGCATCCTATCACTAATCTCACACTCCTTTTGTCTCCTAAAAGCATCCTGTGAAAGTGCATAAAAACGATTTTATACTCACTCATTAGGGATTATAATTAGCAGGGGCTATATTCCTTAACCCCTAGGGCGTGTTGTTTTGCAGGCTCCAAGATCCACCCCCTCTCTCTCTGTGCTGCTGTGATGTGGAGCTGAAGGCAGGACTAATGATTTGCATTCTGTGAGTGACTGAGAGGGGGGAGGGCAATGCCTGCACAAGCAAAGCAAACAGAGAGAGGGTGGATCATTCAGGCTGCAAAACAACACGCCCTAAGGGCAAAAGAATATAGCCCTGCTAATTATAATCACTAATGAGTGACTATTAAAACGTATTTATGCACTTTCACAGGATGCTTTTAGGAGACAAAAAGAGTGTGAGATTAGTAATAATATGCTGCAGGCACATGTTTTGGTAGCATAGGAGGCATTCTGGAGGTGACAGGATCCCTTTAAATGACCCAACAAGGGCTAGAACCCAGAATACTAGGGCTCCACTCCCATTCTGCATATATATCAATGCATATATGAAGTTCCTATCTGGCTTCGCTATTTTAGATGACTTTGTTGAAAAGGAAACATTTTTCTCCTTTGCCCTTCTTATCTATTAGACATCTTTATCACAAATTATAAATAATAAAAAAATGTAAAAGTGAAAATGAATGTAAAAATATATATATAAAAGTACAGTTATTTGATGTTTTTCTTCTAGCTTCAACCTCATTTATATTTTTATCTATCCATGGGTTCATGTATAGCTGAGCTGTTCCACCCCTGGCACAGTCAAGCATCCCGAACAATAGAAGAAAATTCCAACAGAACTACAACGAAAACTGCACAAATATCAAAAGTTCCATAAGATTTTAAAAACTAAATTTTATAAGATTTAAAAAATAAACTTTACAAATACAAATCTTGTCTAATATTTCTTGTATGGAGGGGAGGGGAAACTTACATCATAATTAAATGAATAACACTTTTTATTCAATTCCAATATGAATATAAAAATAAAATAAAAATTAAAAAACATTAATTATGGTTAAAAAGCTGGGCTAAAATCATTGCTCTTGCGGTGTAATGGTCTATCCACATGACCAAATGGGAGAGATGGAAATGGGGGAAAACAAGGAGAAAAAGAGAAACCAATTCCACTCCACTCTAACACCTATCTAGCAGGACCAAAAAAATGACACTAAAAAACTTGGGGACAAAAAAATCTTCATTATTAACTTTAAACAATCGACTTTAGTATATAAAAACTATCACATGTATCCCCAATATCTAGTGATTACTCAAAGATTAACCTGATCTAATGTAATTATTTAGAAAAGCATTACAAAATTGGAAATTAGGGGTTAAGTATATCCTTATATTGGTGAAGAAATATATGTCAAAAAGACATATGTATATGGATATATAGATTCAGACTTAATTATTTGCATGGGCGTACCCAGCGTGGGGCAGGGGGGGCGGTTGCCCCCCCCAGAAGCAGGGGCACACCTAGTTTTGTCAGATGCCAGCTGGTGCTTGCATTGGCCCTGACAACCTATGGTACTATCTCCCGCGGTGCTGCTGCATAATGGGGGAAGAAAGGTGCATCAATGATTATAGGTGTGCAGTGGCTTTTACCCTCCGAGTTCAACAACGTGGGGAGGGGGCGTGTCCTGCAGGAGAAGAACACTGGCCAATGAACGCTGTCACATCAGCCTGATAGAAGAGCTGATTGGCCAGTGCTCTTCTCCTCCTTCATGGCGCGTCTTTGAATAGAACAAGTGAGAGAGAACACATAGGAATAGAGGAGCAGTCACCTGTGCTGGAAGATAAAAGAGGAGAATCAGCTCCAATCCACCAGGTGACAGATCTGCTGCTGGGCAATCCCGGCAGAGAGAGGGGAGGAGGGGCTGGGACCCAGCTGCTGTAGGCAGGTGAAGCTGCACACCAATCCTCCCTGCACCAGAGATGAGTGTGTCTGTGTGTGGCATGTGTGTGTGGCTTGTCTGTGTGTGTGGCATGTGTCTGTGTGTGTGGCATGTGTGTGTGGCTGGCTTGTGGTGTCTCTGTATGTGTGTGGCTTGTGTCTGTGACTTGTGTCTTTGTGTG
The DNA here is from genome assembly GCA_033576535.1 of Allobates femoralis. Classification (NCBI taxonomy): domain Eukaryota; kingdom Metazoa; phylum Chordata; class Amphibia; order Anura; family Aromobatidae; genus Allobates; species Allobates femoralis. The sequence goes on along the minus strand of JARQOC010000005.1, from coordinate 343,144,857 downwards.
TGTGGCTTGTGTCTGTGGCTTGTGTCTGTGTGTGTGGCTTGTGTCTGTGTGTGTGGAATTTGTCTGTGTCTTGTGTGTGTGGCTTGTGTGTGGATTGTGTGTGTGTGGCATGTGTGTGTGACTTGTCTCTGTGTGTGGCTTGTGTCTGTGTGTGTGGCTTATGTCTCTGTGTGTATCCTGTGTGTGGCATGTCTGTGTGTGGCTTGTGGCTTGCCTGTGTGTGGCTTTTGTCTGTGTGTGTGGATTGTGTGTGGCTTGTGTCTGCCTGTGTGTGGCTTGTGTCTGTCTGTGTTTTGCTTGTGTCTATGTGTGTGGCTTGTCTCTGTGTGTGGCTTGTGTGTATGTGGCTTATGTCTCTGTGTGTTTCCTGTGTGTGGCTTATGGCTTGCCTGTGTGGCTTTTGTCTGTGTATGTGTGTGTGTGGCTTGTGTCTCTATGTGTGTGGCTTGTGTCTTTATGTCAAAAATATGTATGATATGTATGTAATGAGCATGTGTTGTCCTGTATAGGTTCCCTTTAAAGGGTGTCAGCGTTCCTTCTGTTGTTTCCACCTCTTTGTGAAATTCCCGCCTCCTGTAGTACTTTGACACGCCGGCCGGACATCATATCTGGTCCAGTGCATTGTCGGGGCTTATGACGTGTACGAGCAGCTTCATTATGTGCACTGCGCATGTCCCGGAGCCGGGCCGAACACATGATCTGCCCCCACAATGCATCGGGCCGGATATGACGTTCCGGCCGGCATGTCAGAGTACCACAGGAGGTGGGAATGACCATAGCTTGCCCCCCCTAGTTTTGATCCTGGGTACGCCCATGATTAATTGCCTCACACTAAAAGCAGTAACCATAATAGTTTTTCATATAATAACATGGTATATGTCACTATCAATTTTCGCCACAAGATGGCGGCAGAGAGACTTTTACTGGATGCAGTTCCCATAGTGACCATTCACATAGTAATCTGGTACCCAGCAGTATAAATGTTCGCCACAAGGTGGTGGCAGTGAGATTTTTTGAATTACATTACATTGAAGCAGACTTTCAGTTGTATAGAAGCTAGTGTAGAAGGAAATTTAGTGAAAAAGAAAAACTTTTTTGTGTCTTCCATATTAATGGGGGAACCCAGTGAAAAACATAACTTTCTATGGTATACCTTTTCTAATTATACAAGATACAAGTGTACAAATAAATCTATCATAATATCCTAGTGGTTTAGCTCCTTATGTTGCTAAAAACTCAATCTCGTTGATTTGTGACCATTGTGAAGTTTGCTAATGAAGTAGTCTTACCATAAAACTATTTCATACTCCTTTAGTGCCTAGAAATTAAAAGAATTTCATGTGAATAAAAAACTTTACTTTCTATTTCGTGAAAAACCAACGTGAAAGATTATATAGAAGGTGAAAATTTTTTAAAAAGAATTGATGAGAATCAGATTAATTCTGTGACCAAATTTAACCCTTTTGGTTTTAGGGAATCTAGCTTATACATCCAATATTTTGATTTTTTCTTTAGTACTTCAAATCCGTTGGTCACACATTTCTGCACATGGTCTATGGGTAATTTTCATTAAATGAAAGTCCCCATCATGATGTTTAGTATAATGCAAAGCTACCCCATGTTTTTTAAAACCTTTCCTTATCTTAGACCTATGCTTGTTTAATCTAGCATGAAGTGGTTGGGTGTTTCTTCCTATGTACTGAAGTCCACATGGACATTCTAAAATGTAAATGACATATTCAGTGACACAATTCATATTATGTTTAATCAGAAAACTTTTGTTCGTGACTGTTGAACTAAATTCCATTGCTTTTTGTATAACTTTACAGCATAGGCATCTCTTATTCCCACATTTGGAAGTTTTTTTCAATTGCACATTGTTCCCTCCATCACAGTATTCTCAGGTTTTTTCTTTAGGCGGCTGGGTGCTATAATACTCTTTACATTGGGGGCTCTCCGAAAAGTGACCCCCAGTTTAACCGGTATGATATTTTGTAGAATGGGATTATTTTGCAGGATATGCCAATGTTGATTTAGAATGTCTTTTATTTTCTTATGGTAGTTGTTATGCCTACTCTATAATTGCCGTAGGCATTTTCGTGTCGGACCCCGAAAACGCCGTGGCTTTGTCACTATGTGACGTCACCACGCGCGAGCAATGGCCGCGAAGCGGGCATTGCGAGTCGCTGTCCGAAAATAGAACCAGAGGCTCGGCCACAAAGTTAGCGATTTACCGCTGAGGTAGCGCGAGCAATGGCCGCGAGGCCATTGCGAGTCGCTACCTCAGTCGCCGCACCTGCCGCAAGTCCCCTATACTTTCTATGGGGATCCATTGCGAGTCGCTGTGTAGCGCGAGCAATGGCCGCGAGGCCATTGCGAGTCGCTACCTCAGCCGCCGCACCTGCCGCAAGTCCCCCTATACTTTCTATAGGGATTACCGCAACCGCGCCGCAAGTGTAACGGTTATGCGGCGAACGCGGCAGATGCGGTTACACTTGCGGCGCGGTTGCGGTAATCCCCATAGAAAGTATAGGGGGACTTGCGGCAGGTGCGGTTTTGCACTTGCGGCAGGTTTGCCCGCGAAAATACCCGCGGCTGACTGCGCTGTTGCTGGGTGGCGACACTTTATGCCTACCAATCACTATACTCCCCCCGCTGTCATTTTATAGTGTTTACTTTAACTTTTCCTCACAAATCATTCCTGCCTTGGTGATCCTGTGGGACGGACGTCGGAAAACCAGTGCTGGAACCTCATCCCTACAATATCAGCTAAGATATCTTTTTTGGCCAATATAATCGATTATTAATTATTATTAATTATTAATATTATTATTATTATTAGTGTTAATATTAATTATTATTATTAATCGATTATTAATATTAGTATTATATTGATATATTCATAATTATATATATATATAGATATATATATTGATATATATATATATATAGATATATAGATATATATAGATATAGATTAATATATATATATACTAGCTGTGAGCCCGATGCAAATGCATCGGGATTCTAGAACGTACGTTAATTTGATTATAGTAGTTATAGCTGTTAGACTAATGCAAATGCATCGGTTGTCTAGAATATGTTTATTGTTTTTTTAAAGATGTTTAAATAATAATCCAATTATTCCAATGACATCTTTACAGCAACTACATATATTTGTATTGTTGATATCATATAAGGAAAATTGAATAATTATGTTGTAAGGGTCTTAGAACACAAAGTAGCAATACTTCTTAATGCATCAATCATTAAAATTGATGAATTAATAACAGTAATAGGTGTATCAGCCAGTTTGTGTCAGCCCACCAATCGCGTCAAGATGCCCTTACGCCTGGTGAGTCCTAATCTAACTAAATCCGAATTGATATAATTTAGATATTTTTTATACCTGAATTTTTCTTAGATTTTTTGAGGATTGTGATGTAAATAATAAAATTTTGTAAATTGATACAGAAGGAGTTACCAGCTACAGACTTGCAGCAATATCCATGCAATAACAAAAAAACTTGTAGTTAACCTACGGTAAATGGAGTTAACATAGCTTCAGCAGGTGCATAAGATGCATTGACAACTACACAGGTACTGCAGTTGATTGGATGACACTGCCGCAACTATGTTGTCTGCACAAACCGCAAGTTAAGTACAAATTACATATATGCAATTATGAAAATTACAGCAAGTATGTTGTTGGTGAGTCCTTCATGATCAATTATTATCATTTAGTATATTCCTCAACAAAGTGAAAAAATCTAAGAAAAATGGTGTGGTAGAATCTAATTAATAATTTATGTATGTCCCTATCTATCTAAACATGTGGAACACACCTTGCTAATGAGATGTGTGTGAACAGCCATCCCACCCGTCTCTTAGCTGTTCACAAAAACCTCTCCCTGTAAAGACTGACAATGAAATCTCTCAGCACATATAGTGCTGGAGCTTGAAATAGTGGTTTCTATCACCCACTGTAGAAATGTGGATGATACACATCTCTCATATTTTAAATGTGTGTTCACAAAAACATAGTAGAAATCAGTATATAAAAGAATAAAATGTGAAACAGTAAAATTTTTTTTTTTTTTTTTTTTTCAAAAGATAAATAAACAGAAGAATAGTCATAGGGAAGAGTTCAGTGCAAAATATTCTTGTAGACAATATTTTTGGTAAATACTTTGTCACTGTTAGGCAGCAATTTTCCTTGGATTGGAGTGTCCACCACTTTCACTTTTACATTGGATCGTCTTCTCACTCTTGAAAAAGCCACATACAATTGTCCATGTCCAAAAACAGGTTCTGGCAAAAAAATCCCTACTTTCTCAAGTGTTTGTCCTTGGGATTTGTTTATTGTCATGGCAAAAGCTGGCTTCAGAGGAAATTGGCGACGTCTTAACTTAAAAGGCAAGCCGGTTTCTGATGGGCACAAATCAATCCTGGGAATGAAAACCACATTTCCTCCAGCAGACCCAGTAATGACTCTTGCTCGAATCATGTTGACAAACAAACCGGTGACAATTAAGCGAGTCCCATTGCAAAGACCTTTTCTGCTGTTGAAGTTCCTCAAAAGCATTACAATGGTGCCGATTTTTAATTTCAGACGATGAGATGGCATCCCCGTGGGTGTAAGTGAATTTAAAAACTCAACAGGGTATTGCTCTGGGTCCTCTGTCTCGTCCGGATCAATGGAATCATCACTAATGTATTCTGTATACTCTCCAGCAATGCAATCCATGATCTTAGAGTTGACCTGATCCACATCATCATTTTTGGGGCAAAGAATGGCATGTGATGCTGCTGTATTAATGCTTTCATTGTCATTGACATCAATTACAATGTTTTCACCAAAAATGTCAAATATTAGTGAACCTGTGCAAATCATATCTTCAGGGATTTCTATAACATCATCTCCAAGGTTATAAGAATTGGTCAATTGTCCATTTCCCAGCTGAAGTATCCAATTGCTGTATTCTGGATCAACAGAGCGCATGTTGTCAAGTAGTGGCAATTGAGTGAAAATCTGCCATTGTCTGGAATATTTAATGCAACTCTCTACGATATCAGTTCGTGTTCCATGAGAAATAATAGGAAGACACTGACGAAAGTCTCCTCCCAGAACAATGACTTTCCCTCCAAAGGGTGTTTTATTTTTCTTCGAGATATCTTTGGTCATAACATCCTTTAATAGTTGGTCAATGACATGCAGTGCGTATTTGGATAGCATAGTGGATTCATCAATAATGAAAAGTTTGGTATTCTTCAAATGGTGTGCAGCATCAGTATCATTTTTGATTCTTGAAACAGACGTTTCATTGATTGGAATAGGTATCCCGTAAAGTGAATGGATGGTTCTTCCTCCTTCCAATAAGTTGGCTGCAATCCCAGTACTGGCAGCAGGTGACACAGTTTCTCCTTCTCCTCTTATTTGACGAATTAACAAATCATACAAATATGTTTTCCCACTGCCACCTGGGCCATCAATGAAAAAACACTTAGCTTGCTGACTTGTATCCTGTAATGCTTCATTTATGGCATTATAGGCCAAAAGTTGTTGTTGATTTAAAGTTTCTTTCATTTCTTGGGCTCTTCTAAACTCCTCCTCTTTGTCGTATTGTGGTTGTAGTTGTTGTTTTCTTTTGGGGCGTGGTAGATTAAAATCCGTAAAGCTTTTGCCATGAAATTTTAACACATTTTGAACATCTGTCATTGCATAGCCTTCACAATGCTCACAGTCCTCATTGTTAGGGTGATATGCACGGCAGTAGTCTTCAATAAAATCTTTTTTAAATTCTTGCCACAACTCCAATGGATGAGCAGGAGGACCAAAGATACATATGTAAGCAAACATATCCCGAAGCTGTGCAGGCATGTTTAGAACACAGCCATCCAGTAAGGTATTTCGCCAAACACTGTCATCCAAAAGTAATCCAAGGGCTATTGCTGCCTGTTTAAAAGTTGGGTACTCGACTTCATTAACGGTCTTAATGTGCTCAAAACTTGTTGCTCCTTTTACATGTAGTAACAACAACCGTAAATAGTAGCGTTCTTCATCTTTCATACTGACCGTATACATTCTTCCAATGACTGTTGTTCCACGTTTCTGCCTAATTTCCCATGCACCAGCTTTCCAGATATAGTGCTCAGGAATTTGGCGGTAGAAGTATTCATGAGCACGTGGGTCATTCTCATTCAGTTCAAAGTAGGCCATAAAAGTTGATTTTTTATGTGTCATGGCAGCAATGTTCTCAACAGAAGCATCTTCATGAAAATAAAGGGGTTGTGACTGTGGCAGATGTACGGCAAGGCGAGCAATGCTGTGTGATTGTTTATGCATTGGATAGGCAAAAATTCTCCAAGCTGCCTCCGGTGCACTGACGTATCTTGAGTCCATAAATTGGTGAGGTTCATCATGTTGTATGTTTGTTTGAGAAATTTCCAGATTGGCTTTATCATGCCCTTTGTAAACATATTTGAATAGATACTTGACACTTTGAATGGATGCACATATTTCCACATTTATATGACACTTATACTTTAATAGTAAGAAAGGGTTATAGGGAACAACCCAAGAATTATCAACCATGTGAGAACGTTGTGTAAATGAAGGTCCTGCATTGCGTTGATAAGTTGGGTAGGCATCGTGTGCTATTACAGTTTTTGGTTGGAAATCTTTTGGGAATCCTTTTTTACACTTTCCAATATCCATACATGGAGAATTGGGGTTCAATTGTCCACAGGGTCCATGAATCATATGTTGCATCACAATTTGATGGAGCACAGGATACTCGGATGGGTCAGGAATTTCTGCCCAAACAGTACGATCGACATCTACCTCAGTGCGTAATTTGGAATTGCTATCCAGAATAACCAAAATGTGAGCATGTGGTAGTCCTCGCTTTTGGAATTCTATTACATGAATCATTGCACAAATCTTGCCAAATAATCCACTGTTTATATCTTTTAATAGGGCTTCTAATTTTATTTTGAAGACACGGGCGACTAAATCCGGTCTGTGTTCCACCCTCTGCCATGGTTCTAAATTGTGGATAATCTCGCTCCATTTGGGATTACAGGTCATTGTTATAAAAAGATCTGGCCGTCCAAATTTTGTAACAATAGCCATGGCATCTTGATACCTCTGCTGCATGTTTCTGGGACTGCCTTCAAATGACGATGGTAAAATGACCGTCTTGCCAATAGGAATTCCTTTTTCAAAAGATTTTCTTTGCAGATGTTCCTGTAGTACGCAATAGTCCTCCACTTTTAAGTCTTTTTGATGTTGACGTATAAAATTTAAGCGATTAGCCTCAATTTTTATATACGCATCTACTAAATACTGTTGCGTTAGTTTTCCACCATTTAAAATAGGATTGAACCCAGGACGTACAGATAGCAAATAACAATAATACTGCAATTGTGTAATTCTCCGTGGATTTTCACCTTGATGCTTCAGTCCCTCATGCCAGCCTTGTTTCTCCATGCGGAAAAAATAACGGATACAGTAAAGCATCTAAATTACTGTGGAGAATACTGACTTGCTGTGTTTTTGGAGCTAAAGGATTTTTTGGGTCAGGTTTAAGATGAATTAAAATGTCTCTATTGAAAGGTGGCTCTCCATCAGCATTTTCAAAGACCACAGCAACTTCATTAACAATTGGCTTATTATAACGTCTTGGGTCTTGTTCTCGATCCTGTTTAAGAGCCATGATGATATTAGGCATGACAGTACCATTTTCAATTGCCTTCTCCTGTTCCTCTTGTTCAACAAAACGTAACATTTTGTATGCGGAAACAAAAGGATTAATGCGATCTAATAAGTTAGCAATCAGCCGCATCAATTTAGGATGACATTTCTTATTTTCATCACACTGTAAACGTTGGTCATTAGCAGTGGCAGTATCTAAAATATAGAGTTGGGCATAAGCAGGAGCTTGATCTGGAGCAGGATGTAGTGTTCCAGTACGGTGATAAATTTGGCCATGAATACGGAAGCAATAAGGGCCATGTCCAGGTGGGGGAGCAATACTTGCACCCATAGAAGCAAAACCAAATGAACTATTAATACTTCTGATGTTATCCATCATATTCCGACTGTATGGACTCTGACCTTTAAGAATACATTCCAACATCTCTGGATACTGAGGTAACGGAACCTTCACCTTCCCCTTGTGACAACAGAGAGTATACTGTTTATCCGATGGCATCTCATCCATGAAATGTCGAGCTTCACAATGCTTACATATGAATATCATAGAGCCACAGGTATGTTCCACAATGCCAAAATCACTATCTGTAAATCCAGGTGGATATGAAGAGGGAGGTGTAGGTAGGTAAATACGATTTTCTTTCTGCAAACCGACATAGATGAGACGTTGAAGTAATAAAGCAGAAAAAGACTCAGGATCCACTTGTGTAACAGTAGAAGACGTCTTTTTGCGGTGTTGACGACGGGAGGCACCACTTTTACGTAAGCGGCTCTGTTTGGATAGTGAAGACTCCTGAGCAATTTGTGCCTCCAAAGGAGTTTGTTGTTGTTCAAGGCGAAAACGTTTTGTGCGTGACGTCTCCTGAGCACAATGTTTACGCTTTGCTGTTGCTTTGCGCGGTGATGAAACTTGAGGAATTGTGCTCCTTTTATCCGGTGAACTGCTAGAAAGAGCTAGAGCAAACTGTACTACTGGTGAGCTTACAGTTGGATCAGCAGACTGTAGTACTGATGAGGTTACTGTCTGATCAGCACACTGAGTTAGATCAGCAGAGTATTGTACAGGTGAGCTTGTAGTTTGATCAGCAGACTGTTGTACTGAGGAGGTTACTGTCTGATCAGCAGAGTGATGTACTGGTGGTGTCACTTTTTTTTTTTGACGGTGTTGATGTAGCTTCTGAGCATTTTTGGCCAACCGTACTTGTTTTTGTTCCAGCAACTCTGTTGCAATGCGTTGCTTATACTCAGCTTTAGACTTATCCAAACGACATTGTCGCTCTTCTTCAGTTTCTTCAGCACGTGTCTTACGCATCCATGCGGCTTTGTACCCGCCAACATCCTTGCTAGTATCCTTTGAAGTCATGTTAGAACATACAAAGGTAATACTATGCTTGGAGATGTATAGGTACGCAAGAGCTTTTACAAAAGCTTTTTGGGAGAAAAGAATTCTTGAAAAGTATAGAATAATTATTAAGGAAAATAATAAGTTCCAGATAGACAATGAACATATTTAAATATCATGTTTTGTATGTCCTTATAATGTACCCTACAACGTATTACAAATATATAAACATGTTTCTCATTCATATCAATAATAGTAAGAGGTCACTGAATACTTAAGGACATTGAATGTGCATACATAATACCAATACCATAAATATCAAAACCATCATCAAAACCATCATCAATAGCATCATCAATAACATCATCAATAGCATCATCAATAGCATCATCAATAGCATCATCAATAACAATAATATTAGCAATAGCATTATTATTAGCATTAATAGCATAAATTATAAGCATTAATAGCATAAATATTACCATTAATAGCATAAATATTACCATTAATAGCATAATTATTAGCATTAATACCATAATTATTAGCATTTAATACCATATTATTACCATTAATAGCATAATTATTAGCATTAATACCATAATTATTAGCATTAATAGCATAATTATTACATTAATAGCATAATTATTTACCATTAATAGCATAATTAGCATTAATACCATAATTATTAGCATTAATACCATAATTATTAGCATTAATACCATAATTATTAGCATTAATAGCATAATTTCTGGCATTAATAGCCATAAATATTATTCCATTAATAGCATAATTATTAGCATTAATAGCATAATTATTACATTAATAGCATAATATTATTACCATTAATAGCATAAATATTACCATTAATAGCATAATTATTAGCATTAATAGCATAATTATTAGCATTAATACCATAATTTATTAGCATTAATAGCATAATTATTAGCATTAATAGCATAATTATTAACATTAATAGCATAATTATTATGTGCATACATAATACCAATACCATAAATATCAAAACCATCATCAAAACCATCATCAAAACCATCATCAATAGCATCATCAATAACAAATATTAGCAATAGCATTATTATTAGCATTAATAGCATAATTATTAGCATTAATAGCATAATTAGCATTAATACCATAATTATTAGCATTAATAGCATAATTATTAGCATTAATAGCATAATTATTAGCATTAATAGCATAATTATTAACAATTTAATAGCATAATTATTATGTGCATACATAATACAATACCATAAATAATCAAAACCATTCATCAAAACCATATCAAAACCATCATCAAAACATCATCAAAACCATCATCAATAGCATCATCAATAGCATCATCAATAGCATCATCAATAGCATCATCAAAACCATCATCAAAACCATCATCAATAGCATCATTCAATAGCATCATCAATAGCATCATCAATAACAATAATATTAGCAATAGCATTATTATTAGCATTAATAGCATAATTATTAGCATTAATAGCATAATTAGCATTATACCATAATTATTAGCATTAATAGCATAATTATTAGCATTAATAGCATAATATATTAGCATTAATACCATAATTATTACCATTAATAGCATAATTAGCATTAATACCATAATTATTAGCATTAATACCATAATTATTAGCATTAATAGCATAATTATTGGCATTAATTGCATAATTATTAGCATTAATAGCATAATTATTAGCATTATAGCATAATTATTTACCATTAATAGCATATTAATTATTACTATTCATTAATAGCATAATTTTAGCATTAATACCATAATTATAGCATTAATAGCATAATTATTAACATTTAATAGCATATTAATATGCATCATAATATACCAATACCATAAATATCAAAACCATCATCAAAACCATCATCAAAACCATCATCAAAACCTCATCATCAATAGCATCATCAATAGCATCATCAAAACCATCATCAAAACCATCATCAATAGATCATCATACATCATCAATAGCATCATCAATATCATCTATACTATTGATAATATTAGCATAGCATAATTATTAGCATTAATAGCATAATTATTGCAATTAATAGCATAATTAGCATTAATAGCAATCTATTTAGCATTAATAGCATAATTATTACATTAATAGCATAATTACATTAATACATAATATATTAGCATTAATACCATAATTATTAGCATTAATACATAAATTATTAGCATTAATAGCATAATTATTGCATTAATAGCATAATATATTAGCATTAATAGCATAATTATTAGCATTAATAGCATAATTATTACCATTAATACCATAATTATTACCATTAATAGCATAATTATTAGCATTAATACCATAATTATTACATTAATAGCATAATTATTAACATTAATAGCATAATTATTATGTGCATACATAATACCAATACATAAATACATCAATAACCATCATCATAAACCATATCAAAAATCATCAAAACCATCATCAATAGCATCATCAAAACCATCATCAAACCATCATCAATAGCATCATCAAATAGCATTCAATAGCATATAACAATAATATTCATGAATAGCATATTATTAGCATTAATAGCATAATTATTAGCATTAATAGCATAATTAGCATTAATACCATAATTATTAGCATTAATAGCATAATATATTAGCATTAATAGCATAATTATTACATTAATAGCATAATTATTACCATTCAATAGCATAATATAGCATATTAATACCATAATTATTAGCATAATATAATACATATTAATTAATAGCATAATATTAGCATTAATAGCATAATTATTAGCATTAATAGCATAATTATTACATTAATAGCATAATTATTAGCATTAATACCATAATTATTACCATTAATAGCATAATTATTAGCATTAATACATAATTTATTTAGCATTAATAGCATAATTATTAACATTAATAGCATAATTATTATGTGCATACATAATACCAATACACATTAAATATCAAAACCATCATCAAAACCATCATCAAAACCATCATCAAAACCAATCATCAATAGCATCATCAAATAGCATCATCAAAACCCATCATCAATAATCATCATCAATAGCATCATCAATAGCATCATCAATAACAATAATATTAGCAATAGCATTATTATTAAGCATTAATTAGCAATATAATTAGCATTAATACCATAATTATTAGCATTAATAGCATAATTATTAGCATTAATAGCATAATTATTAGCATTAATACCATAATTATTACCATTAATAGCATAATTAGCATTAATACCATAATTATTAGCATTAATACCATAATTATTAGCATTAATAGCATAATTATTAGCATTAATAGCATAATTATTGGCATTAATACCATAATTATTAGCATTAATAGCATAATTATTAGCATTAATAGCATAATTATTAGCATTAATAGCATAAATATTACCATTAATAGCATAATTATTAGCATTAATACATAATTATTAGCATTAATAGCATAATTATTAGCATTAATAGCATAAATATTACCATTAATAGAATAATTATTACCATTAATAGCATAATTATTACCATTAATAGCATAATTATTACCATTAATAACATAATTAGCATTAATAGCATAATTATTACCATTAATAGCATAATTATTACCATTATAGCATAATTATAGCATAATAGCTATTATATCATTAATAGCATAATTATTACCATTAATAGCATAATTATTATTAATAGCATAATTATTACCATTAATAGCATAATTATTACCATTAATAGCATAAAAATTAGCATTAATAGCATACATATTAGGATTAATAGCATTATTATTAACAGTAATATCATTAGTATTTTATTTTTTTTTAATTATTTTTGTAATTATTTATTTATTTATTTATTTTTTTTTTTTTGTATTATTAAATTATTTTTTTATTTTAAATTTTTTTTTTTTTTTTTATTATTATTTTTATTTAATTATTTATTATTTTTTATTTATTTTTTTTATTATTTTTTAATTCTTTTTAAATTATTTTTTTTTTATTAAATTTATTTATTTTTTTACTTGCGAGTGAGACACAGTTCTCATTGCGGTCCGCCTTTTTTTTTCCCATTGACATACATTACCGGTGTGTCGGCGATTTTATGGCCGGCCACCTGGTTCTATTTGTCGGCCCTAAAATCGCGGACACACCGCTAATGCATCTCTATGGGCAGTCAGCTCGAATTCTGATTGGTCGGCGTTCAATCCGAAATCGGGCTGACTGCCCATAGAGATGCATTAGCGGTGTGTCCGCGATTTTAAGGCGAGAATAACCGAGGGCATAAATCGCCGACACACCGCTAATGTATGTCAATGGGAAAAAAAAAGCGGACCGGAATGAGAACTGTGTCTCACTCTCGCAAGTAAAAAAATAAATAAATTTAATAATAAAAAAAATTATTTAAAAATAATTAAAAAATAATAAAAAAAATAAATAAAAAATAATAAATAATTAAATAAAAATAATAATTTAACAAAAAAAAAAAGGCGGACCTGAATGAGAACTGTGTCTCAGTCTGACTTAAAAAAAATAAATAAATTAAATAATAAAAAAAATAATTTAAAAATAATAAAAAAATGAGGGGCTCTTCTGATTGGCTGAGGGCAGTATACAGCGACCAATCAGAAGAGGGCCTCAGGACGTCGGAGGTGGAAGTTAGCGAAAAGAAGACAGAAGATCCCGGGGCCGGACGAAGAGGCGGAGATGGCGGAAAAGAAGAGAGAAGACCCCCGGGGCCGGAGGAAGAGGACGCCTGGCCGGACGGAGGACTTGTGGATGGGACGGACGATCAGATGACTTGAAGGCATGTAAGTAATCGACGGGGACGTTAGGTTAGGGGACGGCGGGGGCTTCGGGTGTAGGGCCTTAGGTGACAGCGGCATTAGGTTAGGGGACGGCGGGGGCTTCGGGTGTAGGGCCTTAGGTGACAGCGGCGTTAGGTTAGGGGACGGCGGGGGCTTCGGGTGTAGGGCCTTAGGTGACAGCGGCGTTAGGTTAGGGGACGGCGGGGGGGTTAGGGTGTAGGGCTTTAGCGAGAGGGGCAGGGGACAGCGGCGGGAGCGGGTGTGCGGACATGGGGGTGGGTGTGCGGACATGGCGGCGGCGGGTGTGCGGACATGGCGGCGGCGGGTGTGCGGACATGGCGGCGGCGGGTGTGCGGACATGGCGGGGAGGGTGTGGGACAGGCGGCGGGGGTGTGCGGACATGGCGGCGGCGGGTGTGCGGACATGGCGGCGGCGGGTGTGCGGACATGGCGGCGGCGGGTGTGCGGACATGGCGGCGGCGGGTGTGCGGACATGGCGGCGGCGGGTGTGCGGACATGGTGGCGGCGGGTGTGTGGACATGGCGGCGGCGGGTGTGCGGACATGGCGGCGGCGGGGTGTGCGGACATGGCGGCGGCGACTGGGACGTTAGGTTAGGGGACGGCGGGGGCTTCGGGTGTAGGGCCTTAGGTGAGAGCGGCGTTAGGTTAGGGGACGGCGGCGGGGAGCGGGTGTGCGGACATGGCGGCGGAAGCGGGTGTGCGGACATGGCGGCGGGAGCGGGTGTGCGGACATGGCGGCGGGAGCGGGTGTGCGGACATGGCGGCGGGAGCGGGTGTGCGGACATGGCGGCGGGAGCGGGTGTGCGGACATGGCGGCGGGAGCGGGTGTGCGGACATGGCGGCGGGAGCGGGTGTGCGGACATGGCGGCGGGAGCGGGTGTGCGGACATGGCGGCGGGAGCGGGTGTGCGGACATGGCGGCGAGAGCGGGTGTGCGGACATGGCGGCGGGAGCGGGTGTGCGGACATGGCGGCGGGAGCGGGTGTGCGGACATGGCGGCGGGGGCGGGTGTGCGGACATGGCGGCGGGGGCGGGTGTGCGGACATGGCGGCGGGGGGGGTGTGTGCGGACATGGGGGAGCGAGTTGCGGCTCAGGCAGCGACTCGCTCCATGGTCCCAGGGTAGCTATTGGCGGGGGAGTGGGGCTGTGCGGACATAATCGGGGCTGGGCAGCAGCAGCGGCGGCGGCGGGAGCGGTGCTGTGAGGGCTGGGGAGCGGCGGCGGTGGTGGGTAGTGTGTGGGCTGGGGAGCGGTAAAAAAGGTAAAATAAAAGAAAGGTTTTAAGCTCAGAAAGGATATCTTAGCTAAATGCGGAAACGCTAGAGTCGTCATGGAAAAGCTTGCTTCGGATAAACCGAAGCAAGTCATTAAAGAAGTAGGAAATCCAGACAGTCGTATTTCTGAATAGAAGGTAGGCGAAATGATTTTAGAAATTATAAATTTCGATACACTATTAATAAAACTGGGCTGTGAAATTTGAAACCCGAAAATGGACTGGGGGGCAGGTAGCGTAAAGTGAGTGCTGAATTAGGGCAGTTTAAAAGCACAAAAATGGTGAAGGAAGTGAGCGTAAAATAATATGATTATGGGCAGTTGAATGGAGACTCTTTCCAAAAAGAGTCTCCATTCAAGTCGCCTTTTTTTTTTCATTATTATTATATTAAATTAATTATTATATTTTATTTTAATGTATTTTATTATTTAATTATTTTTAAATAAATTTTTAATAATTAATTTAAATAATATTTAAATATTGGTACGATCAGATCTGATACAATTTTTTTTTCAGGTCGGCTTTTGATTTTTGGTCCTTTTTTTTTTTTTTAATTATTTTTATTTTATTAATTATTTTTTTATTATTTTTTTTAATTATTTTATAATTTTTTTTAATTATTATTTATTTTTTTATTTAGTACTAAGAGACAGTTCTATCTGGTGCCGCTTTTTATTTCTTGTTTATTTTTTTTTTTTTAATTATTATTTTTATTTTTATTAATTTTTTTTATTAATTTTTTAATTATTTTTTAATTATTTTATTTATTTTTAATTTATTTATTTTTTTTTTGACGGAGTGAGACACAGTTCCATTCCGGTCCGCCTTTTTTTTTCCCATTGACATTACGTGTGTCGGCGTTTATGGCCGGCCACCTGGTTTAGTGTCGGCCCAAATCGGTCTATCCGCTAAATCGCATCTCTATGGCCGTCAACTCTCGAATTGTGTTGGCTCGGCGTTTCGCGTAATCCAAATCGGGCTGACTGCCCATAAGATGCATTAGCGGTGTGTCCGCGATTTTAGGGCCGACAAATAGAACCAGGTGGACGGCCATAAAATCGCCGACACACCGCTAATGTATGTCAATGGGAAAAAAAAAGGCGGACCGGAATGAGAACTGTGTCTCACTGTCGCAAGTAAAAAAATAAGTAAATAAAATAATAAAAATAATGTTTTTAAAATAATTAAAAATAATAAAAAAAATTAATAAAAAATAATAAATAATTAAATAAAAATAATAATTAAAAAAAAAAAAAAAGGCGGACCGGATTGAGAACTGTGTCTCAGTCTAACTTAAAAAAAATAAATAAATTAAATAATAAAAATAATGATTTAAAAATAATTTAAAAATAATAAAAAAATAAATAAAAAATAATAAATAATTAAATTAAAATAATAATTAAAAAAAAAAAAAAGGCGGACCGGAATGAGAACTGTGTCTCAGTCTGACTTTAAAAAAATAAATAAATTAAATAATAAAAATAATGATTTAAAAATAATTTAAAAATAATAAAAAAAATAAATTAAAAATAATAAATAATTAAATTAAAATAATAATTTAAAAAAAAAAAAGGCGGACCGGATTTTTTTTTATTATTTAATTTTTTTTTTTTTTTTAAGTCAGACTGAGACACAGTTCTCATTCCGGTCCGCCTTTTTTTTTTTTTTAATTATTATTTTTATTTAATTATTTATTATTTTTTATTAATTTTTTTTTATTAATTTTTAATTATTTTTAAATCATTATTTTTATTATTTAATTTATTTATTTTTTTTAAGTCAGACTGAGACACAGTTCTCATTCTGGATCCGCCATTTTTTTTTTTTAATTATTATTTTTATTTAATTATTTATTATTTTTTATTAATTTTTTTTATTATTTTTTAATTATTTTTAAATCATTATTTTTATTATTTAATTTATTTATTTTTTTTACTTGCGACAGTGAGACACAGTTCTCATACCGGTCCGCCTTTTTTTATTCCATTGACATACATTAGCGGTGTGTCGGCGATTTTATGGCCGGCCACCTGGTTCTATGTGTCGGCCCTAAAACGCGGAACACCGCTAATGCATCTCTAGGGCAGTCACAGCTCGAATTCTGATTGGTCGGCGTTCAATAAATCGGGCTGACTGCCATAGAGATGCATTAGCGGTGTGTCGCGATTTTAGGGCCGACAAATAGAACAGGTGGAGGCCATAAAATCGCGACACACCGCTAATGATGTCAATGGGAAAAAAAAAGGCGGACGGAATGAGAACTGTGTCTCATGTCGCAGTAAAAAAATAAATAAATTAAATAATAAAAATAATGATTAAAATAAATTAAAATATAAAAAAAATAATAAAAATAATAAATAATTAAATAAAATATAATAAAAAAAAAAAGGCGGACCGGAATGAGAACTGTGTCTCAGTCTGACTTAAAAAAATAAATAAATTAAATAATAAAAATAATGATTTAAAATAATTTAAAAATAATAAAAAAAATAAATAAAAATAATAAATAATTAATTAAATAATAATTAAAAAAAAAAAAAAAGGCGGACCGGAATGAGAACTGTGTCTCAGTCTGACTTTAAAAAAATAAATAAATTAAATATTAAAAATAATGATTTAAAAATAATTTAAAAATAATAAAAAAAATAAATTAAAAACAATAAATAATTAAATTCAAATAATAATTTAAAAAAAAAAAAAAGGCGGACCTGAATGAGAACTGTGTCTCAGTCTGACTTTAAAAAAATAAATAAATTAAATAATAAAAAAAATGATTTAAAAATAATTAAAAAAGAATAAAATAAATAAATAAAAAATAATAAATAATTAAATAAAAATAATAATTAAAAAAAAAAAAAAGGCGGACCTGAATGAGAACTGTGTCTCAGTCTGACTTAAAAAAAATAAATAAATTAAATAATAAAAAAATAATTAAAAAATAATTAAAAAATAATAAATAAATGAGGGGCTCTTCTGATTGGCTGAGGGCAGTATACAGCGACCAATCAGAAGAGGGCCTCAGATCTCATTAAGGTAGAATGGCGGATTTTTCGTCCATTCTATGTTAATGAGAAGGAAGAGGACGTCGGAGATGGAAGTTTGCGAAAAGAAGACAGAAGATCCCCGGGGCCGGACGAAGAGGCGGAGATGGCGGAAGGAAGAGAGAAGACCCCCGGGGCCGGAGGAAGAGGACGCCTGGCCGGACGGACGATCAGATGACTTGAAGGCATGTAAGTGAAAGACGGGGACGTTAGGTTAGGGGACGGCGGGGGCTTCGGGTGTAGGGCCTTAGGTGAGAGTGGCGTTAGGTTAGGGGACTTTGGGGGCTTAGGGTGTAGGGCTTTAGCGATAGGGGCAGGGGGTAGACGGCGGGGCTTAGGGGGTATCGGCGGGGGCTTAGGATGCTGCGGGTCGGGGGTTAGGTGGTCGGGGCTTAGCGTGTACGGGTGCAGCGGACTTAGGGGGTATCGGCGGGGGCCTAGGATGCTACGGGGGTTAGGGGGTAGGGGCTTAGGGGGTAGGCGGCATGGCTTAGGGGGTATCGGCGGGGGCCTAGGATGCTACGGGGCTTAGGGGGTAGGGGCTTAGGGGCTGCTGCGGGGCTTAGGGGGTAGGAGCTTAAGGGCGGCGGTGGCTTAGGGGGTAGATGGCGGGGCTTAGGAGGTATCGGCGGGGGCTTAGTATGCTGCGGGTCGGGGGTTAGGTGGTCGGGGCTTAGCGTGTAGGGGTGCGGCGGCAGGGGGCTGTAGTGTACAGCGCGATGGTATACTACAGTCCCATGGCGCTTATGGGCATGGGACTGTAGTATACTATAGCGGTGTACACTAAGCGCGTAGTGGCTTAGAGCGGCAGGCGGCAGGGGGCTGTAGTGTACAGCGCGATGGTATACTACAGTCCCATGGCGCTTATGGGCATGGGACTGTAGTATACTATAGCGGTGTACACTAAGCGCGTAGTGGCTTAGAGCGGCAGGCGGCAGGGGGCTGTAGTGTACAGCACGATGGTATACTACAGTCCCATGGCGCTTATGGGCATGGGACTGTAGTATACTATAGCGGTGTACACTACAGTATTATGGGCTTCTGTAGCTTGGTTGGGGGTGGGTGTGCGGACATGGGGGGGCTGTGCGGACATGGGGGGGGGGCCTGTGCGGACATGGGGGGCCTGTTTGGACCTGGGGGAGGCTGTGCGGACATTGGGGTGGCGAGTTGCGGGGAGCGGAGGCGGCTGTGCCGCCTCCGCTCCATGGTCCCCGGGGAGCGAGTTGCGGCTCAGGCAGCGACTCGCAATGGCCTCGCGGCCATTGCTCGCGCTACCTG
Source organism: Allobates femoralis (assembly GCA_033576535.1). Taxonomy (NCBI): domain Eukaryota; kingdom Metazoa; phylum Chordata; class Amphibia; order Anura; family Aromobatidae; genus Allobates; species Allobates femoralis. Next base: position 343,125,340 of record JARQOC010000005.1, on the reverse strand, counting down.
AGCGGTAAATCGCTAAGGTTATGGCCGAGCCTGTGGATCGATTTTGGGCCAGCGGCTCGCGATGGCTCGCGCAGCATTGGGCGCTTCGCGCCCAATGTTAAATTCGTATCCACATGACGACATCGGAAAGTGCGCGAGGAGGGGCGCTTTTCCGATTCGCGATTATATAATAGATATATATATATAGATGTCATATTATATATATGTATATGATTAGTATATATATATATATATTGTATATATTGTATATTAATCTATACATATATATATATATATATATCTATATTATATATATTATATATATATATATATATATATACACATTATAATAAATTGTAATATATAATATACATTATTTATTTAACCTTCATTGCGAGTCGCTGCCTGAGCCGCGATCACTTGCCGCACCTGCCGCAAGTCCCCCTATACTTTCTATGGAAATTACCGCAACCGCTCCGCAAGTGCCGCGATTGTCGCATAACCGTTGCACTTGCGGCGCGGTTGCGGTAATCCCCATAGAAAGTATAGGGGGACTTGCGGCAGGTGCGGCAAGTGCGGTTTTGCACTTGCAGCAGTTTTGCCCGCGAAAATACCCGCGGCTGACTGCGCTGTTGCTGGGTGGCGACACTTTTTGCCTATCAATCACTATACTCCCCCCGCTGTCATTTTATAGTGTTTACTTTTACTTTTCCTCACAAATCATTCCTGCCTTGGTGATCCTGTGGGACGCACGTCGGAAAACCAGTGCTGGAACCTCATCCCTACAATATCAGCTAAGATATCTTTTTTGGCCAATATAATCGATTATTAATTATTATTAATTATTAATATTATTATTATTATTAGTGTTAATATTAATTATTATTATTAATCGATTATTAATATTATTATTATATTGATATATTTATAATTATATATATATATAGAGATATATATATAGTTATATAGATAGAGATATATAGATATATAGATATAGATTAATATATATATATATATATATAGATGTCATATTATATATATGTATATGATTAGTATATATATATATATATATATATTGTATATTAATTATATATATATATATATATATATATATATTTATATTATATATAATATATATATATATATATATATATATATATATATATATATATATATTATATATACATATTATAATAAATTGTAATATATAATATACATTATTTATTTAACCTTCCTAGCGGTATTCCCGAGCCTGACTCGGGGTTAACATTCACTGCCAGAAGCGGTAATCCCGAGTCAAGCTCGCGCTTACCCGCGGTCGCGGCAGATGCGGTGAAAAAACCGCATCTGCCGCACTTGCGGCGCGGTTGCGGTAATTGCCATAGTAAGTACAGGGGACTTGCGGCAGGTGCGGCAAGTGCGGTTTTGCACTTGCGGCAGGTTTGCCCGCGAAAAAACCCGCGGCTGACTGCGCTGTTGCTGGGTGGCGACCCTTTTTGCCTACCAATCACTATACCCCCCCGCCGCCATTTTAGTGATTAATAATATGTTTAATCCGCCATTTTATAGTGTTTACTTTAACTTTTCCTCACAAATCATTCCTGCCTTGGTGATCCTGTGGGACGGACGTCGGAAAACCAGTGCTGGAACCTCATCCCTACAATATCAGCTAAGATATCTTTTTGGGCCAATATAATTGATTATTAATTATTATTAATTATTAATATTATTATTATTACTGTTAATAGTAATTGTTATTATTAATCGATTATTGATATTATTATTATATTGATATATTCATAATTATATATATATATAGAGATATATAACTAGAAAAAAATACTCTGCAGCACTCGGTTACTACCAATGATGTACATATGCTAATAAGCTATATATATATATATGAGAAAAAAGTTAAAAACTTACGTTTTTTCAAAAAACTCAAAATCTTATCTTTTTATTTCTGAAGTTCTTGGTACACACATTGGCCAATGTCTGTTTGCTCGTCGACTGCGACAAAGTGACTTCAGGTCCGACGAGTCCTACGCTGATATCCCTATCCTCCTTGTCCACCCCCCACCTCTCAGTGGGCAGACTCCATCTCAACCCTAGATCACCTGCAGTCAACAAGGGTGCAAATTGCAGCATGGAGCCAGCCACTCCATAAGATACAAAACAGAAAAAAAAACTGCATAGCACTCACAGACTAATGTGAACCGGTGCCAGCAGGGCTGCTGGATCAAATAACTAGAAAAAAATACTCTGCAGCACTCGGTTACTACCAATGATGTACATATGCTAATAAGCTATATATATATATATGAGAAAAAAGTTAAAAACTTACGTTTTTTCAAAAAACTCAAAATCTTATCTTTTTATTTCTGAAGTTCTTGGTACACACATTGGCCAATGTCTGTTTGCTCGTCGACTGCAGATATATAGATATATATATACTAGCTGTGAGCCCGATGCAAATGCATCGGGTGTCTAGAATATTTTTAAATATTTTTTAAGATTTTCAAATAATAATCCAATTATTCCAATGACATCTTTACACCAACTACATATATTTGTATGGTTGATATCATTTAAGGAAAATTGAACTATTATGTTGTAAGGGTCTTAGAACACAAAGTAGCAATACTGTGGTGAATCGTGACCTGAACCTGGCAGCTCCACAGCGCCTCCTGTTAAACCCAGGTCAGTCAGAGAACTGCCTGAGGATAAAGAAGGGCCGCAGCTGCCCTGCCTGTGCTGGTTTATTAAGGCACCTCTCAGTGAGTGTGGTATATGCCTTCTAGCCTTGAAGTGTCCTGGTTGGTTGCAGAGATGACACCGTCTGGGTTCTGCTGCCAACCTGGAGAGGGGAACAGGGGGTAATAGAGGGTCTGCCCCTGCATTCTGGGGGCTGGGGTCACGGGTGCAGGGTTGGTCTTACCCCCTCTCCAGGTGCTGCTGCTGGTCCTCCTGGTCTCAGGTACTCTGTTGTTCGTGTACTCGTCCGCCAGGACCACTGTCTCACAGGCCCCCTTCGGTTTCCGGTCGCGGATGAACTGTTGGAGGTCCTCAGGACAGTTCCACAGGAATTGCTCCATCACGAACAACTCCTGGATCTCCTGGGCTGTGCTGCGCTCCAAACCTTTGATCCAGTGGTCAGCTGCTCTCAGGAGGGCCCGCATGTGGTCGGTCCAGGTTTCCTTTGGACCCCTCTGCAGGCTTCGGAACTTCTTGCGGTAGGACTCCGGGGTGAGGTTGAACTGTCGGATCAGGGCCTTCTTGATGCTCGCATAATCCGGCAACATCCCGGCAGGGAAGTCCCCCAAGGCTTTCATGGCGTCACCCCTCAGACGGGGGTCAGGTACTGGGCCCACTGGCCTGAGTCCAGGTTGTACTGCCTGCAGGTCTGCTCAAAGGCCAGCAGAAAAGAATCCAGGTCTCCGCCTGCCTCCAGAAGGGGAAAGTTCTCAGCTCGGACCTTCGGTGGCTTGGGCTCCTGGTTGGCTGGAACGGGCTGCGAGATCCCGAGCTGAGCCAAGGTGAGCTGGTGCTGGCGCTGTGCAGCCTCATGTCGCTCTGCAGCTTCACGCTCTGCAGCCTCACGTCGCTCTGCAGCTTCACGCTCTGCAAGTCGTTCTGCAGCTTCACGCTCTGCAAGTCGCTCTGCAAGTCGCTCCGCAGCTTCACGCTCCGCATGTCGCTCTGCAGCTTCACGCTCTGCAAGTCGTTCTGCAGCTGCCATGAGGGTCTCGTAGGTGCTCTGGTCTCCAGCTACAAGTCGAGCCAGGGCAGCTTGAAAAAGGGCATCCGAGCCCATCTGGCTGGAGGGACCAGCAGGTGGTGATCTGCCCACTGCGGGGCTGAGGACAGGGGGTCTTGGCCCCACTGCAGAGTCGACCACTGAGGATTGGCTCCTTGAGGACCCGGGCATGGGCTCCTCCTCGCCTAGACCAACAGTGTCCTCCACCACCTCTTGCATATGAGCCACAGCAAGTGCCCTCTGCAGCGCTTGGCTCCTGGTACCCTGGGCCAGTTTAGCACCTCCTGGTCACTGACACACGGCTGCAACCTGATGCACCCACACACCTTATATTTGCACTCTGACTGTCTAGTGTTGAGTTGATCTTAGGACCCTGACAGCAAAAGCTACTGCCAGCAGCCTCTAGTGTTAGGGAGTTGGGTCCACAACACTATTATCTTGATCCCACTGCTGCCACCACTTGTGGTGAATCGGCCTCCGAACCTGGCAGCTCCACAGCGCCTCCTGTTAGACCCAGGTCAGTCAGAGAACTGCCTGAGGATAAAGAAGGGCCGCAGCTGCCTTGCCTGTGCTGGTTTATTAAGGCACCTCTCAGTGAGTGTGGTATATGTCTTCTAGCCCGCAGCTAGAAGCACATATAATCTCCTCCACCCCGTCACTGCCAGAGGCCCTGAATAACCCCACGCACAAATGCTGCCACCAGCTTCTAGTTTAATATAAGTCCGGTCCGTGGTCGGGCTTATATTGGGTCAGAAACCAACCCAGGTAGCGTTATATGAGCACACGGACGTGGGGAATCGTGATCAAGATAAAAAGAGCAACTCAAGATTAAATTTATATATTTAATCACCCTAATGGTACACTAGATATTAATATTTACAGTTATTATTCAGATGTTACAAATATTACAGTCAGATATGCCAATAAAAGGAGGAATGGAATACACAGAATTACATACACATGTGAGCAGTTACCTTAGTGCTGATGGCGCCACAAGGGCGGCGTGATGCCAATCTGTTCCTTGGGTAATCTCTGGCCTTGGTGGAATAATGCCCATTCAGAAGAAATACAAGGTGGAGATGGGGCAGATGATTTTTATACATTATGGGTTGCCCCTGTCTCCACCCATCTCACACCTCTGGGATGTCTCACAACTCCCACCCCTCTGAGGGGAGATATGGACACCCGAATTCTATAATGTTCCCTAGCCGTGTCCATGGGCATCGCAGACGGAAGATAATACTTTCATATTTTTAGTTATGATTTTATCTTCGTCTGGATGGGAAACATGATTACTCTGAGTACCCCCTACCAGCCAATATCCTGTTTAGATGGCTTACAGTTATCCTACATCCATGTGAATACCAGCCCTATTTCCGTCTAGATGTCACGATCATGGATCTACGCTTGCCATGTTCATAGGCAGCACGGCTCATGAAATATTAATGTTATAGTCACGGTGCCTTCTAGTCTGCCTGGGAAGAAAGAGACTTATATTGAACGTGTCACCTTTTGCCATAACCCCAGTCCAGAGGAAGCCCCATACATCTATCTGATTACCACATCAAAGTTAAGGGAGAGTGTCTTTGTGTTGCCAGTTGGCTTGTAGCTAGGTGCTAATTACTCTGCCATTTGTCAGATGAATGACTTCTGCCTGTCAGAAGGGTGGGGGCTTACCTCTTTATGAGTGAGATGTGCCTTCAAATTGCTTTCTGGGTGGAATATGGGGAATATGAAACAATATTCATCACAAATACTACTTAATGTGTCAATCATTTGAATTGATGAATTAACAGTAGTAATGTGTGTATCAGCCAGTTTGTGTCAGCCCACCAATCGCGTCAAGATGCCCTTACGCCTGGTGGGACCTACTCTAACTAAATCCGAATTGATATAATTTAGATTATTTTTTATGGCTGGATTTTTCTTAGTTTTTATGAGGATTGTGATGTAAATAATAAAATTTTGTAAATTGATACAGAAGGAGTTACCAGCTACAGACTTGCAGCAATATCCATGCAATAACAAAAAAACTTGTAGTTAACCTACGGTAAATGGAGTTAACATAGCTACAGCAGGTGCATAAGATGCATCCACTAACTAACCACAGGTGAGTGCAGTTGATGTGGATGACACTGCCGCAACTATGTTGTCTGCACAAACCACATGTTAAGTACAAATTACATATATGCAATTATGAAAATTACAGCAAGTATGTTGTTGGTGAGTCCTTCATGATCAATTATTATCATTTAGTATATTCCTCAACAAAGTGAAAAAATCTAAGAAAAATGTCGTGGTAGAATCTAATTAATAATTTATGTTTGTCCCTATCTATCTAAACATGTGGAACACACCTTGCTAATGAGATGTGTGTGAACAGCCGTCCCACCCGTCTCTTAGCTGTTCACAAAAACCTCTCCCTTTAAAGAATAAGAATCAAATCTCTCAGCACGTAGAGTACTGGAGCTTAAAATAGTGGTTTCTATCACCCTGTGAGAAAATCAGAATGATACACATCTCCAATGAAATCTGAAATGTGTTTTTCCACCAATATTGTATAAACTATGTACATAAAAAACAGAAAATGTAAATACTAAACTAATATTTTTTTATTTATTTTTTTTTTTTTTAAATAGAAAAGGTAAAAAAATAAAATAGGCAAAAGTTCATCCCAAAATATTCCGATAGACAATATTTTTGGTGAAGACTTTCTCACTGTTAGGCACCAATTTGCCTTGAATGCATGAATCCACCACTTTCACCTTCACATTGCATCGTCTCTTCACACGTGAGAAAGCCACATATAATTGTCCATGACCAAAAACAGGTTCTGGCAAATAAATCCCCACTTTCTCCAATGTTTGTCCTTGTGATTTATTTATGGTCATGGCAAAGGCAGGCTTCACGGGAAATTGCCGACGTCTTAGTTTGAAAGGCAATCCAGTCTCAGATGGACAGAGATCAATTCTTGGAATGAAGACTACATTTCCTTCATCCGAGCCAGAAATTACTTTTGCTTGTATCAAGTTGTCAAACAAAGCAATAACAATCATGCGAGTCCCGTTGCAAAGTCCTTTTCTGCTGTTAAAATTACGCAAAAGCATTATAATTGTACCAACTTTTAATTTGAGGAGATGAGAAGGCATTCCTGTTGGTGTTAGAGAATTTAGAAATTCCACGGGATATTGTTCGGGATTTTCCGTCTCATCTGGATCAATGGAATCATGGCTCATATATTCAATGTATTCTCCAGGAATACAATCCATAACTTTTGAATTGATCAAATCCACAGCGTCATTTTTGGGACAAAGAATGGCATGTGATGCAGCATTCTGAATACTTTCGTCATTATTCACATCAATGACAATGTTTTCACCAAATATATCCAAGATTAAAGAGCCAGTGCAGATCATGTCTTGCGGGATCTCAATGACATCATCACCAAGGTTGTAATCATTGGACAATTCTCCATTTCCCAATTGAATTAACCAATTGCTATATTCCGAATCAATGGAGCGCATGTTGTTAATGAGCGGCAATTGATTGAAAAGCTGCCATTGTCGTGAATATTTAATGCAGCTCTCTACGATGTCTGTCCTTGTTCCATGAGAGATGATAGGAAGACACTGCCGAAAGTCTCCTCCCAGAACAATGACTTTCCCTCCAAAGGGTAATTTATTTTTCTTGGAGACATTAGTTGTCATGACATCCCGTAATAATTGATCAATTACATGCAAAGCGTATTTTGACAACATAGTAGACTCATCGATGATAAAGAGTTTGGTAGTCTTCAAATGTTGGGCCGCATCAGTATCATTTTTGATTCTTGAAACGGATGTCTCATTAATTGGTATTGGTATGCCATACAGTGAATGGATAGTTCTTCCTCCTTGCAATAGATTAGCTGCAATCCCTGTACTGGCTGCAGGTGAGACAACTTCTCCTTCTCCTCTCAGTTCATGAATCAATAGATGATAGAGATATGTTTTCCCACTTCCACCTGGACCGTCAAGGAAAAAGCACTTTGGCTTATCACTTGTATCCTCTAAAGCTTGATGGATTGCAGTATAGGCCAAACGTTGTTGATCATTTAAGGTAACTTTCATTTCACGTGCTCTTACTAACTCTTCTTCTTTGTTGTATTGAGGACGAATGTGTGGTTTTCTTTTTGGGCGTGGCAGATTAAAATCAATAAAATGTTTGGCATGAAATTTGAAAACATGTTCAACATCAGTCATGGCATATCCTTCACAATGCTCACAATCATCAGTGTCAGGGTGGTAGGCATGGCAGTAATCTTGAACGAAGTGTTGTTTAAATTCTTGCCACAACTCCAGGGGATGATTAGGAGGACCAAAGACACATATATATGCAAACATGTCACGGAGCTGTGCAGGCATATTGAGAACACAGGCATCCAATAAAGTTTTTCTCCAAACACTGTCATCGAAGAGCAATCCAAGGGCTAATGCCGCCTCTTTAAACGTTGGGTATGTGACTTCTTTAACAGTCTTAAGGTTGTCAAAACTTGTAGCTCCTTTAACATGGAGTAACAACAGCCTTAAAAAATACCGTTCTTGTTCTTGAATACTAACAGTGTAAAGTCTACCAATGACTGAAGCACCTCCTCTCCTTCTAACTTCCCATGCACCTTCTTTCCAAACATAATGCTCTGGAATTAGACGATATAAGTACTCCCGAGCATTGGGATCATTCTCATTGAGGGCAAAGTAGGCCATGAGTGTTGATTGTCTGTCCATTGAATAACTGATGTTGTCCGCAGAATCACCCTCGTGAAAAAAAAGTGATTGTGAATGAGGCAGATGTACTGCAAGATGAATAATGCTGTGAGATTGTCTATGCATTGGGAAAGCAAAGATTCGCCAAGCTGCCTCTGGTGCACTGACATATCTGGAATCCATGAATTTATGAGTTTCATCGTGTCTGATGTTGGTTTCACAAGTTTCCACATTGGCTTTGTCATGACCTTTGTACACATATTTGAAGAGGTATTTACGCTCTGAATGGAAGCACATACTTCCACATTGATATGGCACTTATATTTTAATAGAAGGAAAGGGTTATATGGAACCACCCAAGAATTATCAATCATCTTGGAATGGTGTGGAAAAGAAGGTCCTTCGTTTCTTTGATAACTTGGATATGCATCCTCAGGTATAACAGTTTTTGTTTGAAACTTTTTGGGAAAAGCTTTTTTACACTTTCCATTCTCCATACATGGAGAATTGGGATTGTGTTGTCCACAGGGGCCATGGATCATGTGTTGCATGACAATTTGATGGAGCACAGGGTAATGTGATGGATCAGGAATTTCAGCCCAAACAGTATTGTCCACTTCCACCTCAGTTCTTAGTTTTGAGTTGGCATCCAGAATAATTAGAATGTGAGCATGTGGTAGGCCTCGCTTTTGAAATTCTATCACATGAACCATAGCACAAACCTTACCAAATAATCCACAATTAATATCTTTCAAAAGGGCTTCAAGTTTAATCCTGAATACACGGGCCACTAAATCCGGTCGATGTTCAGCACGCTGCCATGGCTGTAAATTGGTTGCAATTTCACTCCATTTTGGATTACAGGTCATCGTTATAAAAAGATCTGGTCTTCCAAATTTAGTTACAATCGCCATGGCATCTTGATACCTCTGCTGCATGTTTCGGGGACTTCCCTCAAAGGAAGTAAAAGTAAAATTACCGTCTTGCCAATGGGGATTCCTTTTTCTACGGATTTTCTCAGCAAATGTTCTTGAAGGAGACAATAATCCTCCACCTTCAAATCCTTCTGGTGTTGTCGTATAAAATTTAAACGATTGGCCTCGATCTTAACATAGGCATCCACCAAGTACTGCTGTGTCAGCTTACCTCCATTAAGGACAGGATTGAATTCTGTCCGTACTGACAGCAAATAACAGTAATACTGCAGCTGTGACACCCTGCGAAGATGTTGGCCTTGCTGCTTGAGTGCTTCATGCCACCCTTGCTCTCCATGAGGGAAAAACAATGGATACAGTAATGCATCCAAATTACTGTGTAAAATACTTATTTGCTGTGTTTTGGGGGCCAACGGATTATTTGGGTCTGGTTTTAGATGTATTAAAATGTCTCTATTAAATGGTGGCTCTCCATCAGCATTTTCAAAGACGACAGCGACTTCATGGACAGTAGGGTTGTTATACCGTCTTGGGTCTTGCTCTCTGTCTTGTTTAATTGCCATGATGATATTAGGCATATTTGTGCCATGTTCCAATGCTTTCTGTTCTTCCTCTTTCTCCACTTGCCGTAACATTTTGTAAGCTGAAACAAAGGGATTAATACCTTCCAATTGCTCAGCAATAATTCTCATCAAGGCTGGATTACACTTGAGATTTTCTGGAGACTGTAGGCGTTGTTCAGTAGCAGTAGCACTATCCAAAATATACAGCTGTGCATATGCTGGAACTTGACCTTCAGCGGGGTGGAGAGTTCCAGTTCTATGGTAAATTTGGCCGTGAATCCTGAAACAATAAGGACCGTGTCCAGGTGGTTGAGAAACACTTGCACCCATGGAAGCAAATGCAAAGGAACTATTAATGCTCCTGATATTCTCCATGAGATTTTTACTATATGGGCTGTCTCCTTTCAGTAAAGTAGTGAAGAGCTCAGGGTACTGAGGTAATGGTACCTTAACTTTGCCCTTGTGACAACAAAGGGAGAACTGTCCATCAGATGGCCTTTCAGCCTCAAAATGTTGTGCTTCACAATGTTCACATAACACATTCATGGGCCCACAGGTATGTTCTAAAATACCGGTATCGTCATCAGTAAAGCCAATAGGGATTGATGACGTAGGTGAAGTGAGCAACCGATGACCTTTTTTGTAGATGCCTACATAAATAAGGCGTGGCTGTGTAGAACTGTCAACACATTCAAGAAAAGAAGTAGTGACTGAAGACTTCTTACAGAGGATTTTTTTTTTGCGTAGTTGACGCTGTAAGGCAGCCAAATGGGCCAAATGGCGTTGTTTTGAGGTAGGTGACATAATTTGTAAACGTTTGACTTTAGCCAATTGATGTCTTGTCATGGCAGAAGCAATCTTGTCTGTTCTTGTTTTAGAAGAACATTTACCCTTCACTTTACCCGTGCCAGATGTTGAAGGCAGTTGAGTTTCAAAAAGTGTTGGAGACACAGATATGGACACCATATCAGAGGTAGATGGTTCTCCTTGCACCTTCACCTTTTGTTGTTTACGGCCAGATGTTGTAGGCAGTTGAGTTTCAGAAAGTGTTTGAGACACAGATATAGGCGCCATATCAGAGGTAGATGGTTTTCCTTGCACCTTCACCTTTTGTTGTTTACGGCCAGATGTTGTAGGCAGTTGAGTTTCAGAAAGTGTTGGAGACACAGATATAGGCGCCATATCAGAGGTAGATGGTTCTCCTTGCACCTTCACCTGTTGTTTTTTGCGTCTTTTGCATTCCGCATCAGCTTTTTTTGCCAACCGACTGCTTCTTTCTTCAGCAGACTCCTTTGCAATTCTTTTATTCAAATCCTCCGTGAGCTTAAGCAAACGGAGACGTCTTGTTTCCGGATCTTCCTGCGCACGCTTCTTGCGCTGGCGTGCAGTATTCTTAGCTCTAACAGAGCTTTTTTGTTTGTCAGAGCTCATATTGAGCACAGTACAGAAAAATGTATGCAATAATAGCTACAGTATATTATTAAAGGAAGCAATCAATATACATTCTGCATAGCAATATAGTCAAAGTAGTAATATTTATATTGATAATTTTTATTATATACAATATATTTTTATATATATAAATTATATCATAAAAATATATAAAAAAAATATATTATATATATTACATAGTAACATAGTAACATAGTAACATAGTTTTTAAGGTTGAAGGAAGACTTTAAGTCCATCTAGTTCCACCCATAGCCTAACATGTTGATCCAGAGGAAGGCAAAAAAAAACCCATGTGGCAACACTAATCTCCACATTGGGGGAAAAAATTCCTTCCTGACTCCAGATACGGCAATCAGACTAATTCCCTGGATCAACGCCCTATCAAAGAATCTAGTATATATAACTGGTAATATTATAGTTTTCAAGAAAGGCATCCAGGCCCTTCTTAAATGTTAGTAGTGACTCACTCATTACAACATCATGTGGCAGAGAGTTCCATAGTCTCACTGCTCTTACAGTAAAGAATCCGCGTCTGTGATTATGATTAAACCTTCTTCCCTCCAGACGTAGAGGATGCCCCCTTGTCCCAGTCTCAGGCCTAAGAGTAAAGAGATCATTAGAAAGGTCTCTGTACTGCCCCCTCATATATTTATACATTATTATAAGATCACCCCTAAGCCTTCGTTTTTCCAAGCTAAATAACCCCAAGTTTAATAACCTGTCTTGGTATTGCAGACCCCATAGTCCTCTAATAACTTTTGTCGCTCTTCTCTGGACCCGCTCTAGTTCAGCTATGTCTTTCTTATACACCGGAGACCAGAATTGTACACAGTATTCTAAGTGTGGTCGCACTAGTGACTTGTATAGAGGTAAAATTATGTTCTCCTCATGAGCATCTATGCCTCTTTTAATACATCCCATTATTTTATTTGCCTTTGCAGCAGCTGCCTGACACTGGCCACTAAATGTGAGTTTGTCATCTACCCATACACCCAGGTCTTTTTCAGTGACAGTTTTGCCCAGTGTTTTACAATTAAGCACATAATTATACCTTTTGTTTCCTCTGCCCAAGTGCATGACTTTACATTTATCCCCATTAAAGCGCATTTGCCATTTAGCAGCCCAAGCTTCTAGTTTACATAAATCCTCCTGTAATATAAAATTGTCCTCCTCTGTATTGATTACCCTGCAGAGTTTAGTGTCATCTGCAAATATTGAGATTCTTACTCTGTATGCCCCCTACAAGGTCATTAATAAATATATTAAATAGAAGCGGGCCCAACACTGACCCCTGTGGTACCCCACTGTTAACTGTGACCCATTCTGAGTGTGTTCCATTAATAACCACCCTTTGTTTCCTATCACTAAGCCAGTTCTTAACCCACTTACACATATTTTCCCCTATCCCCATTGCCCTCATTTTATGCATCAACCTTTTGTGTGGCACCGTATCAAAAGCTTTTGAAAAGTCCATATACACCACATCCACTGCATTTCCTTGGTCCAGTCCAGAACTTACTTCTTCATAGAAGCTTATTAGATTAGTTTGACAGGAACGGTCCCTCGTAAAACCATGTTGATAATGGGTCATGAGGTTATTTTTCTTCAGATACTCCAGTATAGCATCTCTTAGAAAACCCTCTAGGATTTTACCCACAGTAGAGGTTAAGCTTACTGGCCTATAATTTCCAAGTTCAGTTTTTGTCCCCTTTTTGAATATTGGCACCACATTTGCTATACGCCAGTCCTGTGGTACAGACCCTGTTATTATGGAATCTTTAAATATTAAAAATAATGGTCTATCTATGACAGTACTTAATTCCTGCAGCACTCTGGGGTGTATCCCATCTGGGCCCGGGGATTTGTCAATTTTAGTGATTTTTAGACGATGCCGTACTTCCTCTTGGGTTAAGCAGGTGACGTTTAATTGAGAATTTTTGTTATCACTGATCATATTGTCTGTCATGGGATTTTCTTGTGTAAATACTGTTGAAAAAAAGTCATTTAGCATATTTGCTTTTTCCTCATCCTCATCCACCATTTCACCCAGACTATTTTTAAAGGGGCCAACACCATCATTTTTTAGTTTCTTACTATTTATGTAGTTAAAAAATATTTTGGGATTCTTTTTACTTTCTCTGGCAATGAGTCTCTCTGTCTCAATCTTTGCTGCCTTGATTTGCTTTTTACAAATGTTATTTAATTTTCTGTATTTATTTAATGCTTCATCACTACCTACTTGCTTTAATTCCCTAAATGCTTTCTTTTTGTCATATATTGCACTTCTTACCGCTTTATTTAGCCATAGTGGTTTCCTCCTATTTCTAGCATGTTTATTCCCATAGGGTATATATTGTGCACAGGTCCTATTCAGGATGCTAATAAACATCTCCCATTTGTGTTGTGTACTTTTATGTCTCAGGACATCGTCCCAGTTTATTGCACTAAGATCATCTCTCAACCGTTGGAAATTTGCCTTCCTGAAGTTTAGTGTCCTTGTGGCCCCTCTACTACACGTCTTAGTAAAGGATACTTGAAAGCTTATTAAGTTATGATCACTATTACCCAAGTGACCTCCAACCTGTATATTTGATATGCGGTCTGGCCTGTTGGTTAATATTAGGTCCAGCAGTGCCCCCCTTCTTGTTGGGTCCTGAACCAGTTGTGAAAGGTAATTGTCTCTTATAGTTTTCAAAAACTTATTACCTTTGCTGGAACTGCAGGTTTCTTATCCCTAATGTATTTCAGGGTAGTTGAAGTCCCCCATAATAATGACTTCTCCCTGAGTCGCTGCTTCATCTATTTGCTTTATGAGGATATTCTCCTCTACTTCCATTATTGTTGGGGACTTATAACAAACCCCTATCAGTAATTTATTATTTTTTCCCCCTCCCCTTATCTCCACCCACAGAGACTCTACATTTCCATTAGATTCACCTATATTATCACGCAGGATGGGTTTTAAGGATGATTTTACGTATAAACATACACCTCCTCCTCGCCTATTTGTACGGTCATTTCTGAACAGACAATAGCCCTGTAAATTAACAGCCCAGTCATGGCTCTCGTCCAGCCAAGTCTCCGAAATCCCCACCATGTCATAATTATTTTCCAACAAAATCAATTCTAAGTCCTCCATTTTGTTGGTGAGGCTTCTGGCATTAGTGAACATGCACTTTATGCATCTCTCTTTACCTCTATTCCTTCCTACTAGATTGACTGTTCTAACCCCACCCCCATGCCACCCCCAATTTTATTACTTGTGCCCAGGTTACTGTTTACACTATCTTCCCCTCCTATACAATGAATACCCTCCCCCCCAATCCCTAGTTTAAACACTCCTCCAACCTTCTAGCCATTTTCTCCCCCAGCACAGCTGCACCCTCCCCATTGAGGTGCAGCCCGTCCCTAGCATAGAACCTGTAGCCAACAGAGAAGTCGGCCCAGTTCTCCAGGAACTTAAACCCCTCCTTCCTACACCAATTCCTGAGCCACTTATTTATCTCCCTAATCTCCCGTTGCCTCCGTGGTGTGGCACGTGGTACAGGCAGTATTTCAGAGAATACTACCTTGGAGGTCCTTGCCTTAAGCTTGCAGCCTAATTCCCTGAAATCATCTTTAAGGACCTTCCACCTACCTCTAACTTTGTCATTTGTACCAATGTGCACCATGACCGCTGGGTCCTCACCAGCCCCTCCCAGTAATCTGTCAACCCGATCAGCGATGTGCCGGACTCGAGCGCCAGGTAGGCAGCACACTGTTCGACGATCCCTGTCTTTGTGACAGATTGCCCTATCTATTCCCCTAATAATTGAGTCCCCCACTACCAGCACCTGTCTGGCCTGCCCTACTCTCCTGTTTTCCCCCTTACTGGAGCAGACACTCCTCTGGCTTTCAGAGGTCATGCCCTGCTGCAGCAGTGCTATCCCTGAACTCACACCCCCCTCATCTGCCAACATAGCAAATTTATTGGGGTGTGCCAGATCAGGGCTAGCCTCCCTGGCACCCTTCCCTCTACCCCGCCTTCTAACTGTCACCCAGCTAGCTACCTCATGGTCCTGAGGCTCCATAGTACCATCGTCCCCCACATCTATCCCATTGAGCAGCTGTTCAGTGAGCAGCAGACTCCTTTCCATATTGTCTATGGATCTCAGTTGTCAGTCGTTCATTTAGATCCAGTATCTGGGCTTCCAAATGCACAACATACTCACATCTCACACAGCAGTATGCACCCTCGGCCGGCTGGTCAAGGAATGCATACATGTGGCAAGATGTACACTGGATGGCATTGCCAATCATGGAGCTCATTTCCTAATGGGGATTGCACCAGACAGAAATGATAAGTAAAAGGAAATGCAAAGTATTAATAAAATACAACCAGCAATTCAGTAAGTCCTCCCTTCCAAACTCCCTTAATCCAAAGTCACTGAATCACAAGTCACACACTTACTTCTGTCGCACTTGCGCTCTGTCACACAAAGCTCGCGGTCACACTCGCTAGAGAATCAGATATGAAGAGTCTTTTTTTTTTTTTTTTTTCCCTTAGCAGCAAATCAGCCTGTATCTCAGTGCACTTCCAAAAAGGAACTTAAATAAATTATGTATATTATATATTACAATTTATTATGTGTTAGTATATATATATATATATATATATATATATATAATAGAGATATATATATATACTAATCATATACATAATATGACATATATATCTCTAATATATATATATTAATCTATATCTATATATCTATATATCTCTCTCTATATATATATATCTTATATATAAAACCCGAAGGCCACTTCCGGAAAGGGCCACGCCCACTTCCGTGATGGTCTTCGCCCAGGGCTGGTGACGTCACCAAGTGCAGTGTAGCCGGGCTGCCCCCAGCTACAGGGACCCGCGGAGAAACGTTCCGGCCAGGAACGTTCCTGTCTGTCCCAGCCGCCTCTGCACTCACCGCTCCAGTCGCCTCTGCACTCACCGCTCCAGCCGCCTCTGCCCACCTCGCGACAGGCTCCCCCACCTCGCGGGCCTCGCGACAAGCTCCGCCCACCTCCCCGGGCCTCTCGCTAAGCTCCGCCCACCTCCCCGGGTCTCCTGTCAAGCTCCGCCTACCTCTCGGGTCTCCCCCGTGCTCCGCCCACCTCGCGGCCCTCGCGACAGGCTCTGCCTACCTCCCGGGACTCCCGCTAAGCTCTGCCCACCTCCCCGGGGCTCACGTCAAGCTCCGCCTATCTCTCGAGGCTCTCCCTGGCTCCGCCCACCTCGCGGCCCTCGCGACAGGCTCCGCCTACCTCCCGGGGCTCCCGCTAAGCTCCGCCCACCTCCCCCGGGCTCCCGTCAAGCTCTGCCTATCTCTCGGGGCTCCCCCTGGCTCCGCCCACCTCGCGGGGCTCCCGCCTGGCTCCGCCCACCTCATCTGCGCTGACCACTGAGCCTCCATCCTGGCCTGACCACTGAGCCTCCGTCCTGCGCTGACCAACGAGCCTCCCTCCTGCGCTGACCACCGAGCCTCCTTCCTGCGCTGACCACCGAGCCTCCGTCCTCTGCTGACCACCGAGCCGCCGTCCTAGACTCACCACCGAGCCTCCGTCCTGCCCTGACCACTGAGCCTCCGTCCTCTGCTGACCACAGAGCTCCGTCCTCGCCTGACCACCGACCCTCCGTCCTGCGCTGACCACCGAGCCTCCGTCCTCTGCTGACCACAGAGCCCCCGTCCTCGCCTGACCACCGACCCTCTGTCCTGCGCTGACCACTGAGCCTCCGTCCTCTGCTGACCACCGAGCCTCCGTCCTCTGCTGACCACCGAGCCGCCGTCCTAGACTCACCACCGAGCCTCCGTCCTGCCCTGACCACTGAGCCTCCGTCCTCTGCTGACCACAGAGCCCCCCTCCTCGCCTGACCACCGACCCTCCGTCCTGCGCTGACCACCGAGCCTCCGTCCTCTGCTGACCACAGAGCCCCCGTCCTCGCCTGACCACCGACCCTCCGTCCTGCGCTGACCACTGAGCCTCCGTCCTCTGCTGACCACAGAGCCCCCGTCCTCGCCTGACCACCGACCCTCCGTCCTGCGCTGACCACCGAGCCTCCGTCCTCTGCTGACCACAGAGCCACCGTCCTGCCCTGACTACCAACCCTCCGTCCTGCCCTCACCACTGACCCTCCGTCCTGCGCTCACCACCGACCCTCCGTCCTTGGCTGACCACTCACCCTCTGTCCTGTGCCGACCATTCTGCCTCCATCCTGCGCTGACCACTCTGCCTCCATCCTGCGCTGACCACTCTGCCTCCATCCTGCGCTGACCACTCTGCCTCCATCCTGCGCTGACCACTCTGCCTCCATGTGGCGCTGACCACTCTGCCTCCTTCCTGCGCTGACCACTCTGCCTACATCCGGCGCTGACCACTCTGCCTCCATCCGGCGCTGACCACTCTGCCTCCATCCTGCGCTGACCACTCTGCCTCCATGCGGCGCTGACCACTCTGCCTCCTTCCTGCGCTGACCACTCTGCCTCCATCCGGCGCTGACCACTCTGCCTCCATCCGGCGCTGACCACTCTGCCTCCATCCGGCGCTGACCACTCTGCCTCCATCCGGCGCTGACCACTCTGCCTCCATCCGGCGCTGACCACTCTGCCTCCATCCGTGCGCTGACCACTCTGCCTCCATCTGCGCTGACCACTCTGCCTCCTATCCTGCCATGACCACTCTGCCTCCATTCCTGCGCTGACCACTCTGCCTCCTTCCTGCCTGACCACTGACGCCTCCATCCTGTGCTGACCACTCGCCTCCTTCCTGCGCTGCACCACTGACCCTCCTTCCTTGATGACCACTCAGCCTCCATCCTGCGCTGACCACTGAGCCTCCATCCTCTGATGACCACTGAGCCTCCATCCAATGCTGACCACTCTGCCTCATCCTGCGATGACCACTCTGCCTCCATCCTGCGATGACCACTCTGCTCATCCTGCGATGACACTGCCTCCATCCTCCGATGACCACTCTGCCTCCATCTGCGATGACCACTGGCCTCCATCCTGCGATGACCACTAGCCTCCATCCTGCGATGACCACTCGCTCCATCCTGTCTGACCACTCTCCTGTGCTGACCACTTCACTCCTGTGCTGACCACTGAGCTCCATCCTGTGCTGACCACTGAGCCTCCATCCTGTGCTCACCACTGAGCCTCCATCCTGTGCTGACCACTGAGCCTCCATCCTGTGCCTGACCACTGAGCCTCCATCCTGCCTGTCCACTTGCCCCATCCTGCGCGTCCCACTCTGCCCCCATCCTGCGCTCACACTCTGCCCCCATCCTGCGCTCACATCTGCCATCGTGACCACTCTGCCTCCATCTTGCAAATACCACTCTGCCTTCATGCTGCACTGACCACTCAGCCACTGCGCAGTGCTAACCACTGAGCCAACGCACTGTGAAAACCACTGAGCCACCGCACTGTGCAAACCACTAAGCCTTCACACCGTCAAAACCACTGAGCCACCATATACACTGAAAACCACTGAGCCACCATATACAGTGCTAACCACTGAGCCACCATACAGAGCTAACCACTGAGCCACCATATACACTGAAAACCACTCACCCACCATATACAGTGCTAACCACTGAGCCACCATATACAGTGCTAACCACTCACCCACCATATACAGTGCTAACCACTCAGCCACCATATACAGTGCTAACCACTGAGCCACCATATACAGTGCTAACCACTGAGCCACCATATACAGTGCTAACCACTGAGCCACCATATACAGTGCTAACCACTGAGCCACCATATACAGTGCTAACCACTGAGCCACCATATACAGTGCTAACCACTGAGCCACCGTATACAGTGCTAACCACTGAGCCACCATATACAGTGCTAACCACTCAGCCACCGTATACACTGCTAACCACTGAGCCACCAATATACAGTGCTAACCACTAGCCACCGTATACAAGGCTAATCACGGAGGCACCGTATACAGTGCTAACCACTCAGCCACCGTATACACTGCTAACCACTGAGCCACCATATACAGTGCTAACCACTGAGCCACCATATACAGTGCTAACCACTGAGCCACCGTATACAGTGCCAACCACTGAGCCACCGTATACAAGGCTAACCACTGAGCCACCATACAGAGCTAACCACTGAGCCACCATATACACTGAAAACCACTCACCCACCATATACAGTGCTAACCACTGAGCCACCATACAGTGCTAATCACTGAGCCACCGTATACAGTGCTAACCACTGAGCCACCATATACAAGGCTAATCACGGAGGCACCGTATACAGTGCTAACCACTCAGCCACCGTATACACTGCTAACCACTGAGCCACCATATACAGTGCTAACCACTGAGCCACCGTATACAGTGCTAACCACTGAGCCACCATATACAGTGCTAACCACTCAGCCACCATATACACTGCTAACCACTGAGCCACCAATATACAGTGCTAACCACTCAGCCACCGTATACAAGGCTAATCACGGAGGCACCGTGTACAGTGCTAACCACTCAGCCACCGTATACACTGCTAACCACTGAGCCACCATATACAGTGCTAACCACTGAGCCACCATATACAGTGCTAACCACTGAGCCACCGTATACAGTGCCAACCACTGAGCCACCGTATACAAGGCTAACCACTGAGCCACCATACAGTGCTAATCACTGAGCCACCGTATACAGTGCTAACCACTGAGCCACCATATACAAGGCTAATCACGGAGGCACCGTATACAGTGCTAACCACTCAGCCACCGTATACACTGCTAACCACTGAGCCACCATATACAGTGCTAACCACTGAGCCACCATACAGAGCTAACCACTGAGCCACCATATACACTGAAAACCACTCACCCACCATATACAGTGCTAACCACTGAGCCACCATACAGTGCTAATCACTGAGCCACCGTATACAGTGCTAACCACTGAGCCACCATATACAGTGCTAACCACTCACCCACCATATACAGTGCTAACCACTCAGCCACCATATACAGTGCTAACCACTGAGCCACCATATACAGTGCTAACCACTGAGCCACCATATACAGTGCTAACCACTGAGCCACCATATACAGTGCTAACCACTGAGCCACCATATACAGTGCTAACCACTGAGCCACCGTATACAGTGCTAACCACTAAGCCACCATATACAGTGCTAACCACTCAGCCACCATATACACTGCTAACTACTGAGCCACCATATACAGTGCTAACCACTGAGCCACCATATACAGTGCTAACCACTGAGCCCCCGTATACAGTGCTAACCACTGAGCCTCCATATACAGTGCTAAGCACTGAGCCACCGTATACACACAATTCATTTCACCGCACTCCCCTAACTAATAGTAAATAAACTATATATGGATTCTAGACTACCCGATTCTTTAGAATCGGGCCACCATCTAGTATATATATATATATATATATAATTATGAATATATAAATAAATAATCGATTATATTGGCCCAAAAAGATATCTTTAGCTGATATTGTAGGGATGAGGTTCCAGCACTGATTTTCCGACGTCCTTCCACAGGATCACCAAGGCAGGAATGATTTGTGAGGAAAAGTTAAAGGAAACACTATAAAATGGCGGATTAAACATATTATTAATCACTAAAATAGCGGCAGGGGAGAGTATAGTGATTGGTAAGCAAAAAGCTACGTTTTTTTTTGCGGCCGCACTTGCCGCAAGTGCAAAACCGCACTTGCTGCACCTGCCGCAAGTCCCCCTATACTTTCTATGGGGATTCCCGCAACCGCACCGCAAGTGTAATGCTTTTATGCGGCAAACGCGGCAGATGCGGTTTTTCACAGCATCTACCGCAAATTAGCAGGGGTGTGCGGACATATGGGGGGGGGTGATGACATATCGGGGGTGTATGTTGACAGGGCTTGGAGTTGTATGCTGACAGCGGCAAGAGGTCGCAAGAAAAAAATTAAGATCCAAAAAGTCACCAAAGAAGTTAATGAAGTAAGGAGCATTATTTACATATAGATGACAATCGATGTTAAAAGAATTATAAACAGATAATATAGATTTAATATTCATGCACTGCCATAATTTCAGACAAAAATTTAATATAAGGCTGAAAAAGATGTATATAATTGTGTAACATATAGATCAATAATTTATTTAATACCAATATATGCAAAATATTTTTATATATAAATAATATCATAAAAATATATCAAAAAAATATATTATATATATTATTAAGTTAAATAAATTATGTATATTATATATTACAATTTATTAAAATGTGTATATATATATATAGATTAATATACAATATATATATATAGATTAATATACAATATATATATATATACTAATCATATACATATATATAATATGACATCTATATATATATATATATATATTGTGGGGCAGCGCCTGGATCGCAAGTCAGATAACACGTGGAGCCCGGTAGTGGTTCAAACAGGACCCGGTGTTTATTGCTGATACACACAGCGGTGGCACAGTCTGCCGGAATCCGGGTCGCAGCCGGGTACACAAGACACAGTTCATATAACGTACCGGGTCCTTCGGGCCAAAGGCCTCCGTTATGGGTCACCCCGAGTTCCTCCAGCCCTCCTGGGCTAGGCCGTGTTAGTCTAGCACACGGCCTCCTGGAACTCTAGACCTCTCCTTTCTGTATATCTGCTGCTGCTGCAGCCAAAGCACAAATCTGTGTACAGGGAACCCCGCCCTGCCTCCTGACCAGGCTTTTAACTCCGTGTCTACTTCCGGGACCTTGCAAGACCAGGAGCGGAGGGAGCGGACCGTCCCTTTCTCTCACACCCTATACCGGGCTCAATACGTGACAGTGCGCATTCTGGGGGAGACATAGCGCCCCTCGCATATGATCCCCCGCACTGTCTCACACACCCCCCCCCTCGGTTCAAACTTGTGGGGTTGAACCCCAGCCATCAAACAGGGTGCCCGGGACAGGGCATCCGCATTACCCTGCAGCTTGCCAGCCCGATGCTCCACCGTAAAACGGAAGTTTTGGAGGGACAGGAACCACCGGGTGACCCGAGCGTTCCGTTCCTTGGCATTTCGCATCCAGACCAAAGGAGCGTGATCCGTAACCAACCGGAACTGTCGCCCGAGCAAATAATAACGTAGGGACTCCAAGGCCCATTTAACGGCCAAGCACTCCTTCTCCACTACGCTATAATTCTTTTCCGCCGGGGACAATTTCCGGCTCAAGTAAGTGACCGGATGCTCGACTCCGTCCACTTCTTGCGACAGCACAGCCCCCAGCCCCACCTCCGAGGCGTCTGTTTGTACAACGAAGGCCTTTGAGAAGTCAGGACTGATGAGGACGGGCTGTCCGCACAAGGCCGACTTCATGGATTGAAAGGCCGCCTCTGCTTGGGGATTCCAACGCACCAAAGCAGACTTCTTCCCTTTTAACAGGTCGGACAGGGCCGCCGTTCGCCCAGCAAAATTGGGTATGAAGCGTCGGTAGTACCCAACAATGCCGAGGAACGCCCTCACCTGTTTGGTAGACACCGGTCGGGGCCAATTTTGAATGGCCTCGATTTTGTTTATTTGGGGTTTGATAACCCCTCGCCCAATCACATACCCCAGGTACCGGGCCTCCTCGAGCCCCATGGCACATTTTTTTGGATTCGCCGTCAGGCCTGCGGCCCTGAGCGAATCCACCACGGCCTGAACCTGGGATAAGTGGGTGTGCCAATCCGGACTAAAGATGATGATGTCATCTAGGTAGGCGGACGCGTACTTCCGATGAGGTGCTAACACTATGTCCATGAGCCGCTGAAATGTGGCCGGGGCTCCATGCAACCCAAAAGGCAACACGACGTAGTGATAGAGACCTTCCGGAGTAACAAAGGCGGTTTTTTCCCTGGCCGACTCTGTTAGCGGCACCTGCCAGTATCCTTTTGTCAGATCGAGCGTTGTGAAGTACTGGGCTTGCCCCAGTCTTTCAATCAACTCGTCCACCCGGGGCATGGGATATAAATCAAACTTAGACACTTCGTTCAGCTTCCGGAAATCGTTGCAGAACCGCAACGATCCGTCCGGCTTTGGAATGAGCACAATGGGACTAGCCCACTCACTCCGGGATTCTTCTATCACGCCTAACTTAAGCATGTGTTTAACTTCGGCCGTGATGGCTTGTCGTCTGGCCTCGGGTACCCGGTACGGTTTCACTCGCACTTTAACCCGGGGCTCAGTGACAATGTCATGTTGAATGACCGAAGTGCGCCCGGGCAGGTCAGAGAACACATCGGGATTCTGCTGTACCAACTTTCGAGCCTCCCGTCGTTGGGCCTTAGTGAGGGTGTCACTTATTTTTACCCCTTCGGTATCCCTGGTGGCCGAAGGGGAAGGGTCACCGGGTGCATCGGACGCTTCCATAAGCAGGCACTCTCGGTCTTTCCATGCTTTAAGCAAATTTACGTGGTATAGCTGCACGGGTTTCCTTTTCCCGGGCTGGTATACCTTGTAATTGACCTCCCCTACTTTTTCCCGGATTTCATAGGGCCCTTGCCATTTGGCCAATAATTTGCTTTCCGTTGTGGGCACTAAGACCAATACCCGGTCCCCCACCTCAAAGGTCCTAACGGTGGCCCGTGTATTATACCTGCGGCTTTGCGCTCCTTGGGCATCCATTAGGTGCTCTTTTACAATAGGCCGGACCGCCGTGATCCGGTCCTGCATTTTCGCCACGTGGTCAATCACACTCCTATAGGGTGTGGGTTCCTGTTCCCACGTCTCTTTGGCAACATCCAAGAGCCCTCTAGGATGTCGACCGTACAACAGCTCAAAGGGGGAAAACCCCGTAGACGACTGCGGTACCTCCCGAATGGCGAACATTAGATAGGGCAATAACATATCCCAATCCTTTCCGTCCTTTGCTACCACTTTCTTTAGCATGGACTTCAGGGTTTTATTAAACCGCTCCACTAATCCGTCGGTCTGGGGATGATACACCGAGGTGCGTAGCTGTTTTATGTTGAGCAGTTTACACAGTTCCCGGGTCACTTTGGACATAAAAGGAGTCCCCTGATCTGTGAGGATTTCCTTAGGTAGTCCTAGGCGACAGAACATAGCAAACAGCTCCCGGGCAATCATCTTCGCCGAGGTGCGGCGTAACGGAATCGCCTCCGGGTACCGGGTGGCGTAGTCGACAACCACAAGTATATGTTGGTGGCCTCGGGCTGACTTCACTATAGGCCCCACCAAATCCATTGCGATCCGTTCAAAAGGTTCCTCTATAACGGGTAGAGGTACCAATGGACTACGGAAAGTGGCAATGGGTGTGGTCAGCTGACATTCCGGGCAGGAGTCGCAGTACCTCTGGACGTCCGCATACACACCCGGCCAGAAGAACCTCCGCAAGATGCGTTCTTGCGTTTTTTTTAGCCCCAAGGTGGCCCCCTAGCAGGTGGGAGTGGGCCATCTCTAGGACTGCCCGGCGGTGTGGCTGCGGCACTACCAGTTGGTCCACGACCTCATCCCTGACTTTGTCCACCCTATAAAGTAACTCCCGGTTAATCACCATGCGTGGAAATACATTCTCAGCCCCTGGCTGCTGAGCTACCCCGTTTACTTCTATTACCCTTTCTCGGGCCCTGGTCAGTGTGGGGTCCTGTAGCTGGGCTGTCCCAAACGCTCCCCGGGATACTTCCAACTCTGGAAGCGGTGGGGTCTCCTCGACCTCTCCTGCCAATACGTCTACCGGGAACCTATCGGGGTGACACTCTAGCCCTATGTTGGCGACCCTACGGCAGGTGTCCCGGTCTCAGGGTCGTCTGGTTCAGCACCCTGATTCCCGGGCATCAGGGAGGGGTTACTCCTCCTTCCCCATAAGGACCAAAACAATGGTAAGTCTCTTCCCAGCACAGTCCCGTAGGGTAGAGAGTTTACCACTCCAACCACGTGGGTCACCTCTCCACATGAAGTGGATAGAGTCACCTCCGTGGTTGGATACTCGTGTAGGTCCCCGTGTATACACCGGACCCCGATCAATTCCCCAGTGAGTTGCAACCCGGGGATTAAGGACGCCCGAACCAGCGTCACCAAACTGCCAGAGTCCAAGAGAGCTTCCGCTCTGTGTCCATTAATGAGCACTGGGCACAGATGTGGTTCCGTTAGGGGATCCACCACGTCTGCGGTGAACACGGGGCTGGCATACATCGAGAGCCGGCGTGTGAACCCGCAGTCCATGGGTTCCGCCGTTAGTGGGCAATAGGCAGCCACATGTCCTGGTCCTTTGCACCGCCAGCACCACGGGGTAGGGACAGTGCTGGGCCGGAACCTCCTTCTTGGGGAGGTCGGTCTCCTGTCGGCCCCGTCCTGGGGTGTCCTCTCAGCGGGTACGTTTTTAGGAGAGTCCCCTGGGAATGTACGTACCCCTTTAGCCGGCTCCGGAGGCCGGCGTAACTGCCGCAGTGGGGCAGAGTCCCGTATGAACTCCTGGGTGGGCTGTATATCGCTCTAGCAAGCTAACCACCTGGTCCAAGGTACCCGGGTCCCCTTGCCCCACCCAACGCTGTATCGCAACCGGCAAAGTCCGTACCAGCCGGTCGACCACCACCCTTTCCACCATCTGTCCCGGAGTCAAGCTCTCAGGCTGGAGCCACCGTTTCACCAACTGCAATAAGTCATACGCCTGGGAGCGAGCCGGCTTGGACTCCACGTAGGACCAGGAATGCACCCGTTGGGCTCGGACATAAGTATTGACCCCCAGTCTAGCAAGGATCTCACCTTTGAGTCTGGCGTAGTCCTGTGCTTCCTCCCAACTGAGGTCCGTGTAGGCCTTTTGGGCATCGCCCATCAGGAATGGCGCCACCACTTCAGCCCACTGAGCGGAAGGGAGGCCTTCTCGTTCTGCGGTGCGCTCGTAGACGGTGAGGAAGGCTTCTACGTCGTCCTCTGGGCTCAGCTTCCGCAGGGCCGATCGGACCCGGTCCCGGGCCTCACGCCGCTCCGGGGGAGGCGCTGTTGGCGGGTCTCGTAAGGCCGCAATTTGCTGCAGGAGCAGTTCATTCGTTTTCTGCTGTTGTAGAAACTGCTCCTGTTGTAGCAACCGCTGCTGCTCCTGCTGCTCCTGTTGTAGCAACTGCTGTTGCTCCTGCTGTCGCTGGTGCTGCTCCTGCAGTCGGAGCTGCTGCTCTTCATGTCGCTGCTGCTGTTCCTGCTGCCGCTGCTGGGTAAGTACCAGCTGCCTTAGGATTTCCTCCATATCAGCGGCAGGCCTGAACTGTAGCGTGGCCGGCTTAAGTAGGGACATGCAGGGCCGGGCACCCCGCAAGACTGGCGGCTATTCTGACGGCTGCTCCTCTCACTTCAGGTGCCGCTCATTGGCCTCATGAAACAGTCACTTTCACCGGGCCGGCCTGCTTGCCCGCATTCTCCACCATATGTGGGGCAGCGCCTGGATCGCAAGTCAGATAACACGTGGAGCCCGGTAGTGGTTCAAACAGGACCCGGTGTTTATTGCTGATACACACAGCGGTGGCACAGTCTGCCGGAATCCGGGTCGCAGCCGGGTACACAAGACACAGTTCATATAACGTACCCGGGTCCTTCGGGCCAAAGGCCTCCGTTATGGGTCACCCCGAGTTCCTCCAGCCCTCCTGGGCTAGGCCGTGTTAGTCTAGCACACGGCCTCCTGGAACTCTAGACCTCTCCTTTCTGTATATCTGCTGCTGCTGCAGCCAAAGCACAAATCTGTGTACAGGGAACCCCGCCCTGCCTCCTGACCAGGCTTTTA
The DNA here is from genome assembly GCA_033576535.1 of Allobates femoralis. Taxonomy (NCBI): domain Eukaryota; kingdom Metazoa; phylum Chordata; class Amphibia; order Anura; family Aromobatidae; genus Allobates; species Allobates femoralis. Next base: position 343,098,105 of record JARQOC010000005.1, on the reverse strand, counting down.
ACTCCGTGTCTACTTCCGGGACCTTGCAAGACCAGGAGCGGAGGGAGCGGACCGTCCCTTTCTCTCACACCCTATACCGGGCTCAATACGTGACAGTGCGCATTCTGGGGGAGACATAGCGCCCCTCGCATATGATCCCCCGCACTGTCTCACAATATATATATATTTATCTATATAATGTGTATATATCTATATATATATATATATATAGAGAGAGATTAATATACAATATATATATATACTAATCATATACATATATATAATATGACATGTATACATATATATATAGATATATATTAATCTATATCTATATATCTATATATATATATATCTCTATCAATATATATATATATAATTATGAATATATCAATAAATAATCGATTAGATTGTGCCAAAAAGATATATATATAGATTAATCCCATAACCATTACCGCAACCGCGCCACATTGCGAGTCGCTGGCTGAGTGCGAGCACTTGCGGCGCGGTTGCGGTAATACCCATAAGGATTACCGCAACCGCGCCGCAAGTGCAAGTGGCGGCGCGGTTGCAGTAATCCCCATAGAAAGTATAGGGGGACTTGCGGCAGGTGCGGCAAGTGCGGATTTGTCGCACCTGCCGCAAGTCCCCCTATACTTTGTATGGGGATTACCGCAACCGCGCCGCTAGTGCGGCAGATAGGGTTTTTTCACCGCATCTGCCGCGACTGCTGTTAAACCACAGCTTGACTCGGGATTACCGCTTCTGGCAGTGAATGTTAACCCCGAGTCAGGCTCGGGAATACCACTACAAAGGTTAAATAAATTATGTATATTATATATAACAATTTATTATAATGTGTATATATACATATATACATATATATATATATATATTAATATACAATATATATATATAGATTACTCTACAATATATATATATATGTATATATAGATTAATATACAATATATGTATATATATGTAAATAATATAGATTAATATCCAATATATATATATATATATAGATTAATATACAATATCTATATATATATATATTAATATACAATATATATATATATATAGATTACTCTACAATATATAATATATATATATATAGATATATATATATTAATATACAATATATGTATATATATAAATAATATAGATTAATATACAATATAATATATATATATATAGATTAATATACAATATATATATATATATATATAGATTAATATAGAATATATGTATATATGTATATATATATATATTAATATACAATATATATATATATATAGATTAATATACAATATCTATATATATATATATATAGATTAATATACAATATATATCTATACATACAATAATATACAATATCTATATATATAGATTAATATACAAAATATATATATATATAAATTAATATACAATATATCTATATATATAGATTAATATATCAATATATATCTATATCTATATATAGATATCTCTATATCTCTCTCTATATATATATAATTATGAATATATCAATATAATTCTAATATTAATAATCGATTAATAATAATCATTAATGTTAACACTAATAATGATAATATTAATAATTAATAAAAATTAATAATCAATTATATTGGGCAAAAAAGATATCTTAGCTGATCTTGAAGAGATGAGGTTCCAGCACTGGTTTTCCGACGTCCGTCCCACAGGATCACCAAGGCATAATCGATTAATAATAATAATTAATATTAACACTAATAATATTAATATTAATAATTAAAAATAATTAATAATCGATTATATTGGCCCAAAAAGATGTCTTGTAGGGATGAGGTTCCAGCACTGGTTTTCCGACGTCCGTCCCACAGGATCACAAAGGCAGGAATGATTTGTGAGGAAAAGTTAAATTAAACCCTATAAAATTGGCGGGGGGGGGGGGAGTATAGTGATTGGTAGGCAAAGGGGAGTATAGTGATTGGTAGGCAAAAAGTGTTGCCACCCAGCAACAGCGCAGTCAGCCGCGGGTTTTTTCGCGGGCAAATCTGCCGCAAAACCGCACTTGCCGCAGCTGTAAAACCGCACTTGCCGCACCTGCCGCAAGTCCCCCTATACTTTCTATGGCAATTACCGCAACCGCCCCGCAAGTGCGGCAGATGCGGGTTTTTCACCGCATCTGCCGCGACTGCTGTTAAACCACAGCTTGACTCGGGATTACCGCTTCTGGCAGTGAATGTTAACCCCGAGTCAGGCTCGGGAATACCACTACAAAGGTTAAATAAATTATGTATATTATATATTACAATTTATTATAATGTGTATATATATACATATATATATATATATATATATATATATATATATATATATTAATATACAATATATATATATAGATTACTCTACTATATATATATACTAGTAAAAAGGCCCGATGCAATTGCATCGGAGCGCGGTGAAATGAATTGTGTGTATACAGGCGGGTCAGTGGGTATCAGATTGGAGTGCGGCTGTGTGGGTAGCAGAGTATGGAGGCGCTGTGTGGTAGCAGGTGTGGAGGCGGCTGTGGGTAGCAGAGTGTGGAGGCGGCTGTGTGGGTAGCAGAGTGTGGAGGCGGCTGTGTGGGTAGCAGAGTGTGGAGGCGGCTGTGTGGGTAGCAGAGTGTGGAGGCGGCTGTGTGGGTAGCAGAGTGTGGAGGCGGCTGTGTGGGTAGCAGAGTGTGGAGGCGGCTGTGTGGGTAGCAGAGTGTGGAGGCGGCTGTGTGGGTAGCAGAGTGTGGAGGCGGCTGTGTGGGTAGCAGAGTGTGGAGGCGGCTGTGTGGGTAGCAGAGTGTGGAGGCGGCTGTGTGGGTAGCAGAGTGTGGAGGCGGCTGTGTGGGTAGCAGAGTGTGGAGGCGGCTGTGTGGGTAGCAGAGTGTGGAGGCGGCTGTGTGGGTAGCAGAGTGTGGAGGCGGCTGTGTGGGTAGCAGAGTGTGGAGGCGGCTGTGTGGGTAGCAGAGTGTGGAGGCGGCTGTGTGGGTAGCAGAGTGTGGAGGCGGCTGTGTGGGGTTAGCAGAGTGTGGAGGCGGCTGTGTGGGTAGCAGAGTGTGGAGGGGCTGTGGTGTGGGTAGCAGAGTGTTGAGGCGGCTGTGTGGGTAGCAGAGTGTTGAGGCGGCTCTGTGGGTAGCAGAGTGTTGAGGCGGCTCTGTGGGTAGCAGAGTATAGAGGCGGCTGTGTGGTAGAGGGGTGAGGAGAGATGCGGCTCTGTGGTGGAGCGGTGAGGAGAGATGCGGCTCTGTGGTGAAGCGGTGAGGAGAGATGCGGCTCTGTGGTGGAGGGGTGAGGAGAGAAGCGGCTGTGGAGAAGGGGTGAGGAGAGATGCGGCTCAGTGGTGTAGGGTTGAGGAGAGAAGCGGCTCTGGGGTGGAGGGTTGAGGAGAGATGCGGCTCAGTGGTGGAGGGGTGAGGAGAGAAGCACACAGTATATACATACATGAAACATTGTATAGACCCACAGTATGCAGAGATTACACACAGTATACACCCATTACACAGAGTGTAGAGACATTAGACACAGAGTGGACAGAGAGACATTAGACACAGAGTGGACAGAGAGACAGGTGAGGGACAGAGTGGACAGAGACAGGTGAGGGACAGAGTGGACAGAAAAACAGGTGAGGGACAGAGTGGACAGAGAGACAGGTGAGGGACAGAGTGGACAGGGAGACAGGTGAGGGACAGAGTGGACAGGGAGACAGGTGAGGGACAGAGTGGACAGGGAGACAGGTGAGGGACAGAGTGGACAGAGAGACAGGTGAGGGACAGAGTGGACAGAGAGACAGGTGAGGGACAGAGTGGACAGAGAGACAGGTGAGGGACAGAGTGGACAGAGAGACAGGTGAGGGACAGAGTGGACAGAGAGACAGGTGAGGGACAGAGTGGACAGAGAGACAGGTGAGGGACAGAGAGACAGGTGAGGGACAGAGAGACAGGTGAGAGGGACAGAGAGGAAGACAGGTAATGGGACAGAGTGGACAGAGAGACAGGTGAGGGACAGAGTGGACAGAGAGACAGGTGAGGGACAGAGTGGACAGAGAGACAGGTGAGGGACAGAGTGGACAGAGAGACAGGTGAGGGACAGAGTGGACAGAGAGACAGGTGAAGAGACAGGTGAGGGACAGAGAGACAGAGTGAAGGGACAGAGAGACAGGTGAGGGGACAGAGAGACAGGTGAGGGACAGAGAGAGACAGGTGAGGGGGACAGAGCGTGGACAGAGAGACAGGTGAAGAGGACAGAGAGACAGGTGAGGGACAGAGAGACAGGTGAGGAGGGACAGAGAGGACAGAGAGACAGGTGAGGGACAGAGTGAGACAGGTGAGGGACAGAGAGACAGGTGAGGGACAGAGAGACAGGTGAGGGACAGAGTGGAAAAGGTGAGGGACAGAGGAAGTGGGACAGAGAGACAGGTGAGGGACAGGAGGTGGACAGAGAGACAGGTGAGGGACAGAGTGGACAGAGAGACAGGTGGAGGGACAGAGTGACAGGAACAGGTGAGGGACAGAGTGGACAGAGAGACAGGTGAGGGACAGAGTGGACAGAGAGGACAGGTGAGTGGGACAGAGTGGACAGAGAGACAGGTGAGGGACAGAGTGGACAGAGAGACAGGTGAGGGACAGAGTGGACAGAGAGACAGGTGAGGGACAGAGTGGACAAAACAGGGAGGACAGGTGACAGAGAGACAGGGGGACAGAGTGGACAGAGAGACAGGTGAGGGACAGAGAGACAGGTGAGGGACAGAGAGACAGGTGAGGGACAGAGAGACAGGTGAGGGACAGAGTGGACAGGTGAGGGACAGAGTGGACAGAGAGACAGGTGAGGGACAGAGTGGACAGAGAGGACAGGTGAGGGACAGAGTGGACAGAGAGACAGGTGAGGGACAGAGTGGACAGAGAGACAGGTGAGGGACAGAGTGGACAGAGAGACAGGTGAGGGACAGAGTGGACAGAGAGACAGGTGAGGGACAGAGTGGACAGAGAGACAGGTGAGGGACAGAGTGGACAGAGAGACAGGTGAGGGACAGAGTGGACAGAGAGACAGGTGAGGGACAGAGTGGACAGAGAGACAGGTGAGGGACAGAGTGGACAGAGAGACAGGTGAGGGACAGAGAGACAGGTGAGGGACAGAGAGACAGGTGAGGGACAGAGAGGACAGAGAGACAGGTGAGGGACAGAGAGACAGGTGAGGGACAGAGAGACAGGTGAGGGACAGAGAGACAGGTGAGGGACAGAGTGGACAGGTGAGGGACAGAGTGGGACAGAGAGACAGGTGAGGGACAGAGTGGACAGAGAGACAGGTGAGGGACAGAGTGGACAGAGAGACAGGTGAGGGACAGAGTGGACAGAGAGACAGGTGAGGGACAGAGTGGACAGAGAGACAGGTGAGGGACAGAGTGGACAGAGAGACAGGTGAGGGACAGAGTGGACAGAGAGACAGGTGAGGGACAGAGAGACAGGTGAGGGACAGAGAGACAGGTGAGGGACAGAGTGGACAGAGAGACAGGTGAGGGACAGAGAGACAGGTGAGGGACAGAGAGACAGGTGAGGGACAGAGAGACAGGTGAGGGACAGAGTGTAGAGAGACATGACAGTTTATGCTCACCTCTCCCGAGCCCCCGCCGTCTCCCTCCAGGCTTCCTCCAGGATTCCGGTCGCTGCCGCAGGCTCCGAGTGTCAGCACAGGTCTGCTACTGCAGTTCAGGACCTGTGGTGATGTCAGAGTCACGTGACACCAGGTTACCATGGAGTAAGCTGGTGTCACGTGACTGTGACATCACCACAGGTCCTGGAGTGCAGTAGCAGACCTGTGCTGACACTCGGAGCCTGCGGCAGCGGCCGGAATCCTGGAGGAAGCCTGGAGGAAGCCTGGAGGAAGCCTGGAGGGAGACGGCGGGGGGCTCGGGGAGAGGTGAGCATATTTTTTTTTTTTTTTAAGTGTAGTGCGGCTGCGGCTCGTGATGACGCTGCGCGTCATCACTCGCAGTCGCGCAAAGGAGCTTGGGATTCGGCGACAACGCCCGAATTCCCAACTCCCGATTATGTAAGTAGATATATATATATATATATATATAGATTAATATACAATATATGTATATATATATAAATAATATAGATTAATATCCAATATATATATATATATATATATATATATAGATTAATATACAATATCTATATATATATATAGATTAATATAGAATATATGTATATATATATATATATATTAATATACAATATATATATATAGATTAATATACAATATCTATATATATATATATGATTAATATACAATATATATATATATATATATATATATATATATAGATTAATATACAATATATATCTATACATAGATTAATATACAATATCTATATATATAGATTAATATACAAAATATATATATATATATATATATAAATTAATATACAATATATCAATATTTATAGATTAATATATCAATATATATCTATATCTATATATATATATATCTATATTTCTCTCTATATATATAATTATGAATATATCAATATAATTCTAATATTAATAATCAATTAATAATAATAATTAATGTTAACACTAATAATGATAATAGTGATTGGTAAGCAAAGGGGAGTATAGTGATTGGTAGGCAAAATGGGTTGCCACCCAGCAACAGCGCAATCAGCCACGGGTTTTTTCGCGGGCAAACATGCCGCAAGTGCAAAACCGCACTTGCCGCACATGCAAAACCGCACTTGCCGCACCTGCCGCAAGTCCCCCTATACTTTCTATGGAGATTACCGCAACCGCGCCGCAAGTGTAACCGCATCTGCCTGGTTCGCCGCATAAGCATTACACTTGCGGCGCGATTGCGGTAATCCCCATAGAAAGTATAGGGGGACTTGCGGCAGATGCGGCGACTGAGGTAGCGACTCGCAATGGCCTCGCGGCCATTGCTCGCGCTACACAGCGACTCTCAATGGATCCCCATTGAAAGTATAGAGAGACTTGCGGCAGGTGCGGTGGCTGAGATAGCGACTCGCAATGGCCTCGCGGCCATTGCTCGCGCTACCTCAGCAGTACATCGCTAATTTTGTGGCCGAGCCTCTGGTTCTACTTTCAGCCAGCGACTCGCAATGGCCGCTTCGCGGCCATTGCTCGCGTGTGGTGACGTCACAGCGTGACATAGCCACGGCGTTTTCGGGGGCCGACACGAAAATGCCTACGGCAATTATAGAGTAGATATAGATATATAGATAGAGATATATAGATATATAGATATAGATTAATATATATATATATATATAGATGTCATATTATATATATGTATATGATTAGTATATATATATTATATATATATATTGTATATTAATCTATATATATATATATATATATATATATATATATATATAATTATATATATAAATATATATATATATATATATATATATATATACACACATTATAATAAATTGTAATATGTAATATACATAATTTATTTAACCTTCGTAGCGGTATTCCCGAGCCTGACTCGGGGTTAACATTTACTGCCAGAAGCGGTAATCCCGAGTCAAGCTCGGGCTTACCAGCGGTCGCGGCAGATGCGGTGAAAAAACCGCATCTGCCGCACTTGCGGCGCGGTTGCGGTAATTGCCATAGTAAGTATAGGGGGACTTGCGGCAGGTGCGGCAAGTGCGATTTTGTACTTGCGGCAAGTGCGGTTGCGAAAACAACTGTAGTCAGCCGCGGTTTTTTTCGCGGCCGCACCTGCCGCAAGTGCAAAACCGCACTTGCCGCACCTGCCACAAGTCCCCCTATACTTTCTATGGGGATTACCGCAACCGCGCCGCAAGTGTAACCGCATTTGCCGCGTTTGCCGCATAACCGTTACACATGCGGCGCGGTTACGGTAATCCCCATAGAAAGTAGGGGGACTTGCGGCATGTGCGGTGGCTCAGGTAGCGACTCGCAATGGCCTCGCGGCCATTGCTCACACTACCTGAGCAGTCAGCCGTGGTTTTTTTCGCGCCCGCACCTGCCGCAAGTGTAATACCGCACTTACCGCACTTGCCGCACCTGCCGCAAGTCCCCCTATACTTTCTATGGTGATTACCGCAACCGCGCCGCAAGTGCAGCGGTTATGCGGCAATCGCGGCAGATGCGGTTTTTTCACAGCATCTGCCGCGATTTGAAAAAAACGATGATGTGAAAGGGCCCTAACTTTTATTTTGTTTATACTATATATATATAATATAAATATATATATATATATATATATATATACACAATAAATTGTAATATATAATATACATAATTTATTTAAGTTAAGAATATATATAAAATATATTTTTTTTATATATTTTTAGGATAAAATTTATATATAAAAATATATTGTATATAATAAAAATTATCAATAAAAATATTACTACTTTGACTATATTGCTATGCAGAATGTATATTCATTGCTTCCTTAATTAATATACTGTAGCTATTTTTGCATACATTTTTCTGTACTGTGCTCAATATGAGCTCTGACAAACAAAAAAGCTCTGTTAGAGCTAAAAATGCTGCATGCCAGCGCAAGAAGCGTGCGCAGGAAGATCCGGAAACAAAATGTCTCCGTTTGCTTAAGGTCAAGAAGGCTTTGGATAAAAGAATTGCAAAGGAGTCTGCTGAAGAAAGAAGCAGTCGGTTGGCCAAAAAAGCTGAGGCGGAACGCAAAAGACGCAAACAACAACAGGTGAAGGTGCAAGGAGAACCATCTACCTCTGATATGGCGTCCATATCTGTGTCTCCAACACTTTCTGAAACTCAACTGCCTTCAACATCTGGCACAAGTAAAGTGAAGGGCAAATGTTCTTCTAAAACAAGAACAGACAAGATTGCTTCTGCCATGACAAGACACAAATTGGCTAAAGTCAAACGTTTACAAATTATGTCACCTACCTCAAAACAACGCCATTTGGCCCATTTGGCTGCCTCACAGCGTCAACTACGCAAAAAAAAAAAACCCTCAGTAAGAAGTCTCCAGTCACTACTTCTTTTGTTGAATGTGTTGACAGTTCTACACAGCTACGCCTTATTTATGTAGGCATCTACAAAAAAGGTCATCTGTTGCTCAATTCACCTACGTCATCAATCCCTATTGGCTTTACTGATGACGATACCGGTATTTTACAACATACCTGTGGGCCCATGAATATGTTATGTGAGCATTGTCAAGCACAACATTTTGAGGCTGAAAGGCCATCTGATGGACAGTTCTCTCTTTGTTGTCACAAGGGCAAAGTTAAGGTACCATTACCTCAGTACCCTGAGCTCTTCACTACTTTACTCAAAGGAGACAGCCCATATAGTAAAAATCTCATGGACAATATCAGGAGCATTAATAGTTCCTTTGCATTTGCTTCCATGGGTGCCCATGTTTCTCAACCACCTGGACACGGTCCTTACTGTTTCCGGATTCACTGCCAAATTTACCATAGAACTGGAACTCTCCACCCCGCTGAAGGTCAAGTTCCAGCATATGCACAGCTGTATATTTTGGATAGTGCTACTGCTACTGAACAACGCCTACAGTCTCCAGAAAATGTCAAATGTAATCCAGCCTTGATGAGAATTATTGCTGAGCAATTGGAAGGTATTAATCCCTTTGTTTCAGCCTACAAAATGTTACGGCACGTGGAGGAAGAAGAAGAACACAAAGCATTGGAACATGGCACAAACATGCCCAATATCATCATGGCAATTAAACAAGACAGACAGCAAGACCCAAGACGGTATAACAACCCTACTGTGAATGAAGTCGCTGTCGTCTTTGAAAATGCTGATGGAGAGCCACCATTTAATAGAGACATTTTAATACATCTAAAACCAGACCCAAATAATCTGTTGGCCCCCAAAACACAGCAAATAAGCATTTTACACAGTAATTTGGATGCATTACTGTATCCATTGTTTTTCCCTCATGGAGAGCAAGGGTGGCATGAAGCACTCAAGCAGCAAGGCCAAAATACTCGCAGGGTGACACAACTGCAGTATTACTGTATTTGCTGTCAGTACGGAAAGAATTCAATCCTGTCCTTAATGGTGGTAAACTGACACAGCAGTACTTGGTGGATGCCTATGTAAAAATCGAGGCTAATCGTTTAAATTTTATACGCCAACACCAGAAGGATTTGAAAGTAGAAGATTATTGTCTCATTCAGGAACATTTGCTGAGAAAATCCATAGAAAAAGGAATCCCCATTGGCAAGACGGTAATTTTACCATCTTCCTTTGAGGGAAGTCCCCGAAACATGCAGCAGCGGTATCAAGATGCCATGGCGATTGTAACTAAATTTGGAAGACCAGATCTTTTTATAACGATGACCTGTAATCCAAAATGGAGTGAAATTGCAACCAATTTACACCCATGGCAGCGTGCTGAACATCGACCGGATTTAGTGGCCCGTGTATTCAGGATTAAACTTGAAGCCCTTTTGAAAGATATTAATTGTGGATTATTTGGTAAGGTTTGTGCTATGGTTCATGTGATAGAATTTCAAAAGCGAGGCCTACCACATGCTCACATTCTAATTATTCTGGATGCCAACTCAAAACTAAGAACTGAGGTGGAAGTGGACAATACTGTTTGGGCTGAAATTCCTGATCCATCACATTACCCTGTGCTCCATCAAATTGTCATGCAACACATGATTCATGGCCCCTGTGGACAACACAATCCCAATTCTCCATGTATGGAGAATGGAAAGTGTAAAAAAGCTTTTCCCAAAAAGTTTCAAACAAAAACTGTTATACCTGAGGATGCATATCCAAGTTATCAAAGAAACGAAGGACCTTCTTTTTCACACCATTCCAAGATGATTGATAATTCTTGGGTGGTTCCATATAACCCTTTCCTTCTATTAAAATATAAGTGCCATATTAATGTGGAAGTATGTGCTTCCATTCAGAGTGTAAAATACCTCTTCAAATATGTCTACAAAGGTCATGATAAAGCCAATATGGAAATTTGTGAAACCAACATCAGACACGATGAAACTCATAAATTCATGGATTCCAGATATGTCAGTGCACCAGAGGCAGCTTGGCGAATCTTTGCTTTCCCAATGCATAGACAATCTCACAGCATTATTCATCTTGCAGTACATCTGCCTCATTCACAATCACTTTTTTTTCACGAGGGTGATTCTGTGGACAACATCAGTTATTCAATGGACAGACAATCAACACTCATGGCCTACTTTGCCCTCAATGAGAATGATCCCAATGCTCATGAATACTTATATCGTCAAATTCCTGAGCATTATGTTTGGAAAGAAGGTGCATGGGAAGTTAGAAGGAGAGGAGGTGCTTCAGTCATTGGTAGACTCTACACTGTTAGTATTCAAGAACAAGAACGGTACTATTTAAGGCTGTTGTTACTCCATGTTAAAGGAGCTACAAGTTTTGACAACCTTAAGACTGTTAAGGAAGTCACATACCCAACTTTTAAAGAGGCGGCATTAGCCCTTGGATTGCTCTTCGATGACACTGTTTGGAGAAAAACTTTATTGGATGCCTGTGTTCTCAATATGCCTGCACAGCTCCGTGACATGTTTGCATATATATGTGTCTTTGGTCCTCCTAATCATCCCCTGGAGTTGTGGCAAGAATTTAAACAACACTTCGTTCAAGATTACTGCCATGCCTACCACCCCGACACTGATGATTGTCAGCATTGTGAAGGATATGCCATGACTGATGTCGAACATGTTTTAACATTTCATGCAAAACATTTTAATGATTTTGATCTACCACGCCCAAAAAGAAAACCACACATTCGTCCTCAATACAACAAAGAAGAAGAGTTAGTAAGGGCACGTGAAATGAAAGTTACCTTAAATGATCAACAACGTTTGGCCTATAATGCAATCCATACAGCTTTAGAGGATACAAGTGATAAGCCAAAGTGCTTTTTCATTGACGGTCCAGGTGGAAGTGGGAAAACATATCTCTATCATCTATTGATTCATGAACTGAGAGGAGAAGGAGAAGTTGTCTCACCTGCAGCCAGTACAGGGATTGCTGCTAATCTCTTGCAAGGAGGAAGAACTATCCATTCACTGTATGGCATACCAATACCAATTAATGAGACATCCGTTTCAAGAATCAAAAATGACACTGATGCGGCCCAACATTTGAAGACTACCAAACTCTTCATCATCGATGAGTCTACTATGTTGTCAAAATACGCTTTGCATGTAATTGATCAATTATTACAGGATGTCATGACAACTGATGTCTCCAAGAAAAATAAATTACCCTTTGGAGGGAAAGTCATTGTTCTGGGAAGAGACTTTCGGCAGTGTCTTCCTATCATCTCTCATGGAACAAGGACAGACATCGTAGAGAGCTGCATTAAATATTCACGACAATGGCAGCTTTTCAATCAAGTGCCGCTCATTAACAACATGCGCTCCATTGATTCAGATTATAGCAATTGGTTAATTCAACTGGGAAATGGAGAATTGTCCAATGATTACAATCTTGGTGATGATGTCATTGAGATCCCGCAAGACATGATCTGCACTGGCTCTTTAATCTTGGATATATTTGGTGAAAACATTGTTATTGATGTGAATAATGACGAAAGTATTCAGAATGCTGCATCACATGCCATTCTTTGTCCCAAAAATGACGCTGTGGATTTCATCAATTCAAGTGTTATGGATTGTATTCCTGGAGAATACATTGAATATATGAGCGATGATTCCATTGATCCAGATGAGACGGAAAATACCGAACAATATCCAGTGGAATTTCTAAATTCACTAACACCAACAGGAATGCCTTCTCATCTCCTGAAATTAAAAGTTGGTACAATTGTAATGCTTTTGCGTAATTTTAACAGCAGAAAAGGACTTTGCAATGGGACTTTCATGATTGTTATTGCTTTGTTTGACAACATGATACAAGGAAAAGTAATTTCTGGCTCGGATGAAGGAAATGTAGTCTTCATTCCAAGAATTGATCTCTGTCCATTTGAGACTGGATTGCCTTTCAAACTAAGACGTCGACAATTTCCCGTGAAGCCTGCCTTTGCCATGACCATAAATAAATCACAAGGACAAACATTGGAGAAAGTGGGGATTTATTTGCCAGAACCTGTTTTTGGTCATGGACAATTATATGTGGCTTTCTCACGTGTGAAGAGACGATGCAATGTGAAGGTGAAAGTGGTGGATTCATGCATTCAAGGCAAATTGGTGCCTAACAGTGAGAAAGTCTTCACCAAAAATATTGTCTATCGGAATATTTTGGGATGAACTTTTGCCTATTTTATTTTTTTACCTTTTCTATTTAAAAAAAAAAAAAAAATAACAAAAAAATTAGTTTAGTCTTTACATTTTCAGTTTTTTATGTACATAGTTTATACAATATTTATGGAAAAACACATTACAGATTTCATTGGAGATGTGTATCATTCTGATTTTCTCACAGGGTGATAGAAACCACTATTTAAAGCTCCAGTACTCTACGTGCTGAGAGATTTGATTCTTATTCTTTAAAGGGAGAGGTTTTTTGTGAACAGCTAAGAGACGGGTGGGACGGCTGTTCACACACATCTCATTAGCAAGGTGTGTTCCACATGTTTAGATAGATAGGGACAAACATAAATTATTAATTAGATTCTACCACGCCATTTTTCTTAGATTTTTTCACTTTGTTGAGGAATATACTAAATGATAATAATTGATCATGAAGGACTCACCAACAACATACTTGCTGTAATTTTCATAATTGCATATATGTAATTTGTACTTAACTTGCGGTTTGTGCAGACAACATAGTTGCGGCAGTGTCATCCACATCAACTGCAGTCACCTGTGGTTAGTTAGTGGATGCATCTTATTCACCTGCTGAAGCTACGTTAACTCCATTTACCGTATGTTAACTACAAGTTTTTTTGTTATTGCACGGATATTGCTGCAAGTCTGTAGCTGGTAACTCCTTCTGTATCAATTTACAACATTTTATTATTTATATTACAATCCTCAAAAAGTCTAAGAAAAATCCAGCCATAAAAATATCTAAATTATATCAATTCGGATTTAGTTAGAGTAGGACTCACCAGGCGAAAGGGCATCTTGACGCGATTGGTGGGCTTACACAAACTGGCTGATACTCTCATTAGTACTGTTAATTCATCAATTCAAACGATTGACACATTAAGAAGTATTGCTACTTTGTGTTCTAAGACCCTTACAACATAATAGTTCAATTTTCCTTAAATGATATCAACCATACAAATATATGTAGTTGGTGTAAAGATGTCATTGGAATAATTGGATTATTATTTGAAAATCTTAAAAAAAAATTAAAAATATTTTAGACACCCGATGCATTTGCATCAGGCTCACAGCTAGTCTAGTTGTACCCATGCCTATTATTAGTTTGTACCCATGCCTATTATTAGTTTTGAAATTTTCTCTGGGTTTCAGCAAAACTTCTTGTTCAATTTTTCTACATCTCATGTGAGTATCTTTAATCAACCTTTTTGGATATTTTCTGCTAAGAAATCTTTCTTTCAATATTTCGGACTGTTCGTCAAAATCATGGTCCATAGTGCAGTTCTTTTTTATCATTTTAAATTGATTGATAGGGATGTTTTTTAACCATTTATTAAAGTGCCCACTAGTAAAATGTATGTAGCTGTTTCTATCAATTTGTTTGAAGTAAGTTTTTGTGCAAATTACCCCTTCTTTTTTAAAAATAGTCAGATCTAAAAAATTGATAGTTGAACTATGTATATGTGGTTCGAATTCTAGACCCCACAGATTGTGATTTCACTCAAAAAATACTCTAGATTTCCTTTTTCAGTATCCCAAATTATGAAAATATCATCGATATATCTTTTATAGATCACCAGCCCCCAATTCTGTTTGTTGTTCACCATATGGATTTCTTCAAAGACCCCCATAAATAAGTTTTCATATGAGCAAGCCACTTTTGACCCCATCGCTGTCTCCTTTAATTGGTGAAAGCATTTTCCATCAAAAACAAAAAAAATATTTTTTAAAATTAACTCAAGGCTTTCCAAAACAAAAGCTTTTTGAGGCTCACTTAACCTAGCGTCATTTCTCAGATAAAACTCAGCACATGCTACTCCTATATCATGTTGTATGTTAGTAGATAAAGCTGAAACATCTAATGTCACAAATTTATATGTATCCTTCCATGTCACATTTTTTAATGTTGTAATAAGCTCTGTGGAATCCTTCAAAAAGCTTCTCAAATTGAAAACATGGTGTTGTAGGATTTTATCAATAAAATTTGCTAAGAAAGATTTCTTAGCAGAAAATATCCAAAAAGATTGATTAAAGATGCTCACATGAGAAGTAGAAAAATTGAACAAGACATTTTGCTGAAGATCAGAGAAAATTTAAAAACTAATAATAGGCATGGGTACAACTTTATTACTAGATATAACAACTGCCATAAGAAAATAAAAGACATTCTAAATCAACATTGGCATATCCTGCAAAATTACCCCATTCTGCAAAATATCATACCTGTTAAACCGGGGGTCACTTTCCGGAGAGCCCCCAATGTAAAGAGTAAAAACCTGAAAATTCTGTGATGGAGGGGAACAATGTGCAATTGAAAAAAACTTCCAAATGTGGGAATAAGAGATGCCTATGTTGTAAAGTTATACAAAAAACCAATGGAATTTAGTTCAGCAGTCACGAACAAATGTTTTCTGATTAAACATAATATGAATTGTGCCACTGAATATGTCATTTACATTTTAGAATGTCCATGTGGACTTCAGTAAATAAGAAGAAAACCCAACCACTTCATGCTAGATTAAACAAGCATAGGTCTAACATAAGGAAAGGTTTTAAACAACATGGGGTAGCTTTGCATTATACTAAACATCAGTGGCGGATCTACAGCCTGCCGGACCCTGGTGCAGCCTTAGGTGAGGACCGGGGGGAGGGGAGGTGCTGGCAGAGTCTGGCGAGGATCGGGGGGTGCTGGCGGCGTCGGGCGAGGACCGGGGGGGGTGCAGGGAGAGTCCGGCAAGAGGAGAGAGGCATGCCGGCAGCAGCGTCGGGCGAGGACCGCAGGGGGGAGCATGCATGCGGCTCTTACCTGCACCGCATTGTAGATCTGGGTGCCAGGGCTGGAGAGGAGAGGAGGGGCGGGATCAGCAGGAATCTTCCCTCAGTTAACCCCCTCTCCACTGACACAGGAACATGGGGGTTGGCTGGGGCCCCCCTGCAGGCCCTGAACCAGCTGCACCACGGTAGGTCGCCCCTGCTAAACATCATGATGGGGACTTTAATTTAATGAAAATTACACCCATAGACCATGTGCCCAAATGTGTGACTAACAGATTTGAAGTACTAAAGAAAAAAGAAAAATATTGGATGTATAAGCTAGATTGCCCAAAACCAAAAGGGTTACATTTGGTCCCAGAATCAATCTGATTCTCATCAATTCATTTAAAAAAATTTTCACCTTCTATATAATCTTTCACGTTGGTTTTTCACGAAATAGAAAGTAAAGTTTTTTATTCACATGAAATTCTTTTTATTTCTAGGCAATAAAGGAGTATGAAATAGTTTTATGGTAAGACGTAAGGATATTATGATAGATTTATTTGTACACTTGTTTCTTGTATAATTAGAAAAGGTATACCATAGAAAGTTATGTTTTTCACTGGGTTCCCCCCATTAATATGGAAGACACAAAAAAGTTTTTCTTTTTCACTAAATTTCCTTCTACACTAGTTTCTATACAACGGAAAGTCTGCTTCAATGTAATGTAATTTGAAAAATCTCACTGCCACCACCTTGTGGCGAACATTTATACTGCTGGGTACCAGATTACTATGTGAATGGTCACTATGGGAACTGCATCCAGTAAAAGTCTCTCTACCGCCATCTTGTGGCGAAAATTGATAGTGACATGTACCATGTTATTATATGAAAAACTATTATGTTTAACCCCTAGACGACAGCCGTACGTCTACTGACGTCGGAAAAAAAGGGTACTAAAGCCCAGCCGTACGTCTGTAGACGTACTGCTAGAAAATGCCCTGTAGCGTCGCCCCTGGAGCTAATACCTCTAGGGTGTCAGTGTACCGATTGTAGCTGACACCCTAGAGATTAGTAATTAGCTGTTTTTGTACCCGCACCTGTAATGTGATGACCGGTAAGCACCGTTTACCGATCATCACATTACAAAAGTGAAAGTGCTTTGTAAAAAATGCTTTCACTTTGATCCGACATGAAAACACATGTCGGATCAAAGTGATCCATTAACCCCAAGGCCCCTAAGACCCCCTGTGCCTGAGATCGAAACCCCCCCCGGGCCCCCCCCCCGGTCCATTCAAAAATGGTGGCGGTGCGCTGCCTCCCCTGCATCTCCATGCATGGGAATGTCCTCCCCTGGTGCTCCCCAGTCCCCTCCAGGGATCCCCATAGCTTTCGGGATCCCCCGCCCCCCTCCCCCGATGCCCTGTGCTCGGTGTCTTTCCCCAGAGGCCCCGCCGCCTCTAAACTGTTTGTAGGGCCCCCGTGTCCCAGTAAATCCCCCCCTCACCACTCTTACCTACCAACGATCCTGATTCCGGTCCCGCGGTCCTCCGGTCCTGGGGGCTTCTCCTGCCGGCGGCTCCTGCTGCTTCTGTCTCCTGCGGCGGTGCCTCCTCTGTGCACGCACCCTGGTGTGCGCCGCTGTTAACCCCTTCTGTGTGGCCCAGGGAATGACAGGTCATGAACTCAGTGAGTTCATGAACTGTCAGAATCCTCGGGTCACAAGGGGTTAAATGTGCTGTTCATGGTGGTCTCCACATCAGATCACCATCAGTGGTGATCTATCAGGATCCTGGGATCCCATAGGGATCCTGGGATCACCACTGATGGTGATCTGATGTGGAGACCACCATGAATAGCACAGTTAATCCCTTGTTAACTGTGCTCTTTATGGTGATCTCCACACCAGATCACCATCAGTGGTGATCCCAGGATCCCTATGGGATCCCAAGATCCTGATAGATCACCACTGATGGTGATCTGATATGGAGACCACCATGAACAGCACAGTTAACCCCTTGTTAACTGTGCTCTTCATGGTGATCTCCACATCAGATCACCATCAGTGGTGATCCCGGGATCCCAGGATCCTGATAGATCACCACTGATGGCGATCTGATGTGGAGACCACCATGAACAGCACAGTTAACCCCTTGTTAACTGTGCTCTTCATGGTGATCTCCACATCAGATCACTATCAGTGGTGATCCCAGGATCCCTATGGGATCCCAGGATCCTGATAGATCACCACTGATGTTGACCTGATGTGGAGACCGCCATGAAGAGCACAGTTAACCCCTTGTGACCCGAGGATTCTGTAAGTCATGAACTCACTGAGTTCATGACCTGTCATCCTCCTGGCAATGAACCTGCTTTTATAGCATATGGGGGATGCTCCATATGCTATAAAACTGAGAATCGTCGCGGGACCTCCCACTGGACTACGTCGGACCTTCCCACTGGACTACGTCGGACGTCAAAGAATAATAAAGATGGAGTCCAAATAGTGTTTGTGTTTTTTTTCTAATAAAAACATTTTTCTCCGTCTTGTGTCTTCTTTACAAATTACTAGAGATTCCTAATGGTCCGGTCTAATATTGGCCAGACGTTATGAATCTCGGGCTTAGTGCCAGCTGCGAAAAAGCTGGCATTAACCCCTTATTACCCAGTCTGCCACCGCTACACGGCAGCTGGAAGAGCTGGATACAGCGCCAGAAAATGGCGCTTCTATGAATGCGCCATTTTCTGGGGTGGCTGCGGGCTGCAATTCGCAGCAGGGGGGGGCCAGAAAGCTTGGGCCTCCCTACGCTGAGGATTCCAGCCCCCAGCTGCCTAGTTGTACCTGGCTGGCCCAAAAATATGGCGAAGCCCACGCCATTTTTTTTAAAAATTATTTCATGAAATAATTTTTAAAAAAAGGGACTTCCCTATATTTTTGGTTTCCAGCCAGGTAAAACTAGGCAGAAGGGGTTGGTGGCAGCCCGTAGCTGCCTGCTGTACCTGGCTGGACCAAAAATATGGCGAAGCCCCACGTCTTTTTTTTTTTAAATTTAATAAAGAAATACTAAAAAAAATGCAGGGGAGGAGACGACCAGGACACGGTGTCTCCGTATCTTGTGCACATGCTCTAAAAGTGAGAAATTGCGTGAAAAAAAGAATGTTCAATATGACATTATCAAATTCTGTGAAGTAGCTGTAGGTTCCAAATGCTCACTATACCCTAGATATAATCCTTGAGGTGTCTAGTTTCCAAAATGGGGTGACTTGTGCGGGAGCTCCAATGTTTAGGCACATAGGGGCTCCCCATATGCGACATGGTGTCCGCTAACTATTGGAGCTAATTTTCCATTCAAATTGTTAGCGGACACCATTTCGATATGGAGAGCCCCTGTGTGCCTAAACATTGGAGCTCCCCCACAAGTGACCACATTTTGGAAACTAGACCCCCCAAGGAACATATCTTGATGCATAGTGAGCACTTTCAACCCCAAGTGCTTCACAAATTAGTCTGTAAAAAGGAAAAAAGAAAATTTTTGTGAAAAAAAAGTACTTTTTAATTTTTACGGATCAATTTGTGAAGCACCTGGGGGTTCAAAGTGCTCACTATGCATCTAGATAAGTTCCTTGGGGTGTCTAGTTTCCAAAATGGGTTCACTTGTGAGGGAGCTCCAATGTTTAGGCACATAGGGGCTCTCCATACGTGACATGGTGTCCACTAACAATTGGAATTGTAAGTGGATACCATGTCGTGTATGGCGAGCCCCTGTGTGCCTAAACATTAGCGCTCCCCCACAAGTGACCCCATTTTGGAAACTAGACCCCCAAAGGAACTTATCTAGATGCATAGAGAGCACTTTGAACCCCCAGGTGCTTCACAAATTGATCCGTAAAAATGAAAAAGTACTTTCTTTTCCACAAAAATTTTCTTTTTTCATTTTTACGGATTCATTTGTGAAGCACCTGGGGGTTCAAAGTGCTCACCACCAATCTAGATAAGTTCCTTGGGAGGTCTCATTTCCAAAATGGGGTCACTTGTGGGGGAGCTACAATGTTTAGGCACACAGGGGCTCTCCATACGTGACATGGTGTCCGCTAACAATTGGAGCTAATTTTCCATTCAAATTGTTAGTGGACACCATGTTGCGTATGGAGAGCCCCTGTGTGCCTAAACATTGGGGCTCCCCCACAAGTGACCCCATTTTGGAAACTAGACCCCCCAAGGAACTTACTCAGATGCATAGAGAGCACTTTGAACCCTCTGGGGCTTTACAAATTGGTCCGTAAAAATGAAAAAGTACTTTTTTTTCGCAAAAAATTTCTTTTGTCCTCAATTTTTTCATTTTCACATGAGCAACAGGATAAAACGCATCCTAAAATTTGTTGGCCAATTTCTCCTGAGTACACCGATACCTCATATGTGGTCATAAACCACTGTTTGGGCGCACGGTAGGGCTCAGAAGAGGAGCGCCATTTCACTTTTTGAATGGTAAATTAGCTCCAAAAGTCAAATTGCGCTCCTTCCCTTCTGAGCCCTGCCGTGCGCCCAAACAGTGGTTTATGACCACATATGAGGTATCAGTGTACTCAGGAGAAATTGGGCAACAAATTTTAGGATGCATTCTATCCTGTTGCCCATGTGAAAATGAAAAAATTGAGGCTAAAAGAACATTTTTGTTGGAAAAATTAAAATGGCCATTTTTTGTTTCCACGTTGCTTTAGTTCCTGTGAAGCACCTGAAGGGTTAATAATCTTCTTGAATGTAGTTTTGAGTAGCTTGAGGGGTGCAGTTTTTGTAATGGTGTCAGTTTTGGGTGTTTTCTGTCATGTACACCCCTCAAAGAGACTTCAAATGTGATGTGGTCACTAAAAAAAAAGGTTATGTAAATTTTGATGGAAAAATGAAAAATTGCTGATGAACTTTGAACCCTTATAACGTCCTAACCCAAAAAATTTCTTTTCCCAAAATTGTTGCTGATGTAAAGTAGACATGTGGGAAATGTTATTTATTAACTCTTTTGTGTCACATAACGCTCTGGTTCAACAGAATAAAAATTACAAATTTGAAAATTGTCAAATTTTCTAACTTTTTGCCAATTATTTTATATTTTCACAAATAAACACAAAAATTATCGACCAAAATTTAATACTATCATGAAGCCCAATATGTCACGAAAAAACAATCTCAGAATCGCTAGGATCCGTTGAAGCGTTCCAGAGATATAACCTCATAAAGGGACACTGGTCAGAATTGCAAAAAACGGTCTGGTCATTAAGGTGGAAATTGGCTCCGTCACTAAGGGGTTAAAGATATATTTATTAGTCAACAAAAGAAACAACAAAAGTAAGTTGAGATGAAAGAATTTCAACATATACATAAATTATAAATATAATGAATGCATAGTATACACATTCAGAGAAGAAATAAATAATATAAGAGAAAAGCAATAAAGACAAAAGACATAAGTAAAAGAAATACAATAACCAAATATTTACAACTGACACGATGATTATGAGTATCTAAAAAAAAAACAACTAAATAGCTCTTAGCAAACTAAGTACAATCAAAATGATAAATGGAGAAATTCAGGCTAAATTAGGGCAGATGAAATGTAAGAGTCGGTATATACATTCGAACCCAACTCGCCCATTTCGTCATGTACTTCAATCTAGCATGCATATCCTCACTAAGAGCCAACGTGAATTCAAATGAGTTGTGCAATGCTATGCAATCCATAAAGTCCTCTATGGATGGAACACAATCACTAGAGGCGATAAGATTTTTAGCTACTAATAGGATATGTAAGGCCAAGAATCTTTTACATTTTGGGAGATCACATATCCCAATCAACAATACAGCAGAGTCAAAAGTTAAGACCATGTCTAAGTCTAAAACTAAATTGATCAGGGACTGGACATCTAACCAAAAGGAACGTAACTTTGAGCATGACCAAAAAATGTGACGGACAGATCCCACTAGTCCACATTTTCTCCAACATAAATTAGAAACAGTAGGGTCTATCTTATGCAGTTTTAAAGGTGTAAAATACCACTTGGTATATACTTTATATTGAATTTCCAGAAGTGTTGAGCAGGGGACAGAGGAGTAAATATTTTTTAAAATGATGGGCAACTGGTTATGTAAAGTATGATTAACGATGTCAAGTTGGTGATCCCATACTGTATAGAATCAAGAATTATTAAAAGTCACATCCTTATTAAAAGTTTTATAGATATTATTAGTTTTCCACACAAGTTGGCTTCCAGTGTGACGAAGTAGGAGGTCAATATTGTGAGGTAGTGTAAAATCTAGACGTGGGTTGCTTAAAGTCTCATGCAGTAAAGTCCAAGTAAGTCTGTCAGATTCAGGTAGGCTGAAACGAGAAGAGACAACCTCAAAAGAGGCGAACGTCTCACCATCAAACACGTCAGACACATACCTAATATTCCTGCTCTTCCAGATAGTCAAATTAAGAGATGGACACATCCAGGAAAAAATATCTATTGGGAGCCAGACAGGAGAAACTGGAGAGAAGATGGTTTTAGAGATCTGATTAAACGTCCTCCATGCCTTGATAGTGGCCTTAAGTGGCATCTTTCGAAAGGGATTTAACAATATCTGATAAATTCTTATCAACCATGTTAGATAGAGGTTTAGTAATGGTGATCCCCAAATAGGGAATTTCTGACAGTGACCAGGAGAAATTAAATTCAGTTTTTAGAATATCTAATAGGTGATGTTCAATATGATAGGGCAAAACCTGTGTCTTATTAGTATTCAATTTATAATGAGAGACTCCAGAGAATCTCTCAACAATGTCCATCAGATTCCTAAGAGACACCAGAGGATCTGATAGAATAATCAGTAAATCATCTGCAAATAGAGATGCAACGTGTTGACGCCCATGTAATGGACATCCCCGGATCCCCTCATGTGACCGTATTGCCTCCACCAATGGTTCTAAACAGAAATTAAATAAAGTAGGGGACAGAGGGCATCCCTGTCGAGTTCCATTGGTAATTCTAAAGGAGGCAGACACAACATTATTTGTTAGAATTTTGGCAGATGGATGGGAATACAAAGCTCAAATAATATTAAATATGGGACTAGAAAAAACAAATTTTTTAAGAGACTCAAATAAAAACAGACAATTTACTCAGTTAAAAGCCTTTTCGGCGTCTAGAGAAATTAGCAAAGTGGGAAGATTTGACATTTCTACATATGATATAATATGGAATAATCTTCTCGTGGCGTCCATAGTACTTCTGCCACTGACAAAACCCGTTTGGTCAGTATGAATTAAGCGAGTTGTATACTTAGATAGTCTATTAACAACAACTTTGGCTATAATTTTAGCATCAGTGTTTAAGAGCGAAATGGGCCTATAATCTCTGACATTTAGGGCATCCCCTTTATCCTTGGGAATGACTGTAATTAATGCTTCCTGCATTTTTGCAGGAAGAAGGGATGACATGGAGGCCGAATTAAGAAGTCTAGTTAAATAAGGTGTCAGGATGTCAGCAAAATTTTTGAAATATTCATTAGATAATCCATCGGGCCCAGGCGATTTCCCAGTTTTGAGGGATTTCACTGCTTCTGTAATCTCAGAATTCTGAAAGGGACAATTAAGAAGATCCACCTCTTCAGTAGTCAGAGGGGTAAGGCTCAAGGAACCCAGAAAAGAGTTAATATCCAACAGAGAGGGTTGTCCAGCCCCTGGACTTAAATTTAAATTATAAAGGTTTTTATAAAAGTGCAGGAATTCACTTGAAATATCCTCTGGGTGTCTGTAAGTCAACCCCTGCTTGTTTTTGATTAAGTAGAATCCTCCTCTTTTGTCTCATCAGTTTTATTCGATGGGCGAAAAATTTATTAGATTTATTGTGAAAAATATAGTAATTTAGTTTAGAAGACTGAATCATTTTGTTATAGTCAGAAATTAAAAGGGACCTTAATTCTATTCTAACCTTTAAGATTTTAAGCTGGGTAGACGGAGAAGGAGGCGCTATTTGTGATTCTTCTAGGGTACGAATGTCAGCTACCAGAGATGCAAGTTTAGCATTAGATTGTTTTTTGAGACGTAAATTTAGTTCAATCAACTTGCCCCTAACTACTGTTTTATGGGCTAACCACAATGTCTCAATACTAACTGCATCACCATCGTTCTCTTTAAAGTAATAATTTAGAGTGTCTATCAATTCCTTTCTTGAGTTGGGATAAGAATAAAGAAAGGTATTGGCCCTCCAAATCCTAGTGGATAAAGCACCCCCTCTAGGGACCAACTCAAAAACTATCGGGGAATGATTAGACCAAGTCTTTGGCAGGTTATTGATCTTTTTAATTTCATATATAGAGACACTATCGGCTAGAACTAGATCTATTCTAGATAAGGAAAGCTGGGAATCTGAGTAGTATGTGTATTCTCTAGAAGTGGAATGAATACATCGAAATACGTCATATAAGCTCTCTCTATCAATCCAAGGATTCAAGGTTAAATTAGAAACTCCACGAGTTCCAGAAGAATCCAAAAATGCATCAGGTATTACATTAAAATCCCCAAAGAGAATCAAAGAACCCTTACGATTTTCCGAAATTAAAATCATTAACTCTTTCAAAAATCTAATCTGACCCTTATTAGGGGCATACAGAGTAACCAAGGTATAATAGACACCACTAAGCCTACAGATTAAAATTATATATCTTCCCTCTGTATCTGCAATAACAGTCTCCTGTTCAAATTGGATGTTATTTCTAATCAAAAAGGCGACACCCGCCTTCTTTTTTTTCTGAGAGGCTAAGAAAATAGATGAAAATAACTTATTTTCAAATTTCGGAGGATTATCATTAGAAAACTTAGTCTCCTGCAACCGCGCAATATCTATTTTAAATCTACCGTATATACTCGTGTATAAGCCGAGTTTTTCAGCCCGAAAAGTACCCCCCTCGGCTTATACACGGGTCAATATGGTAACTCAGGCTGGAGGAGGCAGGTGGAGGCTGCTGTATGAGCGGCCCCATCACATGGGGCCGCTCATTATATATGCACTGCTTCCCCCTGTCAATCAGCAGCAGGGGGAAGCAGTGCATATATGCCCCCAAATGCTGGCACTCGTCCCCCTCCGTTATAAGCATCTCCCCCCCCCGGCTGCTTAAGTTACCGTCCCTTTATGCTCAGTCCTCGGCAGCATCCGGGGTCATGTGACCGGCCGGTCGCATGACGTCATCGCTACTGGCCAGGGACCCCGGATGCAGCAGAGGATGGGAGCGTGGAGGACCGGCGCGGATCAGAAGACCTGGGATGGTAACTTAAGCAGCCAGGGGGGGGGGGATGCTTATAACGGAGGGGGATGAGTGCCAGCATTTGGGGGCATAAATAACTCACTGCTGGGGCCTGTATATACCTGTGGGGCTGCTGTATACCTCTGGGGCTGCTGTATACCTGTGGGGCTGCTGTATACCACTGGGACTGCTGTATACCTCTGGGGCTGCTATATACCTCTGGGGCTGCTGTATACCACTGGGGCTGCTGTATACCTCTGGGGCTGCTGTATACCTCTGGGGCTGCTGTATACCACTGGGGCTGCTGTATACCTCTGGGGCTGCTATATACCTCTGGGGCTGCTGTATTCCTCTGGGGCTGCTGTATACACCTCTGGGGCTGCTGTATACACCTCTGGGGCTGCTATATACCTCTGGGGCTGCTGTATACCTCTGGGGCTGCTGTATACCTCTGGGGCTGCTGTATACCACTGGGGCTGCTGTATACACCTCTGGGGCTGCTGTATACACCTCTAGGGCTGCTGTATACCACTGGGGCTGCTGTATACCACTGGGGCTGCTGTATACACCTCTGGGGCTGCTGTATACACCTCTGGGGGCTGCTGTATATACCACTGGGGGGGCTGCTGTATATACCACTTGGGGGGGTTGCTGTATATACCACTGGGAGGCTGCTGTATATGCCACTGGGGAGGCTATTGTATATACCACTGGGGCTGCTGCTGTATACTACCACTTGGGCTGCTGTATATACCTCTGGGGCTGCTGTATACTACCACTGGGGCTGCTGCTGTATATACCACTGGGGCTGCTGCTGTATACTACCACTGGGGAGGCTGCTGTATACCACACTGCTGGGGGCTGTATACTTGTGCTGGGGTCCACCCTCGGCTTATGAGTCAATAGGTTTTCCCAGGTTTTGGGGGCAAAAGTAGGGGGGTCGGCTTATACACGGGTCGGCTTATACACGAGTATATACGGTAAATATGTCTCTCCACAGGCCATGTACATTCAGGGACATGAAATTAATGGCCATAAAAGCAAATAAACGAAGTAACGTCAGTAGAGAAAAGACTTACTAAACCATGAAGCCAAGAGATTTGTGGAATGAAATATAAAACATTCATTGTGTCAATAAGTACTAAAAGAAAAAAAAAAGAATAAAACAGGAACAGAATAATATCAAGAAATATATACAATAACGGACTAACGGACTATATGGAGCAGTTACAACTAACTGATAGAAAAAGCTCCTTGGGGAGAAAAAAGGCCTCTCACCCACAACAATTAATAATCTAATATATAATTACCTTAAGCCACTTCCGTCATATTCGGCGCTGTTTCCGTCGTCGTGTCTGTGGCTGCCTCTCAAACCCTAACTTGCAATGCCTTTGCGAGTCCTTGCAGAGTCTCTCGCTCTCTATCCTCCCCCCCACGGCTTGCAGGACCTGAGATGATGTCACTAGTATGGGCGGGGCTATATCACATGACTGTGACATCATCACAGGCACTTTAATTGCTGCAGTGTCAGCACAGGAGACATCATGCCGCTGTCTCACATCAGACGTGTCCTCATCAGTGATTCTCTGCCTCTGACATCCTGCGATCACAAGCGAACATAGAGGTGACAGAGGACCCTGGACTGAGCCCCCAAGAGCTGATCTCCAGGATACAGGTGAGAGGAGGCTGCACACGAGCAATGCTCTGCAGACAGGAGGGGGCTGCACAGGAGCAATGCTCTGCAGACAGGAGGAGGCTGCACAGGAGCAATGCTCTGTAGAGAAGAGGCTGCACAGGAGCAATGCTCTGCACAGAGGAGGCTGCACAGGAGCATTGCTCTGCATGAGGGGAGGCGCACAGAGAGCTCGCACAGAGGAGGGCACAGACATGCTCTGCAACAGGAGGCTGCACAGGAGCAATGCTCTGCAGGAGTGACAGGCAGTGAGGAGGCTGCACAGGAGCATTGCTCTGCAAGAGGAGGCTGCACAGGAGCACTGCTCTGCATGAGGGGAGGCTGCACAGGAGCATTGCTCTGCAAGAGGAGGCTGCACAGGAGCACTGCTTGCAGAGGGGAGGCTGCACAGGAGCATATGCTCTGCAGAGAGGAGGCTGCACAGGAGCTATTGCTCTGCAGAGGGGAGGCTGCACAGGAGCAATGCTCTGCAGAGAGGAGGCTGCACAGGAGCATTGCTCTGCAATGAGGGGCTGACGAGCTCTGCACAGGGCGCAGAGCATTGCTCTGCACAGAGGAGGCTGCACAGGAGCATTGCTCTGCAGAGAGGGAGGCTGCACAGGAGCAATGCTCTGCACAGAGGAGGCTGCACAGAGGAGGCATTGCCG
Organism: Allobates femoralis; assembly: GCA_033576535.1. Taxonomy (NCBI): domain Eukaryota; kingdom Metazoa; phylum Chordata; class Amphibia; order Anura; family Aromobatidae; genus Allobates; species Allobates femoralis. Next base: position 343,070,426 of record JARQOC010000005.1, on the reverse strand, counting down.
GGCATTGCCGCAGAGGAGGCTGCACAGGAGCAATTGCTCTGCAGAGGGGAGGCTGCACAGGAACAATGCTCTGCACAGAGGAGGCTGCACAGTAGCAATGCTCTGCAGAGAGGTGGCTGCACAGGAGCATTGCTCTGCAGAGGGAGGCTGCACAGGAGCAATGCTCTGCAGAGGAGGAAGCTGCACAGGAGCAATGCTCTGCAAGGAGAGGCTGCACAGGAGCAATGCTCTGCAAGAAGAGGCTGCACAGGAGCAATTTCTCTGCAGAGGGGAGGCTGCACAGGAGCATTGCTCTGCATGAGGGGAGGAAGCTGCACAGGAGCAATTGCTCTGCAAATGAGGCTTCACAGGAGCAATTGCTCTGCATGAGGAAGGCTGCACAGGAGCATTGCTCTGCAGAGAGGAGGCTGCACAGGAGCATTTGCTCTGCAATGAGGAGGCGCACAGGAAGCCATTGTCTGCACAGATTGAGAGGCTGCACAGGAGCATTGCTCTGCAGAGGGAGGCTGCACAGGAGCAATTTCTCTGCAGAGAGGAGGCTGCACAGGAGCAATTTGCTCTGCAGAGGGAGGCAGCACAGGAGCATTGCTCTGCATGAGGGGAGGCTGCACAGGAGCATTGCTCTGCAGAGAGGAGGCTGCACAGGAGCATGCTCTGCAGAGAGGAGGCTGCACAGGAGCAATGCTCTGCAGAGAGGAGGCTGCACAGGAGCATTGCTCTGCACAGAAGGGGGAGGCTGCACAGGAGCATTGCTCTGCAGAGAGGAGGCTGCACAGGAGCATTGCTCTGCAGAGAGGAGGCTGCACAGGAGCAATGCTCTGCAGAGAGGAGAGCTGCACAGGAGCATTGCTCTGCAGCAGAGGAGGCTGCACAGGAGCATGCTCTGCATGAGGGAGGCTGCACAGGAGCAATGCTCTGCAGAGAGGAGGCTGCACAGGAGCAATGCTCTGCAGAAGAGGAGGCTGCACAGGAGCAATTGCTCTGCAGAAGAGGAGGCTGCACAGGAGCAATGCTCTGCAGAGAGGAGAGGCTGCACAGGAGCAATGCTCTGCAGAGAGGAGGAGCTGCACAGAGCAATGCTCTGCAAGAGGATGGGCTGCACAGGAGCATTGCTCTGCATGAGGAGGAGGCTGCACAGGAGCAATGCTCTGCAGAGAGGAGGAAGGCTGCACAGGAGCAATGCTCTGCAGAAAGGAGGAGCCTGCACAGGAGCAATGCTCTGCAGAGAGGAAGAGACTGCACAGGAGCAATGCTCTGCAGAGAGGAGGAGGCTGCACAGGTGCAATGCTCTGCAGAGAGGAGGAGGCTGCACAGGCGCAATGCTCTGCAGAGAGGAGGAGGCTGCACAGGACCAATGCTCTACAGTAATGAGGCTGCACTGGAGCAATACTCTGCAGAGAGGAGGCTGCACAGGAGCAATGCTCTGCAGAGAGGAGGCTGCACAGGAGCAATACTCAGCAGAGATGAGGCTGCACAGGAGCAATGCTCTGCAGAGAGGAGGCTGCACAGGAGCAATACTCAGCAGAGAGGAGGCTGCACAGGAGCAATGCTCTGCAGAAAGGAGGCTGCACAGGAGCAATGCTCTGCAGAGAGGAGGCTGCACAGGAGCAATGCTCTGCAGAGAGGAGGCTGCAGAGGAGCAATGCTCTGCAGAGAGGAGGCTGCACAGGAGCAATGCTCTGCAGAGAGGAGGCTGCACAGGAGCAATGCTCTGCAGAGAAGAGGCTGCACAGGAGCAATGCTCTGCATGAGTGGAGCCAAGATGCTGGGGACGGCGGAGTGAAAATGTCGTGGCGGGGAAGACGATGACCCGCTGGTAAGTATGACAGGCAGAGTGCCTCTGTCCTTTGCTGACCATTCTGCCCACCGCACTGCGCTAACCACTCTGCCCGCTGCACTGCGCTGACCACTCTGCCCGCCGCTGACCACTCGGCCCAACGCACTCACTGCTAACCACTGAGCCACCATACTCCTGCTAACCACTGAGCCACCGTACACTGCTAAACACTCACCAACCGCGCAGTGCTAACCACTGAGCCACTGCACAGTGCTAACCACTGAGCCACCGCGCAGTGCTAACCACTGAGCCACCGCGCACTGCTAACCACTCACCAACCGTGCAGTGCTAACCACTGAGCCACCGCGCAGTGCTAACCAATGAGCCACCGCGCAGTGCTAACCACTGAGCCACCGCGCAGTGCTAACCACTGAGCCACCGCGCAGTGCTAACCACTGAGCCACCGCGCAGTGCTAACCACTCTCCAACCACGCAGTGCTAACCACTGAGCCACCGCGCAGTGCTAACCACTACGCCACCGTGCAGTCCTAACCACTGAGCCACCGCGCAGTGCTAACCACTAAGCCATCGCGCAGTGCTAACCACTGAGCAACTGCGCAGTGCTAACCACTGAGCCACCGCGCAGTGCTAACCACTCACCAACTGCGCAGTGCTAACCACTCACCAACCGCGCAGTGCTAACCACTGAGCCACCGCACAGTGCTAACCACTGAGGCACCGCGCAGTGCTAACCACTGAGCCACCGCGCACTGCTAACCACTCACCAACCACGCAGTGCTAACCACTGAGCCACCGCGCAGTGCTAACCACTGAGCCACCGCTCAGTGATAACCACTACGCCACCGCGCAGTCCTAACCACTGAGCCACCGTATACTGTGCTACCCACTGAGCCACCTGTATACACACAATTAATTTCACCGCACTCCCCTAAATATTAGTAAATAAACTATATATGGATTCTAGACTACCCGATTCTTTAGAATCGGGCTCACAGCTAGTGTATTATATACATCTAAGTGTAATCACCTCAATGTTTCAAAATGAAGTTCTGTTTAACCCAATATAAGTATTCAGGTTACTGGCGGGTCAGCAATGCCAAGCTCTCTTAACACTAGAAGTCCCCGGAATTTAAAGGATCCTTGGTTTTCAATGTTAAAAGATCAAATGACCCGTCTCTGGGACTTCTAGTGTTAAAAGTTGAAGACCCTCCTCCAATCCATCTATCACATGAGAAGTAGGACTCCGCTTAAAGTTAAGTCTGGTCTGGGAGAGCCATCTATACATAATACCATTAGCCCTCAATATCTTGGTGACAGGTGTCAGAATTCTATGTTTGGACAATGTTTCCTTAGAGAGGTCTGAATAAATTTTAATATCATGAAATGGTCTAGGTAACGTCTCATGCTTCTGCATGTAGGTGGTGAGGAGATTTTTCTGTTTTTAAAGCTAAAAGTAACCAGAGTGTCTCTAGGCAACTTCTCCGGGACTGATGTGGGTTTAGGAAGGCGAAACGCTTTATCCAGCGAACACTCTACATCCGACAGTGAGGGCAACACTGTTTTAATCTTTTTTTAAGGTAAGGCTGTAACTCAGACCTCGTGACTGTCTCAGGAATTCCCCTCAATTTTTTTTTTCCCTAATCGTTTTTATTATTTTCACATTCAAAGAAAACAAATCATGACATGTCATATGCTCATACATGTGTCATCTAAATAGTCTACAAACCAATTATCCTTTAAGCATTAAGACACATATATATTACAGCGAAATTTCAAGTACAAAAACAGTAAACCAAATCCAACACCCCTCCCCACCCCCCGGTCAGCATCGAAGAAAAATTTACTAAATTCCATAAAAAAAAATTTCAAGCACCTTACAACTTGCTACACACAACGCGATCAACAGTTATTAGACTCGTCATAGCACCCCTACTTAAGTGACACCCTCCTCTTCGGATCTCAAGAGTAATTAACCCAACGTTCCTCCCAATTCCTCTAAAGCATACCACTCAGAATATTGGAATGATATCATTATATTTTGAATTTCTGAATCAGTAAGAGATGTTTCTATATATGCCCTCCACTTATTAAAGAAACGTTTAATTCCCTTCTTTAAGTTCCTTAACGTTTCCCTCCTCTCTAAATGTAATAACTCCGATAGGGCCAAGTGAATATCTGCCTCCCCCGGCAGTACCAGCGCCATCCAGCGTTGAAGTATCGCTCGTTTCGCTATTAAGGCAATGGTGTGAAACAATAAATGTGGATTTCCCCCCTATATGTTGTTATCAGTGTAATGAAACAGCCAATACATTGGATCTAGCTCTACCGTGATTCCACAAATCCTTTGCACTAGACCTTGTATCATCTCCCAAAACTGTTTGGAGTATAAGCAAGACCACAACCCGTGCTCCATGTCTGTTCCAGCCTTTCCACATTTAGAATATGCAAATAGAGTCTGTGGAGCCTCGGTTAGGAGTCTCAAACACAGGACTAGCCATATATCCCTCCAGGGGAGGACCCAGCCAAGGGGTGGTTCCTTGCGGAGAACACCATAACCACCATATGAAGTGGCCCTTTAAGTCAATATCCAACTCTTTTACAAGTTTACAGATATGACAAGGGAATACCAAGGCCAGGTATCCATCCACATACAGCTGTTTCGGGGTGTTGCCCCTTATCAGTGTGGAGTAGGATTCTGGCTAGGTGGGAGCAAGGCCTAGTAGACCAAGATTGCAAAGTGTGCCTAGGAATTCACTGTATTTGAGCGCTTTAGCCAGCTGCCCGCAGTGTTTTCTTGGACTGGTCTCCCTGAGATCAGTGAATACTTTCCACATTTAGGACACTTTACTATCCTATCTGGACGCTTAGAGTTAGGAGGGACATTAAATCCTATGATAGCACCATGCATGATCCTGAATTGACTGTCTCTCTAGCGTTCGTTAATAACATGTTTTTTAACCGTTCTCCAGCCTTGTAATATTTTTTGCGATAAATCATCATCTGTCCAATATTTTCTCCATTTTCCAAACAACCTATCCTCACATAATGGTTGTAATTCTGATCTTAATGTTTTGTATACAGAAGAGATTGTAACGTCCATAATATCTTTTGACATCAGAGTCTCCCACGTATTTTTGGATATTTCCTTTGTTATGTTTCTCAAATTTTGTAGAATGTAGTGATTCAATTGGCTGAATTGTAAGAACTGAAAGCTAGGCAGATGATATTTATTCATAATTTCCTGTCCTGACATCCATCTCTTCTCTGTCACATCCATCAAGTCCACAACCGTTTTAATGCCCTTTCTCCGCCATTCCAAAAAACAAGCTATTTTCCCTTCCTAGTTTGAAGGCCGGATATGCCCAAGGATTCAAATACCTTGATACCCTCCAAGATAGTTTTAGTTTTTTTCTTATCATTTTCCACGTTGCCATTGTGTCTTTACATATTGTTGAGCTTTTAATGTGTGTGGGTAAGCAGTATAAAGGTGAGTGTAACAGTGCCGCCAATTCCCAGGGTGCGCTAAACTCTGATTCCAGGGCCAGATCTGAATATCTACTTGTTTTCTTCATCCAGTCTATCACATGTCTTGCTATACACGCCAGGTTGTACCCCCTTATGTCCGGCATACCCACCCCCCCTTCATCCATATGACGTATTAGATATCTGAAGCATATTCTAGCTCTATTCCCTTTCCAAATGAACTTGGAGAAAGCTTTATTGATCCTGTTTATATCGTTGTGTCGTAACAGCATCGGAATCGTCTGTAGAGGGTACAACAATCTGGCAAAACGTATCATCTTAAGAAGATGACAGCGTCCAAGCAGTGACAAAGGAAGCCCCTTCCAGCTCTCTAACTCTTTTTCTATCTTTATTATAATCGGTGTGTAATTCAACTTGTAGACCCCCTCATAGACTGTGAGCCTTTGTGGACAGGATTTCTCCCCTCTTGTTTCTGTACAACTGAATTGTCAACATTTATTGTTACCGTATATACTCGTGTATAAGCCGACCCGTGTATAAGCCGACCCCCCTACTTTTTGCCCCCAAAACCTGGGAAAATCTATTGACTCGTGTATAAGCCGAGGGTGGACCCTAGCACAAGTATACAGCCCCCAGCAGTGTGGTATACACCAGTCCCAGAGGTAGATACAGCAGCCCCAGTGGTAGTATACACGCAGCCCCAGTAGTATATACAGCCCCAGTGGTAGTATATACAGCCCCAGTGGTAGTATACAGGGCCCCAGAGGTATATAGCAGCCCCAGTGGTAGTATACAGTGCCCCAGAGGTATATAGCAGCCCCAGTGGTAGTATACAGGGCCCCAGAGGTATATAGCAGCCCCAGTGGTAGTATACAGTGCCCCAGAGGTATATAGCAGCCCCAGTGGTAGTATACAGGGCCCCAGAGGTATATAGCAGCCCCAGTGGTAGTATACAGTGCCCCAGAGGTATATAGCAGCCCCAGTGGTAGTATACAGGGCCCCAGAGGTATATAGCAGCCCCAGTGGTAGTATACAGTGCCCCAGAGGTATATAGCAGCCCCAGTGGTAGTATACAGGGCCCCAGAGGTATATAGCAGCCCCAGTGGTAGTATACAGTGCCCCAGAGGTATATAGCAGCCCCAGTGGTAGTATACAGGGCCCCAGAGGTATATAGCAGCCCCAGTGGTAGTATACAGTGCCCCAGAGGTATATAGCAGCCCCAGTGGTAGTATACAGGGCCCCAGAGGTATATAGCAGCCCCAGTGGTAGTATACAGTGCCCCAGAGGTATATAGCAGCCCCAGCGGTAGTATACAGGCAGCCCCAGTAATGCAGGCCCCCCCAGCGTCTCTCCGGTCACCTGTAAAGCAAGCTATACTTATCAGTGTCCCGCTCGCACCCGCCGCTGCCGACATCCACGATCCTCCATCTTCATGCGACTCCTCTTCCTGTTTCCTGTGCGCGTCGCCGGGAATGACGTCATTGCCGGCGACGCGCACAGAAACAGGAAGAGGAGTCGCATGAAGATGGAGGATCGTGGATGTCGGCAGCGGCGGGTGCGAGCGGGACACTGATAAGTATAGCTTGCTTTACAGGTGACCGGAGAGACGCTGGGGGGGGCCTGCATTACTGGGGATGCGGGGGCTGCTGTATACCGATGTATACATCGGTATGTACCGATGTATACATCGGTATACAGCACTGACTCGCGTATAAGCCGAGGGGGGTACTTTTCAGCCCAATTTTTGGGCTGAAAAACTCGGCTTATACGCGAGTATATACGGTAATTGTATTGTTACTATGTTACTTGTCCTAGTCTGCCCTTTTTAACATGTAAAGCGCCATGGAATATAATGGCGCTATATAAATTAAATAATAATAATAATAATATAATAACTTGTATATTTGATGTGTTGTTCTACCCAAATATATTCCCAAATACTTGAAATGGTCCTTCGCCACTGGAATCCCACATACATTAGCATTCTACTCCCGTTGTTTATCTCTTCTAATAAACAAGAGTTCACATTTCTTGGTGTTTAGGTGAAAGCCCGAAAACTGGCCAAACCTTTCGATTTCAGCCAATAGTCTCGGGAGGTCCCGTGTGGGACTATTTAAAAATAAAATAACATCATCCGCAAAAAATGCGGATTTAACTTCTAACTTTCCCACCTTTATTCCTGTAAAAGTGCTGTGTTCGTTTATATGTCTAACCAGTGGTTCAATAGCGATATTAAACAATAAAGGCGACAGGGGGCAGCCCTGTCTGGTCCCCCTCTCTAGTTGAAACGTGTCCAATAAATGTCCCGTCGTGTATATCCTCGCCCTAGGGTTACGGTACAGATTTGTGAGAAATTGTCTAAAAGGGCCTGTCATCCCAATGTTATCGAGAACCTGACCCAGCCATGACCACCCCATGCATCTAGGGTGACCATGGCCGGGTCCTCATCTTTTCCCAATGTCTTGTCTCTCAGCACATCAAGCAACAGCATAGCTTTTCTTATGTTGATGGTGGTGGATCTCCCCTTCACAAACCCCGTCTGATGTTGCATAATCAATTTGGCAAAATCCTGGCCAACCTTCTGCCATTATTTTGGACAAGAGTTTGAGATCCTGATTAATTAAGGAGATTGGCCTATAGCCTGCAGGATCTAGTGTATCTTTTTCCCCTTTAGGTAATAATTTTATGTACAGTTAGGGCCAGAAATATTTGGACAGTGACACAATTTTCGCGAGTTGGGCTCTGAATGCCACCACATTGGATTTGAAATGAAACCTCTACAACAGAATTCAAGTGCAGATTGTAACATTTAATTTGAAGGGTTGAACAAAAATATCTGATAGAAAATGTAGGAATTGTACACATTTCTTTACAAACACTCCACATTTTAGGAGGTCAAAAGTAATTGGACAAATAAACATAACCCAAACAAAATATTTTTATTTTCAATATTTTGTTGCGAATCCTTTGAAGGCAATCACTGCCTTAAGTCTGGAACCCATGGACATCACCAAACGCTGGGTTTCCTCCTTCTTTTTTTTTTTTGAACCATGTTTTTATTAGGTTTTGAACGTAATAACATTTCCAAAAGATTAGGATAAGCATATCCAACATAAATTAACAAGAGTCAAACAAAGTTTTCTGGAGTTAACAATACACATCAAATCACAGTTTCGTACCATAAATCTTATTATCCCTCCCCCCACCCCTCTCTGGAAATTATCCATTACTCATAGTTTGTCTTATAGTCTCGAAAGAAGACGATTCTAATATGGATATAATATAACTATTCTCATTCTAGACATTTAGACACCACATCTCAGTCTGCCAAGCGTCCCTCCTAACTCCTCTTCTGCATACCACACCGAGGAACGGAAGGGTAACATAAAATTAGTTAATTCACCATCTGTAAATTCTTTTTCAATGAATATTTTCCACCTGAAGAAAAATTTCTTAGTTAGTTTAGTTGGGTTACGTAGCGCATCCATCGATTCAAGTGTCAAAGTATGGCGCATCAACATTTTGATCTGGTTCAGGTCCGGGGGTCTATTGTTGAGCCAATGTTGGAGAAGAAGTCTTTTAGCTATTATCGCAATATAGTGCCACAAGATATGGGGGTGTCTGTGAGTATCAGAATCTGTCTGGTAGTGGAAGATCCAGCGTAACGGATCTGAACCCTCCATATCTCCACATATTTCCTTAGCCCAACTTTCCACCCTCCTCCAGTAATCTTGTGAATCGGGGCAGGACCAAAGACCTTGTTCCAGATCCGTCATAGCAGATTTACATTTTGGACAGTGAACCCATCTCTCTTGGTTGGTCTGGGAAGGGGCAATGTTAAAACCCTGAATAGTCCCATGCATAATCCTGAATTGGGAATCCCTCCATCTCTCATTACTGATATACCGCCTCATAAGCCCCCAACCCTCTAGAATTTTCTGAGTGAGTTCAGGGTCTCTGATGTGCTTTCGCCATTTGTTGAAGAACCCTCTCCTCCTTTGCAGTCGTAGAGCTTGTTGTAATTTGGCATATAATGAGGTAATGGACACATCACCTTCATTTATATTTAGTATTTCGGCCCATAGATTATTGTCAACCTCCCCAGAGAGGTCCCGCAGTTGTGAAAGGAGATGGTGATCCAACTGACGGTATTGTATCGCTTGGAATTGGGGTAAATTATAAGCGGTCAGCACCTCCTTCTCTGTCATCCACCTCCGCTCATCAAAATTTATAAGGTCTTCTAGTGTATTGACGCCCCTGTCTTTCCAAGTCTTAAATAGAAGTTTTCACGGCCCAACTCAAAGGCCGGGCATCTCCATGCATTAAGTCGTCTGGATACTTTCCATGCCAGTTTAAGTTTTTTCCTGACCTCTCTCCACGTTATGATGGTATCTCTATATATTACCGTATTTTTCAACGTGTCCGGAAGGCAGGACAAAGGAGAGTGCAATAAAGCGGACAAATCCCAGGGCTTAGCCCACTCCCCCTCTAACTTTAAATCTGAAAATTTGCTTGTTCCCTTAATCCAGTCCAATACATTACGTAAGATACATGCTAGATTATACCCCCTAACGTCTGGGAGCTGTAATCCCCCTTCCTGTTTAGGTTGGATTAAGGTCTTAAAGGCTAGTTTAGATCTCTTACCTCTCCATAGAAATTTGGTGAAAGCTTTGTTAATTCTTATAATATCTGCATGTTTCATTAGCATGGGAATGGTCTGGAGGGGGTAAAGTAGTTTTGAAAAGCTCATCATTTTGAGTAAATGGCAGCGTCCCATCAGAGACAGTGGCAGCCCTTCCCATCTCGCCAACTCCTGCTCTATCTTTGTAATGATCGGTAAAAAGTTGAGTTTGTATGTCATCCCACTAGATCTGGCCAAATGTACTCCCAAATATTTGAGACTGTTTTTCGCTATTGGTAACCCGCAGAAGTTTTCCCCTTTCCGTGCTCCTTCTTCCTGGTTTATGAAGAGAACTTCACATTTACCTTTGTTTAAGGAGAAACCTGAATATCTACCCCATTTCTCTATGTCTGTCAATATATCTGGAAGGTCTCTTTCTGGGTTTTGAACATATAGGATGATATCATCAGCGAAAAGTGAAAGCTTAATTTCAGCAGTCCCCACCTTAAAACCCTCATAGGTGTTGTGACGTTCCAGATACAAAGCCAGAGGTTCTATAGCCAGATTAAAAAGAAGGGGCGATAATGGGCATCCTGTCTCGTTCCCTTCTGGAGAGCGAAGGAATCTGACAGAAAGCCAGGCGTACTAACACAAGCTTTAGGGTTACTGTATAGTGCACTAATGTATTGCCGAAAGGGACCTAGTATACCTATGGAATCAGCACTCTGCCCAGCCATGACCATCTGACATTGTCAAATGCTTTTTCAGCGTCCAGAGTGATCATGGCTGGGTTACCACCCTTCATCTTTGTTTTCCTTCCCATAACATCTAGCATAAGCATTGCTTTTCTTATATTTGTGGTGGTTGACCTCCCTTTAACAAAACCCGCCTGATGTGTTGGTATTAGTTTGGGTAGGACCGCTGCCAATCTGTCAGCCAGAATTTTGGAAAGGAGTTTCAAATCTTGATTTATTAAAGAGATCGGTCTATAGTTTGCTGGGTCTGTGGGTGCCTTTCCTGATTTAGGTATCAATTTGATATAAGCAAAATTCATTCTCTCCGGTATGGGAGCCCCTTGCAATATCGCATTATATAAGTCACACAATACCGGAGAGATCTGCTCTCTCAAGGTCTTGAAGAAAGCACCATTATAGCCGTCTGGCCCGGGTGCTTTACCCGTATTTAAATGTCTTATAGCCATCTCAACTTCATCAGTCGTGACTGGGCTGTTAAGAAATTGAGTGTCTTCTTGGGAAACAGTTGGCAATGCAATCCCACCCAACCAGGCAAGGCTGTCTGAGTCGTCAGTGTTGACCTCCGTATAAAGAGACGCATAAAACTTGACCAGGACTCGGGAAATGCCCTTGGGATCATGCCAAGTGGTGCCATGTGCATCCACTATCGCTTGTATGGGGGAGGGAGTATGTCTACCTTTAGCTAACCTTGCTAATAGACGCCCTGCCTTGTCACCAAATTTCTGGAGCTCTAATTCTAATCGGTTTTTATAAATGTCTTCACGTTTTCCCGCCCAAACATCAAAATCTCTCTTTGCCTGCAGCCATTTCTCTCTGTCAGGAGCTGCCATTGTGGACTGATAGCATGTGTACGCATCTCTTACCGTCAGACTGGTTTGAACAAATTTGTCTTTAATTTGTCGTTTAATCCTCATGCTATAGGCCATAATATGCCCTCGCATTACCGTTTTTGCTGTCTCCCAGTATAGAGCTGGATCTGATCTATGTTCCAGATTGTCAGAAGAAAAGTGTGACCACCATTCTCCCAGTAGTTTAGTGAAATTTTCTTCTCTGACAAACGTGTCGGGGAATCTCCATAAATAATCGGAGCCTTTCTCAAATTTGTCTTTTGTCTCTAACACCAACGAGCTATGGTCCGAGATCAGCATATCCTCAATTTTAATATCTGTCATCTGCTGGATTATCCTGGATGAAACAAAGAACATATCCAATCTGGACCACGACCCATGGGGGTGCGAGAAATGGGTAAACTCTCTACCCAGTGGGTTCACTAACCTCCATGCATCTATTAACCCAGCTTCCCCTACTAAGCTTTCCAAAACACTGTCTTCCCCTAATCTTCCTCCAGCCTGCCTTCTCATCTGTGTTTGGGATGTAGTACGTCTGTCCTCCTCCTCCTTCATGACCGTATTAAAATCTCCTCCTATTAGTCTATTAATCCCGTTGTCTAAGAGCAATGTATTTTGTAGTTGTTGGAAGAAGGGTTTCTGTTTCCCATTAGGGGCATATATATTGTAAACATTAAAGGTATCGTTTTGAATTTGTATCGTTATTTGAATTATTCTACCTTCTTTATCCGTCGAGGTAGACAGTATTGAGTGAGCTAGCGATTTATGTATCAGAATCAAGACTCCCGCTTTTTTCCCTACTGCCCCCGAACCATAGACCTCGCCTACCCATAGCTTTTTTTTTTTTAAACAATAAATGTTTATTGAACAAAGTTTTCATACAAATCAAACAAGACATCAGTAATATACTATAAGGAGTCCATGTATAAAACAAGGGTCAAGAGGGGGGGGAGGGAGGGGAGAGGAGGTAAAAAGGGGGGGGGGGGGAGTCACGAATTCACATTTGACACTTTCTGAGATAAGGCTATGAACATATAAAGCATTCAGACAGTTCCTGAACTCTGGATCTGTTTCTGGGCTTATACTTAAGTCTAAACTCACATTCAGACTAAAATTAAACTTAAAGGTACCGAGTCTACACCATGGCTACAACATGTTCCATAGTACACCTTACATTCGGTATTAAGAAGGGATCGGTGTAGCAAGAGGGTGGGAAGCCCATATGTGCCATGCATCCAAAGTCTGTTTTCTAGTTGGCAGGTTTTGCGCCAGGTAATATTCATGAGCAAAAATAGAGTTTACTCTGTTCACTACTTCCGATAAATTAGGTGGGGTCTGCGCCTTCCAGTCGGACGCCAAGGCCAGCCTGGCAGCCACCAGGATATAAGTCAGGGTCCTCCACATAATGGGGGGATATAACTCCAGGCCAATATGTAGGAGTGCCAATTGTGGCGAAAGAGGGATCATAAAACCCGTGACCGACTGGATCAGGCGCTCGACCAGAAACCAAAAGGGGGTGACTCTCGGGCAGGACCACCACATGTGGGCAAGATTACCCTTCTGTCCACATAATCTCCAACACAAAGGGGAGGCATGTCTCCCAAATCTGGCCAAACGGGCTGGCGGAAGGTACCAGCGAAAATGTAATTTCTTTAAGTTCTCTAGATGGTTGATACACCTGGTGAGTTTAGCCATGCGTTGGGACGCTTTCTCCCAGTTCTCTCTCTCAGTAGTAAACTGGAGGTCTTCCTCCCATTTCTGCATGTAAACCAATTTCTCTGGGTCGCCCCTGGCCAAGAGAGCCTTATATATCCGGGATAAACCCTTCAGATCTGATGGGGTGGTCAGAAGGAAGCCCAGGAAGGCAGAAGGAGATTGTTCTCCCGTCAACCAGTCTCTAGCCTCAGTGGCCATGAAATGTCTCAGTTGGAGGTATTGTAGGAACAAAGCTCGTAAGGATGGGTCACATTCCGTCAATGTGTCAAATGACACCAAGTCTCTTTCCGTCATTAAGTCTGCTAGTGTGTGAATTCCCGCCACTTCCCATTTAGGAATCTCTAAAAAGGGTAAATGTAGGCGAAGTGCATTCAGAGAAATGTCAGAGGCCGGTAATCTCGTCCAGGATTTTGGTAGACCCCTCCAGTGGAGAAGCAGGGTACGTGTCGTGTCTAGTTTAAATTTCCTTTTTAGTTTGGTCAAGGATTCTGCCTCAAGAATAGTCCGAAGTCCCTGGAGTCCGACCCCGTCAACAAAACTCTCAATCTGCATCCAACCCAGGTCTCCAGCAGATATCCAGAACCTCTTTGCTTCCTCTAATATGACTGCCCCATGATAAGACTTTAAGTCTGGGACCCCCATCCCTCCTTTATTCATGTGAAGTGACATAACTCTTTTGGGGACCCTCGGTTTTTTGTCAGCCCATATGTATCTATTAGTCAGGGACTGCAGTTTGTTCATCAACTTGCCAGGTATAGCAACAGGCACACAGCGGAAACAGTAGAGAATCTTAGGTAAAAGCATAATTTTAAACGACTGCGTTCTCGCCATCCATGTCAAGGCATGTAGGGGGTGTTTACTCATGCCATCCGACAAAGCTTTCACCAGAACCTCAACATTAGCTTGTACTATCTGAGAGGTGGGGCCTAGAATGATGCCTAAATATGTTATGCCACCCGGGCACCATTGAAAGGGGAGTCTCTCTGATAAGCTGGAAGACAGAGACAACGGGACACATATTGGTAGTACCATAGATTTTGAAGCGTTTAGCTTATATAGAGACACTCGTGCAAATTTAGTGAGAGCCGACATAGTCGCAGGGAGAGAAATTTCAAGGTTCGTGCAAGCAATTATGATATCGTCTGCGTACAGGCCTATTTTATGGTCCAGTTCTCCAACCGCGATTCCCGATATCAGCGGGTCAGCCCGGATCAGGGCCGCAAGAGGTTCTACCACCAAGGCGAAGATTACCGGTGAAAGTGGGCAACCCTGCCTCGTGCCATTGGTAATTTGGAAGCTTCTGGACAGGAACCCGGAGGCGAGGACTCTGGCATTCGGGCGGGAGTAAAGGCCAAGGATTGCCGACACAATCGGCCCCTCAAAGCCAAACTTCCCTAAGACAGCCCGAAGGTATCCCCAGTGCACCCTATCAAAGGCCTTTTCAGCATCAAGCGACAGGAATGCACTGGGGACCCCCCTAAGCTCTGCCACTTTTACCAGGTCCACCATCCTCCTGGTGCCGTCCTTAGCCTGCCTCCCCGACACGAAACCCACCTGATCCGGGTGAATTAAGGAAGGTAGAACTCGAGCAAGTCTGGACGCCAGTAATTTTGAGAATATCTTCAGGTCGCAGTTTAGCAGAGAAATAGGCCTGTAGCTAGCAGGAGAATCATGTGGTTTGCCCGGTTTAGGTATGGTGGTGATGGTCGCCTCCAAGGCAGCGGGTGAGATGGCTCCCTTCGCCTGCCACAAGTTGAATACTCGTAAAAGATACGGGGACAGCTCGGCTGCAAAGGTTCTATAGTATGTATTGGAAAAGCCATCTGGGCCCGGGGCCGAGGAGGGTTTAGTGGAGGAAATAATTTTGGCGATTTCTTGTGTCGACATGGGCCTATTTAGTTCTGACAGTTGGTCTTTAGTCAGTGACGGGAGTGACAGGGTCTCAAGAAAGGCATTAACCTCGTCCAAGTCAGGCTGGGGAGTCTCTCTACAGTCTCTCAGGTTGTACAGGGATTCGTAAACACCGCGAACGTCTCCGCTATCTCCTCTGGGCTCCTCACCACCCTGCCATCTACAGTATTCATAGAGTCAATCATTGTCATAGCAGATCGTTTTTTTAGTCTCCTGGCCAGGAGCGCTCCAGCTCTGTCTCCAGCTGCATAGTGTGACGTCTTAACTTTTCTCAAATGCTTCTCATAGTCATGGAGCATCAGGGCTCTAAGCTGATTTCTAAGCAGGAAGATCTGAGCGGAGTTGTTTGACCTCGGGTTTGATTTATTTAGGTCTTCCAGGACCTGTAATTGAGTCAGCAAGTCCTCTCGAGTTTTTTCCCGGGACCTTTTCAGTTGAGAGGCTTTCTGTATCAATGTGCCCCTTATGACGGCCTTGTGGGATTCCCATAGGACATTGTCCGCTACATCTCCCGTGTCATTGAGGGCAAAAAATTCTGACAGTCCCTTACCAATCACCCCAACCACAGCCTGGTCCGACAACAAATTGGCATTAAGTCGCCATGTACGCGGAGGGGGATTCCCTCCCGTCAGGGCCACCTCCAACGACACCGGCGCATGATCCGACCAAGTGATCAGACCCATTTCCGCACAGGCACAGGCCCCAAGAGTGTTATCATCGACCAAAAATAGATCAATTCTCGAGTAGGACCTGTGCCTGTGGGAAAAGAATGAGAAGTCTTTCTCTGATGCATGGAGGTAGCGCCAGATGTCGTGGAGGCGAAATTCCCTAATCAGGGGGCCCAGCTCCTTGCCCCTTCCCTCGGACGGGGCAGTACTATCCATGAGTCTGCTGGGGACCAGGTTGAAGTCTCCACAGACAATCACCTTGCCGACTGCCACCTGCTTCAGACGTTCAAACCAGGACCTAAGGAATTTAATTTGCCCATTATTTGGTGTGTAGACATTTAGTAATGTGTAAAGTGACCCTGCGATCTTACATATCACAATAAGAGCACGACCCATAGGGTCAGGGATAACCTGAACCATTTGAAATTGAACAGAGTTTCTAATGAAGATTCCCACCCCTGCTTGCTTCTTGTCAGGGTGGTTCGCAAAAACAAATGGGGAAAAAGTCGGTGGCTCAGTCTGACATTATCCGCTGCTAGGAGGTGGGACTCCTGGACACATAGGATATCCGCTTTAGAGCGGAGGGCCTCTTTCCAGAGGTAGGAACGTTTGATAGGGGAATTCAACCCCTTCACATTAAGCGAAACACATCTCATAGTCATAGTTTTGTTTCCACAATTCACAGTGCCAGTATGATGGAATCAATGTGGAAGAGAACCCCCAGGGGGCGGGAGAGGGAGAGGGAAAGAGGGGAAGATAGGCGGATAGGAGGACAAGGAAAAGAAACAATAGATATGGGGATAGAAGAAGAAAACAAAAACACTGAACACAAATGTAAACTTAATTCAAGGCAAATTGCCAAGAAGCTGGGAGAAAAGGGGACTAGACCACCCCACCTCAATGGATTTAAGGTGGAACGGTCCCCCTGCAGGAGCAAAGGTCTAATACGACCTCCAAGGAGGTCTCAGAGCCTCCTGCTATTCCAGAGATCAGTCACACCAGCCCTGTATGATCATAATAAGTTCAAAGCCCTTCAGACCTCTCCATCTGTTGTCTCCGGGCCTCACATCTCCAGCGGGGCCCTTTTCGTTGGGGTCGCTGTGGCAGTCTTGGGGAAGTTCCAGTCTTGGAAGGCTTTTCTCATTTTAGAAGGGGAATTAAAGTATTGTCTCGAACCTCTGTAGCGAAATATCACCGACACAGGGGAACCCCAAATGTATGAGATCCCCTTGTCTCTCAGAATGGCACAGTAGGGGGCAAAGTCTCGTCTTCTGGCCAGGGTTCCGGGGGACAAATCTGGGAACACAGAGACTGCCCTGAAGGGGGAAGGGAGCTCCGGATGATTTCTCATGGCGGCCAGCAGCTTTTCCCGCAGTTTTGTAGAGGAGAAACAGACTAAAATGTCTCTCGGAACATCTCTGTTCAGTCTTGCAGGTTTAGGTAGGCGAAAAAGTTTATCAATTTTCCTTTCTGTGGCAGGCATATCAGGGAGAGCCACCTCCATAAAGGCTGTTACCGTGGCCATGAGGTCTTCCTCCTCTCCCCCTCTGCAACTCCTCTCAGTTTCACATTCTTAATACGATGTTTGTCCTGTAAATCACAGACAGCCGCCTGTAACTGCCGGACCTCTGAATCCACCTCTGCAAAGTCATCTGCGAGGATGTTATGGGCTGCAGCAAAGTCCACCATTTTATGTTCAATGTGTCCTGTTCTCTCGCTTATAGCTGTTAGGTCTGCTCTTAGATCAGCAATCATGCCCCTCATATCCTCCTGCAGAGACCTGCGGAGGGATTCCAGGAAGCCTCTGAGACATCCCTTTGTCACTAGAGCTTCATCATCCTCTCTGGCTCCCGGGCCCCCTCCTCCATGCTGAGAGCGAGGAGAGCAGTGAGGTGTTGATTTTCCCGCCCCCTGTGCCATGCTGGAAGCAGCAGATCTCAGTGTCCTTTCTACCCCAAAGAAATCTCTCACCGAGTGCTCGGTATCTCTGCGTCTGGAGCCGCCTTTAGACATCTCAGTCTGTTCCTGAGGTAATCCGATCTCACCCCAGCAGGTTTTGGAGATTGTAGTGGCTGTTATGTGCCGTTATCAGGGCTTAGTGTGCAGAGCTCCTCACTAAGCGTCCTGCTCCATCAGATGCAGAACACGCCCCCCCTACCCATAGCTTTTTGAGGCGGAAAAAGTCCTCCGCGGCCAGGTGGGTCTCCTGGAGCAAAGCTATATCTACATGCAGCCTCTTGAGATGGCGCAAGACCATCATGCGCTTTGCTGGGGAGTGCAGGCCCTTAACATTCCAGGAGGCCCACCTAACCATCGGAAGCCTCCCCTTGTGGGACCCCAAATTTCCACGTCGTAGATATCCATATGTGATTGATACCGCCTGGTGTGACTGTAAGTGAGGTGTGACAGACAGAGATGATGTAACTTTTTAGAGACTCATTTCCAAGGACAATTTCCGTTTTTTTCCCCCCTTTCTTCCCACCCTCCCCCCCCAAATCACTCCAACTCCTTTCATCATCCAAAAGTCGGTGACTTCACTTTTCTCCTCAAGTGCGACCCACATAGATAGCTCCACCCCGCCTCGGCTTTCGCCACCTCTGATAACATTTAATAAAATAACATCATAACTCCAGCATTTTGCCCAAATAACATCAATCACCAATTGGCGACCATCCATTGTAAGGTATTTAAACAGATTACCCAAGGGCCACTTCTCAGGGGCACATTGGGTAAACATCACACTTCTCACAACCCTTCTCAAATCCTTGTTAAGCATGGGTAATCAAAAGGATTCTGCAAGTGGTTGATTGAACTCAATCTTAATGTTACCATGGCCGGATATCCACTTCAGAGTTCAGTGATGAATATGGACCTTTTGTACACGTTAGCGTCAATGTAGCAATGGTCCTGTGAAATAATCTTAATCAAAGAGAAGAACAGGAAGAAAAAGGGAAGAGAAGAAAAGAGAAGAAAATTAAAAAAAAAAAAGTACAGCTACATTTCTCTCCTCCTTCCTTCAGGACACTTGTCGCAAATCCATCGGTCTCAGCTATCAGCGGAATTTATCCGTTTCAGTTTGTCCACTTTTCACTTCCTCTTTTGCCATCTATTTCCGGACTGTTTCTGTTGTTTTGGGGTACCCGGCGTTGCTCCTTTTTGCACCCCATCATCCAATAGGGAGTTTGACCTGAGTCTATAAGATCTCACAGAGGTTCTGTCCATTTCATTTTCCGGATCTAGAGCAGATGTAGGTTTCGCAGGTGATTCCTTACTAGTACGGGGCGGTGACTCAGATCTTCTTGGAGAGGCCACGTTATCCCTGACAGCAGCCATTGCTTCCTCCGGATCAGA
Organism: Allobates femoralis; assembly: GCA_033576535.1. Classification (NCBI taxonomy): domain Eukaryota; kingdom Metazoa; phylum Chordata; class Amphibia; order Anura; family Aromobatidae; genus Allobates; species Allobates femoralis. Next base: position 343,051,275 of record JARQOC010000005.1, on the reverse strand, counting down.
GAAGGTCAACATGACTCCCTCTTTAGATCTGAATCTTAAGGTTGCAGGAAAATTCAGCTGGAAGCGGATGTTTTTCTTGAGTAGCAGCGAACATGTCTCGCTGAATGCCCTTCTGCGACGTGTGACTTCTACAGAATAGTCCGCAAAGACCAATGCTCTATGTCCCTGTAGTATTAGAGGTGTGCTTTTTTGCTTTATATGCCCGAAGAATCTCTTCTTTGTCCCTGTGGTTCAAAAATTTTGCTATGTTGTGTCTGGATTTATTGGGCTCCCTGGAAGCTGCGTTCAGGGCTAGGTGTCTCGTGGTTTCAGTCGTCTCCTGAACGTCCCTAGGTGGACTTATTCTATGGGCACGTTCTGTCTTGCATCTATGTGTAAGACCCAGGGCTTTAGGTAGTTCAACCTCAAAAATTTCCTCCAGTTGACTCACGGGGACAGACTCTGGGAGACCCACAATTTTTAAATTACTCCGTCTCGTTCTATTTTCAATGTCCTCCAATTTATTATGTGTGTAGTCAGCGTGTTTTTGCAGGGCCATTAGCTGATCCTCAAGCTCGTGAATCCTGTCCTCTGCTGTTTCAATTCTAGATTCAGTCTCAAGGAGCTGCTGTTCATGTGTCTCCACTTTCACAGATAGTTCTCTAGTTGAAGCTGCCACCATCTCTGCCACTGTAACCTTAAACTCTTCAGCTAGATGCACAGCCATTTCTTTAGCCAGTTTTTTTATATCCAAGCGCTGGAAGCCCCAGCTGTCTCCTGAGTCTTCTCCCCAGTTATCTGAGGTGTGTAGGCTTTGTGATTTACTTGTAACTGCAGCCTGTGGATGTGATTGTATCTGGGGCTGATGTTGGTCACAGAGAACTTCCACTGCTTGTGGTCTCTGCCCTGGGGGGTTTTCATGTCTCCCCTCTGGGGCCCTCTCCAGGGATCCCTCCGTTATCCCCACTGCTCCTTCACTTCCCGACTCGTTCTCCCTGTGCCCAGCTGTATGCTCCGTACCTCCATCCTGTGTCTTCCCCTGTGTGGCTGTGTGCCGGTCGCGCCATTACTGCGGTCTGCACATGGCGTCCCGCCTCTCTCTCCCTCCCTGTTTCTTGTAATGTAACGGTCCATTGTGGCCATGATGGACCTTACCGGGATCGCGGCGGCCTCCTCTTCACTGGTGGATACTCATGGGGCAGCTCTGGAGGTTAGTTGATGGCGGATGGTGGCAGATTGCCGAGGCGAGGAGCGGAGCGGGCTCAGACGCGTCCGCACATGGAGGCGCCGGAACCGGAAGTCTAATCTTTGGGTTTTGATAAATGCGTTTAGTAGTCAAAGGTGCAATTCTCCTCTTCGGGTTTCCTCCTTCTTAATGCTTTGCCAGGCCTTTACAGCCGCAGCCTTCAGGTCTTGCTTGTTTGTGGGTCTTTCCGTCTTAAGTCTGGATTTGAGCAAGTGAAATGCATGCTCAATTGGGTTTAGATCTGGTGATTGACTTGGCCATTGCAGAATGTTCCACTTTTTTGCACTCATGAACTCCTGGGTAGCTTTGGCTGTATGCTTGGGGTCATTGTCCATCTGTACTATGAAACGCCGTCCAATCAACTTTGCAGCATTTGGCTGAATCTGGGCTGAAAGTATATCCCGGTACACTTCAGAATTCATCCGGCTACTCTTGTCTGCTGTTATGTCATCAATAAACACAAGTGACCCAGTGCCATTGAAAGCCATGCATGCCCATGCCATCACGTTGCCTCCACCATGTTTTACAGAGGATGTGGTGTGCCTTGGATCATGTGCCGTTCCCTTTCTTCTCCAAACTTTTTTCTTCCCATCATTCTGGTACAGGTTGATCTTTGTCTCATATGTCCATAGAATACTTTTCCAGAACTGAGCTGGCTTCTTGAGGTGTTTTTCTGTAAATTTAACTCTGGCCTGTCTATTTTTGGAATTGATGAATGGTTTGCATCTAGATGTGAACCCTTTGTATTTACTGTCATGGAGTCTTCTCTTTACTGTTGACTTAGAGACAGATACACCTACTTCACTGAGAGTGTCCTGGACTTCAGTTGATGTTGTGAATGGGTTCTTCTTCCCCAAATAAAGTATGCGGCGATCATCCACCACTGTTGTCATCCGTGGACGCCCAGGCCTTTTTGAGTTCCCAAGCTCACCAGTCAATTCCTTTTTTCTCAGAATGCACCCAACTGTTGATTTTGCTACTCCAAGCATGTCTGCTATCTCTCTGATGGATTTTTTTCTTTTTTTTCAGCCTCAGGATGTTCTGCTTCACCCCAATTGAGAGTTCCTTTGACCGCATGTTGTCTGGTCACAGCAACAGCTTCCAAATGCAAAACCACACACCTGGAATCCACCCCTGACCTTTTAACTACTTCATTGATTACAGGTTAACGAGGGAGACGCCTTCAGAGTTAATTGCAGCCCTTAGAGTCCATTGTCCAATTACTTTTGGTCCCTTGTGTTACCACCCGGGGGTCTGCTGCAGCGTTCCAGCGACCTCTCCCTGCACCCTCAGCAGCCGGAGAAGACCTCCCCGGCTGGCACCCACGTTCCAGCGCCCTCTGCTGGAGTAGCGCCACTCAGCTCCTCAAATTCCATGGCTACTGCCTGAGCACATGAAACAACATCTCCAAACCTGTTTCTTCTGGAGAGACTGCAGAGAGCATGCTCCTCCCCTCAGCCAATCACCAGGTCTCTGTGTTCTACCAATCAGGACCGCCCTGCTGATATATAAGCTTCCTGTTTCCTGTCAGTCTTTGCCAGGGCAACTTCTACCTATTGAAGTGGCTAATCCTGGTCTGGTCCGGTTGTTCCTTGTTTTGCTGGTTAACTGATTTCTGTGTGTTTCCTCCTACAGATCTCCGCCTTACCGGCTCCTTGCTGACTCCCGTGTTCCGGGTCACCCTCCTGGATCCCTTCCAAGCTGAATTGCGGATTCAGGTCCCGCTCCGGATTCTCTGTGTTTCCGGTTCTCTGTGTTCTATCTTACCCGGTTGCTGTATTGTTTCCACGTCGCCTTGGGTCGGTTTGACACACGTGTCCACTTCATTGGCCCCTTCGAGGCTGGTCCCGGCGGTATCCCTGTATAGGGGTCAAGTGCTCCGGGGTCTCCCTCGCTGGTGTTCCGGTGCTGTGGCCGTGTGGCCCTCCCCTGGGGCGTGGGTTCTATTCTGTTCTGTTCTGTTCAATAAACCTGTTAACTCGACTGTACTGGTCCGCCTCTCTATCAACCAGGTATCAGCATCCGCTTTACGCGGTCCAGTGGGTCCACTGTGGGGTCCGTCAGTAGGACGTGACAGAGTTTGCCCTGGCCATGGACCCCGCTGATTCCAGGTTTGATGCCCAAAGAGAGCTGGCCGCACTCCGCCAGAGTCACGACCAGGTTGTGGCGTTTATCCAGTCCCTGGAGGCCCGCTTGGGGGCGCCCTCTACCACTGATCCCACTCTCTCTTCCCAGGTGCTGAGTCTCCACCAGCAGGTGGACCGTCTGAGTGAGATACAGATTCGGATCTTATCCCATATGTCCTCCTTGGATGAGCGGCTCAGCAGCCTAAAGAGTACAACAGGAAGCCCAGGTTCCGTTCCCGTGCTGCCAACTGAAGCTCCGACTGGAGCTGTGTCTTCACTACGGCTGTGCCAGCCCACCAGGTACACCGGGGATTCTAAAGCATGTCGGGGGTTTATTAACCAGTGCCAGCTCCACTTCCGGTTGTTACCACACCAGTTCCCGACAGATGAGGCGAAAGTGGCGTTTCTGGCTTTGCACCTCGAGGGGGAGGCACTGGCATGGTTCAACCCGTTGCTGGAGAGTGAGGATCCCATCGTGTCCGACCTGCGGGCGTTCCTGGACACCTTTCGTAGGACCTTCGATGAGCCTGGACGGGTGGCGTCCGCCACCGAGGCGTTCTTTAACCTGCGACAAGGTAACCTGTCTGTGGGGCAATATGCCATCCAATTCCGTACCCTGGCTGCCGAGCTCCGCTGGGCGGATGAGCCCTTGCTCGGAGTCTTCCGCCGGGGATTGTCTACCCGTATCAAGGATGAACTTGCGGTTCAGGACTTACCCAGCTCCCTGGAGGAGTACATCGCCCTCGCTGTCCGAATTGACCGTCGTCTTCAGGAGCGGTTCCAGGAGAGAACGCAGGAGAGGCCACTGGAGAGAGGGCCCTTTCTTCCGGAGACCTCGGCACTCCCGGCAGGGCACGAGGCCATGGAGGTGGATCGTGTTCAGCTCCGGACCAGAGGAGGGAGGAGAGGATCGCCCAGGGCCTCTGCCTTTATTGTGGAGAGTCTGGCCACTTTCGCCGCCAATGCCCCAAGCGGCCAGAGAACCTCCAGCTAGGGCAGGTAAGAGAGGCTCACCTAACAGAGAGCAAGCTCTCTCCACCTCTCACTATTGCCATCCAGGTCACGGTTGGAGACGTAAGCCATTCGGAGCTGGCTGGTCTGGATTCCGGGTCCGCAGGTAACTTTGTGCAGCTGGAGACGGCGCAATGCTACGGTATTCCCATATACCCCCTGCAGCATCCCCGCGTCATCACCTCGGTCGATGGGAGACCCTTACAAGACGCTGTGACGGGTGTCACCGGAGAGGTGGAAATACAGGTCGGTCCTCGTCACACTGAGCGTCTTACCTTCTATGTCCTGCCGGTACTGTCTCCTCCGTTTCTGCTCGGTCTTCCATGGCTCCGTATGCATGAACCGGTTCTGGAATGGCGAACAGGTGAGGTCCTGCGGTGGGGGCAGGCTTGTCATAGTCGTTGCCTTCTTCCCGTGTCCCCGGTCCGGTTGCTACCTTCACCGGCAGCGCTACCCGGTCTGCCCTCGGCCTATCGGTCGTATGCTGACGTCCTCGACAAGGGGGAGGCTGAGACGTTGCCTCCGCAAGGACCCTCTGACTGTCCCATTGATCCGGTACCAGGGGCTCCAATGTCCAAATGTCAAGAGGAGGAGCCACGCTCCATCGTCGATCCGTCCGACGTCTGCATGGCGGCGCCCCTCCGTCTGTCCCGGCCGCCCCCAGGTAAGACGCTGGTATCCGACGCTGATCGGGGGCGCGTCCTTCGCTGGGGCCATGCATCCGGACTCGCAGGCCATGCGGGGGTGGCGACGACCCTGCGCTTGATTGGTCGGTACTATTGGTGGCCGCGGATGCGTCAGGACATCACCGACTATGTTTCCGCCTATTCTGAGCCACCCAAGCGTTTGCCCTCGGGTCCCTTCTGCCCTTTCCGGTGCCCTCGGGACCATGGAGGCGGTTGTCACGGTTCTGCGCCTCCTGCTCGGGTTCCTGGACGGTTTTCGTCTGGGGGGGGGCGTGGAGGGGGGGGTACTGTTACCACCCGGGGGTCTGCTGCAGCGTTCCAGCGACCTCTCCCTGCACCCTCAGCAGCCGGAGAAGACCTCCCCGCCTGGCACCCACGTTCCAGCGCCCTCTGCTGGAGTAGCGCCACTCAGCTCCTCAAATTCCATGGCTACTGCCTGAGCACATGAAACAACATCTCCAAACCTGTTTCTTCTGGAGAGACTGCAGAGAGCATGCTCCTCCCCTCAGCCAATCACCAGGTCTCTGTGTTCTACCAATCAGGACCGCCCTGCTGATATATAAGCTTCCTGTTTCCTGTCAGTCTTTGCCAGGGCAACTTCTACCTATTAAAGTGGCTAATCCTGGTCTGGTCCGGTTGTTCCTTGTTTTGCTGGTTAACTGATTTCTGTGTGTTTCCTCCTACAGATCTCCGCCTTACTGGCTCCTTGCTGACTCCCGTGTTCCGGGTCACCCTCCTGGATCCCTTCCAAGCTGAATTGCGGATTCAGGTCCCGCTCCGGATTCTCTGTGTTTCCGGTTCTCTGTGTTCTATCTTACCCGGTTGCTGTATTGTTTCCACGTCGCCTTGGGTCGGTTTGACACACGTGTCCGCTTCATTGGCCCCTTCGAGGCTGGTCCCAGCGGTATCCCTGTATAGGGGTCAAGCGCTCCGGGGTCTCCCTTGCTGGTGTTCCGGTGCTGTGACCGTGTGGCCCTCCCCTGGGGCGTGGGTTCTATTCTGTTCTGTTCTGTTCAATAAACCTGTTAACTCAACTGTACTGGTCCGCCTCTCTATCAACCAGGTATCAGCATCCGCTTTACGCGGTCCAGTGGGTCCACGTGTGGGGTCCGTCAGTAGGACGTGACACCTTGAAAAAGAGAAGGCTATGCATTACAGAGCTATGATTCCTAAACCCTTTCTCCGATTTGGATGTGGAAACTCTCATATTGCAGCTGGGAGTGTGCACTTTCAGCCCATATTATATATATAATTGTATTTCTGAACATGTTTTTGTAAACAGCTAAAATAAGAAAACTTGTGTCACTGTCCAAATATTTCTGGCCCTAACTGTATGCTGTGTTTACTGTGTCAGACAAAGGCTCCCCCTGAAGAATCCCATTATAAAATTCCTGTAAGGGTTGAGTTATTTGTTCATGCAACGACTTAAAGAAAGCTCCATTGTACCCATCTGGTCCCAGTGCTTTATGAGAACTGAGTCCCCCTATGGCAACCTCAATCTCCTCTGTAGATATCGGTGCGTTCAAACCCATTAACTCCTCTTCAGTAATTTTAGTCATATTAACAGATTCCAACCACTCCAGGCCCTGCAAGCCTGACTGACTTTTTTCTTTGTATAAGGTGGCATAATAATTGCCTAGAGTGTTCGCAATGTCCTTAGGATTCGTCAATATCTTCCCTCCCCTGTCTCTAATTGCTGTTATGTGCATGCCTGCACGCTGTCCCTTCACCAAATTAGCCATCATTTTTCCCACCTTGTCCCCGCACCTGTTTAATTCCATTTCCAAATGCCCTTTATGCATGCTTTCTTTCTTTTGTGCCCAATCCTCAAATTCTCTCTATGCCCATAGTTCCTTGTCGGTATTTAACATTGCAGATTTATAAGTAGTATATGTTTCCCTGACTTTAATGCTTGTGGCTAAGTATTGTTCCCTGACACGTCTCTTTCATTTCATTGTATATGCTATTATGTGCCCCCTCAGGACCACCTTTGCCGATTCCCAATATGGGGCTGGGTTACTGATATGTGCAGCATTATCCATCCTAAAAGTTGTCCACCATTCCTTCAATAAAGTGTTAAAATTTTCTTCCTTTGTTAAGATTGAGGGAAATCTCCACAGATAATCAGTCCCCTTTTTATAGCTATCCAGAGTTTCTAAAATAACCGGACTATGGTCCGAAATAACCATATTTTCTATTTGTACTGTTGATACCTTCTGCAGGGCACTAGTTGATAACAAAAACATGTCCAAACGGGACCATGTTCCGTGAACATGCGAGTAATGACTAAATTCCCGTTCCATTGGGTTTACCGTCCTCCACACGTCTCTCAAATGCCAACTGGCCTTATCTTTTACTGTTTTCCTTTTCCCTCCCGTGACTTGTTCCTGTGCTGCCCTCCTGTCCTCTGCTCTATTCATCATCTCGTTAAAATCTCCTCCCACTATCATGTTATTGTTGGTATCAGAGATAAGTCTGGTTTGCAATTTTGTGAAAAAGGCCCTCTGGCTCGTATTGGGTGCATATATTTTATATACACTAAAAATTTCATCCTGGACTTGTAACTCAAGATGTATCATCCTGCCTTCTTGGTCCGACTCCTTGGAGATCAGCTTGTGGGCAAAATTCTTATTAATGAGGATCAAAACCCCGGCTCTTCTATCAGCAGAACTAGAGCCATATACTTCTCCTACCCATAATTTTTTAAGTCTAAAAAAATCATCTGCTGTCAGGTGTGTTTCTTGAAGTAGGGCAATATCGACCTTCAGACATTTTAAATGGCGTAATATCAGCATTCGTTTATTAGGTGTTCGTAGCCCTTTAATATTCCATGTCACCCATCCAACCATTGTGGAATCATAGTGATATAATTGTGATAAGTACTATGAAATCTAAAGTTTGAGTAATGTCGAGGTATGATGTTATCTTCGTGTGTCATCAAGTGCAAGTGAGTATATTCGATGGTGACCAACTGTTTCCCCCCCCCTTCCCTTGTTCCCTTCTCCCAGTCCTCATCCTCCTTTTCCTCTAATGACTTCTGGACTTCTCTTTTTTCCCTTTTTTGCCTGATCCTAATACCCTCCCTTCTGACCTGTGAATGGAACTCGAGCCCGAGTTTATCACATCCCTCTGGAATCAGAGTGTATACCACTGTGGATTCAAAAGCCACAGCCTAGTTTGACCATGTAACAACCTTTGTGATTCCCAATGATTACCCCCCGATTACTTTTCCTCCCCTTCCACCCATGAATCCCCTTCCCTTACAATGATTGTAAGATTGAGAATAAACAGTTTTAACTTATCAAATCCCAGCAACTGTTATACATACTTATACATCATTTTCAGCGCCGCTCATCTTCTCTACCGGTGGGTGCCTATTACAGTGTATTTGCGGCCCGGGGCTCGGGGGAATACTGTAATTAACGGCGGTCTGTGCGGGAGCGCTCTTACTCACATGCAGGCATGAGAGCGCCGGAAGTCTTCCCCTCAATTTTAAATTGGACTGTCTATTAGTATTGTCAAAATAATCCAATTTACTGGACAATGTTTTATAATCCTGTTTAGTTTTGTCCAATTCTTTTCTAAGACAGCTATTAATTTTAGACAGTCTTATTATCTCAGCCTCCATATCGTCACCTCTGGAAGTTAGGGTGGAGAGCGCTTCTTTAATATCAGAGAACTCCATTTTCATCTGATCAGCGAAGCTGTGGAAGAGGTCAAGCAAAAAGTCCCTATTAACTGGCCCAGCCTGATCCCTCATTTTAATAGATAATGGAGAGAAAGTGACCCTAGGTCTTTGTTTAACAGGGGGGAACCAGAACTGTCACCCCCTCCCGAGTCCAATTCCTCCAAAGTAGATCCAACCTAAGCAGTACTCCCAGGGGAGCTTATATCCTTACGTTTTGAGGTCTGCTTCAAGCTGTCACCACCCCTATTATCTAGGGTGTCCATATTTGAGCCCTGTATGTGAGAATCTATTTTATCCACCTTCTCTTTGTGTTCGCTATCCAAAATCAGCCTATCTGTAGATGGAGTGCATTTAAGATGGGGTTTAGTGGACCTACCCGTAGGATTCATAGTGACCTTATCAAGAGCTGTCTGCCTACGAGACATAGTAAATATAAGGAATGTGTCTAAACAGTATCAGGATTATAAAGCTTAATATAAAAATATTAGTGTGGCTATATATTCAACCTCAATGTTAGAATCTGGTCACCGTCAAAGCTAATTGAAAGAATGCCTAAATCCCAGCAGCACCAGTACACTGTAACGCCACCCACACAGATAAGAAAACAGTCAACTGAAATAAACATATATATATTCTTGAGATCTGCTTCACACTCTGGAAATCCCAGGGTCTGCGAAGCTTGCGAGCGCCGGAGGCCCTCCGACCTCACTTGCCCACGCAGAATCCTCAGAAGTTGAGAGTCTTGAATACTGCAGAAAAGTCACCAGTAATATGTATATATCAGATATACTGGACCAATACAATGGCTTAATATCGTGAATGAACTAGTAACAAATCCAAATGTGTCCAATATAGTATAATCGTCACTAGTAGATGAAAATAGGATCCAGGTGAAAAGAGAAAGACAATATAATCTTCAAAAAGTAGTCTGTGGAGAGTAATAGAAGTGATTATTTGTAACTTCCGCAGAAAATCCTCAAAATAAATAAATTAATTAATTAATTAATAAAAAATAAAAAAATTAAAAAAATTAAAATAAAAAAAATTGTATGAGTATAACAATAGTACAATAGCTGCTACACTTCTCCTTAGATGACAATGCAGGACAAAGGTGCAGTAGGAAATTGTGGGATATATAGAGAAAAGCAGGTCTACTTTATTTAAAATGGACTAAGAATTGCAATCCACATGTATAGTGCTGTGAGGAGCCAGCACTACTTAAATAGTGAGAGAAACAAAGTCAGAGCGGTAAGCAGCAATTACTATGTGAGCTGCACAGCATCATGTCAACTCCGGCGCAAGTACCAATAGATATAATAGACGCTATGCAATATACGTAAGTAAAGTTCTTAAGTATTGGTTTTATCCACAGGAGCGCTGAGGCTGTAGGTTTCTGTTAATAAAAAACCACAAAACAAACAATACTAGTCCAAAAATAGTTCTGAGGGGGTCTGGAGAGACCCAGGACAACTCTCCAAAGGGTTTTGAGAAGAAATTAGGGTGGCACAGCAAAGCACAAAGCTCTAAGAGAAATGCTGAATCTTGGATTTTTTGACAGGAAAAGTCCAAAATCATAGGTGCCTATCCAAAAATAGGTTAGGAGGGTTCAGACTATCCCAGGGTAACCTCCTGTAGAGGAACACCCTAGAAATTAAGAGGTACAATATTGCTGCCAATGGAAGCCTGTCAGATGCCTGTCAGATGTCTGTCAGATGTCCCCAAATCATAGAAATCAATGGAAAAGTCACACAGGCTGTCTCTCAAAGTTTCTTTCAGTATACGGAGAGATTTGAAGCCTAATTATATAAAATTTGGGGAGTATTAGGCAATGAAGATATTATGAGGTGACTAGGCAGCCATTATTCATGAGGTGACAGCACAATCCTTTACCTCAGGCAAATTTGATGACTGGATTCTGAGGAGAATTCTTAAAAGTGACCACTGACCCAAACAAAACGTTCCCAAGGTGATTACCAGTTTGATAGTAGATCTTTTTTCAGTTGTCAAAGTCCCTTTTACGGCATTTAGCCCAGTCGCTTATTGTTGTGGGGTGAGCACAGGTAAAACCCTACACCATTACCATTAGGCCACGCCCCCTTGAAAAACTATTATGGTTACTGCTTTTAGTATGAGGCAATTAATTAAGTCTGAATCTATGTATTATATTACACCTCTTTTTGACATATATTTCTTCACCAATATAATACTTAACCCCTCATTTCCAATTATGCAATTCTTTTCTAAATAATTACATTAGATCAGGATAATCTTTGAGTAATCACTAGATATTGGGGATACATGTGATAGTTTTTATATACTAAAGTCGATTGTTTAAAGTTAATAATGAAGATTTTTTGTCCCCAAGTTTTTTAGTGAAATTTTTTTGGTCCTGCTAGATAGGTGTTGGAGTGGAGTGGAACCAGTTTCTCTTTTTCTCCTTGTTTTCCCCCATTTTCATCTCTCCCATTTGGTCATGTGGATAGACCATTACACTGCAAGAGCAATGATTTTAGTCCAGCTTTTTAACCATAATAAATGTTTTTTAATTTTTATTTATATTTTTATATTCATATTGGAATTGAATAAAAAGTGTTATTCATTTAATTATGATGTAAGTTTCCCCTCCCCTCCATACAAGAAATATTAGACAAGATTTCTATTTTTAAAGTTTATTTTTAAATCTTATAAAATTTAGTTTTTAAAATCTTATGGAACTTTTGATATTTGTGCAGTTTTTGTTGTAGTTCTGTTGGGATTTTCTTCTATTGTTTGGGATGCTTGACTTTGCCAGGGGTGGAACAGCTCAGCTATACATGAACCCATGGATAGATAAAAATATAAATGAGGTTGAAACTAGTGATCAAGAAAAACATCAAATAACTGTTCTTTTATATATATATATATATATATATATATATATTTCTACATTCATTTTCACTTTTATATTTTTTATATTATTTATAATTTGTGATAAAGATGTCTAATAGATAATCCAAAGTTGCACTGCTTATGTATTTCTGTAAATTGTATTATGTTATTATGTTCTACACGCCTACTGTTGGTGTCATACTGTATGGTTTGTTTAAACTGCAAAACTTTAATAAAAATTTAAAAGGGAAAAAAAAAAAAGATAAGAAGGGCAAAGGAGAAAAATGTTTCCTTTTAAACAAAGTCATCTAAAATAGCAAAGCAAGATAGGAACATCATATATGCAGTGATATATATGCAGAATGGGAGTGAAGCCCAGTATTCTGAGTTCTAGCCCATGTGGAGTCGTTTAAGGTTAAATGATTGACTGACTTTTTTCTTTGTATAAGGTGGCATAATAATTGCCTAGAGTGTTCGCAATGTCCTTAGGATTCGTCAATATCTTCCCCTCCCTGTCTCTAATTGCTGTTATGTGCATGCCTGCACGCTGTCCCTTCACCAAATTAGCCATCATTTTTCCCACCTTGTCCCCGCACCTGTTTAATTCCATTTCCAAATGCCCTTTATGCATGCTTTCTTTCTTTTGTGCCCAATCCTCAAATTCTCTCTATGCCCATAGTTCCTTGTCGGTATTTAACATTGCAGATTTATAAGTAGTATATGTTTCCCTGACTTTAATGCTTGTGGCTAAGTATTGTTCCCTGACACGTCTCTTTCATTTCATTGTATATGCTATTATGTGCCCCCTCAGGACCACCTTTGCCGATTCCCAATATGGGGCTGGGTTACTGATATGTGCAGCATTATCCATCCTAAAAGTTGTCCACCATTCCTTCAATAAAGTGTTAAAATTTTCTTCCTTTGTTAAGATTGAGGGAAATCTCCACAGATAATCAGTCCCCTTTTTATAGCTATCCAGAGTTTCTAAAATAACCGGACTATGGTCCGAAATAACCATATTTTCTATTTGTACTGTTGATACCTTCTGCAGGGCACTAGTTGATAACAAAAACATGTCCAAACGGGACCATGTTCCGTGAACATGCGAGTAATGACTAAATTCCCGTTCCATTGGGTTTACCGTCCTCCACACGTCTCTCAAATGCCAACTGGCCTTATCTTTTACTGTTTTCCTTTTCCCTCCCGTGACTTGTTCCTGTGCTGCCCTCCTGTCCTCTGCTCTATTCATCATCTCGTTAAAATCTCCTCCCACTATCATGTTATTGTTGGTATCAGAGATAAGTCTGGTTTGCAATTTTGTGAAAAAGGCCCTCTGGCTCGTATTGGGTGCATATATTTTATATACACTAAAAATTTCATCCTGGACTTGTAACTCAAGATGTATCATCCTGCCTTCTTGGTCCGACTCCTTGGAGATCAGCTTGTGGGCAAAATTCTTATTAATGAGGATCAAAACCCCGGCTCTTCTATCAGCAGAACTAGAGCCATATACTTCTCCTACCCATAATTTTTTAAGTCTAAAAAAATCATCTGCTGTCAGGTGTGTTTCTTGAAGTAGGGCAATATCGACCTTCAGACATTTTAAATGGCGTAATATCAGCATTCGTTTATTAGGTGTTCGTAGCCCTTTAATATTCCATGTCACCCATCCAACCATTGTGGAATCATAGTGATATAATTGTGATAAGTACTATGAAATCTAAAGTTTGAGTAATGTCGAGGTATGATGTTATCTTCGTGTGTCATCAAGTGCAAGTGAGTATATTCGATGGTGACCAACTGTTTCCCCCCCCCTTCCCTTGTTCCCTTCTCCCAGTCCTCATCCTCCTTTTCCTCTAATGACTTCTGGACTTCTCTTTTTTCCCTTTTTTGCCTGATCCTAATACCCTCCCTTCTGACCTGTGAATGGAACTCGAGCCCGAGTTTATCACATCCCTCTGGAATCAGAGTGTATACCACTGTGGATTCAAAAGCCACAGCCTAGTTTGACCATGTAACAACCTTTGTGATTCCCAATGATTACCCCCCGATTACTTTTCCTCCCCTTCCACCCATGAATCCCCTTCCCTTACAATGATTGTAAGATTGAGAATAAACAGTTTTAACTTATCAAATCCCAGCAACTGTTATACATACTTATACATCATTTTCAGCGCCGCTCATCTTCTCTACCCGGTGGGTGCCTATTACAGTGTATTTGCGGCCCGGGGCTCGGGGGAATACTGTAATTAACGGCGGTCTGTGCGGGAGCGCTCTTACTCACATGCAGGCATGAGAGCGCCGGAAGTCTTCCCCTCAATTTTAAATTGGACTGTCTATTAGTATTGTCAAAATAATCCAATTTACTGGACAATGTTTTTATAATCCTGTTTAGTTTTGTCCAATTCTTTTCTAAGACAGCTATTAATTTTAGACAGTCTTATTATCTCAGCCTCCATATCGTCACCTCTGGAAGTTAGGGTGGAGAGCGCTTCTTTAATATCAGAGAACTCCATTTTCATCTGATCAGCGAAGCTGTGGAAGAGGTCAAGCAAAAAGTCCCTATTAACTGGCCCAGCCTGATCCCTCATTTTAATAGATAATGGAGAGAAAGTGACCCTAGGTCTTTGTTTAACAGGGGGAACCAGAACTGTCACCCCCTCCCGAGTCCAATTCCTCCAAAGTAGATCCAACCTAAGCAGTACTCCCAGGGGAGCTTATATCCTTACGTTTTGAGGTCTGCTTCAAGCTGTCACCACCCCTATTATCTAGGGTGTCCATATCTGAGCCCTGTATGTGAGAATCTATTTTATCCACCTTCTCTTTGTGTTCGCTATCCAAAATCAGCCTATCTGTAGATGGAGTGCATTTAAGATGGGGTTTAGTGGACCTACCCGTAGGATTCATAGTGACCTTATCAAGAGCTGTCTGCCTACGAGACATAGTAAATATAAGGAATGTGTCTAAACAGTATCAGGATTATAAAGCTTAATATAAAAATATTAGTGTGGCTATATATTCAACCTCAATGTTAGAATCTGGTCACCGTCAAAGCTAATTGAAAGAATGCCTAAATCCCAGCAGCACCAGTACACTGTAACGCCACCCACACAGATAAGAAAACAGTCAACTGAAATAAACATATATATATTCTTGAGATCTGCTTCACACTCTGGAAATCCCAGGGTCTGCGAAGCTTGCGAGCGCCGGAGGCCCTCCGACCTCACTTGCCCACGCAGAATCCTCAGAAGTTGAGAGTCTTGAATACTGCAGAAAAGTCACCAGTAATATGTATATATCAGATATACTGGACCAATACAATGGCTTAATATCGTGAATGAACTAGTAACAAATCCAAATGTGTCCAATATAGTATAATCGTCACTAGTAGATGAAAATAGGATCCAGGTGAAAAGAGAAAGACAATATAATCTTCAAAAAGTAGTCTGTGGAGAGTAATAGAAGTGATTATTTGTAACTTCCGCAGAAAATCCTCAAAATAAATAAATTAATTAATTAATTAATAAAAAATAAAAAAATTAAAAAAATTAAAATAAAAAAAATTGTATGAGTATAACAATAGTACAATAGCTGCTACACTTCTCCTTAGATGACAATGCAGGACAAAGGTGCAGTAGGAAATTGTGGGATATATAGAGAAAAGCAGGTCTACTTTATTTAAAATGGACTAAGAATTGCAATCCACATGTATAGTGCTGTGAGGAGCCAGCACTACTTAAATAGTGAGAGAAACAAAGTCAGAGCGGTAAGCAGCAATTACTATGTGAGCTGCACAGCATCATGTCAACTCCGGCGCAAGTACCAATAGATATAATAGACGCTATGCAATATACGTAAGTAAAGTTCTTAAGTATTGGTTTTATCCACAGGAGCGCTGAGGCTGTAGGTTTCTGTTAATAAAAACCACAAAACAAACAATACTAGTCCAAAAATAGTTCTGAGGGGGTCTGGAGAGACCCAGGACAACTCTCCAAAGGGTTTTGAGAAGAAATTAGGGTGGCACAGCAAAGCACAAAGCTCTAAGAGAAATGCTGAATCTTGGATTTTTTGACAGGAAAAGTCCAAAATCATAGGTGCCTATCCAAAAATAGGTTAGGAGGGTTCAGACTATCCCAGGGTAACCTCCTGTAGAGGAACACCCTAGAAATTAAGAGGTACAATATTGCTGCCAATGGAAGCCTGTCAGATGCCTGTCAGATGTCTGTCAGATGTCCCCAAATCATAGAAATCAATGGAAAAGTCACACAGGCTGTCTCTCAAAGTTTCTTTCAGTATACGGAGAGATTTGAAGCCTAATTATATAAAATTTGGGGGGTATTAGGCAATGAAGATATTATGAGGTGACTAGGCAGCCATTATTCATGAGGTGACAGCACAATCCTTTACCTCAGGCAAATTTGATGACTGGATTCTGAGGAGAATTCTTAAAAGTGACCACTGACCCAAACAAAACGTTCCCAAGGTGATTACCAGTTTGATAGTAGATCTTTTTTCAGTTGTCAAAGTCCCTTTTAGGGCATTTAGCCCAGTCGCTTATTGTTGTGGGGTGAGCACAGGTAAAACCCTACACCATTACCATTAGGCCACGCCCCCTTGAAAAACTATTATGGTTACTGCTTTTAGTATGAGGCAATTAATTAAGTCTGAATCTATGTATTATATTACACCTCTTTTTGACATATATTTCTTCACCAATATAATACTTAACCCCTCATTTCCAATTATGCAATTCTTTTCTAAATAATTACATTAGATCAGGATAATCTTTGAGTAATCACTAGATATTGGGGATACATGTGATAGTTTTTATATACTAAAGTCGATTGTTTAAAGTTAATAATGAAGATTTTTTGTCCCCAAGTTTTTTAGTGAAATTTTTTTGGTCCTGCTAGATAGGTGTTGGAGTGGAGTGGAACCAGTTTCTCTTTTTCTCCTTGTTTTCCCCCATTTTCATCTCTCCCATTTGGTCATGTGGATAGACCATTACACTGCAAGAGCAATGATTTTAGTCCAGCTTTTTAACCATAATAAATGTTTTTTAATTTTTATTTATATTTTTATATTCATATTGGAATTGAATAAAAAGTGTTATTCATTTAATTATGATGTAAGTTTCCCCTCCCCTCCATACAAGAAATATTAGACAAGATTTCTATTTTTAAAGTTTATTTTTAAATCTTATAAAATTTAGTTTTTAAAATCTTATGGAACTTTTGATATTTGTGCAGTTTTTGTTGTAGTTCTGTTGGGATTTTCTTCTATTGTTTGGGATGCTTGACTTTGCCAGGGGTGGAACAGCTCAGCTATACATGAACCCATGGATAGATAAAAATATAAATGAGGTTGAAACTAGTGATCAAGAAAAACATCAAATAACTGTTCTTTATATATATATATATATATATATATATATATATATATATATATATATATATATATTTCTACATTCATTTTCACTTTTATATTTTTTATATTATTTATAATTTGTGATAAAGATGTCTAATAGATAATCCAAAGTTGCACTGCTTATGTATTTCTGTAAATTGTATTATGTTATTATGTTCTACACGCCTACTGTTGGTGTCATACTGTATGGTTTGTTTAAACTGCAAAACTTTAATAAAAATTTAAAAGGGAAAAAAAAAAAGATAAGAAGGGCAAAGGAGAAAAATGTTTCCTTTTAAACAAAGTCATCTAAAATAGCAAAGCAAGATAGGAACATCATATATGCAGTGATATATATGCAGAATGGGAGTGAAGCCCAGTATTCTGAGTTCTAGCCCATGTGGAGTCGTTTAAGGTTAAATGATTTTATTTTTTGTTTTTCTTTGAAATGATATTGTCATGTATATTTAATGTTATTACATTGTTTTTTGTGAACTATAAAACAAATGAGATAAGGTGATTCGTTTTAAAACTGATAATAGAGTCAGAAGATTTTTTTTTGCATCTGCACTATCTACGTCAGTGGTTTCCTCCCGCTTGACGTCACCAATGACATTTTTGATTTTTTTGTGAGTGTAACATCTGCCCTATAAGATATATAAACTGATGTTGTATGTCAATATGTAATGTACCATGAGGAAGGTGCAAGGTGTGTACCGAAACGCGTTGGTAGAGTGTGGAGGAATAAAGGAGGTGATGGACGAAATAATGTCTTCCTATTGCATTTTTTGAAGTAGCAGCGTGGAACGTGAGACACCATTCCTTTCTAAGTATCAGAATCAGGTATCACAGCCAGGTATGAGAATCATTTATCAGAATCATGTATCATAGGTATCAGAGTCATTTATAAGACTCCTGTATCACAGTCAGGTATCAGAATTATGTATCACAGTCAGGTATCAGAGTAATTTATCAGAGTCATGTATCACTGTCAGGTATAAGCGTCATGTATCAGAATCATGTATCACAGCCAGGTACCAGAGTCATGTATCAGAATCATGTATCACAAGAATCACCTATCACAGTCTGGTATCAGATCCATGTGTCACAGTCAGGTGTCAGAGATATTTATAAGAATCATGTTTCACAGTCAGGTATGAGAGTCATTTATCAGAATCATGTATCAGTCAGGTATCAGAATCATTTATTAGAATCATGTATCACAGTCAGTTATCAGAATCATGTATTATAGTCATTTATCAGAGTCATGTATCACTGTCAGGTATTAGAATCATGTATCACAGTCATTTATAAGAAACATGTTTAACAGTCATATCAGAATCATGTATCAAATTCAGGTATCAGAGTCATGTATCAGAATCACGAATCACAGGTATCAGAGTCATGTATCAGTCAGGTATCAGATTCATGTGTCACAGTCATTTATCAGAGTCATGTATGACAGGTATCAGAGTCAATTATCAGAATCATGTATCACAGTCAGGTATCAGTGTCATTTATCAAAATCATGTATCACAGTCAGGTATCAGAATCATTTATCAGAATCATGTATTATAATAAATTATCAGAGTCATGTTTTACGTTCAGGTATCTGAATCATGTATTACAGCCAGGTATCAGAGTCATTTATCAGAATCATGTATCACAGTCAGGTATCAGAAACACGTATCACAGTCAGGTATCAGAACCATGTGTTACAAGTCAGGTATCAGAGTTATTATAAGAATTATTTTCACAGTCAGGTAGCAGAGTCATGTATCACAGTCAGGTATTAGAATTATGTATCACAGTCAGGTATCAGAACCATGTGTCACAGTCAGGTATCAGAGTTATTTATAAGAATCATGTATCACAGCCAGGTATCAGAGTAATTTATCAGAGTCATGTATCACAGTCAGGTATAAGTGTCATGTATCAGAATCATGTATCACTGCCAGGTACCAGAGTCATGTATAAGAATCATGTATCACAGTCAGGTATCAGAATCATGTATCACAGTCATTTGTCAGAGTCATATATCACTGTCAGGTATTAGAATCATGTATCACAGTTAGGTATCAGAATCATTTATCAGAATCATACATCACAGTCAGGTATCAGAATCATGTATCACAACCAGGTATGAGAGTCATTTATCAGAATCATGTATCAGTCAGGTATTAGAGTCATGTATAAAGCTCAGGTATCAGAATCCTGTATCACAGTCAGATATCAGAGTCATGTATCACAGTCAGGAATCGTAATCATTTATCACAGTCAGGTATCAGGGTCATTTATTGTAATCATGTATGACAGCTATTTAACAGAGTCATGATTCACCGTCAGGTATCAAAATCATGTATCACAATCATTTATCAGAATTATGTATCAGAATAATTTATCTCAGTATCAGAGTCAAGTTTCAGAATAATGTATCACAGTCAGATTTCAAAATCATTTATCAGAATCATGTATTATAATAAATTATCAGAGTCATGTTTTACGCTCAGGTATCTGAATCATGTATTACAGCCAGGTATCAGAGTCATTTATCAGAATCATGTATCACAGTCAGGTATCAGAAACACGTATCACAGTCAGGTATCAGAACCATGTGTTACAAGTCAGGTATCAGTTATTATAGAATTATTTTCACAGTCAGGTAGCAGAGTCATGTATCACAGTCAGGTATTAGAACCATGTGTCACAGTCAGGTATCAGAGTTATTTATAAGAATCATGTATCACAGCCAGGTATCAGAGTAATTTATCACATGTCATGTATCACAGTCAGGTATAAATGTCATGTATCAGAATCATGTATCACTGCCAAGTACCAGAGTCACGTATAAGAATCATGTATCACAGTCAGGTATCAGAATCATGTATCACAGTCATTTCTCAGAGTCATATATCACTGTTAGGTATTAGAATCATGTATCACAGTTAGGTATTAGAATCATACATCACAGTCAGGTATCAGAGTCATTTATAAGAGTCATGTATCACAGTCAAGTATAAACGTCATGTATCACAGTCAGGTATCAGAATCATGTATCAGTCAGGTATCAGAGTCATTTATAAGAGTCATGTATCACAGTCAAGTATAAACGTCATGTATCAGAGTCATGTATCAGAATCATGTATCACAAGTATCAGAATCAAGTATCACAGTCAGGTATCAGAACCATGTGTCACAGTCAGGTAACATAGTTTTACATAGTAACATAGTTTTTAAGTTTTTTTAAGTTTTTAAGTCCATCTAGTTCAACCCATAGCCTAACATGTTGATCCAGAGGAAGGCAAACAAAAACCCATGTGGCAACACTAGCTCCACATTGGGGGAAAAAATTCCTTCCTGACTCCAGATATGGCAATCAGACTAATTCCCTGGATCAACGCCCTATCAAAGGATCTGATATATATAACTGGTAATATTATAGTTTTCAAGAAAGGCGTCCAGGCCCTTCTTAAATGTTAGTAGTGAGTCACTCATTACAACATCATGTAGCAGAGAGTTCCATAGTCTCACTGCTCTTACAGTAAAGAATCCACGTCTGTGATTATGATCAAACCTTCTTTCCTCCAGACGTAGAGGATGCCCCCTTGTCCCCGTCTCAGGCCTAAGAGTAAAGAGATCATTAGAAAGTTCTCTGTACTGTCCCCTCATATATTTATACATTATTATAAGATCACCCCTAAGCCTTCGTTTTTCCAAGCTAAATAACCCCAAGTTTAATAACCTGTCTTGGTAACGCAGACCCCTCAGTCCTCTAATAACCTTGGTCGCTCTTCTCTGGACCCGCTCTAGTACAGCTATGGCTTTCTTATACATCGGAGACCAGAATTGTACACAGTATTCCAAGTGTGGTCGTACTAGTGACTTGCATAGAGGTAAAATTATGTTATCCTCATGAGCATCTATGCCTCTTTTAATGCATCCCATTATTTTATTTGCTTTTGCAGCAGCTGCCTGAAACTGGCCACTAAATGTGAGTTTGTTATCTACCCATACACCCAGGTCTCTTTCAGTGACAGTTTTGCCCAGTGTTTTACAATTAAGCCCATAATTATACCTTTTGTTTCCTCTGCCCAAGTGCATGACCTTACATTTATCCCCATTAAAGCTCATTTGCCATTTATCAGCCCAAGCTTCTAGTTTACATAAATTCGCCTGTAATATAAAATTGTCCTTCTCTGTATTGATTACCCTGCAGAGTTTAGTGTCATCTGCAAATCTTGAGATTCTACTCTGTATACCCCCTACAAGGTCATTAATAAATATCAGAGTTATTTATAAGAATAATGTTTCACAGTCAGGTATCAGAGTCATTTATCAGAGTCATGTATTACAGTCAGGCATCAGAATCATGTATCACAGTCAGGCATCAGAATCATGTATCACAGTCAGGTATCAGAATCATGTATCACAATCAGGTATCAGTATCATGTATCACAGTCAGGTATCAGAATCATGTATCACAATCAGGTGTCAGAACCATGTGTCACAGTCAGGTATCAAAACAAGGTATCACAGCCAGGTATGAAAGTCATTTATCAGAATCATGTATCAGTCAGGTATTAGAATCATGTATAAAGCTCAGGTATCAGAATCCTGTATCACAGTCATATATCAGAGTCATGTATCACAATTAGGTATCAGAGACAGGTATCAGGTTTATGTATCACAGCCAAGTATGAGAGTCAGTTATCAAAATCCATGCATCACAGTCAGGTATCAAAATCATGCATCACAGTCCTTTATCAGAGTCATGTAAGACAGGTATCAGAATCATGTATCACAGTCAGGTATCAGGGTCGTTTATTGTAATCATGTATCCCAGCCATGTAACAGAGTCATGATTCACAGTTGGGTATCAAAATCATGTATCACAATCATTTATCAGAGTCATGTATCAGAATCATTTATCTCAGGTATCACAGTCAGGTATCAGAATCATGTATCATAGTCATTTATCAGAGTCATGTTACACAGTCAGGTGTCAGAATAATGTATCACAGTCAGATACCAGAGTCATTTATCAAATAACTGTGACACATGATTCTATCAGTCATGTATGACAGTCAGGTATCAGAATCATGTATCACAGTCAGGTATCAGAGAATCATGTGTCACCGTAAGGTATCAGAGTCATTTATCAGAATTATGTATCAAACTCATTTATCAGAATCATATATCACAGTCAATTAACAGTCATGTATCTCAGTCATTTATCAGAATCATGTATATCAGTCTGGTATCAGAATCACGTATCACAATCAGGCATCAGGGTCATTTATCAGACTCATGTATCTGAATCATGTATCACAGTCAGGTATCAGAATCATGTGTCACTGTCTAGTATCAGAGTCATTTATCAGAATTATGTATCAAACTCAATTTATCAGAATCATGTTTCACAGTCATTTAACAGAGTCATGTCTCACAGTCAGGTATAATATAACATAATAATATAATATTTAGTCATTTATATAGCGCTATTACTTCCATAGCTCTTGACATACATTTGCAACACTGTCTCCATTGGGACTCACAATCTAAAAATCCTATCATTATGTCTTTCAAATGTGGGAGGAAACCCATGCAAACTCGGGGAGAACATACAAACTCCTTGCAGATATTGTCCTTGGTGGGAATTGAACCCAGGACCTCAGCACTGCAAGTCTGCAGTGCTAACCACTAACATGTATCCCAGTCAGGTATTGGAGTCATTTATCTGAATCATGTATCACAGTCAGGTATCATAGTCATGCATCAGAATCATGTATCACAATCAGGTATAAGGGAACGATATCAGAATCATGAATCACACTCAGGTATCAGATTCAGTAATCAGAATCATGTATCACAGTCAGGTATCAGAGTCATGTATCAGAATTATGTATCACCGTCAGGTATCAGAATCATGCATGACAGTTATGGGGCTGTCACACGTGTCAATGTCGTCAGCGATCTGATCGCTGACGACTTTGACAGATGATCGCTGGTGAGCTGTCACACAGACAGACTCACCAGCGATCAATGGACCAGAGACATCGTGGAAACGATTTAAATATCGTTTCCACAATATCTTGCTCCCGCTGCCAGCCTGTGGTAAGCGGGAACAGGCTGGTCTCCAAGGTAAACTGCGGGTATCTAGGCAGCGCGCACTGCCTAGATACCCGATGTGTACCTTAGTTACCAGCCTCCTCCGCTCACCGGCTGGTTTCTAAGGTACACATCGGGTATCTAGGCAGCGCGCGCTGCCTAGATACCCGCAGTCTACCCTGGATACCAGCTCCCAGCGCTCCCGGAGAGGCACTGGGAGCTGGAATATCGCGTCTCCCGGAGTCACACATGTACAACGGGAGACCATCGCCAGGTTTTAGAACAGATTCTAAAACCTGGCGACCATCAACCAGCGATTTATCACTGGTTGATGTGCCCTGTCACACGCGTCAATATCGCTGCAACGTCACGTGCAGCAGTGATTGTGCACGCGATATTGACGTGTGTGACGGCCCCATTAAGGTACCGTCACACGCGGCAATATTGCTAGGCAGTTTCACTGGCAGTTTGCTGGTTGCAGTAAAATCATGGACACATTGTTCCATTTGTTCACAGCAACAAAATAGAACAATGTGTCCATGATTTCACTGCAACCAGCAAATTGCCAGTAAAATTGCCTAGCAATATTGCCGTGTGTGACGGTACCGTTAGATATCAGAGTGTTTTACAAGAATCATGTATCACAGGCAGGTGTCAGAATCATGTATTACAGTCAGGTACCAGAGTCATTTATCAGAATCATATATCACAGTCAGGTATCAGAATCATGTATCAAAGACAGGTATCGGAGTAATGTGTCAGAATCATGATACCTGACTGATACATGATTCTGATGTATTCCGGACTGTGATACATGATTTTGATATGTGACTCTGGTACCTGACTGTGATATATGATTCTGATTCCTGACTCTGATACATGATTCTGATTTATGACTCTTATGCCTGACTGTGATGCATTATTCTGATAAATTACTCTTGTACTTGACTATGATATATGATTCTGATATATGACTCTTATACAGGGTCGGACTGGGGTGTCTGGGGCCCACCAGGGAAATTGACTCCAGGGGCCCACTCACCCGCTATATGCAAATACCTGTTAGCCGATATACCCATTATAGCGGTTACTCATGCACATCACTCTGCGCTCACCATTACTGCGATGAACCATTACTGTAGTGTACATTAAAGGGATACTTTGGTGAAAACAAGTTACCAACAATCGTCAGGTTCGGCAGGTGATCACTTAGTTATTGGTGGAATCCGACCAATCAAAACCACATCGTCGGAATAATGTGGCACTTTTACCCCTTTTATTAACTGCAGCGGCCGGTAATGATGTGACCACGGCTCCATTCATTATCATTGGAGCTCCCAGAAAAAGGCAAACACAGCGCTCACAGCCACTGAGGGAGTAAAGGGATCATGGGCGAGCTGTCCATCACCTCCAGTCTAATGGGGACAAAACAAACCTATGACTAAGGACTGTCTTTAAGGACATTGATTTAAATGTGCTTTTTAATACTTTTGTAATATGAATTTTTAAGGCTCTAGATCTCAAGACTCTATGCTGGATATATTTCTATTTTTTGGACACATAATGGGGATAAAAGCTGCACATTCAGCAGTCGCACCCCCACCAACTAATACCTTATCACATCCTAAGGCCATGTGCACGCACTGAGTATTTGGTGAGTTTTTTACCTCGGTATTTGTAAGACAAAACCAGGAGTGGAGCAATCAGAGGTAATATGTTCTGCATTTCTCACCATCTCCTGCTTCTGTCTTATAAATACTGAAGTGAAAATCTCACCAAATACCGTATATACTCGTGTATAAGCCGACCCGTGTATAAGCCGACCCCCCTACTTTTGCCCCCAAAACCTGGGAAAACCTATTGACTCGTGTATAAGCCGAGGGTGGACCCCAGCACAGGTATACAGCCCTCAGCAATGTGGTATACAGCAGCCCCAGAGGTATATACAGCAGCCCCAGTGGTAGTATACAGCAGCAGCCCCAGTGGTATATACAGCAGCAGCCCCAGTAGTTAGTATACAGCAGCCCCAGAGGTATATACAGCAGCCCCAGTGGTAGTATACAGCAGCAGCCCCAGTGGTATATACAGCAGCAGCCCCAGTAGTTAGTATATAGCAGCCCCACATGTATATACAGCAGCCCCAGAGGTAGTATACAGCAGCCCCACAGGTATATACAGCCCAAGTGGTAGTATACAGCAGCCCCACAGGTATATACAGCCCCAGTGGTAGTATACAGTAGCCCCACAGGTATATACAGCCCCAGTGGTAGTATCTAGCAGCCCCACAGGTATATACAGCCCCAGTGGTAGTATCTAGCAGCCCCACAGGTATATACAGCCCCAGTGGTAGTATATAGCAGCCCCACAGGTATATAGAGCCCCAGTGGTAGTATACAGCAGCCCCACAGATATATACAGCCCCAGTGGTAGTATACAGCAGCCCCACAGGTATATACAGCCCCAGTGGTAGTATCTAGCAGCCCCACAGGTATATACAGCCCCAGTGGTAGTATATAGCAGCCCCACAGGTATATAGAGCCCCAGTGGTAGTATACAGCAGCCCCACAGATATATACAGCCCCAGTGGTAGTATACAGCAGCCCCACAGGTATATACAGCCCCAGTGGTAGTATACAGCAGCCCCACAGATATATACAGCCCCAGTGGTAGTATACAGCAGCCCCACAGGTATATACAGGCCCCCCCCCCCGCCGCAATCCTGTAAAGGAAGAGATTAGTATACTTATCCCTCCGCTGCCGCTGTCCCGCCGCCATCACGATCCTCCGTCTTCTTCCAGCGTCTTCCGTCTTCTTCCGGCTTCCTCCTCGGTTGCGCAGGCAATGACGTCATTGCCTGCGACCATCGGAGGAAGCCGGAAGAAGCCGGAAGACGCTGGAAGAAGAAGGAGGATCGCGATGGCGGCGGGACAGCGGCAGCGGAGGGATAAGTATACTAATCTCTTCCTTTACAGGATTGCGGCGGGGGGGGGACTGTATATAGATGGGGGGCACTGTATACTGTATACATAGTATACAGTATACAGTGACTCGCGTATAAGCCGAGGGGGGGACTTTTCAGCCCAATTTTTGGGCTGAAAAACTCGGCTTATACGCGAGTATATACGGTACTCACTGTGTGAATGTGGCCTTAGACGAGATAATTACTTGCTTTCTCTGGAGAACCTCTGTAAGTGCATTTTGCTGCTGCTGTGTCACAGGACAGGAAGGGGTTAAGCAACCAAGTTTTTAATATCTACTGGAAATAAAGAATTTTCCCCTTATTGATATCAGAAAAAAACTAATAATCAACCACAATCCACTATAACAAGAATAGTGATACCACATATAAAGGAGACATACCACCACACTGTGATCAGAGCACATATTACTACTAAACTGTGATCAAATACTACCACGTGCAAGGTATAAATACTGCCACACCATGATAAGACCACATATAACCGACATATTGTAATTGAATAATTCCACATTCAAGGGACAAATACACAACGCCATGGACCAGAGCACATAATGTAACTACATAGTGACCAATAAAATCCGGCCAACCCATAGAAGCACCACCCAGCTCAAAATGGTTTGCCGTCATCTGCTCCTTCCCCTCTCCTCTTACCTGATAAACCACAAGTTTGGTGCCAGACCCACTACTACATGTCAGTACTCTGTGGTGCCCAGCTGTTTCTTCTTCAGTGTGAATAATGACCAATAATACTACAATAATGAAGATTAAAAAAAGCTCTGTAGATTTGGTCAGTGTAAATACAGTGATTATCAGTAACATTATACACAGAAACTCTGTATATAGTGTCAGTGTACAGGTGATGCAGTGAACACCAGTAACATTATACACAGGAACTCTGTATATAGTGTCAATGTACAGGTAATGCAGTGATCCCCAGTGACATTATACACAGGAGCTCAGTATATAGTGTCAGTGTACAGGTAAGACTGTGATCCCCCGTGACATTATACACAGGAGCTCAGTATATAGTGTCAATGTACAGGTAAATGCAGTGATCCCCAGTGACATTATACACAGGAGCTCAGTATATAGTGTCAGTGTACAGGTAAGACTGTGATCCCCCGTGACATTATACACAGGAGCTCAGTATATAGTGTCAATGTACAGGTAATGCAGTGATCCCCAGTGACATTATACACAGGAGCTCAGTATATAGTGTCAATGTACAGGTAATACAGTGATCACCGGTGACATTATACACAGGAGCTCTGTATATAGTGTCAGTGTACAGGTGATGAAGAGATCCCCAGTGACATTATACACAGGAGCTCAGTATATAGTGTCAGTGTACAGGTGATGCAGAGAACACCAGTGACATTATACACAGGAGCTCAGTATATAGTGTCAGTGTACAGGTGATGCAGAGATCACCTTGGACATTATGCACAGGAGCTCTCTATATAGTGTCAGTGTACAGGTGATGCAGAGATCACCAGTAATATTATACACAGGAGCTCTGTATATAGTGTATAGTGTGCGTGGATAGGTAATACACCTACTCACCAGAGATGTATCTTCGTGAAGTCATTCATCTTCAGGTTCCTCGCAGACAAATATCACATCTTCTAGCCAGGACTCATCTCTGCAGAAAATAACACAGTTATCTACTATATAAAACTGATCACTTCCATAGCACATTCCACACTTTTCCCAAGATTTCTACACTACATCAAACGACCAAAAAAGCGACATCGTGCCGCCTCGCACAGTAACAAGGCCTCCCTTTGGTTCCCCTCATGGAAAAGTAAATTATATTACAGCAGTAATAATGTCGCCTGATTAGCCCCTACAGTAAATATGTCCCCACTTCCCACCGTAAACCAATAATGTATGTTCCTCATTCTGGCCCCCATATAGTAATAACGTCTTGGGCCCCCATGTTCCCCCATTCTAGGTCCCCAGACGGACATGACAACTTCTCCAGCCATCTACATAGATTACAACAAAGACACATCTGACATCTCACATTTCCAGCCCGATCTATTCCCAAACTGGACAAACTCATCATCCTACTGATCCCCCAATACTGAGCCGTTGCTGCTGTCCCTATTACTGCACGTGTGGTACAAAAACAGCGCTCCTCTTACTGCCCCACATAATAATGTCACCACTGTGCCCTCCACATAGTAATGTCACCACTGTGCCCTCCACATAGTAATACCACCACTGTGCCCTCCACATAGTAATACCACCACTGTGCCCTCCACATAGTAATGTCACCACTGTGCCCTCCACATAGTAATGTCACCACTGTATTGTATATACCACCACATGACCCCCTCCATGCTGCACGGGGCCCCCTGCGTGCTGCACGGGCCCCCTCCGTGCTGCACGGGTCCCCCTGCGTGCTGCACTGGGCCCACTCCGTGCTGCACAGGGCCCCCTCCATGCTGCACAGGACGGACCCCTCCATGTTGCATGGGTACACACACATATTGTTGCTGCTGGGGGGACAGCACACTGATTGTTGATGCTACGGGGGGGGCACATATTGCTGGTGCTAAGGGAGAGACATATGGCTGCTGCTGGGGGAAGCACACTGATTGCTGCAGCTTCTTCTTGAGGACACACATATTGTTTATTGCTGCAGCTGAAGCACAGTGATGTTGCTGCTAAGGGGGGGGGCACATATTGCTGGTGCCAAGGGGGAGACATATGGCTGCTGCTGGGGGAAGCACACTGATTGCTGCAGCTGTTGCTGGGGGGCACACATACCTCATCTACTTCCACACTGTTGCTGCAGCTCTGTCTGCTCCTCTTCATGTGGGATGCAGGACTTCACGAGCAGTCCCCGCCCACACACCTCATCCTTGCCCTGTGTGAGGAAGTCCCAGCTGCAGACAGTGCTCTCTCTGCTCCTCACAGCATACACGCTGTCAGGGCTGGCAGCCAAACAATGCAGCTGCCGGCCGTGCACTGCGGTCTCTGGCAATGTGCCCGGCCGCCGGAAGGTAGGTCTTAGCGGCCAGACGTTCTCCACCGCTGCTCCAGGGGGACCCGTTTGGGCCCATAGGGGGGCGGGGCCACAATGCCTGGGGGCCCACCATGACTTTTAACCGGTTACCTGGTGGCCCAGACCGAGCCTGCTCTTATACCTGATTGTGATACCTTACTGGGATCCCCAACTGTAATACATTATTCTAATAAATTACTCTGATACTTATTTGTGATACTTGATTCTGATATCTGACTATGATACATGATTCTGATACCTGACTGTGATACATGACTCTTTTTTAAACTGTTTATTTTTATTTAAATTATTCATAAGTAACATTCCGGAATGACAGTATCAAGTCAAACCCAAAACATAGACTAATAAACACACTGCAATCCAGTCCATATTTTACAATAATGCCGTGAAGAAGCCTCCCTAACCAGGCGGGTAGGCCTCCTTACAGTTAACATCTTGATAACTACCAATAAAAAAGAAAAAATACCAAGAAAAGGGCTATAGAAGTGAGAAGCAAGGGGGGGTGAGAAATAGATCAGGGAAAGGACAAATAACTAACATGACACTTAACACTAGGTGGGAGGGGGAAACACCACACAAGAGGGTAGAAAGGGAAAGGGGAAGGAACACACCCAAATTTCCTTATTTTACATTGTTAGAGATTCAACAACTACAAATTGTAGTATTTGGAATATGGGCTAGGTTTCATCGTCAGGTTGCATCTCTATATAATGAAGTCTTTAAAGAGGAGGAGAATATGTCTCCTGTCATAGCTAAACAACTACTATGTTATAAGGCGAATCAGTCCACAAGTCCCACCACACCCGGATTTTCTCTCGCCTCTTGGAATCATGAGCCAAGAGTAGTTCATATTGGAAATGGGTATTAATTGCCTCCACCACCATTCCCCTGGAAGGCAATGATGATTCCCTCCATAGACTCGCCAGGCACCTACGAGAGGCTGCCTGTACAATTGCCACCATCGGTCGGACTGGAGTCGGCCAATCGATCAGGCCTATGCTTAACACCGCGAGAGGTGCAGTGAGTTAAAATGCAATGCCCGTGAGGGCAGTGAGGAGGGCCTCAATGTCCCTCCAGAACTCCATCACTTTAGGGCAATACCACCAGAGATGTGTTGTGTTGCCTATCTGATTGCACTGCTTCCAGCACTTTGGTGAAGTCTGGGGGAGCTGTTTTGAAAATCGTGACATTTTCAATGGAGTAATGTACCAGTCCATATGTATCTTTTTGATTTGTTCAAAATGGTTGATACATCTAGAGTATGCAGAAGCTCGCAGTGCAGCTTCTTGCCAGGTAGAGAGATCAGAGTCAAACGCCAAGTATCGTTCCCACTTCAACATATATGGGAGTTTGGTTGAGTTATTAGCATTTGTTAATGCTCGATAGAGAAGAGAAATCCCATGATCATTCAAGTGTGCAGATTTGAAATGTCTCTGGAGCGTGCCATCAAATTCCCCCGCATCCACCACTGGGAGATGCACAGAGTCAATGAAATGCCGGGTCTGCAAGTAGCGGTAAAAAGTGCTGCGGGGCACATCAAAAGACGTCATCAGCTCGAAAAGGATTCTACCCCAGTTCCCTCCCTAATCTGGTGAAGGTTTGTTAATCCTCTGTCTCTCCAAAGGAAAAGGGAAAGGGACTCCACCGATTGCTCCACCGCCAAAAGCAAGATATAATGATGTAAGAAATTGAGTGTACTTCGGTTATGTCGGCGCCACACATCCAGTA
This sequence comes from Allobates femoralis, assembly GCA_033576535.1. Lineage (NCBI taxonomy): Eukaryota > Metazoa > Chordata > Amphibia > Anura > Aromobatidae > Allobates > Allobates femoralis. The sequence continues at coordinate 343,020,415 of JARQOC010000005.1, read as the reverse complement.
AGGCTGTCATAGATCTCAGTAATGTCGTGTCTTGTCTCGGCGTAAGAAGAGTCATTTCTAACAATATTCTGGTGGAGTTACTGGCGCAAAGGATGTTTCAATTTGTTTCCACAGAGGGCCCGTGCCATTCGACCACCAGGCTCTTGCTGCAGACAGGTGTATTGCGGAGTAATAAAGATGTAAGTCTGGGACTCCCATTCCTGCCAAGGCTACCGGGGACATGAGCACCTTGTCTCTTATTCAGTGAACCCTATTGTTCCATGTGAACTGATTTAGAATCGATTGTAAGGAGAATAGAAAACGTTTAGGGAAGAGTAATGGAATACATCTTAGGTAGTAAAGAATTTTAGGCAAGTATGTCATCTTTACGATCTGAATCCTGGCAATCCACATAGGTTTAATGTTTTAAGAGCGTCTAGTCCCGCCCTGAGTTCACCAGAAAGAATCTCGAAGTTGTGGCAAACTATATCCTTGGTGTTTGTTATTTGAATTCCCAGGTATGGAATCCCAGAGGGGGACCACACAAAGGGGAATTTTGATTGGAGGAGAAGTTTTTGTGATTGGGAGATGTTGATGGGATAAATAAGAGACTTAGCAGCATTAAGCTTGTAGTATGAGATTGCAGCAAACTCATCGAGTAACGCAATTATTCTTGGAATGGTCTCCTCTACATCGGAACAGACAAAGATGACATAATCTGCATATAGCCCCATTTTATGTTCGACCTTCTCTATTACCGGTCCAGAAATACCACGCTCCACTCTCACTCTGGCCGCCAACGGCTCCATTATCAGAGCGAAAATAAGCGGAGACAGAGGACAGCCCTGTTGTGTGCCATTAGTTATCCGCAACGCAGAGGAGACAAAACCCGATGCTCGTACTTTCGCGTTGGGGGAAGAGTACAGTGCCATAATGGCCGATCTAATGTCTCCGATAAGACCAAATCTTCCAAGCACTTCCTCAAGATACCCCCAGTGCACTCTGTCGAACGCTTTTTCGGCGTCTAAAGACAAGAGCGCACCAGGGGCACCACTTCTCTCCATGAACTCTAAAAGATCAATAATACGTCTGGTACTATCCGATGCCTGCCTGGACGGTATAAACCCGACCTGCTCCATTCCAACCAGGGAGGTGATGACACCCATGAGGCGATTCGCTAAGAGTTTTGCATATATTTTTAAATCGCAATTTAAAAGAGCGATTGGTCTGAAATTCTCTGGGGACGTCAGGGGCTTGCCAGGCTTTGGAATTGCAGAGATTAAAGCTTCAAGGCCCTCAGGATGGATCTCTCCTGAACTTCTCCAAAAATTAAATAGTGCTAATAAATGCGGTAGGAGTAGATCTGTAAAAGAAGTGTAATACTGGTAAGAGAAACTGTCAGGTCCCGGGGTCGAGTTTTTTTTCATAGATTTGATAACTTCTCGGATTTATGAGTCCGAGAAGGGGGCATTTAAGGCTATTTGCTGAACAGGTGTTAGAGAAGGTAGTTGTACCTTATCTAGGAATTCGTTTATTATCTCTTTCGAGGGCTGAGGTGTTTGTGCGTCAGAGTGCAGATTATACAATTTTCCGTAGTATTTTTGAAATTCCTCTGCTATCAATAAAGGGTTGGTTATTTTTTGTCCTGTAGAAGTAATCAGATGAGAAATTTTGGGGCTTCTTGTTTTTTTTAATACGCCTGGCTAGGATAGTGCCTGCCCTGTCACCCATTCCGTAAAATTTGGCTTTACTTTTTTTCAGGTTAAATTCCATTTTAGTTAGTAGTAAGGTGCGGAGTTCCCGCCTAGCCTTTGAAAGTTCCACATGCGTGGACACTAGGGGGGCCTGTTTGTGTTGAGTTTCTAAATTTGTTATGTTACGCGTGAGCAATTTAATCTGGGCTTCTCTTTCTCTCTTGAGTCTGGAAGCTAACTGAATAAATGATCCCCGGATAACCGTTTTATGGGCTAGCCAGTTGATTTCAGGATTCGTTTGTGCACTGTCATTTAGGGAGAAGTAAGTTTTAAGTCGGTCAGACATCAAGGTAATATTGTCAGGATTAGCTAGTAGGTAGTCGTTCAGTCTCCAGATCGAGGTCGGGGCTACCTGAGCGGAGTCCGTTATCTGCAGGGAGACTGGAGCGTGGTCCGACCAAGTGATGCTTCCGATTGTGGTTGATTGACATCTGGAGAGAAGGGGGTCATTAATCAAAAAGTAGTCCAGTCTACTGTACGTGTGGTGACGTGAGGACAAGAAGGTGAAGTTCCTCTCCTCTCCATGGGTGTAACGCCATATATCGTGAAGATGGGAAGTTGAAATTAGATTACCCATATCACCACGGCAGTTGGAGACAGATGAACAGTCTAAGCGTTTACACACTGGGAAATTAAAATCGCACGCCATTACTGTAAGACCTTTACACTGAGACGTTAACCTAGTAGTTTTTGTACAGTTTTGTTAGGACTGATGAGCATGGGATTCCGTGACGTGGATCATCAGCTTAAATGTCTTGGGCCAATACATGAACCAAAATCCCATTTATAAAGGTTTTTTTATTTATCATATAAAAAACTTTTGCACTTTTTTATCCATCCAGGGTGCAGTTGGGCCCATAGGGGCGCCATTCATCTAGTGGTGCAGAAGCATCGTACTGTGCGGCCCAATGCTCAGGCAGCGGAGCGGTTGGGTAGCTTTCAGACACTCTGCATCATATGTATCAGTGTGAATGGTGCTCTATGCAAGCCCAGTGTATGCATGGCAGGTCGCCTCCCACATCTTGCTGGTAGAGGTGATTTATCAGCCTGCAGCTGGGCTTGCTTCACATTTGGGCTCTGACTACATCCTGTAAGTGCACTTGGTTTCTGTTTTTGGCATGGATGGTAAGGTTGTCCTGAGTTGGGTCCATAAATTGAGACCAGTGAATACAGTGTGTCATTGATGTACCCCATCACCACCAAGTACCTGCCTTGAGGATCCGAGATCTGGTCCACAAGTCTGAAAGAGAGAGATCTACGAATAAAAATAGCCACCCCTGCTTTCTTTACCTCAGCATTTGCAAAGTATTGATAAGGAAACAAAGCAGACGACATACGATAATTGTCACCCTTCAGCAAGTGGGTTTCCTGGAGAAACACGACATCTCCCTGAAGTTTTCTGAGTTGCGACCAGGCCAGGGAACGCTTCACAGGCGAGTTTAGCCCATTTACATTAATGGTGACACAGTTAATGCTCATGATGGCATGTCCAGAGACTACCCAATCTGTTGATGGAAGAGAGTAGTGGTTAACTCGAGATACAACGCGAACGTTAAATCAAGTACAGTAGTTATAAGTGGTTCCGACCAGGGAGGGAAGTCAGGGGGGACACAACAGGGAATACAAGGGAAAGACAGGAAAACAAACAACAAGACAAGCTAAAAGGTAGAGATAGGGAGAATAGTGGGTAGAATTACAAAGAAAAATACAATTTAACTCAGCATACCAACTGTAAACTAGTGAACATTTAAAAGAACAATACTCTCAATAATAAGGGTCTTCTAGAGACCAGGTTTCTTCTTCAATATCGAGGAAAAAGAAGAATAAAAAAGAATGACTATCTTGAGTCTCCTTTTGAGGGTGCAAAAACAAATGCACCTACCGGGGCAGTCTATCCCACCAATTCTTTGGCAGAATGTGGAAAGGTGAATAATAGAGAGGATAGCGAGCGAGAATGTTAAAGGGATAGAATAGGCAGAAGGGGGAGAGGGGTAAGGAGAGAAAAGGTCAGGGAAATAGAACAAGATTAGATGTAGATGTAGAAGAGATAGTAGCAAGTCAGAGAAGAGAGCTATTTGAGCAATTTAAGCAAGAGATCAAAGTGTTGTAGAGAGGCGTAGAAATAAGTTTGAATATAAAAGAGAATAAGTGAAGAGAGTTCAAAGACAAAAAAAGGCAGGAATAGAGACCCCACAGACTAATAGATTAGGTACAGAAGCGAGTTCACCGCATCAGTCAAATCGGCTCCAGATGTTGTATCACCGCCATCTCAGTAGACTCCGGTTCTGCTTGGCCGTCTTCAACGGATCCTGGTGTAGGTCTGTTTGGGGGATGATCCCATCGCCGCAGCAGGTCTTCCGCTTGCTTCGGAGAGTGGCACACGTGAGAGACATTGTCCCTTTTGATGAGCTTCATAGGGTATCCCCAATGATATTCCACCTGGCGCTCCCTCAGCAGCTTGGTGACTTCTTGAAAGGATCGTCTGCGTGCAAGAGTACCAGCCGACAGATCTGGGTAGACTGCTATATTATAATAAGGCTCCGGCACCGTAGCACCTGCTCTGAGCGCTCGCATAAATTCCTCCTTGACTTCGTAGAAATGGATCCTAGCTAGGACATCCCTAGGGTCCAACTGTGAAGGTCTCGGGAGGCGGTGTATCCGGTCAATGATGACGTCTTTAGGTCTCATATCTGGGAGTACAGCAGCTATAAAATTTTGTAATAAATTTCTCAAATCAGTGGAAGGAGTACTCTCTGAGATGCCTCTAAGTTTCACATTGTTTCGACGGGATCTATCCTCGAGGTCCAGTGTTTTGAGGGTGGTTTTCTCTAATTTGTCTTGTAAAGCATAGTGAGCGTCAAGCAGTTCATTATGTGAACGCACCAACTCTCCCATTTTGCTTTCTAAATGCGTAGTACGGGATGTTAGATCAGTGACTTCTCGCCTCAATCCTTCCATCATGGACCGCATATCCACCTGCAGCGAGGTTATGAGCCCAGCCAGGAGGTCTCTCATAGCTGTGTGAGTAACCGGGGCTTCAGCCAGCGCAGCTGTGCCCGAGGAAGCAGAGGATGTAGAGGCCATAGAATTGCGGCGTGATGACCGAGTGGAGCGCTGTGGGGAGGGCGGATGGTGCGCCATTTTGGGCGATCCCACTGGCCGAGAGCGGGTTGGGGCAAAGAAGGCTGTCAGTCTATTGTGAGAGCGATGTGGGCCTGGGCGAGTCTTGCCCATCAATTGGTCAATAGGCTTAATGAAAGTGTAACGTATTGATGATTACTGGCTGGAGATTATATAGTTCTTAGTAAGACTTAGGCAGGCTGGTGTTTTGAGGCAGTTTGCAAGCAGTTTGCAGAGCAAGGCGCTGCTATAGGCAGGGAAAGAAAAAGTTTGTCTGATGGTGCTGTGTGGCAGGGGTTAAACAGGAAGCCACTTGTACTCTCCTCTTGCCTTGTGTTATAAGATTTTTGGCACAATGCTGTCTCCTCAGGCTGTAAGTGTAGAGGAACAATTTTCTCTCCTTCTCCACTCCGTCTAGGTTCCTCCTGGCCCCAGTACCTCTTTGTGGGAGCCCTTTGTGTGTAGATTAGTCCCTCCTGAGCTCTAGCTGAAGCACCCCTCCTGTCCAGGCGCTCACAGCGCCGCACACCGCCACCGCTCAGCAGATGGTCACACAGTCAGGGCCGGTCTCCACCACCTCTCGGATGCGCCCGCTCACAGCCCCGAGTGAACACCCGCGATGTGCACTCACTCACCGCTCCTCTCAAATCGCCGAGACAGTGCAGGGAGGCGATGGGAACACGCCGGGGTGGCAGGGGACCTCCTCCCGCAGCGTCACACAGACTCACAATCCTTTATGGCGGGAATGCCTCGTGGCAAGCCGGGGGAGGGGGGTGGCTGTTCAATTCAGTAAAGGGGGGCCAAGAGACAGTCCTAAGGCCAAAATAATCTCCAAGCCTAGCGCGGCTGAGGTGGAGTCTACTGGATGGGGTCATATATACCCCAGGGCTCTGATGGTTGATGGAGGATGTCAGAGGATTGCGCCTCTGTCTTCCCGGGGAGTCGCAGGTCGGCTATTTTTTATCCATCAGGGGTCCAACTCACCCTCTCCACTGACCAGAGTCTCCTGAGGGATTTAGTGCAGTGTTGGCCGGGTTTCAGCTTCTGCAAGTCGCTGAAAAGCCCGTGGGTCTCAGAGCTCCTGTATTAAGCAGCCATCTCAGTCAGAGGTCCGATACATGACTCTTGATACTGACTGTGATACATAATTCCAAGAAATGACTTTGATACCTGACTGTGATACATGATTCCGATCAGGGGCGGACCCAGACTGTAGTGGGCCCTGGTGCAAGAAATCTTTTGGGGCCCCCCCTCCTGGATCTCAGTGCCAGAATAGTGCCGCGGGTGTGCAGCACAGCCAGCGGCGTAGCAACTGTTTGTGGCGCCCTGGGCGGTCGAAAATTTGCCGCCACTTTGGTTGTTGATAATCTGGAAGTATACATAGCATACACTGTCTGCCCCTATATACAAAAATATAACTACTATACTAAAACACAAAGAGAAGGGGTGCAATTGCCACCTCTGCACAACCCCAGTGTATGGCAACAAGCAGGAGTGAAGGAGGGCCGGAGCAATTTTCGCCGCCGTGCTGTGGAGTTCATAATGTAATATAAATGCAAAAAAACTTTATTCTTAATATTATGTCACAATACCGGGATCTGAGGATCTTCTATTTCGAGGTCAGGGGCTCTCTGATGCCATGTTGCTGTCTGTCTCGCTGTCGTCCTTTTTTGACACTGCAGTGCGGTGGACAAGAGAGCATTAACTGGTTAATAACAAGAAGTATGGAGTGTACAAACTGAGCCATAAACCCCTCATACCATGAAGTATGGAGTGTACTAACTGAGCCATAAACCCTCCCCACACCAGTAGGATTACTATATGGATTTTAGTATTAGGGTACGGACACACTGGGGTGAAACTCTGATGAGTGCAATGTGTGGAGGGCTATGGGGGTGCATTATACTACATGGGGGACTATTGATGGTGCATTATACTGTATAGAGGACTATGGGTGAATTATACTATATGGAGAATTATGGGGGTGAATTATACTATATGGAGAACTATAGGAGTGCATTATACTGTATGGAGGTGCATTATAATGTATGGAGGCATATGAGGCTACATTATACTATATAGAGGGGTTACTAGATAGTGGGGTTGCATTATGATAATTGGATGACTATGGGGGTACCTTATGAATGGGGGACTATGGGGTGAATTATAATACATAGAGGACTATGGGAATACATTGTAATGTATGAAGGAATGTGGGGATGCATTATAATAATTGGAGGACTATGGTGGCTGAGGAGGAGGACCATATAAACCATGATGGGGGACATATATACCACGATAAAGGCCATATTCCAGGAGGAGGACCATATACAGCAGGATAAGGGACATTAATACATAATGAAGGGGGAGAGGGGTCAATTTGTGAGTATAGGATTTAGAATGTTACACGGGGCCCATACATCTGACCAACGTGCACGCGGAAGGTGGGGGGCCTACATTGCGCACCTGTGCCCATCAGACTTATTGCTCCACTGGGGAGCCCTATGGGGGCCGGGGGCTGTATATGACATGGGCGGGCTGCTGTCAGGGGCCGGGCGAGATTAATATATTTAATATATTTGCTCTGAACGTTGCACCCTGTCTTATTTTCAGGGGGGAGGCATACACGCACAGGGGCATACACTCGCAGGGGCATACACTCGCAGTACGGTGGCTCAGTGGTTAGCACTGTATACGGTGGCTCAGTGGTTAGCACTGTATATGGTGGCTCAGTGATTAGCACTGTATATGGTGGCTCAGTGGTTAGCACTGTATATGGTGGCTCAGTGGTTAGCACTGTATATGGTGGCTCAGTGGTTAGCACTGTATACGGTGGCTCAGTGGTTAGCACTGTATACGGTGGCTCAGTGGTTAGCACTGTATATGGTGGCTCAGTGGTTAGCACTGTATGGTGACTCAGTGGTTAGCACTGTATGGTGGCTCAGTGGTTAGCACTGTATATGGTGGCTCAGTGGTTAGCACTGTATACGGTGGCTCGGCTCAGTGGTTAGCACTGTATACGATGGCTCAGTGGTTAGCACTGTATACGGTGGATCAGTGGTTAGCACTGTATAGTGGCTCAGTGGTTAGCACTGTACGGTGGCTCAGTGGTTAGCACTGCGCGATGTCTCTGTGGTTAGCAAAGTATGATGGCTCAGTGGTTAGCAGCACAGTATATGGTGGGCAGGCGGTTAGACCAGGATGAAGGCTGGGGGGTGAGCGCAGGAGGACGGAGGCTGGTGGGGTGAGGGCAGGAGGACGGAGGCTGGTGGGGTGAGGGCAGGAGGACAGAGGCTGGTGGGGTGAGGGCAGGAGGACAGAGGCTGGTGGGGTGAGGGCAGGAGGACAGAGGCTGGTGGGGTGAGGGCAGGAGGACAGAGGCTGGAGGGGTGAGCGCAGGAGGACAGAGGCTGGAGGGGTGAGCGCAGGAGGACAGAGGCTGGAGGGGTGAGCGCAGGAGGACAGAGGCTGGAGGGGTGAGCGCAGGAGGACAGAGGCTGGAGGGGTGAGCGCAGGAGGACAGAGGCTGGAGGGGTGAGCGCAGGAGGACAGAGGCTGGAGGGGTGAGCGCAGGAGGACAGAGGCTGGAGGGTTGAGCGCAGGAGGACAGAGGCTGGAGGGGTGAGGGCAGGAGGACAGAGGCTGGAGGGGTGAGGGCAGGAGGACAGAGGCTGGAGGGGTGAGGGCAGGAGGACAGAGGCTGGAGGGGTGAGGGCAGGAGGACAGAGGCTGGAGGGGTGAGGGCAGGAGGACATAGGCTGGAGGGGTGAGGGCAGGCGGACAAAGGCTGGAGGGGTGAGGGCAGGATGACGGAGGCTGGAGGGGTGAGGGCAGGAGGACAGGGGCTGGAGGGGTGAGGGCAGGAGGACGGAGGCTGGAGGGGTGAGGGCAGGAGGACAGAGGCTGGAGGGGTGAGCACAGGAGGACGGAGGCTGGAGGCCTCCATCACAAGCACAGTGCAGCCAACTTTATCTTTATTTACATTACATTTATTTTACACTCACTGTGATCCTCCGGCTGCTCTGTCTCTGCCTCCAGCCCCCCACAGTCCACAGGGCAGCTGCACAGGCTCTTCTGCTCCCGGGGCCGGCACTGCAGCGTGCACTGTGTAGCATTGCACACACACACACACACATTGCGCACACACACACATTGCGCACACACACACATTGCGCACACACACACACACACACACACACACACATTGCACACACACACACATTGCACACACACATTGCACACACACACACACACACACATTGCACACACACACACACATTGCACACACACACACACACACATTGCACACACACACACACACACATTGCACAAACTGTCACTCTGCACAGCACACTGCACTTTCTTTCCTTGGGGCCACTCACCACCTGCTCTCTTCTGCTGTCATCTCTTCATCTCCTTCTCCTCTGCCGTCCGTTCACCGCTGACACTGTGCGGCCGGCTCCCGCCCGCTCCTCTGGAGTCCGCCCTCAGCAGCACTGAGTCTGACCCCTCACTCAGCACTGCACTCGGCCGGGAGACAGTGCTTTCACTCCCAAAGAGGGTGGGGGGGGGGGCGGCGGCGGCGGCCGTTCTGGCACAAAAAAAGCCTCACAGTACTACAGTAGGTGCCAGGGCGGGTGCGCACAGTGCCACGCTCATCCGGGGCAGCCTCTTGGGGGGGGCACCTGCCCCCCCCCCTGCCCCACGCTGGGTACGCCCATGCCCCCTAGTACATGTGGGGACGCTCAGGGGACCAGTGGGCCCCCCCTTTGCGTCCGGGCCCCCCTACAGCGCCCGGGGGGGCGGGGCTTAGTGGGTTTGGCCCCAAAGTGTCGGGGCCCCCGGGGGATCTCGCGCAGGGCCAGTCAGGGAAATGGAACTGCCGCTGGAGCTCCAGGGGCCCCCTAGCTGGTCGGGGCCCTGGTGCAGCTGCACCAGCTGCACCACGGTAGTTCCGCCCCTGATTCCGATAACTACAAAAACTGTGATATTTATGCAGATTTTTGCACTTAGTTTTTGTAGTTCAGTTGGTGGTGAATGGACCCTGTTATGCACTTCTCCTTGTATTTCTCCTGCCCTGCAGGAGGGGGAGGTTCCTCGCCCCTCCCTTATGAGCTGTTCACATATAAGCTAGCTTCACAAGACAACCCATACTATATGAAGTCCTGACTGGTTCCTGTTTAAAGGTATGTACACACATAAACAGGTTTTAAATACATACATCAGCTAGGGACTGCTTCTATAAGGGCGATTTTGTCGATGGTGAAGCAGCTTACTGTACCTTTTTTTTTTTGCAAAAAAACGTATAAACCAAAAGCCCTGTTTTTTTACACTTTTTTTGACAGCACTTGCTGCTAACTAGGATTTCCTATTACAACAGAGTGTTTTTGTGTGATATTTATGCAGATTTTTGCACTCAGTTTTTGTAGTTCAGTTGGTGGTGAATGGACGCTGTTATGCAAACGCGTTCATTGTGTGCACGGCTCATAATTGTCTGCTCAATGATTCTGATAACTGACTGTGATACATGATTCTGATACATGGCTCTGATACCTGACTGTGATACATGATTCTGATACCTGACTGTGATACATCATTCTGATACATGACTGATACCTGCCTTTGATTCATGATTCTGATACCTGACTGATACATCCTGGGTCTCTACAGTACCACATCGTGGGCCAGTATAGTACCCCAATCCTGGGTCCCTATAGTACCCCATTTGGGCCCCTTTCTTCCTGATATATGTCCCCATCCTGGCCCCCTTCAGTAACGCATCTTGGACCCCTTTCTTCATGATATATGCCCTCCATCATGTATGTCATCTTTGGCCCCTTCATGGTGTATGTCTCTCATCCTGGGCCCCTATAGTACCTTATTCTAGGCCCTACAGTACCCCATCTTGGGCAGCTTCCTGTTATATGTCGCCATCCTGGGTCCCTGTAGTATCCCATTCTGGGCCCTATAGTACCCCATCTTTGGCCCCTATAGTACCTCATCTTGGGTCCCTTCCTGTTATATGTCCCCATCATGGGCCCCTATAGTACCCCATCCTGGGCCCCTACAGTACCCTATCTTGGGCCCCTTTCTTCTTGGTATATATCCCCAATCCTGGGCCCCTATAGTACCCATCTTTGGCCCCTTTCTTCCTGGTATATGTCCCCCATCCTGGGCCCCAATAGTACCTCACTCTGGGCCACTAAAGTACCCTATCTTGGGCCCCTTCCTGGTATATGTCCCCCATCCATGGCCCCTAAAGTACCTCATCTTGGGCCCCTTCATGGTATATGTCCCCATTGTGGGCCCCTATAGTACCCCATCCTGGACCCCTACAGTACCCCATCTTGGGCACCTATAGTACCCCATTTTGGACCCCTTCCTTTTATTTGTACTCCATTCTGGGCCACTATAGTACCCCATCTTGGGCCCCTTCCTAGTATATGTCCCCCATCCTTGGCCGCTATAGTATTTAATCTTGGGGCCCTTCCTTGTAAATGACCCCATCATGGACCCCTATAGTACCCCATCTTGTGCCCCTTTCTTCCTGGTATATGTCCTCCATCATGGGCCCCTAAATTACTCCATCTTGGGCACCCCCTCCTAGTATATGTTCTCCATCCTGGGCCCCTATAGAACCCCATCTTGGGCCCCTTCCATTTATATGTCCCCCATTCTGTGCCACTATAGTACCCCATCTTGGGCCCCTATAGTACCCTTCTTGGGCCCCTTCCTTGTATATGACCCCATCATGGGCCCCTATAGTACCACATCCTGGGCCCCTACAGTACCCCGTCTTGGGTCCCTTTCTTCCTGCTATGTCACCCATCTTGGGCTGCAGTAGTACTGCATCTTGGGCCCCTACAGTACCGTATCTTGGACACCTTTCTTCCTGATATAAGTCCTCCATCATGGTCCCCTATAGCACTCCACTCTGGGCCACTAAAGTACCCCATCTTGGGCCCCTTCATGGTATATATCCCCCATCATAGGCCCCTATAGTACACCATCCTGGACTGCTACAGTACCCCATCTTGGGCCCCTAAAGTACTCAATTCTGGGCCCTTTTTATATGTTCCCCACTTTGGGCCACTATAGTACCCCATCTTGAGCCCCTTCCTGGAATATGTCCCCCATCCTGGACCCCAATACTACCTCATCTTGGGCCCCTTCCTTGTATATGACCCCATCCTGGGCCCCTATAGTACCTCATTTTTAACCCTTCTTGGTATATGTCCCCCATATTGGGCCCCTATAGTACCCAATCCTGGGCCCTATAGCGCCCTGTCTCGAGTCCCTTTCTTCTTGGTATATGTCCACCATCCTTAGCTACTATAGTACCCCATACTGAGCCTCTTTCTTCCAGGGCTTCTATGGAGCCCTAACCTGGGTCCCTATAGAACCCCATCTTGGGAACCTTTTTTCTGGTATATGTCCCCATCCTTAGCCCATATAGTACCTCATCCTGGGCCCCTATAGTACTCCATCTTGGGCTCCTTCCTAGTATATATCCCCCACCCTTGGAACTCAAAATACCCCATCATTGGTCCTTACAGTACCGCATCTTGGGCCCCTTTCTTCCTAGTATATTTGCCCCATTCTGGGCCCCTATAGTACCCCATCCTGGGCCTCTACAGTACCCCATCTTGAGTCCCTTTCTTCCTGGTATATGTACCCCATCCTTGGTCCCTACAGTAACCCATGTTGGTCCCCTTTCATCCTAGTATATGTCCCCCATCCTGGGCCCCTACAGTAACTCATCATTGGCCCCTCTTTTCCTGGTATATGTCACCCATCATGAGACCCTAAAGTACCACATCCTGGGTCCCTACAGTACCCTATCTTGGGTCTTGGGTCCCTTTCTTCTTGGTATATGTTCACCATCCTTGGCTCCTATTGTACCCCATACTGAGCCCCTTTCTTCCAGGGCTTCAATAGAACCCTAACCTGGACCCCTATAGAACCCCATCTTGGGAACCTTTTTTCTGTTTTCTGATATATGTCCCCCATCCTTAGCCACTATAGTACCCATCCTGGGTCCTATAGAGGCTCCTATTGGGCTCCTTCCTAGTGTATGTCCCCCACCCTTGTCACTCAAAATACCCCATCCTTGGTCCCTACAGTACCGCATCTTGGGCCCCTTTCTTCTTAGTATATGTCCCCCATTCTGGGCCCCTATAGTACCCCATCCTGGGCCCCTACAGTACCGCATCTTGGGTCCCTTTCTTCCTAGTATATGTACCCCATCCTAGGTCCCTACAGTAACCCATCTTGGTCCCCTTTCATCCTAGTATATGTCCCCCATCCTGGGCCCCTATAGTAACTCATCTTTGGCCCCTACAGTACCCCATCATTGGCCCCTTTTTTCCTGGTATATGTCACCCATTATGAGACCCTATAGTACCCCATCCTGGGCCCCTATATTACCCATCTTGGGACCCTTCCAAGCATATGTCCCCCATCCTGAGTCGCTGTAGTACCCCATCTTGGGCCCCTTCCTAGTATATGTCCCCCATCCTGTGCCCATATAGTTCCCCATCCTGGGTCCCTATAGTACTCCATCTTGGGCTCCTTTCTGGTATATGTCCCCCATCACTGGGCCCCTATATTACCCCATCTTGGGCCCCTTTTTGCTTGGTATATGTCCCCCATCCTGGATCCCCAAAGTACCCCATCCTTGGCCCCTACAGCATCCCATCTTTGGCCCCTTTTTTCCTGGTATATGTCACCCATCATGAGACCTTATAGAACCCATCCTGGGCCCCAATATTACCTATCTTGGGCCCCTTCCAGGCATATGTCCCCCATCCTGGACTCCTGTAGTACCCATCCTGGTCCTCTATAGCTCTCCAACTTGGGCCACATCCTAGTACATGTTCCCCATCCTGGGCACCTATAATACCCCATCCTAGGTCCCTACAGTACCCAATCGTGGGCCAAATTCTTCCTGGCATTTGTCTGACATCCTGGGCCCTTGTAGTTAAGCATACTGTGCCCCTATTTCACCCCATCTTGGGCCCCATCCTGGGTCCCTATAGTACCCTATCATAGGCCCCTATGGTACCCCATTCTGGGCCCCTACAGTGCCCCATATTTGACCCCTTTCTTCCCAGTATATGTCCCCTATCCTGGGCACCAATAAAATCCCATCCAGTGCCCCTGCAGTACCCAATCTTGGGCCCTTTCTTCCTGGTATATGTCCCCATCCTTGGTCCCTATAGTAGACCATTCTGGGTCCCTCTAGTACCTCATCTTTGGCCTTTTCTTGGTTTATATCCCCATCATGGGCCCCTATAGTACCCCATATTGGTCCTCTATTGTACCCAATCCTGGATCTTTACAGTGCCCTATATTGGGCCCCTTTCTTCTTGGTATATGTCCACCATCCTTGGCTCCTATAATACCCCATATTGAACCCCTTTCTTCAAGGTATATGTCTCCCATCCTGGGCTTCTTTAGAACTTTAACCTGGGCCCCTATTAGTACTCCATCTTGGAAATCTTTTTTTCTGGTATATGTCCCCCATACTTAGCGCCTATAATACTCTAACTTGAGCTCCTTCCTAGTATATATCCCCCATCCTGGGCACTTAAAATACCCCATCCTTGGCCCTACAGGATCGCATCTTGGTCCCCTTTCTTCCTAGTATATGTACCCTATTCTGGTCCCTATAGTACCCCATCCTGGGTCCCTACAGTACCCCATCTTGGGTACTTTCTTCCTGGTATATGTACCCCATCCTAGATCCCTACAGTAACCCATCTTGGTCCCCTTTCATCCTAGTATATGTCCCGCATCCTGGGCCTCTATAGTAAGCCATCCTTGGCCCTTACAGTACCCCATCATTGGCCCCTTTTTTCCTGGTATATGTCACCCATCATGACACCCTATAGAACCCCATCCTGGGCCCCAATATTACCTATCTTGGTAATCCCTTCCAGGCATATGTCCCCTATCCTGGACTCCTGTAGACCCCTTTCTTCAAGGTATATGTTCCCCATCCTGAGCTTCTTTAGAGCCCTAACCTGGGCTCCTATAGTACTCCATCTTGGAAATCTTTTTTTCTGGTATATGTCCCCCATACTTAGCCTCTATAATACTCTAACTTGGGCTCCTTCCTAGTATATGTCCCCCATCCTGGGCACTTAAAATACCCCATCCTTGGCCCCTACAGGCTTGCATCTTGGTCCCCTTTCTTCCTAGTATATGTACCCCATTCTGGGCCCCTTTAGTACCCCATCCTGGGCCCCTACAGTACACTATTTTGGGTCCTTTTCTTCCTGGTATATGTCCCCCATCCTGGGCCTATATAGTTCCCCATCCTGGGTCCCTATATTACCCCATCTTAGAATCCTTTCTGCCTGGTATATGTCACCCATCCTGGATCCCTATAGTACCTCATCTGTGGCTCCTACAGTACCCCATCTTTAGCCTCTTTTTTCCTGGTATATATCCGCTATTATGAGCCACTATAGTACCTCATCCAGGGCCCCTATAGTACCCCATCTTGGATCCCTTCCAGGTATATGTCCCTCATCCTGAGGCCCTTTAGTACCCCATTCTGGGCCTCTATAGTTCTCTATCTTGAGCCTGATGCTAGTATATATCCTCCATCTTGGGCACCTATAATACCCCATCCTGGACCATACCCTATCTTGGACCACTTTCTTTCTGATATTTGTCCACCATTCTGGGCCCTTGTAGTTCCCCATACTGGGACCCTATTGTACCCCATCTTGGGTCTCTTCCAGGTATATGTGCCCCATCCTGGGCCCCGATAGTACCCCATCTTGGGCCCCTTTCTTCCTGGTATATATCCCCTATCCTGGACAGCTATAATACCCCATCTTGGGCCCCTTCCTGGTATATATATAGTCCCCACTCTGAACCCATATAGTACCCCATCTTGGGCCCCTACAGTACCACATCTCGGGTCCCTTTCTTCTTGATATACATCCCCCAACCTGAGTACCTACAGTACCCGTTCCTAGGCCCTTGCAGTACACAATCTTGGGCCCCTTTCTTCCTGGTATATGTCCCCCATCCTGGGTCCCTATAGTATCTCATCTCGGACCACTTCCTGGTATATATCCCTCATCCTGAGTCCCTATAGTACCCCATCTTGGGCCTCTTTCTTCTTGGTATATGTCCTCCATCCTGGCCCCTACAGTACCCCATCTTATGCCCATTCTTCCTTCAATTTATGTACCATCTTGAGCCCCTATAGTACCCCATCCTGGGCCCCTTTCTTCCTGGTATATGTCCCCCATTCTGGGCCCCTGTAGTAACCCATCTTGGGCCCCTTCCTAGTATATGTCCCCCATCCTGGGCTCCTATAGTACCCCATCTTGGGCCCTTTCTTCCTGGTATATGTCTACCCTCCTGGATCCCTATAGTACCCCATCCTGGGCCTCTCCAGTACCCCATCTTGGGCCGCTTTTTTCCTGGTATATGTCCCCCATCTTGGGCCTCTTATAGATCCCCATCCCGGGTCCCTATAGTACCCATCATTGGTCCCTTCCTGCTATATATCCCCCATCTTGGGCCCCTATAGTACCCCATCCTGGTCCTGTACAGTACCCTACCTTTTGCCCCTTTCTTTCTGGCTTATGTCCATCCTGGCCCCCTATAGTACCCCACTTTGGGCCCATTTCTTCCTGGTATATGTCCACCAACCTGGGCCCCTATAGTACCCCATCCTGGGCCCCTACAGAACCCTGTCTTTTGCCCCTCTCTTTCTGGCTTATGTCCATCCTGTTCCCCTATAGTACCCCACTTTGGGCTCATTTCTTCCTGGTATATGTCCCCCATCCTGGGCGCCTAAGGCAACCCATCTTGGGCCCCTACTGTACCCTATCTTGGGTTCCTTTCTGATATGTCCCTCATACTGGGCCCCTATAGTACCCCATCTTGGGCCACTTCTGGATATATATACCCCATCTGGGGCTCCTATAGTACCCCATCCTGGGCCCCTACTGTACCCCATCCTGGGTTACTTTCTTCCTGATATATGTCACCCATTTTTGGTCCCTACAGTACCCCATATTGGGCCCCTTCCTGGTATATGTCCCCTATCCTGGGCCACTATTGTACCCCATCTTAGGCCCTTTCCTGGTATATATATATATATTCCCCATCCTGAACCCCTGTAGTACCCCATCTTCGGCCCCTTCCTGGTATATGTCCCCCATCCTGGGCCCCTATAGTACCCCATCTTTGGCCTTTTCTTCCTGGTATATGTCTACCCTCCTGGGTCCCTATACTACCCCATTCTGGGCCCCTACAGTATCCCATCCTGGGCCCTGTTCTTCCTGGTATATGTTCCCCATCTTGGGCCTCTATAGTAACTCATAATGGGCCCTTTTCTTCCTGGTATATGTCCCTAATCCTGGGCCCCTATAGTACCCCATCTTGGTCCCTGTCAGGAAAAGATTAATTCTTTTCATTATTTTAAAAAGACAGCCAGAGCTGACATACCTCTCTGCCCCCTGTTTGTTCGTAAGGGGGTTGCAGAGAACTTCTTGCTTCCCACAGCCAAGGATTTTACAACTAGTCATAAAACTCTCAGCTAAGCAGAATTTAGCTAGTCTAATATGGTTTTGTCCTTGTGATATTCCTTTGTCTTAAGTCACAAACTTTTAACGTCAAATTTAATAAGACCCGTTCATGCCACAAATTCATGAATCATATTTTTGGAATGTTTTTCAGTTATGATGGTATATCTTTTATATCTGGTAAACAATCAGAAACCTAGGAAATGAGATCTGACCTGCCACACATCCCAGATATATTACCGTATATTTGATATTAAAAAAATGTAAATTCACGAGAGTAAACATGATGTTCATATCTTGGACGTGGGTGCATCCAATCCAAAGATATGAAAAAAATGGAGGTTTTTGAGAATTGTGGAAAAAGGAGGGTTTCAGAGAACCAGCCCACCAGGCAGGTGAACACAAGTGGGAATTCCTGGATTTTATGGCCTATTGCATAAAACCAAAGCATCCATCTTGGCTTCACTCCATCCTGGGACGTCAGACGGAGTATGACACTAATGCTGCGTGGAGGAATCATACACCATTTCTGGGGAGCCAACCCCCCACTGAATCTGAGTTGTCACCGCGTGGCACAGGTTTTGCAATTTCTTATTTTAATTTTTTTTATTTTAGTACCTGTTGTATGCATATATGTAAATTGTCTCTTTTGTAATATCTTGTATATCTTTTTGTAAACACTAGCAACTTTTTCGAGTAAAACGTTATTAATTTGCTTAGTTTCCTTCTTCCTGTTCTATGATGAGCTGATACGCTCTCGCTATTTCACTATACCAAACAGGTTACCGATCCACCTGAAAGAGATCGGTGGTGGCAGCATAATTTTTGTATTTATGTGATATTGTGGGCCTGAGGGTGACTGGATCAAGGTATATATACAGAGCGTCACAGCCCGTGCCACAGTAGATGACATAAATTAGGGCAGCTGGGCTCCTTTTCTTATCTCCTAGCAATACTGGATTTGGCCAGCAGGATAAAGGTACCTTTACACGTGGCAACTTTTCTAGGAATTTCACTGGCAACTTACTGGTTGCAGTGAAATCATAGAGACATTGTTCTATCTTGTTGGTGTGTACAAATGGAACAAAGTGACCATGATTTCACTGCAACCAGTAAGTTGGCAGTGAAATTTCTAGAAAAGTTGCCGCGTGTAATGGTACCCTAATGGTACCTTTACACGCCGCCACAACAGGATGGATACAACCCGCTACAGGTTACAAAAGTAGCTTGTCGCGCCAATATCGCCCGTAGTAGCGGCGTCTGAAGACGGGACGACACAGCCGGCTACAGATACCTCTGCATCCGTGCACTGCCCATAAACAGATGGCTACATCGCCGATTGTAGCGAGCTGTATCGGCGTGTAAAGAAGCTACAGAAGGGAACTCTGGACACCCGGCGATGTAGCTGCAATGTGGCTAAGGCGTCACCCATGCTCCGTGATACCGCGCCCCTTCAGCGATCATTGGTGGAAGATGCTGCGTTACGATTGGCCCTTGCCTCACAGCCCTCCATCTTGGATGAGCTGTCCCTTCAGCACTACACATACGCGCCGTATGCACGATCAGATAGTAGTACAATTACGCGGACACACACTTGAACGTAAAATCATAAATGGCCCATGATCTACATACAGTGTGCACATCCTATCAACATGATAACGAATAATGCGGGACACAGCGCACAAGTGTGTGTTACGTACCGCTCTGGCTTATTGCACAGCAGCTGCCGTAGAAGTGTTCCGGGTCTGGCAGTGCGCGCAGCGCGCACACAGATGCACACAATCCCATAGCACATCGGAGGAGATTACCCAGTAGACAGATCAGAGCCGTGTTGTACGGACTGCACTGTGGGTCTTCTGCAGTAGGGGCCGCATAAGTGTGTCGGCCGAGTCACTGCGTGTTGGGCTACTTATAAAGGTGCGTCACCCCCACAGCGGTCGTAATGACGTCATGACGTTGGTTTCATTTTCACTCTGCCTGCAAGGTGCCAGCCCCGCCTCTGCACACACCATAGCAGTCATGGCAGCCGTGCACCGCGCCGCAACATGGGGGATGGCGGAGCTGATCATCCTCATTGATCATTGCGACCGTCGGGACTATTGGGGCCACCATCACCACCGCCACCCCAGGCTGCGCAATCGGTGCACCGTGCGGCGGATCCAGCGGGCCCTGCTCTGCCAACTGGGGGTACAGAGGACAGTCAAAGCGATCCAAAAAAAGATCGCTGACTTGAAGCACAAGTGCCCAGGTCGCATACTGGACATCCGTGCCAGGATTGCCAGGCTGCGTGGTGAGTAATTGTTGCCCCAAAACACACACCGCCACATGTGCATGTCCCACAATACACAAAAAATGATGGAAACATATGACAAGGGACAGTGTGGCCTACACAATCAAACACATCTTCACAGTGTTGTGCTCATCCAGTCAGGCCTAAAAATGTCTCACACGCACAGTCCATGCATACAACATGAGTGTATGCATCCAGCATCACCTGGTTGATGCTAAGTAAGGCTGGGGTCACACACACAGATATCTGCCCACATATTGTTTGCAGATCTCTGTTTGCAGTCAAATCATGGTCACATGTTGACATTTGGAGACAGCCTCAAAATGGAACAATGTGTCCATGCTTTCACTGCAACCAGAGATCTGTCAACAATATCTGGCCACATATCTGTGTGTGTGTGACCCCAGCCTTAGCCGTCAAATACATACCCACACAAGCTCTTTGTAGGACAACAATGTGTAGGCATGATCTTATTACGTCTTTTATGTTCAAATTTCAAACTAGATGCTGAATCCTCATCAGAAGAAGGGCCCTATGCCCCACCCCCAGGTGGCCCATCAAGAACCCCACCACATCAGGCTCAAGTGGCACCCTTGTCCCCAGGGTCAACACCTTCCCCCGGGCCTCAGGAGCCAGACGTCCCGTCACCCACCGGGACAGAGGACGTGGAGGACCAGTCCGCACCTGGCAGCCCGCTGGAGTGTGACCAGCTGTCCCCATCTGCCTGGCTGCTGGAGGAACACATCAACTCCCCACAGGAGGGCGAGGAGCAGCAAGTACCTGGCGGCCCAGAGGAGTCTTTGCCCCGTAGCCCAGGACCACTGTTACCCCTGAACCACATAATGTGGCCACGGAGCCCCAGCCCGGGAGTAACACCACCTCCCACTGTCTCCAGCTCAGTGGCGAGTCCGGGGGTGACCATGTCCCCACACAGTGACTATGGTGGTAAGTGGGTTATGTTGCCACAGACACCCTGCACACTGTTGCTTAAATTTCATCTGGGGCCAAACAATTTATTTAAACAAAGTAAACCATGTTGGTTCACCCTTTTTCCAGATGGTGAACGTGCGGGCTCATATGGATGGAGCTTGACCCCCTCTCCCTCCCCGTCTGATGGTGAACTGGATTTGGAGCAACAGGGTAAGTGGATGGTTGCGGCCAGTCATGACTAACCATCAGCAGTGACGACTGTGTACTAAAGTTTGTGTTTACTCCCAATACAGGTGCCCCTACCATGGAGGAATTCATCCAGGCCCATCAGGCATTTGTGGCCCGTTTGACCACGGCTCTACAGCGTGGCCTGCAGGACCTTGGCCGCCTGGCTCAAATGCTGGCGGACCTACACCCACACCATGGTTCACACCCATGAATTTGAGGGATGCATTGAATCCTGGCCAAACATGGCCCCACAAACAGTTGTCCTTGTTGGACCCTAAAATTTTCACACGTTGGCTTGTTGCCTTGCAAAAGTGAAAATATTGTTTTTTTTTTTTTTGCCCCCGTTGGGCTCTTTTCTTATAGTGTCCCACATTGGGACCATCACAAGTGTGGACTGGCTAGCCCCATCTGGCCTACAATCCCTATACTGTCCCACATTGGGACCATCACAAGTGTGGACTGGCTAGCCCCATCTGGCCTACAATCCCTATACTGTCCCACATTGGGACCATCACAAGTGTGGACTGGCTAGCCCCATCTGGCCTACAATCCCTATACTGTCCCACATTGGGACCATCACAAGTGTGGACTGGCTAGCCCCATCTGGCCTAAGCCTTCCTTGTATGATGGCAAATGTCTGTGACACATGTATGTTTACAATACAATGCTGTTCTAACTTTGTTATACGCTCCTTCATGTGACCTTACTAATATTTGGTGACCAAACCTCACCATAACCTAACTATGTGAGGCACATCACAACATCCCTTTGTGAATGTGCTAAGACATTCCAAATGAACCGATGGTGATCCTGCTGAGCGAGCACTGGCCCATATTGTGTGGCTTGGGGAAACCTATTATTGGCCACAATTACATTCACCCCCAAATACCCACACAATCCTTATTCTGAAATGAATACACAATTGTGTTAATAAATAAAATTTATTCCAGGCTGGAATTTAAAATAAATTACAAATAATAGAATTTTTGTGGAAAAAAAATAAAAAAAACCCACAAATTTAGCCCAAAACTCAATCAACAAAATATACATATAAAACGCAATTCCTGAAATTATAAAGTCCAGACTGCCAATTCTGTGCATTGGCTACTAGTGTCCAAATTACTCCTCTTCTGTCGGCTCTGACAATGCCGCATCCCCCCTCCTCTGAGGGCAGCCCCGACCTGCCCCAGAACGTCTGGTTGAACGACGATGTGTTGAGGGGGGATGGGGTGACTGTGGCGGGGCCGGTCTTCTCACGGGCCGAGATGGGGCAGCTGGTGAAAGGGGCCACAAGGTGTGTTGCATGGGGGGGGGGACGTGGCAGCCCCATTGAAGGGCCCCATCATCGGCAGCATCAGCGGCATTGTGGAAGACCCTCAGAAGGATCTTCTTCTGGAGCGGCTCCATCCCTCGCATTCTGTTGCTCATGTAGAGGGCGTCGGTGTCCATGTGGGTCCGCTGTTCATCCAACAACACGCGTCGGGCCCAGGTCGCCAGCTCCGTCTCAGGTGGTGCAGGACGTCGGCGGCGACGGATCCCGGAGCTGGGACCTGGGCCTGGACCCACATCACTCGCCCCGCCCTCCTGCTCAGCCCCAGATGTCATGGGCTGAGCATCATCAGCAACAGAATCCTCGGCAATGGAGCCGTCCTCTTCTGGGGCCTGTGGGTGGGGAAAAAAAAAAAAAAAATACCATTAGTGGAGGCAATATCAACTGTATACATTCACAACAGGACTCTATATACCACTCCCACACACACCAAGGCCAACTACCAGAATGGAAAATGAGGAATAACACAGTAAAGCAAATAAGGTTCAAGACCCCAACACCAGTGGTTCTCCTGTACACTCACCTCGACCATTCCAGGAGCTCAGCTAAATACATAATTAGTTGTTTGTCACGTAGCCGTAATCCAATATTAGGACATGTCACCACAACACCTTGATACTGGGGGCTGTGCTGCCCAATGACACATATTGGGCACCTTCCCATTAGGACTCCTTTATGGTGAGAATCCACCCCTCACTCAATTACCTTTAACCCACTGGCAACAAAGCCAACACACATGTGAGACAGCACCATTTACTACATGGTACTATGTGGCTGTTTGAGAACAAACCACCTGCTATCTTGAAACCCTTAAATAACTAACCTAAACATACCAAGATGTTGTGGAAGAAGCAACATTGCAATACGGCTGGAAGCATAGAATAGAAAAGTCTGGCAAGTCATGGAAGGAGGGCAGATAGATTGACACCCCAAGGTGTGCCGCAGCAAGGAGGTAAATATGCCAACACATTTGGTGTGAAGGATTTATCGAAGCACACATGTGAAGGAAACATTGTGGCCCACCACTGTCACACAATTACCCACCTCCTGTGGCGCAGGTGGTGATGCAGCCGGGCCTACATGGGACGCAGCAACGGGGCAGTTGGTGGTCGTTCGATGCGGGCGAACCTCGCCCAGGATGAAGGTGAACAGGGGATAGTACCATAGGGTAGGTGATGGTACCTCCTCTGCTCCAGCCCCTGAGCGACGACGCTGGTACTGAATGTGAGCCCGCATGAACGCCGACCTCATGTTTTTGATCTTAAGTGCCACCATTTGCTGGTCCCACGTCTTGCCTACCCTTGGCTCCAAGCGATTTGCCAGAGCCACAAGACTCCTGTAGGCCTCGGCCCTCGCTGCCCGATTTTTATATTCGGGCAGCGAGCTGCGCCACAAACATTCGTGCCGCTGATACTCCGTGAGAAGCTGGGATTCCAATTCCACAGTACCCGTCGGCATCTGCCGATGAAAAATTAAAAAAAAAAGAACACAGTCACAACACAAGGCATACCGACATTTCAAAACTTGCCACAATCATACACATAATCATTAACTTTCTACAGTGATCATCTATGCAGCTATTTTGTGGAGTGAAACTGGCCATGAGTGTGCCATTTTCTCAATCTCAGACCGCTACTAACTCAAACACATGTATGCTGCCAATATCAAGCCCCGGATATCGGTGTCCACCTACAGATGTTTCAAACATGATTTCTGTCCCCAATGTACCTATTGCAACACACCTTGACACGGTGTGTGCGTACATACCTGTAGAGGGCAACATGTGACCTAACACGTTGTGTGCTAACTAGTACCTGGCCAGTGTCCACAATGGTAAGGGGTCACTATTTCAGAAAGGCGGGCTGGGTGTGTGCCAACACTGCACATACTACATGTAATGTGCACCCAGATGATCATGTAGGTGTTCCTCCAGACGTGGAAGTCCCATTTTAACACATGTACCCAACATCCCTGGAATGTCCGCCACAATTCTACCACCCTGAAATGTTGATGTGAAGTACCAGCCAAAGAAATAACACCGTGCTCTTTTACCATTGGCAAAAAGCAGAAGGTGCAATACATACTTACACTATATAAGTAGAGGCACTACCTGGCTACTGGGCGACACAGAATAAGGTTCACATATTTAATATTACGTGTTCAATATTTGCATGCCGCTTCAAACATGGCCATACACACATCGCCTAAGCTGCCTGTGCCTGAACCAGCTGCGTTCATTACATTTTCTTACAAACCGCTAAAGAGGCTTACCGTCAGAGCAACAGAAGTCAAACAGGACACTAGTAGCTCAATGCACATCGACGTCTGGACACGGAGCAGTGGCCATTGACCTGCCTTTATAGTCCGGGACACCAATCACAGCGGACACAATAATGCACATCCTGAAGGGGCACCTGGGTGCGGATTTGCCTTCCGCTAATTGGTGGAGATCGCTGAATCGTGATAGGTTGGCGGCCCTTTAAAAGTTGCCCATCCCGCCAAACATTACGCTTGCTGGCCAGACCCATTAGGTAAGTTTTTGTGGACACACATGGAATTGGCGCAGGGTGGGGTGCATATGTTGATGTTCTTGGAGAGCGCCGGAGAGTGGTGTAGCGGCCGATATAGGGGTTTGTATTTTTGGGGACGACATATAGTGTAGTGTGTGGGTTAGGATACGGCATTTTGTGTGGGCCTTGACACTTTTGTTGAGATACATTGCTGTGTTTGTTTGCAGACAACATACAGGAGAATGGATGCATGACTGTAGACGGAACTGTGTCACTCATGTCGACTGGATCGATTTCTGCATACTGGTTGTGGCCAATGGAGACTGTGTTCAACGGGAATGGGATGACACAGGGCTTTGAGGTGTTGGGCGCCAGACATGGCATACATGTGTATTTAAAATGACACCTTCAAAAACCAATTACACCATGGGTAACCATCCGCAGTCATGTGCAATGTTGTTTGGTTCATGTAGCCTTCCTCAACCTTCCATATCGGGGTACGTCACATTCGTTATTCTTCTCATTTTTACTGTAATCAATTGACATTATGGGCTGTGTAATGGATTATGGGACCTGTTTGACCAACATTATTGGTGACACATGTCCCTTTCTAACTCACCTAGGTGCAGATGTGTGAATTTTGGGAGCTCCCATTGACGTTGATGTAGAGGAGGCCACTCTCAATCGCCGTGTGCCATGTTGTTTGGGGTGACTACTGGGTGTTTGCCGTCCTTGCTTCAGGGTTGTGTTTTGGGCCCACACAAGAGATGCCATCCTCTTGGCTATAGTGTGTAATGGAAAAGAGGTGTGGGTTGCTGAACCTGCTGACTTGCACACATTTTGGTCTATGTACTCATGTTGTGCTTTCACATCTACAGGTGCTGATATTGAGGATGCAGAATATCCATGACCGCAATGTTATCGTGGCTCTTGCGTTGGTGGAAGAGCAAATGTGGTATCAGGATCGGTATGAAAGGTTGATGAGGCGCAGACAGCGGCGGATGTGGACCCGTGATTGGCTTCTGAGGCGGGAAACCCGGGGCCACATGCAGCTGTTGCGGGAGCTGGAGCTTAACTGTCCTGATGATTACCGAAACTATCTCCGTATGCCCGAGGACTGTTTCACCTTCCTATTGGAGCGTGTTGGGCCAATGATAGCGCGTCAGGACACTATAATGCGCCCATCAGTATCAGCTGCTGAGCGGTTGGCGATCACTTTGCGGTTCCTGGCTACAGGGCAGTCCATGACATCCCTCACATACGTGTCACGTGTCTCCCTGCCCCTGCTGAGCCGCCTGATCCCTGAAACGTGTTGGGCCATCTGGAGAGCTCTGCAGCCAGCCTACATGAAAATGCCATTAACCGCCGCAGAATGGCTGGAAGTGGGCCAAGGGTTTGAAACCCGGTGGAACTTCCCCAACTGTGGCGGGGCATTGGATGGTAAGCACGTGAGGATTACCAAACCTGCCCACTCTGGCTCTTTGTATTACAATTACAAAGGGTATTGTAGTATAATCCTCATGGCTGTAGTAGATGCCAACTATGAGTTCCTCTACGTGGATGTTGGAATGCCCGGTCGCAACTCAGATGGGGGTGTGTTTGCCCTAAGCTCCTTGGCAACACTACTAGGGAATGGTGGGCTAAACTTACCCTCAAATGAGCACACGACCGAACATCTCAACTTTGCGTTTGTGGCGGATGAAGCATTCCCACTTCAGGAACACCTACTGCGGCCATATCCCCAGAGGGCCCTTACTTCTGAGAGACGCATTTTCAACTACCGGCTATCCCGGGCCCGCCGTGTAGTTGAAAATGCGTTTGGGATAATGGCCAATAGATTCCGGATTTTTCATACACCTATACATATGAAACCGGAGTCTATTGACGCGGTAGTGGTGGCCTGCTGTGTGCTACATAACTTCCTGCGTCGTAGGGATAGGGCATCATACACGCCAGGAGGTTATGTAGATAATGCAGACGCTACAACAGGGGAGCTCCGTCCAGGGTCTTGGCGTGATGAGGCCCATGTGATTGTGCCACTCCAGCCGCAGAGCCATGGCCGCACTCGGCAGGAGGCCAGGGACAGTAGAGAAGCTTACTGCTCCTACTTCAATGGGTCTGGTGCAGTGAGCTGGCAGGACCAGGCCATATAATGTGGCTGGCTCTGGGAGTTGCTTTTTGTGTTTTCAATGAAGGTGACAGCAGGTTAGCTGCACCCCTTTAATGTTTGGTTGACCTTTTCCATTCTCTTTGTTTTCATTATGTGCATGAGTTTTCATTATGTAGTTATTTAGTTAGTTAGTTTAGGTTATTTTGGTATTTTTTCCATGCACAGTTTGCAATGTGTGGTGATTTGCTTATCCATTGATTTTGCCTGATTAATGTCACCTGCTCTTGAATTCTACAATGTTTTTACTTTATGTATATTTTGTTTGCACAAGACAAGGTCAAGATTCATGCAATATATTAAACCTTTTTCTGTTGGATCCAACATAATCTGTGTGAGCCTGATTACTTGGTGGAGGAGGGCAATGTGATGCAGGGTTGGGTGGGGGCCTGGGATGTCATAGCCACCTATTGGCTGGGATTGTGCACACAATATGTGTGGGTAGCCATGTTTTTCTGAAAGTCTTTTGCCCAACAGTGTTTGTGGCCATTGTGCGTACATGATCCTTTATTTTGTTGTAGGCAGAGGGTCCCCTGCACACAGCACATTGATGCAGGACATATTCTTGTCAGGTGTTTGCTAATACACTGTCACACAGATCTTTGACTTGGTGCCTTGGAAGCTGATCCACTACATTCACATCTGTCAGCACATATATTAAACCCCATTCAGCCTGTATACATACACATACTTCGCCACAGTTGTCACAGATTTTTGACAGAAAACGCACATACTGTCTTTTGTAAGACGCTAATGTGTGGCACACAAACGCACCTCAGTTCAATCTGCACACGCGGCTGTCACAAGCGCTGATCGTGCGTGACAAGGCAAACACTTGTACTACGCACACATAGCCCCGAACCGCTACTTTCATACACACGGGATATGTGACTGGCCACCGCTCTAGCGTGACCCATTACCATCGATTTGGATGCATTCGCCAGGCTCCGCCATGTCACAAGCGCTTATTCCGTGCCACACTCCGCTCACTAGTACGGCACGTCTCGGCCATCCGCCCTTTCCGTCGTGCCCAATCACAACTCCGTAGTGTTGGCCAATGGTTGTGGTTTGGGCGCGGCGTACAGGTCTGTGGCACGCCTATTTGTTTTACGTCCTGCCTTTGTTGCTCCCAGATCACTCTGTGGTGGCGGTGTGTAAAGCTGGTACGCTGAGCTACAGACGGCTACTTGCGACACCCGGCGATGTATGTAGCTGTAGATGTAGCGTAGCGTAGCGCACCTTGTGGCGGCGTGTATAGAGGGTGCGGTTCCCGTTGGTAACCGTTCGGCCGTGCTCGTGCACGTGAAGTTGCCGTTGGTATCCATCCTGTTGTGGCGGCGTGTAAAGGTACCATCAGGGTACCTTTACACGCCGCGACGGCAGGCTGGATACATCCCGCTACTTCACGTGCACGAGCACGCTCAAACGGTTACAAACGGTCAACGCACCCTCTTTACACGCCGCCACAAGGTGCGCTACGCCACGCTACATCTATAGCTAATTACATCGCCGGGTGTCTCAAGTAGCCAGCTGTAGCTCATTTACACACCGCTATAACCAGCTACTATGGGCAGCAGGGCCAGCACATAGGCGTGCCACAATTGTGGATTACGAGCCGTCCGTACGCTGATAGGACGAAGCAATAACATCCTGATTGGGCAGGCAACGCAGGAGGCTGAGTAATACAGCACGCTCGAGCGATTGTGTAGTGTGACTCGTCAGCTCCTTAAATATGCCTCCCTATGCAGCGACTACCAATCGTCATGCAGCAGCTTCCACCAATGATCGCACATGGGGCGCGGTAACACGGAGCCAGGGTCACGCCTTAGCTACATTGCAGCTACATCGCAGGCTGTCCAGAGTTCCCTTCCGTTGCTTCTTTACACGCTGATACAGCTCGCTACCATCGGCGATGTAGCCATCAGTTTTCGAGCAGAGCTCGTAAACAGATGTATCTGTTGCCGGCTGTAGCGTCACGTCTTCAGACGCCGCTACGACGGGCTACATTGGCGCTACAAGCTACATTTGTAGCCTGTAGCGGGATGTATCCAGCCTGCCGTCGCGGCGTGTAAAGGTACCATAAGAGGGCGCCAGAGAGCTGCAGATCCTGACAAAGTTATCATGACAGTCCCCTAACTTGTATTTGTCCCCCATTCAGGTCTCAGTACATTTTAAAAAAAATCACTCTACTCACCTCACCAATGATCCTTCAGAGTCCAGCGCTGGAGAATCACTGAGCTGCCAGTTTGCGCACAAACAGCAGAGTCCTGGAGCTATGATGTCATTGCTCTGAGCGTCTGACCTCCTGTGCACATGTCGACAGCATCTCTGTGCTGTGATCTTTTGGAGGCACTGTTATGGCCACTTTACACGCACCTACAGGTAACAGGTTTTCCACAGGTAACTTACTGGCTGCAGTGAAATCATGGAGACATGGTTCTATCTTGTTGCTGTGTAGAAATGGAACTATGTCTCCATGATTTCACTGCAGCCAGTAAGTTACCTGTGGAAAACCTGTTACCTGTAGCTGCTTGTAAAGTGGCCATTAGAGCAGGGAGACGCGATCTTCCTGTTCTGACACTCAGAGACTTATTATATTATCGTGCAGTGCACACCGATAGGATTAGCAGCGCTAGCTCCAGGTGGGCCCCTGGGATTAGTCACTAGCAGGCCCTCTCTGTGTTCAGCATGGGGGCCCACAAGGGCCTTCCGGAGGATTATTTGGTGCCCCGGTACGCCAGTCTGGCCCTGCGCTGTGCTGAGTTAGGGTATGTGCAAATGATCAGGAGGCACTGTGTCCGGGACGCAGTGTCTCTTTTCATGCGGGAAGCTGGTGATCTCCACAGGTGAACGCAGTCGATTTGTGCCCACGATCTGCGTTCAGGGCAGAGCGACTTTTCCTTGCATTTACCTGCTGGAGATCACACCCGACTCGACAGCAATAAAGTAAGGCTGGTTTCACACTACGATTTTGTTAAATCCGATGCTGTCTGATAAAAATCGGATAGCATCGGATCCGATTTAGCCCCCATGTTCTCCAATGGGGATCGGATGTGCACTTAATGGCATCCTATTTGCATCCGATCCGATTCTGTCCGATTTTTTTCAGGAGCCAAAATCGGAGACTGCTCCAATTTTGATATCCGATTCAAAAATCGGATCGCATCGGATCCGATGTGAGTCGATGCGATCTGATTAAAATAATATGGGAGTCTATGGGAGATCGGATCGGATGGAAAATCGGATCCAATATCGGATCCGATTTTCTGTATTGAGCATGCTCAATACCCTAGACCACTCCCAAAACCTCCCACAGCCATTTAAATCGGATCCGATAAAAAATCGGATTGGATGGCATCCGATTTTGAGCATCCAATGCTGTCCGATTTTCACCAGACAGCTTCGGAAATGACAAAATCGTAGTGTGAAAGTAGCCTAACATGCCGCGTTGAAGCAGTGGGGCAGAAAGCTGTCCTGCATGCCGGTTAATTCTGCAGAGTAAAAAAGCAGAGTGGGCATGGGATTTCTCTAAATCTTATCCACCGTGCTTATACTGTACAACGCTGTGTTATGGACGCAGCACAAACATGCTGTGTGACAGCCTGTGTCCATAACGGTGCAAACACTGATCGTGTACATGCAGCCTAAGGCTAGGGTCACACATGGCCATCAGTTTTTTTACCTTGTTTTCAATAACTGATCTGGTTTTTTTAGGGTGCTTTGTGATCCTCTGGTGCAGGTCTGCGTTTTTGGACTTTGCCATTTTTTTCCATGAACAATGGATCCATTTTTTACTGCACCCAAAAACGTCGCTTGCAACATTTTATGGGTCCTGTAAAAAAATTGACACCATTGCAGTCACACTTGAATACAGAATCCATTTTTGGCATCCGTTTTTGGACTTAGGGTGGCTTCACACCACGGCAGAGTCTGGTCCGGGGTTGTCCGATGTAAACCAGACAACCCCGGATCGGATTTTGGCCCCATAATATCCTATGGGGTCGGATGGAAGTTATCTGCCATCAGGTTTCCATTTCTCCGGAAGAAATCGGATTTTTCTCACCGTACACAAAAACGTTGCTTGCAACTTTTTTTGTGTCCGGGGAGAAAAATCTCCCCAAATTACCGTATCCCGGACTCTCCCGGGGCAATCCGCAACGTTTGGCGGCGATAGGAGGCAATGTAACGTGCACGTGCACACTTTTCATGGTGGCCTCAGATCGCCGAAGGCGCTTTTACATGCCGCAATTTCGCCCTCAACCTAAGGTGACGCCCAGGAAGCTGCCACACCAACAGCGGGAAAACATCCGGTCGCCTTCCCTCGCTGCTTCACACGCCGCAATCCCCAAAGGAATATGGGCGTACATGTGCAGAGCGGCGATTACATAGGCGTGCCGGACTGGTCTACACCGCGCCCCAAACACACTCATTGGACAACGCAATAGCACTATGATTGGGCAGCCTGCGCTGGAAGACTGGCTAATACATGACGCCATTTTCTTTCAGAGTTTGGCACCAATACACACTCAAATATGGCGCGGTGTCGGAGGGGCGTGTCCAGCTGCTTATGGCGCCGGTCGCAGATTAGAGGAGCTCCGCTGAGGGACCCAACTAACGGCAGACTATCTACTTTCCCCTGATGCCGGTTACCTTATCCGGGTATGTGGGAGTCCTGAGACGCGGGAGAGAATGCCCAAACCGGCCTCAAAACGGTGACAGACCGAGCACAGGCTGACTGAATACTTCGGGCCGGAGCGCCAGCACGAGTCTCCCGCCAAAATGGCCCCCGCCGCGTCCCAGAACCCGCGGCCCTCCCATGACCTCCACTCACTCCGGTCCTCTGAGGTGAGAGATCAGATTCCCGGGACGAGGCCCCGGTGACACAGGGAGTGCTGCGGTCTTGCCTGGCCTCATTGAGAGACTCTCTGATGGCAGATATGGCGGCGCTGATCGGCACTATGAGGGAGGACATGGGAGCTCTGTCGGCAAAGTCATCCCTCCTGGAGGAACAGCTAGGCGATTTCGCTAAGGCCCACAATGGCTTGGCGGATAGCCATGCGGAACTTGACCGGGAGATGGGCTCCTTCTCGGGCATGCTGAGCCACATGGAGGATCGCCTTCGCCGCAATAATTTCAAGATACGGGGCATGAGAGCAGAAGGAAAGAACACCGATGCACGTATTCTGGCGGCGTCCTTCCTAGCGCAAATCTTCCCTGACTCCACGGCTGCAGAATTATCTATAGAAAAGGCCTTCAGGATCCCTAAGCCCCAGGGCCTGCCAGCGGAAATCCCTAGAGACATTTTAGTCCACGAGATTCTCGGGAATTACCGATCTACTATTGCGCCGTATGAGACGGGGCCCGCCACTACCCAACCCGTATGAAGGGATATCGATGTACCGGGACTTATCGCCGGGAACATTGGCAAGGAGGCGCGACTTTGCATCCAGCTGCAAAATTCTGGCGGGAAGGGCTATCCCGTACATCTGGGGGTCACCGGTGTCGCTTATCTTCCGTTATGACGGCAAACGCCACTCCTTTTCGTCTCCAACTCTTCTACGCAAGGCCTTAAGAGCTTGGCGTCTGACATCTTCACCATCGCCGCAACGTCAGGCACGGCGCCGGGAAGCCCGCATCAAAACGAGGGGGCGGGTGAAGACGTTCGGGAGTGAGGATCGTGAGTGATTGGGCTTGGGAAGCTCCTCGTAACTTGGGTCCCTTGGAATGGACCTCCTGGGGTTTGGACCCATAAGGTACTCTCTAAGTTTGTTTCCCGATTCTCCGGCTCCCCTTCCCCCCGCTGACGGTTACGCGGATGGGAGGTTAAGCCTGATTCGGGATTTTCCCCCCAGAGAGACTTGATTCTTTCTTTGGAATCCCTGGTGTGTTTACATTACTGTGTATTTGAAGTTAATGTAGTGTAACTCTTATTCCTTCTCTCTTATCTAAATTCTAAGTTCTTTTTTATCTTTTTTCCTTTTCCTTCTTTCTCTCTTTTCTTATCCTTCCCCCTTGTTTTCGTCTCTCTTCCTCTCTCTTTTTCTTCTGACCTCTCTGCTCCCCAGTTCAGGCCCGACCCTCTTTTGCCTGTTCTCCCCTCACCTATCCCTTGCCCTTGGCCACCCTAGGGTTCGGTCATGTCCTTGAAGGTCCTCTCCCTGAACGTCAATGGCCTTAACTCTCCGGCGAAGAGGTCCTTCCTCTGGAGAGAGGCCAAGACGTCGGGGGCCGACATTCTGTGCTTCCAAGAAACGCACCTTTTGGAATCTGACAATGTGCGTTTACATCATAGGAACTTCCCCCACAGTTTTTTCGCTAATGCCGCACAAAAGATGGCAGGGGTTTGCATATTTGTCAATTTTCCCTCCTCCTTTGCTGATGACGCGGGCAGGTACGTTGGGATGTGCTGTGAACTTGGTGGCATTGTGCACACGATTGTGAGTGTGTATAGTCCCAAAGTTGGCCAGCAAAAATTTTTGAGGACTCTATTTGCCCGTCTGCAGGGAGTAGCGAAGGGAAGGCTTTTGGTGTGTGTGGATTTTAACTCGGTCGTAGAGCCTCATATTGACTCCTCCGCAGCTGCTCCCAGGAGGGGAGGAGTGTTGGGAGACCTTTGTAGGGAGTTCCACCTCCACGACGTCTGGAGATATCAGCACGCGGAGGAGAGGGATTATACCTTCTTCTCCCCGGTGCATAAGTCCTACTCCAGGATTGATCTCTTCCTTGTCAATGATGTGGCACTGGAGAGAAGTTGTGCGTCGGGGCCGGGAGTGATCACTTGGTCGGACCATGCCCCGATCACCCTGGAGTTGGGACTTGACGGGGGGGGGGGTGGAACTCCCAGGAGGCGGAGGTTACATGCGGGTCTCTTGACCGACCCACAAATTGGCGAAGATATGGGTAGGGCGGTAGAGGAGTACTTTACTTTCAACGACCAAAAAGACGTAGCTGACGATGTCTTGTGGTATGCCCACAAGGCGGTAGTCCGAGGTCTTTTCATCCAAAAGGCGGCATTGGCAAAGCGTCGTAGGGAACAGCTATTCCGGGATTGGACAGCCGAAATTCATCGCCTAGAGTTGACTAACAAAAAATCGCCCTCTGATGCCATCTTAACGCAGATCAGACTCACTCGCAATAAACTCCGCTCGCTTCTCCTTAAACAGCATGAAATAGGCATCAGGAAGCTGCAAACTAAATATTACGAGGCTGGAGATAGAGCAGGCAGGCTTTTAGCCCGTAGATTAAAAAAGGCAGCGGTGAAAAGCATGGTGACGGCCCTTAGGGATGGGAAGGGAGGGATGGTTAGGCACCCCATCGACATAGTTGAAGCTTTTGCAACCTATTATGAAGCTTTGTTTAACCTAAAGGATGACCAGCATACCCCCCAACCCACGACGGAGGCTATCGCGGAATTCTTAGAGAAATTGGCTATCCCCTCTCTCCCGGCGGACATTCTGGCGACGTTGAACTCCCCCTTCACTCGCTCTGAAATAGACGCGGTCCTGAGGGCACTCAAAAGTAAACAAGGCCCCGGGTCCTAACGGTCTGATCAACGAGTACTACAAGCTCTTCGGGCCTGTCTTGTCTCCATATCTGCAACGACTATTTACTCTGTGGCAAGAGGCTGGGTCCATCCCAGCGGGGGCTCTTGAGGCCACAATTTCCACTATTCCGAAACCAGGAAAGACGCAGGACCGCCCGGAGAGCTTCAGACCAATTTCACTTCTGAACACCGATGTAAAGCTGTACGCTAAATTGCTGGCCACTCGTCTGAGTGACGTGATTCCCCTCTTGGTGCATCAAGATCAGGTGGGGTTCGTGCAGGGTAGGCAAGCGAATGATGGGACTAGACGGATGCTAGACCTGATAGAGGTGGCGGAGAGGAGAGGGCACCCGAGCGTCTTCCTGTCGCTTGACGCAGAGAAGGCGTTCGATAGGGTCCACTGGGGCTACCTCCGGGGGGTCCTCTCCGCCTTCGGGTTTACGGGCCCTATTTTGTCAGCAATCCTCAGTCTGTACTCCCATTCGTGTGCCAGAGTCTTCTCTTCTGGCTACTCGTCCTGACTTTTCCGTATCTCTAATGGCACTCGGCAGGGCTGCCCCATGTCGCCTCTGGTTGTTGCCTTTGTCATGGAACCATTGGCGATTTCTTTGAGGGCGGACCCGACGATTTCTGGGATCCCGGTTGGGAAAAATAAGCATGTGGTTAGACTCTATGCAGATGATGTCATTATTGTTACGGAAAACCCTCAATCCTCCCTCCCAAGCATTATGGATCAGCTTGACTGCTTTGCACGGATCTCCTACTATAAACTCAATGTGAGTAAATCTATGTTGCTGCCCATCGGTGTTCCGAACAATGTCGTTGCTGTTCTTGCTGGATCTTTCCCCTTCAAATGGGCACCTAAGGGGATCCCTTACTAGGGAATTCTCCTCTGCCCAACATCGGAACTAGCACTAAAAAATGTGAACCGCCTCTTGGTGGATCTGGGGGGAGCACTTGGGGGACTTCCTTTGAGCTCCATGTCTTGGATGGCGAGAATACAATCGGTAAGGATGTTGTAGCTTCCCAAGATCCTATACCTATTTTGCTGCGTCCCGATACCCTACCCCAAAAAACTGATATTGAAGCTTCAAATTATGATCTCCAGATGTGTGTGGGGTGGAGCGCCAGCCAGAGTAAGGGGATCCTTGCTCTATAGCCATCTGACTAGGGGAGGAATGGGAGTCCCACACGTTGAAAATTATCGCAAGGCTACAGTACTAGAGGTGGCCGGGAAGTGGTGGCATGATAAGGATATGCAGGGATGGAGACAGATAGAGGAAGATACACTACGGGGAGGCTCACTGCGGGCTCTTTTAGCTGCTAACTCGGTGGGGCGGATTTGCAGCCCCAATCTTCTTTTAAACACAGTAACCGAGTTTCTTACGGTCTGGAGATCGGTGGCTGGTGAATGGACCAAACTCCCTGCCGAGGTTGTACCTCTGGATGCTTTCCGCTGGTTGATCCCGGACATAAATTTATCCCTGTGGAGACATGACGGACCAAAACACCTGTCGGACCTTATACACAATCAGTCTTTAATCAGCCTACAGGATTTCTTGACTGCTTATCCGACCCTTAGACCGACTTTCCTATGCTTCCACCAGATTTCACACTTTCTGCGCTCTCCTGCCTGTTACCATGATTTGCGCCCCCCGGGTGCTCCGTCGGCCCTGCGATGCTCTCTGCTGACTGATCCCCGGCCGATGAAGCCGCTGTCTCAATTGTACTCTGACCTACTAGAACGAGACGCGCCTCCCAAATTATCATACGCCATTAAATGGCAAGAGGAATTGAGTTTTCAGGCCTCAGAGGAGGACTGGGAGGACGCTGTCCACTGTGTCAAGGAGGCGTCTAGGTGTCTTAATCATATAGAAAT
The DNA here is from genome assembly GCA_033576535.1 of Allobates femoralis. Classification (NCBI taxonomy): domain Eukaryota; kingdom Metazoa; phylum Chordata; class Amphibia; order Anura; family Aromobatidae; genus Allobates; species Allobates femoralis. Next base: position 342,984,131 of record JARQOC010000005.1, on the reverse strand, counting down.
GCTCAAAAAAGTTCACCTCCGTTGGTACGTTACCCCTGCCAGACTGGCGAGATTCGGTAAGGGGGCCTCGCCTCAGTGTTGGAGACAGTGCGGTCATAAAGGAGACCTACCGCATACGTGGTGGAGGTGTCCCAAGGTGGCACAGTTTTGGCAGCTAGTCTCAGGTCTCATTGACTCTGTTACTGGGTCCTCGCTGACCTTGGAACCACAGCTGGCGGTACTTCATATAGGGGTCATTGCGTTCCCCCCGGGGGTGCGCCACCTGTTGACATACATCTTGACGGCTGCCAGAATATGTGTCGCTGCTCGCTGGAAACAACCTGCTCCCCCGACGATGAGTGACCTCACAGATAGAATTAACTCTATTTTCTGTCACGAGTACTACTTAGCTCTAGACCATGGCGCCAGGCGATATGTTGCAGACGCCTGGAACCTGTGGAGTGTACATCCATTGGCAATGCAGGTTCCCATATGAGAAAAATGTCTCTGTCCATATTCCTGTTCTTGATGTGGGGACGCATCTTAAACCCTGGGGTGACTGTCCTCTCTCCCCCTCCCTCCCTTACTTTTCCTTACCCCCTCGCTCTTTTTCTTCTCCTCATCTTCCCTTCTATCCTTTTTCTTTCCTCTCTTTCTCCCTCTCTATTCCCCTTTAAGCTTCGACACCCCTCACACCTCCTCTTTTAACTTGTATTCTTCCCTTCATCTTCTCCTTTTTAAGCTTATGTGTTTCCCTCACCCCCCCTGTACTTCTGACCCTCTGTTCTGTTCTCTTTTTTTTTTTTACTAACTATGCGATGTGTGGTGATAGCTATCTGCGCTCGCCACTGTTTTACTCCATTTACTGATTCCTGGAGCTGGGACTTGTTCGGCCGATTTTATTACACATTCTGCGCAACGTTATACGCGACAATGTCATGGCTGACTAATGTGGAGTCACACATGTACCGCCCAAGTGCTGTTTTTGGTTACGTACGCTGCACCTTACTGATGGAAGATATCACTTCTTCAAAGATGGAATGGCAGCACCGTTATACACTCTCAAAAAGACTCTAATCGCTTATAACTGGGAATCACAATATTCCTTTGCTATATTCCTCTGTGGTTTTCTTCTGTTACTCTGTATAACTATTTTTGTTTTTGCTCGGATGTTAATAAATAAATATTAATTATGAGAAAAAAAAAATAATATGGCGCGGTGTCAACAGACAGCCAATGGGAAGACAGTAGCCACCACCAATCATTGCTGACGGGGCGCTGTCTCCAGCACGCTATGGCATGCCTCCGGGAAATCAGTAGGCGACGCAGATTCCATCCCTATCGCCCCTTCACACGCAAAAAGCAGGGAATTTCGCCTTCATGATTGCCTCTGATTTTGGAGCAGTGCTGTGAAATCGGAACCAGGCGCAACCTTTTTTATCGCCGCCAAATTCCCCAATTACATGGCGCAATTGTGAGGCGATGGTGACGGGGCAACAGACTGCCGGTCAGATTCCTCGCCGTGGTTGCGGCGTGTAAAGGTACCCTAACATGGGAGCCTACAGGGCCGGATTTTCCCGGACCGGGAGGATCCGGGAACTGGACACCAGCAGCTACACGCCGCTGTTAATTCAGGACCGCGGCTAGCTCCCTGCAAGCCGCAGTCCTGATTCATCAGCAGCTGCAGCTGCGTCCGACTGCACACCGGACCGTAGGGCACATTTGGCCCTCTGGTTCTGTGTGCTGATCCGGTCCGGGCTGTCAGTTTCATCCTAAGGCTGCCTTCACATTAGCGTTTGTGTGCATGCTGATGGCATGCAGACACAAACGCGGTGCAAAGCAGGGCCATTTTGATGTGTCTGCAGCGGAGAATGTCTGCAGCGGAGAATGTCTGCCTGCGGACAATCACTGTGCAGCCCAGCAGCCAATCAGCGGTGTCCGGGGGCGGAGATCAGCGCCGGAGATCTCCGCCTCCCGGCTGCCGGTAAGCTCCGGGACATGTCGGCGGGGAGAACAGCTGATTTGACAGCTGTTTGAATCTCCCGCGCCGACACCGAGAGGAGATGTCGGCGCGGGAAGATTCAAACAGCTGTCACATCAGCTGTTTCTCCCCGCCGACATTGCTAGCAGATTACCGGCAGCGGGGAAGAAGAGATCAGCAGAGGCTGAGCTGATCTCCCGGTGGCCGTCGGTGAGCTCCTGTGACATCACCGGTGGCCACCGGGAGAGATTTCAATGGGTCCGGAGCATTCTCCTGCGCTGTCAAGCGCAGAACACTGCGGACCCATTGAAGACAATGCATGTTTTGTGCGCTTGGGGACGCTTGCTGACTTTCCAAGGTCCCTGAGTGCACAAAAAATGCAACATGCTGCGTCCCGGGTGCGGACGCTGGACACCGGAAGGAGCAGATATCGTCCGCATCCGCACCCGAACGCAGCAAACGCAAGCACTATGCGTTCCTATGTTAAACATAGGAACCGCAGTGCGCATGCGTTTGACTGCGTATGGGAACGCAGCATAAGCTGCGTTCACATACGCAAATGTGAAGCCAGCCTAACAGCCCAGGACCGGACTCTGCTGTGGTGTGAAGCTAGCTTTAGAGCACAAAAGTGGAAAAACTGATGCCAATAACGGATCCAGGGCTTATGTATGACCCTAGCCTTATTGGAGAGATCATCGCCCGCAGCTTGTCTTCTCCAACTAGCTCCCGCGGGATTTGGAGCCTGCAGATGGAAAAACAAGTGACTATGCATAAAGGTGACAAAGGTATTCCTCATGTACACACAAAGGACAGCTGATGATAAAGTTACTTTGAAGCGCAGCTACCCCATAATATACAGTACGTTGTATTTGGGAAACCACTTAAGATTAGAAAAAGAGTGATTAGGGCAAACCGTTTCCCAAACGTGGCTCAACAACTATCAGCCGATGTGTTGTAAAAATCCTGTGATGTGTGAACGGCACAAAGGATTGCGGCAACACTTGCTCTCTCCTCCGGCTGTGGCATGGATGCTAGCCATTTCTCGCGAGATCACAAAGCCTGACGCTCCGCAAGCCTTCCAAGTCCCGTGTCCCTCCACCCACTATATGCCGCAGCCGCCTGTGGGATTACTGGAGCCGTTTGTGTTATTGGAACGCCGTTGGGGTGTTCGTTTTGGAGTGTGATCCCCGACCAGAGGTAGACGCCTTGTTTCTGGCTCAGGACTAGGCTGCGCTTTCTTTGGATCCGCGCTGGCTGGGGACTGTCTGTTCTTTATTGCGGAGCTTTTTTACGTTGTTGATTGCGCAATGACACAATGTGGCGAGAAGACAAAGGGCTGAGAGAGTGAGGCGGTGACGGCGGCATTCCAGTTACTGGCTTTCTTATCACGCAGCAGATATTCCGGAAGGATGAACGATTCTAGCAATGTCAACCCCTGCTCATATGCGGCTGGCAGCAGCGAAGCCAGCTCCGGGGAACCACTGGACGAGAAGGACTCTGCACACATCGCTACGTTCTACAGAGCTGGTAAGCACTTTGGAGAGCAATGCTTGTCATTATGTCATAGGTGAACCTAGGCATTCAGTGTCACTATGGATCTGTTAATGGCCGTCCATTGTTAAATGTCTTAAGGTACCGTCACTCGCGGCAACATTGCATGCAATATCACAGGCAATTTGCTGGTTGCAGTGAAATCATGGACACATTATTCTATTTGTACACGGCAACAAAAGAGAACAATGTGTCCATGATTTCACTGCAACTAGCAAATTGCCTGTGATATTGCATGCAATGTTGCGACGTGTAAAGGTACCCTTATGGTTAGAACAGTATTGCAGCCAAATGGCTGTGCGAAAGCAAAAGGATGGTAGTAGCATCTTGACTATCCCAATGATGTCATGAAATCACATTGCACAGCCGAAAGCAGTGACACATCAACGGAAACATGGCGATATGTTTCCTTTTCATGTGGCATTATTTTCTTTTTGGGGGTGGTGGTTAAGGCTATAGAATATAGAGTAGATGCCAGAAGGAGGTTTTCCCTCTACTTTTGTATTTTAACTTGTGCTCCACAGAGCTGTCTATAAAGGTACCTTTACACGCCGCCACAGAGGGTAGCAACAGGTAGGCATTGCACGTGTACGCGCGCGTTTTTACCTGTTGCTAACGGTTGCCGATGCCGCATATACACGCCGCCACAAAGTGCTCCACAGAAGGTATTTGCGTTCCCCGGAAGTGCCGACGGGTGCCGCAGGTTACCTTCTATGGAGCACCTTCCCTGATTTACACGCCGCTACCACAAGGGAATATGGGCGTACATCTTACGCGCCGCAAGTACATGGGTGTGACAGAGTTGTGTATTACGTGACGCTCGTATGGTGATTGGACAATGCAATAGAATCATGATTGGCCAGCCAACGCAGGAAGGCTGGCTAATACATGATGCTATTGCAAAGGAGTAGTGTGACTGGTCAGCTCGTTAAATATGCCGCCCTGTGCAGGGACAGCCAATGGTTACACAGCAGCCCCCACCATTGATAGCTGATGGGGCGTGGTATACATGACGCTGTGGCACGCCCCAGGGAATTCACTAGGGCACGCAAATACCTTGCCTGTACCCCGATTACACGCTGCCACCATAGGGACTATGCCTTCCTGTTTTTGAGCACAGCTCAGACACAGGTATCCGAAGGAACTGCAAGACACAGGGAGGAAATTCCTGAATTACACGCCGCCACATCGTGGTGTTTTCATGGCAACAGGCACAATTGTGTCTGATGCCTGGCGATTTCTACCTTCCTGTGGCGGCGTGTAAAAGTACCATAATGGACCTACTGGGGAGGATGTCCTTCTGTATTAAGGTATTCTAGCCTGTACACTACAGAACAGGCTGAAATGGGGTTGGCAGGAGGCAGCCTTCCTTCTGTAGTCAGTATTCTAGCCTGTACACTACAGAACAGGCTGAAATGGGGATGGCAGGAGGCAGCCTTCCTTCTGTATTAGGTACCCTAGCCTGTACACTACAGGGCAGGCTGAAATGGGGTTGGCAGAAGGTAGCCTTCCTTCTGTATTAAGGTATTCTAGCCTGTACACTACAGAACAGGCTGAAATGGGGATGGCAGGAGGCAGCCTTCCTTCTGTAGTCAGAATTGTAGCCTGTACACTACAGAGCAGGCTGACAAGGGGATGGCAGGAGGCAGCCTTCCTTCTGTAGTCAGTATTCTAGCCTGTACACTACAGAACAGGCTGAAATAGGGATGGCAGGAGGCAGCCTTCCTTCTGTATTAGGTATTCTAGCCTGTACACTACAGAGCAGGCTGACAAGGGGATGGCAGGAGGCAGCCTTCCTTCTGTAGTCAGTATTCTAGCCTGTACACTACAGAACAGGCTGAAATGGGGATGGCAGGAGGCAGCCTTCCTTCTGTATTAGGTATTCTACCCTGTACACTACAGAACAGGGTGAAATGGGGTTGGCAGGAGGCAGCCTTCCTTCTGTAGTCAGAATTGTAGCCTGTACACTACAGAGCAGGCTGACAAGGGGATGGCAGGAGGCAGCCTTCCTTCTGTAGTCAGTATTCTTAGCCTGTACACTACAGAACAGGCTGAAATGGGGATGGCAGGAGGCAGCCTTCCTTCTGTATTAGGTATTCTAGCCTCTACACTACAGAGCAGGCTGAAATGGGTTTGGCAGGAGGCAGCCTTCCTTCTGTAGTCAGTATTCTAGCCTGTACACTAAAGAGCAGGCTGAAAAGGGGTTGGCAGGAGGCAGCCTTCCTTCTGTAGTCAGTATTCTAGCCTGTACACTACAGAGCAGGCTGAAATGGGGTTGGCAGGAGGCAGCCTTCCTTCTGCATTAGGTATTCTACCCTGTACACTACAGAACAGGGTGAAATGGGGTTGGCAGGAGGTAGCCTTCCTTTTGTATTAGGTACTCTAGCCTGTACCCTACAGAGCAGGCTGAAATGGGGTTGGCAGGAGGCAGCCTTCCTTCTGTATTAGGTATTCTAGCCTGTACACTACAGAGCAGGCTGAAATAGGGTTGGCAGGAGGCAGCCTTCCTTCTGTATTAGGTATTCTAGCCTGTACACTACAGAGCAGGCTGAAATGGGGTTGGCAGGAGGCAGCCTTCCTTCTGTAGTCAGTATTCTAGCCTGTACACTACAGAGCAGGCTGAAATAGGGTTGGCAGGAGGCAGCCTTCCTTCTGTATTAGGTACCCTAGCCTGTACACTACAGGGCAGGCTGAAATGGGGTTGGCAGGAGGCAGCCTTCCTTCTATAGTCAGTATTGTAGCCTGTACACTACAGAGCAGTCAGAAATGGGGTTGGCAGGAGGTAGCCTTCCTTCTGTAGTCAGTATTCTAGCCTGTACACTAAAGAGTAGGCTGAACTAGGGTTGGCAGGAGGTAGCCTTTTTCCGCAGTCTGTATCCTAGCTTGTACACTAAAGAGAAGGCTGAAATGGAGTTGGCAGGAAGTAGCCTTCCTTCTGTAGTCAGTATTCTAGCCTGTACACTACAGAGCATGCTGAAATGGGGTTGGCAGGAGGCAGCCTTTCTTCTGTATTAGGTATTCTAAGGTGTACACTACAGAGCAGACTGAATTTGGGTTGGCAGAAGGCAGCCTTCCTTCTGTATTAGGTATTCTAGACTATACACTACAGAACAGGGTGAAATGGGGTTGGCAGGAGGTAGTCTTCCTTCTGTAGTCAGTATTGTAGCCTGTACACTACAGAGCATGCTGAAATGGGGTTGGCAGGAGGCAGCCTTTCTTCTGTATTAGGTATTTTAGGCTGTACATGAGGCGGTCGACAGGGTAGGAGGTACTCGGATACCGGGGCTAATGGCGACTTGGATGGGGGATCGCGGCCGGTCGGTCCCCAGGGTAGGGGGTACTCGGATACCGGGGCTAATGGCGACTTGGATGGGGGATCGCGGCTGGTCGGTCCCCGGTCCCGTGCCCTGGACCCTTAATGGCGGGGAACGTGGAGGATGATGGTGGTGAAGGGGATTAGTTACGTGATGCTACCTGTGGTACCTGGTAACGGGTATACCAGCGCTGCGGCCATCCGCTGAGGTGATGGAGGTGCAGCTCAGTGTAGTACAGCTCCCCACAGGCGGAGCTTTACCTCAGGGCAGCGGCGATGGATGAGGGGAGTCATAGTAGAGTCTCTGCAGTTAACGCTGTGGATGGCGGCAGTTAAACAGGCACACGCACACACAGTAGTCTTTGTTTCAGTACCTTTCACTGGTGACAGGGTAACAGGTACAGTCCAGAGAAGTAACCAGGTCCCCAGTGCAATTTGGGACTTTCACCTTAGAGAGTTGTGAGACCTCCTCTGTCTCTGTGTATGGTGGTTTGGGGTAAGTCTTGCCTGTAACTGAACTCACCGCTCCTTCTCCCTCTCAGGGCTTTACTCTGTCACTGACAATGAGGTCCTTCTGCGGGGTCCCTATTACTCCTTTGGCCCCTGGTCCTGTGTTTGGTCAGTTTGAGTGTCTCTTAATTTACCTCAGGGGAATTTAGTGCTCCTTGTCCTTCCGGGCTTTTACTGCTACAATGGATACTGACAGCGTGCCGTCCACACAACCAGGATGACAAACGGCAGGAGTGAGCTCTTTCGGTCGGCGTGTTTCTCTGCCCACTTCCGTCTCCAGATCACGTGGGCTGCCTTCCGGTCACGGGACTCTGTTCCTCACTACGTCACACAGGTCCTGTGCTTGTTCGTACAGCTGTGGCAGCCTGCAGCTTCAACCACACAACTCAAGGGTTGTATATACATACAGGGGATTAAATTTGTGGTTTAAGTTAAAGTGCTGGGGCACACAAGGACTAGGGCAAGGATTATAGGTTATTAAACCTTTTATTTATCGCACAACACAACGCGTTTCAACAGTTAACAGTAAATCCACCTGATGAAGACTGTGTTAACTGTTGAAACGTGTTGTTGTGTGCAATAAATAAAAGGTTTAATAACCTTTAATCCTTGCCCTAGTCCTTGTGTGCCCCAGCGCTTTAATTTAAACCACAAATTTAATCCCCTGACTGTGATTTAAAAGAATAAGAACTGGTGCCAGTGGTCATCCCAGTAACTCTATGGATCACTTTTTGCACATTATTTCGGGGCAAGACGTTTGCACGACCAGAAGATGTCTGTCAAACTGCCCTCTTTCTCGCCGCATTTTCAGCATAGTGGGCTCACTTCTGGGAAGATTGCGTGCCCCAGATATTCCTCCCATTGTAATAGAAATTTGGTTTTAGTGCTTTCTGAAGGCATGTTAATTAGGCAATGAGCCTTAGAAAGAGTGTGTCTAATTGGGCCTGTACCTAAACACTCCTCCTCAAATGGTGTCATAGATCCCGACAAGTGCATCCTGGGAGCAGGGAATTCAAGAAATGGGCCAACTGGTTGGCTCTCCATGTGTCGAGGGCACAAGGTGCTCGGAGGTCCATGAGTTCCTCCCTTGTCAGCCAGACATTTCCAGGGCTGCCACTAGGAATTTCGGAGCCCCATACTGCCAAAATTTTGGGGCCTCCCTGAGACTCCGCCCTCCACCCATGCTCCGGCCTCCACCCAACATACATTATATTTATAGTGAAAAATTGGAACCGCACCAAACATTACCTCAATTTATGTGCTAAGCTTTCCCAACCAGCAATCCAGATGGTTCCTTGCAATAGGTTAAAAAAAGGAAAAAACAGCACAAAAAAATAGAAAAAAGTTGACTTTATTGCCTAATGTGTGGCCACGCCATTGGGCAATAAAGTCCACTTTTTTCAATATTTTTGTGCTGTTTTTTTATTTTTTTTTTTACACACTCTCTCTATTATATATTACACACATACACACTTGAGACTCCAGTGCGCTGAATACACAATAGCTGTATACACAATAGTCACAGCTGCTAGCTGTATACACAATAGATATGGCTGCGGGCTGTATAGACCAGGGTCTCAAACACGCGGCCCCCGGGCCGCAAGCGGCCCGCCTGGCTTCCCACTGCGGCCCGGGGCACCTTGAAGAAATAACATGCCCCGGGCCTTTGTGAAGGGAGCCGCCGCGGTACCCGCTTTATAGTGACTTCCGGGTACCGCTGAAACAAGTGCCATGATCGCGCCTGTACATTCAAGCAAGCAGGTGGCCGGCGGACCAATCAGAAGCCTCCTGTCACAGGAGGCGGCCGGTGGACCAATCAGAAGCCTCTTGTGACAGGAGGCTTCTGATTGGTCCGCCGGCCGCCTCCTGTGACTTTTCCCTATGGGCCGCCCACTAATGTGGTGCGTGGGCCGCCCGCTCCTATGTCCGCACACTGCCAGAGGAGTAAGGCCAGAAGTGTGTGGCCTCTGGCCGCATTAAATCATTTGCCGACGAGCGGGCACATCATTCAGGGGGCGGGGCCATGGACGTGAAGGGGGCGGGGCCGTTTACCTAAAGCAGGCACCCTCTCACACCAATCAAGATGAAAGGTGCAGTACCCAGGCCCTCACACCTCAGCTGATCATGTGACCCCTGATGACTTCCCTCCATGTGACATCATGACAGGTCCTGTGTGTGAGTATCATATCTGTGTCTGTCTGTCTGTCTTTACACAACACTAAATAGTATATACAGGTCCACACTACATGCTCTACTAGTGTGCTTATATACTGTATATATATATAGTGTGGACCTGTATATACAGTATAGTGCTGAGTATACAAGATATACAGCAGCACTCCAAAATGTGTACAGAGCCCCAAGTGTTTAATGTGCAGAGCCCGCAGTGTGTAATGTGCAGAGCCTGCAGTGTGTAATGTACAGAGCCTGCAGTGTGTAATGTACAGAGCCCGCAGTGTGTAATGTACAGAGCCCGCATTGTGTAATGTGCAGAACCCGCAGTGTGTAATGTGCAGAGCCCGCAGTGTGTAATGTGCAGAGCCCGCAGTGTGTAATGTGCAGAGCCCGCAGTGTGTAATGTGCAGAGCCCGCAGTGTGTGTTGTGCAGAGCCCGCAGTGTGTAATGTACAGAGCCCGCATTGTGTAATGTGCAGAACCCGCAGTGTGTAATGTGCAGAGCCCGCAGTGTGTAATGTGCAGAGCCCGCAGTGTGTAATGTGTAGAGCCCGCAGTGTGTAATGTGTAGAGCCCGCAGTGTGTAATGTGCAGCATCAGAAAGTTTTCCTGCGGGCAGAGTTTGCGCTCTGTTCTTCCTGGTCCCTCCATGGATTCTGTTCCTCTCTGCGCCCAGCACTGGACTTTCTGCCGCCACCTTTCATCTTTCCCCATCTTTACGATCTGGCTGAGTCTTGGCTATCTCTATAGCACAGCCTCCTGGGTATGCTGGGTATAATTCTCCTGTCTACTGAGTCTAATACTCAGTATCTGTATTATTGTGTATATATATATACACTGCACAGTACCACTTCTTCTGTCCTGTATACAGGGTGTAATCCTCAGTATCTGTATTATTCTGTGTGTATACACTGCACAGTACCACTTCTCCTGTCCTGTATACAGGGTGTAATCCTCACTATCTGTATTATTCTGTATATATACACTGCACAGTGGCACTTCTGTCCTGTATACTGGGTGTAATCCTCAGTATCTGTATTATGCGGTATATATACACTGCACAATACCACTTCTCCTGTCCTGTATACAGGGTGTAATCCTCAGTATCTGTATTATTCTGTATATATACACTGCACAGTGCCACTTCTCCTGTCCTGTATACTAGGTTTAATCCTCAATATCTGTATTATTCTATATATACACTGCACAGTACCACTTCTCCTGTCCTGTATACTGGATGTAATCCTCAGTATCTGTATTATTCTGTATATATACACTGCACAGTACCACTTCTGTCCTGTATACTGGGTGTAATCCTCAGTATCTGTATTATTCTGTATATATACACTGCACAGTACCACTTCTCCTGTCCGCTGGGTGCTGGCAGTTGCCAGGTGCCGCTTTACGCCGGGTGCTGGCAGCTGGCAGCTGCCACCTGGTGCTGGCAGCTGCCGGGTGTTAGCGGCCACTGGGTGCTGCCGGGTGCCGCCTAATGCCGGGTGATGGCAGCTGCTGGATGCCACCTGGTGCCGCCTCCCAGGTGCTGCTGGGTGCCGTCTAGTGCTGGCGGCTACCGCTGGGTGCTGCCGGGTGCCACCTTTTGGGTGCTGGCGGCTGCCGGGTGCCACCAAATGCCGGGTGCTGGCAGCTGCCGGATGCTGCCGGCTGCAGGCTGGTGCCGGCAAGTGGGAGACCGGGAGCCACAGAGGAAGAAGCGGCCGGGATGAGAAGAGTGGAGTCAGGTAAGGCGCTGTTACAGCCGAAGATAGCAGCCTGGGGAACGTGACCACTGAAAGTGCCTAGGGCGGCAGGAACTCCAAATATGGCCCTATGTAAGTGTGTCAATGTGTGAGTGTGTGTGTTTGTGTGAATATGTCTGAGGATGTATGTGTGAGTGTGTGTGAGTGTGTATGTGAGTGTGTGTGTATATGTGTGAGTGTGCGGGTGTGTATATGTGTGAGTGTGAGCGAGAGAACAAAAAGAACAGAGACCAGGTTGTGGGGACTTCTCTACAAAAAGGCGTTGGGATGGGGGACATTACTACAAGATGACAAGGGAGGGATCATTACTAAAAGATGGGGACATTACTACAAAATGAGGACCAGGATGGGAGACATTAATATAGGATGGGGACCAGGATGGGGCATTACTACACATATGGACCAGGGAGGAACATTACTACAAGATGGAGACCAGGGCGGGGGCATTACTACAAGACGAGTACCAGGATGGGGGTCATTAATATAGGATGGGAACATTACTACATGTAGGGACCAGGGAGGAACATTACTTTAAAAAGGGCACCAGGATGGGGACATTACTACAAGACGGGGACCAGTTTGGGGGACATTAATATACAATGGGGACCAGTATGGGGACATTACTACATAAAGGAGATTAGGGTAGGAACATTCCTACAAGAAGATCAGGATTTGTACTTTACTAGATTGAGCAAAAAATTCTGGTATTGCTAAAATGTCACTAAGGGTACCGTTACACGTCGCAACATTGCATGCAGTTTCACAGGCAATTTGCTGGTTGCAGTGAAATCATGGACACATTGTTCCATTTGTACACGGCCACAAAATAGAACAATGTGTCCATGATTTCACTGCAACCAGCAAATTGCCAGTGAAATTGCATGCAATGTTGCGATGTGTAACGGTACCCTTAGGGTACCTTTACACACGGCTACATTTGTAGCTTGTCACCAGGCAACTTACTGGTTGCAGTGAAATCATGGATACACGATTCCATTTGTACACAGCAACAAGATAGAACCATGTATCCATGATTTCACTGCAACCTGTAAGTTGCCTGGTGACAAGCTACAAATGTAGCCGTGTGTAAAGGTACCCTTAGTCCTACAAGCGATGCGGCCCCCCGATATCAATTTTTTTCTACATGCGGCCCACCAACCCAGCTGAGTTTGAGACCCCTGGTATAGACAATGGGGATGGCTTTTGGCCATATGGACAATGGAGATGGCTGCAGGCTATACACACAATAGAGAATACACAATAGAGACTGCTGCTGCCCGTATGGCTGCGAGACAAATGTACAATGGAGACGGCTGTGGGGCAAATGCACAATGGAGACTGCTGGGAGACGTATGCAGGAATGTTCTAAGCTGACATAGGATACACTGAGGGGGTGTGTGTAATTCATAGAGTTAACCCTTTGGGATAGAGATTGACAATTGTTGTAAGGATTAATATAGACTAGGCGATTGTTGTTTTAGGTATATAGACACTGTTAGGAGATCTGATGTAAGAAAGGCAAAGCACAAGTGTGTGCATGCCATATGAGAGTTGTGTATGTGAATACCTGACGGGATCACTTGATCTACCTTACTATTTTCCTTCCCTAAAAAGCTCTGATACTGAAGGGTGTAATGATAGTGAACCTGCTGCTCTATCAATTGCTTTTTGCACTTTAGCACTGGCCTCATTGACCTACATTAGCTCCTCAGCTGTGGTTTCCACGGCTGGTATCTGCATGTCACTTTGGGTGTTTAACTGTATATGTAAATCTTTAATTATTGCTTCTTGTATATGTAGTCTGTGCTTTTTTGAATAAAATTGCATGTATAAATATTCAACTGGATTTTGTTTACTCACAATATTTCATTACCTGATATGTGTGGAAAATTTGAAATTTTAGGTTAATAATTAATGGTAACGGACTCGCAGTCCGATTTTTTTTTTTTTTAGGATATAATCTCCTCCCATTGCGCCTGCGTTTAGTGGAGGCCCCAGATCTTAGCTCCGCAGTGTGTTCTAGTGTATTCACACTGTGGGGGATGGGGCCCCTGCTATATGTAGGCTACATGTGATCTCAATTGTCGGGCAGCACACACTGCCTGTGCCTGAGAAATGAATGAACAGCGCAGGTGAGGCACCCCAAGTCTGTGGGGTACTCAGGAACCAGATCGCTGCTGCTGTCAGTGATTGTATGGTGTCACTGATCTAATGCTGTGTTATGATATATCACACATGTGGAGAACTGGTTTAAATACTGTGTTGGTTAATTCTCTTCTGTCTATACAAGTACATGTGGGTTAAGTTGAGATAATGTAACATACTCTGTATTCCTCATGAAAATAAGTAAGGGCTGAAGTGCTCTTAGTGCAGAAAATGAGTTTGCTACCACCAGCATGTGTGTACTCAGTGATCTGTGATCAGCCCATGTGGGGCATTATATTGTAACACCTTTGAAATTGTATTGGTGATAACCATTCATTGTATTTTATGACTGTTTAGTCCAAAGTGACTGTTTACCACTGTACTGCTGGTGTGGGGGCTACTGACCACCGCCCTCACCTGTCCTCTAAGTCAGTTTAAATGAAAACACTTTGATGTAACTATAAGCTATACTCTTTCTTCTTCGCTTTCATTCAATCTTGAATAGCTGACAGAGCACTCACCTCCCAATGGGTGCACTGTTGTTTTTGGAAATTGCTGTATTAAAAGTTTATAGTCTCTTATTTTACTACCTGTAAGTTAAAGGGCTAACTACTTTGCGCTTAAAACTTGTGGTGTAGCTATACTTATAAGGGGTTAATTAAGGGTGGGGGTGCATAATTAAGGGTTTATAAGTAGCAGCTTGTTGGGGCTTCTGTCCTTTGGAAGTACACTGAGATGTAGGCTGATTTTCTGCTAAGGGAAAAAAAAAATCTTTAAATCTTTTTTAGCGAGTGTGACATGAGCTGAATGTGATCGGGAGCGCAAATGCGGACGGAAGTAAGTGTGTGATTTTGGATTCAGGGAGTTTGGAAGGGAGGACTTATTGAATTGCTGGTTGTATTTTATTAATACTTGCATTTCGGGGGCGTGGCCTAGACATGGCGGGGAACGGATGCTAAGAGCTGAGCTCCTGTCCCCCTAATCGCCTCAGGGCTGATACAGCCGGTGCCCAGGCGTGAAAACTGCCCTACATGCCGGCCAAACGGAGGAGCATTAGACCTCAGCCCTCCAGGGAGCTATCAGTGCCTCTCGCTGCGAGGATTTCCCACTACCTCCGCAGCAGCTCTCAGGACCGCACCATGGCCGCAGGGAAGATGGCGGCGGGAGCCTCCCAGGACGCCGCAGGAGACAGACCCAGGGAAGCGGGAGAGACAGGCAAGAGCTCCTTGCCTGCTGAAGAGGCTCTGCAAAATGGAGGAGATCGCCGAGCAAACCTGGTAGTGAGTGCTCCTTCTCTCCCTGCTCCGACGCCTGTTGTTTCTATTCTGGAGGGCTCTGCAGACGCCTTGCAAACTCCTGTAATGGTCGGGTTGTCCTTCCAGGACCAGAAGACAGCAGGTCAGGCTGAGACCCTGCTGCCTAGTAACACTCAGACCCCCCAGAGTGGCGAAAACTGGCCCCTGATATACACTAATGAAAGTCCTGCAGACAAAAGTCACAGATCCCCTCAGGACAATAGGGGACGGGGAGTAGATGCTGGGAGCCATAATCAGCAGGGAGTCCCTGACACATATAATGTAATGACGGGAAGAATGTGGTTAACCCCCTCACAACCACAACAAAGGGGAGAGACAGAGGCAAAGAGGGACAGAGAGCCCACAGGGACTGGTCCAATGGTGCGAGGCTGGGAGAGATCTTCTCAGCCTTTGACAAGTGATCTGATACAGAATGCTCCATCCACCAGAGACCTTCTATCCCCCAGTTGTATTCCAATGCCACCAACATCTGGGGGCCAGGGGATCTGGGACGATCTTAGACTGAGGATACAGGCCATCCCCACCAGGGAGGAGATGGAGGGCTTTATTGCAAGGATGGAGGCCTCTTTTAAAGCCGAGTCCTCTGAGCTTAAAGGGGAGGTCAATAGACTGAGCTTAAGAGTGGATTCTAATGAATCGTCCTCTCAGAGCTTGGACAAGAGACTGAAGTTCTTGGAGGATACTGTATATACGCAAGCCACTCACATGGAACGGATGTTAGACTCCATGGAGGACCTGGAGAATCGAGAGAGGAGGAACAACATCAGAATCAGAGGCCTCCCAGAGAGTGTTGGACCTAGGGATCTCGATAGTGCCCTTAAAATTATCTTCAACTCTATTAGAAGAGGTACCATCAGACTCAGTTTTAGAGTTCGACAGGGCGCATAGATCCCTGGGGCCTCCACCTTCGGATGGAGATAGACCCAGAGACGTGGTATGTAGGATCCATAAATACAGAATAAAAGAGGCCATTTTCTCCAAGGCTCGGGCCAAGGGACAGATGCTGTATCAGGACCATCCTCTTCAATTACTGGCAGATCTATCAAGACGCACCCTTCAAAAGCGAAGAGCATTTCGCCCTCTCTTGGAGGCCCTACGTCTTCAGGACATACCCTACTCATGGGGATATCCGTTCCGCCTGCAGGTGCGGAGGGATGGGGTGACTCACTTTGTTACACACCCGAGGGGGGTCCCGGAATTCACGGCTGCTCTGGGCCTCCCCGCGGTCTTCATTAACATGGAGGATTGGCCGGGATATGTTGACCACCCTGGAGGGATCTCGTATGTTCCGGAACCATTCAGAGAGAGAAGGAGGAGGGGGAGGGGGGCTTCTCGGAGAAGAAGGAATAGAGGACGGCGAGAGGAATCGCTGGGCGAGGGTTGAGGGAACCTTGCTCTCTTTCTGATGATGGCTACTTTGTCCTTTTGCTTTACTAATGTTTTATTTTCCTCATGGACAGGGCATTAGACGGGGCCGTTGAGAATACCCACACAGTCATTTGCGGGCTAAGGTTCAGGAAGGTCTCATATTGATAATAATAATTAGTTTATTTCATAATGATATTGAATAAGTTTTCATCCTTTGCACCGACTCAGATATTAATGTTGCATTTAATATTAGATTCAGAAGATTTCTTGAATATTGTCACGTCCTACTGACGGACCCTATGTGTGGACCCACTGGACCGCGTAAAGCGGATGCTGATACCGGGTGATAGAGAGTCAGACAAGTACCGTAGAGTCAACAGGTTTATTAACCAAAGCGGAACAGAACAAAACCCACGCCCCTGGAGAGGGCCACACGGTCGCAGCACAGGAAACCCAGCAAGGGAGACCCCGGAGCGCTTGACCCCTATACAGGGATACCGCCGGGATCAGCCTCGAAGGGGCCAGTGAAGTCAACACGAGTGTTCAACCGACCCCAGGCGACGTGGTAACAAAACAGCAACCGGGTAAACAACAAGAAGCGGAAACTGAGAACACAGAGGACCCGGAACACGGGGAACCAGGAACACAGGGAATCCCAGGACCACGGGGGATCCGGAGCCGGGCGAGAAGCGGCGATCAGCTTGAAGAGATCCAGGAGACCATCCAGGAACACGGTGATCAGCCAGGAGCCGGCAGGAACGAGATCTGGAGGAGGTAACACAGAAAGATCAGGTAACAGACCAATTAAGGAGCGACCTGACAGACCAGTAGTGGCAGCTTCACTAAGGAGAAGGTTGCCCTGGCCCCGACTGATTGAAAACAGGAGGTTTAAATCAAAACAGGGCAGTCCTGATTGGCAGGACACAGAGACCTGGTGATTGGCTGAGGGGAGGAGCAAGCTCCCTGCAGTCTTCCCAGCAGAAACTGAATTGGAGACAGTTTCATGTGCTGAAGCAGTGGTACCGGAAGTGAGAGGAGCAGTGTTGCTCCAGCAGAGGGAGTAAGGGCAGCAGGCCGCGGGCACGGGCGGCAGACCCCCGAGGGGTAACAAATATTCTGTTTGCTTTGTTTATTGCCAATACAAGGGTCTTCATGCGACACTTTATAAAAAGATTGGTCCCGAGGTAAGGGGGACGGCTCCAATGTAGATAGGCTACGCTCCACTGGGATAGTCTGCTGACTTCAGGATAGACAGGTCAAATAGACCACCCTAAATTGCTATCTCAGATTATTCTGAGAATTTTTTTTTTGTTTTTTTTTTTGTTATAGCTTAATATAGCCCCTCTCTTCTTTTCTATTCTTTTCAAATCTCTCTAATCATATAAACCCTCGGGTCTATTTGTCTTCTTCTTTTACTTATCTTCTCGTGTCCCTCTTTATACTCCCCTCCTTCTCGTCTCCCTCTCTACCCCTACTGGCTCCTCGTTAACCATGTCCTCCATAAAAAATTGCTCACTCAATGTACGAGGATTTAACACTCCTCAAAAGAGGTCTCAGATTCTGTACAATGCTCATAAGCAGAAGTGCCAGATTCTGATGCTTCAAGAGACGCATTTTAAATCAGGCCATGTCCCGAGTCTCCGTAACAGATACTTCTCTACTTGGCACCATAGTACCAACCCGGAAGCAAGAACAAAGGGTGTTTCCATTGCGATACACAGGTCGCTTTCTCACGAGATCCTAGATGCCTGCGTAGATCCCCAGGGTCGTTATGTGTTCCTTAAGATGAGAATTGCCGGATCCCTACTAACTATCGCTAACTGGTATTTACCCAATAGATTTCAGACAAAAACGTGCAGATTGTACTTAACGTGCCTGACGGAATTCGCAGAGGGATCAGTCGTCATCGGGGGAGACCTCAACTTCACCCTGGACCCGGCAGCTGACTCATCTTCTGGTAAGAGATCTATCCCTAACAAAAAACTTGCTTCCCTGAAAGGGTTCCTTCACACACTGAGACTCATTGACATTTGGAGGATTTTAAATCCCCAGGGAAGGGACTTTACGTATTTTTCCCCAATACACAATTCTTACAGTAGAATTGATTTATTTTTCATAAGTCACAGCTTGCTTTCGTGGAACCCTAAGGCAAATATAGGAGACATTTTCCTCTCAGATCATGCCCCCATCTTCTTGAAACTTACACTCCCTGATAAAAGTAGACGACCGTGGACGTGGAGGCTAAATGACCACTTAATGAAAGACGAGTTGTGTATGTCAGAGGTGAGAGAAACTATCCAACTCTGGTCGGGACCATGCGGAGGACCCCACACCTCCACCCACTAAGTGGGAAGCTTTGAAATGCGTTCTAAGGGGGATTTTCATAAAACATGGTGCCCGCCTGAAGAAAAATAACGCAGAAAAGGTAGACGATCTCCTCTCTCAGATACAAACTCTGGAAATTTTACACAAACAGACCTTATCGAAACTGACATTAGCTGACTTGACAATTAAAAAGACGGAACTTAAAAATCTATTGGACCAAAAATACCGCAGATACACCGAGAAGTCTAGGAGTTACTTTTACTCCAATGTGGACAAATGCGGGCGTCCCCTGGCCCGATTGCTCCATCCTCGCTTGAATCCTCCTTTTGTACCCTATATATCAACCAATAAAGGTATACGAACATTTATTCCGAATGAAATCTTGGAGGAATTTAAGAAATACTATTGTGTTCTCTATAATATTAAGGGACACTTCTCCGATCTCTCATCCTCCGAGTTGTCGGATAAGATCAAGGGGTATATTGACCAGACGGCAATTCCATCTCTGGCTAAAGAGACAGTTGCGATGTTAGAGGAAGATATCTCGGAGGAGGAATTATCCCAGGCTATTCAGTCTACTCCTTCTGGGAAATGCCCGGGCCCTGACGGGTTTTTACCCAATTTTTATAAAACGCTCAAGTCCCAGCTGACACCAGTGATGCTGAAGACCTTTGCTATACTTAGGGGATCGGATTTCGTGCCCCAATCATTAGAGGCTCATATCAGCGTCCTCCCCAAACCAGGGAAAGATCCATCTTTGGTTTCGAACTATAGGCCGATTTCGTTACTAAATGTGGATGTAAAACTTTTCTCCAAACTATTAGCTGACCGTTTGGCTCCACTCCTCCCTTCGGTGATTAATACTGACCAGGTGGGCTTTGTCAGAGGCCGGGAAGGTAGGGATAATACTATCAGAACCCTGCTCCTTATAGCTAAGGCCAAAAACAGCTCGATTCCACTAGGCCTAATTTCTGTGGACGCTGAGAAGGCCTTTGACAGAGTCCACTGGGGGTTTATGAGGGAGGCGCTTGCACAGCTTGGCCTGGGCCCTAGGTTCCTACACGGAATCCTGTCCCTGTACTCCTCCCCTTCTGCTAAGGTGAAGATAGGAGGAGCCCTATCCTCTTCGTTCAAAATAACAAACGGTACTAGGCAGGGATGCCCTTTGTCACCCCTGCTGTACATTATCGTCATGGAACATCTGGCCACGGCACTTAGGTCCAATGTAAGCGTCCATGGGGTTACGCTGGGACAGAGTCTTCACAAATTAGCCTTATTTGCAGATGACCTCCTCCTGTACGTCTCACAGCCCCTGGTCTCTATCCCTTCGGTTTTAAAGGAGTTTGAACGGTTCGGACAATTGAGCAACTTTAAAGTGAACTGCTCCAAAACCGAGGCGCTTAATATCTCTCTGCCTGGAGACTTGGTCTCTCATTTATCTAAACAGTTTCCATTCAAATGGAGGGCAGAAGCCATTAAGTACCTGGGAGTCCTTATACCAAAATACCTTAAACAATTATTCAATTTGAACTATCAACCCCTTTTGACTAACGTGGAGTCGGCATTTACCTCCTATAGACAACTAAAGTTGTTCTGGTTCGGGAGAATGAAGGTAGTCAAGATGGATGTCTTGCCCCGACTCTTACATACTTTCCAGACTGTTCCTGTTCAATTGGATAGAGGTTTCTTATCCAAATTGCAATCTATGATACTCAGATTTATCTGGGGGGCAAGAGACCCAGATTGCGAATGAATATCCTCTCCTTGCCCAAGACCAGAGGAGGGGTCGGATTACCCAACATACGAACGTACTTTTTAGCTTCCTCTCTAGTTAGAGCTTTGGACTGGCAGTATTCTGCGTCCTCCAAGAAATGGGTAGAGTTGGAGCAGGAAGGTTTGGGGATCCCGCTGAAATACCTACTCTGGATTTCCCCTAGAGACTCTACAGACGTAGAACCATTGACAGATATGTCCAGGACCACATTGAGGATATGGCACCTGGTGACGAAAGCCCTCCGTTTGGATGATTGACTTAGTCCTTTGACCCCCCTTTTTAGTAACCCATCTTTCTCTCCTGGATTTGACAGGCAGAGATTTTTATGTTGGCAGAGTGTGAACGACACCCGAGTGGGACAGACCCTATCCAACGGTGGTTTGCCCTCTTTGGCAGAACTACAACTCAAAGATCCTACGAGACCACTTAAGTGGTTCGAATTTCTCCAATACAGAGCCTACCTATACTCAGCTGACCACTCATGCAGGGTGAGATTGACGCCCAACGTATTGGAATAATTATTCCAATTGGAGTCTCCCCCGATGCGCAAAATATCAGCTCTTTACCAGGCCTTAGGGTTCATGAGAGATCAGGGCACCCTTCACTTCCAGAGTGCTTGGGAAAGGGAATTGGGGTTTAACATTTCTGAGGGTAATTGTCAGAAATGCTTTATATTTACCCACTAATTAGCTAATGCTTGTTCTGCACAAGAAAGAAGCTATAAGCTGCTCGCTAGATGGTACCTATGCCCGACGACACTCCGAAACATGTTTCCTGGAACCCCTGACACCTGCTGGCGCTGTGGAGAGGAGAAAGGTACAATGTTGCACATTTGGTGGAGTTATGGGGAAATCCGGCGGTTCTGGTCTGAGATATTCAATGTATATACTCGGATAACAGGTAAACAAATCGAATGCTGTCCAGAATCGGCACTGTTGTCCATCTTTCCAGGTCCTATTGGACTTCAAAAGAGGGATATACTCCGCTTTTGCGTCTCGGCCGCTCGAGCGGTGATCCCGAGGTTCTGGAAATCAACTCGGGTCCCATCTCCACTTGAGTGGTTCAGAGAATTGATGGATATTTACCGAATGGAGGAGCTCGCAGCTGATGCATCGGGATCTCGAAACAAATTCTTAGGGATTTGGTTTGAATGGATTCTTTTTCAAGATTCTACAGAATTTAGGAGTATCTTTTCCGAAATGGACATCGTGGCACGACCTCTGGCAGACGGGGAGTCAGTGTGACATATACCTTTCCTCTTCCCCATACCCTATCCTCCCTTTTTTTTGTGGTCTTTCTTAACCCAGTATAACCTTTTCTAATGGTTTCTATATCTCTTCTCTCTTTCTTCTTCTCTATCTTTCCTTTTTTCCCCACCAGATTCATTTCCCTTTATTCAGTTTAGGATTTTTTTTTTAACTCTATATCTATACCCCCGGAACTCTGGTGAGCGTAGACTAGTATTGAAAGCCCCGAGTTGCGAGTAGCTTTTTAGACCCTAGGCTTTCCCTTCTGGTGTCTCAGTTAGTGGACTACTCTAACTGGACCTCTCAGAGACGGGATTCAACGGACAGTAACCCACTTAAGTGGTAACCCTGCTAGTAGGGGATAAGTGATTTAAAATCTTTTTGTTGGGGTCGTAGGTTCCCCTGGGTTCAGACCATCTCAAACCCCTGAGAAAAGGGGTAAACTTATTTGTTTAGAACAGTACCTTGATTGTAGTAAATAATCCACCAGGAATAGGTGCAAAAGTAAAATTTACAGCCTATCTTAAAGTTACTATTGATTTTGCGAATTTGTTTGTATATTTCTTATGTCTCAAAACCCTTTCATAAGAATGATTGTATGTCTTTAATGTGTTTTTCAAAATTCAATAAAAATTAGATTAACCATAATACTTGCATTTCTTTTTACTTATCATTTCTGTTTGGTGCAATCCACATTAGAAAATGAGCTCCATAATTGACAATGCCATCCAGTGTACATCTTGCCACATGTATGCAATCCTTGAACAGCCGGTCGAGGGTGCATACTGCTGTGTGAGATGTGAGTATGTTGTGCATTTGGAAGCCCAGATACTGGATCTAAATCAACAACTGGCAAAGCTGAGATCCATAGACAATATGGAAAGCAGTCTGCTGCTCACTGAACAGCTGCTCAATGGGATAGATGTGGGGGAGGATGGTAGCATGGAGCTGCAGGACAGTGAGGTAGCTAGCTGGGTGACAGAAGGCGGAGTAGAGGGAAGAGTGCCAGGGAGGCTAGCCCTGATCTGGCACACCCCAATAAATTTGCTAAGTTGGCAGATGAGGGGGGTGTGAATTCAGGTATAGCACTGCTGCAGCAGAGCATGTCCTGTGAAAGCCGGAGGAGTGTCGGCTCCAGTAAGGGGGAAAACAGGAGAGCAGGGCAGGCCAGGCAGGTGCTGGTAGTGGGGGACTCAATTATTAGGGGAACAGATAGGGCAATCTGTCACAAAGACAGGGATCGTCGAACAGTGTTCTGCCTACTTGGCACTCGAGTCCGGCACATCGCTGATCGAGTTGACAGATTACTGGAAGGGGCTGGTGAGGACCCAGCGGTCATGGTGCACATTGGCACAAGTGACAAAGTTAGAGGTAGGTGGAAGGTCCTTAAAGATGATTTCAGGGAATTAGGCTGTAAGCATAAGGCAAGGACCTACAAGGTAGTGTTCTCTGAAATACTGCCTGTACCACGTGCCACACCAGAGAGGCAACGGAAGATTAGGGAGATAAATAAGTGGCTCAGGAATTGGTGTTGGAAGGAGGGGTTTGGGTTCCTGGAGAACTGGGCCGACTTCTCTGTTGGCTACAGGTTCTATGCTAGGGACGGGCTGCACCTCAATGGGGAAGGTGCAGCTGTGCTGTTGGAGAAAATGGCTAGAAGGTTGGAGGAGTGTTTAAACTAGGAATTGGGGAGGAGGGTATTCATTGTACAGGAGGGGAACATAGTGTAAATAGTAACCTGGGCACAAGTAATAAAATTGGGGGTGGCATGGGGAGTGGGGTTAGAACAGTCAATATAGTAGGAAGGAATAGAGGTAAAGAGAGATGCATAAAGTGCATGTACACGAATGCCAGAAGCCTCACTAACAAAATGGAGGAATTAGAATTGATTTTGTTGGAAAATAATTGACATGGTGGGGATATCCGTGACATGGCTGGATGAGAGCCATGACTGGGCTGTTAATTTACAGGGCTATAGTCTGTTCAGAAATGACCGTACAAATAAGCGAGGGGGAGGTGTCTTTTTATACGTAAAATCATCCTTAAAACCCATCCTACGTGATAATATAGGTGAATCTAATGGAAATGTAGAGTCCCTGTGGGTGGAGATAAGGGGAGGGGAAAAAATAATAAATTACTGATAGGGGTTTGTTATAAGTCTCCAACAATAATGGAAGTGGAGGAGAATATCCTCATAAAGCAAATAGATGAAGCAGAGACTCAGGGAGAAGTCATTATTATGGAGGACTTCAGCTACCCTGAAATACATTGGGGAACAGAAACCTGCAGTTCCAGCAAAGGTAATCGGTTTTTGACAACTATGAGAGACAATTATCTTTCACAACTGATTCAGGACCCAACAAGAAGGGGGGCACTGCTGGACCTAATATTAACCAACAGGCCAGACTGCAAATCACATTTAAGGGTTGGAGATTACTTGGGTAATAGTGATCATAAAATAAGTTTTCAAGTATCCTTTAATAAGATGTGTAGTAGAGGGGCCACAAGGACACTAAACTTCAGGAAGGCAAATTACCAACGGTTGAGAGATGATCTTAGTGCAATAAACTGGGACAATGTCCTGAGACATAAAAGTACACAAAGCAAATAGGAGACGTTTATTAGCATGCTGAATAGGTCCTGTGCACAATATATACCCTATGGGAATAAGCATGCTAGAAATGGGAGGAAACCACTATAGCTAAAAAATGATTGTGTTGGCCCCTTTAAAAATAATCTGGGTGAAATGGTGGATGAGGATGAGGAAAAAGCCAATATGCTAAATGACTTTTTTTCAACGGTATTTACACAAGAACATCCCATTACAGACAATATGATCAGTGATAGCAAAAACTCTCAATTAAATGTCACCTGCTTAACCCAGCAGGAAGTACGGCATCGTCTAAAAATCACTAAAATTGACAAAACCCTGGGCCTGGATGGGATACACCCCAGAGTGCTGCAAGAATTAATACTGTCATAGATAGACCATTATTTTTAATCTTTAAAGATTCCATAATAACAGGGTCTGTACCACAGGACTGGCATATAGCAAATGTGGTGCCAATATTCAAAAAGGGGACAAAAACTGAACTTGGAAATTATAGGCCAGTAAGCTTAACCTCTACTGTGGGTAAAATCCTAGAGGGTTTTCTAAGGGATACTATACTGGAGTATCTGAAGAAAAATAACCTCATGACCCAATATCAACTTGTGTTTACGAGGGACCGTTCCTGTCAAACTAATCTGATAAGATTCTATGAAGAAGTAAGTTCTGGACTGGACCAAAGAAATGCAGTGGACGTGGTGTATATGGACTTTTCAAAAGCTTTTGATACGGTACCACACAGAGTTGATACATAAAATGAGAGCAATGGGGATAGGGGAAAATATGTGTAAGTGGGTTAAGAACTGGCTTAGTGATAGGAAACAAAGGGTGGTTATTAATGGAATACACTCAGAATGGATCACAGTTAACAGTGGGGTACCACAGGGGTCAGTGTTGGGCCCGCTTCTTTTTAATATATTTTTTTAACCTTGTAGGGTCATTATAAGCAGCCTTGCCTAGTCTGATGCAGACGTGTCTGATGCGAAAGTGTCTTATCTAAAGTGTCTAGATATGAAATAGTCCTGAAATGATATGGAGCAACTGGGCTCCATCATCCGCCCTGTATCATAATTCATCTGCACTCCTCTGACCATCACCTAATCATCATGTTGTTTCTGTGTTTCTCTACAGGTATATTTGACTGTATGGACCAGCACCAAACTTTAATGCTGTTGTGATGTATTTTGTCTGCTGAAAATATCTGGGGTATGTTTGACTGTATGGACCAGCACCAAACTTTAATGCTGTTTTGATGTATTTTGTCTGCTGAAAATATCTGGGGTATGTTTGACTGTATGGACCAGCACCAAACTTTAATGCTGTTCTGATGTATTTTGTCTGCTGAAAATATCTGATTCCAGCATCAATGTAACTGTCCTTCCCCCTGCCCCCAGCCAAATGCCTGTTTATGATCCTTTGTTCAAATATGCCTATGAGTGATTATTTGGTGCAGTCTTGCTTGGCCATGTCCTAATGGACTCCAGTTCCCTTCCCCTTTCCCCACACCTGAAATCAGTATCATTGAGCATATAAGGAGCCTTGTCTAGTCTAATGCAGACGTGTCTGATGCGAAAGTGTCTTATCTAAAGTGTCTAGATATGAAATAGACCTGAAATGATTTGGAATTGACTGGGATAGACTGGAAGGTACTGACAGAAAGCCACTCAAACAATGTCTATTGCTCTATTCTCTACTAATCACTACCATGTCTTTAACTGCACTGTTTGTGTTTCTATGTGCCATCACCACCAACTTGTATCACCCTATCCCCCCTCCATCACCACTCATCCACATCAGCCCCTCTCTCCTGAACTACCCTATGTACAGCTCCCATGCCATCTTCAGTTTACTGAGGATTCTCAGCCCACCATATTCTAACATTTGTCATAATAAACCAAGTCCTAAATCTAAAAACTATCTGCTCTTCCTCTTTTTGCTGTTGCTCTTGTCAGGTGATATCTCCCCCAACCCTGGTCCGCCCTCTAACTTCAACCCCTCTCCCACCACACATAGAAACCCCACTAACCTTATTACCATCACTTGCGCTCCTTCATCTCCCTCTTTTAACTGCGCTCTCTGGAATCCACGATCTGTATGCAACAAACGTCCCTTCATTAACAATTACTTCCTTACCAACTCTCTTAACCTACTGGCCCTCACAGAAACCTGGATCCAGGATTCAGACACTGCTTCCCCTGCTGCTATTTTTCACGGCGGCCTACATTTCTCTCATTCCCCTAGACCTGGGAACAGACATGGTGGTGGAGTTGGCCTCCTCCTGTCCCCACAATGTACTTTCCAGGTCATTCCTCCAGCCCCATCACTCTCATTCCCTTCTTTTGAGGTCCATACCATTAGGCTATTCCATCCCCTCCCCCTCAGAGTAGCAGTGGTATACCGCCCCCCAGGGTCACCCACCCAGTTCCTTGACCATTTCTTCGCGTAGCTCCCGCATTTCATGTCCTCAGATTTACCAACCCTTATTCTGGGAAACTTTAACATTCCCATAAACAGCCCCATCTCCCCATCTGCATCCCAGCTCCTATCTCTAACCACCTCTTTTGGCCTCTCACAGCTCTCAACCTCTGAGACGCACAAAGACGGTAACACCCTTGACTTGGTCTTTACCCAGCTCTGCTCATCCTCCTCCTTAGATAACTCATCTCTTCTCTCCGACCACAACATTCTCTCCTTCTCACTCACTAACCCTCTCCCACCACAGCCCAATCCTACCTATCACACATCCAGAAATCTACAAGCGATTAACCCTCATGCACTCACAGACTCCCTCATCTCATCTCTTTCCCCAATCTCTTCAATCTCCTGTCCAGATCAGGCAGTAAATCACTACAATGACACACTCAGAAGCTCCCTGGACCAAGTAGCGCCCCTCCCCTTCAGAACCTCCAAACAGAGAACAAAATAGCCTTGGCTCACATCACAAACTCAATTCCTCCAGCGATGCACTAGGAGTGCTGAACGTCTATGGAGGAAAACTCGCTCACCAGGAGACTTTATCCACTATAAATTTATGCTCAAAACTTACAACTCTGCCCTTCACCTTGCCAAACTGACCTACTTCACCACCCTGGTTTCCTCACTATCCAACAATCCAAAAAAACTCTTTGACACCCTTCACTCTCTCCTCAGTCCTAAAGTGCAGGCTCCCATCAGTGACCTCTGTGCTGATAACCTGGGCTTCTTACTTCATGGAGAAACTAGACAACATCCGCCAGGAAATCAGCTCTCAGCCTCCAAGCGCTGCCACCCCCATTCTTCCCCAAATCTCCTCTGGTTCACTCTCCACATTTGACCCAGTCACAGAAGAAGTCGTCTCCAGGCTCCTCTCTTCCTCTCGTCCCACCACATGCACTACTGACCCCATTCCCTCACACCTGCTCCTGTCCCTCTCTTCAGTCGTCACCACTCATCGAACCAAAATCTTCAATCTCTCCCTCTCTTCTGGCATCTTCCCCTCCTCCTTCAAACACTCGAACATTACTTCATTATTAAAGAAAACCACTCTCGACCCATCCTGCACAAATAACTACAGACCAGTCTCCAATCTCCCCTTCATCTCTAAACTCCTGGAGTGCCTGGTCTACTCCCGCCTCACCGGTTACCTCTCCGCTCACTCTCTTCTAGATCCATTACCGTCTGGTTTTCGCCCCCTTCACTCTACAGAAACTGCCCTCATCAAAGTCACCAATGACCTTCTGACAGCAAAACGTAATGGTGACCACTCTCTGCTTATTATCCTTGACCTCTCTGCAGCTTTTGACACTGTCGACCATCAGCTCCTACTCTCTATGCTGCACTCCATTGGCATAAAGGATATTGCTGTCTCCTGGCTCTCCTCCTATCTTTCTGACTGCTCTTTCAGTGTATCTTTTGCTGGCTCCACTTCTTCCCCTCCTTCTCTCACTATTGGAGTCCCTCAGGGTTCAGTCCTTGGCCCTCTCCTCTTCTCTCTCTACACAGGCCCGATTGGACACGCCATCAGCAGATTTGGCTTTCAGTACCATCTTTATGCTGATCAACCTGTAAACGTGAGATAAATGCGCATAGGGTCTTATCCTTTTTACAAAGGGTTATATCGGTATATATCAGGAACTGCTCACCTGGATCGGTTGTGTCACCCACAACCGGTATAATCGCCTGTAAGATGGCTTGTAGAATGGCTGCTGCAGGGCTGCACCTTCACGATAATCGTGGAAACAGGAATGCTGTAATGGGACAAAATGCCGGAATGCCCGAGCTGTAACCAGGAATCACCAGGAAATGAAGAGTTAACTGGGCAGATTTTTCTTTTATTCTAACCTACGCGTTTCAGAGCCTCTATCCGAACTCCTTCCTCAGGGTACATCCTGTTCATCCTGTTCATTACTCAGATGCCTCTGCTCTGTGCCAGTCATTGCACTGGCTGCTCGTACACTATAGGATCAAAATCAAATTGCTTGTTCTCACCCACAAAGCTCCTCCCTCATCTTTGTCTATCACCCCACCTGTTCTCTACGTTCTTCAAATGACCACCTTCGACTAACATCTGCACTAATGCGATCCTCCCACTGCCGGCTCCAAGACTTCTCCAGAGCTGCACCAATCCTCTGGAATGCTTTACCCCAATAAATCAGGACTATCCACAACTCGCATGGCTTCAGACGATCCCTAAAAACACATCTTTTTAAGGCGGCCTATCATACTCCCTAATAGAAGTCCTTTGTACTGTAGATAGTGAATGGGCTATCTCTTTTGACATTACTCTTCTACAAACTCCACCAAACCAAAAAGGTCTACACAGACTGTCTAATGACCATCCATGTAAGCTTAGTTCTATGCCCCATTTCCTCAAGATGCCTGGACCATCAGTGCAATAAGCCCCTGTACCTTGTGCAACCCCTATCCTGTTGTAGATTGTAAGCTCTTTTGAGCAGGGTCACCTTCATTTCTTGCTTTATTTATTGTATTTTCTTTTTTCATTGATTCTATGCCTATTGTTTTGTATCCAATTATTGTACTGTATTTGTTCTCTACTGTCATTACTTACTGTATTATATTTTCTGTACTCTAACCCCTACATTGTAAAGCGCTGCGGAATATGTTGGCGCTATATAAATAAAGCTTTATTATTATTGTTATTGTTGTAGGGGGCATTCAGAGTAGAATCTCAATATTTGTAGATGACACTAAACTCTGCAGGGTAATCAATACAGAAGAGGACAATTTTATATTACAGGAGGGTTTATGTAAACTAGAAGCTTGGGCTGATAATTGGCAAATGAGCTATAATGGGGATAAATGTAAGGTCATGCACTTGGGCAGAGGAAACAAAAGGTATAATTATGTGCTTAATTGTAAAACACTGGGCAAAACTGTCACTGAAAAAGACCTGGGTGTATGGGTAGATGACAAACTCACATTTAGTGGCCAGTGTCAGGCAGCTGCTGCAAAGGCAAATAAAATAATGGGATGCATTAAAAGAGGCATAGATGCTCATGAGGAGAACATAATTTTACCTCTATACAAGTCACTAGTGCGACCACACTTAGAATACTGTGTACAATTCTGGTCTCCGGTGTAAAGAAAGACATAGCTGAACTAGAGCGGGTCCAGAGAAGAGTGACCAAGGTTATTAGAGGACTGAGGGGTCTGCAATACCAAGACAGGTTATTAAACTTGGGGTTATTTAGCTTGGAAAACGAAGGCTTAGGGTGATCTTATAATAATGTATAAATATATGAGGGGACAGTACAGAGACCTTTCTAATGATCTCTTTACTCTTAGGCCTGAGACTGGGACAAGGGGGCATCCTCTACAGTACCAAGATGATGCCCAATTTGTAGCAGAATGGCAGCAGATCCAAGCTGATTGCTCAAAACAACTTCTGGCCTTATAGTCAAGCGTAGTATAAAAGATCATGAGTCTGTCACAGCTGAATTAGATAAAGCCAAAGAGGAATTACAATCTCGGTTTTCTGACAAGCAATGGTCCAACTTCTGTGAAAAGATGCATAAGAAACTAATCCCTATTCAGAATGACATTAAACAGAGAAAAAGGGACAAATTTGTAAGGGATAAAAAGGACTATGACACAGGCCACATTTTCAACTGGGTGAAGCAAAATACTGCTTTTGAAGGCAGGAGAAAACGTGTGTATATGAGGAGAAACAACACAAATAAGAATCCTGATTCAAAGAAGAAAAATAAGAACAAGAAAGGATTCTGGACCACTGATTCGGACTCTAGTGGTTCTGATGCCGTGGCCGGTCGTTCTATACCATCAGGACGCACTTTCATGGATGATCGTAACCCTACCCCGGTGGTCCCTTTAGGAGGAAGACTAGGAGGGGGAGGGGGAGGAGGAGGGGAGTGGGTAACCCAGGGCAACAAGAGAAAACAGGTGTCATGGAATTAACCCCCTCAGCGCCCTCTGATAATACGACTGTGATCAACCTGACTGATAAATCTCTGTCGGTACATTTGATATCTGCCCTTAAAAAGGGTCTTAATTACTGCATTCCTGAGAGTTTTAATTTTGTTGATTTTAGGGTAGATCTGTATAAGTCAACCAGGAAATTACATCTGTATAAGCATTTTGAAAGCCAGAAAGAATTAGGTGGAAAAGAAAAAAACAGTAAATCTAATAAAATTGGACCTTTGGGGTTCAACCCCCTCAAGTCCAATCTGAACAAAATTGAAAATGACGCAAGGACGTTGGTGAGTATCACTAGTAAAAACACAGTGGAGGCTCCCATAGTCTCAAAAACAAATGAGGGACCCTTCACGGGAGGTCTGAAGTCAACCTTCTTCCCCCCTACTGTCCAGGGTAATGTGATTGATCTATTTCAGGATCAGGTGGCCAGGGAGGTTGAATCATTGATTTATTCTGAGACCCCAAAAAATCTATCTAAAAAGGAATGGGAAGCTGTCAAAGAATTGAGAACATGGGAGGACGTTATAGTCCGAAAGGCAGATAAAGGGGGTAATGTAGTCTTGTTGAAAAAAACTGAGTATGTAGCAGAAGCATATAGACAGTTGGCTGATGAGGTTACTTATCAACCCCTCACGTTCGATCCTACACCAAGGACCAAAATAAAATTAAGATCTATGTTAAGCAGAGCAATTTGCTCGGGTGCGTTGACTGCAAAAGAAGCCGAGAAGGTGTTCCTTGAGTTTCCGTGTAAAGCTCACTGGTACTACCTGCCAAAAATCCACAAATCATTGGCTCGACTGGCAGTTGCATCCTCTGATGAAGGAAATCCCCTCTTATTTAAGAGACACTAGCGCTTTTATAGAGCTACTGGGAGGTATGGATTGGCAGGTTGGATTTAAATTGGCGTCAATCGACGTGGATAATCTATATACCAGGATTCCACAGAAACTCGCCATTGATGCAGTGAGGGAAACTTTGAAGGCTACTGATAAACCCAAGGAATTGCAGGACTTCATTCTGGAAGCCCTGGAGTTTGTATTAACTAACAACTCTTTCAAGTTTGGGAACCAGTGGTTTACCCAGCGCGTTGGGACCGCGATGGGTACACCAGTGGCCTGCACCCTGGCAAATATTTTTCTGGGCTTTTTTGAAAATAAATATATCTATTCATCACAAAATCCGTACCTAAAATTTATTAAAACCTATTATCGGTACGTGGATGATGGTTTCTTGGTGTGGGATGACGGAGAGGAGGTATTCTTGGAGTTTGTTAACTACTTGAACAGTGAAAATGAGATGAACATGAAATTCTCCTCAGTGCTAGGCGGAGATGTTCTGGAGTTTCTGGACGTGAAAGTTACGATCAGAGATGGAAGGATCATCACTGAAAATTTTCGAAAAAAAATGGCTACTAACTCCGTACTCCATTATGAGAGTAATCACCCCTTTCACGTTAAAAAAGCTTTGCCATTCAATCAGGTAATGCGTTTGAGAAGAAATAATAACGAAGATGATAGATATAGAGAACAGGTCCAGGAGTTAAAGAAACGGCTTAGAGAGGGAGCGTACCCTGATGATTTGGTAGAGGAGGCCGTGGTAAAGGTTGATGATATCTGGAAGGAGGGTTGGAGAAAGACCGTAGGGAGTAAAAAAGAAAGAAAAAAGGAGAAGAGGTCCATATTCAACTTCAAATTTGGACCTATGGATAGGGCTATAAAAACGGCCATATCTAGAAACTGGTACATGATAGAAAGCGATAAACATCTTAAGGAGGTCGCTTTGAGAAAACCCCTGGTTACACATAGACGATGCAGAAATATTGATGATATGATAGTATGGAGACGGTTTACTGCAGAAAAAACTTGGTTAGAGAGAGGCTGTCCAGTAGGAAATTTTGAATGTGGGAATTGCTCCGTTTGCGACAAACACGTTACGACCAATCCGGTGCAGATAGGGCATATTATGCATAACGTGAAAGAATTTATTTCTTGCAAAACCAAATTTGTGGTGTATGCCGTGGTCTGTGATTGTGGTCGCTTCTATGTTGGAAAAACGATACGTTGCCTTTACATACGCTTTAAAGAGCACGTTAGGTCAATAACTACAGGAGTTGGTTCCCCCCGGTTGATAGAGCATGTCAGGGCTGAGCATGGAGGGGATTCCTCTGTATTAAGATTCTTCGGCTTGGAAAGGGTAATGTTACCACCATCTGGGGGTAACCTATATAAAATGTTGTTGCAGAATGAGGCAGCGTGGATAATAAAATTGAGGGCGCAGAGCCAGGCTGGACTTAATGATAAGAACGATCTTGCTGTATTTTTGTAAGGTTCAGTTATGGGTAATTGGATTTGGGTAATGAGGTACTGTGGATTTAGGTTAGTGAATACTTGAATCTGCAAGGGGCACAACTCTGTATACTGGTCTGATAAGTAATTTCATGGTTCTCTATGCTTGGATAGCTGTGAAGGTCTTGTGCTCAGTCCCTTATGTTTAATGAGAACTCTCTATGTTTGGATGACTGTGAAGGTCTTGTGCTCAGTCCCCTATGTTTGATGAGAACTTAACAGGTTCACTCCTGGTTAGAAATGGGGAAATGTAAATATAAGAGGATCCCCTAAGCTAGCCCGAGGGTATCAGTATAGTGATCCCGATGAATAGGTATTATGTTCAATCCGTTTTTATTATCAAAATTAGAAAAGAAAAACAAACAATTCAAACAATCATACAAAGTATATAAAATGTACCAGTATACCATACATGAATACTTTCTATGATTTCTTTACCTCGGATATCTATATAGTCTATTTTCGGGAATCACTGTTACATAGTGTTAGTCTTTTAACTTTTCTTCCTTCAGTAAAGTAACTCAACCAATTCTGTCTATACTCTAATTAGACATTAAGCTGTTATATATATACCTCGGTCCGTTAACCGAATCGAAACCATACGCATTCAATGTACTTTAAGTATTTTTCACTATGTGATTTCATTAAAGCGTCTTCCGTATTGGGTCCACTCTCTGAATTCGTGTGACAGGTGGTCCTGTCCATATCATATTATTCTGTGTCGCATATTGCATCTGCCTTCTCTCAGTTTCCAATGAAAGAGAAGTAAAAGAAGAGAGAGAGAAAAGAAAAAAAAAAAAAAGGGGGGTGGATGGGGGGGGGGGGAAAGAGGAGTGTAAGGATGATGAAGGGGAGAATAAAGATATGGTTCATCACCGCACCACCTCCGAAGAGGAGAGATCAGTACCAATCACGGTCCATCCCAGCTTTCCGTTAACTTCTTAAAGTCCTCAGACTCCCTGAATATGATCCATGACTGCCAGGTCCTCACAAACCCAGAGTTATCTCCTGAAGCCTGGGCCATCAATTCCTCCATATGATGGACGTGGGAGAATTCAGCCAACCATTCTGCCATGGATGGGGCTACCGTTGTCAGCCAGTGTCTGGGTATAACCATACGGGCCGCCGTTAGACAAAATCTGAGGATACTGCGTTTTTGGCTCGCTATGGGGCCAGGTAGCATAGATAGAATAGCCACTTGAGGTGTAGGTAATATCCTATCCCCAGTAATGGCAGTACATGCCATAAAGACCCTGTCCCAGAAGCTCTGTACACCTGGACACTGCCACCATATGTGAAACATGGTGCCCTTGGCACTTCCACAACGCCAGCACCTGTCCGACACCGAGGGGAAGATAGCATGCAACCTCACAGGGTACTGATACCACCGAGTAAGAATTTTAAAGTTCTTTTCTTGCGTACAGCCAGCCGGGGACATCTTGTGTGTGTATAGAAAGGCCGCTGCGATGTCCTCCGCATCAAAAATGCAATCCATTTCGGTCTCCCAAGCTCTCATATAGGCGGGGACCGTCGTCGATTCCCCTTCCCTCAGCATTTGGTAAATAAGGGAGATCTGGTTCGATGGCGGAGATTCTCGGACAAATATCTTCTCGAATTGAGTTAAGGGAGGAGGAGTACCCAACCCCCCCCCAGCTCGGCAATAAAATGATTTCAGCTGTTCATATTCCAGCCAAGACAGAGGCAGTACAGGAGATCTATCTTGTAATTCAGCGAGAGAAGGTAGGCCCCTCCTCGAACTCAGTTGATACAATCTAGGTTCTGATATCCTCCGCCATCCCAGGAAGCCCGAACGTTGAAGACCCGGAGGGAAGTCAGGGTTACCGAATATGGGAGACAGAGGGTTACCCATGCCCATCAGACCCTTCCTTCGTTTCACCGTATCCCATGTTTTTATGATCTCCTTAGCCACCACTCCTGGACTTCCCGACCCTATCTTCTCTTTGTCTCTTGTCTCTATCCATGGTAGATTCCTAAGAGGAACCATATACCCTCCCTGTTCCAGTCTTACCCATTGCTTCGAGTCCCATCTATAATGCCAGTCAAACAGATGGATTAACTGGGAGGCCTGATGGTATGTCTGTAGGTCCGGGAGCCCGGCTTCTCCTTGTCTCTTAGATCTTATCAAAATTTGATATTTCAATCTAGGTCTAGACTGCCGCCATACAAAACGAATCAATGCCGAGCGTAAGATTTTAAAGAAACTCTGCGGGGGCGAGAGTGGAACTGTCTGGAAAACAAAGAAACCGGGGGAGCACATCCATCTTAAACGAATTAATTCGTCCAAGCCACGAGATTGTTTTCTTGTTGTAACATTTAAGGTCCTTCAGAGTCCTAGTTAATAAGGTCTCGTAGTTTAACGCATATAATCTACTCAAGTCTGAGGGGACTTGAATTCCCAGGTATTTAAGGGCCGTCTGCTGCCACTTAAACGGAAAGTTAGCCATAGCTCTCTCCACTTCTCCCGTTGGTAATGTGATATTAAGGGCTTCTGTCTTCGTGTAATTAATTTTGAAATTACTAACTTCACTATATTTTCCAAATTCCGACATTATTGTGGGTATAGTGATATGAGGACGCGATATATATAATAAAAGGTCGTCTGCATATAATGAAGCTTTATAGTGATGTTTTCCTATCTCTATGCCCTGTATATCTGGGTTTTGTCT
The DNA here is from genome assembly GCA_033576535.1 of Allobates femoralis. Lineage (NCBI taxonomy): Eukaryota > Metazoa > Chordata > Amphibia > Anura > Aromobatidae > Allobates > Allobates femoralis. Next base: position 342,948,615 of record JARQOC010000005.1, on the reverse strand, counting down.
CACCGCCACCGCCAAATGTTCCATTGCTATCGCATACAGTAGAGGTGAGAGGGGACAACCCTGCCGAGTCCCATTTTTTATCGGAAAAGGGTCGGATAGTGAACCATTGATTTTAATTGTGGCAGACGGTTCAGTGTATAATGCGGCAATGTGACCAATAAATTTTTCTCCCAACCCTATCTGTTTGAGAGCAGAGTTCAAAAAACTCCACCTCACCCGATCAAATGCCTTCTCGGCGTCTACCGAGATCAACCCCAGGGGCTTATGGGAGGCCCTAGCATGTGCAATCAGGGAGAGCGTCTTCAACACTCCGTCCCTTGTCTCTCTACCCTGGACAAACCCCACCTGATCCGTATGAATGATAGACGGTAAAAGGGGTGCCAATCTATTAGCTAGAATCTTTGCATATAGTTTAATGTCCACATTTATAAGTGAAATTGGCCTATAATTAGAGACTATGGTGGGATCTTTACCTGGCTTAGGCAAGACTGTAATATGGGCTGCCAGGGACTGTGGAGCGAACCCGGTAGACGCCGAGATGGAATTATATACTTTTGTCATATGCGGTGTGAGGTGTTCCCTAAAGAATTTATAGAATTGTGGAGAAAATCCGTCGGGGCCAGGACTCTTTCCTGTAGGAGTATTTTTGACGACTTCATCTACTTCCGCTATTGATACTGCTGTTTCCAACTCGTCTACTATCTGCTGTCTTAGCTTCGGGAGTGGAGTGTCTGCTACATACTGATCTATCTTGGTCTGCATAGTCACTTTTTGTGTATTCGATGTCGGCCCCTCAATATTATACAATTTTTGGTAAAAATTGCGCATTGTGTCTAAAATTTCCCTTGGGTCGTGTGTCTCTACCCCTGTTTTTCGTTGAAGTTTTGGTACGTATGTAGTCTGAGTCCTAGGATGCAGTAAGCGTGCAAGGGGGCGATCACATTTGTTAGCCTTAAGATACATGAGGCTTTTTATAGTGTTTCTGTATTTTAAAGACTGCTCATTAAGTAGATTCCTAAGTGCCTCTCTGTGCTTAATCAAGTCTCCCAACACTACTGCCGACATATTGTTTTTATGCTGCTCCAGTCTATATATGGCATCCGACAGCTCCTGAATCCTGACCGATCTTTCCTTTTTTAAGCGGGTTCCATGTTTAATGAAAATCCCTCTTAACACACATTTAAGGGCCTCCCATTTAATCGGGGTCTGTGTGTCATCTTTCCGATGATCTTTCCAGAACAAGTCAATCGACTCTTTAATTTCCGTTGTGCAAATCAAGTCCTGAAGGAGATTATCATTGAGTCTCCACGTCCAAGGTCGGGCCACTACGTCAGGGGGGGTGATGTCTAAAAATATTGGTGCATGATCAGACCATAAAAAACTACCAATGGTCGGTCTAGGGTGCCAGGACAATGCATGGTGGCTAACGAGAAAAAAATCAATGCGACTATATGAGTCGTGGGGGCTAGAATAATATGTATAATCCCTATCCCCAGGATTACATGCCCTCCATACATCAACTAACTGCATCTCATGGAGAGTTCGTTTTAAAAGAGTGACTTGCCTAGGTGTTCCTCTCTCCTTTTTTGATGTGGAGTCCAGCCGCGGATTGAGGGTGAGATTAAAGTCTCCCCCTATCACTACTACCCCTTCCGCAAATTCTCTCACTTTGTTCAAGAAGCCCCGACTGGCTGCAGCTGAGTTATCGTTTGGTGTGTACCACCCCACAATAGTATATATAGTGGCGTGAATCTTCATTTTCAACAATACGTATCTACCCTCCCTGTCTATGCAAGTATCCAGAATGGTATGTTGTAAGGATTTGTGGATAGCAATGGATACCCCCCTCGAGCGGCTAACAGGGCAGGCGCTGTGGAACCATGTTGAAAAGTGCCTATCTCTAATCTGTGGAACGTGATGTTCCTTGAAGTGAGTCTCCTGTAAAATAAGCACACTCACCTTCCGTTTGTGCATACCATATAGTATTTGTGATCTTTTCTGGGGAGTATTGAGCCCCTTCGCATTCAGGGATCCCAGGGTAATCTTTGGTCTCATCTTGACTGGGATGATTCGTCTCACTCTCCAAAAGCGGCACGGAAGATAAAATAATTAAATTATAGTTTCAAGAGGGTAAAAAAAGAGGGGGGAGAAGTGTGAAGAATAACGTAAAATCAGGGGATAAAAATAAATAAAATAAAACAAGAGGAGGAAAGAGAAAATAAAAGAAGACGGGTAGTCAGTACAAGAGCAACTTCAGTTACAAAGCCTGTTTAGAGTATTCCTGCAAGATGCAGTGTTACGTAAATGAATCAATATAAATTTATATCTTATGGTGTACTGTTTACAAGTAACTAGGAGGATTAGAATAACTGCCAAATACCATACGACAGGTTATGGCTCCTCCGCAGGGATCGTATAGTATGCGCAAGGTGGAGCGATTCTCCCCCCACCGGTTCAACCAGTGACTTCTCCTCCTTGGGGTGAACCGTCACGTGCCTTATCTGCAGGTAAGGCCAGCGGAGTATCTGATATGCCTAGTGATGTTGCATTCCGTACACCCCATATATGGCTCTATCCAGTTTATCCAATTAATATGATATGATATAAAGGAAGATCCACGACCCAAGTCTAACTAGGGTCTCTATTCCCTGCTGCCCTTCAGTGGGGAGCAGAGTGATCTCTTTAAATATCAAATATTCTAAGGAGTGCTGGGAACCCAACATCGGAATCCCTCCATGGGGCGCCACCACCCGCACCCAACAATCGTTAATCCAACAATAATATAAAATACAAAATAGACCGCAATTCCCATGAGGCAAACAATAGACTTTAAACTGTCAAAATTAGGCTGCTCTCCTTTTTCATAGGGCAGTCTTGTATGAGGGGCAAGTCTCAAAACCCCGTAGTGCATGGTTACGGTTCCCAGATTAATGTCCTGTAGGACCGAAAGACCCCGTCCCCCTCCCAAACAAAAAGCAATTCAGCCCATCCCTCTGAAGTCTCAAATTCATGGGACCCTTTCATCATCAGGTCGGCCGCGATCTTCCTGTCTACCTCTTTCATAGTGCCTGCCCCCTCTCCTGGGTCTTTGGGGGAGGAACCGACCCGGGGGGTCAAATCCTCTGTATTGGAATGGCATGGACGGCCAGTCCGTGATCTCAACTCTTGGAATATTAAGGGCTGCCGAGAAAGCGGAGATGCCATTTGGGTGACTCAGCAAGTGCACTCTGCCCCCCCCATGGACTCTGAGACAAAAGGGGAATCCCCAGGTATATGGTATGCTATGTTGACGTAAAACATCCAATAAGGGACGCAGGGCTTTTCTTCTCTGAAGAGTCCATCTTGAAAGGTCCAGTAGCAACTGGACCCTAGTGCCCTTGTATTGTATGGCATTTTCAGCCCTCGCCTTGGTCATAACCGCATCTTTTATCTGGTATTTATGAACCCGGCATATCACATCCCTCGGTGGAGCCTGGTCTATGGGTTTTGGGCCTAAGGCACGGTGAGCTCGATCCAGTTCAAGTGGTGTCTCCTGGGGACGTTGTAGAACTGTATTAAACATCTGCTGTAGGGCTCCATTGATTTCTTTGGGCGCGACTGTTTCTGGCAGCCCCCTTATTCTGATATTATTTCGTCTGCCTCTATTCTCAGCGTCGTCAAGCATATCAGCCAACATTTGAATATGGTGAGACTGAGCCACCAAGGTCTCTTCTTGGGCGTCCAGTCTGGCCGTCAAAGTAGCTATAGCCTGGTCCTGGATGGTGACCCTCTCATTGCATTGCTGCACTTCGTCCCTCAAAGTCGACAGTTCTGCCTTATATGATGTTTCTAGACGAGCTACGTATTGTTCCATGTCTTGTCTAGTCAGCATGTCCCTCAATCTTGCATTTAATAGACCCAGATCAATCCCCTGTGTTACATGGGGGCTGAATCCAAAGCCCTGCGTAGCATAAGCAGGATAGCAGTAGGGAGGCATTGCTAACGGTGAGTGGGCCAAGGAATTGTAGCCATTTTGCATTGCCTGACCATCTCCTAGTACTGTGTCTGCCGCCCCATGGGATACAGTCTGCTGTGAATGCTCATAGCTAGCTCCGGGATAAATGGGTGCAGTGTCTCTAGGTGTGCTCTCATTATAGTCCATGACACAATCTTCCTCCTCCATCCCCTCTTATCCCCCATCTTCCTGTGCCACTTCCACCCTGTCTGACACCGACCTGTTTGCTGCGGCACCGTCCTCCTGAATGTCGCCATCTTGGTTTTTGGTCTGGGGAGCTTGCTTCTCACTCACCCCTTCCACAGGTGTCTGGTCTGCGGTGCCACACGGCTCTCTTCCCGGGGACTTTGCAGCAGCGGCTCCCTCTCCTTTTCCCGCCGCTCGTCCTGTTGCTGCGGCTAGACAGGCCTCCTCAGGCTCCCTCGCCGCCATTATTGCTGGGCCTCCGTCTCTCTCCGGACCGACCAAGTACCTGGTAATCTGTTGTGCGGAGGGTTCCAGAGCCGCCGGAGGGGCCCCTCCGGTGCCTTTTTTCTTTTTAGCCCCCATGGAGTTGGTAAAGCTGACTGGTGTCGGTCACTGATGGGGTTAAACCGGTGGGTGAGGGAGAGCTCTCAGAGAGCCGCTCAGGCTGCGTGGTGAGTATGTGGCAATGCCACGTCCACCGCTGCCATACCACGCCCCCATGAATAGGTATTAAACTTATTATCAGGAAAGAGAAGAGAGTGAGTCGAGTAGTGTACTGGCCTATGACTGGAAAAAATATTTTTAACCTGTGGTTGTGAGTAAAAAGGTTTTTATTGTATATATTGTAAGCACATAGTACTGTACTGTATGTATGTAATGCACTTTGATCACTTAATTGCACTGTCACTTTAAGAGCTGTTTTGGTTTCAGCTCCATAATCTTAACTTCACACATGTTCACTAATTAAGTTTGTGACGTCATCAGTGGGGGTGTATAAGTTGCCTAGTGCAACAATACACTCTGAGGACTAACCTGCTGAAGCGCCTTACACGGCGCGAAACGTCGTGCCCCCCGTCCTCCCCACCCGCATGCCACCACCTGCTGTGTGCACTGAAGCACAATAAAGAACCGCTGTTTATAGAAGCTCTGAGTGCGACTTCTTTTTCTTCTCCTATAACACAAAACTGGATGTGACGTATCGGACTGTTGGGAGTGAGCACCAGAGCGTGCAGAGCGGTGCAGCAGGTAGGACCCTCCTCATCACCCTCCATAGCCAAGGGCTGAAAGCTTGCAGGCGGCGGTGAAATCTCCTCAGGCTGTATGGGAAACGCTGCAAGGTGGTGCTGACCCCATCCTAATCTTCAAAACCGTAATGTATAAATATATAAGGGGACAGTACAGAGACCTTTTTAATGACAAGGGGGCATCCTCTACGTCTGGAGGAAAGAAGGTTTAATCATAATCACAGACATGGATTCTTTACTCTAAGAGCAATGAGACTATGGAACTCTCTGCCACATGATATTGTAATGAGTGACTCACTATTAACATTTAAGAAGGGCCTGGATACCTTTCTTGAAAACTATAATATTACCAGTTATATATACTAGATTCTTTGATAGGGCGTTGATCCAGGGAATTAGTCTGATTGCCGTATCTGGAGTCAGGAAGGAATTTTTTTTCCCAATGTAGAGCTTAGTATTGCCACATGGGTTTTTTTTTTGCCTTCCTCTGGATCAACATGTTAGTCTATGGGTTGAACTAGATGGACTTAAAGTCTTCCTTTAACCTTAAAATCTATGTTACTATGTAACCAAGTATGAAGGAACCATGATCGGAAGTGCTTGAAAGATATATAATATCCTAGGAAGGATATTTATTTTAAAAATTACAATCCTCCCAAAACACGTAAAAGCGTTACTTCTCCATCTCCAGCAATCGCTCTGTATCGCCGGTAGTAGTTTAGGATAATTGAGGGAGAAGGTCATGGGGGTTGTGACCTAGTCCTGTTGCCTGGGCGTCAGTTGAAAAAGGGATATGTATAGGGGAGGTTGTCGCAATTCCACCCGGAAACAGCGCTTTCTATGATTTCCCGTAGGCGTGCCTCAAGTGTTCTGTAGTCCGCGCCCCGTCTGCGATGATTGGTGTTGGCTACTGTGTTCCCATTGGCTGTCAGTTGACAGCGCGCCATATTTGAAGAGCTGTCTGTTCAGCACCACACACATCTTCAGCTACACAACCGTCCGCAAACTCAGTGCAATTACGTGCACCATTCAATTACGCAAGCTATGTTGTTCGCGTCTATTAAGTTGCGCTGTGTGGAGTATAGTGCCACACATGACAGGTCAGATGTTGGGCTACACATCGTAGATGGGTGCCTTGGGCCACGCGCTATAATCACCCTATGTGTGTGAATTTGGTGACACTGCTGAGTACATTATACTGCTCCCACTCCGCGAACGTCTACCTTGTTAGCGCCCTCAACTTTGTTTGGCGGCGCTAGTGTGCGTGGTGACGTCATCAATTTTCTGCTGGTTCCACCCTGCCTACCAGGTGCCTGCCCATCCCCTGCGCATAGGAGAAGAGTCATGGCGGCCGCACAGCGCGCTGCCACATGGGGTCTGGCAGAAATTATGATCCTGATAGACCTGTGTGACCGCCATGACTACTGGTGCCACCAGCATCACCGCCACCCACGGCTGCGCAAGCAGAGCATACTCAAGAGAATCCAGCGGGCCCTGCTACAGAAAGTGGGTGTGGAGAGGACCCGCAAGCAGATCCAAAAAAAACTGGAGGACCTGAAACACAAGTCCCCAGGGCGGATTGTTGATATTCGTGCCCGGATTGCCAGGCTGCGTGGTGAGTATGTGGCAATGCCAAACACACACATGCCAATCATCCTACTCCAAACATTACTCAATCATCATGTGGTATTGTGCCATGGCACATAGTGTGACATAAACCAGCATATGGATCTGTCACCAATGTGAATTTGCATGTTCCCTGGAGGGACCAGCACGTCCTGCACCCCCGGGACCCCACCATCACCTTTCCTGGAGGGCCCAGGAAGTCCCACAATGATGTTTGCTTTTTTTTCCTTTCTTTGTCAAGGGGCAAAAGCTCACGCTGCAGGATGGGATGTCAGCGCATCAGCATCTCCAGAAGATGGAACCAGGGATGGGGATCTGCAACGTAAATGAAATCCTGACCAATGACGTCACCCACCCACACCTACACATGTCACTGACTAATGGCCGTGATTTCCAATACAGGTGTACCAACTATTGCAGAACTGCTGCTGGCACACACTGAGGCCCAGTAGCACCTGGAGCGTGCCCACCAAGAAGGCCAGCAACACCTGGACCGATTGGGTGCAATGATAATGTCCCTCTAGGCAGCCCAGTACACCATTGCCCCTACTCCACCATATCCCCCCAAATAATGTGGCCAATGGCCCTTCTATCTTGTTGTTCATGTTGGACCAGTTTTGTGTGACTTTTGCCATGTTGGCACCCTTGTTTGTTAGGCCCCGTTGGCCTCTTTTCTTATAGGGAAAGTGGGTAGTATTGGTAGGTATCCAGTGTGACATGAGAAAGATCTGACCATACTGTACCATTTCTACTTGGATGCAGCCCTATATTACATCAATGTCTTCTATCTCACACCCACATTAACAAACACACACATACAATCATTCTCACCTGTGTTGGCCTGAGAAGAATCGTAATCTCTCAATACTCACAAATGTCACCTAGGGATAAGCTCCTGTCTGCTACAATGACACAACTATGTTATTGTGGACATGAGGCCTCTCCTTCTGCCACACAAACATCACCATTAGACCCACAACACACTACACACACAACCATACTGCTGAACCGGACACATGTGGACGTAGGTGTTGGAAATCAAAGAATGGTTTATTACACCAAAAAGAAAACAAAAAAAAACAACTTGGTTTGAGTGATGCAAATGACAACAAAAGTCCATCACGCAATATAGTGCATTGCCCAATAGCTTCTTGGTTCTTCGTCCTCTGATGGATCAGTCAATGACTCCTCCCCCTGCTGGAGTCTTCGGTAGGGATCCTGATTTTGGGACCTCTAGCCATGGGTTGTTGGGGCGCAGGGGCACTGGGGGTGTCTTCTTGGGGATGGCAATATAACCTGGACCCGTAGAAGCGACAACAGTTGCGAAATGGCGTCGTTGTCCATCGGCCCTCCGTGGTCACCTCCCTGCACCCTGTCTATCCTTGATAGTCAGGATTAAAAGGACCATCCTGCACACACCGGTGAGTGCTGCCTCATTCTTTAAATCGCTATATTACGTTCTGGTGCTTTGGATGTGCACCACCGGAGAGGTACCCGCCAGGGATGACTTTTTCCCGGAACATGATTGTTGATACTATCTAGTGCCCTGGGATCTTTTACTTTTGGAATGGCAATATAACCACCCCATCTCAGTGCCCCATCAACGCCTGCTTCCAGGACCTGAATGATGGCTCTCTCGGCAATGGCACGTTTTTCCGGCTCCATTCGACACACCCACTCACTGGCCATGTGCCTGATTTGAAGTAGCGGAGGTCATCTCCCGGTCCAATAGGACACATTTTGCCCAGGTACCCAGCTCAGTTTGGTGGGGCTGGTGTTCGTCACCTTTGTATTCCTGATCTGGGCCCTGGGCACGTCCCCCCCCCCACCACTGGGATCAGGCACCTGCTCCACCAAAGATGATGAGGGTGGAGCCTGGCCGGCAGGTGGGTACTCTGCAATGGAGCCAGACTCCCGAGGGGCCTGTAAATCAAACATAGAAAAAACACAAATTAATAAGAGTAGCAATCTACTGACATCAATTACCACAACCACCACCAAGCACCAGATGGTGCATATTGGAGCATGCCAACCACCCAGAATGCGCAATAGGGTCTTATCTTTTTTACACAGGTCAAAAGGTTCAAAATCAGAATCGCTCACCTGATAAGGTTGTGTCACACACAACCAGCTTGATCGCTCAGAAATGCAGCTGCTGCAGGGATCGTAGCTCCACAGGTTACTGCGGTTATCGATCAATCTTCTGGACAAAGTACCTTAGGGCCGCGCTGCTGCCAGATGGATATAAATTACACCAAAGACACCGGGATGTCTGGATCAAAGTGATGACTTGCTTTATTTCCAACGCGTTTCAGAGCCACAAACCGAGCTCCTTCTTCCGTCCGCACTTGCGCTCCCGCTCACACTAAGCTCGTGTCACGCTCGCTAAGAAATAAAATTTAAATATATATATATTTTTTTTTCCCTTAGCAGAAAATAAGCCTACAGCTCAGTGTACAGAAGTGAACATGTTCCCTGAGGAAGGAGCTTGGTTTAGTGGCTCCGAAATGCGTAGGATTGAATAAAGAAAAATCTGCCCAGTTATAGGGGTTGTCCGGGCTCGTCACATAAGCCCTCGCGGACAGGATCCCCGACCCTGCTGTACCCGTATGACTAATTGTGATATGTCATCGTTTGTCGTCGTTTGTGGTCGTCCTCGACCACCTGTTTCTGTCTACCCTCCAAATTGTAAAGCGCCATGTATCCTAATGGCGCTATATAAATACCTATTAATAATAATAATAATAATAATAATAATCTCAGTGCATATCTAGGCTGCCGAATGCTGACAATCTGTAATTTACTTTCTTGTCAGCATTCTGCAGGGTTTCCTAGATAACACTTGTTTTGCGTCTGAACAGAACGACCAGGGGGGTGTTCTGGCATGATAATGAACACTGGTTGTTTCCACCTACTCTACCCCAACCCCTCCCCCATAGCAACATCCCCGCCCTCCCCATCTACATGAATGAGCCCTCTCCACAGTAAGAAATCCTCCCCTGCAGCCATTGCTGTGAGCAGACCTGCCCCGTGTAGCTGCTCCTCCCCCGTCTGCAGAGAAGGGACAATGTGCTGTACTCAGGGCCGTTCCTTGATTACAATGAATAGCTCCCTCTTATCAGTGATTCCTTCCCTCACTGTCCCGGCTGTGATCAGGAGAATGTACAGTGTGAGCCCAGTGATGGGGGTCTTGCAGCTTCTAATCTGCACAGGGGACGGCACACACTGAGGTAATCTGTGACACACTGTAACAAAGCCTCTGCTGTGTGAATGACATCTCTGTGTCACTGATGTCTGCACACAGCAGGAGATCTGGTACAGTTGCATCAGGGTGAAGGATGGACAGCACTGTGTCTCTAATGACACAAATACTGATTGAAGCAGCCTGTCCACTCAGTAACTGCAGTAGTGTGAAGTGTTGGGGGGTGTATGTATGGAGATATATATGACACTAAGGATTTTGATATTGTTGAGGAGTCCTTGCTTCCGTCGCCCCATCAGTCCACTTGTCCTTACTTCTTTCCTTCCATCCATCCTTCCTTCCTTCCGTTTCATCCTTCCATCCTTCTTTCAGTCCGTCTTTCATCCCTTCTTTCCGTCCATCTGACCGTCCTTTCTTCTTTCCATCCGTCCTTCCATCCTTCCTTCTTTCCGTCCATCCTTCTTTCCGTCCTTCTTTCTGTCCTTCCTTCCGTCCTTCCATCCTTCCTTCCTTCCATCTGTCCTTCTTTCCGTCGTCCTTTCTTTCCATCAGTCCTTCCTTCTTTCCGTCCATCTATCCGTCTGTCCTTTCCGTCCTCCTTCTTTCCGTCCTTCCTTCTTTCCTCCGTCCTTCCTTCTTTCCGTCCTTCCGTCCATCTGTCTGTCCTTCTTTCCGTCCCTCCTTCTTTTCGTCCGTCCTTCTTTCTGTCCCTCCTTCTTTCCGTCCGTCCTTCCTTCCATCCATCTATCCGTCTGTCCTTCTTTCCGGCCCTCCTTCTTTCCATCCATCCGTCCTTCCTTCTTTCCGTCCTTCCATCTGTCCGTCGCCCTATCAGTCCGTCTGTCCTTCCTTCCATCCTTCTTTCCATCCTTCCTTCTGTCCATCCGTCCGTCCATTCCATCCCTCCTTCCTTCCATTCGTCCTTGCGTCCTTCTTTCCGTCCATCCTTCCTTCTTTCCATCCTTCCTTATTTCCGACCGTCCTTCCTCCTTTCCGACCGTCCGTGCTGTTCTTCCTTCTTTGTCCTTCCTTCTTTCCGTCTGTCCATCCGTCGTTCCTACTTTCTGTCCTTCCTTCTTTTTGTCCGTCCATCTGTCCTTTCTTTTTTCCGTACTTTCTTCTTTCCGTCTTCCTTCTTTCCATCCGTCCGTCCTTCCTTCTTCCCGTCCGTCCTTCCTTCTTCCCGTCCGTCCTTCCTTCTTCCCGTCCGTCCTTCCTTCTTCCCGTCCGTCCTTCCTTCTTTCCATCCTTCTTTCCATCCGTCCTTCCTTCTTTCCGTCCGTCCGTCCTTTATTCTTTCCGTCCGTCCTTTATTCTTTCCGTCCGTCCTTCATTCTTTCCGTCCATCCATCCGTCCTTCTTTCCGTCCATCCTTCAGTCTTTCCATCCGTCCATCTGTTCTTCCCCTCAAGCCTGTATTTTCCCTTCACCTCTGAGAGATTTCCTGTTTTCCTTCCTCCTCTTCCATAACTTTTCTATTTTTCCGTCAATACAAACATATGAGGCTTCTTGTTGTTTTTTGCAGGACGAGTTGTACTTTTGAATGACGACATTTATTTAAAAATTGCAAAAAAACAGTGCAATTACACATTTGTTTTTTGGGTTTTTTATTCACCATGTTCACTATATGGTAACACTGAGGTGTCGGTATGATGTCTGGGGTCAGTACTATATGGTAACACTGATGTGTCGGTATGATATCTTGGGTCAGTACTATATGGTAACACTGAGGTGTCGGTATGATTTCTCGGGTCAGTACTATATGGTAACACTGAGGTGTCGGTATGATGTCTCGGGTCAGTACTATATGGTAACACTGAGGTGTCATATGATGTCTGGGGTCAGTACTATATGGTAACACTGAGGTGTCGGTATGATGTCTGGGGTCAGTACTATATGGTAAAACTGAGGTGTCGGTATGATGTCTGGGGTCAGTACTATATGGTAACACTGAGGTGTCGGTATGATGTCTGGGGTCAGTACTATATGGTAACACTGAGGTGTCGGTATGATGTCTGGGGTCAGTACTATATGGTAACACTGATGTACTGATGTACATATAGTACTGACCCCAGATATCATACCGACACGTCAGTGTTACCATATAGTACTGACCCCAGACATCATACTGACACGTCAGTGTTACCATACAGTACTGACCTGAGATATCATACCGACACGTCAGTGTTACCATACAGTACTGACCTGAGACATCATGCTGACACCTCAGTGTTACCATATAGTATGACCCGAAGCATCATACCAACACGCCAGTGTTACCATATAGTACTGACCCCAGACATCATACCGACACCTCAGTGTTACCATATAGTACTGACCCCAGGCATCATTCCGACACCTCAATGTTACCATATAGTACTGACCCCAGACATTATACCGACACCTCAGTGTTACCATATAGTACTGACCCGAGATATGAGATATCATACCAACACATCAGTGATACCATATAGTACTGACCCCAGACATCATACCGACACCTCAGTGTTACCATATAGTACTGACCCGAGATATCATACCAACACATCAGTGATACCATATAGTACTGACCCCAGACATCATACCGACAGCTCAGTGTTACCATATAGTACTGACCCCAGACATCATACCGACACATCAGTGATACCATATAGTACTGACCCCAGACATCATACCGACACCTCAGTGTTACCATATAGTACTGACCCCAGACATCATACCGACACGTCAGTGTTACCATATAGTACTGACCCCAGACATCATACTGACACGTCAGTGTTACCATATAGTACTGACCCGAGATATCATACCAACACATCAGTGATACCATATAGTACTGACCCCAGACATCATACCGACACCTCAGTGTTACCATATAGTACTGACCCCAGACATCATACCGACACATCAAGTGATACCATATAGTACTGACCCCAGACATCATACCGACACCTCAGTGTTACCATATAGTACTGACCCGAGATATGAGATATACCAACACATCAGTGATACCATATAGTACTGACCCCAGACATCATACCGACACCTCAGTGTTACCATATAGTACTGACCCCAGACATCATACCGACACGTCAGTGTTACCATATAGTACTGACCCGAGGCATCATACTGACACCTCAGTGTTACCATATAGTACTGACCCGAGATATCATACCGACACATCAGTGTTACCATATAGTGAACATGGTGAATAAAAAACCCAAAAAAACAAATGTGTAATTGCACTGTTTTTTTGCAATCTATATACATAATCACCAGTTTTGCGCTTCCGGCCACTGTGCCGCTATCACGCACTGGCTGGGAGCGCAAAACCCCTGTCGCCGGACACCACCTAACCCCACCAATGCCCGCCGCTCCCCCGCACCATGTTCACGCTCCCCCGCCGCCAGGGACATTGGACAGTGTCAGCCCTGAGTCCCCAGCGGCAGCAGCCAGGGGGAGCGGCTTTACAAAAGGGGGCGGCACCAGCATCAGCGCCCGGCTTCCTCAGAGACACCGGCCGCCCCAGCCTCCCCAGGTAAGATGGCGGCGGCACTCTCTCATTGTAGGCTGCAGGGGCAGCGGGGCTGCAGCCTGCTATCACCTCCCCTTCCCCCGCACCTCAACTAAAGCACCAGACGCCTCTATCATCTACTCCCCGCACAGCCGCCTGTATACTCTGCTCCCCTCACAGCCACCTGTATACTGTGCTCCCCTCACAGCCGCCGGTATACTCTGATCCCCTCACATCCGTCTGTATACTCTGCTACCCACAGAGCCGCCTGTATACTCTGCTACCCACAGAGCCGCCTGTATACTCTGCTACCCACAGAGCCGCCTGTATACTCTGCTACCCACAGAGCCGCCTGTATACTCTGCTACCCACAGAGCCGCCTGTATACTCTGCTACCCACAGAGCCGCCTGTATACTCTGCTACCCACAGAGCCGCCTGTATACTCTGCTACCCACAGAGCCGCCTGTATACTCTGTTACCCACAGAGCTGCCTGTATACTCTGCTACCCACAGAGCCCCCTGTATACTCTGCTACCCACTGACCCGCCTGTATACACACAATTCATTTCACCGCGCTCCCGATGCAATTGCATCGGGCCTTTTTACTAGTTTTTAAATAAATGTCGTCATTCAAAAGTGCAACTCGTCCGGCAAAAAACAACAAGAAGCCTCATATGTCTGTATTGATGGAAAAATAGAAAAGTTATGGAAGAAGAGGAAGGAAAACAGGAAATCTCCCAGGGGTGAAGGGAAAATACAGGCTTGAGGGGAAGAACAGATGGACGGATGGAAAGACTGAAGGATGGACGGAGAGAAGGAAGGACAGACGGATGGAAAGAATGAAGGACGGACGGAAAGAAGGACGGACGGAAAGAAGGAAGGATGGATGGAAAAAAGCACGGAAAGAATGAAGGATGGACGGGAAGAAGGAAGGATGGACGGGAAGAAGGAAGGACGGATGGGAAGAAGGAGGACGGAAAGAAGAAAGGACAGACGGACAGAAAGGACGGACAGAAAGAAGGAAGGACAGAAAGTAGGAAGGACGGATGGACAGACGGAAAGAAGGAAGGACAGAAAGAAGGAAGAACGGCACGGACGGTCAGAAAGAAGGAAGGACGGTCGGAAATAAGGAAGGATGGAAAGAAGGAAGGATGGATGGAAAGAAGGACGTAAAGACGAACGGAAGGAAGGAGGGACAGAAAGGACGGACGGATGGATGGACAGAAGGAAGGATGGAAGGAAGGACAGACGGACTGATGGGGCGACGGACAGACAGACGGAAAGAAGGAGGGACGGAAAGAAGGACAGACGGATAGATGGACGGAAGGAAGGGCGGAAAGGAGGGATGGAAAGAAGGATGGACGGAAAGGAGGAGGGATGGAAAGAAGGACAGACAGATAGATGGACGGAAGGAAGAACGGAAAGAAGAAAGGACAGAAAGAAGGAAGGACGGACAGAAAGAAGGAAGGACAGAAAGTAGGAAGGACGGATGGACAGACGGAAAGAAGGAAGGACAGAAAGAAGGAAGAATGGCACGGACGGTCAGAAAGAAGGAAGGACGGTCGGAAATAAGGAAGGATGGAAAGAAGGAAGGATGGACGGAAAGAAGGACGTAAGGACGAACGGAAGGAGGGACAGGACGGACGGATGGATGAATGGACAGAAGGAAGGATGGAAGGACGGACAGATGGGGCGACGGACGGACGGAAAGAAGGAGGGACGGAAAGAAGGACAGACGGATAGATGGACGGAAGGAAGGACGGAAAGGAGGGACGGAAAGAAGGAGGGATGGAAAGAAGGACAGACAGATAGATGGACGGAAGGAAGGACAGAAAGAAGGAAGGACTGATGGAAAGAAGGAAGGACGGAAAGAAGGAGGGACGGAAAGGACAAACGGATAGATGGACGGAAAGAAAGAAGGACGGATGGAAGGAAGGAAGGATGGTCAGATGAACGGAAAGAAAGGACAGAAGACGGACGGAAAGAAGGACGGAAGGATGAACGGAAGGAAGGAAGGATGGATGGAAGGAAAGAAGTAAGGACGGGCGGACTGATGGGGCGACGGAAGCAAGGACTCCTCAACAATATCAAAATCCTTAGTGTCATATATATCTCCATACATACACCCCTCAACACTTCACACTGCTGCAGTTACTGAGTGGATAGGCTGCTTCAATCAGTATTTGTGTCATTACAGACACAGTGCTGACCATCCTTCACACTGTACACTGTACCAGATCTCCTGCTGTGTGCAGACATCAGTGACACAGAGATGTCATTCACACAGCAGAGGCTTTGTTACAATGTGTCACAGATTACCTCAGTGTGTGCTGTCCCCTGTGCAAATTAGAAGCTGCAGACCCCCATCACTGGGCTCACACTGTACATTCTCCTGATCACAGCCCGGGACAGTGAGGGAAGGAATCACTGATAAGAGGGAGCTATTCATTGTAATCACGGAGCGGCCCCCCTGAATACAGCACACTGTCCCTTCTCTGCAGACTTTCCATACATCACTACCGTCTGGCCGGGGGAGGAGCAGCTACACGGGGCAGGTCTGCTCACAGCAATGGCTGCAGGGGAGGATTTCTTACTGTGGAGAGGGCTCATTCATGTAGATGGGGAGGGCGGGGATGTTGCTATGGGGGAGGGGTTGGGGTAGAGTAGGTGGAAACAACCAGTGTTCATTATCATGCCAGAACACCCCCCCTGGTCGTTCTGTTCAGACGCAAAACAAGTGTTATCTAGGAAACCCTGCAGAATGCTGACAAGAAAGTAAATTACAGATTGTCAGCATTCGGCAGCCTAGATATGCACTGAGATTATGTGACGAGCCCGGACAACCCCTTTAACTTCTTCGTTTCCTGGTGATTCCTGGTGGCAGCGCGGGCATTCCGGCATTTGGCTCTATTACAGCATCTCTTTGATCCAGACAATCCCGGTGTCTCTGGTGTCATTTATATCCATCTGGCAGCAGCGCGTTCCTAAGGTACTTTGTCCAGAAGTGCCCCAACATAACACAGCACAATCTGGGCCAACAGCCACGAGCCAACACACAGCAGAATACACAGAAGAATGGTGAAAGTACAACACGATTGTGCCTTCGACATGTCCACCAACCCACACATCAGTGCAATCAACAAGGTGTGGACATAGGTAGCAAAACAACAATTATGCACCTCCTCTGACGGGGCAGGCTCTTGGCTTGTGGCCAAAGATGGTTGGGCAAGGCACCTTCTGCACCGTGTTGGCCGATTAGCCTCCTGGCCCAGGGTGAAGGTGAGGAGGTCATAATACCACAGATGTGGCTTAGGGACCTCCTCAGCTCAAGCTCCGGACCGAGCCTCAAACCACTTTTTATTTTCTTTGGTGAACACGGTGCGCAGACGCTTGATTTTTTTCCACAACCATCGGCACCGTCCGGGTCTTACTTTGGTCGAGCCGGTTGGCCAGCTTGACCCTCGCCGCCTTGTTCTTATACTGCGGCGACGCAACCCGCCACAGGCATTCTTGGTCCTGGTACATGGCTAGGAGGTCACGCACAAAATCAGGACTCTCAGCCATCTGCCAAAAAACAACATAGTGTGTTACCAAAACACATACATGTACATATCAGGTCACATCCTACTCTGTGTGGCCAATCCATGTCCAGCACTAGCAATGACAGGTGGTCTGGTAGTTAGATTGTGTATGCAGAAGCGTTAATGGCCTTTATATGTGTACACAGATGTGACATGCTGCACATGACATGGGGCATATGTGGTTTGGGCCTAGCCAGGCAAACTTACAAAGCTGTATCTTGTTGAAAGGGTACACATGGCGTACCACACAAAATTTTGACACAGGAATGACCTCAGCACATATTTAGGGAACGATGTAGTGCTGTATGACACATTGTCATGTCATTGTTGGCAAGGATCATTAGGTGTCGCAAACCACACATCTACATGACGCTACGTGAAGCTGTGCATAACCCGCCAATACATCTTGCAAAATATGTCTCGGAAGCCGAAAATAATTACCATACATGAGAAGCACAATAGCATATCCACCGACTTACCATCTGTCCAACAGAGTTGTGGCGATGAGAGGCTACTAGAACAATGCACATTGAAGTAGGAGCATGGGTGGCGGCCCAGCTGGCCACATTTAAAACAGAACATGACCAATCACAAAGCAGCACAGGTGCCTAATCAGTAGTCGCACGTTGAACCGCAGGCGGCTACGTGAATTAGATGACGCAGATGCGCTGTGATTGGATGGTTACCACATAAAAAACGCTAACGACTGAGCTACGGCACGCTTGCTGCCCAGAGTCATTAAGTAAGTACTGATGTTGAGACATCATTTGTGATATGGCTGTGTATAGCGTTTGATACATCTTGGCATTACGGATCGTTATTGTGTACTGTAGTAGACGCCCAGGTCCGGGTGTATGTAGTTTGTAATCATGATGTGTTTAATTGATCCATTGTGTGGCGCAAAATGGATGGATGGCTTTCCTTGCCACAAAACACCCTCCTCATTGACAATCCGTTTTGCCTTCGCCATACAGGATCATGTACCAAGGAGGCCTCTGTGGTTAGTTTAGTGGAACATCTGAAATGTGGGCACATAGTACTGCCCTTTACCAGACAGAATGGAAGTATTCTGGCGATACTGAGATGTGTAGTGGCCCATGTGGCTTGGGAAGGTCTGCCTATGAAGATCCGGCCTTATCAACACCACAGGACACTGTTGGACATAATGAATATGCGATTGTCAGCTGCGTGGGATGATGATGATTTGTCAGTAGCACAGTGCTCTGGTAGGTGTAGCATGTTCTTCAATTTAATTGTTAACAAGCATCTGTCTGTGTGGTTGACTTTTTTTTTTTCCCTAGGCCTTGTGGTAGTACATATACATTATGGGCAGCTATATGGGGTATGGTAATGATGTCTCAATGTGGATGATGGAGATATAGTTGTGGAGGAGGCCTATGGGTGTAGTGATAACAGGTGTTGTGGTGAGGCAGCGTAATGTTGTTTGTAACCATTCAATGTTGCAAAATATCTGTGGGTGGCCATACAAGCAAAGTCAGTTAGGATGTGGGTAATTGGCAAGGAGATGTGTAGGGAAGGAGGTAGTGGTTATTTTCTGGTCATCATAATGGGAGACCCAGACAATGGGGTTTAGGGCACTGCCCTCCGGAGGTCACACTAGGTACTACAAGTTTGTAGACACCGCCCCCTCCGCTTATAAACCCCTACCGCAGGGAACATCCTCAGTTTTAAACTTAGTGTGCTCGGAGGATCACGCTTTGCTTGCACTTCACTGCATTCTCACTACTTACGTGATGGCGTCTGAAGACAAGGTAATAAGGTCCCAGTCGGGACCGGTGACAGCCTCCCCGCTCACCCTTAGTGGCACACGCTGGTGGAGGTACCGGAGGGCCTAGGGCCTGGACACCTGGTGTTCTCCCGGTACGCTGTTACACTCCTCTCTATCCCTCTCTGGGGGGCTCTGGTGAGTGGGAGATGGGAGCCTTGCACAGCTCCGCTCCGTCCGAGGCCTCCCTAAATGGTGCTTACAGACCGGACTGGAGCCAGCCCAGTCCGAGGCCTCCCTAAATGGTGCTTACACTCCGGACTGGGCTGAGCGGCCCAGTCTGAGGCCTCCCTAAATGGTGCTTACACTCCAGACTGGTGCTGCACCCCCGTCCGAGGCCTCCCTAAATGGTGCTTACAGACCGGACCGGCACTGAGGCACTCGGTGTCTCCTGTGTGCCTGGGGGTAGTGTCTGGCACTTTATGTGCTTCATGACACTCAGACCGCGCGTTACCCTCGGGTCCGCGGTTCTGCGGGTGTACCCTGTGCTGGGGTCACCCTGGCTGACCGCCCTGTGTGTCACAGGGGCTGAGGCCGTAGGCTGCGGATGTGTGACATGTAATTGCAGTCTGTGTACATTGTTTTTTTACACTGTTTCCCGCCCTGCGGGCTCCAGCTCCCTCATGAGAAGGATGCTTGGAGGATGGGATGCAGCCCGTGCGGTGACGTCACCGCGGGGCGTGTGTGTGTGTGTTTCCCGCGTGTCTTCGGCGCCGCCCACAGTTTCTCTGTCGGCGGCCATCTTTACCCTCACTTCCCGGCTGGGAACTGTATGCAGCGTGCGTCTGCACTCCAAGAGGGGAGACCGGAAGACAGCGCGGAGGTCACACACACACACCGCTCCCTCATACCGCTTTACAGCGGTCGGTAAGCCACCGGGATCCCCGGTTTTATTGTCTGCTATTGGGCTTATCTACCCTACTGTGGCCATGTCCTCAGCTGGGAAGCGTGCTGCTAAGGCGGCCGAGACCACCGTTACATGTGCTACGTGCAATGGAACACTGGTGGAGGGGTCCTGCAATAACTGTGGACGCCCAGAGGCCCGGGCTGCAACTACTGGGTCAGCAACCCCGGTGCTATACCCCGAGGTTCAGGTGATCTCAGGGCCTTGGGAGACTCAGAACAGGATCAATGAATCTCTGTTGTCTCAGCTGTCCTCCATGTCGCAATCCTGGAGGCACTTAATAGGAGACTGGATAGCCAGCTACTCCTTCCAGTTACCCCCGGGTGTCTCCCTCTTCTGCTGTGAGACCCCTTAAGCGGGCTCGTCGTGAGGCTTCACCCGAGCTCCAGACTCTCTCTGAGGAGGAGCGTTCCTCTGATGGTGAGGAAGATGATGGGGGTTCGACTTTCGGGTCTGTATCTGTGTCTGAACCACCAGATGGGGTGGAGGATCTGGTGTCCTCTATCAACGAGACCTTACGTCTCGTGACACCCCCTGAGGAGGTGACGGTGCACCCGAAGGAGGTCTATCAATGGCTGCGGCCGGAGGCTAGACCAAGTGGCTCCTTTATGGACCATACTAATTTTGGAAGGGTGATTAGAGCCCCCAGGTTACATCCTGGGCGGCGTTATGTCCGCAAACCCAAGGACAATCTCTTCCCCTTTCCCAGGAGGTGCTTCAGGAGTGGTCGCAGTCCCCGAAGGTGGATGCTTCCATGACCAGGATTGCTGCACGCTCCCTTTTCTCTGCCTCTGATAGCTCCTCACTGAAGGATGCTACTGATAGACAGGTCGAGCAACTCGCCAAGTCTTCCTATGAGGCGGTGGGGTCGTCATTTGCCCCTAACTTTGCCACGGTCTGGACCTTACAAGCGATTACTACCTGCTTGGATGGTATCACTGACCTGGCAAGGTCCAGTCCAGAGGTCCTGGCACTTACCGAAAGGGCAAGGGCCTATGCGGACTACGCCAGAACGGCGACTCTGGAAACTGCTACTCGCTCAGCTGTGGCTTCGGCCAATGCTATAGCGATCCGCAGGTTGTTGTGGCTGCGTCTTTGGGACTCAGATGCCACATCTAAGAAGATTCTGCAGAATCTTCCTTTCGCTGGTGACAGGCTTTTTGGCACAGAGCTGGATAAGCTAATTAAGGATTCTGCTGAGTCTAAAATACCGCAGAATAAACCTAAGCCACGGTATACCGTTAAAAGGAACCCAAAACAGTGGTCCTTTCGGTCCAGCTCACAGTCATCAGCACCGTCCGCTCGCACGGACCGAGGGGGCAAGCCCGCTTCTCAGTGGCGCTCTAAGAGTCGTCCAAAGAAGCCGGCGGGGGCAGCAGCTGCCACCCCCAAACCCGCCTCTACATGACTCGCTCTCTCTTCCTGCCTCCCCACAGGTGGGGGGCCGCTTGTCTCGCTTTCAGAACGAGTGGCTACTTCACGTTTCAGATCAGTGGGTTCGAGACGTGGTCTCGCGAGGTTACAGGATAGAGCTGACGTCAAAACCGATATCCCGATTCCATCGGTCGGTCCCCTCCCCAGAAAAAGCTCAGGCCTTTTCCTTGGTGTTGGAGGGACTCCGCAGAGACGGAGTGGTGGTCCCGGTGCCTTCCGGGGAGAGGTTCAGGGGTTTTTACTCCAACCTCTTTATAGTCCCAAAGAAGGACGGATCCTTCCGCCCGGTTTTGGACCTGAAGTTGTTCAACCGCCACGTGCTGGTTCGGAAGTTCCGAATGGAATCACTGCGCTCAGTGATCGCGGCTGTGTCACAGGGGGACTTCTTGGCGTCCATAGATATCAGAGACGCTTACCTTCACGTGCCCATTGCACCGGCTCACCAGCGATGGTTGAGATTTGCAGTGGGGGAGGAACACTTCCAATTTGTGGCGCTGCCGTTCGGCTTGGCCTCGGCACCGCGGGTGTTCACAAAAGTGATGGCCTCCATGATGGCTCTCCTGCACGTGCAGGGCCATGCCGTCATTCCCTATTTGGACGACCTGCTGGTCAGGGCGCCATCGGAACACCTCTGTCAAGCGAGCCTGGATGTGACCATGCGGTCTCTGGAACAATTCGGTTGGCTTCTCAATGTTCAGAAGTCAACCCTGGTTCCGACCCAGTCCTTGACTTATTTGGGCATGGACTTCAACACGTCCTCAGCCCTGGTGTCTCTGCCACAATCCAAACAGGTGGCGATCCGATCGGGAGTACAAGCGGTGCTCCTGTCACCACAATCATCCCTTCGTGGGTTGATGAAGCTGGTGGGTCGCATGGTGGCAGCGATAGAGGCGGTGCCGTTTGCACAATTTCGCCTCCGTCCTCTCCAGCTGGAGATCCTACGCAGGTGGGACAAGAGGACGATCTCGCTGAATCGGCTGGTGACACTGTCACAACCGACCCGAGATTCCCTGCAGTGGTGGCTTCAACCACATCACTTGTCGCGGGGCCGGTCCTTCATAAAACCGTCCTGGTTAGTGGTGACCACCGACGCCAGTCTGAAGGGCTGGGGTGCGGTGTTCTTACACCACAGGGCCCAAGGCCTCTGGACTCTGTCGGAGTCGGCATTGCAGATCAACGTGCTGGAGATCAAGGCGATCTATCTAGCACTCCTGGCTTTTCAGAGATTCCTCTCAGGACAACCCATCCGGGTTCAGTCCGACAATGCGACGGCCGTCGCTTATATAAATCATCAAGGAGGAACCAGGAGTGCAGAGGCTCTGGCCGAAGTCCACCGCATCCTATCCTGGGCGGAGGACAACAACTGCCTGATCTCCGCAGTTCACATCCCAGGGGTCGAAAACTGGGAGGCCGACTATCTGAGCAGGCAGGGGATGGACGCCGGAGAGTGGGCCCTTCATCCAGACGTCTTTCGGGACATCTGCAGCAGATGGGGCACTCCGGACGTGGATCTGATGGCCTCACGGCTGAATCATCAGGTTCCGCAATACATGGCGAGGTCATGGGACCCCCAGTCGTTGGGAGCGGACGCCCTGATCTTGACTTGGTCCAGATTCAATCTACCATATGTGTTCCCTCCTCTGGCTCTGATTCCCAGGGTGCTGTGGAAAATCAGGTCGGAATGCAGGGTAGCCATTCTAGTGGCTCCAGACTGGCCCAGGAGGTCCTGGTATCCGGACCTGTGGCAACTGTCAGGCGGACACAGGTGGGCTCTTCCAGAACGCGCAGATCTTCTCGCGCAAGGCCCATTCTTCCACCTCAATTCCAAGGCCCTCAGATTGACTGCATGGCTCTTGAGGCCTGGCTGCTGACATCCAGGGGGTTCTCCCCTACAGTGGTTGCCACTATGAATCGGGCTAGAAAACCAGTTTCCAGGAAAATGTACCACAGGACGTGGAAAATCTTTTTTACCTGGTGTGCCTCTGGGGGCCGGTCCCCGTGGCCCTTGTCCATCCCGACACTGTTGGCATTCCTACAGTCGGGTTTGGAGTTGGGATTATCCCTTGGTTCCTTAAAGGGTCAGGTCTCAGCACTTTCTGTGCTGTTTGACAGACGATTGGCGCTTCTCCCGAAGGTCCGTCATTTTCTGCAGGGGGTGTCGCGGATGGTTCCACCCTACAAAAGACCTCTGGATCCGTGGGACCTTAACATGGTCCTGGCGGCATTGCAAAAACCGCCATTTGAGCCTCTGAGGGAGGTTTCCCTTTCTCGTCTGTCCCAGAAGGTGGCTTTTCTGGTGGCGATTACATCTCTGAGGAGGGTCTCAGAATTGGCTGCACTTTCGTGCAAGTCTCCCTTTCTGGTGGTTCACCAAGACAAGGTGGTGTTGCGTCCACGGCCGGAATTCTTGCCAAAGGTGGTTTCAACGTTTCACCTGAACCAGGAGATTGTTCTCCCGTCATTTTGCCCCGCTCCCGTTCATCAGGTTGAGCGCGACCTCCATACTCTGGATCTCGTGAGAGCTATACGCATTTATGTGTCCAGAACCGCCTCCTTTAGGAGTTCGGATTCTTTGTTTGTTCTTACGACAGGTCGCTGTAAGGGGTCCGCGGCTTCAAAGTCAACCTTAGCCAGGTGGATTAAGGCTTCCATTCAAGAGGCTTACCGGTCTTCTGGTTTGCCTCTCCCGGTGGGATTGAAGGCTCACTCTACCAGAGCCGTAGGTGCCTCATGGGCCTTGCGACATAGAGCATCTGCTCTACAGGTGTGTCAGGCGGCCACTTGGTCCAGCCTACACACTTTCTCTAAGCACTATATGGTGCATGCCCATGCCTCTGCGGATGCAAATTTGGGCAGGCGGGTTCTACAGGCGGCGGTTGCCCACCTTTAAAAGGGAACCATGTTATCCGTCTTGTTGAGGAACTCTTCCCGCCCTGGGGTATTGCTTTAGGACATCCCCATTGTCTGGGTCTCCCATTATGATGACCAGAAAAAAGAGAATTTTGTTTACGTACCGTAAATTCTTTTTTCTTTAATCATCAATGGGAGACCCAGTACCCACCCAGTTGTTCCTTTGCATGTTTTGCATTGGCCCTGTTCTCTGTTGAGACAGTGTTTGCCGGGTTGTTGAACCGTTTGTGCACGGCATTCTTCCCGATGTTTCGGGTGTGGTTTATTTTCCTCCTCGCAGCTTGTAGACCAAACTGAGGATGTTCCCTGCGGTAGGGGTTTATAAGGGAGGGGGCGGTGTCTACAAACTTGTAGTACCTAGTGTGACCTCCGGAGGGCAGTGCCCTAAACCCCATTGTCTGGGTCTCCCATTGATGATTAAAGAAAAAAGAATTTACGGTACGTAAACAAAATTCTCTTTTTTTGATGCCTGATAATGTATTCTTTTGCTGATAGACTTTATTTGTTCCTTTTGCAGGGGTTGGTACGTGAGATGATCATGGACCCTGATGGAGATGTTATCGTGGCTCTTGCCTTGGTGGAAGAGGATTTGTGGCTGAAGCTGAGAGGTTGCGGGCTCGCAGACCACGGCGTATGTGGGTTTGGGATTGGCTTCGGCAACAGGACGACCTGAGTCACATACGCCTGCTGCATCAGCTGGAGGATACTAGTCCGCATGATTTCAGGAACTATCTCCGTATGTCCGAGGACTTTTTCACATCTCTCTTGGAACGAATAAAGCCATTGATAGCCCGACAGGACACTTTGATGCGTCGAGCTGTGCCACCTGAGGAGCGTTTGGCTGTAACTTTGAGGTTTCTGAGAACAAGTCGTTCGAGGACAGACCTGCAATACTCTGCAGCAGTCTCACGGCCACTGGTGAGACTGCTGCAGAGTATTGCAGGTCTGTCCTCGAACGATCCCCGAGACGTGTGAGGCCATTGTGGGTTAACTACATGTAGGAAGGCAGCAGACACCACCAACTCCCGCTGGATGGATGTTGCCAGAGGTTTTGTCGATCGATGGCAATTTCCAAACTGCGGTGGTGCATTGGATGGTAAGCACATGAGGATCACGCAACCCCCCCAACACGGGGTCCTTGTATTTTAATTACAAAGGATATATTAGCGTGGTCCTCATGGCCCTGGTGGATGCTCACTATGAGTTCCTGTACGTGGATGTTGGCATGAACGGCCGTGTCTCAGATGGGGATGTGTTTGCACACAGCTCCTTTGCCCAAGACCTAAGGAAAGGTGCTCTGAACTTGCTCTCAAATGATGAGACAACCGGTCATCTCAACTTTGCGTTTGTGGGGGATGAAGCCTTCCCACTTCAGGCTCACCTACTACGGCCATATCCCCAGAGGACGGTTACTTCTGAGCATCGCATTTTCAATTACCGGCTGTCCCGGGCTCGTCGTGTGGTTGAAAATGCGTTCGGAATCATGGCCAACAGATTCCTGCGTTGTAGGGATCGGTCATCATACACGCCGCCATGTTATGTGGATTCTGTGGACCCCACAACAGGGAAGCTCCATCCCGGGGATTGGCGTGCCGCCGACCTTGGTGTGGCGCCACTTCAGCCGCTGAGCCAGGGTCTAAGTCAGCAGGATGCCAGGAACAGCAGAGATGCATACTGCTGCTACTTTAATGGCCCTGGGGCAGTGGCCTGGCAGCACCAGCAGGTGTAGGGTGGCTGGTGTTGTGAGGCAGCAACATGAGGAGGAGGGTTGAGTCACCAGGGTGGCTGCACCAGGACGAATATGGTTGTGTTTTTTTTATTTTGAGTGTTTAAACATTAGTTGAGATTTTTTTGGTTCACTACTCTGAAATGTTTGGGTATGGCCATTATTTTTCTGCATTTTATATTTATTTGTGTGATGTTGACACATCTGTTTTCACACATAGCGTATTTTGTTGCGCTTTTTGCTGTGATTTTTGGCTGCGCAAATGGCGCAACAAAATACGTGGGTGCATTCACACACCACGTTTTTATGAGCTGCAGGGGGAGGAAGAATTCTGCTTCCTCCTCCCCTCTGTCACATCTGTGCCCGCCCCTAAAGATTTCACAGTGCATTATTGTACACTGTGAAATCTAAATTCAATAAAGCCGGAGACTTTTAAAATAATAAACATGGATACTTACCCTCCGGCGGGTGGATGGCGGGTGTCCGGGAGCCAGGACCGGTGAGCAGTCGCAGATTCCGAGTGGAAAAAGACCTGTGGTGATGTCAGAGGGCGTTTCGGCGCTGATTGGCAGCTCGCATGACCGCAACGCTCTCTGACATCACCACAGGTCCTAGTAGGGCCATTCCAGCGGCGGCCCATGGCTCCCAGACACCGGAACACCCGTCGGAGAGGTATTTAATTCTTTATTATTTTAAAAATCATGTCTTTATTTAAATTTGATTTTGCAGTGTATATTAATACACTGCAAAATCAAATGGGCGGTTACAGGTGTCACAGAGGGGAGGAGGAAGCAGGATTCTTCCTCCTCTCTGTCCAAAGGGTTAACAGAAAGTGCTGGGTTTCATAGATACACCGCGCTGACCCAGCACTTTCTGTTAACCCTTTGGATCCTTACTCTTGCTGGGCACCTGCTGCGACCATAAGAGAGAGCGGAGTTAGTTGGTTGTGACTTGCACAACCAAATCAGGTGAGTCCTTCCACTAAAGGGGGGCACTGAGGTTATTTGTACAAAAGGAAATTACTCTATGTGCGCTCCATTTCTCCTTTTATTATCCTCCTCTCTGTGACGTCAGATGCAGCAGCGCCGCCCTTATAGGAAAAAGCACCGGCGCTGCTGTGTAAAGAATTGACAAGTCAACTCTTTTTACGCCGGCACTCTCCCAGAAATGCGCGGCGTGAAAATACACGCTGTCTGAACGGCAAAGTGAATTTTACATTCATTTGCTGTCAGACAACACGCACCTGCACATTTTTGAAAAGCGCTCGTAAAAAAGCGCTCAAAAATGCGCAGTGTGTGAACGTAGCCTAAATATTTTGTGTGTGCTGTTTGAATTCATATTTTTGTGCACTAAAAGAACAAATCAAAAACAAAACTACCTGTGTCTGTCGTTACTTTTGAATACAGGGCAGGGTGCGTGATCCATTAATTGGTATAGATGGGTCCGTGCAGCATTGTCTGCTAATGTCCAGTACACAGGTCCAGCCCTTTGGCTCACACTGTATGCCGTGACTGTGTGTACATGTCCATTATGATGTGTTTGGCCACATGGGACCGTGTCCACACACATGGAGAATGCAATGGTGTTTGTGGGGGATGTAGGTACACTTCAGTACACACACGCAAACATGTGTGCACACACAGAGTTCAGCCATGGCAGCTCTGGCATGACATGGACCAATGCAGGCACATATGTCCATAGTCTTGTTTGTAGCTTACCGCAATCACCTACAGACGCACATCTAGCCATTGTTAGTGTAATCTACTGTACTGCACAAGACCGCTCCTGTGCGACACTTTGGCGCCTCGAAAGTGTGTTGACGACTCGTCCATTGAAGTTAGGAATCCTTTATTCAGAGAAACATATTAAAAGCATGCTTGCTGGACGCGTTTCGGACGCGAGTCCTTACTCATCATAATCTTGATCAATTACAAATTGATTACACGTGTTCAGTTAACCAGTTCATGAAATGCAGATAACAGATACTTCTCTGTACATCACATCGCTCTATTGGAAAATTCTCTAGATTAAATATTGGTGACAAAATCTGATACATATATCGCTATCATTTTATTGCACTGCACATATTTATACAAAAAATAGTCATTGGGCTGTGTTATACTTATTTTTAAAAATTCCAATAACTTAGTAACCATTTCTGATCCTATGTCATCTACCGCCCCCTGGATCCATCCCCACCTTCCTTGACCACTTTACCACCTGGCTACTTCATTTCCTCTCTACTGACATCCCCACCATCATTATGGGCGACTTCAATATCCCCATTGACACTGCCCACCAAACCGCCTCTCAACTTCTTTCCCTGACCTCCTCCTTCGGGCTCTCCCAATGGTCCTCCTTTGCCACCCACAAAGATGGCCACACGTTGGATCTCATCTTTACCCGTCTTTGCTCCCTTACTAATGTCACAAACTCAACCCTCACCCTGTCTGACCACAATCTGCTGACCTTTCCGCCCTCTCCTCCCCTACTACATCACCTCCTCTCCGCAAACTTGATCATCCCCGCAGAAACCTAAAACACATTGATCTACACTCACTCTCAGAATCCCTTCTCCCTCTCGCCAACATAACATCTATACGTGACACAGACAATGCCACCACCCTCTACAACACCACATTAACCAAGGCACTCGACCTAGCAGCCCCCCTCACACACCACGCTCCACGCACTAATAGGCAACCCTGGCACACCACCCTCACTAAAGACCTGAGACGGGCATCCAGGGTCGCCGAGAGGCGATGGAAAAAATCGCCTTCCACTGAGCATTTTGCACTGTTCAAACAGTCCCTCATCACCTTCAAGACTGCACTTGCCACCGCCAAACAAACCTTCTTCTTATCCCTAATTACCTCCCCTGTCCCACAATCCCAAGCAACTTTTCAAAACCTTCAATTCCTTACTCCGCCCGCCTGCTCCCCCTCCCTCTCCCCTTATTTCTGCAGAAGACTTTGCCTCCTTCTTCAAAGAAAAGATTGACAGAATCAGAGACAGCTTTGATCCACTGTCCCCACAGCCTCCCCTTTCACCTATACTGCCCTCTACTTCCATCAACTGCTTCCCCCCTATAACTGAAGACCAGCTCTCCTCCCTCCTGTCAAAATCACACCTCACCACCAGTGCCCACGACCCGCTCCCATCCCACCTCATTCCCAACCTCACCTCCATTATCATCCCAGCCCTAACTCATCTTTTAAACCTATCACTTACCACTGGCACCTTCCCTCAGCCTTCAAACACGCCTTGATCACACCCATCCTCAAAAAACCCTCCCTCGATCCCACAACTGTCTCCAACTACCGCCCTATATCTCTCCTCCCTTTCGCCTCTAAACTACTTGAACAGCATGTCCACTCTGAGCTGTCCTCTCACCTCTCCTCCTGCTCCCTCTTTGACCGCCTGCAATCTGGCTTCCGACCCCTCCACTCCACTGAAACAGCCCTGACCAAAGTCACAAATGACCTGCTGACTGCCAAAAGCAAGCGCCACTACTCTGTTCTCCTCCTCCTCGACCTGTCAGCCGCCTTCGACACTGTTGACCACTCCCTTCTACTACAGATCCTGGAATCTCTTGGCATCACGGACCTTGCCCTCTCTTGGACCTCCTCATACTTAACGGACCGCACCTTCAGCGTCACCCACTCCCACACATCCTCCTCGCCCTACCCCCTATCTGTCGGGGTCCCTCAGGGCTCGGTTCTTGGACCATTACTGTTCTCAATCTACACTCTCGGTCTAGGGCAACTCATTGAGTCCCATGGCCTCCAATATCACCTCTATGCCGACAACACCCAAATCTACCTGTCTGGTCCTGACATCGCCTCCCTTCTATCCAAAATTCCACACTGCCTGTCCGCCATCTCATCCTTCTTCTCTGCTCGCTTCCTTAAGCTGAACATGGACAAAACCGAGTTCATAGTCTTCCCCCCAAGACGCTCCCCCTCACTACCTGACCTATCCATCGTCGTCAATGACTGCTCTCTCTCCAGTCCCCCATGCCAAGTGCCTCGGGGTTATCCTTGACTCTTCCCTCTCCTTCAAGCCCCACATCCAGGCCCTCGCCACCTCCTGCCGACTCCAGCTCAAAAATATCTATAGGATTCGCTCTTTCCTTGACCACGACACTGCTAAAAACCTTATTCACGCTCTCATCATCTCCCGCCTTGATTACTGCAACCTCCTGCTCACCGGCCTCCCTAATACCTCCCTTGCACCTCTCCAATCTATCTTGAACTCCGCTTCCCACCTAATCCATCTGTCTCCCCGCTACTCCCCTGTCTCCCCCCTCTGCCAAGCCCTTCATTGGCTCCCTGCTTCCCAGAGATCCCGGTTTAAAATATTAACCATGACATACAAAGCCATTCACAACCTGTCCCCTCCATACATCTCTGACATGCTCTCCCGTTACCTACCCTCACGCAACCGGCGATCCTCCCAAGAGCTTCTCCTCTACTCCCCCCTCATCTCCTCTTCGCACAACTGCATACAGGATTTCTCCCGTGCTTCACCCAGACTCTGGAACTCACTGCCCCAACACATCAGACATTCTCCTACCCTGGGAACCTTCAAAAGAAGCCTGAAGACCCACCTGTTCCGCCAAGCCTACCACCTGCAATAACACCCGGTCCACCATGACTGGAATTTCCCCCTCCTAATGTATCCCCACCCGCCCCTCGTAGACTGTGAGCCTTTGTGGACAGGATTTCTCCCCTCTTGTTTCTGTACAACTGAATTGTCAACATTCATTGTTACTTGTATTGCTACTATGTTACTTGTCCTAGTCTGCCCTTTTTAACATGTAAAGCGCCATGGAATATAATGGCGCTATATAAATTAATAATAATAATAATAATGTAGTATATTGGTGAATATTTCATTTCACCTTTACTTTATTCTAATCTTCGTCAATCAACCTAACTAAGCATGTAATTTAATCTCCTTATGTATTTATTAATTTTATGGATCAAAAATAATTTTATTTCTTTTACTCTTTAGTTTTTTACTTTTGTTGTTTTTTATGTTGTTTTTATCCTAGTCTTTATTCCCGTTCACCTCCTCCAATAAAAAAGAGAATTTTGTTTACGTACCGTAAATTCTTTTTTCTTTAATCATCAATGGGAGACCCAGACAATGGGGTTTAGGGCTCTGCCCTCCGGAGGTCACACTAGGTACTACAAGTTTGTAGACACCGCCTCCTCCGCTTATAAACCCCCACCGTAGGAGACATCCTCAGTTTAGTCCATAAGCTGCGAGGAGAAAATAAACCACACCCGAAACATCGGGAAGAATGCCGTGCACAGACGGTGTAACAACCCGGAAAACACTGTCTCAACAGAGAACAGATCAAATGCACAACATGCAACGGAACAAATGGGTGGGTGCTGGGTCTCCCATTGATGATTAAAGAAAAAAGAATTTACGGTACGTAAACAAAATTCTCTTTTTTCTGGTCATCATAATGGGAGACCCAGACAATGGGGATGTCCTAAAGCAATACCCCAGGGCGGGAAGAGTTCCTCAACAAGACGGATAATACATGGTTCCCTTTAAAGGTGGGGCAAACCGCCGCCTGGAGAACCCAGCTAAGGCCCAAACACGAGTCCGCAGAGGCAATGGGCATGCACCATATAGTGCTTAGAGAAAGTGTGCAGGCTGGACCAAGTGGCCGCCTGACACCCTGTGAGCAGCGCTCTATTCGCAAGGCCCAGGAGGCACCTACACTCTAGAGAGTGTGCCTTCAAACCCACCGGGAGAGGCAAACCAGAAGACCGGTAAGCCTCCTGAATGGGAGCCTTGATCCATCTGGCCAAGGTCGACTTCGAAGCGCGGACCCCTTACAGCGACCCATCGTGAGGACAAATAAGAATCCGAACTCCTAAAGGAGGCGGTCCTGGACACATAAATGCGTACAGCCCTCACGAGATCCAGAGTATGGAGGTCGCGCTCAACCTGATGAACGGGAGCGGACAAAATGATGGAGAACAATCTCCTGTTTAGGTGAAACGTTGAACCACCTTCGGCAAGAATTCTGGCCGTGGGCGCAACACCACCTTGTCTTGGTGACCACCAGAAAGGTGACTTGCACGAAAGGCAGCCAATTCTGAGACCCTTCTCAGGACTAATTGCCACCAGAAAGACCACTTTCTGGACAGACGAGAGAGAGAGATCTCCTCAGTGGCTCAAACGGCGGTTTCTGCAGAGCCGCCAGGACCATGTTGAGGTCCCAAGGGTCCAGAGGTCGCCTGTAAGGCGGAACCACCCGAGATACCCCTTGCAGAAATTGACGGACCTTCGGGAGGAGCGCCAAGCGCCTGTCAAACAGCACTGAAAGTGCTGATACTTGACCTTTCAGAGAGCCAAGGGATAATCCCAACTCCAACCCCGACTGCAGGAAGGCCAACAATGTCGGGATGGACAATGGCCACGGTGAGCGTCCACCAGAGGCACACCAGGAGAAAAAGATTTTCCACGTTCTGTGGTATATCTTCCTGGAAACAGGTTTCCTAGCCCTATTCATAGTGGCAACCACTGTAGGAGAGAAGCCTCTGGATGTCAGCAGCCAGGCCTCAAGAGCCATGCAGTCAATCTGAGGGCCCTGGAATTGAGGTGGAAGAATGGGCCTTGCGCGAGTAGATCTGCGCGTTCTGGAAGAGCCCACCTGTGTCCGCCTGACAGTTGCCACAGGTCCGGGTACCAGGACCTCCTGGGCCAATCTGGAGCCACTAGAATGGCTACTCTGCATTCCGTCCTGATTTTCCACAGGACCCTGGGAATCAGAGCCAGAGGCGGGAACACATATGGCAGCTGGAAGCTGGACCAACTCAGGATCAGGGCATCCGCCCCCAGAGACTGAGGATCCCACGATCTTGCCATGTATTGGGGCACCTGATGATTCAGCCGTGAGGCCATCAGATCCACGTCCGGAGTGCCCCATCTGCCGCAGATGTCCCGGAAGACGTCTGGATGTAGAGACCACTCTCCGGCGTCCATCCCCTGTCGGCTCAGGTAGTCGGCCTCCCAGTTCTCGACCCCTGGGATGTGAACTGCGGAGATCAGGCAGCCGTTTTCCTCCACCCAAGCTAGAATGCGGTGGACTTCGGCGAGGGCCTGAGCACTTCTGGTCCCTCCCTGATGATTTATGTAGGCGACGGCCGTCGCATTGTCGGACTGCACCCGAATGGGTTGTCCTGACAGGAATTTCTGAAACGCCAGGAGCGCCAGATAGACCGCCTTGATCTCCAGCACGTTGATCTGCAACGCCGACTCCGACTGAGTCCAGAGGCCTTGAGCCCTGTGGTGTAAGAACACCGCTCCCCAGCCCTTCAGACTGGCGTCGGTGGTCACCACTAACCATGACGGTTTTAGGAAGGACCGGCCTCGTGACAGGTGACGTGGCTGTAGCCACCACTGTAGGGAGTCCCTGGTCGGTTGTGACAGCGTCACCAGCCGATTCAGCGAGATCGTCCTCTTGTCCCATCTGCGAAGAATCTCCAGCTGGAGAGGACGGAGGCGAAACTGTGCGAACGGCACCGCCTCTATCGCCGCTACCATGCGTCCCACCAGTCTCATCAATACCCGTAGGGATGATTGTGGTGACAGGAGGACATTCTGCACTCCTGAGTGGATCGCTAGCTGTTTGGCTTGAGGTAGGGACACCAGGGCTGAGTCCGTGTGGAAGTCCATGCCCAGATACGTCAATGACTGGGTCGGAACCAGGGTAGACTTTTGAATGTTGAGAAGCCACCCGAAATGTTCCAGGGACTTCATGGTCACCTCCAGGCTCACCCGACAAAGGTCTTCCGATGGCGCCCTGACCAGCAGGTCGTCCAAATAGGGTATGACGGCGTGTCCCTGCACATGCAGGAGAGCCATCATGGAGGCCATCACCTTTGTGAACACCCGCGGTGCCGAGGCTAGCCCGAATGGCAGTGCCACAAATTGGAAGTGCTCTTCCCCACTGCGAATCTCAACCAGCGCTGATGAGCTGGTGCAATGGGCACGTGAAGGTAAGCGTCCCTGATATCGATGGACGCTAGGAAGTCTCCCTGTGACACAGCCGCGATCACGGAGCGCAGGGATTCCATGCGGAACTTCCGAACCAACACGTGACGGTTGAACAACTTGAGGTCCAACACCGGGCGAAAAGAGCCGTCCTTCTTTGGGACAATAAAGAGGTTGGAGTAAAAACCCCTGAACCTCTCTTCCGTGGGCACTGGGACCACCACTCCGTCTCTGCGGAGTCCCTCCAACACCAGGTGAAAAGCCTGAGCCTTTTCTGGTGATGGGACCCGACCGATGGAATCGGGGTATTGGTCTTGACGTCAGCTCTATCCTGTAACCTCGTGAGACTACGTCTCGAACCCACTGGTCTTGAACGTGAAGGAGCCACCTGTCCTGAAATCGAGACAGGCGTCCCCCCACCTGTGGGGAGGCAGGACGAGAGAGCGAGTCATGTCGAAGCGGGCTTGGGGGTGGCAGCCGCTGCCCCCGCCGGCTTCTTCTGACGACTCTTGGAACGCCACTGAGTAGCAGGCTTGCCCCCTCGGTCCGAGCGAGCGGACGTCGTTGATGACTGGGAGCTGGATCGAAAGGACCACTGCTTAGGGTTCCTTTTCACGGTGTACCGTGGCTTAGGCTTATTCTGCGGGATTTTAGACTCAGCAGAATCCTTGATCAGTTTGTCCAGCTCGGTGCCAAAAAGCCTGTCACCAGCGAATGGAAGATTCTGCAAAATCTTCTTGGATGTGGTATCTGAGTCCCAAAGACGCAGCCACAACAGCCTGCGGATCGCAATTGCATTGGCAGAGGCCACAGCAGAGCGAGTGGCAGTTTCCAAAGTTGCCGTCCTGGCGTAATCCGCATAAGCCCTTGCTCTGTCGGTAAGCGCCAGGACCTCTGGACTGGACCTAGCTAGTTCAGTGATACCATCCAAGCAGGTGGTAATCGCTTGTAGGGTCCAGACCGCGGCAAAATTGGGGGCAAAGGAAGACCCCACAGCCTCATAGGAAGACTTGGCGAGTTGCTCGACCTGTCTATCAGTAGCATCCTTCAATGAGGAGCTATCAGAGGCAGAAAACAAGGAGCGTGCAGCAATCCTGGTCATGGAAGCGTCCACCTTTGGAGACTGCGACCATTCCTGAAGCACCTCCTGGGGAAAGGGAAAGCGATTGTCCTTGGGTTTACGGACATAACGCCGCCCAGGATGTAACCTGGGTGCTCTAATCACCCTTCCAAAATTAGTGTGGTCCATGAAGGATCCACTTGGTCTAGCCTCCGGCCGCAGCCATTGATAGACCTCCTTGGGGTGCACAGTCACCTCCTCAGGAGGGGTGACAAGACGTAATGTCTCATTGATGGAGGACACCAGATCCTCCACCCCATCTGGAGGTTCAGACATAGACCCGAGAGTAGAACCCCCATCATCTTCCTCACCATCAGAGGAACGCTCCTCCTCAGAAGGAGCCTGGAGCTCGGGAGAAGGCTCACGTGCTCGCTTAGGGGTCTCACAGTAGAAGTAAGAGCCACCCGGGGGTAACTGGGAGGAGTAGCTGGGTTTTCCAGTCTCCTATGAAGTGCCTCCAGGGTTTGCGACATGGAGGACATCTGGGACAGCAGGGATTCATTGATCCTATTCTGCGTTTCCCATGGCCCTGGGATCACCTGAACCTCAGGGTATAATCCCGGATTTGCAGACTCAGCAGTGCCAGTCCGGGTCTCTGGGCGTCCACAGTTATTGCAGGACCCCTCCACCAGTGTCCCGTTGCATGTAGCACAGGTAATGGTGACCACCGCCGCCTTAGCAGCATGCTTCCCAACTGAGGACATCGCCACAGTGGGGGGAATATAAGCCAATTTGCAGTTCACAAAACAAACCGGGAATCCCGGTGGCTTACCGACCGCAGTAAAGCGGTAGGAGGAAGCGGTGTGTGTGTGTGACCTCCGCGAGTTCCGGTCTCCCCTGAAGTGCAGACACGTGCTGTCCGATAGATCCCAGCCGGGAGTGAGGGAGAAGATGGCCGCCGAGAGCACAGTCGTGGGCGGCGCCGAGAACACGCGGGAAGCACACACACACGCCCATCGGTGACGTCACCGCAAGGGCTGCTTCCCATCCTCCAGGCAGCCTCATTAATGGAGGTGACTAGAGCCCGCAGCGCGGGAAGTGTGGACATAACCTACACACACAGACTGTCAGTACATATAAACACCTGCAGTCCGCAGCCGCAGCCCCTGTGACACACAGGGCGGTCAGCCAGGGTGACCCCAGCACAGGGTACACCGACAGAACCGCGGACCCGAGGGTACGCGCGGTCTGAGTGTCAGGACACATAAAGTGACCGACACTACCCCCAGGCACACAGGAGACGCACGGGCCTCAGTGCCTGTCCGGTCTGTAAGCACCATTTAGGGAGGCCTCGGACGGGGGTTCAGCACCAGTCCGGAGTGTAAGCACCATAATGGGAGGCCTCGGACTGGGCTGGCTCCAGTCCGGTCTGTAAGCACCATTTAGGGAGGCCTCGGACGGAGCGGAGCTGTGCAAGGCTCCCAACTCCCATTCTCCAGAGCCCTCAGGAAGGGATGGAAAAGGGAGTGCGACAGCGTACCGGGAGAACACAGAGTGTCCAGGCATTTTGCCCTCCGATACCTCCACCTGCGTGTTCCACAAAGGGTGAGCGGGGAGACTGTCGAGGGTCCCCGACGGGACCATTTTACCTTGTCTTCAGACGCCATCACGTAAGTTGTGAGAATGCAGTGAAGTGCAAGCAAAGCGTGATCCTCCGAGCACACTAAGTTTAAAACTGAGGATGTCTCCTACGGTGGGGGTTTATAAGCGGAGGAGGCGGTGTCTACAAACTTGTAGTACCTAGTGTGACCTCCGGAGGGCAGAGCCCTAAACCCCATTGTCTGGGTCTCCCATTATGATGACCAGAAAATATATATTTATTTCTAAAACAATTTGTGTTTCTTAATTTTAGTTCATGTATATATTATTCCCATAGGAGCCTTCCTATAAATGTATAGCTAAAAAAAAAACAGTCACGTATTAACCGCAACTCCCCTCATTATATACACAGACATATGAGATTAATTGAATTAATACCATGCATCCTAATGGAACATAATATAAATGCCCCCACAAGGCCATCATAATGTGCCTGAAAAATGGAGGATTGTGTTCATGAGTGGATGCATTTGTTTGACTGTTACTATACCAATGCAAGGAAAAGTGGAAGGAAAGGGAAGAAAAAGAGAGCAGGATTGTTAAATTTGTTTATATTGAGCCTTCCCAAGTTCCTAAATTTAATATTAGTACCATAAATGAGCAAAATATATATCTTGTATACATAGGAGTATATGGTGCGAACCCTATGTAGAGAAACAGTTAAACAAACGCATCAACTTATGAACACAATCCTCCATCTTCAGGAACATTATTCACCAATATACTACATAGGATCAGAAATGGTTACTATGCTATTGGAATTTCTCCTTCGCCTCATTGGGGGACACAGGACCGTGGGTGTTATGCTGCTGTCCACTAGGAGGCGACACTAAGCAGAATCTGCAAAAGAGTTAAGTGGCTCCTCCTCTGCAGTATACATCCCTGGAATAGGCACTGCCTCACCAGTTTTTTGCTTAGTGTCGAAGGAGGCACACGTTCATTTTTACTCAATATTTTTTCTCATCTTTTTTCTTCCAATGAAGAAAAGTGGGTCCGGCATGGCCCCCGGCATGCTCCTTCCTCGGCCACCCACTGTTGGGGCGCTGGGTTGAGGTTGAGAATCGTTACATATGCCGTACTCCTTTCTCGGCCTCCCACTGTTGGGTTAAAGTTGAGACAGCCCAGCATAACATCCACCTTCCTCACTCCCTCGGGGTCCTGAGTTGAAGCCAGAGCTGGACTACCTGCCAGATGACGTCCCCCTAATCGCCCTCTGGGTGCTTAGGCTGAGGCACCACAGGTATCACCAACACATGCTGCATTCTGGGCTGGGTCTCTAGATGGATGCCTGCAGAAGCACAAGCTCAGAGACGACCCCCTAATCACCCTATGGGTCATTAGGCTGTGGCACCACATGTACCAGCAGCACATGCTGCATTCTGGCCTGGGACTCTAGATGGATGCCTGCAGAAGCACAGGCTCAGAGACGACCCCCTAATCACCCTATGGGTCTTAGGCTGTGGCACCACAGGTCCCAGCAGCACACGCTGCACTCTGGGCTGAGATTCTGGAGCAGTCCCCCTAATCACCTTGTGGGCTATTACGCTGAGGCACATGGCTGCTTGCACAGCTGCACTTATCTCCCCAGGATCCCGGTGGGGTCCGGGTACAGCCCCACTCAGCCCTGCACTCCTTCCAAGGACCTGGGAGTCTGTTCCCCTTCTCCCTGCACAGCTCCCTCAGCCCAGGCAGGGGAAAGAGGTACCCTGCTCCCCCTATGCTGCCCCTTCAAAAGCAGGCAGCACGGTACCTGGGGTGGCAGGGATCCATGGCCCCCCTCGCTGCCAGACCGGAGGTTCCGGATGTTTTCCGGACCTCCGCGCCGACCGGTCCGCAATTCACGCTAGGCCCCGGCTTCAGGCCTAGCGTGGAAGGCACCGCCTATCCCCGCCCACCGCCCGCCCTCCGGATCGCGTCATATGACGCGGCACTGCATCACAGAGAGGGGCGGGAGGTTCCCTGGGTGCTTGTATTGCGCGCCCATTCAGGCTCCCGCCCCCTCCTTGTTCCTACTGGCGGCGCCAAAATGCACTGGGCGCCATTATGAATGTGGGCACAGCACAGTGTAGGCAAGGTAGCCATATACAGTGTAGCTGCTATGGGGGCTTACAGGCTATGGGGGCATATATCAGGGCCAGCAGGGATGGTTTCCCTGCTGCAGCTCTCCTCCCCCTCCCTGTTCACCAGGGTGACAGGCTGTGGGGCAGATACAGGACTGCCAGCAGGGATATAGTTCCCTGCTGCAGCTTCCTCTCCCCCTGTGCACCATGTGTTACAGACTATGACACGTGTGACAGGCTATGCCACGGGTCACAGGCTATGCCATGTGTGACAGGCTACATAGGCGTTTACGAGGGCCAGTACAGCAAGGAGCTGACAGACATATTCTGCCCTGAAATACTCTGTGCTGCTGTGAATACAACTTCATTATCTGCTGCAGCACAGTGCTGTCCTGACTGACATCACAATGAGTGTACCGTGCCCTACATGATCTCTCCTGACATACTCTGTGCTGCTGTAAACCTTTTTTTTTTTCAGCAGCTATACATAATGCCAGTGAAGAAATTAGGTGTCAGACTATTCTCAGTACGCTTTATTCTGTGTCGTTACAGTAACACCTATGTTCACATCCGGCGAGCAGAGTTCCTCTGCCTAGTGCGGGTGACACACTAATAGGCACAGCCTGGATTTCCTTACACCGTGTCAGCCAATGATGCCAGTACCTATCAGAGCACATAACGCTACATCTAGATAGACTGTTATTGCGTCTGCGACTATGTCACAGTTTATTGGAAACTAGTATGCAGCAGGATGATGGCTCCGACATCTGATGGTTTTCGCCCTTTATGCATCTCTAAATCAACGTTCCATCTCAAAGGAAGCTAAATGTCAATACTTCGAACATTCAACTGTGTCACAGGACACAAGACCATACCCATGGGACCCTCAGCGTCCCACTTACCATAAGGGAGTTTTTTGTTGGGTTTGGCCTCCATGGCAGGGTTTGTGCGGTACCCTATCTGACAACAAGTTTTCCCTAGGGACACAGTTCTGCTGGACAGAACACAACAGCAGGCATCTGAGTCCGCTACCATACCTTGAGGATGCCAATCGCGCACTAGACAGTGCCTCACTAGTCGTCGGCAATCCAGATTCCAACCTTTTGGGAATTCATTTAGCGGATCATTGTCTAGATCGACCCAAACTCGATCATCGCACATGTAGCACAGACAACCCTCCAAACTAGAGCCCCCCTTAATTCAGGGTGTTACACGCAGAGCGTGTTTAAAGGTTCTATGTCTGTGCTACACGCACAGCGTGTTTTTTTTTTTTTGGAACATATTTTTATTGAGTTTTCAGTATAATAACATATAAGTAGACCAATAAACAATTAAACAATCCACCCCACCTCCCCCCCAACCACAGCCACCCTTGATTCCAGCAGAAAGAGATCGAGTCCAGTTCAAAACATACGGCGTTAAACCATGTTCATATACAATACTGAGCATTGACCATGGCCCCCAGTAGACTCAGGGCAGGGCCGGACTGGGACCACAAAGCAGCCCTGGAAAACAAGCCCCAGCAGCCCACACACTATATCACCCATCAGCCACGATCAGTGAAGTTTGCTTTTACGTTGTCGTGGCCTCATCACTTTCTTAAAGGAGTTATCTGAAGAGCCACATGTGAATGCTGCAGCAGAGGGAATAATCAACCACAGCTCCATTTACATGTTGATCTACAAAGCCACGTTTCTCGGGATTGTGGGGTCCCAGCGGTCAAATCCAGAGCGAAGGGAAAGTCATCACCTATACAGAAGAGAAGTGATGACTCCATATTGGGGATAATTAATTTAAACACCATTTAAATGCTGAAAATCACAAAGTCCAATACTGCCTCTCTGACAACAGGGCAGGAGAAGTGGTACTGTGTAGTGTATATATACAGAATAATACAGATACTGAGGATTATACCCAGTATACAGGA
The DNA here is from genome assembly GCA_033576535.1 of Allobates femoralis. NCBI lineage: Eukaryota > Metazoa > Chordata > Amphibia > Anura > Aromobatidae > Allobates > Allobates femoralis. The sequence goes on along the minus strand of JARQOC010000005.1, from coordinate 342,907,998 downwards.
CAGGAGAAGTGGTACTGTGCAGTGTATATATACAGAATAATACAGATACTGAGGATTATACCCAGTATACAGGACAGGAGAAGTGGTACTGTGCAGTGTATATATACAGAATAATACAGATACTGAGGATTACACCCAGTATATAGGACAGGAGAAGTGGTACTGTGCAGTGTATATATACAGAATAATACAGATACTGAGGATTACACCCAGTATACAGGACAGGAGAAGTGGTACTGTGCAGTGTATATATACAGAATAATAGAGATACTGAGGATTACACCCAGTATACAGGACAGGAGAAGTGGTACTGTGCAGTGTATATATACAGAATAATACAGATACTGAGGATTACACAAAGTATACAGGACAGGAGAAGTGGTACTGTGCAATGTATATATACAGAATAATACAGATACTGAGGATTACACCCAGTATACAGGACAGGAGAAGTGGTACTGTGCAGTGTATATATACAGAATAATACAGATACTGAGGATTACACCCAGTATACAGAACAGGAGAAGTGGTACTGTGCAGTGTATATATACAGAATAATACAGATACTGAGGATTACACCCAGTATACAGGACAGGAGAAGTGGTACTGTGCAGTGTATATATACAGAATAATACAGATACTGAGGATTACACCCAGTATACAGGACAGGAGAAGTGGTACTGTGCAGTGTATATATACAGAATAATACAGATACTGAGGATTACACCCACTATACAGGACAGGAGAAGTGGTGCTGTGCAGTGTATATATACAGAATAATAGAGATACTGAGGATTACACCCAGTATACAGGACAGGAGAAGTGGTACTGTGCAGTGTATATATACAGAATAATAGAGATACTGAGGATTACACCCAGTATACAGGACAGGAGAAGTGGTACTGTGCAGTGTATATATACAGAATAATAGAGATACTGAGGATTACACCCAGTATACAGGACAGGAGAAGTGGTACTGTGCAGTGTATATATACAGAATAATAGAGATACTGAGGATTACACCCAGTATACAGGACTGGAGAAGTGGTACTGTGCAGTGTATATATACAGAATAATACAGATACTGAGGATTACACCCAGTATACATGACTGGAGAAGTGATACTGTGCAGTGTCCAACACACACATCCAGATGTACACACATACAGTATGGGCCTTTTCATATCTGAGTTTTGGCTGTGTTCATTTGCGGTTGTATGTGTTTTTACCCCTAAAAACACATTCCAAAACGCACCCATAGGGTTTAATGCAAAAGCAATGCAAAATGCAAAACACATGTGATTTTGCAAGCGCAGCCAAAAGCGTGGGCTGCATTTGCTAAAAAACATAAGTTTTGCATTAAATGAAGCCAAACACAGCAAAAACGCAGATGTGAACTGGGCCTATATATATGTATGTATATATATATATATATTATATATATATTGCACATACATTCATATGACACACACACATCCATATGTACACACATACGGATGTGTGCGTATATATAATGTATGTGTGTACATATGGATGTGTCTGCATATACACATATGCTGTGTGTGTACATACGGATGTGTGCGTATATATAATGTATGTACACACACAGCATATGTGTATATGCAGACACATCCATTTGTACACACATACATTATATATATATTTTTATATATACATATACACATCCATATGTAAACACACATTCATATGTACACACACACATCCATGTATACACACAGACACATGTACACACACAGACACATGTACACACACATCCATGTATACACACATACATCCATATGTACACACACAGACACACATCCATGTATACAGACACACATCCATATGTACACACATCCATATGTACACACAGACACACATCCATGTATACACACACGGACACATCCATATGTACACACACATCAATGTATACACACACACATCCATATGTACACACACTTCCATATGTACACACAGACACACATCTGTATGTACACACACTTCCTTATGTACACACAGACACACATCCATGTATACACACACATCCACATGTACACACAGACACACATCCATATGTACACACACACTTCCTTATGTACACACAGACACACATCCATGTATACACACACATCCACATGTACACACAGACACACATCCATGTATACACACACATCCACATGTACACACAGACACACATCCATGTATACACACACATCCACATGTACACACAGACACACATCCATGTATACACACACATCCACATGTACACACAGACACACATCCATATGTACACACACACTTCCTTATGTACACACAGACACACATCCATGTATACACACACATCCACATGTACACACAGACACACATCCATGTATACACACACTTCCTTATGTACACACAGACACACATCCATGTATACACAGACATCCACATGTACACACAGACACACATCCATATGTACACACACACTTCCTTATGTACACACAGACACACATCCATGTATACACACACATCCACATGTACACACAGACACACATCCATGTATACACACACTTCCTTATGTACACACAGACACACATCCATGTATACACAGACATCCACATGTACACACAGACACACATCCATGTATACACACACTTCCTTATGTACACACAGACACACATCCATGTATACACACACTTCCTTATGTACACACAGACACACATCCATGTATACACACACATCCACATGTACACACACAGACACACATCCATGTATACACACACATCCACATGTACACACACAGACACACATCCATGTATACACACACATCCACATGTACACACAGACACACATCCATGTATACACACACATCCACATGTACACACACAGACACACATCCATGTATACACACACATCCACATGTACACACAGACACATCCATGTATACACACATCCACATGTACACACACAGACACACATCCATGTATACACACACATCCATATGTACAGACACACATCCATGTATACACACACATCCACATGTACACACACAGACACACATCCATGTATACACACACATCCATATGTACACACACACACATCCATGTACAAAGACACACATCCATATGTACACACATTTACAGTACACACACATATACATGGAGGGATATACATAGTCTTACATGCTGCTCTGCTGCCTGAGTCACAATTACCATGCAGGACAGGACTCTGCTCTGCGGTCCGTCGCTCTGTCTGTGGAATAGATGGCAGATGTTTGACAGGTCACAGATCTGGGGGGAGAGGGGGGCAGTGAAAGTTCAAACAACTGCTATAAATCCCCTGTGCCTCATATGGAGACCGGAGCCACCAGACAGCATCCAGACACATTGCAGAAACCTCCAGGCCGGAGGCATAATACTCCTTACCGCCCAGGATGAGGAGCTCAGCAGACGCAGGAGATGAAGCTGGAGGAAGGTGCCCGGTACCAGCCGACAGTGCAGGTACTGCATGGCCCCAGGCCCTGGTCAGCAGGGTGCACAGAAGCTTCAGGGAGGCTGGAGCCGCTGAGGAGTGGAGGAGCTGTCATACTCCTCCTCCAAGAATCGGCTGCAGGAAAACAGCCGGAAGCTCCACACCGGAAACGCGGCTGCGGCTACTGTGTAGCTCCCCGACTGTGCAACGGTGCAATTCCACTTCAGCCCACCGGGAGAACTCCCGGTACGCCCTATGGCCAGTCCGGGCCTGACTCAGGGCCTTAAGGAAATAAGATGTCACTCCTGTCCTGAACCATCCGGGGCTGTAGATATCTGAAGCCCACCCAAGGACCCCTGCAACTCTCCCAACAGATACCATGTTGATTGCACGAATGGGAGAACCGTCGCTCGAAGCTCAGTAGGAGACAGCTTGTAGAGTATAAACCCTCTCCAGGTTTCAAAAACTTCCCTGTCAATGTATCTTTATCCCTTGCAGCATCTAGACTTTCTATATGCATCACAGCCTTCAATTCCTTGAGTATGCCTGATATACCTGAGTCAAAAGTAGAAAATGAGCAGCACCACTAATGAAAGAAGAGTATCAACGGGGTGCTCACCATGCCAACAAAAACAGTATGTAAGGGGAGAAAAGATATTGGCATATGCAGGGAGCACACCACAATATAATTGAATGTAATAGAACAACAAAGTTTTATTAAACAACTGTGAGACATACAATATAAAATCACTTAAAATAAACATACAATAGACATGGGGCCCATCATTCCTCAAAACAGAATATGCGAGGAAAATAATTTATGATAACAGAGGGGAATTACCACAATCACCAGTACAGATAGCAAGTAATAGCTGGATTATACAATGCAAAATCTATCTTGTGCAAAGAATATTCACTTATAAGGTGCAATGAGATTGGCAGAATACTATAAATAATATAGCAACCACTATACAAAGCAATATATATATATATATTGCACTATTCCCAAGTATCGTTGATAAATAACAATAGGTGTAAAATGTTGTGCGACTGTAATCAAGGGAATCATGAACAACCAAGGGGGTAGCTGAACAAAGTAGCTGGAGGAACAGCCAGGTGTGTAAAAAGACCTGTAAGTGATTAATATTTGCACATAATTACTCAGCTATGCACAGTTTACAAAGGAGATTAGTAGATACAAACACTATTATGCACAAGATAAATAAACAGTTAGGTGTGTGGCACCAACCAAGGTAACACAACAATATCAGTAGTCTATGAAGGATATGTGCAATTGCAGGGGAAAAAATTGCACTAATCCACATATAGATGTCAGACAATCTATAGGTCAATCTAATCATATAAATCCGAAGGACCATATGTGGAAATAACTCAGATAGCTTGTGCAGCAAGTGTAATGAGCGGCACAAGAAGGCACATTTCATAGAACAGTCATGGCAAGTGGCACATCACCTAATCCAGTGAATTGAGGAATCCCATCAGTCAAAGTCAGAGTCAAGTGGGGGCCCCCACGTCGCCCTCCCCACGCGTATCGCTGCTAAAGGGGTGCAGCTTCGTCAGCTACTGCCTGATATACCTGGGACATGCCCCGAGAGCCAGTTGCGGAGAAGCAATCGCTTGGTAACCATTGCCAGTATATGAAGTATTCGGGCAGATCTGCCATCCCGTATCTCAGACACCGGGAAATGGAGCAGCCAGGCCAATATGTCCATTGTGACATGTGTACTGGTGACCTCCCTCGCTAGGGTTTCAACCCGCTTCCACAAATTCTGTACCTCCCCACATGACCATAAGCCATGCACCATATCCATTTTTGACTGGCCACATTTTGGGCATTTTTGTTGCCTGTCAGGAAATCCAGCAGTTGGAGGCAAAGTAAAACCATATATCGCCCTATGAATGATTCTATATTGCACATCTCTCCATCTTTCGCTGATTATATTTTTCCTCATGACCTCCCATCCTCTTCGAATCACATCCCCAACATCAGATCTAGGTATATATTTGGACCACCCGCTGAAAGTGGTGTCTTCCCTCATAGCTAAGGTCGTTTCCCTCAAGCTGTCATAGATCTACGACACATTGATGGTCAAAGGGTCTGATCCCAACCAGTCATCCCATATCGAGGGTCTGCATTCCTGAGAAACATTATGAAGATGACGTAAAACATGATGATGCAACTGCCTGTACTGGATGATGTGGAATGGACTCAACTGGAATTTCTCCAGGACCTCTGACTCCGTTAGCCATCGCCTGTCTGGTATGTGAATGAGGTCTCCCAGTGTTCGAACCCCCTTCGCTAACCAAGCTGCAAATAAGGCATTTTCCCTGCCCAGACTAAACCCTGCGTGTGTCCATGGGTTAAGATATTTAGATGTTTTCCACGCCATCGATAGCTTCTTTCTGGCCGCTTTCCAGCACGGCCGTGTCCCTATAAATGATTGTGTTCTTTAAGGTTTTGGGCACCATGGACCATGATGAATGTAGTAAACTAGCCGGCTCCCAGGGTCTACACAACGCAGCCTCAGCTGTATAATTAGAGTATCTGCTGGTCCCTTTGAGCCAATCAATAACATGGCGCCGAAGGCAAGCTAAATTATAGCCCCTGACATCCGGGAAGTTGAGTCCCCCCCCCCCCTCGTTTCAGGAGCATCAAGATACGGCTGGCTATCCTGGCCCTTCTTCCCCTCCAGAGAAAGTTGGAGAACGCCGCGTTGAGTTTGTGGATATCCGCTTTCTTAAGCAGCAGTGGTATAGTTTGCAGCGGACACAAAAGTCTGGCGAAACTAAACATCTTAACTAGATGGCACCTTCCCAGAAGAGTCAACGGTAGACCTCTCCACCTCTCCAATTCTCGTGTTATTTTAGTAATTAATGGGGTGAAATTCAGGTTATATATATGGCTTGTGTTGCTGCTAAGAATGATGCCCAGATATTTTATGTGGTAAGACTTTACTCGGATGCCCTCTATCTCCCCAATTGCTCCACCCCCCTCTCTCCCCGATCTGTGGTGTGGCATCCCTAAGCGTAGAATCTCACATTTAGCCTTGTTGAGCTTAAAGCCCGAAAATGTTTCAAAGGTATGAAGGTGCTGGAGCAATGTACCTAAGTCCCTTTCCGGTCTATTCATATAGATAATGACGTTGTCTGCAAATAGTGCTGATTTCATCGTTACCCCCCCAATATCAATGCCCTCATGGGAACTAGAGCCATTCAAATATCGTGCTAGAGGTTCAATGGCTAAATTAAAGAGCAAGGGCGAAAGAGGGCATCCCTGTCTCGTCCCCCTCTCCAGAGGGAAAGGGGCTGACAAAAAGCCGGGGGTGCATATTCTTGCGCTCGGGTTCTCATATAGTGTCCTTAAAAATGTCCTAAATGCACCTTGCAGACCTATCTTATCTAGGATCAAGTGCAGCCACGGCAAATTGACACTGTCGAACGCCTTTTCGGCGTCCAACAGTACCAACGCCGGACGATCAGTGTGTAAATTCTCACGGTAACTCACTGTATCTAACACCAGCATGGTTTGTCTGATATTGCCCACCGCCGATCTGCCCCTGACAAATCCCGCCTGTTGGGGACCAATAAGAGACGGTAATAATCCTGCCAGGCGATCTGCCATAATTTTGGCCATAATTTTCAGATCCTGATTAATCAGGGAGATGGGGCGATAGCTGGACGGGTCAGGTGAGCCCACGATACCTTTCGGCAGTAGCTTAATATGTGCCGTGTTAGTGTGATTCTAAATACCATCACCCGCGAGAATGCCATTGAATAAAGAAACTAGGCATGGGGCCACCTTGTCACACAGAGATTTGTAATAGTCTCCAGTGAAACCATCTGGGCCCGATGCCTTATGGACACCAAGATTCTTGGTGGTCGCTTGAACTTCAGTTAGAGATATCTCAGCGTTCAAGCTAGCTAGGCCATCTTCTGTGAGAACAGGCAAGGAGACCCTCTCAAGCCACTCCCCTCCCGCTTCCATCGCATGTTGCCCTGGGCCCTGCGTATACAATTTAGCAAAAAATTTTCCTAAATAAGAGTTAATGTCTTTTGGGTCATTTAGTGTATTTCCTTCAAAATCTAACAGAGAGGTAAATGTCGTGGGCTTGGTTTTGCCTCTGGCCAAATTCGCCATTATCCTCCCCGCCTTATATCCAAATTTATAGAGATCCACCTCCCATTGATCTTTACTCCACATTTCTCTCCGTTTAGCCCAGACGTCAAACTCCCTCTTAGCTCCCAACCATTCCTCTTTTGTTGACGGTGAAGGATTGTTTTGAAATTCCTTATGTGCATCTCTCACTTTGGAGCTGGCTAGTTGGAACTGAGTAAATGGTTTTTTTTTTTGGAGTGCTGGTGTAAGCCAATATTTTCCCTCTCATCACCGCTTTACTCGTCTCCCAATATAGTCTAGGATCCGTCACATGGTCTGCGTTGGTAAGAGCAAAGTCAGACCACCACTCCCCCAAAAGTTTGTCAAAGTTACTGTCTTTTCTCAAGTGAGATGGGAAGTGCCATATAAAATCAGATTCCCTTAGATGCTCATCACGTATTTCCACTACCACGGGACTGTGATCAGAGATAACCATAGGTTCAATGTCTACTCTGTCCACTCTAGACAGCAATTGACTGCTGAGCAGGAATAGATCTAAGCGTGACCACGACCCATGGGCATGGGAGAAGTGAGTGAATTCTTGTTCAATGGGGTGGTGCAATTGCCACACATCATGTGGGGCCAGTCCCTCAGCTAAGGTTTGCAACAAGCCTGACGTCTGCCCGTCTGGGTTAGATCCGGTCATCGTCTTGTCACGTCGCCGGTCAGCACCTTCAAAAAACACTGTATTGAAGTCGCCCCCCACTATCCGAAGGTGCTCTGTGGTGGGAGAAAAAGGCATCCTGTGATTGGTTAGGAGCATATACATTAGTAACACTAAACCGCCCAGTTGGACTATCTATAACCAATCGCACATATCTACCCACATCATCTTTAGTCTCAGAGACAATAGTGTAAGGAAAGTTTTTATGTATCAGTATCAGTACTCCCGCCTTCCTCCCTACTGATCCTGATCCATACACCGCCCCCACCCAGAGTCTATGCATCCTAAAAAATTCCGTATCTTGGAGATGTGTCTCCTGAAGTAGAGCAATATCCACTTTCAACCTCTTAAGATGTTTAAGTATCATGGAACGTTTCTCCGGCGATCTAAGACCCTTAACGTTCCAGGACAGCAGATTAACCATTATTAATTATCACTGGATGAGCCATAGGCAATGCCACCGTGTTCTGGAAAGACTCAATCCATACGAAACACAACAAACAGAATATATACAGTGGCTGAAACTTCAAGAACACCCAAACCCCAGAACCCCAATAACTCCTCAACAGGCGGCTAAAGGGCCGCATACTAAACCTCATACCCAAATAAAGCCCACTTCTCACCCAACTTTTCCAAAGCCAACAATTCCCCAAATACAAGTCATGGACATATTCTGAAGGGCGCTCTCCTTTTCTGCTCCCGCCCTGTGACTCCAGAATGCAAAGAGATAAGTAATACCTTGCACTAAAGTCAATTATAACATATCATATACCAAATCATATCATGCCCCCCGCATCTGGCGAGGCGTCCAGATTGAACACCACCAAACCGTCCAGGTCAGGGCTTGGGGTCTAAGAGACAGATCAACAATCATCTCCGGTATAAGAGTAAAAGAAAAATAGGGGAAAAAAAAAAGGAAAAAGATCACCGGTTCAGGACTCCTCGCAATTGTCCTCCACTTGTGACCCATTTGTACCGGAAGGACGCCTTCTCCCTCCACTACCATCGCGTCGCACATGTCTTTGTTCCTTTGGCGAGCTAGGCCCTGGGCTTCCCCTCCCAGATGACCAACGAGGGGAGTCCTCTCGAACCGTTAGTGTCCCCGGACGGTGATCCTCATTGTCTCTCCGGGCTCCTGGATGACGACTCCGTTGCCCTCCGTCGTGGCTTCCCTCCGGGCTCCGCTGCGTCAGGCTCCTGAGGGCCTCCCCAGGGCTGTGATGCACCCTGATGGAGCCATCCGGACCCCTGTACTTCTTTACGGCTGGGTACATAAGCTGGAAGCGTATATTGCGCTTGTAGAGTATACTACACGCTTCCCCAAAGGCTCTCCGCTTCTTTGCCACTTCAGGAGAGTAATCACCAAACAGCAGAACCTTATGTCCACGAAGCATCAGAGGGGCCCTCGAGCTCTTGTATGCGCGCAGAAGGTTTTCCTTCTCCCTGTAATTTAGGTAGCGAGCAATAGCCTGCCGAGGCTTCACTTTCTCTTGGGACGCTGTGCTAGCTTTGGCGGGACGGTCGGGTGGAGGACCTATCCGGTGTGCCATGCAGGGGCCCCCACTTCCCAGGATCCGAGGAAGTTCAGTCTCAAAGATGTCTAATAGAGCCGTGGGGGTGATGGACTCAGGGAGCCCTATTAGTCGCAGATTGTTACGACGGGACCGGTTCTCCAGGTCCTCCAGTTTATTAATTGTGCGTTCTTCCCTTTCCTTGTAGTCTGAGACTTGTTGCTCCAGCCATGTCACCCTGTCTTCAGAATCTGACACTCTCTGCTCCGGTGCTGCTATTCTGGCCTCCTGAGCTGCAGACTCCTCTCTAATGTCAGTGAGGGAATCTTGCAGCAGCTCCTGCACTAGAGCCCTGAAAGTCTGCTTTAGCTCACCCACTAGCTGTGCGGAGACCTCTGTGGCCAGCAACTTGTAGTCAATGGTGGGCTCAGGGCTCAGCCCCTCCGCCTGCTCCTTAGTCTCACCTCTCCCACCGCTGCTCTGGCCAGGATGACCACCGGAATCCTTCCCCTGTGAGCGGGGCTGCTGTTTGCTCGCCGCCTCCTTGCCTCTGCCTCCTGTTCCGCTCTGCGCCATCTTGGAGGGGGGCTTGTAATTTCTCGTCGCCATCCCCGCCGTAACCCTCCTGGTGCCGGTGCTATGGAGCCACCGATGCATGATGGGCAGCTCAGGAATAGGGGAGCGTGCCTCCGGTTGCGTTTGGCGGCGAATTCTCGCCTTTGGATCGGGTATGGAGTCTCGGGCTCAGGGAGCTCAGTCCCTTCCTCCCTCTCCCATCAGGCCGGAAACCGGAAGTTCACAGCGTGGTTTAAAGGTTCTATTCCAATTTACTTGTTGGCCATAAACAAGAACGTACAGTACGTTCCGTGCTAGACTGATACAGCTAGACAAACATGCCTGGGACAGATTTTCCGCACGGATTCTCTCCGCTCCATAATAATGTTTCATGGAACACAGAGAATACCTTGTATCCTTAGATATACAGGATGAATACCTGCATGTTCCTCTTGCAGCCACTTATCATATTTTCAATTTGCAAAGACCATTCCTAATTGTGGCGTTTCCGTACACACTTGTTACAGTTCCCTAAGTGGTCACAAAGGTTATGGCAGTCGTCTGGTTTTCCTGCGTTCCAGGGACGAGGTTACTCTTCCATACCTGGACGATTACTCCTCAACACACGACCTTCAGGGATTGAGAACGCAGCATTTCTATTACGGTGAACACTTTATCAGGACTTGGTTGCCTGGTCACCCTCCACAAGTCTACGCCAGTTTTTTCACTGCAGTCTTTCGTATTTTCGGAATACAGTTCAATACATTCAAAGCACCGGTCAGACTCTTCCGAGACTAGACATAGGCGCTTCAACTAGAAGTCCACACTCTCCTTCTAGGTCTCCTCAGCTTGTCGGAACTGACATGACGGTCAGAAGCAGGACGGTGGCAGCACTGGTAGTTATTCCTTGATGCAGCTGCTCCTCAGGCCTCCCCGGTTATCCATGCTCACGTCATGAGATCACATTGTACGATCGTATCAGGAGGTGTCTTCTTCCAGTACCAGCCATATAGTATCTCCTGTGGTGGCTCAGCCACTCGCTAGTACGCAGGGGAAGTATTTTCTTCTGCCAAGTTGAAGGGTACTATTCACCAACGTGAGTCAGACAGAATAACATGCGCTGTACCTCCATCTCAACACTCTGAAGAATTGGTCCTGTTTGGAATCAACGGTACTCATCGTCCCTTCGGAGATTTGGGCGAGATTTCCAACACTGCAGATTTGATCCCTTCTTCTGGCAGACTGCCATGTCAGAAGGTAGTCTGACAATGCCACGGCTGTGGCATATGTCGTCTCACTAGAGCAAATCCCGCAGTTCCCAGGCAATAAAGGAAGTTTACCACATTCTTCACTAGGCGGAATTCACAGACTCACAGTGCTATCAGCTGTCATTCTACTGCTTGTAGATAATTAGGAAAAAACAGTTCCTTCGTCGCCGAGAGATTACCTCAGAAATAGGGTTCCTACATCCAGATGTCTTCAAACAACTTTGAAATCACTGGAGAACTCAGGAAGTAACCGTAATGGTGTCACACCTCATTACCAAGGTGCCTAGCTTCATAGCCAGGTCCCACGACCCACAGTCATGGACGGCGGAGGGTCTGATCTTGGACTGGACCAATTCCAAATCCACTACATTTTCCTCAGGCTACCACTATCCCAAGGTGGTGAAGATAATCGATCTCGTCTGTCAGCAAATCATCCTTGTGACCGCACACACACACTGACCCAAGCGTGCTTGGTATGCCGATCTCGTCCACTTCATAGCAGACGTGCCGTGCCGCCTACTGGATCGTCTAGACCTGCTCTCTCACGGCCATCTTATTATCATAGGTCATTGGATTTACATTCAACGACGTGACCCTGGAGACCCGGGTGTTCACATAATGTTGTCGCGACCTCAATCAGGGCGCGGACACTGGTTTCAGAAGAGATATCCCACCAATATGGAAGATCATTTTCTTTTCTTCTCGTGGTCTTTCACCTTAGTACTGTTCCCTCTTAAGGGGTCCCAGTTTCATCCAATCGGATCTACACTCACGCCTGTCCTTAGGTCCTCTCAAAGGGCAAGTTTCAGCCCCTTTTATTCCCTCTCGGCACCGTCTTACTACCAGACCTCGATTAACATCTTTTCTTAAAGGAGTCTGCCGACTTGTTTCTTCCTCTCAAAGTCTACTAGACCCAGGGGTCCTGACCCTCGTCCTCATGTCTTTACGCTAACCACATTTTAAGCCATGACGAAAAATCCCCTTCGTCTTCTCACACAGGGAGTTGTTTTCTGGATAGATTGCCTCTCTCCGCAGAGTCTTTAAATTTGTAGCGTTATCATGTAAACCGCCTTTTGTTTTTTTCTGGTCTCCACTCAGACAAGGTTGTCCTAAGTCCGGTTAGGTTTTTCCTTAAGATGGTGGTGCCTTTTGTTGGCGCCTACCTGAATATATATTTCTGACGGCGCTAAGCCCCATGCCAGTTCTTCGGGTCAAGAAAGCTCTACGTTACTGGACCTTGGTCAGAACCCTACGCATATACACGCCCAGGTCAAGTTCCCTTTAGAAACCTCTTTTTCCTTCTTCCAGGAGGATAAACACAGCAGACAGGTCGGGCTCTACAAAAACTTGATCAGATGGTTTAGATCCACCATCTGGAGTGCTTATTGCATTATTACAAAAAAAAAAAAAAAAAAAAAAGACCATTAATGAATACTGTATATCATTAATAATTTTATTACTCTTATCATTATTTATTTAGGTAGCACCATTTATCCATGGTGCTGTATCCTTTCCAGCACGTTCTACCATGACCGCGGGGGTCTCCTGGGCTACGGGGCTATTAGGCACCAGGAGTTAGCTCAGCAAGTGTGTAAGGCAGCCACGTGGCCAGCATGCACATGCTTACCAAACGCTTTTAGTGTTCTCACTCAGTCCTCGACAGAGGCAAGTCGGGGAAGCCGTACACTCCAGGTGGCAGTAGCCCACCTGTAGGGCATTGTTGTTTTTATTCAGTAGTGATTTTCCATTGCTGTTCCCACCCAGGGACTGCTTTAGGACGTCCCACGGTCCTGTGTCCCCCAATGAGGCGAAGGAGAAAAGGAGAATTTTGTGCACTCACCGTAAATTCCTTTTCTCTTAGCCTCTAATTGGGGGACACAGCACCCACCCTGTTGCCCGGTTCGGGCCATTACTAGGTTATCATGTTATTCATGAGCTGTTATATAGTTGCCTGTTTATTTTACAGGCCTCATGATACTGTTATTACGTGGCTGCCTGTTCGGTTACAGGTTTTACCTTACTGTTATTATGTGGCTGTCTGTTTGCTTAACAGGCCTTATTTTACTGTGATTCTTGTCTTTCTTCCGTTAATTCTCCTACTGCTTTAGCACAAAACTGGTGAGGCAGTGCCTATTCCAGGGATGTATACTACAGAGGAGGAGCCACATAACTCTTTTGCAGATTCTGCTTAGTGTCGCCTCCTAGTGGACAGCAGCATAACACCCACGGTCCTGTGTCCCCCAATTAGAGGCTAAGAGAAAAGGAATTTACGGTGAGTACACAAAATTCTCCTTTTTTAAAAATAAAAAATAAGTAGAACACAGCCCAATGACTTTATTTTGTATAAATATGTGCAGTGCAATAAAATTATAGCGATGTATGTATCAGATTTTGTCACAAATATTTAATCTGGAGAGTTTTCCAATAGAGCGATGTGATGTACAGGGAAGTACCTATCTGTTATCTGCATTTACATAGTAACATAGTTTTTAAGGTTGAAGGAAGACTTTAAGTCCATCTAGTTCAACCCATAGCCTAACATGTTGATCCAGAGGAAGGAAAAAAAAAACATGTGGCAATACTAGCTCCACATTGGGGAAAAAAATTCCTTCCTGACTCCAGATATGGCAATCAGACTAATTCCCTGGATCAACGCCCTATCAAAGGATCTAGTATATATAACTGGTAATATTATAGTTTTCAAGAAAGGCATCCAGGCCCTTCTTAATGTTAGTAGTGAGTCACTCATTACAACATCATGTGGCAGAGAGTTCCATAGTCTCACTGCTCTAACAGTAAAGAATCCATGTCTGTGATTATGATTAAACCTCCTTTCCTCCAGACGTAGAGGATGCCCCCTTGTCCCCGTCTCAGGCCTAAGAGTAAAGAGATCATTAGAAAGTTCTCTGTACTGTCCCCTCATATATTTATACATTATTATAAGATCACCCCTAAGCCTTCGTTTTTCCAAGCTAAATAACCCCAAGTTTAATAACCTGTCTTGGTATTGCAGACCCCTCAGTCCTCTAATAACCTTGGTCGCTCTTCTCTGGACCCGTTCTAGTTCAGCTATGTCTTTCTTATACACCGGAGACCAGAATTGTACACAGTATTCTAAGTGTGGTCGCACAAGTGACTTGTATAGATGTAAAATTATGTTCTCCTCATGAGCATCTATGCCTCTTTTAATGCATCCCATTATTTTATTTGCCTTTGCAGCAGCTGCCTGACACTGGCCACTAATTGTGAGTTTGTCATCTACCCATACACCCAGGTCTTTTTCAGTGACAGTTTTGCCCAGTGTTTTACAATTAAGCACATAATTATACCTTTTGTTTCCTCTGCCCAAGTGCATGACCTTACATTTATCCCCATTAAAGCTCATTTGCCATTTATCAGCCCAAGCTTCTAGTTTACATAAATACTCCTGTAATATAAAATTGTCTTCCTCTGTATTGATTACCCTGCAGAGTTTAGTGTCATCTGCAAATATTGAGATTCTACTCTGTATGCCCCCTACAAGGTCATTAATAAATATATTAAAAAGAAGCGGGCCCAACACTGACCCCTGTGGTACCCCACTGTTAACTGTTACCCATTCTGAGTGTGTTCCATTAATGACCACCCTTTGTTTCCTACCGCTAAGCCAGTTTTTAACCCACTTACACATATTATCCCCTATCCCCATTGCTCTCATTTTATCTATCAACCTTTTGTGTGGCACCGTATCAAAAGCTTTTGAAAAGTCCATATACACCACGTCCACTGCATTTCTTTGGTCCAGTCCAGAACTTACTTCTTCATAGAAGCTTATCAGATTAGTTTGACAGGAACGGTCCCTCATAAAACCATGTTGATATTGGGTCATGAGGTTATTTTTCTTCAGATACTCCAGTATAGCATCTCTTAGAAAACCCTCTAGGATTTTACCCACAGTAGAGGTTAAGCTTACTGGCCTATAATTTCCAAGTTCAGTTTTTGTTCCCTTTTTGTATATGGCACCACATTTGCTATACGCCAGTTCTGTGGTACAGACCCTGTTATTATGGAATCTTTAAAGATTAAAAATAATGGTCTATCAGTACTTAATTCCTGCAGCACTCTGGGGTGTATCCCATCCGGGCCCGGGGATTTGTCAATTTTAGTGATTTTTAGACGGTGCCGTACTTCCTGCTGGGTTAAGCAGGTGACATTTAATTGACAGTTTTTGTTATCACTGATCATATTGTCTGTCATGGGATTTTCTTGTGTAAATACTGTTGAAAAGAAGTACCGTATTTTTCGCTTTATAAGACGCACCTGATTATAAGACGCACCCCCAAATTTGGTGAAGGAAAAGAGAAAAAAAATAATTTTTAATGTTAAATGGGGTCTGTCTTATAATGCCAGTGTCTGTCTTACAAATCATATACCGTATATGAGGACTAGAGTTGGGGACCTCTGTACTATGTCACCTCACTGTAGTACAATGGCACCTCAGTGCGGTGTGGCACCTCTGTCTAGTAGTATTATTGCATCTCATTGTAGTACAACACCTCAGTGTACTATTATAGCATCTCACTGTACTATGTCTTCTCAGTGTGGTATATATGGCACCTCCGTGTAGCACAACACCTCAGTGTGGTATATATTGCACCTCTGTGCAGCACAACACCTCAGTGTGGTATATATTGCACCTCTGTGCAGCACAACACCTCAGTGTGCTATATATGGCACCTCCGTGTAGAATGTCATCTCAGTGTTCTATGGCACTGTGCCACCTTACCTGTGTCTGGAGAGAGTGAGAC
The DNA here is from genome assembly GCA_033576535.1 of Allobates femoralis. Classification (NCBI taxonomy): domain Eukaryota; kingdom Metazoa; phylum Chordata; class Amphibia; order Anura; family Aromobatidae; genus Allobates; species Allobates femoralis. The sequence continues at coordinate 342,891,584 of JARQOC010000005.1, read as the reverse complement.
TGAGATGGTGTAAATCAGGGTCTCAAATTCGGCTGGGTTGGTGGGCCGCACATAGAAAAATATTGATATCAGGGGGCCGCATTGCTTGTAGGACTAAGGGTGCTTTCACATCAGCGGTAAATGCTGATCGCGGCAGTTGCGGTGAAATAAACGCAACTACCGCGATTACAGCATAAAGGCCGCGATCGTGGCACAATTGCGGCAAGCCCCATACAATGTCTATGGGGCTTGCGGTAAGTGTGCAGTAAGTGCGGTTTCAGCACTTGCGGCTGCAAAAAAAAATGCTGCATACTGCGATTTTTTCGCGCCCGCACCTGCCGCAAGTGACGAAACCGCACCTGCCGCACACATACCGCAAGCCCCATAGACATTGTATGGGGCTTGCCGCAAGTGTGCCACGATCGCGGCCGTTATGCGGTAATCGCGGCAGTTGCGTTTTTTTTCACTGCAACTGCTGCGAACAGCGCAAAACGTGATGTGAAAGCAGCCTAAGTAACATTTTTAGTAATACCAGATTTTTTTGCTCAATGTAGTAATGTCAAAATCCTGACCCCTTTCTTGTAGTAATGTCCCCATCTTGGTCCCTTCTTGTTGTAATGTCCCCATACTGGTCCCCGCCCTGGTCCCCCTCTTGTACTAATATCCCCAACCTGGTCCCCTTTTGTAGTAATGTCCCCCATCCTGGCCCCCATAGTGTAGTAATGTCCACATTCTGGCGCCTTTTGTAGTGATGTCACCATCCTCACCCCCATAGTGCAGTAATGTCCCCTATGCTGGACCCCTTTTTTACTGATGTCCCCAACCTGGTCTGAATTCTTATCACACACTAACTCACGCACACACTAACACACTCACTCACTGTCACTCATGTGGAACAAAAGGGGGGGGGGACCACAACCGATGAGCGGTACCTGGTGGTCTAGTGGGGGCGACAATAACAGATGTGGGGGGTTCGCATCTCACCTTTGCAGGTTGTGCAACCCTGCACAACCTCGGCGTATCACAGTGGATGGCTCCGGACTCCAGCATTCGGGTTTCCTCCACGAGCAGCTCCTTCTTCCAGTCAGGTGACTCGAGCAGCCGATCACCTGCCCCTGTGCCGTTCTCAGCTACGTCACCGCAGGTCCTTTGGATTCTGTTAGCGGTGACTCTGGTTCACAGCTGCTCCTGCTGCAACCCTAGGAAGGGGATATGATATTTGTACAGAAGTGTGAGATTACAACAGAAGCGCAAGAGCACAGGAGGCACACGTTTAATTACCTTTGATATACCACAATGCATTTCCACGGCGGTCCGCCGTCTTCATCACGTAAATCCACCTGATGAAGACGGCGGACTGCCGTGGAAACGTGTTGTGGTATATCAAAGATAATTAAACGTGTGCCTCCTGTGCTCTAGCGCTTCTGTTATAATCACACACTTCTGTACAAACTCGCAGGCACGCTCACAGGCAGGCACACAGGCAGGCAGGCTCACAGGCAGGCACACAGGCACTCTCACAGGCAGGCTCACAGGCAGGCACACAGGCAGGCAGGCTCACAGGCAGGCACACAGGCACTCTCACAGGCAGGCACACAGGCACTCTCACAGGCAGGCACACAGGCACTCACACAGGCAGGCACACAGGCAGGCACACAGGCAGGCACACAGGCACTCTCACAGGCAGGCACACAGGCAGGCACACAGGCAGGCACACAGGCACTCTCACAGGCAGGCACGCAGGCACACAGGCAGGCTCACAGGCAGGCACACAGGCAGGCACACAGGCAGGCTCACAGGCAGGCACACAGGCAGGCTCACAGCCACTCACATTAACACACACATTAACACTCACATTAACACACACATTAACACTCACATTAACACTCACATTAACACTCACATTAACACTCACATTAACACTCACATTAACACACACATTAACACACACATTATCACTCACATTAACACTCACATTAACACACACATTATAAATCATGCATTCCCACTATTTCTATGTACAGAGGATGAGCTGTGACTTACAGTATTCAGTCACATAGTGCAATGCAAGGAGAGGGCACCTCCACCATCCTCCTCCTTTGTGTGGCAGCAGCACCAGCTCGGGCACAAGGTGCACATCAACTTAATGGCAGTGTGACATTTAATTTCCTCTCACCTCCTCATTCACCAGCTTGTTATGGGCAGTAGCAACAACACTCTCGGCTCACCAAAGGTCCTAGGTGCTGCTGTGGGATTCACTAGTATTCCCACTCTGAATAGCCTGAGAAGTTTGAGGACCTTTGATGATGTCAGACCCGGATCACATGACCACGAGCCCATGTGACCGGGCTGAATGTGTAATTCGGCAGGAGCTGTGTCCAGCAGGGTACAAGGACCAGGAGGCCCCGGCGACGTATTTTTTACTGAGGAGGGGACACAACCTTAACCAGGTTAGAGTCGGTCCCCTCACCCACTCCCTCACCTGTCCTCTTACAAACGGCCCCGGAGACACACGGGCGGCTGCGGCGGGGACAAAGATAAAGCAGGCTTGCTGTGGTGGCTATGGAGGCCAGCAGGGCACAATGGCTGGGGCAGATAACGTGCTGGGGCTGCTGATGGGGAGTTCAATGTGGCTGCAGACGCTGAGCTGCGGGTCCGCTCCATACACTCCTGTGATATGGGCTGCTCCCGCTGGTGATTGACAGCGGGAAGCAGTGCATATTGCAGGAGTTAATGAGCGGCCCCACGGGGCCGCTGCTGCAGCCTCCTCCAGCTTCCTGACAGCCCCCAGACACCACAGCTCACCCCCACCTTCCACCCCCAATTCAGCACAGCTACTAGTTTCGCTTTATAAGACGCACCCCCCACTTTCCCCCAAAATTTGGGGGAACAAAAGTGCGTCTTATAAAGCGAAAAATACGGTAATTTAGCATATTGGCTTTTTCCTCATCCACATCCACCATTCTACCCAGAATATTTATTTAAAGGGGCCAACACAATCATTTTTTAGTTTCTTACTATATTACTTACTATATAATATAAAAATATTTTGGGATTATTTTTTACTTTCTCTGGCAATGAGTCTCTCTGTCTCAATCTTTGCTGCTTTGATTTGCTTTTTACAAATGTTATTTAATTTTCTGTATTTATTTAATGCCTCATCACTACCTACTCGCTTTAATTCACTAAATGCTTTTTTTTAATTGTCATTTATTGCGCCTCTTACAGCCTTATTTAGCCATAGTGGTTTCCTCCTATTTCTAGCATGCTTATTCCCATAGGGTATATATTGTGCACAGGCCCTATTCAGGATGCTAATAAACGTCTCTCACTTGCTTTGTGTACTTTTATGTCTCAGGATATCTTCCCAGTTTATTGCACTAAGATCATCTCTCAACCGTTGGAAATTTGCTTTCCTGAAGTTTAGTGTCCTTGTAGCCCCTCTACTACACATCTTATTAAAGGATACTTGAAAACTTATTATTTTATGATCACTATTACCCAAGTGATCTCCAACCAGTATATTTGATATGCGGTCCGGCCTGTTGGTTAATATTAGGTCCAGCAGTGCCCCCCCTTCTTGTTGGGTTCTGAACAAGTTGTGAAAGGTAGTTGTCTCTCATAGTTGTCAAAAACCTATTACCTTTGCTAGAACTGCAGGTTTCTGTTCCCCAATGTATTTCAGGGTAGTTGAAGTCCCCTATAATAATGACTTCTCCCTGAGTCACTGCTTCATCTATTTGCTTTATGAGGATATTCTCCTCCACTTCCATTATTGTTGGGGACATAACAAACCCCTATCAGTAATTTATTATTTTTTCCCCCTCCCCTTATCTCCACCCACAGAGACTCTACATTTCCATTAGATTCACCTATATTATCACGCAGGATGGGTTTTAATCTTCGTCAGGCTGCATAATTTTGCTACGTTAACAGGCTGCAGAGGTACAATTGTACCTTCATATATTATTATTGAAATTTGGCCAATATATTCTGGACCAAAACTGCAGAGATGTCACAAAATTTCAGCCCCCTACGGCTTTTGAAAAAAAAAGTTATTGCAGTTTTAAAAACGGAATAGTTACAATTGTACCTACTCAGCCGGACGAAGGTTAAGGATGATTTTACGTATCAACATACACCTCCCCTTCGCTTATTTGTACGGTCATTTCTGAACAGACTATAGCCCTAAACTGGTTAACTGAACACTTGTAATCATTGTGTAATTGATCAAGATTAGGATGTACCTTTATAAGTTGTGTTTTTATTATATGTAATATGCCGATGAGTAAGGACTCTCGTCCGAAACGCGTCCGGCGAAGATGTTTTTAATATGTTTGTCTGAATAAAGGATTCCTAACTTCAATGGACTAGTGGCCCTGAATTTTCCTTTTCTGTATATTCATGGTGGAAGCCAGCCGCCTTCAAGAGCCCGGGATTCAAAGGGTGTATGAGATAGAGGTGAACAGTGTGTCCTCCTCAATCCCTTCATGTGCAATCACTTTCTCTGTTAGTGACAACCGCATCAGGTCATCTGCATACAGCAAGAATTTCACCTGGGCATCGTGGAGGGCGAGACCTGGTGATGTGGAAGATTCCAGAACGGTAGCCAGCTCGTTGATGGAAATCTTGAAGAGCGTTGGACTTGGGCTGCAGCCTTCTCTGACTTCACGTCTCTGCTGGAAATAAGCCATTCTTTTACAGTTCACACTCACGCTGCAGCGGTTCTCAGTCTAGGAGCTTTTAATGAGATCTTGGGTCTTTCTTCCTATTCCGCTCTCCAGCAGTTTCAGGAATAAGCCCGGGTGCCACACTGAATCAAATGCCATTTTAAAGTCCACGAAATGTATATCTTTGCGTTCTTTGTATTGTGGACGTGTCTCTGAATGAGGCTGTGCAGGGTATAGATGTGGTGCCGTGCATCGGCATGATCTCTGCTTTGCTCTTGTTGAGACCGTTGTGCTCAGTGCGGAAACTGAGGATCCTCTTGTTCAGGATGCTCTTGAGCAGTTTCCCAGGTTGCCGTTGACACATCTGCCTCTGTAGTTGGCTGGGTCATACCTGTCTCCACTCTTGTGGATGGGTGTGATGAAGCCTTGGTTCCAGGTATGAGGGAAGTAGCCGGCACTTAGCACAATATTAGTTTAACCATTCCAGCCTGTATTTATGGTGGGCTGTACTTCAGCATTTCTGGTAGGATTCTATCCATCGTCACCGGCTCAGTTTTACCATTATGTTTTCCTGTTTTTGGCTTAGTTCTTCCTATGGGATGTCTTTATAGAAGTTTCTGAATTACTGGAGCCAAATGTTGCCATTTTTAATATGGATGTTGTTTTTCTTGTTTTTCGTGCCCATGTGGTTTCATAGTTCCCAGAAAGAGTTATCTTGGAGGACATCTTGGAATTGGTTAAGCTTGGTAGAGAAGTAACTTTGCTTTTTCCTCCTGAGGATGGTTTTGCACTGCCTTTCTATGGATTCATATGCTTTCCTCAGACCTAGGTGGTCGAAGTCTCTGTGTTTCTTGTTTGAGGCTGTCTTTGGGGTTCTTCATACAGCTTTACATTCTCTGTCAAACCACCCATTGATCTGTGTTTCTTTTGGTCTCTTGTAGTTGACTTTTATTAAAGTTGGAAAATCTGGCCATTGCATATAATTGTGAGGTAGCTCCGGGATTTGTAGACAAATGGCCGTGAGCCCGGTATCAGTTTATACAGTACATGGATTTATTCATGAGGCACAGCAGTGGCACAAGTTGCCGGGTTCCGGGACGCAGCCGGGTACAGTGCATACATTCCCCGGACAGTAACACGGTCCCTTCAGGTTAGGAGTTCTCTCTGGTCTAGGTCGCCCTGGGCTCACGGGTTAGGCAGTGTTGTAACAACACACAGCCTCTCACGCCCTGGACCTGACCATTCAGCAGTCCCTTCTGCCTCAACTCAGACCGAAGCTCTCCACAGGGGACCCCGCCCCGTCTCCTAACCTAGCTTTTTACCCCGTGTCTCCCTCTGGGGAAAACCTACAAGACCGGACTGGAGTGGAGCATCCCTCTATCCTATATTCCATACCGGGTTCAATACGTGACAGTGCACATTCTGGGGGATACATAGCGCCCCTCGCATATGATCCCCCTCTGTCTCACATAATATATCGTTGAGGTCTTTTGCAGCTTGAGTCACTCCCTCTGAGTTAGGCTTGTACTCGTAGTTGTAGAAGTTGTGGAACATCCGCTGTATTTCAGGTCTGCTGGGTGTCTCTTTATACTTTGATGCCGACATTTTTGACCATTTATAGGATGGAGGCTGGCTGAAGAGGCCACTCTGTTGTGGCTTTTGAGTGGATGGTTTCTCTGTAGATTTCATGTAAAGAAGAAGTTGGCTGTGATCTGGATCTGACAGGTGTGTTTGTGGGGTGACTATGAAAGGGTTAATTAGAGAAGAGAAGTAAGTTTGTTTTGCAGAGTTGAGTGCATTGTTGAAGTTGGACAGGGATTGTTTGCTCTGCGGAGTGGGATTTCTTCCATCTCCGCTTGACCACTCTGGACGCCTGACATAGTTGTTTGGTGAGGGTGGTGAGCCAGGGTTGCCTGAGTGTGCGGGTTTTGGTATGTGTGAGGGGGTGGCCTGGTTGAGGGCTGTAGTTAATGTGTTGTAGAGGGTGGGTGCAATGTCAATGTCATGTAAGGAAGTTGGGTCTGAGAGGGAAAAGGGACTCAGAGAATGAGTGAAAGTCAATGATATTAAGGTTTCTGCAGTTATGGCTGAGTTTCTGGGGAGGGGGGCGTGATGGGGGGGAGAGGGAGAACGTCAATAGGTTGTGGTCACATAGGGGGAGGGGTGAGTTTGAGAGGTCAGTGAGAGAACAGAGGCAGGTGAAGATAAGGTCTAGTGTATGGCCTTCATTGTAAGTGGCTGAGGGGGACCATTGGGAAAGCCCAAAGGAGGTGGTCAGGGATAGGAGTCTAGAGGCTGCGGAGTGGGGCGTGTCAATGGGGATGTTGAAATCACCCATGATGATAGTGGGGATGCGGAAGAAAGGAAGTGGAGAAGCCAAGTGGTGAAGTGGTCGAGAAAGGTGGAGGTAGATCCTGGGGGGTGGTAGATGACAGCCAGCTGAAGGTTGTAGGGGGAGAAGATGCGGATGGAGTGCACCTCAAAGGAGGGGGAAGGAGGTAAAAGGCATTGGTGTGATTGGGGTGAAGGAGCAAGCCATCAGACAGGAGTATTCCGACACCTGCGCCATGGGTGTTGCTGGGGTGAAGTGTGTGGGAGAGAGTAAGTCCGCCATAGGAGAGTGCAGTGGGGGAGGCTGTGTCAGAGTAGGTAAGCCATGTTTCTGTGATGCCAAGGAATTAAGAGTTTGCTGGAGATGGAGGTCGTGTGTGAATGAGAGTTTATTGCATACCGAACGAGGATTTGCAGAGTGCTCCGACTGTGGGGAGAGGGGGTTAGTTAAATGGCTAAAAGGTTATGAGGGTTGCGAGAGTGCGTGTTGGGGAATGGGTATGGGTAAGAGGTGAGTGAAGAGATGTGATGAGGGGGACCAGGATTGGGGATATGTCACCTGCGAGTAGAAGCAGCGAGAGGGTTAGAAGGTGGGAGCAGGAGAGTTTACGTTGTGGGCGTGCATGCCTGGAGATAAGGGACTGACTGTGGAGGAACAGTTCAGAGGTGGGGTGAGGTGGGCGGGCAGGATGGAGGGGGAAATGACCAGTTCCTTTAGTGGGTGGAGGGATGAGCGGGGTAAGTAGGAATACCTTCCTAAAGAGTCTCCGTTGGTTCGTCCATTAAGAATATGAAGTCATAAACTTCTACATACGCTCAGGAGCTTTTTACCAGTTTTGTTGACTGTACTAGCATAGCTGTTTCTTTCTGTGTGTACTGTGTTTTGTCTGTCATTCTCTGATCCAAATATGTAGATGTTTCCATCCGTGTTCAGGAAATCTTTCTCTCTCCCTGTTCTTTGCATTGAAGTTCAAACAGAAATGGTGTCCGCGCTGCTGCTTCAATAAATGTACTCAAAAAGAATTGCTTTCTCCATCTCCTTCTTTTCTTTGTTCCTCCACAGACACGTTTCGGTGCAACCCTTGCACCTTCCTCAGGGTCCATTACATGCTACATACAGAATCTCTTTTATATGCTTTACAGAGCGGGTTTTGTTCACAGAATAAAAAATTTTTTTTACATTCGTCATCACTGGCATCACAGAGGGAGGACACCTCTGACATATACTATAGATCCTATATCATACTCATAATTTTATATTAATCTCAGTTTATCTAAATCATAATGTCATCTAGATTCCAAAATGCAAAGAGAGGGATGATTATATCCTTATATTTAGAAATATATAAATAAAGAAAATATAAAAAATCATTCCATCTACACAGGGCTCGAACCAGGATTTCACACAAAAAATGTGTTTTTTGTTCTTGTATAGAAACAAGCACTTTTAATTAACCTATTGTGCTATACAGGATTATTATTTTTAGGGACAAAAAACTAAATCTCATGTAACTGGTATATATTCACCCGGATAAAATAGAGATGTATATTAGCCTAAAAAAAGAAAACCTGAGAATTTATGAGATCTATTGAAAAAAAATATTCTTCCTTATAAACTAGATACATCAATAGATGTTTAAAAACTACAATTAATTATTAAAATATATAAAATGATGATAAAAAACATTTTCTTATCAATAACTCTCATTTTCTTGTTGTGGAGGGAAGTGGGTGATAAAAAATATATTGCTATAAAATAACTTTAATTCAAAAAAACATTTAAAATAAAAAATTTAAAACGCAGAATTAGATCTAAAAAACATCAAAAAAGAAAATGAAACATATGTAGATGTTTCCATGGCTCAGAAGGCAAATCACACCACCTGACATGAAGAACCCACAAGAGAAGTTCCCATGGCAGCTGGTTCGAATACCCCACTTATTCTATCAAATTATAATCTGAAGGGACTGTGTGAATTTTCAAAGTGGAAGGCAGAGATATACCAGTACCCTACAGTTCCCATTGCTGTGATACCATGTTGTGACAATATATCTCCTTCCTTTGCAGGTATGAAGACATTAATTCAGTGGTTTATATAATCTCTGCAGTTATATCCAACCCATGTATGCTGTGCACATATTTCAGGGTATGAAGACATTAATTCATTTGCTTTGTACCTTAGAAATATCCATATTATTCCATCCTGCTTGTATCTCCCTCCTGCTGATCTGGCTCCAAACGTTTCCCTTAGCAGCAATTTGTTAATTGTACCCTGGTGTGCAGTGGCCCTTTCTCTCTTCTGACCCCCACCCCTCTGTCTAACTGGCCTATCATCCACAAGACCTATAAATTGCAGCCCACAAGGCCTATGTGCCTTTGGCCTGTGTGTATTTTCAAAGTGGAATTTTTGAAAGTGGAAGGCAGAGATATACCAGTACCCTACAGTTCCCATTGCTGTGATGCCATGTTGTGACAATATATCTCCTTCCTTTGCAGGTATGAAGACATTAATTCAGTGGTTTATATAATCTCTGCAGTTATATCCAACCCATGTATGCTGTGCACATATTTCAGGGTATGAAGACATTAATTCATTTGCTTTGTACCTTAGAAATATCCATATTATTCCATCCTGCTTGTATCTCCCTCCTGCTGATCTGGCTCCAAACGTTTCCCTTAGCAGCAATTTGTTAATTGTACCCTGGTGTGCAGTGGCCCTTTCTCTCTTCTGACCCCCACCCCTCTGTCTAACTGGCCTATCATCCACAAGACCTATAAATTGCAGCCCACAAGGCCTATGTGCCTTTGGCCTGTGTGAATTTTCAAAGTGGAATTTTTGAAAGTGGAAGGCAGAGATAAGCCAGAGGAAGCCAGAAGGTAAAAACTCTACCCATCTACTACCAGTTTTAATTGTAATAGTTACCAACATAAGCAAAAGTCCTTCATTTCAATGTCTCCTAACCTTGTGCATTAGTCATCCACGTTTACCCCCCTATTCCACCTCCATCACTCTGCCTCCACATCAGCCCCTCTCTACCCTCCTTTACTAAGCCTTCAAGACTGCATAAGTAGCCCTGACCAATTGACCCCCCACAAGGTTAGGACCTGCACCACTGACATTACTGGTCCCCCACATGACCAACCCCAACGGGGAAAAACCGAGCCGAATACCCCCCAAGCCTCTAAATAATGCGCACAAAGCGAACCACAATAAGAGAAACTAAGCCAAAGCAAATATCACAGTTATTCCCACAGCGTATCAAACCTACAGCCCACGAAATGCCACCCACCCAAGCAACACCATCAAGGCAGGGAGACCCCACCAAAAGCCCCCAACAAACCGGAAACAGCCCCCCACAGAATGCACCCCCGATGGGTATGGAGGAACTCCTGACATCTATCATAAAGACCTTCAGGACCGAACTCTCCACCGCAGTCGACAATTTCACATGCCAACTTCAAGACATCACTCAACGCACAGACGATCTATAAAGACAAATGGACAACTCAGCTGATGCTATAGAGACCGATAAGAAACTACTCCAAGAACAAGACGCCAGAATTGAATATCTGGAGCTGAAAAGCGAGGACATGGAAAATCGATTAAGGAGAGGAAACATTAGAATTAAAGGCCTCCCCGAAAACGATACAAACCTGAAAGCAGCAGTCTCCAAACTCTTCCATTCACTACTTCCTCAAGCAGACCCCAGTGTCTTCCAGATAACCAGAATACACAGAGCTTTAGGAAAACCCAGATCAGATGCATCACCAAGAGACGTGGTTCTTAAACTACACCACGAAGAATCAAGAGACCTGATCCTCACAGCCGCACACAACAAACCTACTCTGCCAGGACTACCAGACACAGTCGCTCTATTCCCGGACATCTGCCCAGCGACCCTAACGAGAAGGAGAGCAATGAAAGGCACCACAACCGCCCTACTAAATGCACACATCAGATACAAGTGGGGCTTCCCACACGCCCTGATCTTTTACTACAACAACAAAACCTACTCACCGAGAACGGAAGAAGAAGGCCAACAAGCCCTGGAATGGGCAGGTATCCCTCCAAATGACACCAACTCTCTACCACAACGACCAAGACCCAATAGGGAGTGGACAGAGGTTTGTCGCCAAAAAACTCTAACCCCCCAATCCCCCCTGAAACCATGACCAAAACAATTACAAATCTTAGAACACCAAATACTCAAGATACTTCCTTCTCTCTTTTTTTTTATTTATTTATTTATTTTTTTATTTTATCTTAATTTTCTTGTATTACTCTCTCTTCTCTTACCAAATTACAAAGTATATAACAACACCTTGCTATATGAACCTGAACCCCCCCTACGAGGGGGCCGCTTCATTTGTTTTATTTGTCTTACTTGATTTATTTCCTATTTTTTTTTCTCACATTGCATTAACAATTGTTTGTACGCATCTACTTTTCTTCTGTCACAATAACATTTTTATGAAACTAAATTATAATCTGAAAATAGTCTAATACCAAATTTCAGAAAGAAATAAAAATATATGATTAAATATGGTAAATTAAACACTAAGGAGCCCTATAGAAGATCGCAATATATGTAAAAGATATATATAAAAGATAATAAATATATATAAAAGATCAAATTTCTCTATAAAAATGGGATTCTCCTGCATAAATTGCTCTGATATAAATGTTCATTTCATAAAAATAATGTAATGGTTATGTCGTTATGAAAAACGGTCACAAGATGGCAGTAAAGAGTCTCCTGCTGGATGCAGTTTCCATAACAACCTATTCAAGACATGCACTGGTACCCAGTGTGCAAATGTTCGCCACTTTGTGGTGATAGAGTAGTCTCCCTAGTTATTCTCTGTTAAAGAAAATGTACAGATACAACTTATGTCAAGAATTACATTCAGTGAATAGGCATAAATCAAAAAAAGCAGTACAGAGACAGATGTGATCATTGTGATCAAATTAATTCTGTTACGAGATTCAAACCTTTTGGCTTCAGAGAATCTAATTTAAACATCCAGAACATTTCTTTTCTCTTCAAGGTCTCAAACCTATTAGTTGTACATTCTGGTATATACCGTATTTTTCGCTTTATAAGACGCACCTGATTATAAGACGCACCCCCAAATTTGGTGAAGGAAAAGAGGAAAAAATAATTTTTAATGTTAAATGGGGTCCGTCTTATAATGTCAATGTCCGTCTTACAAATCATATAGGGTATATGTCCCTCATAGCCCCCTCTTCCTGGTACATGGTCCCTCGTCCTTGGATATAGCCCCACATCCTAGATATGGCCCCCTTATTCTGGTTACAGCTGGCACACGTCCCCGAGTGATGGTACACCCCCCCAGGGTTGGCACACGCCCCCCAGGGCTAGCACACATCCCCCAGGGCTGCCACATGCCTCCCAGGGCTGGCACACGTCCCCCAGGGCTGGCACATGCCCTCCAGTGCTGGCACATGCCCCCCAGGGCTGGCACATGCCCCCCAGCGCTGGCACACGTCCCCCAGGGCTGGCACATGCCTCCCAGGGCTGGCACACGCCCTCCAGCGCTGGCACATGCCCCCCAGGGCTGGCACATGCCCCCCAGCGCTGGCACATGCCCCCAGCGCTGGCACACGCCCCCCAGCGCTGGCACACGTCCCCCAGGGCTGGCACACGTTCCCCCAGGGCTGGCACACGTTCCCCCAGGGCTGGCACATGCCCTCCAGGGCTGGCACATGCCCCCCAGGGCTGGCACACGCCTTTCAGCGCTGGCACACGCCCCCCAGGGCAGGCACATGCCCCCCAGGGCTGGCACATGCCCCCCAGGGCTGGCACAAGTCCCCCAGGGCTGACACACGCCCCCCAGCGCTGGCACACACCCCCCATGGCAGGCACATGCCCCCCAGGGCTGGCACATGCCCCCCAGCACTGGCACACGCCCCCCAGGGCAGGCACATGCCCCCCAGGGCTGGCACAAGTCCCCCAGGGCTGACACATGCCCCCCAGCGCTGGCACACCCCCCCCAGGGCAGGCACATGCCCCCCAGCACTGGCACACGCCCCCCAGCACTGGCACACGCCCCCCAGGGCAGGCACATGCCCCCCAGGGCTGGCACAAGTCCCCCAGGGCTGACACATGCCCCCCAGCGCTGGCACACACCCCCCAGGGCAGGCACATGCCCCCCAGGGCAGGCACATGCCCCCCAGGGCTGGCACATGCCCCCCAGGGCTGGCACAAGTCCCCCAGGGCTGACACATGCCCCCCAGCGCTGGCACACACACCCCCCAGGGCAGGCACATGCCCCCCAGGGCTGGCACAAGTCCCCCAGGGCTGGCACAAGTCCCCCAGGGCTGACACACACCCCCCAGCGCTGGCACACTCCTCCCAGGGCAGGCACATGCCCCCCAGGGCTGGCACAAGTCCCCCAGGGCTGACACATGCCCCCCAGGGCTGGCACACGTTCCCCCAGGGCTGGCACAAGTCCCCCAGGGCTGGCACACGTTCCCCCAGGGCTGGCACACGTTCCCCCAGGGCTGGCACACGTTCCCCCAGGGCTGGCACACATTCCCCCAGGGCTGTGTATATGCCCCCATCCTGTATATTTGCCCTCATCCTGTTATGTCCCCCCATCCCCTGTATATGGCCTTACCGATGGTGGCAGGTTCCGGAGGGTGAGGGGCACAGGTGTAGGACCGGAGCTGTACAGATATACCGGCAGCAGCGAGTGCTGGGCGCCGCCATGTTTGTTTGTGGGGGCTGCATTCACTATATGCAGCCGGCAACATAGACTTCAACAAAATGGCCGCGCCCATAGAGGAGACCCGCGGCCAATTTGCAGTGTCTACCTCTACCGGCCGGCTGCACATACTGAATGCAGCCGCCCACAAAAAACATGGCGGCGCCCAGCGCTCGCTGCCACCGGTGTTCCCCCGCACCTACGGTCCTACACCCGTGCCCCTCACCCTCCGGAACCTGCCCCCGGCACCCCCGCTTGGCACCCGCACCCCCCGGCCCGGTAATGTTAATTTTATTAAATTTTAAATTTTTTTTTTTTACATTCTCTTTTTAAGACGCACCCCCGTTTCCCCCTACAGTTTGGGGGAAACAAAAGTGCGTCTTAAAAAGCGAAAAATACGGTAATCAATTGGAGTAATTTTCATCTGATTAAAATCCCTGTCATGTTTCTCATAATACCATGAGACACCATGCTGTTTGAAGCCTCTCCTTATATTATCTACTAGTAAAAAGGCCCGATGCAATTGCATCGGGAGCGCGGTGACATGAATTGTGTGTATACAGGCGGGTGAGTGGCTAGCAGAGTATACATGGGGCTCTGTGGGTAGCAGAGTATACAGGCGGGTCTGTGGGTAGCAGAGTATATAGACTGCTCTGAGGGTAGCAGATTATACAGGCGGCTCTGTGGGTAGGAAAGCATACAGGCGGCTCTGTGGGTAGCAGAGTATACAGGTGGGTTTGTGGGTAGCAGATTATACAGGCGGCTCTGTGGGTAGCAGAGTATAGAGAAGGCTCTGTGGGTAGCAGATTGTACAGGCGGCTCTGTGGGTAGCAGAGTATATAGGTGGCTCCGTGGGTAGCAGAGTATACAGGCGGGTCTGTGGGTAGCAGAGTATAGAGGCGGCTCTGTGGGTAGCAGAGTATAGAGGCGGCTCTGTGGGTAGCAGAGTATAGAGGCAGCTCTGTGGGTAGCAGAGTATAGAGGCGGCTCTGTGGGTAGCAGAGTATAGAAACGGCTCTGTGGGTAGCAGAGAATACAGGCGGCTTTGTGGGTAGCAGAGTATAGAGGCAGCTCTGTGGGTAGCAGAGAATAGAGGCGGGTGTGTGGGTAGGAGAGTATACAGGCGGCTCTGTGGGTATCAGAGTATAGAGGGGGCTCTGTGGATAGCAGAGTATGATGTGGCGGGAGGCTGGAGGGGTGAGGAGAGCAGAGGCTGGAGGGGTGAGGAGAGCAGAGGCTGGAGTGGTGAGGAGAGGTCCAGCTGGAGGGGTGAGGAGAGGTCCGGCTGGAGGGGTGAGGAGAGATGCGGCTGGAGCGGCGACCTCACCGGTCGGCGGCAGGACGTGGCTGCGTGCTGGGGCTGATTGCAGCCCCAGTCACACGGCATTGTCCTCTGCGGCGGGTTGGGTGATGCAGAGAGGGATCAGTCCCTGCCCTCAGGTCACACATGTGACCTGAGGGGAAGGAGCGGATTGGGCGGTGTGTGGTAAAGATAGGACGGCCATCCGATTGGTCTAGGAACGGCCACAGCCATCCGCTTGCAGGGGCGGCCAATGGGAGTGAGCGGGGCGTGTCAGGCTTTGCAGGCTGACACGGTCCGCTCACTCCCATTGGGTGTTGCCAGCCACAGGACGACGTCACTGGCTCCCGGCACCCGGCCACAGCCCGTAGACCGCTACTCCACCAGCATGGCGACATTGAGGCCCCAGCGGTGAGAGAGCGGCGAGGGGCGGAAGGCACCGGCGGCATCCGGCCAGCGTGGACCTCGCGGAGGGCGCGAGGGCGGTGGCGATGAAGCGGGGCCGACGGTTGGCAGGATGGCAGCCGTGTCAGGTAGTGCGGCTGAGGATGGAGGAGGCTGAGAGGATGGAGGAGGCTGTGAGGATGGAGGAGGCTGTGAGGATGGAGGAGGCAGAGGGGATGGAGGAGGCTGTGAGCATGGAAGAGGCTGTGAAGATAGGGAGGCTGTGAAGATGGAGGAGGCTGTGAGGATGACGGCGGCTGTGAAGATGAAGGAGGCTGTGAGGATGGAGGAGGCTGTGAGGATGGAGGAGGCTGTGAGGATGGAAGAGGCTGTGAGCATGGGGAGGCAGTGAGGATAGGGAGGCTGTGAAGATGGAAGAGGCTGTGAAGATGGAGGAGGCTGTGAGGATGGAGGAGGCTGTGAGGATGGAGGAGGCAGAGGGGATGGAGGAGGCTGTGAGGATGGAGGAGGCTGAGGGGATGGAGGAGGCTGGGAGGACGAAGAAGGCAGTGAGGATGGAGGAGGCTGTGAGGATGGGGAGGCTGTAAGGATGGGGAGGCTGTGAGGATGGAGGAGGCTGTGAGGATGGGGAGGCTGTGAGGCTGGAGGAGGCTGTGAGGCTGGAGGAGGCTGTGAGGATGGGGAGGCTGTGAGGCTGCAGGAGGATGTGAGGCTGGAGGAGGCTGTGAGGATGGGGAGGCTGTGAGGCTGAAGGAGGCTGTGAGGCTGGAGGAGGTTGTGAGGCTGGAGGAGGCTGTGAGGATGGGGAGGCTGTGAGGCTGGAGGAGGCTGTGAGGCTGGAGGAGGGTGTAAGGCTGAAGGAGGCTGTGAGTGTGAGGATGGAGGAGGCTGTGAGGCAGGAGGAGGCTGTGAGGCTGGAGGAGGCAGTGAGGCTGGAGGAGGCTGTGAGGCTGGAGGATGCTGTGAGGATGGGGAGGCTGTGAGGCTGGAGGAGGCTGTGAGGCAGGAGGAGGCTGTGAGGCTGGAGGAGGCTGTGAGGCTGGAGGAGGCTGTTAGACTGGAGGAGGCTGTGAGGCTGGAGGAGGCTGTGAGGATGGGGAGGCTGGAGGAGGCTGTGAGGCAGGAGGAGGCTGTGAGGCTGGAGGAAGCTGTGAGGCAGGAGGAGGCTGTGATGCTGGAGGAGGCGAGGAGGCTGTGAGGCTGGAGGAGGCTGTGAGACTGGAGGAGGCTGTAAGGATGAGGCTGGAGGAGGCTGTGAGGATGGGGAGGCTGTGAGGCTGGAGGAGGTTGTGAGGCTGGAGGAGGCTGTGAGGACGGAGG